>JAUCBN010000008.1:12106428-13413214 GCA_035048815.1 Abelmoschus esculentus | reverse complement strand
AGGTTGTTAAATATAAAGTTTAAAACAAAAGACCTAAGAAATTTCAGATATTTTTTAGGTATGAGGGTTGCTAGGTCGAGTAAAAGTTTGATAATAAATCAGAGAAAATGTGTTCTGAATTTACTTAATGAAGCAGGAATGTTGGGATGCAAACTGGTTGATACTCCCATGAAAACAATATTAAAATTTAGTAAAAAAGAGTTAAACCATAAAGTTGGTAAAGTTAAATTTTAAAGGTTAGTTGAAAAATTAATTTATGTCATTACCCTGATTATATATTACCTTTTCGGTCAATGTTATTAGTCAACACATGATTAATTTAAAGAAATATCAAATAAAAGTTACAATTAAAATTTTAAAATACTTGAAAGAGATACAAGGGTATGGATTATTTTTTTATAAATACTCAAGAAATGATTGTTTAGATTTTTTAGATTCAAGTTGGGTAAGAAAATTGACAAAAAAGATAAAAAGTAAGAAAAAAAATTATATATAGAAGCAGTGTTGAAGTAGAATATAGTGCTTTAGCATTGGAAATATGTAAAGGAATTTAATTGTTAAAGATATTGAAAGAGCTAGATGTGAATTAAGAGGATAAATTTGAGATTTTTTGCGATAATCAATCCGTCATATAAATTTTTTAAAGCTTAGTTCAGATGATAATATAAACTTTGAAGATTGATAAAAATTTTATCACAGAAAATATTATTAATGGTACAACTTTTTTATCCTATGTTCCTATAGAACAAGTGACAAATATGCTTAAAAAACATTACAAAAAGCTTCTTTCGACAAGTTTCTATTCAAGCTGAGAATATACAATGTATATTTCCCAATTCGAGGGGAGTGTAAGATTATATGATAGAGTTAGTTCTTATGTTTAAATTCAAGTTTATTTTCTAAAAGATAGAATAAATGTCTTTGTACTTGTACTTAGGTTAATAATTATAATTAAAGTCATATATTTGAGTCTATAAATTTATCGCAAAATATGCGATTTTTTTTTATTTTTTCAATGACAGAAAAAGTAATTATGTTTTTTTTCTTTATTTTTGCAAAAACTTAAAATTTTTTTATAGTATTTTATTTTCTCCTAAAGCCGAAAGGTTGATTATATATATATATGAACAAATTACACCATGTAAAATTTAAAAGAGTTTTATATTAATCCATGACCATTAATGGATTAGTGAAATGGATGATTGAGATTAAAAATAAAAAATATGAAGATTATCACTTAAAAAATAAGAAAATAATCTTAGTCATTTATTATCATCAATCAACATTTAAAATTAGTATAAAGCTCTTTAAATTTTATATGGTGTAAGTTGATCCTAACCCATATATACATATATGAGATTGGATCCTTACACTAGGTTTGAGAAAAACTCAAACCAACTCGAAAAAAATCAAATAACTCGATTTGAGGTGACAATACTCGACTCATCTTGACTCGATACGAAATCTTATAAATTTGACTCGACTCAAAAAAATGAAATAAAATTTGAGTTATAAAATGGAAATTTGAATAATTATAAATATTTAGTAATTAAAGGGTTTATTTTTAAGTTTGAGATGAGTCCCTCAAATCTTTATGATATATGTACCGATATATAAAAATATATAAAAAATTGTTATATATGAAAAATTATGAAAGAATTAATTTTTTATTCATAATATATACATATCATATGATTAGTGAAAGTCGTTTAAATGACAATCAAATCGTACTATAACATAATAAATACTTACAATTAAATTTTTATAAAAACTCAAAAATCCAACTCGACTTGAAAATGTTTTGAATAAAAGTTTGAATGATAAAAGTTCGAACGCTCTCCCTTACCTTACACTGTACAAAACCTTCAAACTTTACACTTTCGTTGGATTGATGGATGAAGATAAATAGCTGAATGAGATTAATATTAAAAAAAAATATAAAGATTATCCTTTGAAAAAATATAAAAAATAATAAAATTTACAAAACTTTCAAACTTTACTCCTATCTATACTGTTCAAATTTTACTAAATCTTTAAATAAACAATTTAAGTTTTCAACTGCTTGCTTGGACATATTTTATTTTGAGAAGATCAGAGTCGCATTAATCTATTTAGATTATTTATGCCTACTGGACTCATCCAAATTTTTAAGGCCCAAACAATAGCGATGAAATGAAATCCATCTTCTTTTTTTTTAGGCCCAAACATAGTATTACTGAGACAAAATTTTATTGACAAGTTTTGGTTTTCGAGTAACTTACTGAAGTTATTTGTGAAAATTATTTTGGCTAAAATTCTATTGATAATTATTTTTATCAAAATTCAAATTATATAATATTTTAAACATGGATAATAAAAAATCTACAAAAAATGATAAAAATGGTTGAAAGAATAAATTTGTTACTTAATAAACTTAAATAAGTAATGTTATTGTAGCAATCCCTTTGATTAGTACTCAAAAGTCCTATTTTTTATATCATTTTCCATCTGTTTATTGAAAATAAAGACAAATTTAAAGGCGATAATGGATATTTCTGATTATTTTTCATACTTCAGCATTCGAACACTAATTTTATGAATTTATCTATTATTTGGCATAAAACATATGCGTTTAATAGTTTTCTTTCTTAGATAGGAAACTACATCACAAAGATGGCCAAGTGAGAAAATAGATGCTGAATTGCAGATAAAGCACCCGCCACTGCAGCACTTTGGAGGCCGTGGCAGCAGCGTAAAAGATAACAACTAGTGCTCGATAGAGAGAGAAAAAGATGTCGATCATAACAGACAAAGAGAGAGAGAGAAAGATGAAGCCCAGTTAGGGGGTCAAGCCCTTGTTAAAGTCAACCGCAGGAAAGAAGAGATATTTTAGGAAATAAGATTATTAACCCTTGTTAAATTTTTTTTAATAATTTTAAAAACAAATAAAGAGAGAATTTAAAAAACTAAAATATTTTTTATTTTATTTTTTAAATTTATTAACTTATTAAAAAATAAATAAAATATTTAAAATTATTAGAAATAAATATAATTAAAAAATAAACTTCATTAGAGATTATAAAATGATAAAATTTAAATATTTATTACCACATTAATATAATAAAATGATTTTACTGAATTTTAAATGTATTACCACATTAATATCATTGACCGTCATATTAATTTAGTAGATCACTACATTAATCTCGTTAACTGATATATTAATATGTTAACGGTTAACGCAGGTAAAAAATATAATTAAATATAATTAAATTTTAAAGACAATTAGTAAAATAATAAGGACAACATTATTGATTTGAATTTAGTAAAAAAATTACCCTTTTGATCATTAAAATCTTATACATCATTTATTTTATATATTATTTTTAGACTTTTTCCAATTATATTATAAAATATGTCTTACTAGAGACGAAGCCATGTTTAGTACGGGATGAACAAAAGTTTCTCCCAATTTTTTTTTATATAATTACATTTGTCCTCTTAATTTAAATGGTATTAAAATAAATTTTTTATCCTTCACAATTTTTAAATTTAAAAGTTTAATATATCTTTATCCCTTTCAACGTTTAATCCTAGTTCCGTCCCTATATCTTACTCAATAAATTATATTTTTTAACATACAACTCAATAAAAATGTTTACTCTATAAATGAAAAAAATAATATATATAATATATACAATATGTTTTATTTTACGTCTATTTATATAATATAACGATGCATACTATCAAAAGTATAGTTGAAAAATACTGATGTAAAAAATAAATATATTTTCTTTAAAAAACACTCTTGGTTGTATTTTTTTTTTTAAAATCACTATAAAATATATGAAATAAAAGAATAAAATTTTCATTATCAATATTATTTTTTTCTTTTTTTTTTCTTTTTCTTAAAAGTAAAACTTCAATGTAGAATAAAAGTCCAATGTAATAAAAATATGCGATGGAAATTTGATTTACGTGCGAAAAACCAGTTTTGTTTGGTAGGAAGCCGAACAAGACAAACTTTAGGGATTTTTTCATTACAATATCTTTATCATATTTTCAAAGATTATAATCAATAACTTCAAGTTTGAAATTTGTTAAAAAAAACTTTATGGTTGAAATATGTTATAATTTTTTTATTGGATTTTTATTTTGTATGAACTATTTATGGATGTAGTAATTAATGTTAATTTAAAGGATAAGTCTATCACGTGCGTCGAACATTGTTTAAACACCACTAACGATGAATACCGTTGAACACTATTAAATTAATTAATAAAAATTAAAAATTCTAAGGGCTAAACATATAATTTTAAATTATTTAAAATAAAATTTTAAACAAATTATATAAATTATATTTTATTTTTTAAAATGATTTATTTAAATTATTTTTAATTTAAAAATAAAAAATATTAAATACAAAACCTAAAACCCTAAACTCAAGGTAAAATAATAAACATTAAATCCTAAAATCCTAATTACTAAATCATAAACTCTAAACTCTAAAACAATAAAACCATAAAACACAAAATCTAAAAATATAACCTTAAAATAAAAAGTTTAAAATTCTAAAAAATATAAACCCTAAATTTGAAGCCCAAAATTAGTTTAAGATTTAGATACAGGGGTTTTAGTTATTTTAGGGTTTAGGATTTTAAGATTTAGATTTAACGTTTATGGTTTAGTATTTTTAGAGTTTTTGATTTTAGGTTTTTGATTTAGGGTTTTGAGATTTTATATTTTAGGGTTTAGAGATTAATGTTTAGTGATTTGGGTTTTGAATTTTGTTTTAGGGTTTAGAGTTTATGATTTTTATTTTTTAAAATTAATTTAAATTAATATTTTTTTTCAATTATTTAAAAAAATAATATATATAATAATTTAATAAAAAATTATGTTAAATAATTTATAATTATATTTTAAGTCCTTAAATTTTTTAATTTTTATTAATTAGTTTAGTAATATTTAACGGTGTTCATCATTAACAATGTTTAGCGATATTCGACGCCCGTTGTAGAATTTTCCTAATTTAAATTGTATTAATATTAAATTCAATCAAACACCTGTCTCTATTCCCATCAAAATTTATTTATTTTTTTATCGTTAACACTATTTTTAGGGTTTAGGGTTTAGGGTTTAGGATAGGGTCCTAAGTACAAAGCCTACTATTCCTAATAACAGTACTCTGACAACAAATGTCGATGCTGAACCCACCACGATACTCCTCCTCCAAAAGCTTCTTTAACCTAGGCATGAAAACACATTTCGAACGCTGAGCCACTAAAGCTCAGTGGGTACTCGACCAACCTGTTCACATAATGCATAGCATAAATAAGCATAAGCAGCATGAATGACGACATGGCATGAGTGCGATGGCGCTACCAGAATCGCCTAAACACATGATATCATGATAGCATATATCGACACATAGTATACGCATGACAAGAGAAGACCACACAACATGTCAAGTTCTTATACCGTATTAAAATTAAATTATATAAATATATATATACTTATATATGTATAGCGATGTCTATATCACCACATAGTAGTATAGAAGTGAGGGACCCATCAGCACTAAGCAAGGTCTGTGGCATGCCACTCCACATAATCCACTAAGGAACCCATCAGCACTAAGCAAGGTCCTATCCGGTCTTTCACATATTATATTACCGATAACCCATCAGCACTAAGCAAGGTTATCGATTTTATCATCATATAATATATCACTAATAACTCATCAACACTAAGCAAGGTTCCTAGTAAACCACATGACTCGAATTTCACACTGAACACTTTTACGGTTGCACATACCGGTTTAATCTAATAGACTCCATTTATTATCTAATTATCTCATTAACGGGGTTATAAGCCTATCTTTTGGTTAAATTATTAATTTTAGAGTTTACATATGACTCTTAGGAACTTCCAAGATTTTATTACGAGACTTTACCACTTTATCCACAAGAATCGGGCTAAATTGCCTTTGGGTATCGATACCCCTACTTGGAGTATCGAAACATCAGGTATCGATATCCTCCCAAAGGGGTATCGGAAAAATGGTATCGATACCAGTATCGAACCCCTTTGACCAACTTAAAAGTCAACAAAAGAGGGCTTCCCGTTCCGATACAGGTATCGAATTTGGTCACTGGACGACTCAGTATTGAACCATGGTTCGATACACCTACACACCTAGATTAAATTTCCCTCAGGATATCAATACACGGGTCACCGATATTGATACCCCCTACACGATAAGTATAGTTTTGCATTTTTGAACATTTAGAACCTTACCCGAAGTCGAACCATTCACTACCAAAGTTATCCTAGACTGTAATGAGACTTTCCTAAGCATGTTTATATCGTTTTATGAAGGTTCATCAACTTAAACACAAATCACCATTAAAGACCACCTTATCATAGCAAGCATACCAAACCAATCAATACCATACTATTATGCTTAAACATGATATGCATGATGATTAAAGGTTGGAAAAGTACCAACCTTAGCAACAAAACAACAAACCTGAGATCCAAGCTCCACCTTAGGATTTCTTCTTCCTCAAGCTTGATGATGGCTCTTCCACTTGTTTCTTTTCAAAGGGAAGGATAACAACAACTTAGAACCACTCTAAGATGACCCTCAAAGCTTAAAACACTAAAAAGCTAGGATTTAAGCTCTCCAAAAACCAAATCCCGTACTCCACTCAAAACCCCTCTTAAACCTCCATCCTCCACCAAACCAACACTTTTTTACCTTGTTCTATAGATTCACAACAACCCTATAACATCTTTTTTACCATAAAAATGAGATTCCAACAAGAACTCTTAAAGTTCAAACATTTTACATTTCCTTTTTACTTCCAAAATATGAAGGGGTGAAGAGAAAAAGAGAAAAGGTTGAGCTCTTTCTGTAGGGGGAATTAAAACCCCCAAACCCCTCTTACTCATAATGGTATTTACCAAAACATTCTTCTGAACAAGCCTAACTTAAAACCCAACTCAAAGCCCAATAATTTAAGGCCCAACAAGTCCCAAACTACTCAAACTTGGGGCCCAAAACCAAAGATCAACTCCTCGGGTTAACCTGACACTTAGATCCGAATCCGGGTCGTGACAACTCTCCTCTTCTTAAAGAAAATTTCATCTCCAAAATTTACCTATCAGGAAGAGATGTGAATACTGAGTTCTCATGTACTCCTCAACTTCCCACGTCGCTTCCTCGACTCTGTGGTTTCTCCAAAGAACCTTTACCAATGGTATACTCTTGTTCCGAAGCTCTTTTACACCTCTATCCAAGATCTATATCAGCCTTTCTTCATAATTCAAATCCGTATTGACTTTGATTTCCTCAAGCTGAACAACATGAAAAGGATCTAAACGGTAGCATCTCAACATGGACACGTGGAACACATCATGGATACGTGGTAACCTCGGAGGCAAAGCTAGCCGGTAAGCCACATATCCAACTCTCTCAATAACTTTGTACGATCCAACATACCTCGGACTCAACTTCCCTTTCCGCCCAAACCTGATGATTCCCTTTCACGGAGATACCTTAAGAAACACTTTTTCTCCTAACTCATACTCTATGTGCTTGCGCTTACGATCCGCATAAGTTTTTTCTCGATTAAAAGCTACTTGTAACCTTTCCTTGATGATCTAACCTTCTCTTTGGTTTCTTTTACAAGCTCTGAACCTACTATCCTTCTCTCATTAAGCTCGATCCAATACAAGGGTGTCACACACTTATGCCCGTACAAGGCCTCAAAAGGTGCCATTTTTATGCTTTATTGATAGTTGTTGTTATAAGCAAACTCCACCAACGGTAAATGATCTTCCCAACTCCGAGCAAAGTTTACTGCATAACACCTAAGCATATCCTCCAGGATCTGTATGACTCGCTCAGACTGTCCGTTTGTCTGTGGATGAAAGGTTGGACTGAAGTGCAACTTGGTGTCTAAAGCCTTGTGGATAGACCTCCACAACCTCGTTGTGAACCTCAGATCCCTATCTGATATGATCGATGAAGGTACACCATGCAACCTTACAATCTCCTTTATGTACAACTGAGCCAATTTTTCCAAACTGAAGTCCATCCTTACCGGTAAGAAGTGAGCCGACTTAGTCAACAAATCAACAATGACCAACACAACATCATGCTAGCTCAACGTTATCGGTAACGCGGTGACAAAGTCCATGGTCACTTGATCCCACTTCCACTGTGGTATCTGGATAGGCTGAAGTAAACTTGAAAGAACCTGATGTTCTGCTTTCACAAGTTGACACGCTAAGCATCTTGTCACAAACTCGAAAACATCTCTCTTCATGCAAGGCCACCAAAAGAAAGGACGAAGATCTTGGTACATCTTGTTACTACCCGGATGAATAGAGAACGGACTACGATGAGCTTCCCGCAAGATTCGATCTCTCAGATCTTCAAGAGGAGGGACACACAAACGACCCTTGAAGTACAAGAATCCACCATCTCATACTTTAAAGTCTGACACCTCACCTCTGTAACACGCCTCAAGCTGAGCTACGAACTCATCGTCTAACGCTTGTGCTCTATTTAACTCTTGTACTAGCGTTGGCTCCACACGCAACTCTGCCTACAACCCACCATATTCGATCATCGTCAATCGAGAAAACATGGCTCTTAAGTCCAACATGGACTTCTTACTCAAGGCATCAACGACCACATTCGCCTTACTAGGGTGATACTCTATGACAGTCATAGTCCTTAAGCAACTCTATCCATCGCCACTGTCTCAGATTCAACTCTTTCTAGGTGAGTAGATACTTCAAACTCTTGTGATTGGTGTAGATATAACATTTCTCCCCATAGAGATAATGCCTCCATATCTTCAATGCAAAGATAACAACTGTCAACTCGAGATCATGTGTAGAATAATTCCTTTCATGGGGTTTCAACTACCTCGAGGTGTAAGCAACCACCTTATCCTCTTGCATGAGCACACAACCTAATCCATTCAAGTAAACATCGCTAAACACCACATAATCTTTCCCTGGTTCTAGTTGCGTCATGACCAAAGCCTCTATAAGATAAGCCTTAAGATGTTCAAAACTCTGTTGTCTCCTCTCGTTCCACATAAAAGAAAATCCTTTCTGAAGTAATTTGATGAATGATGCTGTTATGATCGAGAAGCCTTTAACAAACCTCCTATAATATCCGGCAAGCCCAAGGAAACTATGCACTTTCGATACATTCCTTGGTGGTTTCCATTCTACCACAACTTGGATCTTTTGAGGATCAACTTGGATGCCATCCGCTGCCATGATATGGCCAAGAAACTCTACCTCTGATAACCAAAACTCACACTTACTAAATGATGTGTGCTGAATATGTGCAATTGAATTGCAAGTGTACACGTTAAGTAATAAGTGATAAATATTTTATCGAGTTATCGTCTCCTCAAGGACTGAAATACTTAATATGCTTCCTTTGATCTTTTTGCTTCTGTAAAATAAAAGTAAAAACACAGATAAGTTGGATATTGATTAAACTAAATAAACTAACTAAATAAAGAAAAATCGAATATGAGAGAGAGGTTGGGTTGGATCCAGTTGTGTTGTATCATGGATTTGATTGGTCTGCTTCTGTTCTAATGCAATTGCACTGTACTACCTCGGTAGTACTGCAGATACTGTCTCGGCAGCAACAATGTTCTCTGTCGCAGCAATCTCTTGCTCTTGGGCAGATTTACCGAAGTTCGACAAAGTATCCTTTAATGATTTTGCTTATCTCTAAGTCAAAATACTGTTGATGATCAGTCCTTGATGATACCTCTCAGAGTAAATCAATTATAATCACCAACCAATCTCACACTTATCTTAGCCGTAAAAACTCTTAACCTATCTCTAGGCCGAGTTAGTGTTTCCAGATTGAAATACCGTACTTATTCCTTTCATGAATCTAACTCTCTCGATATTAGATAAATGGATTACTCACAAACTTCTCTCTCGAGCTTGAGTGTAAGAACAAGGAATGACAAAGAATAAACAAACTTCGATATTTTATTACATTAGGAACAAGAAACAAAGTACAATCTCTTCTCACAAATACTTGAAAACCTTTACCAAAATCCTAAGAGAATTTAGAACATGATGGGAAGAATTGTCCCTAAACACTCTCGGTATAATTGTATAAGCAAAATCTTCCTCTCCTAACCCCTAGAACGGCTATGCCTTATATAGACTTGACCTAGGGCAAACCTTTCCTAATTAGAGTACAACTTGAAGTAGGGAGCAAGTTATGTACATAGGGTAAATATTTTCAAGTTTGGTCTTCTATAAGGTTTCATCCCACATGGCCTTGTCCTTGGGCTTTTCTTGTGTTGTTCAATTCTGATTCTTGGTCTTCTTGTTCAATAACGTTCTCTTCATTTTTCTCCTTCCATTGCCAGCCACATTATCTTTTTCTTCTCTGCTGCCTCGGCATCAGGTCCTGCCTCGACCTTTTTCTACTGCCTCGGCCATAATTATTCCTGCACAAATAAGAAAATGCAGTAAAGTACACCTTTCCCACAAATATAATCTTTAAAGGTGTAATTCCTAAATATATCACATTGAGCCCATGCATTGGTTCAAATAGGTGTAGAATTGATGATAAGTGCCCATGAAAAGTGTAAAAAGTGATAGTGAGTTGAGCAATTATCACACTCCCAAACTTGAACTATTGCTTGTCCTCAAGCAATGCAAACCATCAATTTGTCAAACTCTATTCTCTCTTGGTCTTATGCATCCATCTATTCTCTCCATCATAACTATGTTTATTCTTTAGACTTAACCTTTCGGTTTCCTAAGGGTGTACTTAGAAGATAAGCTATAAGGCTAGTGTGTGTGCGTTTTTATGGACAAGTTTGAATAAAGACCTTCTTAGATAAACTCTAAGTTCAAGAAAAATTGATTTGGTTTTAGTGTACTCTTCTTATAACAACAATTCCTTGAGCCAATTTCGGGCACCTCAAGTATTGTGTTTTCTTTTTCTTAACTCCTTATTTCTTTTGTTATTCTTTTATGCATATTAGAGCCAATTTCGGGCACCTCTAGCATGAAGAAGAGTTTTTCCTAGAACCGGTCATAAGCACCTCTAGTCACCTTTCCAAATTCTAAGTCTTTATCACCTAAGTTTTTTAAAAGAATTCCTAAAGCCAAACAAGTCCCAAAAGTGTTTTTAAAGTTTAACCTTATTGCAAGCTTCTAAGTTTTTCTCCCTAAGTATCCTAGAATCAAGTCTTCAAAACAGATCCTAACTATGGTAAGGAGAAAGATTTCTATTCCCTTTAAGAATAAACTAAGACAATACTGATGAAGAGTAGTGCAAAAGCATGGCAACAGTTTTAAGTATAGTGGTGGATATAAAACAAAAAAAAATTATCACTAAAATCTTCCTTTTCATGGCAAGGTCGCGGCAGTAGATTGCCTCGGTAGTAGATCCATACTCCCAATCTTAAACCAAGCATTGTCTTCAATACTTAATTTAGGGGCAGGAAGTAGGTAAAAAATATAAGCAAATAAAAATTTTTTATATAGGCAACAAGAAAGAAGAACAATTAATATGATTCGGAAGAACACTCTTCCACAATTTGTCTCCTTGGTCTAGTTGTTGATGGCTGTGCCCTTGGTGATGGTGTTGCTTTGCTCTTCTTAGTGGCTGAACTTTTGTAGGCGTTGCTCTTTTTATTGGGGCATTGACTTCTTCTCCTCCTTTATTGTCTATGTTCATGATCTCTATGTCGCCTTCGTTTTTCTGGATCTGCCCCGACAGGCTTGATACTGAGTTCAACATCGGATGAATCATGATAGATGTATTCATCGATTTCCCTTGGAAGGCTGCCCATTCGAATTGGGGATCTTGGGGGAGTGTTAAAAACTCCCATTCGCTTCGAAGGTCTTCTGCTTGTGGATGATGGTACGACAGCGTCTACTGCCCTAGATGGGCCAGCTGCGTGGAATTGCTGCTGTGGTCTGAGGGTAAAAAATAGTCTCGGCCTTGGAGCTGGAGTGGTTTCTATGTAAGGCACTGCCGTTACAAATATGTTTGTAGGGCATTCTAGAAATTATGCTCCTTGGTTGAGGAAGTTCTGCATCATCATCTGGGCAAGAGTGCTGTTGAAGTCTCTTTGGTATTCCATGTATCTTTGCTGGAGAAGGTCCATGGCTTCCATCCTTTGAAGAATTTCTTGGTAGGGGTCTGCTGCAGAAGAGGCATCGGCAGTACCAGGCATCTCTACCATGTATTGAGTGCCGACAGTGAAGTCAGCAGTAAACTGTTGTGGTGTTGCCTGTACAGATTTTGCTTGTGTGATTTGCATTACTCTGTGGCAAAATTCTCTCGTCCATCTTTGCCTTGTTGGTGTGTATTTGTTCGTATCTTCAACTGGTACTCCTGCAGCAATACATAAACCGGATATTAAACATGGGAAATATAACTGTCCACGTTCCTTCTTACCACAATCATGAATTTCTCGAAGAATGATCTCTCCAATATTGATGCTCCTCTTGTTGATGATTGACTGGATCAACACCAATCTTTTGCGATCCACTGTGCTGTTGTGGGAGGTAGGGATGAGGCGTCTTTTGACGAATGTGCACCACAATTTTGCCTCGGGCTTGAGGCTTTTCCTTGTCATAGAAACTCTATGGGCACCGGTTTGCCATGGAGTGTTGTCGTAACAGAGGTCGTCTTTGATCAGTTCATAGTTCTGGGTGGTGATGTCATTCATGAATTTGGTATGCTTATCTCGTTTTGGTGCTAGGTCGTAAAACTCATTAATTATTTCAGCATCAAGGCGGACAGGTCTGCCTCGCTAGTGGACAAAGAAACTGTCCTTGCTTGGCCCATATACATAAAATTCCTGCACTATGGTTGCATTCGCCTGTTCAGATTGTAGGCAGAAGAATTGTCATTTTTGATGTTGAATCCTGTTGAACAGATAGTGTTCAATGCCGAGATTTTCTTCCTCAGATTGTTGAAATCCTTGTTCTTCTCACAGTTGCCGAACAATAAAAGATCTGTTGAATTTTTCTGCAACAATGGCAGGGTCAAATCTGTTGTATGTTGCCATTGATGATGTGTAGGATTGAGAGTCGTGGTGAAGTATTCTGAAAAATTTCAAGAAGAACTGTGAGAGTATTGTGAGAACAAGATTGAGTAGATTGCTAAAGAATGCAAGAATGCAAGAGTGAATAGTTCAAGAGAGGGATGTTTCTTATATAGGCCTCGACAGTGTGACCATTTTAACCACTATTCGTTTTATAGTCATTTTGAATTTTCTACCCGTTAGCATTTATTGCCGTAGTGGAAAACTTGACAAATATTCGTTACATTGTTTCTGCCCGTTGGGACTTCTATGGCTTCTAACACTATTTATTGCATCAGCAAAGTTTCTACTCTGAACTAATTCTCTTTTAGACTTGATTTTATTTTCCTAAAAAAATTAAATAAACATATTAATAAAAAAAGAAACATTACTATGGAAAAATATTAAAGAAAAAATACTGAAAAAATAACCACATAAATTAAAACTAATCCTAATATAATAAAATAGAATAGAAGGGAAGAGATTATATTACTAGTGGAGTGCATGTAAATACATCTCCCAAATTGCTCATCTCTTGTTTGCATGAATTTTTCTGTAGGTGCTGGCCAACCCCTTCTGTATTTTCTACTCCACTTTTGCTTTAATTCTCTTACCAAATAGTCTGCCGAGCGTGCTGTCTAGGCAGGATATTTTGGTATCTGCATCTGTTGTCTAGAGGGCTTTGCACTCTTCTGGACCATCAGATTTTTCTAAATTGTGGAATGCATTGAGTTTGACTTGCTGATCATTGACCCTCATAATCAACTCTCCATTTTCCACATCTATTAAGGTTCGTCCAGTAGCAAGGAAAGGTCTTTCTAGGATGATCGGTGTATTATCATCGGCTTTACAATCAAGGACAAGGAAGTCGACAGGGAAAATAAACTTGTCAACCCTTACCAATATATCCTCAATCTTTCCTTCAGGATACACATAGGGTCTATCCGCAAGTTGGAGTAGCACTATCGTAGGCTTTGCCCTTTATATTCCAAACTATTGAAAAACTTATTTGGGCGTGAGATTTATGCTTGCTCCAAGGTAACATAGTGTTTTTCCTTCATAATTGTTACCAATCGCACAAGGTATGATAAAGCATCCATGATCCTTCAGTTTAGATGGCATGCGATTGTGTAGCATTGCCAAGCACCCTTCAGTTACTGTCACTGTCTCAAACTCGCCTAGATTCTTTTTCTTGGACACAATGTCTTTCAAAAATTTAGCATAGTTGGACATTTGTTCAATTGACTCAACAAATGATAAGTTAATGTGGACTTGCTTTAGGATATCAAGGAACTTCTTAAATTGGTGGTCCTGTTTCTGTTTTTTCAACCTTTATGGGAAAGGTGGTGGTGGTCTCATCTCTTCCAAGGTCTCATTAGTTTGGGATTTAATACCTGGAACCACTATTTGTCTTGTTGTCTCGACAAGTATTTCAGGTTCTACCGAGCTCTCTACTGGGGCATTGTTCTTGTCTTCAGTTTGTTCAACATCCAAATCTTCCTTGTCTGTTTCCTCTTGTATTGCTGGTGGAACATCAGTTGCTTACTTGCCCAATGTTTCTTTTAATTGTAGGCCACTTCTTGTTGTGATTGTTTTGCATTGTTCATGGTATATTTCCTTAGCAACTTCAGTATTGCTAGGTAATCCTCCCTGTGGTCTAGTATTTTATCTTTGAGCAAATTGACCAACTTAGGTTTCTAGTGATTTTATAGAAGCTTCTTGATTTTGCAGCCTTATCTTTGTTCTATTCATGAAGTCATCAGTTCTCTTCATGAAACTGTTGTTCTCAGCCATATATGATTCAGTTTTCATGATAAAGGCTTTGAGAGTATTTTGTAATGAGTTCATAGGCTGATGCTGCTGATGTAGCTGTTGCGGCGGTAGTGACTGCTGCACTTACTGCGGCGGTAGTGAATGTTGATAACTTGAGGCCTGGTTGGTGGGATTCAAGGCATTGTTAGGATTACTCCATGAAACGTTTGGGTGCCTTTTCCAGGCCAGACTGTATGTATTTAACATCATGTTGTTGTTACGGTTGTAGTTACCCACATAAAAGCAAGTTTCCTTGTCTTGCATATACTCAAAAGAATTTATTGTTTTTACCTCATGAGTATTTTATTGTACTTGCATGTTTTGAACCATTTTTGTTAAAGATGCCAACGGTGCTGCCAACGAATTATTGGTTTCTAGCTCATTTACTGTGGCTTGGCGTCTTAGTCCTTCTCGCCTAGAAGTAGGAAATTGGAAATCGTTCCTTGCGAGTTTGTTCAAAATTTTTATAGCTTATTCCAGGGCTTTGTCAAGGAGTGTATCGTTTGCTGAGGCATCCAACATCATCCTTGTCGGGGCATTGGTGGTATTATAAAACATGGTCACTTGCGTCCATAGTGGGAATCTATATAGTGAACATCTGTTCAGTAACTCTCTGTAGCGTTCCCAAAGCCTCGTACATAGGTTCATCATCAGCCTGTCTAAAAGAAGTAATCTCATTGCGGATTCGATCATATAGATTTGTAGAGTTAAATCGCGTAATAAATTCTTGGCAGAGTTCACTCCAAGATCCAATTGATCCTGGCTAAATGCTATTCAACTAGGTTTTGGCCCTATCCCTCAGTGAATATGGAAAAGTTTCAGTCTGAAAATGTCTTCATGAACTCCTTGGATTTTGAAAGAGTTGCATACTTTCATGAAGGATTTGAGATGCTTCTTGGCATCTTCTGTTGCAGCCCCACTGAATTGTCCAATAGTATTAAGCATATTGAACATCACAGAGTTAAGTTCAAAGTGGGTTGCCTCAATCTCTAGTGTAACAACTCCAGGGTTCAATCCATTTAAATCGTCCATCACAAAATCTCTAACAGTTAGCTGTCGCGGTAGTGAGTGCTGTTTATGACCTCCAATACCTTCAGGTAGGTTCTGATTTCCTGGATTCCCTGCCATGGCTCCTTGGATCTGTCTTCTCAGCCTTTGATAAGTTTTTTCTATTTCTGGGTCAATCTCGTGCAGTAGATTACTAGGGTTGGCCCTGGTCATACACCAAAAACAAAATAAAAATAAAAATAACTAATACTAAATAAAAACAAGAAAATAAAGAAAACAAAATTTAGTGGCCAATCCCCCGACAACAACGCCAAAAACTTGATGCATGTTGATTATGCGCAATTGAAGTGTAAGTGTACACGTCAAGTAATAAGTATTTTATCGAATTATCGTCTTCTCAGGGATTGGTATACTTAATATGCTTCCTTTGGTCTTCTTGCTTCTGTAAAATAAAAGTAAAAACACAGATAAACTAGATATTTATTAAACTAAATTAACTAACAAAATAAAGAGAAATTGAATATGAGAGAGAGGTAGAGTTGGATCCAGTTGTGTTGTATCGTGGATTTGATTGGTCTGCTTTTGTTCCAATATAATTGCACTGCACTGTCTCGGCAGTACTGTTGATACTGTCTCGGCAACAACAATGTTCTCTGCCGCGACAATCTCTTGCTCTTGGGCAGATTTACCGAAATTTAGCAAAGTTTCCTTTAATGATTTCGCTTATCTCTAAGTCAAAATACTGTGGATGATCAATCCTTGATGACACCTCTCGGCGTGAATCAATTATAATCACCAACCAATCCCATACTTCTCTTAGCCGCTGAAACTCTTAACCTATGTCTAGGCTGAGTTAGTATCCTCCAGTCAAGTTGAATACCATACTTATTCCTTTCGTGAATCTAACTCTCTCGATATTAGATAAATGGATTACTCACAAACTTCTCTCTCAAGCTTGAATGTAAGAACATGGAATGACAAAGAATAAGCAAACTTCGATATTTTATTGCATTAGGAACAAGAAACAAAGTACAATCTCTTCTCACAAATACTTGACAACCTTCACCAAAACCCTAAGAGAACTTAGAACATGATGGGAATAATTATCCCTAAACTCTCTCGGTATAATTGTATAAGCCGAATCTTCCTATTCTAACCCCTAGAACGGCTATGCCTTATATAAGCTTGACCTAGGTCAAACCTTTTCCTAATTAGAGTACAACTTGGAGTAGGGAACATGTTATGTATATAGGGTAAATATTTGCAAGTTTGGTCTTTTAGAAGGTTTTATCCCGCGTGGTCTTGTCCTTGGGCTTTTCTTGTGTTGTTCAGCTCTGATTCTTGGGCTTCTTATTCAACAACGTTCTCTTCATTTTTCTCTTTCCATTGCCAGCCATATTATCTTTTTCTTCTCTGCTGCCTCGGCATCGGTTCCTGCCTCGGCCTTCTTCTGCTTCCTCGACAATACTTATTCCTACATAGATAAGAAAATGTATAAAGTACGCCTTTTCTATAAATATAATCTTTAAAGGTGTAATTCCTAAATATATCATATTGAGACCATGCATTAGTTCAAGTAGGTGTAAAATTGATGATAAGTACCCATAAAAAGTGTAGAAAGTGATAGTGAGTTGAGCACTTATCACTAAACTTGGTGTACAGACGTCTATCCCTCAAAACCCGAAGAACAACTCTTAGGTCATAGTCATGCTTCTCCTCTGAGCGTGAATACACCAAGATGTCATCGATGAACACCACCACAAACTGATCTAGATACGACTGAAAGATTTAGTTCATCAAGTCAATAAAAGTTGTTGGTGCATTCGTGAGCCCAAACAACATCCCTAAGAACTCATAATGCTCGTACCACGTCCTAAAAGCGATCTTTTGGATATCTTCTTCCACCACCTTCAACTGATAGTACCCTGATCTTAGATCTATCTTAGAGAACACACGGGCACCTTTCAACTGATCAAACAAGTTATCGATGCTTGGCAACGGGTAATGGTTCTTGATCGTGACTTTGTTGAGATGACGATAATTGATGCACATCCTCATCAATCCATCCTTCTTCTTTACAAAAAAAACGATGCTCCCCATGGTGACACACTTGGCTGAATAAAACCTCTCTCTAACAACTCCTAGATCTGTTGTTTAAACTCTCTCATCTCCGTCGATGCCATACGATAAGGTGCTATGGACACCGGTACTATACCCGACAACACCTTTATATGGAACTCTAACTCATGATTAGGAGGTAAACTATGCAAATCCTCTGGGAACACATTGGGATACTCACAAATTGTCCTCAAATTCTCTAACTCTGGGCTCTCTACCCTCACATCCACAACGTGAGATAAAAAAAGCCTCGCAACCTTTTTGTATCAACCGCTGAGCTGATAAAGCTGATACAACATTCGGAAAATAGGGGTTTCGCTCGCCCCTCACAACATGATTAGACCCGTCCACAACATGGAGCTTCAAACTCTTCGTTCTACACCCAAGACTCGTATCGTGTTTGAACAACCAATCCATTCCTAGGATTGCATCGAACTCTTGGAAGGGTAAAACCATAAGGTCTGTAGGAAAGATCGAACCTTGTACCTCTAACGGACACCTCCAATAAACCTTATCCACCAAAACATCTAAACCCAGTAGGCTTGTCACATGAACTAATATTTCTAGATCCTCGGCTGGCAACCCCCAACATTGAGATATACCACTACGATATATGAGTGGATAGATCTCGAGTCCATAAGAGCAACTATGGGAACTGAAAACAAGGTAAAAGTACATGAGAAAACATCGATAGCTGCACAGTCCTCCTATGCTCTTACAGCATACTGCCTAGTTGGTGCTCTCGACGTGAACTAAAAGGTACCACCCGAACCATGACTAGCCCTCTACAGTTAAAACCTCAGCCTCTCTGGCTAGGGTAATCGGTCCTCTAAACTTGATCCACAAACTCTCTAACCTTCTCAAGACAGTCCTTCACTAGGTGCTCTGATGATCTACAACGGTAACAAGCTCTGACTGAGTTTCAACATTCTCCTCTATGGTTCTGCCCATACTGAGGGCAAGCCGGAGCACTTGAGCTCATTTGAGAACTCTTCGGGCTCATCATCGGAGATGATGTAGACTTTTGATGCGTGCTAAATATGCGCAATTGGAGTGCAAGTGTACATGTTATCAAGTAATAAAATGATAAGTATTATCGTGTATCGTCTCCACAGGGATTGGTCTACTTAATATGCAACCTTTTCTCTTCTCGCTCTATAATAAAATAAAAGATAGATTATTGGGTTTGAATTATAACTAAGAAAACTAATTAAAATAATAAAGATAAATGATCAAGAAATCAAGGATGTAAAAGTGGGACAGGATCTAATTGCATCGTATTATGGATTCAATTGACTTGTTCTTGTCCAATGCAATCGCACATCACTGCCTCGGTAGTACTGCAGATTACTACCTCGGCAGCGATAGTACTTGTCTGCCGCGACATTCCCTTGCTCTTGGGTAGACTTTACCAAAGTTCGGCAAAGTGTCCTTGAATGGATCCGCTTATCCCTAAGTCAAAACACTGTTGAAGGTCAGTCCTTGATGATACCTCCCGACGTTAATCAATTATAACCAACAACCACCCCTCAGATGCTGCTGCGGCATCAATGTGCTGCCGAGACATCAATATGCTACCGAGGCAGGTACTTATCTGCATTTCAGCTTCAGTTTCCAGCATCCATCTTCTTTGCTTTGCAATTCCTATGATGCAGTTTCCTGTCTTAAGAAAGAAAACCATCAAATGCGTCTATTTTATGCCAAATAATAGATAAATTCATGTACTGAGTGTTCGGATGCTGCAGTATGGAAAATGATCAGAAATATCCGTTATTGCAATTAAATTTGTTCTTTACTAGCAATAATCGAGTGAGAGAATAGTATAAAAAATAGGACTTTTGAGCACTTACCACACCCCAAACTCAAACTATTGCTTGTCCTCAAGAAATGCAAAAGATAATAAAAAATAATCGAGTGGGAAAATGATGTAAAAGATGAGGACTTTTAGGTACTCATCACCCCTAAACTCGAACTATTGCTTGTCCTCAAGCAATGCAAAAGATAAATTTAAGTAAGGAATTTTAAGGTAATGTACCGTCCTGTCTGCCGCGGCAGAATTTCTTTCCTGACTCGGCCTCTTCTTGGTTCTTAGAAATTCCTCGGAACTGGACTATGAGTCTTGGTGAGTTTGTGCGTAGTTGTGTAAAAGATGATTTTCTAAGTTTTAATCCTTTTTTTAGCTCAAGAATTTCGACTAAGATTTTTCTTTAATTCTTTTTCTTTTCTTCTCCCAACAATGGTATATAAATTTATATCGCTATAAATTTATATTGCTCGAGCCAGTTTCAGGCACCTCAAGTGTTATAGCTATTCTTACTAGAGCCGGTGATAGGCACCTCTAGTAAGTGGGAGAAACCTAAGTCCTAGAGCTGGTCGGCACCTCTATGGACTAAACTAGAGCCAGTGATAGGCACCTCTAGTATAAAATCTAAGTCTAAGTCCTTATTTCTTTTCAAAGAAAAGAACTTTTAAAATCAACTAAGACTAGCAGTGTTTATGTGATTTCAGGCTCATAGACTAGTCCTAAGTACTAACCCTAAGAGACCTTTCCGAATTCAAGTCTGTTGAATGGTGCATACTACTACGACGGCAGGAGAATATATTATTGCCGAGGCAGTTTCAATAAAATTCAATAGACTTAAACAAAAAAAATTGCATCAAATTGAAATTACTGTGAAGACAGAAATTAAGGCAGTAGTAGGATAATCTGAATAACTTCCATACATGGCAAATATTTATAAGGAAGAAAATACGATCAATACTCCCTCAAACTTGAGGGATGCATTATCCTCACTTCATGTATCTGAACATAAGACAACAATTAAAGACAAGATAAAAATTAAGATACAAGGAAAAGATAAACCAATTTTTAGATATTGTGTCTGGCCTCTTTTGTATCCTGAGGGTCATCAGTTGGTGTGGAGTTTATGGAGAAAGAAACTAAAAACTGTATTGAAAAACAATAATGAAGAAGTGTGAAAAAAATGAGGGGTGAAGTTCTAGAGACGCAAACCCGCTGTCACTTGCATTTGGGCGGCCAACCACCTTGGTCGTTTCTTAGGTGGGACAGTAAGGTTGATTTCAGGGTCGTTTTATATGCTCCATGACTTCTCCTTCATGGGTTTCCTTCCTAAATAACAACAAAGAATATTAATAAAAACAGTAAAATTAAATTGCAAGAAGTTTAAAACCTAATTCCTAAACTGAAAACTAAAAACTGATTCCTAAAGCATAAAAGTGAATAGGGACAAAGAGATAGAAATTTAGGTTACTGTAGGGGTGCAATAAAATGCATATCCAACAACAACCATCTTCCCCTTTTTGAGTGGAGGAGAAGCTGATGTCCCAATCGCTGTCTCCTCGTCAAGCGGTTTCTTTCTGATATATTTCTGCTCAAGAGGAGTGCTACCGCGGTAAAGGTTGCCTCGGTAGGTCATGTTTAGGCAATCTATCCAAGTCTTCCTCCAAATAATCATGAACTGTTCGTACTCTTTCTTGTCTTGAAGAATTCTTGGATCAGCTACTGCAAATACGTCGTGATTGTCTGCCTCGGCGACATTCATACTAGTGTTGTTCTGTTGGCCAGGTCAAAACAACCCTGATTAGTTTAGGATTTTTTTTAAAAAAAATTATATAAAACTAAATGCTAGAAAATAAAGGTAACAAAATTTAGTTGTCAATCCCCGGCAACGGCGCCAAAAACTTGATGCGTGCTAAATATGCACAATTAGAGTGCAAGTTTACACGTCGCCAAGTAATAAAGTGATAAGTATTATCGTATATCGTCTCCAAAGAGATTGGTCTACTTAATATGCAACCTTTTCTCTTCTCGCTCTGTAATAAAATAAAAACATAGATTATTGGGTTTGAATGATAACTAAGAAAACTAATTAAAACAATAAAGATAAATGATCAAGAAATCAAGGATGGAAAAGTGGGGCAGGATCCAGTTGCATCGTATTGTGGATTCAATTGACTTGTTCTTATCCAATGTAATCACGTATCACTACCTCGACAGTACTGTAGATTACTGCCTCGGCTGCGATAGTACTTGTCCGTCGCGTTAGTATCCTCCAACCAAGTTGAATATCGCACTTACTCCTTTCGTGAGTCTAACTCTCCCGAGTCTAGACAAATAGATTACTTACAAACTTCCCTCCCGATCTTGGATGCAAGAACAAAGAATGACAAAGAGTAAGTAAACTTTGCTATTTTATTGCATTGAAACAAGGAACAAAGTTCAATTTTCTCTCACAAATACTCGACAACCTTCACCTAAACCCTAGGGGACGATGAATAAGTTTAGGGTTTTCTATGAACACTTGATTTCAAGATATCCTCCTCTCTACATAGGCTATGGTTTATATAGGCTTCCCCTAGGGTAAACCTTTCCTAAGTAGGAATACTACTTGGAGTTGGATTACAATAATTTCCATAAATAAAATATTTCCAAGTTTATTCATATAAGGATTCTTTTCCCACGTGGCTTTTGACATTGACTTTTTGTGTGTTTCCCAACTCTGATTTCTATGCCGCTTATCTTAAAACGTTCACCTTATTTTTCTCTTCAAATCGCCTACCATATTAACATTTGCCTTTTCGGGTGCTACCGCGGCCTCAAATGCTGCCGCGGTGTCAATGTGCTACCGAGGCATCAATATGCTGCCGAGACGGGTACTTATCTCATTTCAGCTTCAGTTTCCAACATCCATCTTCTTTGCTTGGCAATTCCTATGATGCAGTTTCCTGTCTTAAGAAAGAAAACCATCAAATGCGTCTGTCTTATGCCAAATAATAGATAAATTCATGTATTGAGTGTTCGGATGCTGAAGTATGGAAAATGACCAAAAATATCCGTTATTTCCATTAAATCTGTTCTTTACTAGCAATAATCGAATGAGAGAATGGTACAAAAAATAGAACTTTTGAGCACTTATCAACTGCCTCCTACCGGACGACTCAAACCTATGGTTTGATCTTGCACTCTGACTAGAAGCTCCCCTATTCTGGTTCCAATAGTTCATATTCCTCCCCGAATAGGATTAAGAGCTGTTGGAAAAGTTTTGATTGCCTCCACCTAAACTACCTTAACCAGAAGACGAACTATAGGTCAAACCTTGTACTGGCTCCAAGTTCTTAGCACTATTAGTCAACTCAAAAAACACCTTGGGTGGAGTAGTAGTGAAATATGTCTAGATCTCTTTCCTTAAGCCCCTTAAGAACCTCTTGCACCTCATCTTCTCTGTAGCCACTAACACTAGGGCATACCTACTCAGCTGTAGGAACTCCTTCTCATAAGTGAACACCGAACGGTTCTCTTGCACAAGGTGTTTGAACCGCTCCCTCAAGGTGTCAATATGGGCTTCTCCCACATACTTTTTCTCGAACTCATCCAGAAAGTCATCCCAAGTTGGCCTCTCGGGATCCCAACCAAGCTCTACTGTCTCCCACCACTAACGGGAATTGCCTTTCAGCAACGATAGAACACATGAAAGCTTGTCCTCGGATCTCAGCCTCATCTGTCTCATAATCCAACGGGTGTCATATAACCACCGATCAACTTGCACGGGATTGTCTTGTCTTGTTCCATGAAAGCCCACAGCTTCATACCTTCGCACCCTCTCCACTGGTGCCTCTCGAGGCGTAGCAAACAGCCTCGGTGTAGCTCTCACGATCCGGTCCAATTCCCAGTCCAGCTGCAGGAAGTAGATGGCCCCTTGACCAATTGCATCCTCAGACAATGCCTCCACGAGTGACACATCCTCATCCTCGGAGTCTTCTCGAGAACCCCAAATCTCCTCCACCACTTTGTTCCTCCTTGGCATTCTTACTGCACATAACAAACAAACGAGGTTACATCATCAATTTTTCAACATCTAAGCAAGTACAACTTCGACAAATGGGCATATACTTATAGGACATCTATATAACACACTAGACTCCCCCGGGGACTTCCTAGAACCGACTCAACCTAGGCTCTGATACAACTAAATGTAACACCCTCAACCCGGTGTCACATCATACCTCCGGCCAGAAACCTACATTTCAAAATTTCTTTCAAAAAGCCCAATAAAATGAGTCCAAATCAATTTTTCATCATAAGATAATAAAATCTATGTCCATTAAGACATAAATCTGAGTAAGTTAAAATAGTGGAGCTCCAAAATATTACAACCCGTTTAAAAGCATTCGATAATAAATAAAACAGAGTTACCAAATACACATATAGGTTCTTAAGTACAAAGCCCACTATGCCTAATAGCAGTACTCTGACAACAGATGTCGATGTTGAACCCACCATGATGATGCTCCTCCAAAAGCTTCTTTAACCTACACACGAAAACACATTTCGAACGCTGAACCACTAAAGCTCAGTGGGTACTCGACCAACCGGTCTACATAATGCATAGCATAAATAAGCATAAACAACATGAATGATGGCATGGCATGTGTACGGTTGATGAGTGCCTAAAAGGCAGTTATTTACTACCCTTCTTATGGTAATTTATGCACCTATTATACACCAACTTGAACCGAATCATGATCTTTTTGCTCAATTAGATATTTCGTTATCATCACTTATAAAGTTAATATTTATAGAGAATGCAGATATTATTACAATTTCTATAATGTAGGAATATCCAGAGCTAAAGCGGCAGAAAAGCTATGTTAAGGCCGAGGCAGAAGCATGGCCGCGGCAGAATCCAGTTTGGCAGCACCAACAATGGAGGCGCATTGAAAGATAAAAATATAGAGAATATTCTGGAAGATACAACGCATCAATTAGACCAGGCTAGCGTTCTAAAAGCCCAATTCAAAGACCAAGCGGGAAAACCTTTCTAGAATGCGACAAACTTGGAAAGATCAGAATAATCGAAGAAGACTTATTTCCTACTCCAAGTTAAAGTCTATTTAGGAAAGGTTTGCCCTAGGTTAAGACTATAAATACCCTAGCCGGCCATATTGTCTAGGAGAGCCGATTTGTAGAGAAAACCCTTCCTCCCTAAGAATTATACTTACACGATAACATGTTCTAAACTTCTTAGGGATAGGTGAAGGTTGTCGATATTAGTGAGAGGAGATTGATTCTTGTATTTTTGTTCCTATACAATAAAATCAAAGTTTGCTTATCCTATTGTCATTTTTTGTTCTTGTATCCAAGCCCAAGAGGAAAGTTTACAAGTAATCTATTTATGTAGCATCGAGAGGTGTAGATTCACGAAAGGGATAAGTACGGTATCGTCGACACTAACTCGGCCTATACCCTTTTGGAGGCACTAAGGGGTAGGTTAAAAGTTTCAGCAGCTAAAATAAGTGTTGGATTGGTTGGTGGTTATCTTTGGTTTACGCCGAGAGGTATCGTCAAGGATTGAGCATCAACAACACTTTGACTTAGAGATGAGCAGAGTCACCTACGGACACTTTGTTGAACTTTGATACTTCTGCCCATGAGCAAGAGATTGTTGCGGCAGAAGAGCACCAGCATTGCCGAGGCAGTATCTGCAGTACTATGGAAGCAGTGTTATGCGATTGTATTGGACAAGAAGAAGATCAATTAAATCAATTAATTAACGCAACTGGATCCTACCCACTTTCTCTATAATCGTTTTCAACTCTTTATTTTATGTTTTGTTATTTAACTATTTAGTTAGATAAAATAAACCATCTTATTTGTGTTTTTATTTTATTCTTAGGAGCAAGAGAACGAAGGAAGACATATTAAATATACCAAGCCCTGTGGAGATGATACACGATATACTTATCATTTTATTACTTGACGACGTATACACTTGCACTCAAAATAGTGCTTATACCACGCCTATCAAGTTTTTGGCGCCGTTGCCGGGGATTGGTAACTGAATTTTGTTTTTCTTTAATTTTCTTTCTCTTTAATTATTAGTTATCTAACTCTAACTTTAACTTTATCTATTTTATTTTTGTTTTTATTTATTTGGTTTATGACCAGGGCAAATCCGAGTGGACCATTGTACGAGTTGGATCCTGAGATTGAACGAACAAGACATAATCTAAGATACAATCTGTTCCAAACTATGGACAATCCACAGAGAGGACAAATGCCACCTATGGATCATAATGTACTGCCGCCAGCACTACCGCAATAACCAATGCCGCAACCATTACCGAGGCAGCACACTGTCAAAGACTATCTAGTGGAAGATCTAAACGGACTCAAACCTGGCATAGTTACCCAGAGATCGAAGCAACTCACTTTGAGCTTAAACCAGTAATGTTCAACATGTTAAACACAATTGGACAGTTTTGTGGGCCTGCTATTGAAGATGCAAGGCAACATCTTAAATCTTTCATGGAAGTGTGCAACTCTTTTAAGATTCAAGGAGTGCATGAAGATATTTTGCACTTAAAATTGTTCTCCTATTCACTGAGGGATAGGGCGAAGACTTGGTTGAATGGAATCCCAGCATGATCAATTTGATCTTGGGAGGAACTTTGCTGGGAATTCATTACGAGGTTTAATCCGACAAATCTTTATGACCGCATTCGTAATAAGATTACATCATTCCGGCAAGATGAAGATAAACCAATGTACGAGGCATGGGAACGTTACTGAGAACTATTAGATAAATGCCCATTACATGGTTTTCCCTTGTGGACGCAAGTCTCCATGTTCTATAATGCTACCAATGCCTCCACAAGGATGATGCTAGACGCCTCCGCAAATGGGACACTTTTAGATAGAGCACCCGCAGAAGCCATTAAAATTTTAAACAAACTCGTAAGGAACGATTTCCAATTTCCTACATCGAGACGAGGAGGAATGAGACGTCATGCCACAGCACATGAAATAGACACATCAAGTTCGGTGGCAGCACAATTGACTTCTCTGACCAAGATGGTTCAGAACATGCAAAACTAAAGAAGTGTACAAGAGGTTAAGGCAGTTAACTCATCAGATTATATGTCAGATGAGGAGACAGGCTTATATGTTGGAAACTATAACAGAAACAACCCAATGATGTCCAACAATTATAACCCATCTTGGAAAAGGCATCCGAACTTCTCTTGGAGTAACCCTAATAATGCCTTGAATCCAACAACTCAAGCCCCTGGATTTCAGCATCAGAACCAGAACCTGTCGTAGCAGAACACTTAGCAGCCCATGCTGCAGCAGTAGGTACAACAACAATAGTCTCTGAATGCACTGGCCGATTCTCTCACAGCTTTCATGTCAAAAACTGATGCCTACATGATGGAGAATAGCCGCTTCATGAAGCATACTGATGACTTCATGAACAGAACAGAGATAAGACTGCAAAACCAAGAGGCTGCAATAAAATCCTTAGAAACCCAGGTTGGTCAATTTGCCCAACGACAAAACACTCGACCACCTGGAGGTTTATCTAGCAATACTGAAGTTACTAAGGTGTTAGGCCACGAGCAATGTAAAGTAATCACCACCAGAAGTGGCCTACAGCTGAAAAATAAAGAGGGGACCTCAACCGAAAGAGTCCAACCAGAAAAGAAACATCATGAGAACTCAGAGGCTGAGTAGGACTCTGCCGAAAGCTTTGCAACGACAACAAAACCAACAATATCAGAACCGCCTGCCGAGGCAGTTACAGAAAAATTCACCCTAGGTAAAAAACTCAATATTCAAGGAAACCTAGAGGATATTAGACCACCACCTTCTTTTCCATAGAGGCTGAAGAAGCAGAAACAGGACCACCAATTTTAGATGTTCCTAGACATCCTGAAGCAGGTCCATATTAACTTGCCACAAGTTGAGGCTATTGAACAAATGCCCAACTATGCCAAGTTTTTAAAGGACATAGTATCCAAACGGCGAAGGCTAGGAGAATTTGAGACGGCGGCAGCCACTGAAGGTTGCATGGCCATGCTGCATAATCGTATGTCACCCAAACTAAAAGATCCTGGATGCTTCACAATTCCCTATGCAATTGGAGATGGTTATAAAGGAAAGGCCCTATGCGACTTGGGAGCAAGCATCAACTTAATGCCCAAATCAGTTTTTCAGAAACTCGGAATTAGACGGGCAAAACCAACAACAGTACTGCTCCATGTAACCCCCTTAGCCCGGCCTAGACGAAATCGGCACTAATGGGTCACACGAGGAATATCAAACCAAACCCGCGAGGGTCCGATTCGATAAACAACCCTAAAACCGTTATAATTTTTTTTATTTTTATCTTTATCTAGATGCACATTCTTATTCCTACGTGTCAAGGTCTCATACAAACATTGTCGGTAACACATTAATTAAAAACAACCATCCGATTAAGCACTAACATGGATTAAGGACTAAAACGTAAAACTTTTAAATACAATTAGTAAAGTAGTAACTCTTTCCATCATTGTTCAATTAAACACTCAAGTATTCGTCACAACAAATTCCAACTCAAACGGATCATTCGAACATCATCAATTGTATGTTTCTTTAATTTAGGGGCCAAAATGTAAATATTCCAAAAATACAAGAGCTTCCTCCATATTAGGTTAACCATCTTGAAATTAAGTCAACTTTAGTCATGCATGCAAAATTTCAGTTCAAAATAACATCTGTAAGTACCTTAATCGAACAAAGGAAGATATCCGGGACCAAAATATAATTTCCAGCAACTTTTTGAAAAAGGTTTCGAAACTTTCCTGAAAAGTTTCGAAACTTATCGCGTCCAGTAACTTCCCAGAATTGAATCTGCCCGCAAGGTTTCGAAACCTTGTGAAGGTTTCGAAACTATTTGACAATGGTTTCGGAACCTTCACCCAAAGGTTTCGAAACTTTAGGTCTGGAGCCGAAAGTCTCATTACACTAAGTGCACACCAAAATACTCTATACTCAACCATTAACTAGAACCACTAAGTGCATCATTCCTAAACATGTTTAGCAACATATGACACATAATCAACTACATCATGGACATCAATCAAGCTATAGGCATGCTCCCTAGGAAATGATTAACAACATATCAATCATGCTAATACATTCTTCAACCATTCAAGCAATCCAAAGTTCAACAATTAACATCCAAACAATAATGGTCTCATTACAACATAACCAAAGCCTAATTACACACTCTACACATGGGTTGGGTTACACATTGCCTTGCCCAATTTATTTGCCAAAAACGTACCAAATTCAAAGTGTATCTTCCCCTTGGTTTCCTTGCCTCGAACGAAGCTCCAAGTGCCTTTATTTCTCTGCATGGATAAAAAGAGAGCTTAAGCAAATATGCTTAGTGAGGAAGCTCTACACAAATCATCAATGCATATATTTAAAACCATGATGAAACCATAATTTGCAATACTTGTTAAATCATGCATGCTAGTATTTCATGCTCATGTTCTTTAAACCAAATGCATCCTTGAGTTCACATAACCTTATCAAAACAATTTATAAATGATGCTCAAACTTCTTCTCAAATTCAAGTATGTATATTGGCATTCTAGTGACCACTTTAATGTGAACCTTAAGCTCACCGAATACACGGATCCATGAGACCATTGTCTCGTCATGACACGAAGTCACCATTGACATGACACTAAGTCACCATTAGCACTACCACGCATGATCAGACACATAGTCACCCTTGTTACGTATAGGAGGCTCTACCACGCACGGTTGGACACAAAGTCACCCTTGTTACGTGTAGGCAATATTCTGTATTCTCAGTTTTGATTATAGTGCACTTAAGACAATCCTAATGACATGTCATCGTATTCGAATCTAAAGTTAGTGTCACTAAGCCAATATCATAATCAAATGTGCATGATAACTTGCTGCTCACAATGCATGCATAATATGTTCAACAAATGAACCAAAAGCCATGCCCAAAGGCACCATCATGTATAAGGCAAATAACCATATTGTATTCCAAAATATTTCTCATAATTTTCCATAATCATGGATGCTAAATAAGCTATGTATTTCAGCAAGTATCTCTCATGTATGCATCAATTCAAAACATGCTCATGCACTTCCATATATCCCATTGCATTACCAATAAAATACCTTTGTCGAAAATAGTCGAAACTCATATCGGTTCATCAAAAATAATTACTTTACTTACTCTTGAACTATGGAAGGTTTTCACACTCTTCCATAGCCCCCCAAAACAGAACGTACCAAACGCGATTCGCTTTAAATCCGAAATCACTCACCAACAAGCGAAACGAGCTTTCGCCGCTTTCCGATGATCGCACCAACGCACCAGCACTCAAGCTTCTTCTTGTACCTCTTCTACAACATTAAAAATAGAGCATTCTCATATCATAACATTCTCAAACCAACAGCCATAACCGATCACCATTAAACTACCGAAAACTTAGCCGAAAAGACCGTAAACTAAGCCGAAACGTATTCAAACCATCCTTATATCTCCAGCAACATTTAAGCATCTAAAACAGCCCATAAAACAACCGAAAAACACCTTAAAACTACACCGATTGCATAATTCCGGGATTAGATTAATGTGATATCAAATCAAGACTCAATTAATCATTTAATTAACATAAAAACATAATTGAATCCATCTAATTCCAGCATTACATGAGATCCAAAAAGATTTCACAAAAACTTCCACAAAAACACTAGATCTAACATTGAAAACATAGAATCAAGTTTTTATTCAAAGATTAGCAAGCTAATACTTGGGAATTTCAATAAAGAACCTTAGAAAAGAATAAAAAACCAGAAAATTACCTTCAAGATCTATTCACCAAAAATATGTAATTTTCCCCTTCTTGATTCCTTGCAATTTGATGTAGATTTGATGAAATCGATGCTTAGGTTTTGTAAAGGATGGAAAGATGATGCAAATGATGTAATCTTTGTTGAAAAAGATGCAAAAATCAGCAAGGAATTGAAGAGAAAAGATGAAGAGAAAGTGGAGAGAAAATGAGAGAAAAAGATGAGAGAAAAATGGGAAAAAGTGGTTTTGAGAGAAAATGATTAAAAATCTTTAATTAAGGTAATTAAAAAGCATTTTGGTGAATAAATCATTATTAAAAATTAGAAATGGATTTATGGCCCTCTAAGAATTCTAAGTTTATCTTGCTTTTCAATTTAGTCACTAAAAACATGTAATTTCTGAAAATTACAAAGTAGTCCTTCAATTTTCCAAAAATTACAAATCGGTCACTTATGCATAATTAAGCATAATTAAAAATTATTATAAAATCCAAATTATTTTCTTTTAATTTTAAAACATATTTTAAATATTTCAAACCACCTTCCAAATTATTATTTTTCCTATTTAAAATATCCTTATTTTATTTTTCCCGGAATTAATGAACCGGAGAACCCGATTCGACCCGAATCGAATTCTCCTAACTAAGCCTAAACTAATAACCCCAAAAACGGGATGTTACACTCCAACTTGTGGATCGATCTTACGTGCATCCTGAAGGTAAAATTGAGGATATTCTAGTGAAAGTTGACAAGTTCATATTCCTGCCGACTTTCTTGTCCTTGATTGTGAAGCTAACGATAACGCACCGATCATATTGGGTCGACCTTTCCTTGCTACTGGATGCACCATCATTGATATGCAAAATGGTGATCTCATAATGCGAATAAATGATCAACAAATCAAGTTGAACGCCTTTCACAATGTTCCAAATTCAGACGCTCCAGCAGAATGTAAGACTCTCCATATACCAAATATGGGTACTAAAACATCCTGCCTGGGCAGCACGCTCGGTAGACTGTTCGGCAAAAGAATAAAACAAAAAGGAGAAGACGAATGCACCGAAGGGACTAGCCAACTCATGAAGACAAATACGGGCCAGAAAGAGATAACGAAAGTGGGAGATGCATTCACATGCACTCCACAAGTAACCTAATCTCTTCCCTTCAATTTTAATTATTATATTAGGATTAGTATATATAGTATTATTTTCAGCAATCGTTATTTTTAAGTATTTTGTTATTTTCAATATTTTATTACTATAATTTATTTTAAGTATTTTATATTTTATCTGTAGTATTTTTAATTCTCTTTAATAAAGCTATGAATGCAGGAAAAATATGCCACAACTGGAAGTCTGCTGCCGCAGTAGCACTGTGTTAGAAGTCGTAGAATTGTCAACGGGCAGAAATAGTGTAACGGCTATCTGCCGAAAAATCTATCGCGATAGTAACTGTGCATCAAGGCAGTAAATGCCTAACGGCTAGTATTTTTAATAGTCATATTTTTACAACCTATATAAGCAGATTCACTACTGAGCATTATTCACTTTGTATTCTTGCTATCTTTACTTTCTTGAACAATCTTGCTCTCACTACATCTTGAACTTTTCAGAACTCTCTGCATTCCTACTCACATTCTTACTGTTTATCTTCAAGAATATCTCATCAACATCCATGGCAGTATATAGACGATTTGCCAACAGCAACGTAGCAGAACGCTTTCAAAGATCTTTTGTTGCACGAAAATTATGGGAGGAACAAGGATTCCAGCAAACCATCGAAGAAAACTACGGCATCGACCAATTCTTGTTTGACAGAATCGAAGACCAAGATTGGGAGAAATTCTGCCTCCAACCTCCCATAGAAAATACAACAATTGTGAGAGAATTCTATGCGCACTGCCCAAACAAGGACACACTGTTCGTCTACTGCTGGGGCAAGCCTATGAAACTTGATGTCGAGGCAATCAACGATTACTACGGCGTGATCCCCATACGTGATGAGCATGGTGAATTTGCAGACAATATCGAGGAATACGAGGCTATCAAGGACGATCTTTGCTACGACAACACTCTATAGGAAACCGATGCCCATAGGGATTGTGTAACAAGGCTCAGCCTTAACCCCGAAGCAAAGCTTTGGTGCACGTTTGTAAAGCAACGCCTCATGCCCACCTCTCACAATAGCATAGTTGATAGAAAAAGATTGTTGTTCATTCACTCAATCATCAACAAGAGAACTATCAATGTTGGAGAGATCATTCTTCAAGAGATTTATGATTGCGGTAAGAAAGAATGAGGTCCATTATATTTCCCTAGTTTAATCTCTACTCTATGCATTGCTGCAGGTGTCCCGATAGAAGCAACCGACGAATACACATCACAAAGGCAAGGCTGGACAAAAGAATTCTGTCACAGAGTGATGTAGATCACCCACGCAGACCCAGTGCAGGAAACACCTCAACAATTCACTACTGACTTTACTGCCGGAGTACAATATATAGTAGAAGCACCAGACAATGCCCAAGCCCCTGCCACAGCAGACTCATACCAGGAGATTTTGTAGAGAATTTCAGCCATGGACCTCCGTCAATAATGCTATATGGAATATCAGAGAGATTTCATCAACACCCTTGCTAATATGTTGACCCATAACTTTCCCACTCATGGGATACAGTTTCCAGATTTCCCTCCAAACATTTTCGTCACTGCCGCACCATACATAGAGACAACACCTACTCCAGGGCCTAGACCATTCTTTACTACTAGGTCGCAACAACAGTTTCAGGCTGTCGGCCAATCCAGACCTGCAGGCACAGCTGCCACATCATCCAGCAGCAGACGAACATCAAAGAGGAGATTTGTCTTCAACTCTCTACAACAAAATCCTATCCCCATCGGTAGTTTTTCTGAAGATAGTCTCTCTCGACAGATCGATGAGTATATCCATGAGATCTCATCACATACCCAAGAGAGGATACCAACTGCCGGGTTTAGGGAGAAATAGAGGTGATGCACACTGACGATGAAGAGGATGAAGATGAAGCTACAACCCCACTGCAGAAACAAACACCCATCATAGTACAGCCGCCCCGGCAGGCAAAAGCACAACAATCACCAAGACAAGGATCAAGAATGAAAGCATCGACAGAAATACCTAGGAGGGCAACTATTTCCAGAAGCTCTTCTGAATCACAATCAAAATCTATTTAAATCCTGTTGCTTTCCCATTCTTGTTTTCTTTTGGTTGTTTTCTTTATATTTTGAGCATTGAGGACAATACTCGGTTTGAGTTTGGGGGAGATTGACGGTGAAGAAGCACTGTCGAAGCTATCCAATGCCACGACATTACCTTAAAAGAGTAAATTTACTGATTTTTTTTAATTCTCTCTTTTCTTGAATTTATGTTTGTAATCTTGTACTAGCTTATGTCAGCTTTGCTTTAGTTTACTACTTTAAGGCTATAGAAATTTTTCTCCTTACCACGGCCAAGTACTATTTTGAAGGGATAACCATAGGATACTCATGGAATAAAACTTAGAAGCTTGCTTTAGGTCTAGATAAAAAATAAACACTTTTTTGACTTATTTGATTTAAGAGTTCTTTTAATAAACTTAGGTGATAAAGACTTAGAACTTGTTGGAAAAATAACTAGAGGTGCCTATCACCGGCTCTAGTTTTGCTCCCCTTCATGCTAGAGGTGCCCGAAATTGGCTCAAGACTTGTTGTTTTAAGGAGATAGCTAATCCAAGATTCTACTTGCCTTGAACTTAGAGTTTATCTAAGAAAGCCTTGAATCAGCCTTGTCCATTAAACACACACACTCACCTAGCCCTATAGTTTGTTTCTTAGTAGAAATCCTTGGGTAAACTAGTGGCTAAAACAGAGAAATAGACATGACCATGGTCGGGAGAATAAATGGAAGAGTAAGACCAAAGAGAGTAAGGTTTAGCAATTTGATGTTTGGCATTGTTTGAGGACAAGCAATAGTTCGAGTTTGGGGGTATTTGATGAGTGCCTAAAAGGCAGATATTTACTATCCTTCTTATGGTACTTTATGCACCTATTATACACCAACTTGAACCGAATCATGAACTCTTTTCTCAAATATTGGATATTCCGTTATCATCACTTACAAAGTTAATATTTATAGAGAATGCAGTAATTATTACAATTTCTATACATGCAGGAATATCCAAAGCCAAAGCAGTAGAGAAGCTATGTTGAGGCCGAGGCAGAAGCATGGCCGTGGCAGAATCCAATATGGCAGCACCAAAAATGGAGGCGCATTGAAAGATAAAAATATAGAGAATATTCTGGAAGATACAGCGCATCAATTGGACTAGGCTAGCGTGCTAAAAGCCCAATTCAAAGACCAAGCGGGAAAACCTTTCTAGAAGGCGACAAACTTGGAAATATCAAAATACTTGAAGAAGACTTGTTTCCTACTCAGTTGAAGTCTATTTAGGAAAGGTTTGCCCTAGGTTAAGACTATAAATACCCTAGTCGGCCACATTGTCTACGAGAGCCGATTTGTAGAGAAAACCCTTCCTCCCTAAGAATTGTACTTACACTATAACATGTACTTACACAATAACATGTTCTAAACTTGGAGATTGATTCTTGTATTTTTGTTCCTATGCAATAAAATCAAAGTTTGCTTATCCTATTGTCATTCTTTGTTCTTGTATCCAAGTCCAAGAGGAAAGTTTGCAAGTAATCTATTTATCTAGCATCGAGAGGTGTAGATTCACGAAAGGGATAAGTACGGTGTCGTCGATACTAACTCGGCCGGTACCCTTGTGGAGGCACTAAGGGGTAGGTTAAGAGTTTCAGCAGCTAAAATAATTGTTGGATTGGTTGGTGGTTATCTTTGGTTTACACCGAGAGGTATTGTCAAGGACTGAGCATCAACAACACTTTGATTCAGAGATGAGCGCAGTCACCTACGGACACTTTGCTGAACTTTGATACTCCTACCCACGAGCAAGAGATTGTCGCGGTAGAAGAGCACCAGCATTGTCGAGGCAGTATCTGTAGTACTATCGAAGCAGTGCTGTGCGATTGCATTGGACAAGAAGAAGATCAATTGAATCCACTAATTGACGCAACTGGATCCTACCCACTTTCTCTATAATCGTTCTCAACTCTTTATTTTATGTTTTGTTATTTAATTATTTAGTTAGATAAAACAAACCATCTTATTTGTGTTTTTATTTTATTCTCAGGAGCAAGGGAACGAAGGAAGACATATTAAATATATCAATTCCTGTGGAGATGATACACGATATACTTATCATTTTATTACTTGACGACGTGTATACTTGCACTCAAAATAGCGCTTATACCACGCCTATCAGCGGTGGCGCTACCAGAATCACCTAACCACATGATATCATGATGGCATATATCAACACATAGCATATGCATGACAAGAGAAGACCATACAATATCTCAAGTTCTTATCCCGTATTAAAATTAAATTATATAAATATATATACTTATATATGTATAGCGGTGTCTATATCACCTCATAGTAGTATAGAAGTAAGGGACCCATCAGCACTAAGCAAGGTCCATGGCATGCCACTCCACATAATCCGCTAAGGAACCCATCATCACTAAGCAAAGTCCTAGCCGGTCTTCCGCATAATATATTACCGATAACCCATCAACACTAAGAGAGGTTATCAGTTTTATCTTCATATAATATATCACTAGTAACCCATTAACACTAAGCAAGGTTACTAGGTATCATATCTCGTATACATATAATATACTCAAGGCAACCCATCAACACTAAGCAAGGTTCCTAGTAAACCACATGACTCGAATGTCACATCGAATACTTTTACGGTTCCATATACCGGTTTAATCCACTAGACTCCATTTATTATCCAATTATCTAATTAACGAGTTATAATCCCATCTGTTGGTTAAATTATTCATTTTAGAGTTTACACGACTCTTAGAAACTTCTAAGATTTCATTACGGGACTTTACCACTTTATCCACAAGAATAGGGCTAAATTACCTTGGGGTATCGATACTCCTACTTGGATTATCGAAAAATCAGGTATCGACACCCTCCCAAAGGGGTATCAGAAAACCGGTATCGGTACCAATATCGAACCCCTTTGACCCACTTAAAAGTCAACAAAAGAGGCTTCCCGTTTTGATACAAGTATCGAATCAAATTTGGTCACTGGACGACTCGGTATCGAACCATAGTTTGATACACCTACTCACCTAGCTTAAATTTCCCTCAGGGGTATCGATACATTGGTCGCCGATATCGATACCCCGTGCACGATAAACGTAGTTTTGCATTTTTAAACACTTAGAACCTTACCCGAAGTCGAACAATTCACTACCAAAGTGATCCTAAACTGTAATGGGACTTTCCTAAGCATGTTTATATCGTTTTTACAAAGGTTCATCAACTTAAACACAAATCACCATTAGAGACCACCTTAGCATAGCAAGCATACCAAACCAATCAATACCATACTATTAAGCTTAAACATGATATGCATGATAATTAATGGTTGAAAAAGTATCAACCTTAGCAATAAAACAGCAAACCCGAGCTTCAAGCTCCACCTTATGATTTCTCCTTCCTTAAGCTTGATGATGGCTCTTCCACTTGTTTCTCTACAAAGGGAAGGATAACAACAACATAGAACCACTCTAAGATGACCCTCAAAACTTAAAAACACTAAAAAGCTAGGATTTAAGCTCTCCAAAAACCAAATCCCGTACTCCACTCAAAACCCCTCTTAAACCTCCGTCCTCCACCAAACCATCACTTTCTTACCTTGTTCTACAGATCCACAACAACCCTATAACATCTTCTCTATCATAAAAACGAAATTCCAACAAGAACTCTTAAAGTTCAAACCTTTTATCTTTTCTTCTTTCTTCCAAAAGATGAAGGGGTGAAGAGAAAAAGAGAAAAAGATAAGCTCATTCTGCAGGAGAATTAACCCCCCAAACCCCTCTTACTCCTAATTTTATTTACAAAAACACCCTTCTGAACAAGCCCAACTTAAAACAAAACTCAAAGCCCAATAACTTAAGGCCCAACAAGGTCCAAACTACTCAAACTCAGGGCCCAAAACCGAAGCTCAACTCCTCGGGTTAACTCGACACTCAGATCCGAATTCGGGTCGTGACAATTCTCTTTATAAGAGATGATTAAATTAAATAGGTAAATGACCTCAAAATGCATTAAAAAATTACAGGACTATTATTTATAAATTTGAATTTAATTTAGTGAAAAGAATTTATGTTAACGACCTTTACTTTGTAAGAATTATAATTTAGTCCTTAAATTGAAAAAGTTTTAAATCGGTTTAAAAATGATTACATCCAATAACAATATATATTCTTTGTCTTTCCGAGGTTAATATTGTATCGTATTGAACACTAACCCTTATCGAAATATATATTATTGAATAAAACACTATAGTAATCACGAAACCGTCTCCTGATGAGATGTTCTGATCTGATTTTTTACGCATTACCTATTATGCTGAATAAGTTATCCTTTGGAAGCCTCTTGGATTTTAGTATGTGGCACATCCGTGGCACAATCCTTAAAAGGAATAAGTGATCTTACTGGACCGCTCCATTAGTTTATCAAACCATTATTCAAATTTTCTTTTGTCTTGATTCCACGTTATTTAACATGACCAAAACCATAGGCCTGTAATCCTAATCACTAAGAAAACAAACAACTTTTCCCTCTTTAAAACGGTCTTAAAGATGGAGGTATAATTAAATATTAAACGGAATAAATATTTATTAAGTTTTTAAATTTAAAATTTAAAAATGATAAAAATCTTATTTTATTACTAATTAAATTAAAAAGAGTTTTAAATATAATTATATCAGAAAAGTTGGGAGGAGCTCAACCAACATGGCTCTGTCCCTAGTGCATATTTGATTGCACACCTGCTTTGCACATCAGCGTAAAATATCTACTTTAACATCGTCGATCACTCCGATTACTTCCCAATTATATGATTATATTATCTATCTTTTATCAGATTTTGGAGTAAGTCTTTCATCGAGAATCTTCCTCTATTTACAACGTCGGAACGGTGTACGCACAACTGTTTATGTTAATAAGTTCGATTTAGTCTAATTAAAAATAATTACATATATTTCACATGAAAATAAAAATAAAATATTTTAAAGATGTTTATAATTAAATAAAAAATTTAATGACTCATAAGTATAATTAAACTTAACCAATGTATCAAATTAAAGTTCATGTGTCACAATACATAGTGAATCAAAATTTATGTTTAAATATGAGACTTATTCCTTTTGTTGAATTTGGAATATAACTATAAGTGACATGATGTTTTTATGTTGTTCACTTTATCTCAGGATATGAATAGCTATACCATGATACTTTAATACTTAAATTTGAAATGTATTTATTTTAAATATTGAATCTATATATTTATTGTATATTATATTTAAAAAATTATTAAATTTTGTGAAGTATAACGAGCAAGCAGACCCTTGTGTATATATATATGGGGTTAAAATCTATTTAAAATACGTAAAATTTAATTAATTTTATACTTTATAAATTATTGAAAGAGGGTAAATAAATGATTTTTTTATTTTTTCTTATGATAATCTTCTCATTTTTATTGTTAATCTTATTAATCATCTATTTACATATATCTAATATTTTAAAAATTACGTTACATGGTGTAAGAGGTTCTTAGAGAAAGAATAGTCAAGTTACACAATGTAAAACTTTTTAAGTTTTAAACGTTTTTTTTATAGTTAGATAACTAAAACGGATAACTCAGATTAACTTTTTATTTTATCAAGAGATAATCTTTACATAACCAATTGTTAATCTGACTCATTCGTTTGAGTCATTTAACGATCCAAAAACATGTAAAATTTAGAGAGTTCTACATTGTGAAACTTGATCCTGTCTCATACATAATACATATAATATCTATAGGGATGGATCAAGTTACATCATATAAAATTTAAAGAGTTTTACACCAATCCATATACATTGGATGGGTGTAATAGATAAATGAGATTAACAATAGAAAATGTTAAGATTATCACTTAAAAAAAAATAAAAAACAATTTTAATCATTTATTACCATCATTCAACAGTTCAAAATTAGTGTAAACTAGATGAGTTTTACACCAGATAAGTTGATCCTAACCCTGTATATACATGCATCTATGAGAAATTAGTTTAATAAATGATGAATGAAGCAGATACATGAATGATATAAGCTCAGATATTTGGTTAAGTTGTTGACTTGTTGTAATTGAACGAGAGTGTATATCAAAAGTCCATGTTTACCTACTCAACATGTCATTCTTTTTTTGCTTTGATTTCTAATAATGTTGGGTAAGAGAAAGAGATGGGAGTTGTTGCGGTCTCTATACGTAAAGAATCAACACTTCACTTGATTTTGGAACTCAAGTCTTACACTTCATTGGGAAGTAGATTCTGGTTCACCATACAAATACTTGTCAACCTCAAGTATTTCATTTCAATCACGAAGCTAACTCTACCAACCACCATTCTCTTGGTCTTATTTGGTAATCCATGAGATAAAGATGGTTAATTTTAATAGGGTAAACTTGCTTTCTCAGTCTTCAAACTGAAAACTAAGCCCTAACTAACATGGAAAATGTAACGTTAAACTTTACTAGGGTAAACTTACTCCTCAAGCAAACTCAAATCTATAAGATTGTCCTAATAGTGAACGTTTGATCAAGTACTGTAAAAATTTTTTGAGTTATTCGGGTTGACGTATCATGTTTTGCAACTTAAACTTTATTTGATTTTTTTATTCGATTTAAGTTTAAGAAATTCTAGTCAAGTCAAGTTTTTGAGTTTTTATAAAAAAATTAATTATAATTATTTATCATATGTTATAGTACGATTTGATTCCAATTGAAACAATTTTTTCTCTAATCATATAAGACATGTACACATAAATTTCTTAAACTAAGAGACTTGTCTCAAACGTAAAAGTAGATTCTCTAATTACTAAAAATTTCGATTTATTCAAGTTATTAAAAATTTTATTTTACAACTCAAACTTTATTTGAATTTTTTTTGAGTGTGTCAAGTTTATGAAATTTCAAACCAAGTCAAATATTTTTATCTTGAATCAAATCGAATTATTTATTTTTTTCTAATTGAATTGAATTTTGTTCACCCTTAATTCTTACTTTTAAGTTGCAACAATTTTGTCTTCAAAGTAAAATCAAAACATTGAAATTAAATAACTTTAAGGGTAAATTTGATAAAATTAAAAAGAAAGGGCAAAATTATTGATTTGAGTTTATTTCAAAGTCAAACTTATTACTTACACCGAAATTTTATAAGTATTGGATTTATATTATAATATATTATTATTATTACTTTGACGAGTTTATTGTATTTAATATTAAAAATATAATTATTAAATTCAATTTATTTACATATACTATATTTACACGCATGTATGTGATGTATTAGATATATTACATATTAATAATTTATATTAACTTTTTAAATTATTTGTAATCTTTTAAACTTATATTATATAAGTACAAAGATAAATTTAAAAATTAAAAATGAAATTAATTATGTATATTTTTAAATTTGAGAATCATTTTAAATTATTAAAATTTTATATATGTTTTCTATATGATGTGTCGACCTCATGAATTATCCACATGTCGTATGCATAGTTTCCTATTTTGTAATGACCATACATTCATATATACTTACGTACACATGTACATATTAGCAAATATTGAATATAATTATAATAATCGGTAATATTATTTTACAATTGTCTTTTTTTAATTGTAATTATATAAAATAAATAATATTTTTTTTAAAATAATATTTTTCTAGAATAAAGAAACGTAACGTTATATTTATCATTCGAACTACTTAATGAATCTTATTCGACACATTTTATGTATTTTAACGACTCAAGTATCGGATTTTTTAATTGGGTATCGAACTCAATTATCAGACTCTTCCTTCTATTTGAGGGGTCAAATACAAAATCGTGGATTTGTTCTTTGTAATAATAAAATAAAAGGGTGATGGATATTAATTAAATAAAAAATAGAATTTCTCCAATTTTATTCGAAATTAAAAATGAAAAATGCTCTTTGGATAAGAAAAACAAAGAGAATCAAAATGGTATTAAGAATAACCTTAGAGAAAAAAGAGAAAAGTTCTTCTTTAATTTAATAAATAGGTCAATAATCCAATAAATCATTATTTTAATTCATTTTACAATATATTATTCAAAGCACTTTGTAAATCTTGCAAAATTGTCAATATTTAAAAAAATTATAAATTTAACACATTTAATAATTTCTTAAAACTCAATTTCTTTATTTAATGAACTTATTATTTTTTTAAAAAATATTGGTTATAATAAATTTATCAAAATTCATTTAATCAAATTAAATTATTTTTTGAAATTAATTAATTAACTAAAATCATAGCTAAAATTCTAACCCGAATTTAATAAATAAAATTTAGCAAAATTTAATTAGCTCCAAGGAAGAAGCATAAACCGACAAAATTTGTTGGATTAAAATTCGTAATTGTGGGTATATATATAAAATGTATGATACTATTATAAAATATAAAATTAAATTAAATTAATAATTATATTAAGCGTGTCATATGTATTAAAGTATCATAAAAAATAGAAATATCATAATATGTATTTATAATTTGATTAGAGATAGAGTTATAAATACTTAATAGTTGAATATTAAATCAATCACCAAGAAATAAGTTAACTTGTTTTTCTTTCCCGTGAAAGAGTTTTAGAGTCACCTTAATATATCAACATAGCTTCACCCGCAATGAACATTTCGAGAACTAACGTCAATATTGCAATCATAAGATAAACAGAGAGCAATGTGTGGTTGTTCAATTTATGGACTCCGAACACTTCCAATTTCGTTATCTTCACCTTTTTTAGCGTTAGAATTTCATGAAGTTCCTATCGTTAGCCGATATCTTTCATTCTAACCCTGTTTTTATCTTTTACTCTAATGCAAAGTATATTCTTTCTCAAGATAAATCAAAGGTTATTGCTATTGAGTCCTTTCTCATAAGACGTCGTTATCTTCTTTTTGATGTTTTTGGACTTGAGGACGACGGCATAGAAGATGAAGAATCTCTTGGACACACTATCTCCAAATTCGTCATCAACCTTGATGTGCATGATCGTTGACGAGAGCTTTGGAGTCCTATGCTTGTTTTCAAAGCGTCCACCTATTTTGTCAAATTATGGTATTTAATATTGTCGATCCCACAGAGACTGGATCACCCTTGACTACACTCTAATTCTGCACTTAAAATATAAAAACACAAGTAAATTATATGGTGTTGATGGTAAAGTACTTAAAGCAATTAAATAAACTAAATAAAAGAAGAGATTCATATTGATTGAGTTAAGGCCAAGTCGATTGATTTGTAGATGAGAGTCTAATTGTAATTATTATCCACTTATTAATGCATTGAGTTGAATTACCGTCGCGGCGGATCGCACTAAGGGTCGTCATATCTACTTAGGCAGGGTTATACCTTATCCACAACTCAATTTTTCATAGTTCGACAGAGCATCCTTGTATGTATCCTCTTTATTCCTAATTCGGAGAACTATTGAGATCCATTTCTTGATGATACCTCCGGGCGTGAATCAAGAATGAATAACAATCGATAATATGCATCCTTTCAATCGCTGAAACCCTTGCAGATTAGTTGATGCCCTTGAGCAAAGATCATTCTCTCGTTTCGTGAGCCTAACTCTCCTTATATTATATAAATAAATTTTTCTTTATATTCTATCTTCTCGAGCTAATATGCAAAGAAGAGTGAATGCCAAGAGAGAATATATTATGAAAATAAAGTTTGCATTAACAAATATCAAATAAGTGCAACTTTCTTCCCCAACCACTCCACAAACAACTTAAGCCTCGATGGGGGTTTAGAACATGATGAACTTGTCGGCAGGTTTTACTATAAGAACCCAACTTGTTCTCTTCTAGCCTTAAGAGTTGGCTTAGGCCAAACCTAGTTTAAAGTCTTCCATAAAGAGAAGAGTTCTAAAAGGAAAATAATAAATATCCTTATTAAATTATAAGACTTTATTCTATTTCTTAAAATAACTCTTTTATTCCCGCATTGACTTTGATCATGGCTTGACTTTATTTTTCCGCTTCTGTGTCTTCTTGCATTGTGTTCGTTCGAATTGATATATTTTTCTCTCTCTATCGTGCACTAATTATCATCTTTAGCCTGTTGCAGCAGCCTCCAAAGTGTTGTCGTGGCGGATGCTTATCTATAATTCAACTTCAGTTTCTAGCATCCTTCATCTTATCTGGTAATTTATGTGAGGTAGTTTCCTGTCTAAGAAAGAAAACTATTAACTACACTTGTTTTATGCCAAATAATAGATAAATTCTTTAAATCTGTATTGAGATGCTGGAATATGGGAAATAGGGAGAATTATCCAATATTGCTATTAAATCTATCCTTTATTAGCAATAATTGAGTAGGAAAATGATAAAAATTAGGAATTTTATGCACTCATCACTTGTGATATTATGTTATCTTATATTCGATAATCGTTTTATTTGCTATATGTTATGAAAATGATTGTACACGATCCAGATACCCAAGTGGTGGTTTTTGATGCTATACGATCCCAAACCACTTGCATGAGAGGGTGTTAGTTTCGATGGTTACTAACCCCGAATTGCACTAAAGGTATGACAAAGAGTAGGTTCTGAGACTTAATGTTGACCGGATCCTACTTGGTGTGTGAGTTACAATGTTAAGTGACTTCGAGCCACACATCTAGTATATATGATGATATTGCTCTAATAATGATATGTTAATGCCATGTATTTAGGTGATTATGGTAGTACCAATCATTTCTCTTTCAACACATCTTGGTACATACATTTAATTATGATTCACATAAATCATGGTTGAGTGTAGGTGTATCTACAATGCTTTCATTCGATCAACGTTTAAACTTTTTTTGCATGCACAGGTTTCTAGGTGACGCATCGGTTCATTGAGTACCATCCGTAGTAGATTTCAACATATATGGGCTATGTATTCATAGACCTATTCATTTGTTGTAACTCTTTTAGTTAAATTGTGTTGGTCGAATATTTTGATGTTAGAAAAAACTGGAGCTCCTTAGTACTTTTAAAATTTAAATTACGTTTTATTTATTTGAATCAAGGTGAGTAAAAATAATGGATCGTAGTTTGAATTTGGATAATGGTTCAAAAAATTTGGATAAGGTTGGGCCTCAATCCCAAATGTGACATCCAGAACCGAGGGTGTCACATGTATCTTGTTGCTCTAATAATCTATTGAAATCTCAAGTATGGTTGGGCCTTGTGTGTCATGTATGAAGTTTTGCTATGTTTGAGAGTATGTGTTTAGGCAACTAGTGCTAGTATCACTTGTTTATTTTTCTCACTTTATTACTCGTACTAGCTTGCATGTTTATTTTCATGATTACCATGAATTATAATAGAGTAGATGTGTACTACTAAACTTTATAAACTCAAAGCTAGAAATCAATGTTTATGTACGTAGATTGATGATCAGATTGTGTGTTAAAAGAGTACTATCATTATGAGATTCTTGTATGTGTTGGTGTTCAAGTAGATTGTATATTCATAGGATCTTACATATTAGAGTTTAATTATTTTTTTTAATTTATATTCATCAAATTTAATATTCTATATATTATTTTAATTTGATATCTTTTAACATTTTATTTATTTTTATATATTTTTAATTATCAGCTTTAAATATTTTAAAAAATACCTTGTTGAGCTAAACCCATTTTGTAAATTTATATTGGGATTACATTTGATGCCTAAATGTAACATCTAGATTAAGAGTGTTACATTTTTATGTTATATAGAAAAATTAATGAATATAAAAAAGATATGTATACTTTTATAAAAATCAATTAAACTCTTAAATTCAAATTTTTGATCAATGTTCCCCTATGATTGAAAAATTATTCATTGGCCATTACGATGTTAATGTGTTAGTCTATATGTAAACTATGACATGTTAAAGGTTCTTAATTGATTTTTTAAAAAATATTTTTGAGGTCTTAATTGATTTTTTAAAGTGTTCGCAAGCTTAATTAATATTTTAGAAAGTTCAAAAGTTTTTAATTTAAAAATAAAATAAAATAAAAAAATTATTTAAATTATAAAACATAAAAAATGTAAGGAGATGTTATAATAAAAAACTAAAAATAAGAAAATTATTAAAAAAGTTAACAAATAAATAAAAACCAAACTCTTTACATGAAATTATGTACTCTTTTTGTAGTATCGTATAGATTTCTAGTCAGTGGTGGATTTAGAAAATTATTGAGGATAGATACATATAAAATTTTAAAATTTCAAGGTGAGCAAAAAGGTCAAATACTATAAAATTTTAATGATTAATTCATAAAAATAAAAAATAAAGAATAAATATATAAACTCTAAAAAGATTAAATTAAATACAAGTTCACCCTATTATAAACATTGATCCGCCACTGTTTACAATATTACTATATAGCAATAAGAAAGTGAAAGTAGTAGTTGCAGTAGATTCACATTTTCTAATAAAAGAATCTCTAACCAAGAAAGTAATCTCATTATTAAAAATAATCTTTTAAAAAGACGATAAGTAATTAGTAATTTAGTTAGCTGCAAAAATAAAATTTATTAGTGTTAGTCTAATGTAAACCTTGTATCCTTTTATAGATACTTTCAAATTAATACAAAAAAGAGATATTTTAAAAGTAACTCTTAGTCAATTCAAGCACCATAGAATTGTTGTATGTTAATTGAATTTTATCTTTTTAAATTATTATTTTTTTCTCAATTTATTTTTTAAGTATAATCTTTACATTTAGCAACAAGGGTGTTTTTTCATCTTATTTTTCAACTTTAATTAAAAAATGGTTTGATAAAAAAAAAATTCAATTGTATTGACATATATGCTTGCAATATATGTATTGGAAAGTGTTTTAGATTTTTCACAACTAGGAGTTCTAATAAATTATATCATGTTTCAATCACTTGGCAAGCAAAAACAGTTGAAGGCATCAAGTTAAACCAACATAACAAATTAAGTTTCTTTGATAACGTATTAGTGTGATGTTTTAGTCAAGGTACCGTTGGGTTGTTCCATGGCTTTGCTTATGTACGTATATAGTGATGGATCTATTTAAAGGAAATGGTTAGTTGAATTGGGTTTTTACTATTAGAAGACAAACATCATGTTTGATTTGTGTTGTGAGAGATCAGAGTAGCGTAACGGGAAAATTTTTAGAATATGAAAAATTTGTAATGGTTTTAGTATCTTCTTTTGATTGAACAATATAAATTTTGAGGATGAATTTTTTTTAAAAGAGAGAAGAATTACCAACATAGAGAATGAGAGATAGAAAGTTTAGGGCTTTTAGGATGGAGGAGTTCAAGTATTCAACACAAAAATCCAAGCCTACCATTTGAATCAACATCGCTGAAAATGCCATACTTGAGCTCATTGATTAATTCCTGCCAATAGAAAACATTCCACGCTATTGTCACGGGGTCAGAGTTTTGGCGCAGGGACTTCTACCCGTGCGGCACCTCAGGTCTCTCACATGCCCAAGGTTCAGCCTTTACGATCTCCGATGCTCAGTGGTTTCGCCCTCCCATAGGCTCATCAGGGAAGCGGGGATAGCTCCCGACCAGTGTGGAGCGCGATCAGCGCGCCCATCCCAGATGGGATGGCTGCTCGGCACGTACTACACTCTTAATGCTATCCCGCTCCCAAGCTTTACGCACCACCAGAAATCATCTCGCTCGGTCCCGCGTAGTCACGACTCACGGTCCGTGACATTCTCCTCCACCCAATTCATGCACACCCTCGTGCATGGGGAGGAAACTCTTTCCCTCTCTAAAACGTGCCAGGAACTAGTGTGCAATTCTCCCAAACTGGCCCACTAACCTAGGGCCGCCCTCTTATGTCGGGCACAAGACTCCCTGCAATCACCTCATGGCCACCTACCACTTTACCGAGGTGTCCCATTGCAGTTCACCTAACCGGAGAACTTTCGCTGCGGCTTCCTGCCTACCCGTCCTCATCTCAATCTCTTTCTAGAGGACCCACTCGCGAACACCCTCTTCTCTTGGGGTGCGAGCTAACACGCTCGTCCATACGACTCGCTCTCGCAGCACAAGGGGCGCTTGGTCAACCCAACAACTAGCACACAGCCTTGCTCTGATACCACTTGTCACTGGGTCAGAGTTTTCGCGCAGGGACATCTGCCCGTGCGGTACCTCGGGACACTCGCATGCCCGAGGATCAGCCTGAACGATCTCCGATGCTTACTGGTTTCGCTCTCCCATGGGCTCATCAGGGAAGCGGGGACAGCTCCCGACCAGTGTGGTGCACGATCAGCGCGCCCATCCTAGATGGGACGGTTGCTCGGCACGTACTACACTCTTAATGCTATCCCGCTCGCAAGCTTGACGCACCACCAGAAAGCATCTCGCTCGGTCCCGCGTAGTCACGACTCACGGTCCGTGACACTATACATGAGCCATTGTTTGGGCGTAGGTGTGCTCCAACAGTCGGTTAAAGCTTGTTAATCGATATGAACTATTAATCTGATCCAAACCATTGATTACCAAGTTGAACCTTGGTGATCACCCAGTAGATCTATTATAACACCTTCGACCCGGTATCACATTGAGTCTTCGGCCCAAAACTCATATTTTAATTTTTTTTTTAAAAGTCCAATAAAATAAGTTCAATTCCAAGTCCAACATAAATTCATAAATCAAATTCGAGTTAAAACATAAATTTTGAATAACTTAAAGTAGTTGGAGCTCCAAAATATTACAAACCATTTAAAAACATTCGACTCAAATAATAAAACAAAGTTACATTTATATATAGGGTCATATAAGTACATAGCCCACTACATCAAGTAACAGTACTCCGATAACAACGTCAATGCTGAACCCACCACGATGATGCTCCTTAGAACAAGTTTCCTTAACCTACGCACAAAAATATATTTCGAAACGCTGAGTTAAAGAAGCCCAATGAGTACTCTAACAACCGATTCACATCAAACGTATCATAAATAAGTATGTAAGGCATGGAATAATGGCATGGAATGAGTACGATGACGCTACCATATCCTCCTAAACATAGGATATTATGCATGTACATATATCAGCCCATGGCATATGCATATCAAGAGAGGTCCATAAAGCATCTCAAAGTCCATAAGTCTCATATACCTCATGTATATCTCATATATATAAGTAGTGCGTCCCGCGACCATAAAGCATCAGGATCATACACTAATAGCAGGACCCGCATCCACTAAGTATCAGGATCTCATAGTCTAGGATGAGACATGCTTCAATTAAACATCGGGATCCTACATCCATGCTTGGAATGGTTCATCAAGCATCTTTGAACTGGCCCGTGTCCATTAAGCATCAGGATCCTACGCTCGGAAAGTCTTCGAGTGTTGCAACACTTTACTCAATACTCCCTCTATCCCAAAATAATGTCCCTTATTGACTTTTGGGGGTCAATTTTTTTGAACTTTGACTAATGATTATTTAAAATTTATTGTTGATAAAAATATGAAAAATATATTTTAGAAACATCTAATAGAGTAGATTTTAAATATATATTTTATAAAATTTATTTATTTAATATATTTAATATAATTATAATCAAAGTTTAAAAATTTTGCCTTTCAAAAAGTCAATAAGGAACATTATTTGTGGGACAGAGGGAGTATATAATAAGTGTGTCCGAACCCACCTTAATATAGTATATAACTCTAAGAGATCCATCAGCACTAAGCAAGGTCCCTAGGTTATCATAACATGTATTTATATCATCAATATACATTGGGTTTCCATCACATATCAAATACATATCGATTTCCATGTTTTTAGCCAAAACCACCTAAATTAGACTAAGGTGTCAATTTCTCGAGTTTAGTATTCTTTTATAAGTTGCATTAACCAATAGGAGTCCCTAATATAATTTACGGAACCCTCAACTCAACCCTTAGAATTATTGGGCAGAATGCCCAGCGGTATCGATACACCTGTAAGAGGGTATAGAAACGTATGCAGTATCGATACACCTTCTCCGTGTATCGATACGTTAAGTTAATTAGTCCAGCTAACCCAAGAAAGACTCAATCGTATCGATACTCCAACATGGAGTATCGAAACGCAACCTGTTTCGATACACCCCCAAAGAGGTATTGAAACTATTTGCTACCGGAGTTTTGGGTATTAATACGCCTAACAAAGGGTATCTATACGTTTTGCTACTGAAAGTTTCGGTATCGATACTTGGGTTGGGCGTTCCGAAACGCCTACCTCTCTCAGCATAGTTTACTCTTTAAGGTATCGATACGCTTACCAAGGGTGTGGATAACCCTACACGAAAATATAAATTTTGAATCTTTAAACACTTAGAATTCTACCCAAACCGATTTCAATGACTCTCAAATTATTCCTACATTGTAGAGGGATAATTCTAAGTATTCTTACACCTTAAACACAAATGTTCATCAACAATTCAATAATCCACCATTAAAGGTTATTCAAAGCATTCAAACACAAAACCAACTCATTATACATGCAACACATGGAAAAACTATGAATGCATGATATTTAAGAGTTGAAGGAGTACGAAAGCAATAGCAACTCATCCTTCTTCCTCTTTCTCAAGCTTTCTCCTTTCGAAAGCTTCTTGAGGGCTCACCAACCTCTTTCTCTATAAGAGAAAGATAAAAAATAGATTAGAAATATTTTGAACGATTTTTAGAGCTTAGAAACACTAAAAGATTGAGATTTATGCTCAAAAAATCCATTTCTGAATTCAACCTATAACCCCCTCTTAAACCCGTTTTTTCCTCAAACCTTGCAAATTTAACCTTGATTTATAGATTCCCTTGAGCTCTAAAACTTCTTCAGCACAAGAACGAGATTTCCCACGAAACTCCCCAAGATTTAACCTTTTTCTAAATCTTTTTTTTTGCTTCAAAGAAGATGGTTGATACGATGTAGCCTATTGAAACGAACATTTTTCATATGTTACGAATTTAAGAATATTGCAAGCACGTTCCTGCAACAAGAACAATATGAAAACAACAAGGAATTAAAGTTATATTCATGATGAATTTAGGTATAAAAGGGAAAAACGAAAAATAAAAGAAAAATAAGAAACAAATGGCATTTTGAATGATATTCAAAACAATGAAGATGAATGCTTCAAGAAATATTAATGGCAGTAATTCGAATATTTAACAATGGTGAATTATATTGTTGGAATCAAAATAAAACGCTAAACTCGAAGAACTTGCACAATCTACTGAACAAACCCGAATCGAATATGTTTAACATTAAAGTACTTGGACCCTTTAGAGAGCGATCTAGGAACCCGAAGTTTCAAGTTTGAAAATCAAAACAAGTTTGAAACTCAGAAAAGTTCTACAAAGAACTAAAGAAGAGAAAATCTCTCAAGTAAAATTTATTTCTCAAAGTGTGTAACCTTGTATTTACAAAATACAAAAATATATGGGAGAGGAAAGAAGTTGGCCAAAATTTGAATCTGTAGACATTATTTAAACAAAAATAACTAAAATAAACTACTTTAGGTACCATTTAATTTCAGGCAAGTGATTTGACACATATAGCACATTTAACATGTGTTAAATGTTTAAATTTTAAACACGAAACCACTCATTCTTTTCCCTTGGGTGTTTTGCTCTTCAAAAGCAAGGGCCTTATTTGGCTTGCTTGCATTTTCATGACCAAACATGCGAACAAGGCTTCCATGTGGGTCACATATGCATGGAACATGCCTAGGGCACTTACTCTTCATGTAGGTTAGGTTTCAATTGTTGTAGGTCACTTTAGCTTGAGTTGTGTTGAGTTGGAAATGGAGTTGAGCTAAAACGAGCTAGCTAAGAGTGTTAGGAGTTAAATTGAGCTTATAGCTAAGACACTGAGTTGCCTTGATCTAAGGTGAGCTACGTGCACTCTGTTGGGCTTCTTTTGAGCTGAATAGAACTCAGATGAGCTAGTGTTCAACTGCATACACTCGCTTGAGCTGGAGTTGAGCTACATACACTCTCTTAAGCTAGTGTTCTCCTATGTTCCTACATGTAAACATCACAAGAATCCATCAAAGTAATGTAAACTCAATGGAAACATAAATACAAGGTGTAAACACTTGCAAAGTTATTCAATAACTCACATTTAATCCCAAACTAGTTAGAAACAATACAAAAACTATCAATCCAATCCTTAAAACATACTTAGCATAATATAGACATACTAAATATAAGAAAAGAAATATTATACATCAATATGTAACAAGTGAAAAACAAGCTTCCCTGAATATTGAAGTTGCATTGTTGGGTGGCATAAACATTCTCACATCAATGGTGAAAGGAGTAAAAGAGAAAGAAGGGTGAGATCATCCCCTACCAAAACATTAAACCCCTTACCCCTCATTTTCATCCCATTTATACATATACCAAAATGTCCCCATCCTAAAACTCCTAAGGCCCAAAACCACTCAAGTCCAACAAGCCTAAGGCCCAACAAGTCCTAACATAAACTCGAGGTCCAAAACCGAAGCCCAATACTTCGGGTGAACCCAAGAATCAGATCTAAATCTAGATCGTGACATCTATCATTAACCGCTGAGTTGAGTCATCATTGACCATCTAGTCAATCGTTGACTAGCCGATGAGTTTTGTAGAGACCATATCCATGGATTTCTAAGCGTTCTAAGTCTATTGGCATAACCATTTTTACCAAATTTCAACTCGATAAGTTGTTTCCACACATTTTATTGCCTAAAATAGTCTAATAATAAGAGATTGCTCATGGTGTCATGTTGTTTTATATTAGGGTTTTATGGAAACGAATAATGGATTTAATCTTAAACTTCTATTGCTTCACAAACATCATAAATGTGATTGTATTGTGTGTTAGTGTCTTGAAATATATAGATGATAATACAAGTATTATAAGAATCGATAAATATGAGATGTATGTTAAGGTTTAGGGATATATTTTGACTCGTATATACTTTGCAGATAATGTAGGGTTGTTTTGAAATTCTTATGTATCTATTTGACTATTTGGATTGTGTATTATGATAATTAGGTGTTAGACTATGAGTATAGATGTATTTAATAAAAATTGTACATATAGGATAAATAATTATAATATTCGAATAAATATTTATAAATCCAATAATCAATATTAATTAATTAAAAACAATAGTAAACAAATCCTAATGACTTTTATAAACTTTAGAGATTGAATAAAGTTTTTTAAAAATGTATTTCAAGGAAATGGTACAAACCCGTACGTAGCATATTTGTATAAGCTTCAGCCGTATCGATAAACAATTTAGGGTTGTATTGTGACAAATTGAATTGTACTGATAATTATGAAAATCTAAGATTTCTACTAAGCAATATATGTATGGATACGTATGTGATTACTTGTACCCAAGGTACTAACTAAATAAGATAATCTATTATTCTCATAAAAATATAGAAATTGACATGGGATGTCAATAATATAATATAAATTAATAAGATAATTAAAAAAGATAGTTAATATAATCTTCCATAATATATTAACTTGGTAAAGTCTTGGGTGACTCAATTATAATAAAAATTATATGGATCCTTGTTAGATCTTGTGATATTGTATACTATGTGGTAGATGTATCCTTGTTATCTGTTGATATGGATGCCTAGATGGTTGATCATAATTGATTGTTAGGGTTCGAATACCCGGTGTGAGAAAGAGTGTGTTGTAGTTAAAGATTTTTCAAATGTTTGTACCCAATGCTTAGTAGGATTAAGACTCATTAAAAGATGCTTGATTAGAGATCTGAGTATGGGTGCATGTATTCCGACGCTATATAATTAATTGAGTCTCGCTCAGTGTGTATAATCCTGATCTTTAATGGGACCATGATTTACTCCTATATTATGGTATAATGCTTATATGCTATCAGAAACTTATCATTCCTTGTTATGCTATATGATTACACGTCTAGAGGTAGCTCCATGTGTATATGATGTTATATTGTCATGTTAAAAGTATGGTTGAGTCATGTGTTCCATGTGTGATGACTACTTTGATGAGAGTATGTGTTTAGGCGATTTATGGTAGCATTATGTGTTTATTTATCTCACCTTATTGTTTGTACTAGCTTGTATGTGTATGTTAATGATTTGCATTAAGTATAATAAAGTAGATGTGTATCACTAAGGTTTGTAAGCTTAATGCTCATAATCATTTTTCCATGTGTAGGTTGAACATCTTATCGAGGAGTACTATTAGTACGAGATTTCAGAACATGATATGCTTTAGAGTATGATACTTGGTTTTAGTGAACTGTATGTTCATATGACCTTACATGTTGGAATTTGAAATCTTTATTTTTAAAATTATACATTCAAATTCAATGTTAAAATGTTTTACATATAAATTAGAGTTCCTTTTGATGGATGCTCGGAAGTCCTTTTGATTCCATCTTTGTCAGATTATAATAATTTAGGGTGTTGAATCCACAGGGACTGTGTCGACTTCACTACTTCTTAAAACTGCACAATAAGAATAAAAAAACAAGTAATTTTTGTTGAGTTGAATTAACTAATTTAACTATTAGAAAAACTAAATAACAAAAAGATAAGTATGATAAAAGCGAGGCTAAGTTGAGTGCTTTGTAGAGGAGGATCCAGTTGTATTATTTATCCACCTATCAATGAAATGGGTTGAATTGCCGCCTTGCGGGTTGCACTAAGGGTCACTGCAGCTGCTTAGGCGAGGTTATGCCTTGTTGACAATTCAATTTTTCATAGTTCGACAGAGCATCCTTGTATGTATTCTTTCTTATCCCTAAGTGTAGAGAACTGTTGAAATCCACGTCCTGATGATACCTCCGGCGTGAATCAAGGTAGAACAACAACCAAACACATGTGTCTTGTTAGTCCCTGAAATTCTAGGCGGTTAATCTCTCAACCGGATTAGTCAATGCCCTTGAGCAAAGACCGTATTCTCTCATTTTGTGAGCCTAACTCTCTTGATATTCGAAAAATAGATTTTTCTTCAGATACTATCATCTCGAGCTCACATACAAAGAAGAGTAAATGCCAAGAGAGAATAAACTATGAAGTAAGTTTTGCATTAATAAGCATCAAGAATAGTACAACCTTCTTCTCCAGCTACTCCACAAACAACCTAAACCTCCAAAGAAGTTTAGAACATAATATAGTCTGCAGTAAAGGGTATATGAGATATATGATCCAACTCCCTTAAACCTAGATCTAAGGGTGGTTTATATAGTCTAAGTTCTAGGTTAAAGTTTTCCATGCAAGGAAACAGTTCTAAAAGGGAAAAAATTACAACTCCTAATTAAACTATAATACTCTATTCATATTTCTTAAAATAACTATTCTTTCCCGTATTTGACTTTGACTAGGGCTTGACTTCCTAAGTTGGCTTCTCTTTCTCTTGTTCTTTGTTCGTTAAGATCAACATCTTTTTTCTCTCTGTCGATCATCAGTTTTCATCTTTATGCTTCTGTCGTGGCCTCCAACATGCTACCGTGGCGAGTGCTTCATCTGTATTTCAACATCTATCTTCTCATTTGGCCATCTCTATAATATAATTTCTTGTCTAAGAAAGAAAACTATAAAATACATCTGCTTTATGTCAAATATTAGATAAATTCGTTTTTTAAGTATTTGGATGCTGAAATATGAGAAATAAGCAGAAATATCCATTATTACTCTTAAATTTTTCCTTTAGTGGCAATAAAAGAGTGAGAAAATGGTATAAAATTCAGGATTTTTAGTCACTTATCACCTTCATACAATTTGAATTATTTATCTGTATTTTTAATTGTTGACTTTAAATATTTTTTTAGATGTTATGAATATCTTTATTTATAGTGAATATCCATATATTAAGTTAAAATTTAGTAGGCTTTATTATCAGGGTTTAATAGCCATTGGAATTATGGTTTTCATCTTATGCCTATAAATATAGACTTTTGGAGAAAGCATTGTACACAACCCTACTTTGAGAATATAATACAAATCTCTCTCTTTTGTCTCTCATCTTTGTTCTCCTACTTCGTTCTTATTCTTTACTTTATTCACAATATGTTATCAGCACAAGACTCTAACCAACAGAGGTATTTGTCGTTCGAATCTTAAAGGAGTTATTGAAAAGAATTTATTACTAGCATGAATCAAAGATAAGTTCTTATTCCTCAATTATATTCTAATTATCGATTTATCTTTCTTTTTTAATTTTTGACTTGATTTTTAATTTATTAAAAATCTTTGATTTTTTTATATTTTTGTAGCGATAAAGTGGCTCAATTACCGTGGTTCTTGTCAATAATTCTTGAAAAAGATTTTAACAAAATATTGGTGATTAAATCTACCATATATTCAAGTTAGTGGAAAGTTCGATATGTTTTACTTATTTAATTTGAGATTTCTATCTTAATTTATAACCAATATTTGTTTATTTTATTATTACGATGAAAGTTTATGCTTTTAATCATGTTCTAAGTATTACATGATATTGGAATAAATACTAAATCTTTAATTAATTAATATGTTCTTTGTTATGTTGGTTTAATCCGAGTATATTGGCTGGACATCCCGTTCTACGAGGCTACTGATCTCAAAGGAGGTTCTTTTTAAAGGACCTTGTGGACTGGTTTAACAACGACGCGTATAAGGATTCAATTTTTGTTCCTTGTATGTATTGTATATATATTGGTTGATCAATTACTATTTAATAGTTTGAATGTTATAAAGTTTATATTTGCTTGAAAGTAATATTATTTTTATGTCGAAAAACTCGACTACAGACTTCTCCCAAGTTCAAGTTACGAAAATCGTCTTGATCCAAGAATTTTTATGGGAGGCATTCCCTGAAGTGAATGCAAGCATGATGTTTATTCCATGCGATTATGCAAGTATAATGTTTATTCCATGCGATTATGCAAGCATGATGTTTATTCCATGCGATTATTTAATTTGTTTCATTCCTTGAAATGAATGTAAACATGATAATTCACTATATGGTGAGTGAATAAAACTCAATTATGTGCAAGAGTATCATTGATGAGGATATGTTAAAAAAATATACTCCACTTTTCACACAATAATATTGTCTTACAAACACAATATAATGAAAAGGTTTTAAATACCTATTAGTCTCCGCTCCATTCCCTGAAGTGAATGTGATATTTTATAGCGTAATGAATAAAAGCCAAATTTGTAATTGTGGTTGGGTTGAGGTCATAAAATAAATATGGATAAGATGATTCTTTTGAGAATGCTTATATCCACCAGAAGTGGAATTATAAAGATGATAGGAATGATAGAGATCATATCAAAATCATTATGTTATCAATGCGATGGTACAAACTGATAAGTGCTCAACTCACTATCACTTTCTACACTTTTCATGGGCAATAATCAACAATTCTACACCTACTTGAACCAATGCATAGACTTAATATGATATATTTATGAATTATTCTATTAAAGATAATATTTATAGAAAATGCATATTTCACTACATCTTTATGTTTGTGTAGGAAGAAGTATTGCCGTGGCAGCAAACTGTGACCGAGGAGGCAAGACCTGATGTCGAGGCAGCAGAGGACAAGTAGCAATATGTCAGGCAAACTAAGAAGAAAAAGAAGGAGAACGTTGTTGGACAAAAAGCCCAAGGATCAAAGCTAGACAACACAAGAAAAGCCTAAAGAAGAGGACATGCGGGAAAGCCTTCTAGAAGAATTAAACTTGGAAATATTTAACCTATGTACATGACTTGTTCCCTACTCCAAGTTGTATTCTACTTAGGAAAGGTTTACCCTAGGCCAAGACTATATAAGGCATAGCCGTCCAAGGGAAGAAGAGAGTCGAATTGAGAGAGTTCACCCTAGGAATCATTATTGTTCTTCTGTCCATTATGTTCTAAGCTTTCTTAGGGTTTAGGTGAAGGTTGTTAAGTATTAGTGAGAAGAGATTGTATCTTGTTTCTTGTTTTCAATGCAATAAAATATCAAAGTTTGCTTACTCTTTGCCATTCTTTATTCTTGCATCCAAGCTCAGGAGAGAAGTTTGTAAGTAATCTATTTATCTACACTCGGGAAAGTTAGATTCACGAATGGAGTAAGTACGATATTTGACTTGATTGGAAAAATACTAACTTGGCTTAGGGATAGGTTAGAGTTCCAGTGGCTAAAAGAAGTGTGGGATTAGTTGTTGGTTATAATTGATTAATTCCGGGAGGTATCATCAAGGACTAGTCATCAATAGTATTTTGACTTAGGGATAAGCGAAACCATCAAAGGACACTTTGACGAACTTTGGTAAAATCTGCCCAAGAGCAAGGGATTGCCGTTGCTGAAAACACTATCGCTACAGAAAACTTTTCCCCTATTCACTGAGGGATAGGGACAAAACCTGGTTAAATAGCATTCCGGTAGGATCTATAGGATCTTGAAGTAAACTCTACCGAGAATTCATTACGCGTTTTAATCCTACCAACTTATATGATCGAATCCGTAATAAAGTTACCTCTTTTCAGCAGGTTGATGATGAACCTATGTACGAGACATGGGAGCGCTACAGAGAATTACTGGACAAGTGCCCATTGCATGGATTTCCACTATGGACACAAATGGCAATGTTCTATAATGCCACTAATGCCCCGACAAGGATGATGTTAGATGCCTCGGCAAATGGAACACTCCTTGACAAGGCTCCTAAGGAGGCTATAGAGATTCTGAACAAACTCGTGGGGAACAATTTTCAATTCCCTACTTCTAGGCGAGGAGGAGTGAGACGCCAAACCACACTAAATGAACTAGAAACTACCAACTCGGTAGCAGCACAATTAGCCTCTTTAACCAAGATGGTTTAGAATATGCAATTGTAACAAAATACTCATGAGGTTAAAATGATCAATTTTTCTATGTATACGCAAGATGAGGAATCTGGTTTTTATGTGAGAAACTACAACCGGAATAGTAATATGACGTCCAACACATATAATCCGGCATGGAAAAGGTACCTAAATTTTTCATGGAGTAATCCTAATAATGCCTCGAACTCTACTAACCAAGCCTCAGGTTATTAGCATCCACTGCCATAGTAGTAGGTTCAACAGACAATATCGCAGCAGCAGATGCATCAACAACAACCCATGAATTCACTGGAAAATTCTCTTAAAGCCTTCATGATGAAAACAGAATCATATATGGCTAAGAACAACAGTTTCATGAAGAGAACTGATGACTTCATGAATACAACTGAGATGAGACTGCAAAATCAAGAGGCAGCGATTAAATCACTAGAAATCCAAGTTGGTCAGTTTGCTTAAAGACAGAACACTAGACCACAAGGAGGACTACCTAGCAATACTGAAGTTGCTAAGGGAATGGGCCATGAACAATGCAAAGCAATCACTATAAGAAGTGGCCTACAACTTAAAGAAACATTAGGCTATTCAGCAAACAAAGCCCCAATAGCAATACAAGAGGAATCAGACAAGGAAGACTTTGAGGTTGATCATGTCATAGAAGAAACCACTGCCCCAGAAGAGAGCTCGACAGCACCTCAACAAGCTGCCGAGACAACAATAAACAAAGTGGTTCCAGGTTTTAAATTCCAAACCAATGAGACCCTGGAAGAGGTGAGACCTCCACCACCTTTCCCACAAAGGTTGAAAAACCAAAAACAAGATCATCAATTCAGAAAATTACTAGACATCTTAAATCAAGTTCCCATCAACTTACCTTTTGTTGAGTCAATTGAACAAATACCTAATTATACTAAATTCTTGAAATACATTGTGTCTAAGAGAAAGAGGCTAGTTGAATTTGAAATAGTGGCAACAACTGAAGGATGCATGGCAATACTACACAACCACATGCCACCAAAATTGAAGGATCTTGGATGCTTTACCATACCTTGTGCAATTGGTAACCACTATGAAGGTAAGATCCTATGTGACCTTGGAGCAAGCATCAATTTAATGCCCAAATCTATCTTTCAAAATCTTAGAATTGGAAGGGCAAAACCTACTACATTGATGCTCAAACTTGCGGGTCGATCATATGTGCAACCTGAAGGAAAAATCGAGGAAATATTGGTAAGGGTAGACAAGTTTATTTTTCCTGATGATTTTCTTGTCCTTGATTGTGAAACAGATGATAATGCACCGATCATCCTTGGGAGACCTTTTATTGCCACTGGACGTACGCTCATAGATGCGGAAAAAGGAGAGTTGACAATAAGGGTCAATGACTAACAAGTTAAACCCAATGCCTCCAAAAATCTAAAAAGGTATGATGACACAGAAGAGTACAAAGCCCTCCACACCACAGATTCAGGCATGAGGAAATCCTGCTTTAGCAACCACTACCTTGGCAGCATGCTCGGCAAAATAATTGGCAAGAAGATTAAGCCAAAGGCAGAGACAGCAAAGAGGGAAACACAGTATCCTGGCACATTAAATTTTTCAGAGCCATATGGAACTGTGGAAAAAAATATAATAAAGGATAAACTTAAAGCTAATGTTCAAAATTTGAAGAAAAACTCTGGCCAGCAAGAGATAACCAGATTGGGAGATGCATTTACATGCACTCCACCAGTAACATAATCTCTTTCCTTCTACTTTACTTATTATGTTAGGAATAATTTAGTTTAGATTTAATTTCTATAAATATTTTTATCTATAATTAATCTCTTATTTATTTTTTAGGATAAAACAAGAATAAAGGAGAAATAGTTCACAGCAGGAATTCTGCCGAGGCAGTAAATAGTGTAAGAGCCGTAGCAGTCCCAACAGGCAGAAATGGCGTAACGGCTATCTACTGAGATTTCTGCCATGGCAGTAAATGCAAACGGAAGAAAAATTAAAACGGATATAAAAAGGCTAGTGGTTAAAACGGTCACACTACCGAGGCCTTTATAAGCACTTGCCTCCTCTTAAACTATTCACTCTTGCATTCTTATTTCATTTTGAATATTTGATAATCTTGCTCTCACAATACTCTACCTACTTACAACCCTCTCACAAATTTCAGAAAAACTTCAAAAAATTCTCCAAGACTCTCAATTTTCAAGTACTCATCAATGGCCACCTACAAACGCTTTGCCCCAGCCACTGATGAAGAACGTTTCAACAAGTCATTCATCACTCGACAATTATGGTAAGAAAAAGGGTTCCAACATTCAAAAGAAGACTTCGGCATCGAACACTACTTGTTCGACAAGATTTAATATCAAGAATAGGAGATTTTCTACCTACAACCTCCCTAGGTCAGTGCCACCCTTGTGCAGAAATTCTATACACACGGGCCGAGCAAGGACTCTATTTACGTCCACTATCGACGCAGGCCAGGCACACTAAATGCCGAAACAATCAATGATTTCTACGGCCTTATCCCAATACGTGATGTCCATGCCGAATTTATAGAGGATATCACCACTCAAAACTACGAGCTAATAAAGGAAGACCTTTTCTATGGTAATACCCCATGGGAGACCGGTCCCCACAAAGAATCTATAGCAAGGCAAAGTTTGAAACTCGAGGCCAAACTTTGGAACACTTTTGTAAAGAGACACCTCATCCAAACCTCCCATAATAGCACGATGGACTGAAAGAGATTGGTGCTCATACAATCGATCATCAACAAAAGGAGCATCAATATTGGAGAAATCATTTTGCAAGAAATTTATGAATGCAGTAAGAAGGATAAAGGCCTTTTGTATTTCCCTTCTTTAATCATTGGTATTTGTAATACTACAGGTGTATTCACTATCGAGATAGATGAATTCACACTACAAAGAAAAGGATGGACCAGAGACTTCTGCCACAAAATCATGTAAATTACGCAAGCAGAACCAGTCCAAGTAACTCTATAGCAGTTCACTGCCGATAATGCTGTCGGGGCCCAATACACGGCAGAGATGTCTGACACTGCCCAAATCACTGCTTCATTAGACCCATACCAGGAGATTCTACAAAGGATGACAACCATGAATCTTAGGAAGCAGAAATACATGGAGTATCAAAGAGACTTCAACAGCACATCTGCTCAAATGATGCTCTATAACTTTCTAGATCAAGGGGCGCAGTTTCTAGAATTCTCAACCAACATGTTCGTGACAGCTGCACCTTACACAAAGACAACACCATCTCTATGAGGACCGAGACCATTCTTCCCCCCCCACACCCTCAGCAACAATTTCACGCTGTTGGAACATCCACGATAGCAGATTCTGTCACGACATCATCTGCCAGCAAAAGATCTTCCAAGAGGAGGGTAGTCTTTAGGACTCCCCAAAGATCCTAAATCCCAATGGGCAGTCTATCAGATGAGATAGATTCTTATGTACATCAGAGTTTAGACGCTACCGAGGCAAGCATTCACAATGTCAGGGTAGATCTAGAGAATGACGGAGGGACGAATATAATGGAGACCGAAGATGAAGGAGAAGAAGAGGTGAATGATCCTATGCAACGAGTAACACCAACAATAGTTTAGCCACCAAGATGAGCAAAGTCATCGCCATCACCAAGAATGCAGCACTCGGCTGCAAGATCCAAAACACTAATTGTGGAGGATAGCTCTTCGGAGTCCTTATAAATTTCTATGTTGTTTTCCTTTAAAATTGCTTGTTTCCTTTTTATATTTTGATGCCTACTACTTGCCCCTAATTTAAGCATTGAGGACAATGTTTCGTTTAAGTTTAGGGGTGCAGAGCCACTGCCGAGGCAATCCACTACCGCGTCCTTGCCATGAAAAGGGAATTTTAGTGATAAAATTTTTTCTTTATGTCTACCATTTTACTTGAAATTGTTGCCCATACTCTTGCACGGCTCATCATCAGTATTGTTTTAGTTTATTCTTTTAAGGCAATAGAAATCTTTCTCCTTGCCATAGTTAGTTTCTGTTTTGAAGGCTTAATTCTAGGATACTTAAGGAGAAAAACATAGAAGCTTACTATAAGGTTGAACTTAAAACACTTTTGGGACTTGTTTGACTATAGTAATTCTTTTAATAAACTTAGATGATAAAGACCTAGATATTTGGAAAAGTGACTAGAGGTGCCTATAACCGGCTTTAGGAAAAACTCTTCTTCATGCTAGAGGTGCCTATAACCGGCTTTAGGAAAAACTCTTCTTCATGCTAGAGGTGCCCAAAATTGGCTCTAGTATGATCAAAAGAATAGAAAAAGAAAAAACAAAAAAAAGGAGAAAACACAATCCTTGAGGTGCCCAAAATTGGCTCAAGAAATTGTTGTTTTAAAGAAGAGTACACTAAATCCAAGTCTATTTGTCTTGAACATAGAGTTTATATAAGAAGGCCTTTAATCAAACTTGTCCATAAAAACACACACACGCACTAAACCTTATGGTTTGTCTTCTAAATAAACCCTTAGGTAAACGAAAGGTTAAGTATAATGAATAGACATAGTTATGGTGGGGAGAATAGATGAAAACATAAGACCAAGAGAGAATAGAGTTTCAGAAATTGATGGTTTGCATGGCTTGAGGACAAGCAATAGTTCGAGTTTGGGGGTGTGATAAGTGCTCAACTCACTATCACTTTCTATATTTTTCATGGGCATTAATCATCAATTCTACATATATTTGAACCAATGCATAGACTTAATGTAATATATTTAGGAATTATGCTATTAAAGTTAATATTTATTGAAAAGACATACTTTATTGCATTTTTATGTTTGTGTAGGAAAAAGTATTATCGTGGCAGCAAACTATGGCAGAGGCAGGACCTGATATCGAGGCAGCAGAGGACAAGTAGCAATATGACAGGCAAACTAAGGAGAAAAATAAGGAGAACGTTCTTGGACAAAATGCTCAAGGATCGGAGCTAGATAACACAAGAAAAGCCCAAAGACAAGGCCACACGGGAAAGTGTTCTAGAAGAATTAAACTCGGAAATATTTAACCTATGTACATGACTTGTTCCCTACTCCAAGTTGTATTCTACTTAGGAAAGGTTTTCCCTAGGCCAAGCCTATATAAGGCATAGCCGTCCAAGGGAATAAGAGAGCCGAATTGAGAAAGTTCACCCTAGGAATCATTGTTGTTCTTCTTTCCATTATGTTCTAAGCTTTCTTAGGGTTTAGGTGAAGGTTGTTAAGTATTAGTGAGAAAAGATTGTATCTTGTCTCTTGTTTTCAATGTAATAAAATATCAAAGTTTGCTTACTCTTTGCCATTCTTTGTTCTTGCATCCAAACTCGGGAGAGAAGTTTGTAAGTAATCTATTTATCTAGACTCGGGAGAGTTAGATTTACGAAATGAATAAGTACGATATTTGACTTGATTGGAAAATACTAACTCAGCCTAGGGATAGGTTAGAGTTTCAGCGGCTAAAAGAAGTGTGGGATTGGTTGTTGGTTATAATTGATTAACACCGGGAGGTATCATCAAGGACTAGTCATCAACAGTGTTTTGACTTAGGGATAAGTGAAACCATCAAATGACACTTTCTCGAACTTTGGGAAAATCTATCCAAGAGCAAGGGATTGCCGTGGCAGAAAACAATATCGCTGCCAAGACAGTAATCCATATTACTGCTGAGGCAGTGTAATGCAATTGCATTGGACAAAAACAAGTCAATCAAATCCACTATACAACACAATTGGTTCCCGCCCTCTTTCTCAATTTGATCTCCCTTTATTTAGTTTTCTTTAGTTGTTTTATTTAGATTAATCAAAAATAATTTACTTGTGTTTTTATTTTATTTCCTTTTCAGAGCAAGAAGACAAAAGAAGACATATTAAGTATACTTATCTCTGTGAAGACGATATCTGATTTACTCATCACTTTATTACTTGACAACGCGTTCACTTGCACAGAATTGCACTTATTTAGCACGCATCACAAACCATTAATCTCATACTTGTTAAAAGCCGAAGTATTATGAACTTTATCCAAAATCATGAATGATAAATGAAAGAAAATATACAAATATTTTCTTTATGGAGAAAATAATTATTACGTTGTTGATCCAACTCAATTGGATATTTTTAATTTTTTTCATAAACCTTGAAGGAATAATTCACCATTTATTTTATGTACTTTATAACCTCTAAAAGGAATAATTTGATCCTTTATTTATTTTGTTTTATGTTAATTTATTTTTCTTTATTATTTAAATTATCATTAAGTTATTTTATATATTATTTATTTATGCTTTATTTTAATTTATCGTTAATTTATTTTACATATTATTTATTTCTATTTTATATTAATTTATCCTTTGAAGAATATTATCATTTCCAAAATAAAATCTACAATGAGTTGTACCAAGTAGACAGTGCAAGTACTCATACTATAATTAAGCATAAGAAATATTTTCCCATTTAAATACAAGGGAAAATTTGAGTACTATATTATAGCGACCCTTTTAAAAATAAAAAAAACTTTAAGTGTGAAAAAAGGTAGGTCACTAGTGGAAAATTAAAAATTAGGTCTTGAAAATTGGAATTGAGAATTTAGACCTAAAATTTAGGGATTTTGAAAAATTAGGGATAGGAATTTTGAAATTGAAAATTTTGGAACTTCTAAAATTAGGGTTTAAAAAATGAATTTTGAAATTAGGGTTTTTAAAAAGGGTTGGAGTCGCCACTGGTCACTTTGGTAGGCTGGACACCGTAAAAAATAGAGATTCGTTAAAATTGGATTGGAGAGTCTGTTACGGCTCAGAATGGTGTTAGCATTTAAAAACCACCCAAAAGTTAGCAACTTTATCAAAATAACCGCTTAATTAATTTTGGAAAATTTTTTTTAAAGTGGCATTAAATTTAGGATTTGTTTAAGGATTCGAATTCAATTTTATTTTTACCGTATCTTTATTTGAAGGCAATGCTCACACAGTTGACATTAAGTTTGAGGATGGGCCCGTTACGACCGAACAAAGACGTAATTATTAGGTTGATTAATTAAGTAGAGTGATGTGGCTTAAGCAAAATGAAGCAAATGTTACAAAAATAAACACATGAGCACTAAATAAAAAAACACGTGCACGAAAATAAAACTAATAATATAAATTAAAATAATAATAATAACAAACTAAATATGAAACGAATATATATATACACACTTAATAGTATTTTTGAATTTTTTAATTTAAAATGTGTAATGATAATTATAAAAGATGATAATCAAAAATGGAGAAATTAAAGATATTATAATTTTTTGATCTTTTTCAAAGCTAATAATATATAAAAAGAAATATATATTTATAGTATAATAATTTTTTTCGAATTTATATAATGAAAGAGTTAAAGAAAATTATTCGAAAAGAAACAAAATTTAGAACCGGGTTTTGTGACCTCAGATAAAATTAATGATTACAGCTACCCCTCTTTGCTTATCATTGTAAAACAATGATGAAGCAAAGACAATAAGCATTAATTTTATCCGACTTCCCTGTTTGGAGGATCTGATCTGAAAGCCCTTTTTTCGCAACTTTGATAGCCCTTTCGTTCCTTAATCCCTTAATTAGCTTGGCACGAACGATATTTCATCTTGAGACCACCTGCGCACATCAGAAGAAAACTTAGAAGATAACTTTGATTCCTTATTTAGATATTTTGAGAAAATTAGAAGATTATGAGTTTTGGTCCCCCTTTATGAAACTTTAAGCTCTGAACTGTTTGAAATGTTGATCCTCTCTTTATAGAACAAATCTCTGAAAATCTTCGTGTCTTTCCTATATAAAGCTCTTAAAAAAATTCTTCGTCTTGTTTCTCTCTTGTATGAAACCCTAAATCTAGAATGTTGAAGATGCTTTGATTTCTGATCATTACAGCATCTGACGGTCCCTTGCTTGGAGCGTGTACCATGGTGGGCTACCCCTCTCTTCGAGCGTAATTCACGATGTATGACACCCCTCATCGGGTGTATGTCACAGTGAGAAGTGAAGTTTTGCCTAGAGGATCTCCACAGAAACATCGATTCTTAGAGGTTGAGGAAACTAGATATAATATCCTGATTTTTGATCGTCTTCTCTCATTTTTTTTTCTTTTTTTCTTTCATTTCTTATTCTTCTCTCTCTCTCTCTCTTTCTCATTTCTTTGTTCTTTCTTTTTCTTTTTAAAATATCCTTAAGGAAGGATCAAATTAAAAGATATTTGTCTTGAGAAAAACATCCTTAAGAAAGGATTGAATTGAGAAATTTATTTTGCGGAAAATATCCTTAAGAAAGGATCAACTTAAGAAGTTTGTTTTAAGAAAACCATCCTTAAGAAATGACCAAATTGAGAAATTTGAGTTCAAAAAAACATCCTTAAGAAAGGATCAAATTAAGAAATATATCTTTAAGAAAGTAATCAAATTGAGAAATTTGAGTCTTAAAAAAATTGAGTCTTAAGGATCAAATTGAGGAAATTGAGTCTTAAGAAAAACCGAGTCTTAAGGATCAAATTGAGGAATTTGAGTTTTAAGAAAAACATCCTTAAGAAATGATCAAATAGAGAAATTTTAGTCTTAAGAAAAACTGAGACTTAAGGATCAAATTGAGGAATTTGAGTCTTAAGAAAAACCTCGTTAAGAAAGGATCAAATAGAGAAATTTGTTTTGAGAAAAGCAACCTTAAGGAAGGATCAAATTAAGAAATTTGACTTTCAAGAAAAACATCCTTAAGAAAGGGTCAAATTGAGATATTTGCTTTGAGAAAAGCATCCTTAAGGAAGGATTAAATTAAGAAATTTAAGTTTTAAGAAAAACATCCTTAAGAAATGATAAAATTGAGAAATTTGCTTTGAGAAAAACATCCTTAAGGAATGATCAAATTAAGAAGTCCAAATATAAAGTGGTATCTTGCTTAAAGAGTACCTGAATATCTCATTAAAAGGTGGTATCTCACTTTAGAGAATACCTAATATATAATCTGGATGTCTTGATATTTGATCGTCTTGACACAAAAACTCGTTGCCTCCAAATAACCAAAGGTTGGAAGGCTTTTAAAAACCATGATCATGTAATCCGAATGACTTGATTTTTTTGCTGAGATCCATCTCTTTTCTCGTGGAACTATAGATCAAATCTTTGATCAATCTTCAAAATTCCTATTTTAAAAAAATGAGAAAAATACAATGATGACATGAATTAGAATGCTTGTGATGCATGAATATCTAACCTAAATGATGCATGAGTATTATTTTTTTCTTTTTTCTTTTTTCTTTGAGGACATACTCTCATTTTCTATTTTATTAAGCTCCTCGGGATTTCATCCTTGTTGGATCCTCATCCTTCACCTTGTCTTGAAAGGAGATCATTATCTTGTGCCGATTAGAACAAAATCTCTCACCTTCTATAATTCAATAGTTTTCACTTGGTTGAATATGATATACTTTAACCATTTATCTCTGAATTCAGTTACACTCAATTCATGGTTGCAACTCTCAATCCCTTATTCAGGCATATATCATTTAAAGCACATCTTCGACACGTTCATCGCGGGTTATTTTTCTTGGCTTCTATCTTTGGACCATTCGAATGACACTCTTTACGCTCTTAATATAACTTTTGCCCCAAATGGCTCAATGTTTATTTCTATTCAAAATTGTGACCCCAATAGGTTCGCGTAATCTTTGTTTACGCTAACATGAATTCTCAAAGAATACCATCTTACAAATGAAGTGGTATTTTCAGGAGACATCTTGTAACATATGATGCATGCTAAAAGATACGCAATTAAGTGCAAGTGAACACATTATTATGTAATAAAGTGATAAGTATTTATCAAATATCGTCTCCACAGGGATTGATATACTTAATATGCTTACTTTGGTCTTCTTATTTCTGTAAAAGAAAAGTAAAAACATAATTTAGTTTGATATCAAATTAACTAACAAACTAAACTATGGTAATAACAATTATGAGAGAGAGAGGGTAGGATCCAGTTGTGTCGTACTGTGGATTTGATTAATCTGCTTCTTGTTCCAATGCAATTGGACTGCACTGCCTCAGTAGTACTGTAGATATTATCTCGGCAGCGATAATGTTCTCTGCCATGACAATCCCTTGCTTTTGGGCAGATTTACCAAAGTTCGGCAAAGTGTCCTTGTATGGCTTCACTTATCCCTAATTCGAAACGCTATTGAAGGTTAGTCCTTGATGATACCTCCTGGCGTTAATCAATTATAACCAACAACCAATCTCACACTTCTTTTAGCCGCTGAAACTCTTAATCTATCCCTAGGCCGAGTTAGTATCCTCCAATTAAGTTGAATACTACACTTAATCCTTTCGTGAGCCTAACTCTCCCGAGTCTAGACAAATAGATTACTTACAAACTTCCCTCCCGAGCTTGGATGCAAGAACAAAGAATGGCAAAGAGTAAGCAAACTTTGATATTTTATTGCATTGAAATAATAATCAAAATACAATCTACTTTCAGAGATACTTAACAACCTTCACCAAAACCCTAAGAAAACTTAGAACATGATGGGAAAAATTGTTCCTAAGACTCTCTCAAAATTTGTCTATCTAATTCTCTCTAATTTTCGCCTCTTTAAACCCAAGAACGGTTATGCCTTTATATAGGCGTGGCCTAGGGCAAACCTTTCCTAATTAAGTACAACTTGGAGCAGGGAACAAGTTATGCACATAGGTTAAATATTTCCATGTTTGATCTTCTAGAAGGTTTAATCCCGCGTGGCCTTGTCCGTGGCTTTTTCTTGTGTTGTTCAACTCCGAATCTTGGGCTTTTTGTTCTGCAATGCTCTCCTCAATTTTCTCCTTCAATCGCCATCCATATTGCCTTTTTCTTCTCTGCTGCCTCAACATCAGGTCCTGCCTCGGTCTCATTCTACTGCCTAGACATCAGGTCTTGCCTTAGCCTCATTCTACTGCCTCGGCAGTACTTATTCTTGCATAGATATAAAAATACAGTAAAGTGATAAGTAACTGTGCAGTGTACACGTCGCAAGTAATAAAGTGATAAGTATATCGTGTATCGTCTCCACAGGGATTGGTATACTTAATATGCCTCCCCTTGTTCCCTTGCTCCTTAAAGATAAAGTAAAAACACAGATAAGTGGATTTGTTTAACTAACTAAATAACAAAACATAAAATAAAGAATTAAGAACGATATAGAAAAAGTGGGTAGGATTTAGCTGCGTCAATTAGTGGATTCGATTGATCTTCTTCTTGTCCAAGGCAATTATATAATACTGCTTCGACAGTACTGCAGATACAACCTCGGCAGCGTTAGTGTTCTTTGCCGTGGTAATCTCTTGCTCATGGGCAGATGCATCAAAGTTCAGCAAAGTGTTCTTAGTTGACTCCACTTATCTCTAAGTCAGAGCGTTGTTGATGACTAGTCTTTGATGATACCTCTCGGCGTGAATCAACGATAATCACCAACCAATCCAACACTTTTTTTAGCTTCTGAAACTCTTAACCTATCTCTAGGCAGAGTTAGTGTCGTCAACACCGTACTTATCCCTTTCGTGAATCTAACTCTCTCGATGCTTGATAAATAGATTACTTACAAACTTCTCTCTCGAGCTTGAATACAAGAACAAGGAATGGCAATAGGATAAGAAAACTTCGATATTATTATTGCATTAGAATAAAGAAACGAGAAACAATCTCCTTTCACTAATATCTACAATCTTCACCTATCCCTGAGAGATATCGATAAGTACAAATCTTAGGGGAAGGGTTTCTCTAAAATCGACTCTCCCAACAATGTGGCCAGCTAGGCTATATATAGTCTTAACCTAGGGAAAACCTTTCCTAAATAGACTCTAACTTGGAATAAGGAGCAAGTCTTTTACATGAGATCTGATGTTTCCAAGTTTGTAACCTTCTAGAAAGCTTTTCCCATTCGATCTTTGACTTGGGCTTTTAGTGCGCTAGCCTGGTCAATTGGTGCACTACATCTTCCAGAATGTTCTCTATATTTTTTTCTTTCAGTCGCCTATCATGTTGATGTTGCCACTCAAGATGCTGTCGCGGCCTTGTCTCTGCCTCAACCTCAATGATGCTTCTCTGTTGCCTCAGCCCTGGATATCTTTGCATGTACATAATATGTAATAATATCTGAATTCTCTATAAATGTAAGCTTTCTAAGTAGTAATAACGGAATATCTAATATTATGCAATGAGTACATATTTTAGTTCAAGCTGGTGTATAATAGATGCATAAAATACCATGAGAAAGGTAGTAAATAACTGTCTTTTAGGCACTCATCATACGCCTTTTCTACAAATATAATCTTTGATAGCATATCCCTAAATATATCACATTAAGTCCATGCATTGGTTCAAGTAGGTGTAGAATTGATGATAAGTGTCCATGAAAAGTGTAGAAAGTGATAGTGATTTGAGCACTTATCACACCCCAAACTCGAACTATTGCTTGTCCTCAAGCAATGCGAACCATCTATTTGTCAAACTCTATTCTCTCTTGTTCTTATGCTTCCATCTATTCTCCCCACCATAACTATGTCTATTCTTTAGACTTAACCTTTTGGTTACTCAAGGGTGTACCTAGAAGACAAACTATAAGGCTAGTGTGTGTGTGCATTTTTGTGGACAAGTTTGAGTAAAGGCCTTAGATAAACTCTAAGTTCAAGACAAGTATACTTGGTTTTAGTGTACTCTTCTTATAACAATAATTCTTTAAGCCAATTTCGGGCACCTCAAGTATTGTGTTTTCTATTTCTTAACTCTTAATTTCTTTTGCTATTTTTTTACGCATACTAGAGCCAATTTCGGGCACCTCTAGCATGAAGAAGAGTCTTTCCTAAAGCCGTCATAGGCACCTCTAGTCACCTTTTCGAAATCTAAGTCTTTATTACCTAGTTCATTAAAAGAATTCCTATAGCCAAACAAGTCCCAAAAGTGTTTTAAAGTTCAACCTTATAGCAAGCTTCTAAGTTTTTCTCCTTAATTATCCTAGAATTAAGCCTTCAAAATAGATCCTAACTATGGTAAGGAGAAAGATTTCTATTGCCTTTAAGAATAAACTAAGACAAAACTGATGAAGAGTAATGGAAAAGTATGGTAACAGTTTTAAGAACAGTGATGGATATAAAAAAATTTTATCACTAAAAACTTCCTTTTCATGGCAAGGTCACCGCAGTAGATAGCCTTTGTAGTAGCTCTATACCCTCAAAATCAAACCAAGCATTGTCCTCAATGCTTAATTTAGGGGTAGGTAGTAGATAACAAATATAAGCAGATAAAAAATAGAAAACGGTTTATATAGGTAACAATAAAGAAGAACAATTAATATGATTCGGAAGAACTTTCTTTCACAATTTGTCTTCTCGGTCTGGTTGTTGATGGTTGTGCCCTTGGTGAGGGTGATGGCTTTGCCCTTCTTGGTTGCTGATTTCTCGTAGGTGTTGCCCTTTTTATTAGGGCATTGACTTCTTCTCCTCCTTCATCGTCTGTATCCATGATTTTAGTGCATCCTTCATTTTTTAGATCTACCCCGGTAGGTTGGATATTGGGCTCGACAGTTGATGAGCTCTGATGTACGTAGGCATCTATCTCAGCTGATAGACTACCCATTGGTATCAGTGATCTTGGAGGAGTGCTGAATACTCCCCTTCTCTTCGAAGGTCTTCTACTTTTGGATGATGTCGCGGCAGCATCTGCTACCCTAGATGGTCCAACTGTATGGAATTGTTGTTGTGGTCTAGAGGTAAAGAATGGTCTCGGCCTTGGGGCTGGAGTGGTCTCTGTGTAAGGTACTACAATTACAAATATGTTTGTAGGGCATTTTGGAAATTACACTCTCTGGTTTTGGAAGTTCTGCATCATCATCTGAGCAAGAGTGTTGTTGAAGTCTCGTTGGTATTCTATGTATCTTTGTTGGCGAAGGTCCATGGCTTCCATACTCTGAAGAATTTCCTGGTAGGGATCTGCTGTGGCAGGGGCTTCGGTAGTGCTTGGCATCTTTATCGTGTATTGAGCTCTGGTAGTGAAATTAGCAGTAAATTGATATGGCGTTGCCTGGACAGGTTCTGCTTGTATGATCTGCATCACTCTGTGACAGAATTCTCTCGTCCATCTTTGCCTTGTTGTTGTGTATTTGTCGGTATCTTCTACTGGTACTCCTACAGTAATGCATAAAGCAGATATTAAACAGGGGAAATATAATGGTCCACGTTCCTTCTTACAACAATCATGAATTTATCGAAGAATGATCTCTTCAACGTTGATGCTCCTCTTATTGATGATTGATTGGATCAACACTAATCTCTTGCGGTCCACTGTGTTATTTTGGGAAGTAGGGATGAGGCGTCTCTTGATGAATGTACACCATAATTTTGCCTCGGGCTTGAGGCTTTGCCCTTTCACAGAACCTTTATAGGCACCGGTTTCCCATGGAGTGTTGTTGTAACAAAGTTCCACCTTGATTTGCTTGTAATCTTGTATGGTGATATCATCCATGAATTCGGCATGTCGATCTCGTTTTTGGTGCTAGGACGTAGAACTTATTAATTGTCTCAGCATCAAGGCGTACCGGTCTACCTAGGTAGTGGACAAATAGGTTGTCCTTGCTGGGTCAATGTGCATAGAACTCGTGCACTATAGTTGCATTGGCTTGATCAGGTTGTAGGCAGAAGAGTTGCCATTTTTGATGCTGAATTTTATCGAAAAGAAAGTGTTCGATCCCAAAATTTTCTTCCTTAGATTGTTGAAATCCTTGTTCTTCCCACAACTACCGGGCGACAAAAGATTTGTTGAATCTTTCTGCCACAGTGGCAGGGGAAAATCTGGTGTATGCTACCATTATTGATTGTAGTATTGAGAGTTTTGATCGAGAGTTCTAAAATTTCAAGAATAATGTGAGAGTAAGAGTGGAATGCTAAAGAAATTCAAGAATGCAAGGGTGAATAGTATAAGAGAGGAATGTTGCTTATATAGGCCTCGATAGTGTGACCGTTTTAACCACTAGCCGTTTTGCAGCTATTTTGAATTTACTGCCCATTAGCATTTACTATTGTGACGGAAAACTCGGTAGATAGCCGTTACACTATTTTTGCCCATTGGGACTTCTGCGACTTCTAACATTGTTTACTACCCTCGGCAAATTTTCTGCTCTGAACTATTTCTCTTTTATTCTTGATTTTATTGTCCTAAAAAGAAAATTAAAATTAGCTTAATAATAAAAAATCACTTAAAAGAAAATACTGAAAATAACATAAACGTCTAAATAGTAAAACTAATCCTAATATAATAAGATAGAATAGAAGGGAAGAGATTAGGTAACTGGTGGAGTGCATGTAAATGCATCTCCCAGGTTGCTTGTCTCTTGTAGGCTTGGTTTTTTCTGAAGGTGCTGGTCAATCCCTTCATTATTTTCTACCTCTCTATTGGTTTTAATTTTCTTACCAAATAATTTCCTGAGTGTGCTGCCTAGGCAGGATATTTTGGCACCTTCTTCGGTTGTTTGGAGGGCTTTGCATTCTTCTGGACTATTAAATTTTTCCAATTTGTGGAATGCATTGAGTTTAACTTGCTGATCATTGACCCTTATTGTCAACTCTCTGTTTTCCACATCTATCAAGGTTCGTCCAGTTGCAAGGAAAGGTCTTCCTAAGATGATCGGTGCATTTTCGTCTACTTCACAATCAAGGACAAGGAAGTGCACAGGGAAGATAAATTTGTCAACCCTTACCAGTATGTCCTCAATTTTTCCTTCTGGATGCACATAGGATCTATCTACAAGTTGGAGCAGCACTGTCGTAGGTTTCGCTCTTCCTATACCAAGTTTCTGAAAAACTGATTTAGGCATGAGATTTATGCTTGTTCCTAGGTCATATAGTGCCTTTCCTTCATAATTGTTACCAATCGCACAAGGTATGGTCAAGCATCCAGGATCCTTCAGTTTGGGTGGCATGCGATTGTGCAACATTGCCATGCATCCTTCAGTTGCTGTCACTGTCTCAAACTCACCTAGCTTCTTTCTCTTGGACACAATGCCTTTCAAGAATTTAGCATAGTTGGGCATTTGTTCAATTGCCTCAACGAATGACAAGTTGATGTGGACTTGCTTTAGGATATCAAGGAATTTCTTAAACTGATGGTCTTGTTTCTGTTTTTTCAGCCATTGTTGGAAAGGTGGTGGTGGTCTCATCTCATCCAGGGTTTTATTAGATTGGAATTTAATACCTGAAACCACTGTGTGTCTTGTTGTCTCAATAGGAAGTGCAGGTACTACCGAGCTCTCTGTTGGGGTATCGTTCTTGTCTTCAGGCTGTTTAGCATCCAAGTCCTCCTTGTCTATGTCCTCTTGTATTGCTGGTGGAGCTTTGGTTGCTGACTTGCCCATTGTTTCCTTCAATTGTAGGCCACTTCTTGTTGTGATTGCTTTGCACTGTTCATGACTCATTCCCTTAGCAATTTCAATATTGCTATGTAATCCCCCTTGTGTTCTTGTACTTTGTCTTTGAGCGAATTGAATAACTTGGATTTCCAGGGATTTTATCGCAACTTCTTGGTTTTGCAGCCTCATCTCTGTTTTGTTCATGAAGTCATCAGTTCTCTTCATGAAATTACTGTTCTCGGCCATATATGATTCAGTTTTCATAATAAAGGCCTTGAGAGTATTGTTCAGTAAGTTCATAGGTTGTTGTTGCTGATGCATCTGCTACTACGGCAGTGGATGATAATTAGAGGTCTAGTTGGGGGGGTTAAGGCATTGTTAGGATTACTCCATGATAAGTTTTGGTGCCTTTTCCAAGCCGAATTATATGTATCTGACATCATATTGTTATTCTGATTGTATGTTCCCACATAAAATCTAGTTTTCTCGTCTTGAGTATACTCAGAAGACTTTATAGCTTTCACTTCATGAGTATTCTGTTGCACTTGCATGTTCTGAATTTGTTAAAGATGCCAACTATGCTGCCACCGAATTATTGGTTTCTAGCTCATTTACTGTTGCATGGCGTCTTAATCCTCCTCGCCTAGAAGTAGGAAATTGGAAGTCATTCCTTGCGAGTTTGTTGAAAATCTCTATAGCTTCTTTTGGGGCCTTGTCAAGGAGTGTGCCGTTTGCTGAGGCATCCAACATCATTCTAGTTGGGGCGTTGGTGGCATTATAGAACATGGTTACTTACGTCTATAATGGGAATCCATTTAGTGGACATCTGTTTAGTAACTCTCTGTAGCGTTCCCAAGCCTCATACATAGGTTCGTCATCAGCCTGTCTAAATGAAGTGATCTCATTACGGATTCGATCATATAGATTTCTAGGGTTAAATCTCGTAATGAATTCTCGGTAGAGTTCACACCAAGATCCAATTGATCCTGCCGGAATATTGTTCAACCAGGTTTTAGCCCTATCCCTCAGTGAATATGGGAAAAGTTTCAGCCTCAAAATATCTTTATGAACTCCTTGGATTTTGAAAGAGTTGCATACTTCCATGAAGGATTTGAGATGCTGCCTGGCATCTTCTGTTGTAGCCCCCCTGAATTGTCCAATAGTATTGAGCATATTGAACATTACTGGTTTAAGTTCAAAGTTGGTTGCCTCAATCTATGGTGTAACAACCTCGGGGTTCAATCCATTTAAATCTTCCGCTAGAAAGTCTCTAACAGTTTGCTGCCACGACAGTGGTTGCTGTTGATGGCCTCCAATGCCTTCAGGTAGGTTCTGATTTCCTGGATTCACTGTCATGGCTCCTTAGATCTGTCTTCTCAGACTCTAATAAGTTCTTTCGATTTTTGGGTCGATATCACGTAATGGAGTGCTAGGGTTAGCCCTGATCATACACCAAAAATCAAATAAAAATAAAAATAACTAAAAAAATAAAAGCAAGAATATAAAGAAAACAAAATGTAGTTATCAATCCCCGGCAACGGCGCCAAAAACTTGATGCATGCTAAAAGATGCACAATTAAGTGCAAGTGAACACGTCGTCAAGTAATAAAGTGATAAGTATTTATTGATTATCGTCTCCATAGGGATTGGTATACTTAATATGCTTCATTTGGTCTTCTTGCTTCAGTAAAAGAAAAGTAAAAACACAATTTAGTTTGATATCGAATTAACTAATAAACTAAACTAAGGTAATAACAATTATAAAAGAGAGAGTGTATGATCCATTTGTATCGTATTGTGGATTCGATTGATCTGTTTCTTGTTCTAATGCAATTGCATTGCGGTGCCTCGACAGTACTGCAGATACTATCTCGGCAGCGATAATGTTCTCTGCCGTGGTAATCCCTTACTTTTGGGCAGATTTACCAAAGTTCGGCAAAGTGTCCTTGCATGGCTTTGCTCATCCCTAAGTCGAAACGCTATTGAAGGTTAGTCCTTGATAATACCTCCCGACGTTAATCAATTATAACCAACAACCAATCTCACACTTCTTTTAGCCGCTGAAACTCTTAACATATCCCTAGGCCGAGTTAGTATCCTCCAATTAAGTTGAATACTACACTTACTCCTTTCGTGAGCCTAACTCTCCCAAGTCTAGACAAATAGTTTACTTACAAACTTCCCTCCCAGGCTTGGATGCAAGAACAAAGAATGGCAAAGAGTAAGCAAACTTTGATATTTTATTATATTGAAATAAGAATCAAAATACAATCTACTTTCACAAATACTTAACAACCTTCACCAACACCTTAAGAAAACTTTGAACATGATGGGAAAAATTGTTCCTAAGACTCTCTCAAAATTTGTCTATCTAATTCTCTCTAATTTTCGCCTCTTTAAACCCTAGGACGGCTATGCCTTTATATAGGCTTGGCCTAAGGCAAACCTTTCCTAATTAGAGTACAACTTGGAGTAGGGAAAAAGTTATGCACATAGGTTAAATATTTCTATGTTTGATCTTCTAGAAGGTTTAATCCTGCGTGGCCTTGTCCGTGGGCTTTTTCTTATATTGTTCAGCTCCGAATCTTGGGCTTTTTGTTCTAAAATGCTCTCCTTAATTTTTTCCTTCAATCGCCAGCCATATTGCCTTTTTCTTCTCTGCTGCCTCGGCATCAGGTCCTGCCTCGGCCTCATTCTACTTCCTTGGTAGTACTTATTCCTGCACAAATATAAAAAAAAATAAAGTACACTTTTTCTATAAATATAATCTTTGATAGCATATCCCTAAATATATCACATTAAGTCCATGCATTGGTTCAAGTAGGTGTAGAATTGATGATAAGTGCCCTTGAAAAGTGTAAAAAGTGATAGTGATTTGAGCACTTATCAACATACATTGCCCCTTCTTCTCAGGTCATATCAAAGATGATCAATTGCATCAACGACCTTGCATTTTTTAAATCTTTTGAAAAAAAATCTTTTATTTCAAAAACAATTTGCTAATTGTAAGTAAAACAATATATACATGTTTTAGAAAATCAAAGATTAGAAAAGAAAAGAAGAAAAGAAACAAGTGTTCCTTGGATATCAAATGCGAGAGTGCATTAGATTCAACCCTTAACATTTGATTCTCGCCCTTTGGAAGTTTTGGCGATATTTGAAGTTTTGAATTCCTTTCAGATTGCTCGGTTCATCCTCATAATTATTATATTTGCTTGATCTACTCAAAAACTACTCCTTCTAGTTCTCAATATCGTTCTCCTCTTATATATTCAAACTTTTCGTACTTACCCCGCCAGTGTAGTACAAGATATCTTCTCGAGAATTCGAAGTGTACTTCAGATTGCATCTAGCCTTATGAGCATTTTCTTTTCCTTTCTACCACTTTTTTTCATTTTTTCCACCTCTCTTTTTTCTTTTTCTCTGACATCTTTTATTGTTCTTTTTCTTTATTTTTTTTTCTTTTAAATTTTGGGAAAATCAACTAATCACATTCTTTTGTCTCGAAGGAAATGATGGAGCATACAACAAAACTTTTAGTTACTCGTCATAGTCATAGATTTAAAAATATTACCATCACTCATGAAGCGAGGACTTTGGATGGTGCATTATGCTACTTTATTAGGCCTATCACTTCAGTGGAGTACCCTGAATACTTCTACACTCTTGTTCAAATATACCTATTATCATGTTTTGAATATTGGAGTGTTTTTTTTTCTAATTTTTTTTTTCTCCTTTCTTTTTCCTCTTTTCTTTTTTTTTCTTCTTCCTCTTGTTCTCTTTTTTTCTCTTTCTTTTTCTCTAGATGCAATCCTTATGCTCTTAAAGAAATTCTCAAGCTCAAAATCTTCATTGGGCTTTTCTATAAGGTTTTCTTATCATTGAATATCACTGAAGGAGTAGTAGTCTCATTTTTAGTGCATTACTGACAAAATTTGTTGATCAAGAAACCATACTTCATCGTAATCACAGCATTCCAATAATTTCTGAATCCACGTCATAACAAGCATGTGACATCCAAGGAACTCCGAGGGAAAGAAGGGAAATACATATGTTTAATAAAAATATACATTCTTCCATTGAAACGAAAAAAAAGTGAACATAACATAAGCCCTTACAAAAAAGGTATTTGTTACTTTCGGGCAAATAGTAACAAAGTTAATTTGATGCATTACTTCAACAGAAAAAGTTAAAATGCAAGTAGGTAGAAAATGAACATCCAAACTCGAAGATTAGAATCTTCCCAAAGATCATGTTCTCTACTCTTTCTTAAAACTTTAGAAAACCGGCCTCAACCAATCCTTGAACCTTGTTCCTCAAGGCTCCACAATTCTCTGTTGTGTGGCCTGTGATCCCATATGATAGTCACACATAGCATTGACATCATATCCTTCTGGGTAAGGAGGATCCTTTGGCTTAGAATGCACCAAAGTCAAAAGTTTCTTCTCAACGAGTATTGAGAGTAACTCGGTGTAGATCATAGGAACCGGATGAAGCACCTTTGTAGGTTTTGTATATCTTGAAGAATGAGTATGGGGACGGTCTTGAGGTTGATTGGTTGAGTGAGAACTCACCAAATAGACATGAGAATTTTCCTCTTTCTGATAAATTGTGCTATAAGAGTCTTTCATCTTTCCCTTCTTAATAGCATACTCGATGCGTTCTTCGGTCATAACCAACTTTGCAAAACTATTGATAGGGTGGCTTATCAAGTGATCGTACAACACTCCCTCTAGTGTATCCACAAACATTTGAGAAAGTTCACTTTTATTCAGTGGAGGTTGTACTTGTGCTGCAGCATCACGCCAACGTTGAGAGTACTCTCGAAGGCATTCGTTATTTCCTTGTTCCATCCCTTGTAGCATGAGTCAATTTGGAATCATATCGATTATATGCCTATAATAGTCTGTGAAGGCTTTGTCCAGATCCTTCCATGACTTAATTTGAGCACGGTTTAACTGATTATACTATCTTGTAGCAAATCCCACTAGATTATCCTGGAAAGAGTGAATTAACAACTTCTCATTGCTGTTATAGCCTGCCATTTTTCGGTAAAATATAGTTACATGTGCAATAGGGTAAGTCGTCCTGTCAAACTTCTCAAATTCTGGGGTCTTGAACTTATATGGGATCTCCAAACCTGAAACCAAACTAAGCTCACTAGCATTCAACCCATATCATTCTTCTTCATCCTCTTTTATCTGAAGCTTCTCTTCAAACTCGTTCTTGGTTTCCTCTAATTACTTTAAAAATTCAACCTTTAATTTTTCTAGCACATCGAAGTCTGGAATGTCATCCCCAAAATCTTCTATATTAGTGAAAGTCACACCAGGTGGGGCTTGGGTAGAGGCACCGGCTTAAAGAGATGATGTTACTACTCCTTGTAGAGGTATAGAAGTGTTAGCAACAAAAACGGGAGAGAACGAGGGGTCTCCAACAGAGCATTTTCTTTGTTGGCCTTCCACTTTCTTTAGTCCCATCAAGTAAGCAATTTGTTTCATCATGTCTTTTTGAAACTTGATCATAGAATCTCCTAATTCCTTTTGAGTATGCTCTAATTGCCCCATAAGATTGACTTCTAACTTGGCAAAGTCTTCTTCCATTAGCCCTTCTCGGTATTACTAAAGTGCAAGCGAAAAACCTTCAATTACAGACACAAGATCCCATAATTAACCTCTTTGTTTAATTAATTAATGCATGATACATGCCATGAGATGCATGAGATGTATGCATGAATGCAAGTAAAGGTGTTGATCTCGCTAGTGATCGCCCTTTGAGCAACTTTCACCGATTAATATCTTAATGTCCCTTTATTATTTATTTATTTATTTTTCTCTCTTCTTCTTTTTTTTTCTTTTTTTCTTTTTTTATTTTTTCTTTCTCCATTTTCTTTCTTCTTTCTCTTTTATCTCGATTTTATTTTTTGTTCTCTTTTTCTTTTTCTTATTTTAATTGTTTTTTCTTATTTTCTTTGTCTTTTTTCATCATCTCTTTTTCTTATATTTGTATTATTCTTTTTCTTTTTCTTTCTTTTTTTAATTTTTTTTTCTTTTAACCTTTTCTTTTTCCTAAATTTTATTTTTTCTCATTATTTTTATTTTTTTATTTCTTTTATTTTTCTTCTCCTTTCACCTATCTTTCTATTTTTCATTTTTAACCCTCTAAAAACAATGAAAACCTCTAATTTAAACAAACCACTTAGACCGACACCTTCATGAAATGTTGATGCCAAAATAATGAAGCATGCAAGCAAAAAAGGGAGACAAGATAAAATAATCCTCTTTATCTCATCTAATAGAACCTAGGTTAACCGCATGGCTCTAATCGTGTAGGTTGACTAATTCTCTAAATGCAGTATTGGCTCTACGAGGTACCAAAATTGTACTCGTTGTCCTCTTCTAAGAGTAGCAAGGCCCCCGATCGTCACCCATTATAGGCTCATCTTGATCGAGTTCAATTTAGGGGGACCCTTTCACTATTCCCCTACGGAGAAACAATATCCTCACAAAAGCATAGGGTAGTCGAGCCCCGAAGGTACTTTGATAGGCCTATACGAAGGAACAATATCCTTACAAAAGCACTAGCGTTTCCCCTCCACTTAGAGAGATGGATATGAATGTGTTGAAAACTCGAATTAATAAACAAATAATAATTTAATTGCCACTTTATTCTGTAACTTCCGAAATTAATTAAGCGGTATTTGAAAACAAGGCTTGACTCGTTAGTTTTAAAAAACTTTCCCAACGGAGTCGTCAACTGTAGCGACCCTTTTAAAAATAAAAAACTTTAAGTGTAAAAAAAGGTAGCTCACTAGTGGAAAATTAAAAATTAGGTCTTAAAAATTGGAATTAGAAATTTAGACCTAAAATTTAGGGATTTTTAAAAATTAGGATTAATAATTTTGAAATTGGAAAATTAGGAACTTCTAAAATTAGGGACTGAAATTAAAAAAAGAATTTTGAAATTAGGGTTTTTAAAAAGGGTTGGAGTCGCCACCGGCCATTTTGGTAGGCCGGACACCGTAAAAAACAGAGATTCGTTAAAATTGGGTTCGAGAGTCAGTTATGGTTGAAAAATGGTGTTAGCATTTAAAAAACTCTCAAATATTGGCACCTTTATCAAAATAACCGCTTAATTAATTTTTGAAATTTTTTTTAAAGTGGTATTAAAATTAGGATTTATTTAAGGATTCGAATTCAATTTTCTTTTTACCGTGTCTTTATTCGAAGGCAACGCTCACACCGCCGACATTACATTTGAGGGCGGGCCTCTTATGATCGAATAAAGACGTAATTATTAGGTTGATTAATTAAGTAGTGTGATGTGGCTTAAGCAAAATGAAGCAAATGTTACAAAAATAAACACATGAGCACTAAATAAAAAAAACAAGTGTATGAAAATAAAATAAATAAATAAAGCACATATATACAAAAGCATGATAAAGGAATAAAATAAAAACATATAAAAAATACAAGGCATGATAAAACTTAAAACATGTACAACATAAATATGAAAAAAAGCAAATAAATGGAATGACATGTACAAAATATATATGTAAATAACTAAGCAGCATAAATAAACAAGTATACAAATTAAAAGCATAATAAATAAATAAATAAATAAATATAAAAATACTATAAGTATAAATAATAAATATGCACATGAACATATATAAACAACGACATAAGCAAAGAGAAAGATTAAACATGCATGTATGAAATAATAATTAACATAATCAAAAAACGTCACTGGAGGTGACCAAGTTGAAAAGAAAATAAAATTTTAAAGCATAAACAAAAGGAAAATAAAGTTTGGGTCTCGAATAATGACCAAAATGAAAAGATTAAAAAAGGTCGAAGCCCTCAAAACGATATTTTGAGGCGAGGAAGGGCTAAAAAAGATTATAAACACAGAGGGACCATGAATGAATAAACCATTTGTAAATCGGATGAATATTATGAAAACAGTGACGAAATTGAATGAAAATCAAAATCTAGGAGGACCGAGGGGGTTATTATCTAAGGACGAAGGGGTTTAATGAAGAGATTTTCCCACTTTCTAAAAGGTCTCTGAGTATATATGATAAACAAAAAATTCAAGAAAGCCTCCCTCTTTCATTTGTTTCAAAACCAAGAGAAAAAGGACGGAGAAATCCTCTCCTTGTTCATAGCCCCTTTCAAGAAAATGATGAACACCAAGGGTTTTCATCTTAAAACCCAGAAAGCCCCCTAAATCTCAGATTCCGGCCACCACCCACGGTGGTTGGTGACCTTAAAACAGACCAAAAAATAAGCTTTTCGTATCTTCCCCTCACATTTAAAAACCGAAACGGAAAAAGCAATTTCAAATCTTTAGAAAATTAAATCCAGAAAACCCTTTCGCCGAAAACAAAAAGAAACCCCCTCTTTGTTTGATTCGAAAAAAGAAAAAAAAGGCAAGAAAAGAGTCTCCCTCTCTTCTTGGCTCACCAAAGCGGCCTTGCGACCAAGGCTTGTCGCCGACGAGAGAGGAAAATAAAGAGGCAGCTCAAAGGTAAAATAAACTGAAACCCTCACTTCTATTTTTTGTGTTTTATTATATGCGAAGAACAAAGAGGTTTTTTACCTCTGAAAGGATTTTGTTTGTCTTGAATTCAATGGGGTAAAATCCTTTTTTTCTTATAATGCTTTTTCGGTTTTTATAACCAGTTACTTGAGGTTACAAGAGGAGGAAAAAGACTTGCTATTAGCTTGCTCTGCTTGCACATTTACAGCTCTAAAATCTCAAAATTTTGGTTGCATTTTTTTTCTAAAATTTATTGTGCAATTTTGGCCAAATCGTACTGAAATCATGCATTTTTCTCTGGCATTTTGTACGATTTTGGTGCGATCTAACTTGGGTTTTTGTTTGTATGTGCATGTGGGAATCGGCTGGTGATAAGGGGGCCATCAGAACGGTCGCCGAAGATCGAAGAATTTAGAGGATTCGATGGGGATTCGAAAGGTTGACACGTGCCATGCATGCGTACGTGTTATGTACGCGGTATACAAAGAGGCGCGTGGACGATCTGGATTCTTCTCCTCCCGCGATCTGGACCGTTGGATCTGTTTCAGATCCAACGACTATTGAGTTGCTACACAGAAGAAAAAAGTGTTTGGGTTTTTTTGTTATCAGATTGAGCTCAATGGTCTGTGCTTGTATTTAATAATCAGGCTTAGTTATTTATTATAGTTGGCTTGTAATAATCTATTAAAACGGGTTTGTAATTTTAATTATTATGGATTTTGTAAATAGATAGATATATTAAATTTAATGGGCTATTTATTAATTATCTATATATTTTGTTTAACTTATATAATAATAATTATAATAATAATAATAAACTAAATATGAAACAAATATATATATATACACTTAATAGCATTTTTGAATTTTTTAATTTAAAATGTGTAATGATAATTATAAAAGATGATAATCGAAAATGGGGAAATTAAAGATATTATAATTTTTTTTTATATTTTTCAAAACTAATAATATATAAAAAGAAATATATATTTATAATATAATAATTTTTTTTGAATTTCTATAACAAAAGAGTTAAAGCCCATTATTCGAAAAGAAACAAAATTTAGAACCGGTTTTTGTGACCCTGGATAAAATTAGTGATTACATATATCTCAAAATACTAAAATATCAATACTTCGGAAGAGGTCTTGAGAGATTATCTTTGATAGATAATCGATTTGATACAATGTGTTATATTTAATATTTTGTCATCCCCCAAAGTGAATGGTACAAAGCACTTATTTTTCATTCCCAATGTGAATGAAATAAAGCACATATTAAAATGTGCATGATTATGTATATTTTACAATTTTAAATTTAAGAGAATAATGTGAGTACTATATCCGGAAGTACTAATATCACAGAAAACTCCGATCGAGCAAATATGTTATTGCCTAATGGAATTTTATTCCATATTTATAGTGCATTATACTCGTCAAAGTCGCAAAAGAGATTTATTGAGTTTTAAAGATATTTATAGAAATATATTGAGAATATCAATCAAAGGTATGCTGACTATCTCAATATTACTAGTATCACTTAAGGCAATAAGAAAATCTTGACAAAATTACATGAACTGTCATCTATATTATCCTATAGAAGAATTAGTACAAATTGAAGCTCATGCAATTGTAAACCAGATGTTTACTGATAATTTTATTTGGCATGACCGGTTAGTGTTAGAGTATGTTCAAAGACCAATCATATGATGATTGTAAGGATACTTTTATTTACCAATCTTATTGAATAAAGGCATTATCATTGTTGTTTTCAGATATATATGTCAATATATAACATAAACTAAGAAACAATAAGGTCCGTATAATAATATATGTATTATTATTAAAAGATCCTTAGTCAAGTATTATTATGGGTATGGACAATAATAATACGCTTAAAACTAACGTGTGATTAATTGATGAAAATGAGTTGTCATTGACATAGAGATATTAAAATTAATACACGAATATATTAATAGAGAATAATATATTGGATTGACCCACTATGAGCATATATCTTGGATTATTATGTGACGGTCACGATATTGCTCATAGTGACAACTACATGTATGATCCTTAGACTTGAGATTATTACTATCTTAGCATATGTTGTTTTATGTTTTGATGGAGTTAAACGTGTCTCGTAATTAGTTATACTATAAAAACTGACAATTGACATATTACAATGTATGTAGTGAGATGTGAATGATCAAGACAGGATTTGTCCTTCTTACATAATAGGAAAATATATCAAAGGCCACTTGATTGAGTGAGACTAAAAATGAATGGCCATTTTTTAATACGTTGATATAAGATATCACAAATTATTCAATAAAAGTAGTCCACTTTGAATATCAAGAAACATTAAAATAGACTATAAAAGTGTGACTATTCCAAGACCTATGCCTATTAAAGATATAAAAGGACAAAAGGATATAATGCATTAAAAGAGTTGGTCACGAACATGATACATCGAATCATGATCTCTTGTAACTTAGATGACAATGATATATTACTAGATGTCACTCATTGTTCGTAATATTAAAATTGTTCAAATATTATTACTGATGATACAATGAGCCTACAGGGTCACACCCAATGATTGAAAAAGGAACAAATATATATATATAAGTAGATTACATTTAATCCCGAATTTTAAACAAATGATATAATTAAAGTAATTATATTATATTTTCAAATACGAATTAAATATAGATTTCGAAATTTAAGAAAATAATAAAAGTAATTATTTCCTAAACAAATTCGAAATAAAATTCTTATACCTAGGGTTTCACATATATATATAAAGGATCTTTGGGTCTAGCAGCCACATTAGAGAATCCCGAATTCACAAAAAATAGTTTTTCGAGATTTTCTCTCAACCGGGTGAACTGAATAAAGGCCGAGACGATATTCATGGAGGTTAAAGATTCGAATTGTCGAACGATCGTGATTGTAGCAAATTCAGTTGTTGTTTTTACTGCTTATCAAGGAACCTAATGTAAGTCATCGCATATCTTCCTCCCGATTTCTGATTAAACGTACATGGATCACTAGAAAGACCATCGTAATTTTGTTCCATTGTGAAATAGGGTGTTCCGGAGGTCCAACATTTAGGTCATCCCGGTTTAATTATGATGCGAAATTTTTTTGACACATTTATGTGGTCACTTATTGAAGAATTAAAATTTTCTTCAATGTAATCTTTCATGTGATACTTGTTATGAAATCAATCTGATTATTCAATCATCAACAACTAAGATAAAGTGTAAATCTTTAAATTTTTGGAACGAATACAAGGTGATATATGTAGGCCCATACATCTTTCTTATAGTCCATCTAGATATTTTACGATTTTTTTGATTCATCAACTAGATGATTATATGTATCCTTGTTATTAACTTGCAACTTGGTGTTTGCGAGGATACTTGCTCAGTTGATAAAATTACGAGCATATTTTTCAGATTATCTTATAAAGACAAATAGTCTTAATAATGTTGATGACATGTCATTTGTAAGATTATACATATATAAGTCTATAGGAATTTGAGTTAGGATCAATTACTTAGAGATAATTCTAGTAGAATTAAAAGTTTTAAGTTAATAGGATTAAAAGTTTAAATTAATTAGGACTTATAATCATATTCAAAGTCTTGTTCTAAAACCTATAAAAAGGCATTAGCTTGTGTAAACAAATTCATTCATTTAACAATAAAAAATCAATTATGTTTTTTGTTCCTTTTCAGAAAAGGCTTAAATTTTCTTTTTTTTATTATTTTATTTATCCATAAAGTTGGAAATTGATTTTCTACGTGGTATCAGTCTAATATCGATCCTACTCTAAATTCGTAATGAAATTCCTTTCGACATCAGAGATGTTACCCATAGCAAACCAAACGATTGGATTGAAGTTTTTTCAAGCAATTCTAGGTTCGACAGTAACCTGTGAAACAAATTTAGCTCTCGTAGAGGATAAAGGCATACAAAATATTTGTTCCCCTACTACATTTTTTTCTTCTAATGGTACATCAACATGGATCATCGACTCTGGAGAATCTGATCACATGACTGGTAAGAGAGAATTATTCCTTAATTTTTTTAGATTCATCTTCTACAATTTCTATTAAAACAGTCGATGGCTTATTCTCTCCTATCAAAGGAAGTGTTTCGATCCTCGTTAATGATAACTTGTTACTTGAAGATGTTCTGTTTGTGCCTAATCTTAACTGTAATCTCATCTCTGTTAGTAAACTCTCTAAGAATTTGAAGTGTTCATTATAATTTAATGAATCTGGTTGTTTTTTATAGGCAATGAATTCGGGAAAAATGCTTGGCAATGCTAGCTTACAAAATGGTCTTTATGTCCTTCTCGGTAATCAACCATCTACCATATCAAAGACTTCTTGCTCTTTCATTTCTTCAGGAAAACTTGATAATATTATGTTATGGCATTTTAGGTTAGGGCATCCTAATTTTCATTATCTTGCTAAATTATTCCCTAAATTGTTTGTTAATAAAAATACAAGTTCTTTTAAATGTCATATATGTCCTCTTGCTAAAAAATCCAAAGCATCTTATTTACCAACACTCTACAAACCTTCCAAACCTTTTTCATTAATTTATAGTGATGTTTGGGGTCCTTCTCGAGTGAAGAATGTAACTGGTAGTAGGTAGTTTGTGACTTTCATTGATAATCATAGTAGAATAACTTGGACATTTTTGTTAAGGGATAAATCTAAAGTAGCCTCTGTTTTTGAAAAATTTTATAATATGGTTGAAACCCAATTTGGTTGTAAAATTCAGATATTCAAATCAGATAATGGGAGTGAATATTTTACCAGGTCATTGGGAGATTTTTTTAACAAAAAGGGGATTATTCAAATAAGTACTTGTATGGATACACCACAACAAAATAGGGTTACATAAAGAAAAAATAGGCATTTGTTATCGGTTACTAGGTCTTGGATGTTCACTAGTAACACTCCTAAGTATTTGTGGGGAGAGGCTTTGTTAACTACAACCTATCTCATTAATCGAATGCCTAGTAAGGTCTTGCAATATATAACACCTAGAACAGTGTTTCTGGAGAGTTACCCATATTTTAAACCATTGTCACATATTCTTCCTTTTAAAGTTTCGGTTGCACTGTGTTTGTAAAAGATTATGCCCCCTCTATGTCAAAATTAGATCCTAGATCTTTAAAGTGTATCTTGGTAGGGTATTTATTCTTCACTTAAGAAGGGCTACAAATGTTATCATCCTCCTTCTCAAAATTTTTTTACTTCATTGGATCTCACATTTTTTAAACATGAACCTTATTTCCACTCAACTAAAAATCAGGGAAGAATAATGATATTTTTCAACCTCTCAGAAATCAGATTTATTTGTTAATAATCCTTTATCATTTGAACCTGATAACTCTTTCACTTTTACACCTACAACTTTTCATCCTTCACCTATTGTTACTACTCCTCAATTCTCACCTAAACCTCCCTCACAAACTCCTCAACCCTCTAAGCAATTGCAAGTTTATACTAGAAAACAGAAAACTATTTCAAAGACTATTTTGTAATCTGACACTAGCCAAAAATTAGACTTGAGTTCAGTTGCCAATAAGAATGATGAAGGTAATGCTCTAACCGAGATTCCTTCATCGTTACCTGAGGTTGATGATTTGCAAATTGCTAAAAGGAAAGGGGTAAGAGAATGTACAAAGCACCTCATTCAAAGGTATGTTGCTTATAGTAATCTAATGTCATCTTTCAAGACTTTTACAACTTGCTTAGATAAAGAACAAATACCTAACACTATTGAGGAGCCTTTAAATGATTCTAAGTGGAGAAGAGCTATTGAAGAGGAGATTGAAGCACTTGAAAAGAATGGTACTTAGACCATTACAAATCTTCCGTATGGCAACAAACCAGTCGGATGCAAGTGGGTGTTCTCCATAAAATACAACTCTGATGGTAGTATACAGAGGTATAAAGCAAGGTTGGTAGCCAAAGGTTTTACTCAAACCTATGAAATTGATCATAATGAGATTTTTGCTCCTGTAGCTAAGCTAAATACAATTAGAGTTCTCTTAAGTTTGGCAGTAAACAAGGACTGGATATTGCATCAACTTGACATTAAGAATGTCTTTCTTAATGGAAAATTGGAAGAAGAAGTGTACATGAGAGTACCTTCGGGTTTGAAGTCGATAAAAGGTGATTAGAAAGTTTATAGACTTAATAAATCCATCTATGGTTTGAAACAGTCGCCTAGAGCCTAGTTTGATAGATTCACCAAGGTGATTCTGAAAGCTAGATACAAACAATTCTTAGCAGATCACACACTCTTCATTGAGATAACCTCTAACAATAAAAGGGTTATTTTAATAGTGTATGTGGATGACATAATTCTGACAGCTGATGATGAGAAAGAGATAAGTCACTTGAAAAAGTTATTAAATACAGAGTTTGAAACAAAAGACCTAGGAAAACTCAGATACTTTCTAGGCATGGAGGTTGCTAGGTCGAGCAAAGGTTTAGTAATAAATCAAAGAAAGTATGTTCTTGATTTACTTAATGAAACAGGGATACTAGGATGTAAACCAGTTGATACTCCCATAGAAGCAAGATTAAAATTTAGTAAAGATGACTCAAGCCATAAAGTTGATAAGGGTAAATTTTAAAGGTTAGTGGGAAAGTTGATTTATTTGTCATTAACCAGACCAGATTTGCCTTTCCAGTTAATGTTATCAGTCAACACATGACTGATCCAAGGGAAGATCACATGGAAGCTGCAATTAGAATTTTGAGATACTTAAAAGGGACACCAGGACATGGATTATTATTTAAAAAGACTCAAGAAAGTACTGTTCAGATTTTTCAGATTCAAGCTAGGCAGGTGAACTGACAGAAAGAAGATCAACTAGTGGTTATTGTTCTTTTATTTGGGGAAATCTAGTGACTTGGAGAAGAAAGAAATAAACAGTTGTATCCAGAAACAGTGCTGAAGCAGAATATAGGGCTTTAGCATTGAGAATGTGTGAAGGAATTTGGTTATTAAAGCTACTGAAAGAGTTAGATGTGAACCAAGAGGAAAATTTTGAGATTTTTTGTGATAATCAGTTTGCTATACAAATTGCTCGAAATCCAGTTCATCATGATAGAACGAAATATGTGGAGATTGATAGACATTTTATCTCAGAAAAGATTACTAATGGGACAGCTTCTTTATCCTATGTTCCTACAGAAGAACAAGTGGCAGACGTGTTTATAAAAACATTACCAAAAGCTTCTTTCGACAAGTTTCTATTCAAGTTGGGAATATACAGTATATACTCTCCAACTTGAGGGGGGATGTAAGATTATATATATAAGTCTATAGAAATTTGAGTTAGGATCTATTACTTAGAGATAATTCTAGTAGAATTAAAAGTCTTAAGTTAATAGGATTAAAAGTTTAAATTAATTGGGACTTCTAATCCTATTCAAAGTCTTATTCTAAAACCTATAAAAAGGCAATAGCTTGTGTAAACAAATTCAGTCATTTAACAATAGAAAATCAATTATGTTTTTTGTTCCTTTTCACAAAAGGCTTAAATTTTTCTTTTTTCTATATTATTTTATTTTTTCATAAAGTTGGAAGTTGTTTTTCTACATCATTTTACATGTAGTATCACCAATTCGCATCTAGACAACAAATGATTATAAGTTCTCCCCATTACAAATGGTTTTAGGTTAGGAACCAAATATTTCTCATCTTAGATTTTTTGGTGTGCGATATACATTTTATTTTATCCATCATAACGCACAAAGATGAGTTTTGTTGGGAATATATATCACATTTAAATATCTTGAGCTTTTGATAAGGGAATTTACTTACAGCTTGATTTACTAACTATCATTTTAATGAGTCAGTTCATTCGATATTAGGGGAGAAAATAAAATAGCTGGGAAAGGAAATAAGTTGGAATGAATTATCCTTTTTTGTTTGATCCATAAATTCAACAATGTCAACTATAAGTTCAAAGGATAATTAATTTAGCAAATCAATTGTCAGATGATTTTGTTGACCTTAAAAAGTGAATAAGTCACGTATACCAATATGAATGCTCCGATTAAATTTGATTTCCTGAAAGGAAAAACTCTAGTTGCTAATAAGTTTAACTTATGCTTGAAGCATAGTAGACAAGTAAGTTCTAAAGATAAAGAAATCCTCGAAAAAGAAAATGAGCTATATTTTATGATGGCCTGATCGGCGAATCAATGAATTATAAAAATCTCTAGAAGAGATCAAAAGGTCTCCAACAGAGGCATTGACATGACTCAGGTACCCGATAATAAAGAGATCTCAATAGATTATGTCATGTTTGGTAATAAGTGGAACTAAAATTAAATCGACGTCGGTAATATATTTGCATGCAATATAACACTAAAGATTTTATTTGATAATGTGGGTCATGAGCCATTGTCAATTGGACAAAGAAATGATTGGGATTATAGCCCGTACATTAAAATATGTAAAGCTCGTTGATATAAACGAGCCTTTGTGAGAAAGAGAAATCAAAAGGAAAATAATGAGAATATAAGCTCATTTGATTGCACAAGGATTCTCACAAAGACACGAAATTGATTATGAGTAAAATATATTCCTTGATTGTGGATGTAACTAATTTTAGATTTTGATGAGTCTGGCAATAAATAAAATTACTTAGTTTCTGCCTAATGGATGTTGTTACATTCTATTTGAATGAGCCTCTTGATAGTAATATTTATATGAAACTTATGGAAAGATTTAGATTTCCATAAGCAATTAATTCAAGTTCTCGAGAATATTATTCAATCATATTGAATATATCTTTTAATGGATTGAAACAATTTAGGCGTATTTGATATAATCGTCTCATTGAATACTTATTAGCATAATGCTATATGAATTGCTTAATTTCCCCGAGCATTTTTATTAAGAGGTTTAGCTCTGAATTTTTATTGTTATGTATGTCAATGATTTGAATATTGTAGAGACTCGTGAAGAGATCTGCTCAAATCCGTGTGCATCAATTGGCATATAGAAAAAATATTGAAAGAGACTTTATATGCATAACGCATATTCATTGATCAACCTTATGGTTGTTAGGTCTCTTAATACAAACAAAGAATCTTTTTGCCTCAAGAAAAGGGTAATGATATTCTTGGTCTAAAAGTACAATATATACATTATTTGATCTAAAAGCATCATATCTTAATTGTCTAGAAATATTATTTAAGTGCTACGAGATCATTACCTTTAAATAATTGTTATGCATGAAGCAAAGCCGAAATATGTGTTTTGCTAAACATATCCTGAAGATAGTTGAATTGCTTTCACAATATAAGATACAATCTATCTTGTGTAAGATGCAATCTATCTTGTGTAGAGATAATGCAAAATTTATATCTCAAAGTGGATATATCAAATGTGATACAACGAAACATATTTTTTTTCAAGTTTCGTCCCTCATGACCTTTATAAGAATAGTATTCGCGATTCTTTTCAAGTAATAATTTGAAAGATTTATCCACTAGTGCATAATCTACCTCAATATTTGAAGATTGTATTTAATATTGAATTATGAAGATTCAAAGATCTTATATGATATTTTCATGAGGGAGAGTAAATATGTGTTGCACCCTTTCTCCCTTAACCGAGGTTTTGTCCTAATGGGTTTTCCTGGTAAGGTTTTTAATGAGGCAACAAATTATGCGTATCAAAGATGTGTGTACTCTTTTCTTTCACTAAGAATTTTTTCCACGGGGTTTTATCTTAGTAAAGTTTTAACGAGGCACATTATCTTCATGGATATCAAAGGGGGTGTTATGAATATCTTTATTTATGGTGGATATTTATATATTAAGTTAAACTTTAATGGGTTTTATTATTAGGGTTTAATACAAATTGGAATTAGGGTTTTCATCTTATGCCTATAAACATAGGCTTTTGAAGAAAACATTATAAACAACCATACTTTGAAAATATAATACAAATTTCTCTCTTTTGTCTCTTATCTTTTTTCTCATACTTTATTCTTATTCTTTACTTTATTCACAACACTGGAAATATTTTATTGGGCTAAATTTAGTTTGAAAAATTTTTTAGTTTAGAGTCTAACTTAAAACTCAAATGTAACATCTGGGTTAAGAGTACTATAAAACGCTTTATCAAATATACACATAGACTACTTAAAGAAGAAATAAACTAAAATTATTTGTATTTATTTAACTAATTTCATTTTTTTATTCATAAAAACTCAAATTTATAATATTCATTGCAAATGAAAATACTATAAATTCGAAGAATTATTATTAGAATGAATCATCACAAAGCATGATGAGGCTGACGTCTATAATATATTCAGACATAGTCCTCATAGAGTAAAACGTAAATTGGAATAAAATCTCATAATGTTTACGTATGCTAAACGGTTTGAACTTTTGAAAGAATTAAAGTCATATATTAATCTAATCTACTTTTCATGGTTTATTTATTACTTTCTAAATGAAAGATTCTGATTTTCCATCCAAAAAGTCAGAAAATACTTTAACGCATTCACATTGTACATAATTTGGAGGAAAAAAGAAAAAAATATTTTAGGATGAGAGAAGAATAAATGATGTAAAAAAAAGATTTAATTAATTATAAAAATTAATGACCACGAAAACCAATAATTCATAGAAGGAGTTGGTGGGAAATTGACTCGGGATTTGAGAATAATGGAAGAAATTCCTGCAGATGTCACATGATTCTCATCTATAATAAGCCTCGTAAATAAAAATAAATAAATAAATAAAAAGAAGGTTCTTCTAGATGTTTATTTATATTTTTATCTCTAATAAAAAATAAGTATTATTATGAATATTATTATGGATGATTAATATGATAAAAATTATTTAAAATATTTAATTTATTTTATAAGGATAAATATTATTTTATTAATTATAATTTAATATATTATATATATTATACCAATATTATGAAAGTATTATATAAACTTTAATATTTAAAATAAATATAAATTTTTTCGTTGCCTTGTTCCTTTATATTTATTATTATTTTTTATTATTTTAGTCACAATATTTTATCAAAACGAGTTTATTCGAAAGTTTCTAGTCAGAAATTAAACCCATTAAAAGAGGATAATTATTTACTATGTATCTCCATTATATACTCTGTTATTTTTCTAATTAGTTAATAAACACCACAATAATAATAATAATAATAATAAATATATGTTTTTTTTCTTTTAACGCCTGAAGTATGTTTTATTATAAAAGATTGTTTATAGACTTCAATTAGTTAATACTCTTTGTTCTAAAAATAATATATTTTGTTAATATTTTTAGGTCAAAATTTTTAAATTTTGACTATTGATAATTTAAAATTTATTATTGATAAAAAATAAAAAAATATATTTTAGAAACCTGTAATTAAGTAGATTTCAAATATATATTAATCTAAGAAAAAGAATCTTTGTATTACCGATGTAGAAACTCAAATCAATGGGCATATATTTTTTCTATGTATTACTTTTGCTAAGCAGATTCAACCATAGAAAAGCCCCTCTCAATGATCGATTATCTAAATTTGCTAAGTAAAAAACTCTATATCTCTATAGCGCATGTCTTTTCTTAAAACCAATTTGATTAAGTATCAATTTGTACTCTGTGGTGTGAATTTCACTTCAGAAGTAAGTTCACATATTTGAACGAATTCTCTTGAAGCTTCTCTCCCAAGTATCCAATAACTTATTCATAGTATCGCAAGTCTGTTAAAATATTAGAAAATAATGTCCCAACTGTGTCAGCTTTTGCTTGGTAGGGTATTCAAGAAAATAATAATTCTCGCTCTCGCGTAATCTTATACAATTTAAAGATTTAAAAGATAGGTAGGTAAACTTTGCCGATGGAAGAAATATGATAAAAAACTAAGGCATAAAGACAATATTTACAACCAAAATATACCCTGACTAATTATTAAATCAATTCAAAGTACGAGGTTAACCAACAAATCATAAATAGTTTTAAACATCATCATCCAATTAAAACTAAAGTGAACAACTTTTGCTAATGAGAATCAGCAGAAAGGTCTCTCGATCCAACTCTCCACGTTAGGCTCTTGGCCAAGAAGTCGAACCACCCTTCCTCGATCATATTGTTTGTCACATGCTGCTCTTACACCTCATCTGATCATCTCTTCCTCGTTCTCCTCTTCGTATGTAGGTCTCTAAGGCTTGACCGATGGGTTCCGTATATAGAGGCTTGCGGGGCAAGATTTAGATAAATTTGTCCCTTTTGAAATTTGAATTCAATGGATAAAAGATAAGATCTTTATCCAATCTGATCTCCTTGATAGCTTATTATAAGGGCGGCACGACAACTTATCATGCTAGGGCTGATATCATCATGCCATCGCTTTATCATAGACAGACGTCTTAACACAATTTTTAAAATAAAATTTTCTCTTATTTTTCGGTGGTTGTTCAAATGATAATCCTTATCATCTTTTACATTTTTGGAGCTCTTATTTTTTTTTCAAGGGTTCATCTTTTGTCGGTATAGATGTTGACACACTCTTGTCAATAGATACTTGACACACTCCTGATCCTTTTATGCCAACAACATTTAGCATAATATTCGACAGTCCTAATTTGTTTCTTATTCGCTCTTTTTCTTACTAAACTCTTGCAAAATAGACACAAAACACAATATTTTGAAAAGAAAAAGCGGTCACTAACCCCTTATGCAAATGCACGAATCTAAGTAACTAATACAACTAAATGTTCTAAGTACAAGCAAAAGCGTACCAAAATAGGCATGAAAATCATTACTTTAAGGACATGGGTAAGCTACATTGAAGTTTTTGATAAATTTGATGCCTTGAATTTAAAAGAGAATTAGGATATTTTTAGCATATATCTAGATTTGGTGGTTTTTAAAAGTTTTTATTTTTTAAAAATCTAATGACAATAAAGAGTTGAAGAAATGTTGACGATCATTTTAGTGTAAGAACGAGTCAAGAAGAAGCTGATGCATTCTGAAACTTGTCTGAATGTGAGTTTTTATACATATATATTATTATATATGTTTTCCCAATATGGTCCTTAAGCTATAGTTTATTTTCAATTTGTCCCTTTATGCGTCACTCAATAATTGTCGAGAGCACAAGCCCTCTAACTTAAGTGGTTAAGGGAACGGTTGTTGTTCTTAAAGGTCACGGGTTCGATACCAGTAATGTCAGCAAAGTGATTGAACGATCAATGACAAATGGTGGATATTATGTTCTAAAACAAATACTACCGTAATCACTATTAGTTTGTTAAAAATAATTGTCAAGGACCACATCATTTTTAATTGGATCAGACGGAGAGGCATAACTTGATCATGCAACGAAATTTTAAGGGACGCTGTTGAATAAAAAAAAACTTCATGAACCAAAATGAAAGTTCAAATATAGTTTAAGGGTAATTTGTTGGTTATTTAGAAAAACAATAAATAAAATAATTACATGGTGCATGATAGTTTGGAAGTCGTTTTCATTCTAGAATTTCCACATATTCATACTGCTTCAAGTAATAGGTTTTATACATCGAGAGAACTAAACTCTTGGAAGCTTCCGGGAATGAAACACGATCATACATGCACAGACAACTAATATGCATAGGTTCACGATCTATTTATATTACTTAATATTTAATTATTTTATATTTTTAGGACATTAAATGAGAATAAATGGATTTTTATTTTTTAAACAATATTTCTTAAATATTCTATTATTAATTTTAATTAAGGTGAGGAACACTTGACTCGACTCAAAAAAACTGAATAACTCGACTCGAGGCAAAAATACTAGACTCATTTTAATTCGACTTGAAATTTTATAGACTCGACTCGAAAAAATTTCAAATAAAGTTTGAGTTGTAAAATGGAAACTCGAATAACTCGAAATTTTTAGTAATTAAAGGAATAATTGTTAATTTTAAGACGAATCTCTCAATTTTTTATGATATATATACATTGATATATAAAAATATAAAGAAACATTGTTACATATGAAAAAAATATACATGTATATCTTATATGATTAGAGAAAATCGTCTAAATTGAAATCAAATTATATTATAACATCATAAATAATTATAATTAAATATTTATAGGAACTCAAAAACTCGATTCGACTCGACTCGAATTTTTAAACTCTAATCGAACCAAAAATTTGCAAATAAAGTTTGAGTTGTAAAATATGACTCGTCAACTCGAATAACTCGAATTTTTTTGACTCGACTCGACTCGGCTCGATCGAATACCCCTAATTTTAATCATTCATATTTAATTTTATCTAAAGATCCAAATAAAATATATAAAATTTTAAATTTTTGTATAGTGTAAGAAAAATCTTTCTATATATATATAATTACGATAGTTTCATGCAACCGAATAAAAGATTTTATGAATAACTTTATCGTTATTTTTTCATTTTTTTATTATTTTTATCCAAAACATCCCTTTATTCGCTATTTGATTTAATTATATTTTTATTTTGATTTAGTTACAATTTTATATTTTTTATTATTTTAAAATTTTAAAATTATTTTAAATATTTTTAGTTATTCTACCCGTGTTTAATGGTTATGTTCAGACTACTTTGGATTCAATATTCTTGAATCTCCTCTAGAAATTGATTAATGGTTGATAAGCTGAGATTTAGTAATTTAGTATGAATGAAGGCAAGCCCACATACTGTATATATGTGATGTTTAATGCCATGACTTTCCAAACATGCATGCATTTGTAAACCAAGAAAGAAAAAATGGAATTCGAAGCCGACGAAGTACAGACTTCTTTTGATTTGTTCCTTCTGCTCATGATTTATAGGACTGTTATCTTTTATTATATAGGTTTGTCTTACGATTAATATTCCGAAATTATCTTTTTCAATAATATTGTTTTTAAAGTTTGAACTCACATTCTCTCTTTAAAAGTATAATGTCTTTTCAATAAATTCAATATTTAGTGGTTTGATTTATTTTATTTTAAGGTTAAAATGTGAATTTATAACTCGTTTTGAGTGTATGAATAGAGAAATAAAATTTTAAACTATGACGTCCTAACTTTTTATTATTTTTATAATTTTTTCAACATTATGATGCGATTATATAATATTATATATTTTTATTTTTAATTCTTTAAAAATCAGATAAATTATTCAAACATAAATCTCTTAAGGATAACGATGTTTTTTAACTAAAATTAGTCGATGAATATTATTTTTATAAATATTAAATATATATTAATATTTAATATTCACTGAAAATTTATTGGTAATATAATTTTAAGCTACATCATCTATTTTTGGGGGGTTAAAATAATGAAAAACTCCAAGTGAATCTAATAATATATATATAAAAAAGGAGAATTATAGACTTTGTGGGAAAAACAAAGATTATTGAATCTTTGTATCAAGTGTTGGTGTTTTCAACGTAGTCTTTTTATGTGTTTTGTTTTTACACGTTGCTTTACCAGGTTGACGGAGAAACAAATGCAGACCCATTTAACACGACACATTTATAAGCATGGCTGAAATTTTCTTGTAAAGGACAGCACAGATTATGCATGGTCTGTATCGAAAATGCAAGACATTTCTATCAATAAGATTGTCTTTAACTTTAATTTTGGTCCCCTTCTTCTCTCATGAACTGTCTCTGTGCATTCATTGTAAACATCCATATTTTTAGCCTTAGGGAGAGCAATCAGAGTCGAAACCGATGGGTCCCGAACTGATTCGATAAGGGTAAATTTTTTATATATAAAAAATCGAATTTGAATCGAGTTATTGAAAAATAAATTTCGTTTCTGTTTGGTTTTAGAGTAAAAATTTTCCAACCCTATATATTTTATTATATTTTTATATATAATATATAGCATTTTTATTATTATCTTTTGAATCGGGTTAGTCAATTATTTATTAAAATATTAGAGTTGAATCGAAGATGATTTATAACTTTTATTATATTGAATCAGATCAGGATTATAATGAAATATTTTAATTTTTGGACCATAACGACCAAAAACCCTTCCCATTATCATACGTATTTTATATTTTATATATTTAAGTGACTATATCCGTGCATTAATATATTCTTTGAATTCATTGTAAGCATCAAATATGCATATATATTTAAATAATTGAATCTCTTATCTATATTTAAATTAAATATCTAAAAATAAATAAATGATCTAGATAATGAGGGGAAAACAGTGTAACCCAATATAGATAAATACAATGAAAAACTTTATTTTTTTTTCTCGATGAGTTTACATGGTTTACAAGCACAACGTACTCAAAATATGCTTTAAATAATTTGGATGTTAGATGTCCTCTTAAATCTGACGTGTAATATATTCAAGTCATATGCATCAAACTATAAATATTTACATACTTACGTCATGAATTATTTAAATCTAACACAATTTTTTTTATAAATTTTAAAATAATTACACATTTTTTAATATGTTAGATCTAAACTATTCATACAATAGATGCAAACTAGAAGAAAAAGATATAAATTTATGGGTTAATAGTAATTTTATTAATATTATTATTAGACCAGAAATAGAAGTAGAATTTTATGTTAGGAAACAATCTTATAAAATTTTAACATTCGAATTTAAATAGTAAAAAAAGAGAGTTTTGTCTATCGTCTTCAACCAGTGTGGCAAGTCCTGCAATGCCTCCACATTTCAGCCACGTAGGCTGGTCATTGTTCAAAGTCGGTGGTGAGCACACCGACTTCAACATAATTAGGCAGCGTGGTGCAGTCGAGTTCAACATAAAGAGGTGGAGAGGCAGTTTACATGCAAGCACGAGAGTACTCTGACATGGGTGTATTTATGAGGAGAGAAAGGTTGATAAATAATGATCAACAAAATTTGACTCGATCTAAATTTTTTAATATTGAATAATTTTAATTGAGTTATTTAAAATAAATTAAATATTTTTTTTAAAAAAAATCATTTTTAATCAAATTAAAATTTTCAAAATTTAAGTTATTTGACGTTTCGAATTACTTGAAAATATGTCTTTTTAATTTTAGGTCTAATGGTATATTTAAATCCTGTAATTTTTTATTTTTATTTTTTATAATATGTTCACTTTTTATATTTTATATTTTTTTATTTTGTTTAATGTAATTTTTATTTGTATCTTTTATTATGTTAGTTAAATTAAGCTATTTATTTTATATTTTTAAATTTTTACAGTTAATTTATGGTATTTAATTTATTTGTTTTTAATATCGTCTTGGCCTTATCTAAGTAAGCAATATATTTTTAACGAAGTTTTTAATTTAATAAAATGACATATTCATACATACGATATTTGATGATAATAATAATAATAATTCAAAATCTTATTTACACATGTATAAATAATATGAAGAAATATGTATATAGATATAAATATAAAGTCTTTTAAATTAGAATCAAATTGTACTATAATATTATAAACAGTACAATTACAATTTATACATAATCTTAAAGAATAGAATTGAGTTCGCTAAAACTTACTCAAATCAAAAAATTTAAAAAGTTCAAATTGTAAAATATGATGAATAAATTCTAATAACTTAAAATTTTTTGACTCGACTCGCTCGAACATTCGTCCTTATCGGTAGATTGAGAGGTGTTAACGCTCTAAAAAGCGTATATTTTCTACCCTTTTACTTAAGGTTTTGTTTGGTTTCAAGTTCATTTTCATTGCATTTCATTACATTTAGCTGCATTTCATGTGCATTTGCATTTAGTTTAGGTTTTAATTTTATTTTCTTTTTATTTTTAAAAGATGCGACTTTGAAGGGTATTTTGTTGGAAATATTGTGCAGATGCTGAAGTAAAGTTGAAAGAGTGGAAGAGATGCCGTAGCATATTTCTCAAGTGTTGGATCAGACTTCAAAGATGCTACAACATTGTGGGTAGACAAAACAGAACGGAAGAAAAGGACACACCTATAGACCACTGTCTCCACGCGTTTTCCAGGCCACCTGTCCCTCCTCTGCAAACTTGCAGACGTCGCACCGCCCCTGTACCCTACCAAACTTTTCTGCAAACGTTGCACCACTCCTTGCAGACCTGCCACAGTCCTCTGCAGACCAAACATTCCTACCACATGCTGCAGCAAATGTCAGAGATATTCCCTAGGCACCTTTAGGGCACCAAACCCTAGAAGTCTCTTATAAATACAAGGGTAAGCCTTCTTCTACAAGAGAGCGAGAGCCAAGCCGAATATTTTAGAGCAAAAAAAGAGAAAAATCAGTAGCTAAAGAGCCATAAAGGAGCGAGCTTTAAGGAAGTAAGAGGGAGAAGAAAGAAGAAAGGAGGCCACTTTAGGTCATCTTCAACCTCTAGCCAAGCCACCATTGTAGGAGAGCTTCAAGCAAGGGATTTGTGCGACTTCGGGAGGAGCAGCAAGCTAGGAAGTGTCACGGCACAAGCATTTGAGACTTCCTTCCTCTTCACTTTGTTTATCTCTTTTCAAATCGATGAATATGTATTTCAAAGGACGCAAGTTGAATAGTTTTTCTTACCTAGCCATGAACTAAACTAGTATGACTAAGGCTTGTTTTGGATGATTCTAATTTGTTTTTAATGAATGTTTTACTGTTTCTAGTTTATTATGTGTTTTGTTCAAGCATGCTAACACTTTTTACTCTAAACCTTGGTTTGTAAGAGCACCGGGAGGTAGCCATAGCTCAAGGGGTTTGGGAAGCTTAGATCTAGGGATAGACAAAGCTAGACCATCTTGAACAATGGGGTTGCCGCGGGAGCGAAATCCTAACTTGCCTTAGGGATATGGTAGAGTTTCAACGACTAAAAGGGATAGAACTTCATCTATATTAGAAGTGTTAGAGTTGAGACCGGGAGGTAATACCTTAGCATTTTCGAGTGTTAGGCCTTCTAACTAGGGATAGTGGAGGCATTTTCAATAAACTCTATCGAGCACTAGTAAACCTTGGGAACAGTAACATCCAGGAGAGCAGTTAAGTAATGTCATAGCAAGCCTAGTTTGTCTTAAGCTTGAATATCTTTTTCAGTATTGTGTTTGTTCAGATTTATTTATTTCTCCAATATCTGTTTACTGCTACTGCATTTTCGTGACATCCTTTATTTTACTTCAGCATCTTTGGTGATAGTTCCATTTTTCTAAAGCATTTTTTGTGACACTTGCAGATTTATTTTAGCATATGAATTTATAAAAGACTATTTTATCTTTTGTGTATGATAACTATTCTTGAATTAACCTACCCAATCCTCGTGAGAATTATCTCACTCACACACTTTATTACTTGTTCGATGTGTATACTTGCACACGCTTGCATGCAAATCAATCCATCAAGCACTACAACCAAGCAACAAGCTTTTGGCGCCGCTTCCGGGGATTTAGGCAATAGGCTATTTCAGTCATAGTTTCCATACCTTCTATCTTTTTATTTTTATTTTGTGTTTTGAGTTTTTTTTATTTGGTTTAATCTTTGTTTTCTTTGTTATCTTTTTAGGTTTTTGGTTAGTGGATGTCCAGAGTGAATCGTAGGGAATCCCTCGAACCATTTATTCCAGAAATCGAAAGGTACTTTAGACAAAGGAGGCGAGAGCAAAGAGCCAACGCCATGTATCAGGATCCGCAGAATCCAAATGCTAGAGCGGTACCTGCAGCAAATCAAAATGCTGCAGTAAATCAGGAGATAGTAACAAGACCAAGGGTAATTTGAGATCACTTGACACCGATCTTGGATGACCTCAATTCTGGGATAGTGACACCTGAAATACAGGCAGAATACTTCGAGCTCAAGCCTGTGATGTTTAATATGCTTAACTCGATCGGACAGTTTGGAGGATCTTCACACGAGGATGCTCGATAGCACATCCGTGCTTTATTGGAGGTTTGTGATTCGTTCCGCCAACAAGGAGTACACGAGGATGTGTTGAAGCTCAAGCTATTTCCATACTGTTTGAGAGACCGAGAAATAGAATGGTTGAATGGAATTCCAGCCGATTCAATGGAGTCACGGACAGCTTTGTACAAACGCTTTCCAGCGAGATACAACCCACCCAATATGAACACTCAACTGCGAAATGAGATAGCATCCTTTAGACAAAGGAATGATGAGTCGATGTACGAGTGTTGGGATCGGTACAAAAGCTTGCTAAGAGGGTGTATCAATCACGGTTTTCAGTATTGGACTCAAATCCTGATGTTCTACAATGGAGTTAATGCATCCACCAAGATGATATTAGATGCTTCAGCAAATAGGACACTGCTGGACAAGTTGCCAGAAGAAGCATTTGATATTTTGGACAAGATATCCAACAACGATTATCAGTTTCCAACTACTAGGCTTGGGATAGGACGACGAACTCAAGAAAAGCTGGAGTTCAACGCCAATGATTCTGTCTTAGTACAACTTTCTACTATCACAATTATGTTGAAGAATCTTCAACAGCCCAGTGAAGTACGAGATGCTAAGGCATTATGTTGTGTGCACTGTAGTGGAAACCACTTCGATAAAGACTGCCCAACTCATCTAGAGTGTGCTCATTATGTTGGAAACTTCAACAAAAATTCCAACAACCCCTACTCCAACACATACAATCCAAGGTGGAGACAACATCCTAATTTTTTAGGGGGTAATCAACGATCAAATTAAGCTAGCAGCTCGAATAGGAAGCAACCCATGACAACAAACCAAGGAGTCTAAGGTTTTCAAAGAAATATGCCATAGCAAAATGAACACAATGGAACAGTTCATCATCAAAGTCACAACAATTCTTTGGAAGCTTCGCTGCAAGAATCCATGGCTTCGACTAAGGAGTTCATGACATCAACAAAAATATTATTGCATGGGCATTCCACCATCATCTCCAATCAAGGCAATCTGTTGCAGACCCAAGGCGCACTGCTACAAAGAAACAACGCTTCACTTAGATCGCTGGAGACTCAAATGGGTCAAACTGCTCAAGCATTACAAGTAAGACCAAGAGGCAACCTGCCTAGTGATACTGAAGTCACTAAAAATCATGGTAAAGAGCAATGCAGCGCACTTACCTTGAGGAGTGGAAGATAAATCAACACGAGGGAACAATTCAAACGAAAGGAGAAAGAAGAAACCCCTATTCTGGAGCAAAAAGCAGCTGAACAACAAGAAAAATCTGCTCAAAAAGAAACTGAAGAAAAATTAAATACTGAGGCATTTCGTGAGAAGCTTGCAGATGCTGCAGCAAAAGCATCAGCACCATCGCAACCTTTGGAGGATACAAGACCACCACCATCATTCCTTCAGCGATTGAAACAACACTAAGAGGATCTCCAATTTCAAAAGTTTGTAAGTATGCTGGACCAATTTCATGTAAATATTTCATTTTTAGATGCTATTGATCAAATGCCCTCATATGCAAAGTTTTTGAAAGACATTGTTATAAAGAAGAGAAAAGCTGAGAATTTTGAAACAATTGCTACAGCATTTGAGTTTTATTCTAAGAGGACTGAGCTTCCCATGAAGAGGCAAGATCCTGGCAGCTTCATCATTCCATGCTCGATAGGAGACAATTTTGTGGGCAAGGCATTATACGACCTAGGGTCGAGTGTAAATCTGATGCCTAAGGCAATATTCAAGAAGCTTGGTATAGGGAGTACGCGACCTACCATTGTCATTCTGCAATTGGCGAACCATTCTCATGTCCGACTAGAAGGCAAAGTAGAAGATATGATAGTAAAAGTGGGTAAGTTCGTGTTCCCTGTGGACTTTCTAATTTTGGATTGTGAAGTGGACTACAAGGTACCCATCATCTTGGGACGATCATTTCTTGTAACCGGTCGGATTCTCAAAGACTGTGAGAAGGGAGACTTCACAATGCGAGTAGCAGATCAGTCCATGACAATCAATGTCTTCAACAATTTCAAGTACATGGATGATAATGAAGAATGTCATTGTATAGCCGGGATAAATGCCACAGAAATTGAAGAGGATGTAGATTTTTGCTGTGATAATTCTCCGCAAATGAAGGACTTTGCAAAAATGCTGGAGGAGCATGATCAGGATGAAGAAGCTCATCTGGAACTACAACAAATTGACTATTTCAAGCCAAGACCAGGTACAAAATTTGAATAATTTGATTTCTCTAAATTTATTCCTCCTAAACCATTACTTTTACATGTACCATCTCTAGATTTAAAACCACTGCTGCCACATTTAAAATATGTTTATTTGGGATCTCACAACAGTTTGCCAATGATTATTTCTTCTAGCTTAGATCCTGAACAAGAGCTTAGTCATGTGAATTTGCAGTCATAATATAAGAAAGCTCTAGGATGGACTATGACCGATTTGAAGGGCAATAGTCCTACGATCTGCATGCACAAGATTCTGCTAGAAGAATGCCACAACAATTCTGTTGAGCCCCAGAGAAGACTAAACCCAGCAATGAAGAAGGTAGTGATGATAGAGATTATCAAGTGGTTGGATGTAGGTATCATATACCTAATTTCTAATAGCTCATGGGTTAGCCCTGTACATTGTGTTCCTAAGAAGGGAGGCACGACAGTGATCATAAATGAGGATAACGAGTTGCTCCCAAAAAGGACAGTCACAGGCTGGCACATTTGTGTGGATTTTAGGAAGCTGAACAAAGCAACTAAGAAGGACCATTTCCCCTTCCTTTTATCGATCAAATGCTGGATCGATTGACGAGAAAGGTTTATTATTGCTTCCTCGATGGCTATTCTAGGTATAACCAAATTGCTATAGCACCAGAGGACCAGGAGAAGACAACCTTCACCTGCCCTTGTGGGACTTATGCTTTTCGAAGAATGTCATTTGGGTTATGTAATGCTCCAACAACTTTCCAACATTGCATGTTGGCAATTTTTTCAGACATGGTTGAAGAAATTTTGGAGGTATTTATGGATGATTTTTCTGTGTCTGGAGAAACTTTTGAAAAATGCTTAAGCAACCTGGCCAAGGTACTGAAACGCTGTGAAGAAGCCGACCTTGTACTCAATTGGGAGAAATGCAATTTTATGGTGACCAAAGGTACGGTTTTGGGGTACAAGATTTCAAGCAAAGGAATTAAAGTTGACAAAGCAAAAGTAGAGTTGATAGAGAAGCTACCACCTCCCACCACTGTGAAGGAAATCAGAAGTTTCCTGGGACATGCTGGCTTTTATAGGAGACTCATCAAGGACTTCTAAAACATCTCTAAGTCGCTCTACAATTTCCTGCAGCAAAATCAACCCTTTTTCTTTGGTGAAAAATGTCACAACGCTTTTATTGAACTGAAGAAGAAGCTTACCTCAACTCTAATAGTAATACCACCCGATTGGATTGAGCTATTCGAGTTGATGTGCAACGCAAGTGATTACGTAGTTGGCGCAGCACTAGGTCAAAGCCGAGGTAAACTCTTCCATGTTATTTACTATGCAAGTAGAACTCTTAATGATGCTCAAATTAACTATACCACTACTAAGAAAGAGTTACTTGTTGTAGTATTTGCCTTTGATATGTTTAGGGCGTATCTTATAGGAACTAGGGTGATAGTACACACTGATCATTCTTCCATCAAATACCTAGTGACTAAGAAATATGCTAAGCCAAGACTTATTAGGTGTATACTTTTTCTTCAAAAGTTTGATATCGAAGTAAAGGATAGGAAAGACACTGAAAATCAAGTTGCAGATCACCTATCTAGGCTAGAAAATCCTGATAACTTAGGAGGAGATTTTGAGATCAAGGAAAATTTCCCTGATTAGAAAATTTTATATGCTACAGTATTACCTTGGTATACCGACATTGTTAATTTTCTTGTTAGTGGCATTTTGCCTCCTGATTTATCTAGCTAGGGTCGCAAGAAGTTCAAACATGATGCAAAATTTTTTTATTGGGATGTGCCATATTTGTTTAAGCAATGTGCTGACCAATTGCTTCGAAGATGTGTATCGGAAGAAGAACAAAAAGATATCATATTTCATTGACATGCAGCATCGTGTGGTGGGCATTTTGGTGGATCAAGGACTACTGTAAAGGTCCTTCAATCTAGATTCTACTAGCCCTCACTCTTCAAGGATGCTCAAGCATTTTACAAGGGATGCGATAGATGTCAAAGAACTGGTAACATCTCGAGAAGGAATAAAATGTTGTTACAAAATATTTTGGAAGTCAAGCTTTTCGATGTTTGGGGAATTGATTTCATGGGACCATTTTCATCATCCTATAGTGATTTGTATATCTTGTTAGTAGTGGACTAAGTGAGAAAATGGGTAAAAGCGGTGGCAACACCTCGCAATGATTCCAAGACAGTCCTGAAGTTCCTGCACAGGAATATTTTCACAAGGTTTGGAGTCCCTAAAGCCATAATCAGTGATGAAGGAACCCACTTCGACAACAAGCTCATTGCTAAGGCATTACAACGTTATGAAGTCAGACACAAAATTGCTATAGTATATCACCCGCAGACAAATAGCCAATCTGAAATCTCCAATAGGGAAATCAAGCAAATTCTAGAGAAGACAGTCAGCACAAAGAGAAAAGACTGGTCTCCAAAGCTGGATGAAGCTTTGTGGGCATATAGGACAGCTTACAAGTCTTCTTTAGGGGTGTCCCCATTCATGCTGATTTATGGGAAAACATGTCATTTGCCTGTGGAGCTTGAACAGAAAGCTTATTGGGCTATCAAAAAGCTCAATATGGATTTCAAGGCAGCTGGAGAAAACATGCTTCTGGAGCTAAATGAAATGGACGAATTTGGATCACATGCCTATGAAAATGCTAGGATCTACAAAGAAAAGACAAAGAGGTGGCACGATAAACATCTTTTGTCGCGACATTTCTCAGAGGGCGAACAAGTGTTACTTTACAACTCAAGACTGAAACTTTTTCCTGCAAAATTAAAGTCTCGATGTTCAGGACCATTCCTGATACATAAGGTCTATCCTTATGGAGTTGTAGAGATTAAAACACTAGATGGAGATCGAACATTCAAGATCAATGGTCAAAGGTTGAAGATTTTTAACGGAGCTCCATTTGTGTGTGACAAGGACGACCACAATCTGTAAAATGCCTGAGCATTTCTATCCCCTATTCTATTTTGCTTTAGCATTTAATTTTCAGTTTGAATAAAAGTAGACGTTTTTATTTAGGGTTTCTTTTAAGATGCTTTTAATATCTTTTTGTCTCTATTCAGCTTTTAATTCTTGAAGGTACAAGCTTAGACCACTATGCATCGTTGCACCAGTCTGTATGAGAATAGAGGCGTGGCGTGCCACAGCAAGAAAGTGTGCAGTTCACAGTCTGTACAAAGAAGGACTGGGAGTTACAAAGGACTGTACGGCTACTGGTCTTGGAGGTAAGAATTTTTGGAGTTATTTGATTTGGGCCACCAAAGGAGGAAAATGAGGAGACCATTAAAAAGAATTCGGCTGGTTTTCAAAGAGGAAATGAGAGAGTTTGGTTCAAATTCAATCCTTCTTTTACCCATCATTACTGTTCATTAATTACAAAACCCTTTTCTCTCTCCAACTTACTATCCATTTAAAACCCCATAACCTTTTTTACTTTTCCAAGAACCCTAGCCGTCTAAAACCCTTACATAAGCAATTATTACTTTTCTCTTTCCTCTCCCCTTTCCCTAACAAGTTAACCGTCCCTCTCTCTTTCCCACTACTTCATCTTCTTCTCCAGGAGAATCACCTCCATTTTCATACAACTCTCTTCTCCTTCGAAACCACAAAGAGATTTTGACAAAAAATTTTCCTTTCATAATGTTGCGTTGCAAAAACACTACCGAGTCCTCTAAGGCTGCTGCTGAAGCGTGGTCGATCAAGATCAGAAAGTTTAAAGATGATGAAGAAAAAGAACGATTCCAAAAGCTCAAAGCAAGAACGATACACCAATAGAAAGGCTTCCTCTACAACACCGCCACATTCCAGAAACTGCTAAAGCATGTAACCCTCACCATAAAACACCACAAGTGGGAGGAATTTGCCCGCCACTTTGCAGCAACGAAAGATGCCAAACAACTCAACATCTCGTTGGTGAAAGATTTCTATGCCCATTACACAAGACCGGGGCAACCAATAGTGTATGTACGAGGAGATGCAGTACCACTCACGACAAAAGATATCAACCAGTTTTATGGATTGGAAGAAGATGACCAGTACTCCATTTTTGTTGCATCGATGTTGAGACAAGACCAAGACTTCTTACTGCAAGCACTCTGTGTCGAGGGAACCATTTGGGATAAAGCGAACATAATGGTGGTCCGAATCTCTTTGAAGCAAGAAGGAAAATTTTGGATACACTTTATCAAGCAAAACTTGACGCCGACTACTCACACGGCCACTATCAACTTAGGTAGACTGCAATTGCTACATTCGATACTAAGGACAAGGAAGATCAATATGGGAAAGATCATTCTCGAAGAGGCTTATGTTGCGATGAAGAGGAAGCAAAGCCCCCTTCCATTCCCTTACCTCATCACTGCACTCTGTAGGAAGCAGAGAGTGTTCGAGAATGATGAGGACTTCAAGATGAAGGCAAGGCAAGGGATACCTCTGAAGAAAATCCCTGAGCTGATGGGACTGGAAGAAACTATCACAGCATCTGCTGCACCGTCAGTAAAGCCGGAAAATGCCATAGCAAATTTCAGTGCACTACCTGCCACTATGCAAGGGATGCAACTATAGCTGCAAGACCTTCAAAGCAAATTCATTTCCTACATGACTTACGTCCAGAAAAGGGACTTAATACTTCAGCTGAATTTTTGCGAGTTGCTACAAGATGGTGGCTACAATTTCCCCAGCTTCCCCACTAAAATCTTTGGTCCAGTCGAGCCCAAGCAAGCACCCAAGGAATAGACTCCGCCACAGCAATAGCACAGCCAGACTATTTCACAAGGAAATGCACAAGACACTGCCTGCCATCAGGATGAACCAACAACAACTACACCAGCAACACACCAACATCTGAACAATCCCATGCTGGTTCTGCTACAACATCACACTAGATCCCTGCTGGTCCATCAGAACCATCACCACAGGACCAAGGCGAGGAACCTGCTATGTGATCAACAACCTCTAAGCAACGAATAGTGGAAATCAGAAGTGATGATTTCGATCTCAACTTATCACCACATGAAGAGGTGCCTCCTACGGATCAGTTAGTCATGTTTGTCCCACATTGAAAGATAAAGCGCACGGCTGGACGACACGCCTCTTATAGGATGGAGGAGGATACAATGTCAATTACAGTAGCAGAAACTAAGCAACCATCACCACTGGACAGGCCATGGAAACATATCAAGATGGTCGTCCATAAAACAAGACCCGCTGAGAAGTAAACATCTTTTTTTCTCTTTTTACTTTTGTATATAGATTTATTTTAGCATTGAGGACAATGCTAACCTCAAGTTTAGGGGTAGAAAAGTCTTCGCCTTAGCATTCTCATTTCATTTTGCATACATATGAATTTGCTATAGTATTAGATTTAATTCAAGACAGCTTTTAGGTTAGAATAGATGATATCCGATGATAAGAATTGTGATGCTGTTAAACTGAATTAGTGAATATATTGAGAATGAATTGAACTAAATTAGGACTTGATGCTTTGGAATTTTATTTGACACGATTGTATGTTTCTTATGCTTGAGTAGTAAGAACTTTTTAGAAAACTTAGAATCTATGCCTTAGTTTAGAAAGAAAGAAAAACTCCTTTTTGCTAAAAGTATATAAATAAAATGTAAGTTTATTTAAAAAATGAATAAATGCTTTAGCATAAAACTGTAGAAGAACGCTCCTCTATGCAAAAGTTAGCTTATGCTCTGAACATAAATAATGCTACAGCATATGAGCAAATAAAAGTTGTCACGGGATGACTCTACCTACTAGATCGGGGGTAAGATGTTTGCTCTATACTCATCTAGAGTTAAGGATGGTAGGTGTGATGAGTTGACACCCTTCAAACCAGTTAAAAAAACTAAGCAAGAGAGAAAATTTCTAGGAACTAGGGTATAGTGAATAAGGAAAACTAAAATTTTTCTAACACTTAAGTATAAGTTAGATACAATCTAACACACACAAGCAAAACATCCTGTCTTAGTTCAAGTTCTTGGAATTCTCAATATTGTGTAGATTGTTATAGCATTTATATTCTGAGGATTGATGTTTTGCCTGAACTATTGTCGAAAGTTGAAAGTAATGTCATAGAATCTTTATATGTCATTGCTTGAGGACAAGCAATATCTTAAGTTTGGGGGTGTGTTAACGCTCTAAAAAGCGTATATTTTCTACCCTTTTACTTAAGGTTTTGTTTGGTTTCAAGTTCATTTGTATTGTATTTCATTACATTTAGCTGTATTTCATGTGCATTTGCATTTAGTTTAGGTTTTTATTTTATTTTTTATTTTTAAAAGATGCTGCTTTAAAAGGTATTTTGTTGGAAATGTTGTTCAGATGCAGAAGCAAAGTTGAAAGAGTGGAAGAGATGCCGTAGCATATTTCTCAAGTGTTGGATCAGACTTCAAAGATGCTACAGCATTGTGGGTAGACAAAACAGAATGGAAGAAAAGGACACACCTGCAGCCCATTGTCTTCACGTGTTTTCCAGGCCAGTTGTCCCTCCTCTGCAAACCTGTAGACGTCGCACCACCCCTGCACCCTGCCACACTTTTCTGCAGACGTTGCACCACTCCTTGAAGACCTGCCATAGTCCCCTGCAGACCAGACATTCCTGCCACCTGCTGCAGCAAATGCCAGGGGATATTTCCTTGGCACCTTTAAGGCACCAAACCCTAGAAGCCTCCTATAAATACAAGGGTAAGCCTCCTTCTACAAGAGAGCGAGAGTTAGCCGGATGTTTTAGAGCAAGAAAATGAGAAAAATCACTAGCTAAAGAGTCATAAAGGAGCGAGCTTTAAGGAAGCAAAAGGGAGAAGAAAGAAGAAAGGAGGTCACTTTAGGTCATCTTCAACCTCTAGCCAAGCCACCATTGTAGGAGAGCTTCAAGCAAGGGATTTACGCGACTTCGGGTGGCAAGCTAGGAAGTGTTACGGAACAAGCGTTTGAGACTTCCTTCCTCTTTACTTTGTTTACCTCTTTTCAAATCGATGAATATGTATTTCAAAGGATGCAAGTTGAATAGTTTTTCTTAACTAGCCATGAACTAAACTAGTATGGCTAAGGCTTGTTTTGGATGATTATAATTTGTTTTTAATGGATGTTTTACTGTTTCCAATTTATTAAGTGTTTTGTTCAAGTATGCTAACATTTTTTACTCTAAACCTTGGTTTGTAAGAGCATCGGGAGGTAGCCATAGCTCAAGGGGTTTGGGAAGCTTAGATCTAGGGATAGACAAAGCTAGACCATCTTGAACAATGGGGTTGCCGCGGGAGAGGAATCCTAACTTGCCTTAGGGATAAGGTAGAGTTTCAACGACTAAAAGGGGTAGAACTTCATCAACATTACAAGTGTTAGGGTTGAGACCGGGAGGTAATGCCATAGCATTTTCGAGTGTTAGGCCTTCTAATTAGGGATAGTGAAGGCATTTTCAGTAAACTCTGTCGAGCACTAATAAACATTGAGAACAGTAACATCCAGGAGAGCAGTTAAGTCATGCCATAGCAAGCCTAGCCTGTCTTAAGCTTGAATATCTTTTTCAGTGTTGTGTTTGTGCAGCTTTATTTATTTCTCCAATATCTGTTTACTGCTACTGCATTTTCGTGGCATCTTTTATTTTGCTTCAGCATCTTCGGTGACAGTTCCATTTTACTAAAGCATTTTTGGTGACACTTACAGATTTACTTTAGCATATGAATTTACAAAAGACTATTTTATCTTTTTTGTATGATAACTATCTTGAATTAACATACCCAATCCTCGTGGGAACGATCTCACTCACACACTTTATTACTTGTTCGATATGTATACTTACACACGATTGCATGCAAATCAATCACATATTTTAATCAATCCATCAAGCGCTGCAACCAAGCAACAAGAGGTTAAATTTAATTTTTAAAATGCTAAATATTGGTTGAAGGTGAGAAATCGTAGAAGAAAATATCTTGAGTCGATAAAGAAGGAGAAAGATTTAGAGAAGATATTATAAGTATATATGCGTATTTTAAATTTTTAATTAGTAATACTATTTCATTAAATTTATTCTAAGTTTGTTTAAATTTTATGTTATATTATTTGTACAAAAATTTGATTTTTTTTAATTTTGTATTGATGATGATTAATATAACTCTAATGTTTGATATTTTAAATATGTTTGTGGTAAATAGGTAATTGAAGTTTGGGAGAAAATGAGTAAAGAAGAAGATTTTGAGAATATAATGAGGAGCACGTATTTTATTGTTTAATTTAGATTTATTAAATTTATTTTTAATTCTTAAATGTCATATTATTATATAATAAGAAGAAAATGCATTTTTTGATTTTGTGATGTTTGAATATTTGGAGAAAATATAGGGAGAAATTTGAAAAAAAATTAGGCATAAAGACAATTTTAACCCTTAACGTTTATAGTTTTTGTCGTTTTGGCCCTTATTCTTTTTTTGGATAAATTTAGCCCTTAACCTATATCTTTTTGACAAATAGCTTATTTTTTAACTAGCTTGATGACTGGATCGTTAAAAATTTAACGATGATATATATATGAAATATAATTTTAAATGACATGGAATGTAACCTATCAAATACATATATATATATATGGAATATAATTTTATTCTAATATAAAATATAAAACAATTAAAATTCAAATAAAATATTAAAAATTAATTAATTCTAAAATAAAAATTATAAAACATTCTTAACCCTAACTACGATAAAATCAAAATCTTATTCGAATTGTGTTTATATTTTTTGTTATATTTTAAAATTAAAAAATAAATAACATATTTTTCAAAATTTCTACATAATTATTGTGACACAATTATCTCATGAAAACCTTTTTCTCGTGAATTTGGTTTATTGTATGTAATATTTAAGATTAAATATGATGGATTTTGTATTATTTAAATTATTGTCTAGAATTTGACATTTAAAATATTTGTTATATAATAAAAAATGAAATATTATATTAGTTTATGATATTTTTATTTATATAATATTATTCCCGTTAATTTTTATTTGTTCATACATCTCAAATAAAAAATAATTACAATACACTATGATTACAAATTCTAAAATAAAAATATAAACACAATTCGAATAAGATTTTGATTTTATCGTAGTTAGGATTAAGAATATTTAATAATATTTTATTTTTGAAGTAATTAATTTTTAATATTTTATTTGAATTTTAATTGTTTTATATTTTTATATTAGAATCAAATTATATTCCATATATATATATATATATGTGTATTTGATAGGTTACATTCCATTTCATTTAAAATTATATTCCATATATATATCATCGTTAAATTTTTAACGGTCCAGTCATCAAGCAAGTTAAAAAATAAGCTATTTGTCAAAAAGATATAGGTTAAGGGCTAAATTTATCCTAAAAAAAGAATAAGGGCAAAAACGACAAAAACTATAAACGTTAAGGGTTAAAATTATCTTTATGCCAAAAAATTATTCATGTTATGAATATTTATCTATGTGGGTGTCTATCATAATAAGAACTCTATCATTAGGAATATTATCTTCATTAATTAGAGTTTAATATATTATGTACTTCTTATGCCTATAAATATATAAGTTTGTGAAGGCATTGAACATAAGTTAAGATTCAGAATAATACAAATATCTCTCTTTATATATTCTTTCATTCTTGTTCTTTATTCTTGTTTTAGTTCTTCATTATTTTATTTACAACACGTTATCAGTATGAGAATCTAACCAATGGAGGTGTTTGTCATTCGAATCCTGAAGGAGTTATTGAAAAGAATTTGGTATTAGCATAAATCAAAGATAAGTTCTTCTCCCTCAATAATATTTTAATTACCGATTATTTTTCTTTCTTGATCTTTAACTTGATTTTTAATTTTTAAAAAATATTTGGTTGTTTGGTGTTTGTGTAGCGATAAAGTGACTTAATTATCGTTGTTCTTATCGAAAATTCCAAATCTATTAAGTTAGGAAAAGGTAAAAACTAATCACTATGGTAAAAACCAATTATATTCTAATTAATTAATAAATTTTATGAGGATTAATGTTTTTGTTCTTTATATGTATTATATATATATTAGTTGATCAATTACTATTTAATAGTATGAATGTTATAAAGTTTATATTTGCTTGAAAGCAATATTATTTTTATGTCGAGAAACTCGACTATAGAATTCTCCCAAGTTCAAGTTACGAAAATCGTCTTGATCCAATTTTTTTATGAGACATTCCCTGAAGTGAATGCTTGTATGATGTTTATTCAATGCGATTATTGGATTTATGTCTTTCCCTAAAGTGAATGCAAGCATGATGTTTATTCCATGTGATTATTGAATTTGTTTCATTCCTTGAAGTAAATGCAAACGTAATAATTTACCATATGTTTAATGAATAAAACTCAATTATGGGCTAAAGTACCACTGAAGAGGATATGTTAGAAAGATATACTCCACTTTTCACACATTAATTTTGTCTTATAGACACAATATCATGAAAAGGTTTTAAATACCTATGAATCTTCTCTCTATTCCCTGAAATGAATGTGATATTTTAAAGCGGAATGAATAAAAGCCACATTAGTAATTATGGTTGCGATTGAGGTCATAAAATAAATATGGATAAGATGATTCTTTTGAATGCTTATATCAACTAGAAGTGAAATTATAAGGATGATAAGAATGATAAAGATCATATCAAATATTTATATTATCAATGTGATGGTATAAACTATTGATCTCGTACTTGTTAAACGCCGAAATATTATGGACTTTATCCATAAGCATGAATGATGAATGAAAAAAAATATAAATAAATTTTCTTTGTGGCGTAAATAATTATGGCGTTGTTGATCCAACTTAATTGGATATTGTTAATTTTCTCATAACCCTTAAAGAAAATAATTCATCATTTATTTTATTTTCATTATAACCTCTTAAAGGAATAACTTATTCTTTTATTTACTTTGTTTTATGTTAATTTATTTTATTTATTATTTAATTTATCGTTAAGTTATTTATTTACGCTTTATGTTAATTTATCGTTAATTTATTTTACATATTATTTATTTATGTTTATGTTAATTTATCCTTTGAAGAATATTATCACATCCGAAATAAAATCTACAATGAATTGTGCTATTTATTCCAAGCAAATAGTACAAGTAATCATATTATACTTAAGCATAAGAAATATTTTTTCATTTAAATACAAGGGAAAATTTGAGTACTATATCTCAAAGTACTAAAATATCAATACTTCGGAAGAGATTTTGAGGGTTTATCTTTGATAGATAATCGGTTTTATATAATGTGATATATTTAATATTTTCCATTCCACGAAGTGAATGGTACAAAGCACATATTTTTCATTCCCCGAAGTGAATGAAATAAAGCACATATTAAAAGGTGCATAATTATGCATATTTTTCTAGTTTCAATTCAAGTGAATATTGAGAGTACTATATCTAGAAGTACTAATATCATATAAGGCTCCGACTAAGCAAATATTTTATTATCAAATAGAACTTTATTCCATATTTACAGTGCATTATACTCGTCAAAGTCGCAAAGATACTTATAGAGTTTTAAAGATATTTGTAGAAATATATTAAGAATATTAGTCAAGAGGATGTTGACTATCTCAATATTAAGGGTATAACTGAAGGCAATAAGAAAATCTTGGCAAAATTACATGCACTGTCATCCATATTGTACTACATAAGAATTAGTACAAATTGAAGCTCATGCTATTGTAAACCATATGTTTACTGATAATTTTATTTGGTATAACCGGTTAGGCTATCCCGGTTCATATATGATGCGAAAATTTGCTAATAACTTCAAGTGGTCTTTTATTGAAGAACTAAAATTTTCTTCAAGGTAATTTTTCATGTGATACTTGCTATGAAAGCAATTTGATTATTCAATCATTAACAGTTAAAATAAAGTGTAAATTTATTACTTTTCTAGAACGGATACAAGGTGATATATGTGGACTCATACACCTTTCTTACAATCCTTCTAGATATTAACCCGCAACTTGGTGTTTGCGAGGTTACTTTCTCAGTTGATAAAATTATGAATACATTTTCCAGATTATCTTATAAAGACAATCGAGCTTGATATGTTGATGACATATCATTTTACATATAGCATCACTAATTCACATCAAGCCAACAAATGATTATAAGTTCTCCCCATTATAAATGGTGTTTGGTCTGAAACCAAATATTTATCATCTTAGATTTTTGGGTGTGTGATATATGTTCTAATTGCCCCACCACAACGCACAAAGATGAGTTCCGTTGGGAATATAGATCAGATCTAAATATCTTGATCTTCTAATAAGGGATTTATTTACAACCCGATTTACTAAATATCATTTTAATGAGTCAGTTTATTCAATATTAGGGGGAGGAAATAAATAGCTGAAGAAATAAATAAGTTGGAATGAATTATCATTTTCTCATTTTGATCTACATACTATACAATGTGAACTATAAGTTCAAAGGATAATTCATTCAGCAAATCAATTGCCAGATGATTTTGCTGACCTTAAGGAGTGAGTAAGTCACGTATACCAGCTATAAATGCTCCGATTAAATTTGATGTCATGGAAGGACAAACTCTAGTTGCTAATGAGTCTAACTTACGCTTGAAGCGTAGTAGACAAGTAAGTTCCAAAGATAAAAAAAATCTTTTATAAAAAAATGAGCTATATTTTATGATGATTTAATCGAGGAATAAATAAATTATGAAAATCTCAATAAAATATTAAAAGGTCTCCAACAAATACATTACATGACTAAAGTACCTTATAATAAAGAGATCTCAATAGATTATGTCATGTCTGATAATAAGTAAAATTGAAATTAAATCGACATCGTTAATATATTTGTATGCAATATAGCAATAGAGATTTTATTTGATGATATGGATCATAAATCATTGTCAATTGGACAATGTAAACAAAGAAATAATTGACCAATATGGAAAGAGGCAATTGAGACAAAACTAAAATATCTTTCAGAAAGAGAAGTATTTGGGCCTATAGCCCGTACATTGAAATATATAAAGCTTATGGATATAAATGAGCCTTTGTGAGAAATACAAATCAAAAGAAGAAATCACGAGATATAAACTCATTTAGTTGCACAAGGATTCTCACAAAGACATGAAATTGAATATGAGGAAAATATAATCCTCGGTGATGGATGCAATTATTTTTAGATACTTTGGTAAAAAATAAAATGACTTAGTTTTATCTAATGGACATTGTTACATCTTATTTGTGTGAGCCTCTTGATAACAACATTTACAAGAAGCTTCTTAAAAGATTTAAACTGCTAGAAGCAATTAATTCAACCTCTTGAGAATATTATTCAACCATATTAAATATATCTTTTATGAATTGAAACAATTTAGGCGTATTTGATATAATCGCCTCATTGAATATTTATTAGCATAATGCTATATGAATTATTTAATTTCTCCCAAGCATTTTTATTAAAAGGTTTAGCTCTGAATTTTTATTGTGGTGTAGTTGATGATTTGAATATCGTTGAGACTCGTGAAGAGATCTCCTCAAATCCTTTTACATCAATCGACATACAAAAAACATGTTTAAAGAGACTCTACATTCATAACGTATATTTATTGATCACCCTTATGGTTTTGTTAGGTCTCTTAATATAAATGATCTATTCCAGCATCGAGAAAAGGGTAATGATGATATTTTTGATCTAAAAGCATCATATATACATTATTTGATCTGGAAGTATTGTATCTTAGTTGATCTAGAAATATTATTTAAATATTATGAGATCATTACCTTAAATAATTGTTATGCATAAAGCAAAGCCGAAATAAGTGGTTGGCTAAACATATCCTAAAAATATGTGAATTGCTTTCACAAGATAAAATGCAAGCTATCTGTGTAAAGATAATGCAAAATTTATATCTCAAGGTGGATATATCAAATATGATAAAACGAAACATATTTCTTCCAAGTTTCGTCCCTCATGATCTTTATAAGAATAATATTTGCGATTCATTTCAAGTAATAATTTGAAAGATTTATCCACTAGTGCATAATCTACCTCAATATTTGAGGATTATATTTAATATTGAATTATGAAGATTCAAAGATATTATGTGATATTTTTATGAGGGGGAGTAAATACGCATTGCACTCTTTTTCTCTTAACCGATGTTTTGTCCCAACGGGTTTTCTTCGTAAGTTTTTTAATGAGGCAACATGTTATGTGTATCAAAGATGTGTGTACTCTTTTTCCTTCACTAAGATTTTTTTCCCACATGGTTTTTATCTTAGTAAGGTTTTAACGAGGCACATTATCTTCAGAGACATCCAAGGGGGAGTGTTATGAATATTTATCTATGTGGATGTCTATCATAATAAGAACTCTATCATTAGAAATATTATCTTCATTAATTAGAGTTTAATATATTATGTACTTCTTATGCCTATAAATACATGAGTTTGTGAAGGCATTGTACATAAGTCAAGATTGAGAATAATAAAAATATCTCTCTTTACATATTCTTTCATTATTGTTCTTTATTCTTGTTTTAGTTTTTCATTATTTTATTTACAATAATTCCCCCCTTTTTTCACCAATATGATTTTAATGATATTATTATATATTTTAACTTTTAATTTAGATTCATTAGTCCTACCATTACTATAGTTAATAATAAAAAATATATTTTATAATATTGAAGTTAGTACGATGATTAATATATTTTAAATGTTATTATTATTTATTTGCAAAAAATACAATTAAAATGTTTCATGTGAAACAATTGCAAAAGGGTTTCGGCTCAAGTTAACTTGGTTGCAAAGTGAAATTTTACTCAATGATTATATTACACTTGATGAGATTTTGAAGGCATGCCAAGCATATATTTTGTAGTTGATTTAAAGGATATTGATGTCGAATAAATCGGTTAATTCGGTTCATATATTTTATCTATTTTTTTGATACTCCTTCAAAAGCTAATAAATATAGTTAGGGACTATCCATAATAATATTTTTGTGTATTGAGTTGTGCAAGAACATTATACTAGAAAATGGTAAAAAGTAAGGGTATAGATACATGTTTGTTGTTATTGTTAGCGTGAGCTTTACATTAATTTCTATTTTTGATGTTGTTACTCGAAAAAAGATAATTATTATAATTTTGAGTTATATTTAAGTTAAATTTATTTTTTAAAAATATTATTATGATTTGTATGTAAATAATACGAGAAAAAAAGCTCAAACCAGATTGTTGCACAACAACATCAGAGTATTTCAATCTCAAATTGATTCATATTTTCAAGATTAAGTATCTGAATGAAAAGTTAGATGTTATAATAATCATATTTTTTATAGTTTTTTTTATGTTGTACAAAAGTGACTGCGTATTTATACCAGATTATTTGATGAAAAATTCTATTTTATGGTGTACTATTACATTTTGATCCATTTTGCTAATATTAGGTTCTACTTTGAATATTTGGTGTTGAGAAAATTTGACTTTCACGAGTCTATTTTGTATATTTCACTCGATCATTACTTTCTTCATAACTATGATGAACGTGATAGGTCAAACGTGGATTGAAAAGTCCCACATGTACCTTCAATATGTGAAATGGTAGATCTTTATCATTAATGTATCGAGTCCAATAAAAATTTATGTTTTTAATTTTAAGAGTTTAAAGTACATGATCTACTATCATAATAATAGAAAGTCGTACTTAACTATTCTCAAAAAATAAGAAGAATGGTGTAGGTATAAATAAAATATGATGATAAAAATGAATCATCTAAGAGTGTATTGGACACATCTTGAAGTGTAGTGAAAAAAATTTCGTTTAGAATAGAAATGTTAAAGGTTGATCAACCACATGAGAGGTATGAGTACATTAATATCGAGAACGATATAGAAAAAGGAACTACCTCCTACGTGTGTACAATCAAAAGTGGGCTCGAGCTCCTTAAATAGTCAAGGGATTGATGATGGTGGTTTATATACACCCAAGTTTTATCCATTATAATCACCCATTTACTTGAATTTTCGTAAAATATTTATTCTTATAAAATATATGATTTTTTGTATTCATTTGATATTTTGGGAGGACAAAATGACGATTATTTATTCACATCACCACCTCTTATACCCTCAGTGATTGTGGAGGTAATGAATGTTGAAGAGGATCTTGAGGCACCATAAAGGCCACAATATAATCGACGAGCACTGCAACATTATTATTTGTTCTTATCCCATCATGAGAAGAATTACATAAGAAATAACTTTTTTTTATATTACATTTGAGTTTAAATTTTATTGTTTATATTTTTAGTTATTTTTATTATTATTCACCTAATCTAATTATCTTTATAAATGAGTGAATCACTTTTTAAATTCGATTGTTTGAATTTATTAATTAGTAATTAAGTAACCTAATATAAAGTTATATAATGATCGGTAATTAGTGGTTAGAAATGGCTTAAAATATCATATTTTTGTAAAACTTGGCAAACATTTTAAAACCATACTAAGAGGTATCAAAACTACTAATTTTATGAATATGTGACATAAGTTTTAAAACATTTCCCATATGTTTTGAAACCTTGCATAAATTATTGAAATTTTATATTTTGGTCCCTATCTCATAATATTTTTGAGTTTAAATCTAATTCAATCGTCGTTTTACATTTCAATTTTTGTAATGAAAATGAATTTAAGAATATTTTTTACTAAAAAATGAAAATTTTCTATGCTCCTTGAAATTTTTAGAAATTTATAGATTAGTTCTAGAACTTTGAACACTGAAAAACTTGGTCTCTCTAATTAAATAAGAACTAAAAAAATTATATTTATTGATGTTTAATTGATTTTATTTGAATCCGAATATGTTTCATATTAATTTAACTTTGAATCGAATGCTTGAATTATCTGATTTATTTTTTAGTGACATCTCCGACTCAATTTTCTTCTAGACATGATAAAGGATGTTATAATAATATTATAGTAGAAGAAACATAAAATTATAAATAATTAATATTAATGAAAAGTAGAATTTTTAATATCAATATTTTAGAATACAAATAGAATTCATCAAGATATTGATACAAAGATCTTAAATCAACTTATTTGTTATATAGTATGCCTAAGTATAGAGATTGATACCAAAAATCTTTTTTTGTTTATAAATTCTCTTAGTGGATGGGTAATACCCAGAGTAGCTATTTATGAAATTTTGCAATTTGTGCAATCAAATGTGCATACAATATGTATGGGATTGACCGCTTCAATGAGATATTGTGTCCTAGTCAGAGAAGAAATTACCAAGCCTGTAGCACTCCCTGATATTCGGTGTCGATATGTTTTTTATTTGATGAAAATAAAAAGGAAGACCATGCCTTCACCACATGAAATATGAATTAGTAAATAATAATAGCATGAAATTTCATATTCGATGTGAAATTTTTTGATTTTTTATAAAATATTTGATTATATATCAAAAAAGTAGTATGAGAAAAAAAAAAGAATTTCTAACTTTATCTTAATTGGCATAGGCTTATCTCAACGCCACAAACTTTTTTATTTTCACACCAGAGGCTATTAACAATATTTATATTATAAATATAAAAACAAAAGAGTACAAAACTCATTCTAGAACATATATTGATTCATTTTGACAATTTGATCTCAAATACCCTTCATCCCTACATATGGTAAATCTCTTTCATTGTCTCTCTCTACTTATGATGGAGATCTATAATGTTATAGATGAGAGTTGATCTAGGTTTGCCAATTGGAGTTCTACAAAGTATAGGATTACGTATTTATTTTTATGATTAAATGTTGATCAATTCATTGAATTCACAATTGGTGGAAATTCACTTCTATAAATATTTATTATCTTGTAGAGATTAAAACATTCATCAATATAAGTTTATGGGTCAACCCAAATAACCATACATGTTGCAACGGCATGAACACATATATTGTCATGCTTAAAACTTACCACAATCACACAGCCTATGCTTAAAATTGAATCTAAATATATTTGGTTGGTTTGTTTCATTGATGCAATAACTGTTGGAGAATAGGTTGTTAATCCAAAAAAATAAATAATAATAAAATAAAATAATATTATTATTTAGCGAACGGAATAAAACCCAAACAAAGATATGAAGTAAAATAGATAAAATTTTAGATCAAACCCATTTTAGAAATGATAAACCGGAATCGTGTTGAGGCCTGTCCAATCGCAGTTTCCTTAAGACAGATTTTCTGTCACTCTGATGGTGTTGAGTTTGTTAGTAGTCTGTCTCCCAAGATACAAGAGGAACTCCAACAATAGCATATTTGCTGAGCTCCTGAACCGTTCTTGCCTTCGCCAGTCACTAGAAGAAAAACCAAGAGAGAAAATATTTTGAGAGATGTTAAGCGTTTTTGATTTGTTTAAAATTGAGAAATCAACCTCATATTTATAGTGAAAATTAGGGCAACAGTGAGCAATTTGAAATGAATTAAAATTCAAATCTTAAGAGATAATGCTAATTATCTAGAGTTTAAAATTAAATTAAACTCAAATTTAAATTAAAAATAGTCATTATATCTTTCCATTATTTAAAAATATCCTGAGCTGTTATAATTGAAAACAAACTCTTTTTTGGATATTTAAAATAAAATAAAATAAATTAAGAAAAATTATTCACAACGAGTAAAATATCCGCAAGCCCAAAAAGGGCCCGACCGGTCTGGACATTTATATCGCCCTCGTCGTGCACCGCAACCCAAGAGTTAAGTCATTCAATAAAAACTATGTGGGTAAGTGTAATAAACACTTCCCACTTCATTTATCCCATCAATATGGGATAATGGGGTTTCTCATTCCTTACTTTATTCCAACCTTCTTTCTTTGAGCATCAATTTCTCATTCACCACTCAATAATTTTGAGCATATGAGCTACCGTTGTAAAGATCTCACGGAGTAGAATAGGAATCAATAATTTCTTATTCGAATCCTCATCTTTACACTTTCAAAAATGCTTCAAAGATGGTCATTTGCTCACTATTTTTCAACAATCCCCCACATGAATGAAATTGATGTTTTTATCAAAACATTTTAGCACAATGTGGTAATAGGCTCTACGATTGATAGATGCATAGGATAGGTAGGTGTCCACCTTTGAACCTTCCCTTGTGAAAGTATATTTACTTTACTATCTAATCAGTAGACGCGATGTCCTTGAACCGTCAGTCGTTGGTGTAAACAATGACATACTTCACACACCTATTTCTCTAACAAGAGATACAACTCTCATGGTTATGCCCTTATGGTCGTGGGCATCTCTTGGTTCTGCGAGAGTATAGAAGAATTGTGCCCAATAGTCTTCTTGAAGCGACCCCACTTCACTCTAACATAGGTGAATTATGTTGCTCGGCTCACCGAAGCACACAATGGTCATTAAAAGCTTTTGCTTAACCTTTACCAAATTCTTGTCACTGTTCACATCATAGGAATGGACTTGGGGAAAGAGCCCCCCACAGTGACCGCACAGGTCTATGCAATTAGGTTGTCCCTTTGAACCTAGTTCTTGAGATCTCCAATCAGCTAGGTAGGGTTTTTCCTTCACATAGCGCCTTTAATTTCATGGGCTTAGTCATATTCCTTTAGATGTTTTCTCAACTTGATCTCAATTTAACCCTTAGGTTAGTGGGTCCATAATGTTATCCTTTGATTTTACCAAATCAATAGCGATAACTCTATTTGAGATCAGTTGTTTAACGGTATTATATTGAAGACCCAAATTACCGTTGCTCATAAAACTATGTGCTCCACCAATAAACATTGTTAGCACATGCTCAGGCCATTCATGAGTATCCTTCAAGATATTTTAAAGTCATTTGACTTTTTACAGAATTATCTGAATCTCAAACTCAGATTCTATTTTGAATCTGGTTATAAACGTTTGTCTTGAGAAAACACATGACATAACTTATTCATTCGATATGAATATATTCACTTATATCGAAGAATCTTTATGGAATAATGCTTTACAATCTTGACTATCTCTGAGATATTTCAAAATTCTCACAATTATTATCTAGGGTTTGACCTTGGATTATTTTGTGAATCTGCTTAAACTGCTCACAGTGAAAGTACTACTTTGTTTAATACAATACACTTAGATTATATATGACATTTGCATATTTCATGTCAACAAGTATTGGCTCGTATTTAGAGTTCTAGCTATGCCGAAAACACCCTGCCAAACTTCTTTGTCCATGTAGTGTGACTTTGTCAATATGAGACCTTCAAGTGATTGTTTGATTTGGATATCCAGAATCAAATCTATCAATCTCATATTTACCTTATCAATCTTTAATTGATAGGTCTTTGGTATATTTACCATTTCATCAACATAAGATCATATATCCTAGTTGGTTTGACAAATCATCCTTTGGCACACTTACTTGTCATCATGACAATATCTTTATTCAACCATTTGTTGAATATGTGGACACTTTTCTGTATCCATAGTTCGTTTTACGAAACTTGGATCAACTTTTCTAGGAAGTGCATTTAAAGAATGAATCATTCTTTTTCATTATTATATTTTTCTACAAAATTGATATTCGTTTCTATGTGTCACATAGCTAATACAGTCCACTTATTTTCATTTTCTTTGGTAATAGAATATTACCTTGGCTTGACAACCCCAGATTTTTATGTAGTTATAGGAAGGCTTTATTTCCTTCCATAACTCATATGGTGTCTCACACTTAGTTGATAGAACAACTCCCCCACATGTTAGGCACATTCTGAAGAAGTTATCTTCAAAATCATTGTACCTTTGGATGTTGCAACATTACTCATATAGAGTTTCTCCTCAAATTAATCAATTTGGGTTTCAACATCCTTCTTCTAAGGAATAATTTCCTTATATCAACTTTGCTTTTAAGCAAAACTGAATTATCCTATAATGAAGGTAATAAAATTACCTTCAAACAATTGTTCGACATGTCAATTATTCTGACAAAATTTATCATAATATTTATTTCATTTGGAAATATAATCCAAAAAATTATTCCATATCTCATAAAATTGAAGTATTTTCTCATGAAATTTAGCTTCTTGAGATATACCACCTACTTTGCAGCTTGAAGTCATTTTTTACTTTCAATATATTTGTTCTAGCAATATTTTCATAATAATATTTGCTTAGCAAAATATGGTAACCATATTTACCTCATTGTTTCTAGAACTAGGAAAATTTTCTTTTTGATCAAGTTTATCATGATCAAATTTACAATATCTTTGTTGTCACATTTTGAAATTCTTCCTCATGGATTTCATTGATTGTGTATCATAGTCACAATCAAAATATTATAAATTTGTTAAACATCTGAAATTTAGTCAAAGACTAAAAATCAGAAACAAAATTATAATTTCCAACTTTTGTTAGACGATAGGTTTTTAGTAAACTAAAAACCTAAAACAAAGGTTTACACGGTTTTAATAGAAATAATAATAATAAACAATGCACCAGGTATGTAACTTAAGAGAGGTAGTGCTAGCCACACTTAAGAACCAAGTCTTTTCAAAGAACCAATCCTAGACATGTACTTTTAATATTTCTTTTAATCACCCGTTTATGGAAGTTCTTGAAACCATTCAAGTTTGAGATCAATTAAGTCACTAACTTTGATTTACTAAAATTTAGAATCAATCACTAAGAATTTCTTAGCACCAACACCTTCCATTTATGGTCTAATAACCCTCATAATTCTTAAGCCAATTTTAAACACTGTGTATTTCATAACATACATCAGAATAGGATTTAAGAAATTTTAACATAGAAAATAACTTTCTTCTATGCTTTGATTCAAGACCTTGGTCGAATCAATGTTGTAGGATTAGTAATCAATGTTACTTCTACTAACAAAATCTTTTAAAACAGGTTTGTGCATTTTGTTTGGAAAAAATAGATAAAGTAAATCCGTTATAACGGCAGGAATTAAATTCCTGAAAACAAATTTATTTACTGTATTTTAATTTCCAAAATAAATTCTCTGATTTATTTCTAAATTAGAATCATAAAAGATTCTCAAGAAAATAAATCTGATAATTTATTTTTCTTTAAAAACTAGAATCAACAAAGAAATAAATTCACTAATTTATTTCTTTTAAATAATGGGATTAGTTGCACTAAAAACCCAAACATAAATATCAAAGCAACTTAATTCTTCAAAATGAATTAATCCTTTGATTTAAATTTCTTTGATTGTTGTTTGGAAGATCAAATAAATCCGTTAAAATGGTAAAAAATAATTTCCAAAATGAATTATTTACAATATCTTTATTTGCAAATCAATCAAGACATTCTTTGTGTTTACACTTTCTCAAGAAAAACTATTAATTAAAAATAATAATCCAAAGTGTTTCAAACACAAATAATAATTATCTCAATAATTATTATTTAACATAAAGGATATTTCTTTTCATGTCACATCCAACAATAAGATCAATATTATTTTTGAAATAAATAAATTGCCTTAAATAATAATAATAATATCAAAATATTATTATCGAATTAATATCATAATTTATGATATTAAAATTATCATAATACATACACACATGTATTTAAATCATTAAGGAATATTAATGAAATATTCTCATATATTGTATAATCACAAAGATACCATAACATTTATTTAAGGAATTCACGATTACCTTAAATTTAAATATATGGTTTTAATATTACCATATTTTATATTAAATAAGCAATTTAATTGTAAATTGAGTAAATGCTTTATTTGATCAATAGACAATATTATCTAAAGTCAAACCTTTATTCACATGAATAAGGTTTTATCAATACATGTAACATGTATTCACATAAGGTAATTTAAATTTATCATATTCATTATTTCTCTTTTAATAAAGGAAACAAACCTGGAATTAATTATAATTCCAATAAATCAAAAATTAAATTTTTGTTTATTCGATTTTGATATTTCAAACAAAATCCGTAACCTTGGTTACTTTTCATGACAATTTCTGTAAAACAGATTTGTCCCAATTTGATATTTTTAGCAAACCCATTTAGAAACGACAGGATAATTCCTGAAACAAATTGTTTGCTTTCTCGATTTATTCTGAAGAATAATTCAACAATTCGGTTTAATTATCCGAATATATTGTTTGGATCTATAAAATTTCTCAAAGGAAATTATTAGTACATTGTTTCTGAAAATAATATTTATTAATAATAAATATTATTAACGAAACAAACCACAACAGAAGCCTTAAAATAAGACATGTATAGCGTTTTGAAATCCTTCCAAAATTGGAAGTTCCCACGCACAGTAACAGTTATTGTGTTAATAATAGCACAACCAAAACAAATACCTTAAAATAAGGCATTATAAACGCACCATCATTATGCAATCATGATGCAACCACGCCAGCACCAAATGTTTCCATTCGCGTAATAATGGAGCCGAACGACCAATCAATAAACCAAAGTAAATTGGCTTTTCCTTTCCTTAAGGAAATCAAAATTGATTCTTTTTGCGTGGTTCATGTGCTTTTACCGAGACTTCAATTTTTCTTGTTCGACTTGGATTAAATAATAAACTTTGTCTTAAGATTGTTGGAGAATAGGTGGTTAATCCAAGAAAATAAATAATAATAAAATAAAATAATATTATTATTTAGCGAACAGAATAAAACTCAAACAAAGATATGAAATAAAATATATAAAATTTTAGATCAAACCCATTTTAGAAACGATAAACCGGAATCGTGTTGAGGCCTACCCAATCGCAGTTTCCTTAAGATAGATTTTCTGCTACTCTAATGGTGCTGAGTTTGTTGATAGTCTGGCTCCCAAGATACAAGAACAAGAGGAACTCCAATAATAGCACATTTGCTGAGTTCCCGAACCGTTCTTGCCTTCACTAGTCACTAGAAGAAAAGCCGGGAGAGAAAATATTTTGAGAGATGTTGAGTGTTTTTAATGTGTTTAAAATTGAGAAATCAACCTCATATTTATAATGGAAATTAGGGCAACAGTGAGCAATTTGAAATGAATTAAAATTCAAATCTTAAGAGATAATGCTAATTATCTAGTTTAAAATTGAATTAAATTCAAATTTAAACTAAAAATAGTCATTATATCTTCCCATTATCTAAAAATATCCTAAGCTGTTATAGCTGAAAACAAACTCTTTTTTGGATATTTTAAAATAAAATAAAATAAATTAAGGAAAATTATTCACCCCAAAAATCCGCAAGCCCAAAAAAGGTTTGACCAATCCAGACATTTATGTCACCCTCATCATGCACCCCAATCCAAGAGTTAAGTCATTCAATGACAACTATGTGGGTAAGTGTATATAAACACTTCCCACTTCATTTATCCCATCAATATGGGATAATGGGGTTTCTCATTTCTTACTTTATTCCAACCTTCTTTTTTTGAGCATCAATTTCTCATTCACCACTCAACAATTTTGAGCATATGAGCTACCGTTGTAAAGATCTCACGGAGTAGAATAGGAATCAATAATTCCTTATTCGAATCATCATCTTTACACTTTTAAAAAATGCTTCAAACATGGTCATTTGCTCACTATTTTCCAGCAATAACTACAACCAACAAAATTAAAAGTCTAACTCATTTGTTCGAACACATAAATATTAATCGATGTTTCATTCTTCATATTATTTTATATTTTATTACAAGATTGATAGCTTGATATTGCAACTATTTATTAAGGACTCAATTTGCTTCTCTTTAGCCAACATATAGTATGTCTCTTTCACCAAGCACTATTGGGAGGTATTGTGATCCTTTTAGTACTCCATTTATGAACTCTTCAATAATTACTATTATTTTTTTCATATTGTCTATTATCTTCATCATACGGTTAGGTCCATCTCTCCCTTTCTATATTGTTTGTCCAACTTCAAATTTTATCGTTTTACTTTTATAAATTCTCTATCTTTCTCTCAAAACCTGATCGCATTAGTTAACATCACGTATCATAATATATGTTATTACTATTGAGAAAAATTAAAACACATATATGGATATAATGCATATATAATTGATTTTGAAAACGATACTTATCCATGTTTAAAATCTCACTAAAAAGGTACTGATTTTTGCATTGTTTATAATTGTTCTTACAAATATGAAGAAAAAATATGCTTGATATGCATAAGGAGGTATCTAAAGACTTTCACCTAGATTACTTTTTAAATTAAGATATATCCTTCGATCAAATATGATGTAAACATCATCTTCTCGGATGACATTCTTACTTAAATTTTTCAAAAAGAAATTTTAAGTTTTTTTGTCTCCTACTCAACAAATGTTAATAAAGTTAGAAAAATATTATTCTCACCATGTTGTGCAATGGAAATCAATAATACATAGTTGTATATCTTGTATAACATGTGTCAATGACTTGTACCTTACGCTTGCAAAATAAAAAGTATTCAATGCATGGCTTGAAAGCCAAAATTACTCGATGAAAAAATTTATAATCATCAACAAGTTTTCCTATTTAATAATATATAACTTAGGTTTGATACTCATTGTGGCGTCTGTGATGAGACGTTTCATCATTAATAATAAAATTAATAACTCATTGTATGATTTATCATAATCATCATACACCACCTACTTACCCTATACCTCTTTTAATCACACTAAGAAGTTTTTAACACAAAATTTTTCTCTACCCTTACATAATTTAAAATATTTTTATTATCCCAACTTATTAACATGTTACTATTTTTATTCTCGAATATTATATCTCTACACTCCTGATTTATCATAATCATCATACACCACTTTTTTTTATAAAAAGAATTTTTATGAAGATTTTTGCACACTCTTGATATATACAAGTCTTTTCTTCTTAAAACTCTAAAGAAAAGAGCTCAAAGAGATTTAATGGCTACAAACATATTTTAGTAACATTAATATCTATATCATTTTTTGTTAATTTTAGACAAGGTCATTATCTTAAAAGATCACAAGAAATATTCATCTACTATGACCAAAAGAAACATATCTTAGAGAAATCATTAAGATTATTATTCTAACTTCTACACTAAGTTAGAGAATATTTATTTAGTCATATTATTTTATAAATTAGAATAATGAGCATAGTAATGCACCAAGTAGGTTTAGAAAGAGAGGTGATAAAACATGTTTAAATATCAAATCTTTTAAACACCAAACCTAGACATATCTTTTTCAAACTATCTCACTACTTTCGAATTAATCTCTTGTGAATATTTTTGTTCTATGTTTAGGTCTTTTAAAATTATGCTTAATATATATATATATATATATTACCTACAAAAGAATTTATTAATCATACTAAAGATGAGTTTTCTACTCAAGAAAGTCATATACCCTTCATGTACAACATAGTCTAAAATATACTCATTAAGCTTACAAACTAGGTAAAGGCTTACTATAAATTCATTTATTATAAATCATGGATTAAATAATCTGACCTTATAAGTAGAAACGCAATTCCATTTAGTTCTTGTATATTTTTACCATGTCTGTAATTTCAATCATTGCATCATGACCCCAAAATTATTATGACCGACTTTTCACATCTATTTTAAATCTACCAATTTCAAATAAAAATTATACATGATTAATCAAGAAAATAATTTACTAACAGTAATAAAAATAATTCAGTGATAGTAACAAGATCCTTATCTTTAGCTTCAGTAACATTAATTGATGGTGGTGGTGTAATTGGATTTATCACAACCTTCGATAATTGACCCGTCGAGTGCGTCAAGCTTGAACAAATTCAAAATCAGCTTGATGATGATGCCATATTTTTTTAGTTTAATTCTAATTGTTGGTTAAGTAGACTGTAAAATAGGGCATTAGCATTAACAAGAAAAAATAATAAACAAACTGAAACATTAAATAAATCGTATCATGCTATAGAGGTCACTTCCTTAGAAACAATTCGTCCTCATGTGTGTACTCGTTGCTTTAGGTGATTGTCTCCCAAAGGTTAACACGGTCCTCCAAATAATATACACCCAAAGTTTAGAGTAGATTACGACGATAGTGGTCATTCGAATTGAAACTCAGGCTCTGCGAAAAAGGCTCCCAGATCTCATAAAGAAAGTATAATGTTTTTCTAACTGATCATTGAAAAATGATAGGAGAAGCCTCTAATTTATAGGTTGAACGTAGGGTTAAATTTGTTCGAGAAGCAAATAAAATCTGATTTAAAATTCAAAATTTAAATTTAATAACAAATAATATTCAATCAAATCTCTGGTATTTAGTTAAATATGATATTAGATCTAATCAGTTACACATTTAATATTCAAAAAATTTTAAATTAATTGAACTGATCCCATGTAGCTTATAAATACAGAGTGAATACGGGATTCAAGCATTACCCATAGAACAAAATTCATTTTTTACTTGAATATTCAAAACACTATTTGAAAACGAATTCTTAAGGAATTGTCTTTACTATAGCATTCACAATATTTCTAAAATTATTTTAGTTGGTGTTAGAACTATAAATAAGACGAGACAAATCGCGAGTTACCCTAGCTTGACTTAGTCAAAGCTCAAATCGATTGGACTCAGTTCAAGCTCAAACTCATTGTAGCAACCCTTTTAAAATCGATAAGTTTGGAAATAAAAATGGTCACTATTTTGAAAGAGTGAAAATTGAGAAATTAAAATGCCTCAAAATTTAGGAAATTAGGGTTTCAATTTGAAAATTTTGAATTAGGTCTTGAAAAGGGGAATTTAGACCTAAAATTAGGAATTAGGGTTTACTTTCAAAAATTAGGGATTGAATTCAGAAAATTAGGAATTTTAAAAATTAAGGATTTTTGAAAAAAGGTTTAAAAAAGGTTGGAGTCGCCACCGACCACTTTGGTAGACCAGACACCGTAAAAAACAAAGATTCGAATAAAGTAGGATTCAAGAGTCGGTTACGATTAAAAACGAGATTAAAGTTTAAAACCGCTCAAAATTGGGACCTTTATAAAATACCACTTAATTAATTTTGGAAATTTTGTTTTAAAGTGACATTAAATTGAGATTTGTTTAAAAATTCGAATTCAATTTTATTTTTACCGTGTCTTTATTCGAAGACAATGCATACACCGCCACCGATACGCTAGGAAGACGGGCTCGTTACGACCGAATAAAGACGTGGCTAATTAGGTTCGTTAATTAATAAGTGTGATTTGCAAAGTAAAAGAGACAAACAATATGTATAAAATATAAAAAAAATATGAAGATGAACAAATAAATAAAGGCATAAGCAATAATAATATAAAAAAGAGAAGTGCATGACATAATAAAATATAAACAAGTATATCATGAAAAGTGCATGGTAAAACAAATTAAAAGCATAATAAAGTAAATGTACAACATAAAATATGTAACATAAGTAATATGTGCAAAAAAAACATGAGAATAATTAAACAACATAAGTAAATTAACATATATGTAACATGCAAACAAATAAAGTAACATAAATAAAGATAAATATATAAAAAGCAATGAAATAGACATGTGCAACATGAACAAAAAAGTACATGTTCACATAAATAAATACACAAATAGATGTATGAATAAATAAACATGGATAAAGTAAATAAAACAGAAACTTAATAAACCCTAAAATATAAAATTTAGTCGCTGGAAGGGATTGAAATGAAATAAAAATGAAATCTCAAATTAAAATTAAAAGAAAAAGCAAACTTTATTTTAAAACAATGACCAAATTACAAAACTATTTAAAAGAACGGGGCCTCGGGAGTAATTCTGAAATGAGGAAGGGCTTCAAAATAATCATCAAGACACAAGGGGTCTTAAACCGAATAAAACCATTTTTTGAAGAGGTTATAACTGAAATTGGTGACTGAATGGAAAAACGTTTTAAAAGCTCGGGGACCGCGTACGTAATAATTTTGGGACGGAGGGGTTTAATGAAGTGGTTTGACCATTTTTGAAAGACCCCTCTAGTATAAAAGATAAAGAAAAATAAAACATTTCCCCCTTTATTAATTTGTTAACCGAAAACCAAAGAAGAAAAACCAAACCCCTTGTTATTCTAGGAAACAGATGAACACATTCAAAGTGTTCATCATGTTTTTCCCAGAAACCGATGACCATTTTCAGAAACCGCCGCACACCGGCCTGAAACCACCCAAAAAGTCTTAAAAAAAGCCTCTTTTCGAAAACAAAATGAAGCTCTTTCCTACCAAAAGAAACGATTCGTTCCCCACCCCACCCAAAATGAAATTCTTCTTCGATTTTCAAAACCGAAAAAAAGAAAGAACCAAAAAAACTCATTTGCTTCTAATATCCGAAGCAAAACCCCTCTCCGATTTCGGCTCACCAACAACAACCCAGAGGTCTCGAGGCTTGTTGCTTATTCTAAAAGTAAGAGGGAAGACTCGCAAACAAAAAGGTAAGGACTCAAAACCCTGATCTATTTGCTTTTCCAAAATGAAAAACGAAGAGGTTTTTACCTCTAAAACTCGGTTTCTATGTATCGATGAAATGGTTGGGGGAAAGAATCCCTTTACATGGTATTGTTGGCTTTCTTTTATATCCTGATTATAATCGAAAAGGACAAAATAAAAATTATCTGGTTTCTGGTGGTTTTGGTTACATTTGTGCTTGTACTATTCCGTTCTGATTTTTTAGGTTGTAATGCCTTTGAAAATCACTGATATTGGTGTTGATATGCTCTGAATATTGGCCTCTGAAATCTGAAATTTAGCCAAATGGTTGTCCTTAGCCTCTGAATATTCTGCAAATTTGGTTGTACGATCTTTTGTTTGCATGTGTATGTACGAGTAGCTGTCGGAGCGAGGGGACCACCGGAAGAAAGTCGGACGGCGATCGGAGGAATCGAAGAGTCGACGAGCATTCGAAAGGTCAAGAGCGTGCGTTGCACGTGCGCATGGGAAGTTGGGCGCGTGGCGCGTAGAGTTCCAGAAGACTCTTCTCCTGTTTCGATCTGAGTCGTTGGATCTGGATTTGATCCAACGGCTGGAGATAGACTGCACCAACATAAAAGAGTGGAGTTAGAGTTTCTTACCGGTTATGGGCTCAAAAATTGGACTCTGTAATAAAAAAGACAAGCTTGTGTTAATTATTAATATTGGGCTTATATTTATTATTTATTTGAGTTCAGAAATATGCAAAATGGATTGTTATGTAAAACATTTGGGTTTATTATTTGTCGGACTGTTTAAAATTAAATAAGATGGGTTGATTTATTTATTTATAGAGTTGGGTTTTAATTATAATAATATATAACAAATAAAAATAAATATAATAATAATATAACAATAATATATAATAATAAAATAAAAAATTACGAGTAATAGAAAAAGGAAAGAAATAAGAGGTGAACCGAAAAAGAAATAAAATTAAAGATGTATGTTCACAAACAGAGTTCAAAGAATATAAATGTATTTATAAATATATACTAATAATATATTTATTTATTTATTTTACTTTTCAAAGAAAATGATATATATACATGATTAAAAGAACGAAAATTCATATATTAATAATATTTTTGGATATTTTTGTTTAATAATTACAAAATAAAATTGAAATAAAATCCAAATTTAAAAAGGAAATTAAGTATTTTTTTTGGTTAACCACTATAAGCCCATTATTTCGCAGAGAAATAAAAATTTTAGAACCGGGTTTAAACCTCGGATAAAATTAGTGATTACACTCATTTTGAGTTCTTGACGAACCGAGCCGAGCTACTTGATACTCGACTCGAAAAGCTCAAGAGCTGCTCGAAAAAATAATATATTATTTTTATAATTTAAAATCTAAATATTTAAACTTGAAACCCTAAAATATAAACTTTAAACATAATTCTTAAACCCTAAACATAAGTTTTAAACCCTAAAAAATAACAAGCTTGAGTTTATACAACTTGTGTATCAAAGTTTTTTCTTCATAAGGGTTTAAATGAGTTATGACAGATAAGGGTTATTTAGTCTAAAATATCAAAGATCGACCAACATTTGACTTGATTGAGTGCGAATAAAACTCGAAATCGGCTCGAGTTCTTAACGAATGCGAGTTGAGCTTAGATTTTTCAAGCTTCTTTACAATTACTCAAGTTCGAACTTGACTCGAAATCTTAACGAGCCAAACCGAATTTAGCACTACTTGAGCTCGACTCAGCTTGTTTACGCCCTTAATTGGTACAATATTTGTGAAAAAAAATAGAGAATAATATTTTTTTAATTCCTCTAATTTTTATGTATTGAACATCTAAATTAACAATCGGAGTGATAAAATAAATTGGTTGATATAATATAAATATTTTAATAACTTAAAGAACATTATTTGAAATTTAAAGATCAATTTAAGATTCAAACACTCCTTTGAGGACTTGGGTTCAGTTAATCCTATTTAATTTATTGGGATGGAAGTCAATTTTTTATTTGGCGATGAGTGAAAGCGGTAAGATGCGACTCATTCCATTTTAGCGTCCACACGACGTCGATCCCTGCCGTCAACTTCCACGACACTATATGGTCAAAATTTCCCACCTTATTATTATTCTTATTTGGCTTAATTGAACAATAAGCCCTTAAATTATTTATTTTTTCTAAGTTAGATGTATATTTTTTAAAAATTATACATATACATAACCTATATTTTTATCGATAAATATTAAGCGTAACATTAAATTATACTATAGTTTCAAGTAGAGATTATGTTTGAACATTCAATTAAAACATGACATGCGGGGTAATATAAAATATTTTTACATAAATATATCTATTTAAAGTCTAAAATCTAAATCTTTAACTCTAAAACTATAAATTATAAACCTAAATTATAATTATAAACCCTAAATTCTAATCACTTAAACTAAACACTCTAATCCACAATATTAAACTAAACCTACCCAGGGACGGAGCCAAGATCAAATATTGGGAGGGGCAAAGATCTATTAAGTCTTTAAATCTAAAAATTGGGAGGGACAAAAGTCTTATTTTATTACTATCTAAATTACGAAGGACCTTAAATATAATTATACTAAAAAAATTGGGAGGGGAAAGAACCCCTCCCACTTACAATACGGATCCGTCCCTGAACCTACCAATACCAACTATGTTTTTATACCGATATTTATCAAATATTTTTTTTATTTATAAATTGTCTATTCATATAAATTTGTAATTTTTTCTAATTTATAAATATGTTTTATTTAATATAGGCATAAAGATAATTTTAACTCTTAACATTTATAATTTTTGTCGGTTTGACCCTTATTCTTTTTTGGGATAAATTTAGCCCTTAACCTATATCTTTTTGACAAATACCTTATTTTTTAACACCATGGTAACTGGACTGTTAAAAATCTAACAATGATGACATGTTATATGCATATGATAATATATTTTAAATAACATGGTATCCAACCTATCAAATACATATATATATATAATATAATTTTATTCTAATATAAAATATAAAATAATTAAAATTTAAATAAAATATTAAAAAAATAATTAATTCTAAAATAAAATACTATTAAACATTCTTAACCCTAACTGCGATAGAATTAAAATCTTACCTAAAAAAATTAATTAATTTCGAACTGTGTTCATATTTTTTTAAGATAAGACTTTGATTCTATCATAGTTAGGGTTGAGAATGTTTAATAGCCTTTTATTTGAAATTAATTAATTTTTAAAATTTTATTTGAACTTTAATTATTTTATATTTTATATTTGATTAAAATTATATTTCACATGTATATATATATATATATATATATGATAGGTTAGATGAAAGTTATCATATCCATATGACATGTCATCATTGTTAGATTTTTAACAGTCAAGTTACTATAGTAGTTAAAAAAATAAGTTTTTTGTCAAAAAGATATAGGTTAAGGGTTAAATTTATCCAAAAAAGAATAAGGACCAAAACGACAAAAATTATAAACGCTAAGGGTTAAAATTATCTTTATGCCTTTAATATATAATAATTTTATATAAATTCTTAGCGTATAGAAATTAATATATCTTTTGATATATATATATTCATTCTAGTATCATGTTTTTAATTTTTTAAATTATTGAAAATAAATAATATACAAAAAAATGAACGGACTCTTCAAACTTCAAAGAGTTCGTAAATGACATCCTTCGGTTCTTTCTTTGTCGTATTTATTTAGTATTAAGGTAACCTACAACAATAAGTATTAATCTATAAAACAATTATTTTAATTATTAATCTTTTATGGTTACACGTTACAAAATAATATAACTTAAATAATATGAGATTTAAGAGTAAAATAAATGTTTAAACTATATATATTGTTAGTTTTTGATGTTATATGATTTTTCGTTCAAAATGAGTATTGATATTTTTTTCTGTCACTAATTTAGGTTTCTAAAGTTTTATATTGTTATTGTTTTAAAGATGACCGGTTAAAAATATCACCCAATTAATGTATGACATGTGACACTAATTTTAGTTTTTAAGAAAATGTTTAAAAATTTAATTTTAAAAAGATTATAAAATTTTTCAAAATTTACAAAAATAATCTTAAATCCTTGTAATATTTTAAATTTAAACTCTAAATCATAATATTTTTATCGATGATCGTAATCCTTAAGTTTACCCTTTTGGTCATTTGATCTTGTCGGTTTTTACCTTTAACATGAAGTTACTGAAAATCGAAGTAAACCTATCACGACTTTCGTCATTTTCCAGTGATGATGTATTAGAGAAAATGATCGGTCGGTTCGATAATTGAAGAGGTGAACTAAAAGGTTACGATCGATAATTTGAGAATTGTTTTATGAATTTTTGAGAATTTTAAGATTTGTTTAAAATTTTATTATGTTAAAGTTTTTTAAAAAGCTAATAAAAAATCGGTTATGTTTTAATTAGACAATAGATTTTTTAACGTTCGTAAATAATTAGATAATTAAATTAATGAAATGAAACGATAAATAATAATTTAGACATCAAAAGCTAATAATATATGTAGACTAAACACTTATTTTTGCATTAAACTTTAATACGATGATATTTTATAATAATTTAATAAATTTAATAATTATTTTACAATAATTTAATAAATTTAATAATATTATATAAAATTTAAAATATCAATGACCAAAACGATCCTTTTCCTAACTTAGTTATTGTTTGTGTTTTATTTTCTAATTATTATTAAAAAAATATAAAGCTATATCAATAAAAAATATAAAATTATTATTAACCGCTGTGAATATCTTGGCTTAAATGAAAAGACAAATATACAAGTATAACGTGTAAATAGTTGATTTAGTAAGATAAGATATTAGAACTTAAACAATATCAATAATTTAAATTTTGATATTATAAATAGAATAATTAAGTTAAGAGGATTGTTCTTTATAATATACCTTTACGGTTGTTGGTGTCGTGTGTGGTTATAAAATGAATCATTCTTGTACAAATATACACATTGAACAAGTAATAAAGTGAGTGAGTGCAAAACGTGCCCACGAGGATTGGGTAGGAAAGTTCAAAAGTAGTTAACATACATAAAAGATAATAAATTTTTTGTATGAACATATGCTAAAGTAAATCTATAATTGTCACTAAAATGCTTTAGCAAAATAAAATTAAAAAAAAAGTAATGAGATAAAGTTGTACAAACACAACCTAGAGAAATATTCAAGGTAAAGACTAGCTATACTCATTATGGAAAGTTTTTTACTTTTATCTTGAATGTTTATTGTTTCCCTGGTTTAAATACATGTTCGATAGAGTTTGGTGAAAATGCCTCTACTATTCCTAGTCTAAGACCTAACACTCGAAAATTCTAAGACATCATCTTCCGGTCTCAACCTTAACACCTCTAATAATGATAATCTTCTACCCCTTTTAGTCGTTGAAACCTTACCTTATCACTGAGGTGAGTTAGGATTTTTTTCCCAACAATAACCCTATTATTCATGGTGATCTAAGCTACCTACCCTAGGTCTAAGCTAATTAAACCCAAAATCTATGACAATCTCCCGAGAGCTCTTACAAACTAAGGTTGAAGATAAAGATGTAAACTTTCATGAACAAAACACATATAAACCAAAAAACAATAAATATCGTTCATTCAAAACAGAAAAGCATACATAACAAAGCTTAAGTCATACTAAAATCAGTTCATAGTTAGGTTTAAATAGTCACACTTTCGTCTTTGAAATACATATTCATTCAAATGAAAAGAAATAAAACAAAGCAAAGAGGAAGAAAATCTCAAACGACTATTTCATGATGTCTTCTAGCTTATCGTTTCTTCCGAATTCATGCAAATATTCATTGTTTGAAGCTCCCAACAATGGTGGCTCAACTGAAGTTAAAAGAGGAAAAATGACTACTTTTCTTTTTTCTTCTTCTTTTTAATCTCACTTTTACTCTTTTTTTTTGGTTCTCTTCGATCTCTTTTCTATTCTGTTCACCCTTTGCTGGAGGCAATAATTTTGTATCTATACGAGGTTTCTAGTGTTTTATGCTCAAAAGATGCAATGAATATTCTCTGACGCTTGTAGAACATTGTAGAGAATTACAGTTGACCTGACATTCACGTAAAGGGACTAAGGGTTGCACATTTATCTCTTTTGTAAATATGTTTGGTGTACCCAAAATGTTATAGTATTTGTTGAGTACAATCTAGCACTGAATATGCTATAACATCTCTTCCTTTCTTCAGCTTTGCCCCAGTAAACCTGTGATACACCACCAGAAAAATATCTTTCTCAAACAATATCTTTAAAAAAATAAAAAATAGCATACAAACTTAATCTAATACTAATGCAAATAAAATACAACTAAATGCAATGCAAATGAACTTGAAATCAAACAAAATCATAGTAAAAGGGTACAAAATATATGTTTTTTAAAGCGTTAACAACGGTACCTAATCTTGATTAATCCAGTAAATTAGTTATTAATAGTTAAACCAAAAAAATAATGCCATTCAACTTTTAATTTGTATTTGTTAAGGTCATCCAATTTTTAATTCGTATTCAATAAGGTCATCAAACTTTTAGTTCGCATTTGATAAGGCCCTTAACGTTAACTTTCGTTAAAAATTATCGTTAGTTTTAGTACATCATTAATAAAAAATGATTAAACTACAATAATCATCACTCAATTTTTTTCTCACTACTATTTTGATCACTAAAGTTTGAGTTTTTTAATTCATTAATTTAACTATTAAATTATTCATATTTTGATCATTCTCAAATGACATGTTTATATAAATTGAAAAATTCGATTAATGTTTAAAAGTTTTTGGGAAATATTTTTATTTTTATTATTAAATTTATCGTATGAAATTCGATTAATACTTAAATTTCGTTAATTATTTGATTTAATTGGTACAACATGAGATTAAAAATTGAATAATATGAAATTAACAATTAACTAAAACAACTTTTTAAAAATTAATCGAACCTGATTTTAGTATAATTTTTAAAATAAATTATTTTGATTATTACAATTCACAATTTTAAGCAAAATTAAGGGTTAAAAGGTTAAAGATGCCCTTAAATTTTTGAAAAAAAAAATCAATTAAGTCCTTTGTACTTCTTTTGCACTCAATTAAGCCTTTGACCCAAGAAATTAAATCAATTAAGCCCTTTGATCAATTTTGACCATTAAATTTGAATATTTTTTATTCATTGTTATAGTGCAACGTGCCGCAATATATTTACTTGATATTTTTCAGAATTTTTATTTTATTTAAAAAATTCTTTAAATTTTCTAAAATTTAAAATAAGATATAAAATTTATAAAAAAATACTTTTTGATTTTTTTTAATTCAATATGATAGAATTGTACTGTATCATGTGTCGATAATACCTGAATAAAAAACTGTCAAGATTTAATAGTCAAAATGGGTTAAAGGGATTAATTGATTTAATTTCTTGGTTCAATGGATTAATTGATTAAATTTTTTTGTTCAAGGTCTTAATTGAGTGCAAAATAAGTTTAATGGCTTAATTGATTTTTGTCAAAAGTTTAAGGGCTTCTTAGACCTTTAAGCCCAAAATTAATTACACGAGCTTATTTATTCTATATAATATTTCTAAATTTTATATATTACAATTTATTATTGTCTAGTAATTTTTATATTATTTTGATTTTTTTTAAAAAGTTGACTCTAGCATAATTTAATATGTGTGGACTCTTAACTTTTGATTTTCTAGTTATTTTTATACTTTTTCACAATCGAGCAATTATTAGATTTATCATATTATCATATTTTATTAAATAAAATAAAAAAAATTAAATTAAATATTTTGAGAATTGAATAAACTATTAACCAATTAATCAAAAATATTTAATTCTAAAAATCAGATAATCTATTAACCAATTAATCAAAATATTTAATTATAAAACTGATTTTTATATTTTATTTATTAAAATTTTAAATATGATAGTATGATAAATCTAATAATTGTTCAATTGTAATAAATTAAAAAAAAAACAACTTAAAAAGTCAAAATTTTAAAAATATTGTATATAATAAATAAGATCGTTTAATAAATTTTGTTTAAAATTTCAAACCATAATCGAATCAAAATAATTTATTTTAAAAATTTATATTAAAATCAGGTTTGATTAATTTTTAAAAAGTTATTTTTGGTTATTAATAATTTTAGATTATTAAATTTTTGATCTCATGATATAACAATTAAATCAAATAAATGAAATATTTGATTCGAGTAATAATTTTTTATTTTTCTTATTAAAATATAAAATATGGTAATATAATAAATTTAATAAAAAATAAAAAAATCTTGAATTTTTTTAAGGATTAATCAAAATTTTCAATTTATATAACCATTTTATTTTAGATTGATAAAAATATGAACAATTCAAAGGTTAAGCTATTAATTTAAAAAAAATACTTTAGTGACTAAAATAGGAGTGTGAAGAAAGTTGAGTTATGATTGTTGTAGTTTATATATTTTTTTATTAAGGATATATTAAAAGTAATGACAATTTTTAAGGGAAATTAATGATAAGATCCTTATCGAATATAAATTAAAAGTTAGATGACCTTGTCTAGTACGATCTAAAAATTAGATGACTTTATTGAAATTTAAAAGTATGATAACTAAAATAAATCTACCTAAAATTTTAATGACCATCTATATAATTTACCCTATTTTAAAAGCAAACATATATCATTCGGCAACATCCGCAAATACATACAAGTAACTTTTTTTTTCTCGGCATGACAACAAAGCGAGTAAAGGTATATTTTTTATCATCCCGATCTTGATAAAAAAAATTAAATTTTTTGTTTTGATCTTGATTTTAATATATTTTTATCTTTGACACGATTTGATTTAATATAATAAAATTTATAATTTGATTCTAATTTAGTCTTAATATTTTAATAAAAATATGATAAAATTCAATATGATTTAAAAAATAATAAAAATATTAAATATTATAGATATTTAAATTAGAAAATTTTCACCTTAAAACCAAGTTTAACTTGACCTAATTTTATTTTTCAATAACTCAAGTATTTTCGACCCAAATCTAATTTTTTAATAAAATTTACTCCTACGAAATTTGATATATTTAAATTATATTATTATTATTCTTACTTTTTCCAAGCAAAAAGTAAGAAAAAAATACTTCTTTTCTCATTGCTCTCTTATCCTTCGATAATGAAAACGCCTTTCATGCTCGGTTCTTACCTACGACAAGAGACTTTACGTTCAAATAAAAAAAATATCCACAACCGATCAATCAATACTACACTCACCACATCTCACGTTATACAGTAATAATATTATATCTCGTATAATATAATTATAAGCCTATGAATTATAGACACTGTGAATGAATAATATGGTATCACATAGGAGTATTAATTAGTTTAATTGACTTTGATTTTTTTTTGAAAAAAATTAATTAAAAATTAATTAATTATATACAATTTTAACGAAAAATTATACCATAAGTCATTATCGTTACGTTATTCATGGATCAATCAATCAAATACATCAATTTTATTTATTTTTTATCAAATAAATTTTTGATTTATAAAAAATATTTTTAAATTTAATTTATAATAAATATTAATAAAAATTCACTTGATAAAAAAATAATACCAAATTTTAATTTATTAAATTAATCAATCACGACAAAAATAACTAACCACGTAATTTTTCGACTTTGACATATAAATTCGAATTATTTTCCAGTACAAAATCCAACATATAAGTAAATCCCCCCTCCCTTGTGTTTGCTGCCTGCAGTATTAATATACATTTTTTCTCTTCTTCTCTACGCGTTGTTGCCTTTTTCCATCAGATTCCCTACGCGTTTCCTCTTTCCCTCCTTCTGTAACGAAACCTTAATTGAATCTTACTTTCCATTTGCATGAAACCTTAATTAATACATTTTTGGGCTGTGATTCTCAATGAGAGGCGATTCTCTACCCACACACCAGCGCCGCTGGGCCTCAGATACAGTTCCCGCCAAAACCACACTCAGCTCGCCGGCAACCGAATCCAACTCCGCCGAGGAGTTCGTTGAGGTCACTCTTGATCTCCAAGACGATGACACCATCATACTACGAAGCGTCGAGCCGGCTACCGTCGATGACGGATCAACCGGTACTCCGGCATCCGCATCTGCCTCCGTTTCTCGATCGTCGACGATCAAGAGGAACTCTTCGAATCGATTGCGACAGTTTTCGCAAGAGTTGAAAGCAGAAGCCGTGGCTAAAGCGAAGCAGTTCTCACAAGAGTTAAAAGTCGAATTACGCAAGTTCTCGTGGGGACACGGACACGCCGGTCAGGCTATAACTGGATTTGATTCAGCTTTAGCCGCTCGGGCTCTAAGAAAGCAGCGAGCTCAGCTCGACCGAACACGGTCCGGCGCTGAAAAAGCCCTCCGCGGTTTAAGATTTATAAGTAACAATAAAGCCAATGCATGGGAAGAAGTTGAAAACAATTTCAACAAACTCGCCAAAGACGGTTTTCTCTTTCGCTCCGATTTCGCACAATGCATAGGTTTTTCATTTCATCCTTACAGTTTCTTAATCCATTTTCTTAAACTCTCAAAACACTTTTCATTAAATATTTATTTATTTTCTCATGATTTAATGTGTTCTCAAGGAATGAAAGACTCGAAGGAATTTGCATTGGAGATGTTCGACGCATTGAGCAGGCGAAGAAGATTAAAAGTTGAAAAGATTAGCAAAGATGAGCTTTATGAATATTGGTCTCAAATCACCGATCAAAGCTTTGATTCTCGCCTCCAGATCTTCTTCGACATGTACGCACTATTAAACTAATTATTAATTAAGCTTTTCTTCTTTTAATTAATCCATTTTTAATTAATCATTAAAGTAAAGCTTAAAGTTCACACACACTCTGTCCCTGTGTTTGAGATCCGCTTCGTAATTTTGGAAACTAATAGGATTAAAAATCGGACAAAACCATCTTTTTAAGGAAGTTTTAAGTGATTATTATATGAATTTTCTATCAATAATGCGTTGAATTTATGTTACAGGGTGGACAAGAATGAAGATGGTAGAATAACTGAAGCTGAAGTAAAAGAGGTAAAATCAATAAGTTATATTAAAAATATAAGGATATAAAATTATAAAAGTTTAGAAAATACAGTATTAGATTATTAATATAAAATATAGAAAAATTTAAATTTTTTTAAGGGTGTGGCTATTTCAGCACCCCTAATCATTCTTATATATACTTATGTTAAAAAATTGGATTAGGTAATTATGTTAAACTAATTCATTAATTCATCAATATGCATAAATAATATTTAGTTTTCAAGTGATCAATATTAAAATCTTGATCCATAATCAACGTTAGGCGGGAATTGGGTGACCTTAAATCACAAGAATTTCCCCCAAACTAACTACTACAATTTTTAGTGAAGTTGGTGGGCGCATTTAGATATGTATAATTATAATTTCAATTAGTATTCTTGTATTACAATTAATTCTTATTATTTATTTTGAAAAGAATTCATTCTTATTTCCCATGTATAGATTATTATGCTCAGTGCTTCAGCAAACAAGCTATCGAGATTGAAGGAGCAGGCAGAAGAATACGCAGCTCTGATCATGGAAGAGTTGGACCCTGAAAGACTTGGATATATTGAGGTGGGTCCATTATTTTATTCGGCATCGGTATAGTGATGCTTCCATAACCAAATGTTCCCCTCTTTGCTTATTTTACATATATCTTACCAGTTTTCAATATTATAAGTCACCAAAGAAGGATATTCTAGAATCGAATAAAGCAAGTTGAGATAATTATTTATATTTGCAATTTGACTTTTTAAAAAAAAAATTAGGTACTGAGCAAGTCCAGATGAGTAAAAAAAATTGAGTTAATTCTGTTGACAAGTCGTATTTTATAACTCAAATTTTATTTAAATAAATTTTAAATCAAATTTATAAAATTAAGATTTAAATTTTTTATGTCGAATCGAAAATTTCAATTTTAATTCGAACCGAGTTTTATTCATCCTTATTAGGTACCACACTGGTAAGTTAGTGTCAGTAAGATATCCAATGGATCAAGCAACTTTGTGCCATGAATTTTGCATATCATTATATTTATATAAAAGAAACAGCTGTTAAATTGGACTTTTTCACCCAAAAGTCTATAGTTAGGCCGAAAATGATCAAATCTTCCTACAGTCCGGTTCTGGTTTTGTTCAACTGCAACGAGGAAAGAATGATGAAGCAAGAATAACTAGCCTATTACTAGAGTCAGCTCAACTTATCTTATGTTGGTATACAGTAACTTACATTTTAGGTGGTTCAACAGTTTTTAATCCGTGTCAAGTACCTTGAACTCTATACATATAAAAGTTAGTTGAATTGGTTCTTATCCGTAAAAAAATATTAGTACAACCAAAATTCGATTACTGTATAGTACATTTTTCACTTTAATATCTCAAATCACAGGATTATCGTCAATAGTTGCTGCATTTAATTTTCAGTTTCACCAAGTTTAGCAGTCTTTTGCTTTAATTGGTTTATTTCTATATGTGAAAATGATGCAGCTATGGCAACTGGAGACACTTCTCCTGCAAAAGGACACATATCTGAGCTATAGTCAAGCCTTAAGCTACACAAGCCAAGCCCTTAGCCAAAATTTACAAGGATTAAGAAAGAAGGGAAGAATCAGAAGAATGAGCACTAAACTTTTGTACTATTTAGAAGAGAATTGGAGGAGGATATGGGTGATATCACTTTGGATTATGATTATGATAGGACTCTTTACTTGGAAGTTCTTTCAATACAAGCAGAAGAGTGCTTTTGTAGTCATGCGTTATTGTGTCCTCACAGCCAAAGGAGCCGCCGAGACCCTCAAGTTTAACATGGCTCTTATTCTCTTGCCCGTATGCCGAAACACCATTACTTGGCTCAGGTCCACCAAGTTAGGTCTCTTGGTGCCTTTTGACGACAATATCAACTTTCACAAGGTATTTTAGCAGATATCAGTAAACCAACTCTTTCTAAAACTGGTATATGCTACCAGAAATAAAGAATTAGGTACTACCATGCATAGTTTTCCAAGTGATTATAGTTTGAAAGTTGTTCATGATTCCCATTCAATTTGAATTTGTACAGACAATAGCTGCTGCAATTGTTATAGGAGTCATTCTGCATGCTGGAAACCATCTTGCCTGTGATTTTCCACGGCTGATCCACTCTTCTACTCGTGACTATGGAATCTATCTTCATGATTTCGGAAGTCATAAACCAACGTACATGGACCTGGTAAAGGGACCTGAAGGAGTTACCGGAATTTTAATGGTTATCTTCATGGCAATTGCATTTACACTAGCAACAAAATGGTTTAGGCGGAACCTTATTAAGCTGCCCAAGCCTTTTGATAGAATAACTGGCTTCAATGCTTTCTGGTACTCACACCACCTGTTTGTCATTGTCTACATCTTGCTCATCATCCATGGTGTCTTCCTTTATCTTGTGCACATATGGTATCGTAAGACGGTATACATTTAAAACTTTTTCCTTTCTCAGGTGATTGCACAAGTTCTAACAACAAGATTTTATTTTTACTTGTAACTGTTTCATGGTTGCAGACTTGGATGTACCTAGCTGTTCCAGTTTTATTATATGCTGGAGAAAGGACCCTGAGATTTTTCCGTTCTGGTTTTTATACTGTTCGGCTTTTGAAGGTAAACATAACTCTTTTAACTAAAATTAAATATAGCCAACAAATTCCAGTTAACTAGAAACTTGCTTTTTGAGGAGAGGAGAAACGTTTAATGAGACAGCATACTAGGAAGAGCAAACTCGAATTTAGTAAATTTGTTTCTCTTTAATTCAGGCTGCTGAGTATTTTGACTAATGATCTTATATCTTTCATTCTCAATAGGTTGCAATTTATCCGGGAGGTGTTCTCACATTACAAATGTCTAAGCCGCCTCAATTTCGTTACAAGAGCGGACAGTACATGTTTGTGCAGTGCCCTGCTGTCTCCCCCTTTGAATGGTAAGTAAAATAGTTTAAGCATATATAATCTTGATGATTATTTCAACTGCTTCACTTCCTCTGTTGTGACTGAATTGTTCTTAGAAGTTCCAAAGCACTCTATTTAAATACTTATACATGCGATAATTATATCAGAAACAGATTCAATTAGCTGATAACTATAGGTCTTTTATATGAATGGAACCAGGTTCAGCCTGTTTGATTTCCTTGTAAGGATGTAAAGTTTAAAATACTAAAAGTTCCCATAGTGGCAAAATTTAATCAGCTTATAGATTAGGGTGGATGAATGTTTTGCATTATGCAAAGATTTTATAAACTCGTGAGCTTTTATTCTGTGCACCAGGCATCCATTTTCTATCACCTCTGCTCCTGGTGACGACTACCTTAGTGTTCATATCCGTCAGCTAGGCGACTGGACCCAAGATCTCAGACGCATATTTTTAGAGGTTTGTGAACTTCCTGTTGCTGGGAAAAGTGGACTTCTCAGAGCAGATGAAACAACAAAGAAAAGGTGTTTCTATTTGGTTTCACGTAGTCTATTCAATACTTTCACTACTGTTTTAGAAGAATTTAGATTCTGCAGGAAATATTGAGTAATTTTTCAATCGTTAATGTTGTTGTCCAAAGAACAGTTTCCCAAAGCTCTTAATTGATGGGGCATACGGAGCTCCAGCTCAAGACTATCACAAGTACGATGTACTGTTACTGGTAGGCCTAGGAATTGGTGCAACTCCATTCATCAGCATTCTAAAAGATCTGCTTAACAACATTGTCAAAATGGAGGAGCAGGCAGTAAGAATCTAGTGCATAACTTTGGTTAAATCATACTCTCTCACTGTTTCCTTATCGGATTCTCAAAATTGCATCTTTATTTTCAGGATTTGGCCTCAGATACCGGGAGGACACCGGACCAAACTAATGGGAGGAATGAATCAACAGCTCCCGACAGAATGTCACCCAAACGAAAGAAAACTCTTAAGACGACCAATGCTTACTTTTATTGGGTAACCAGGGAGCAAGGTTCATTCGACTGGTTCAAAGGAGTAATGGATGAAGTTGCAGATCTTGATCAAAGGGTAAACGAACTAATCAACTCCATTTTTCCCATGTTGTGTTGTGCCTATAAGTCGATATTATTCTCTTTGGGTGTCCACCAGCTCTTTATGGTTTTGTTGCTCGAAAGTGTGCTTTCCAAAACTTGAATCCAAGTCCTACGGGAGTCCATTTACAACATTTGTGCCATTGGGTGGATACGCAAAGAGGACAATACCGACTTATAGACACGACATTAACATGAAACAATGGCAAAGAGTATCCGGGCTGTCATTTGGTCATGATGGAATATACCTTAAGTATTACTGATTTGTCACTTTGAACACTAGGGGGTGATTGAAATGCACAATTATTTGACAAGCGTGTACGAGGAAGGAGATGCACGTTCGGCTCTCATCACCATGGTACAAGCATTAAATCACGCCAAGAATGGCGTCGACATAGTTTCGGGCACCAGGGTAAGTTCCTTTTGTGTCTGTCATTTTCCTCCTCTCAGCATATAAATTTAATCCCACTACTTCACATCCAAAATCTTCATGATGAGACTCTGCAATCACAAATTCCCCCTGCATGTATCATTATCAGGTACGGACCCATTTTGCAAGGCCTAAATGGAAGAATGTTCTTTCCAAACTAAGTACCAAGCACTGCAACGCCAGGATAGGTGAGTCCCCCTATGCCATTTTAATCAATCAAATGTAACAAGCAATGTTCTTTTATATATTCTATTCTAATATTTGTGTTGGTGGGGCAGGAGTGTTTTACTGTGGAGCACCGGTTTTGGCAAAAGAGCTCAGCAAGCTCTGCAAAGAGTTCAACCAAAAAGGTTCCACTAAATTTGAATTCCACAAGGAGCATTTCTGAAGAGAAATCAACAGGGTGAGGAGCAAATAGAACCTTAACCACTTTCCCTTTACCTACAGAAATAAGAATTATTTACAATAGTAACCTGAGAAAGCAGGAGTTTTGTATAGCCTTGGGAAATAAAAAAACAATAATTTAAATATTTAGTTGTATTAATAATTAAAAACTTTATAATTTTATTTTTTCCTGAAAAATGGAATTCTAAGAAATGTCCTTTTAACCGCAAAAGGATATGGTTTAGTTCAGAGAAGGTATAGGGGTAGGGAGGGACAATCGTTTCTCACCTTTTGAATATTTTTTTAATTTTTATTATACTTAAAATAAACTTGATTTATATATAAATTTATTTTCTATTTTTAAATATTTATATTTTAAATATAATTTTTATCGATTTTGTTCACTAGATTCGCATAAATTTATTAATCTATTATTGTTGCTTAGATCCAAGGCAAAACATCAATTATCTTAATAAACAAAATATTCATTTTAAATTACCAATGCAAATAGTCATCAAGTACACAGTTTATTTCATAATTATTGATTTTATTTATATCTATTACATTTAAGCCCGTTATTCAAAATTTAACTAAAAATAAACCCAATTTTACAAACTCGAATAAAATCAATAATTATAAATATCATTTTAAATTATGCATCTTATTTTAAAATAATTCTTAAATTTTAAAATAATCCTCAACTTTTAAACATTTTTATTTCGTCATCAAATTATGACTTGCATTATATCATATTGCAAGTCAATATTTTGACCTTTAGTAATTTTTATAATTTTTTTATTAGCATGTAAGATAATTAATACATACCAATTTGACAAATTTTCTTCCTATCGTTTCTGCAGCTCCATCCTAAGTTGTTGAATGCTTTATAGAATCTCCACGCAACAACATGAGTCGTGAAATTTATAAATGTTCTAATTTTTTAGAATTTTAATATTTTTTTAAAAAATAAAATTATTAAAAAATTAATTAAAAGTTAAAATATACAATATATAAATTTTAATTGATTAATTAATTAATACTTAAAATTGATAAAATAAAATTTTCAAACATTTACTTTTGTAAAAAAAATAATTAAAATATCTCATGTATTAATTCTAATAATTTTGAGTTTTTATAGTAAGCCACTGTTTTTTAACTTTTAAAAGTAACATAAATGATACAATAAAATTCACTCTATGGTAAAGGAACTATCTTTGTAGTTTACTCATACTTATCTATCCACCACACGCTTTAAGATGCCCCGTACGAAAGAACTGCGGCCAAATCAGGCAGACCAAATTCTTCAGCTAGAGGAGCAGTCCATAAAACTCTACCTTCTCTCTAACAATATTAAAAAATGACACATTAGAAAACCCTAATCTTAACCCTAGATTGTCCACAATTAACTTCCCATGGCTAGCGACACGCCTGATTCTCATCAAAGGAAGCACCATCATTCTGTTAGACTCCCTATTATTTATGCTTGTTTTATTTTAATTTTATTTTGTTTTCTTTAGTTACCGTTGGGAGTTAATGAAACACAACATTTTAGCTGCTATTGAGTGTAGAATTTTATTGGTCCTTTTCACTGTTTGGAGGTTACCGAATGAAATGAATGTTGCTCTTCTTACCTCTCCTCTCTATTTCTGATTATTTTCTCATATAAACTCTAAATTTTGTTTAAGGATTGATCAGTTAAATCTTTCAAGTTTGTATTTAGGATGACATGTTCTTATATTTTGTTAACTGATTTGTGGATTATTTTGTGAACAATGATGTTTATACGACACTTTATTTTGTTGATAACACTTTTATAACGTAAGGTAATTTAAACGATTTTTAGAATTACATTTTTATTCTCGAATGGAAAACCATAGAAATAAATTATGTTCAGTTTCCTTCAAGGAAAAAGAAACACATAATTTGAGAGACTATAACCGATACATAAAAAAAAACTAGGAAAAGTTAAAAAAACATACAAGCTTAGAGAAACATAACAAATCTTAAAATATCGCCTGAAAATTGAGGATCAACACCTTTTGTACAATATGAGTACTCATATATTATAAAAAATAACATGATATCGTACAAAATAGGTTTTTGGCATAAAAATCATAACTTTAACCAAGTATACATCAGCAATAGAATGATTCATCCAAAAAATACCAAAAAGTTACTACCTTTAGCACATCAGGAGATGGTAAAGACTATAAATTGTAAAGGATGGGTGAATAAAGAGAGTAAATACTTATAAACGGAGTATCCAAATGAAAAAATAAAAACTTTCACAAATGTGAGACCAAACTCAGTAGAATGACAAAAAAACTTTTAAAACCTTTAAAAAAGTAAAAATATAATATAAAATAACATGGTTTGAAGACCTTTCTATCAATATTCTAATTTCGATTCGGTCCCGACGGCTCGTGTTGGCCACGCGCAGACCAAATTGGCCGAAAACAACCATCTAAACTCGAAAATTAACTTAGATTCACCTAAAACCGATTCTCAAGCCCTAAAAAAACCAAAAACAATAAAATAGGTATGAAACTATACCCAACTTACCGAATCGAAGAAGCTTTCCGATGAAGGTCCCAACGGCGTCGGACGGAGGCGCTCCTGGAGAGGTTTTGCTCGCCACTCGATGCTGACCACAACCCAATCGTTGATGCACCAGAAAGGCTTTGAGTACGGCCAGAATCAAATAAAAATCGAGATGAGAACTCAGTTAGGTCATCAGACCTTTGCGACTCGATTCCCGACAATTACAACGACGGTTTGGCGAGTGGACATGGGGGTTTTGGTCGGGGGAAGATGGCGGTTCAGGTGGTGGCAGCGATGACACCCACGAATGGCCGGTGAAGAAGATTGAGTCGGTGACTAGGTGAGGGAGATGAAGAAGGGTTTGATTGGGGATTTCTAGATTTGTCTGATAGGGCTTTCCATAATTAGTAAGGAGAAAGAATGAATCTAGAATTATTATTTTATTTTTAACATTATTTCAAAATACCTTAAGAGTATTATAGGGGATATTAAAATCAAGATCTAGAATTAACTATCGTATTTCTTTTATTTAAAATTTAAATAAATTAATTAATTAACACTAATTAAATAATTATATACTCAAACGGTGGGTTCTTCTGCGTCTTCTCTGACAACCTCTTCAGCTTTCATTTTTCATCCATCATCTCCTCTATTATATTTTCTTTGTCTTTTTTGTTGCAGATAGTTAATTTTTTCTTTATATTTACGAAAAAATAATTTTTCCCTTTAGCTAATGCTCGACTGAAAATATTTGTCTACTCCAAAAAAATAGAGAATCCTTATGCACAATATCTTCAACTCGTACTCGCCGATCAGCCTTCAGTATCGGTGGGTCTTCCTGCTTCTTCTTCGGCGGCCTCTTCAGCTTTTATTTTGTCTCATCCATCATTTACTCTTTGTAAGTAATTATATTTCCTTTGTCTTTTTTGTTGTAGATAGTCATTTTTTTATATTTAAAAAAAGAGTTTTGGGTTATTTTTAGATGTAATTGATTCATTATATCGTTACCAGCAAGTCATAAAAAATGGAGTAGAACAGTTGATAAGCCTCCTTTATTTCGATATAAAAATAGATAATATTATTTTGATCTAGGATGGAAAAGGATGAGGATATAAAGTTTAGTTGAAGATAGCATTAGAATAGAAGTCTTACATTGCAGTATCACAAGCATATTTAGAAAGAAGATTTAAGCATTTTACAGTTGAAATAGCTTTGCATGTTTTTTCCCTTTTTTGTTTTCAAAATTTTTCCACTATTACTCGAGCAATACCCTATCTTTCCTGTCATCATAAATGGGCCCAAAGCGCCTTTATTAGCTTTCAGCTAAATGGGCTCTTAAGTTATTGTGTATGAAACATTGAAATGATTATTGTTTGCTACTTTTAACTATATTTTTTTGGAATTCTGTGATATTTTTTTGTTATTTAACACATGTTTAAAGCTTGACTATCATGTGAAAGTTAAATCTGAATATATGATCTTTTAAATGACTCTTCAAATACATTAGAAACTTAGAAAAAAATTTCTTTATATATTGCGCCTTACATTACTGAAGTGAATGACTTGATTGACTTCATGTTACACTTTACACCTTTAAGTCTCGTAAATATCTTAGCAATGAGAGTGTGCCAAGCACTGTTGACAGGACTAGTGTATGCTCAATTTTTCTCTATGATCATTTTTTGGTTGAGTTCATGTTTGCTTGTTTGTAAGTTATATTTTCTTTATATTTTACCATTTTTACTTATTTGAAAGTCGACATTCCTTGCTAATTCATGCTTGATTTTGTTTAGGGATTTCAGGACCCTTTATGCATAAGAATCAGTTATAAGAATTTATGCAACGATCGTCCATGCAGCTTCCAGTGTATCAAACTTTTAATAAGGACTTGAGCATGCACCAAAGTTTAAGTCCACTGCGGTGGTTAATGGTGTGACATATACTTGTGAGAATACATTTTCAAAAATAAAAGCAACTGAACAAGATGTTGCCAAAAATACAATGGAGTGTATATCAAAGAAGATAAACGATGAAGGTTGTCCTCTCATTCATATGATTTGTTGCATTTTTCAATTACATCTTTCTTTATTTAAATGTTTTTTGGTTATTCATAACTGTTTGTTTTTATTGAAACTTACTAGTTAAAATGGTATATATTTAGTTTTCTAGATTTGTTATTTTCTGTGATATTGAAATATTATTATAAATGACCTCAAAAGTTTTTAAATACATTAAAATTCCTTTATTTTTGATTCTCAAATACTTTTAGTTCCATTTTTCTCGTTTTTCACATTTTAAGTGTAAATAAGTTTGTGGCCAAGATAAATCTGGAAGTACCAACTTACACTACCCTTCGGTTAGAAGGATTGGATCCTATTTTTTGTGTCAACTTTGGTTTTCAGTGGTGATACTTATAAAGGGAAACTGCTAGAAATAAGAAAGTGACTAAACGATCGGTTGCATGTTCTGTTATCCAATCACTTCTTGGTATCTTTCTTCTCCTTTTTGAAAAACATATACATATTACCCTATGATTTTAATCTACTTAACATGATGAGTGTTGATCTTCTTGTTGGACCAACAATGCAGCTGATGATAGGTACAAGATAGTTGTTTGGGAGATCATCAAAGCCGAAGCTAAACTTCTTAATGCCTCTAATAAAGTTAAGGATTCAGACATTTTTAGTTTTGACACTATATCCGCCGGAATGAACCAAGAAATCCTTAACAATAAAGAGGTTGAAACTACTACAATCACTAATTGTGTGTCAACTAGTGCATCTCTACACCCAAGCTCGATGGCAGAACATCCTCGCCATGGATTCAAGACTCCAACATCAGGACAAGCTACAGATTGCATTGATCTTCCATTTGCTTTTGTACCTGTTGTCATCAAAGATGCTTCATATGTTGGTGAAAACTCCTCAAGTAAGCGACGGAAAAAGAAGAAAAGGGCTAGATTGAATACTAATACTCAGTAAGATTTTATTTTTCATTCTCAATGTTGTGTGAAAACTCATCGCCATGAATACATATTAATAAGCTATAGTGTTTATGTTTACTTGACATTCATGTAATGCTTTACATGTTTGCTGGTGCTAGTGCTGGTGTCTCGTTCAATCAAACCACACCATGTTCTCTCGCTCTATAAACCTTGTCGACCGATTGCTTACTTTATAGCAAGTATTTTGTTAGGATTGCTAGATAGAACTAGGTTGGTCTATGATTTGACTCAGACGTGAACATTGCAGACCTCATGCTTATGTTTGAATTTGTTTTTTTGACGGATGTGTTTGAATTTGTTATTAAAGGATGACCCGGTAGATTTTTAATTTTATTTTAATTTTAATTTTAATTTTATTTTTCTATTTTAATTTAATATTTAAATTTTAAAATTTAGACCTTAAATTCCAATACTTAAGTAAACCAAACTCTACGGTGAAAATTTTACCCTATTGTCATGTCTTCGGTTAGGGCCTATACGGGAGAACGATATTTCCACGAAAGCGCGCAAACCTTTTGATAAGTGCTTAAACTAGTTAATATTTTATGTCTAATTACTCCTTGATTTGATGAATTAAGTTACTGATCTTAGTGTTTTCGTATGTCTTTGTGCAGAAATCTGAATCTAGAAAATGCACTTAAATACCGGATTTCTGAAGTTTTTTTATTTTATGGATTGAGTCTGGATTGGTGGGCACGACTTTGGGCATGAAAATCTGATGTGGCACCCGGTCAACAGCTTCTAGAAGATAACGTCAGCGAGTGCGTGATAGCTTATCAGCGTTCTAGATTGCTTATCAGCTGCATTTTGAATTTTAAATTAGGATTTATTTTTTGTAATTTGAATTTAAATATTTTTAGATTTATCTAGGATTTATCTTTTATTTTTAGGGTTTATAAAAGACTATAAATACCCAGCTTGGGTAAGCCTAGAACTCATCAATCTTTTAATTTCAAATCCTAGAGTTTTCTTTCATCTCTTATCTTCTTTATTTATTTTTCTTGTTTTATTTTTTTTACTTTATGTTATTTCTATGTCGAGCATAATTCTTTCCATAATTATGCTCGGCTAAGTTTCTATTAACTAAGGGCTTAAGCAATGACTCGATTCAAACATGAGAATTGAAAAAACACACAAATAGCTTCGTCCTTTTATTTCTTCAAGTTTTATTTTAAACTTATTTCTAAATCAAATTTATTTTAAACTTATTTCTTAAACTAGTTAATATTTTATGTTTAATTACTCCTTGATTTGATGAATTAAATTATTGATCTTAGTGTTTTCTTATGTTTTTGTACAGAAATCGGAATTTGGAAAATGCACTTAAATACCAGATTTTTGAAGTTTTTTATTTTATGGATCGAGTCTGGATTGGTGGACACAACTTTGGGTATGAAAATCTGATGTGGCACCCGGTCAACAGCTTCTAGAAGATAATGTGAGCGAGTGCGTGATAGCTTATCAACGTTCCAAATAGCTTATCAGCTGCATTTTGAATTTTAAATTAGGATTTATCTTTTGTAATTTGAATTTAAATATTTTTAGATTTATCTAGGATTTATCTCTTATTTTTAGGGTTTATAAAAGACTATAAATACCCACCTTGGGTAAGCCTATAACTCATCAATCTTTTAATTTCAAATCCTAGAGTTTTCTTTCATCTCTTTATCTTCTTTATTTATTTTTCTTGTTTTATTTTTTTTACTTTATGTTATTTCTATGTCGAGCATAATTCTTTCCATAATTATGCTCGGCTAAGTTTCTATTAGCCAAGGGCTTAAGCAATGACTCGATTCAAATGTGATGATTGAAAAAGCACACAAATAGCTTTGGTCAAGACGTAATTTGATCAATTTTGTGGCAGGAAAGATTAGCTATTGAAGCAATTCGACTTCGTGGGAACACATTAGCAAATTGATTGCTAAGAAAAAAACTTAGATTGGATCGATTATTATTGAAATAACATAATCCAAGTTGGTTTTGAGATTTAAATATTTTTATCTACAAGCATAAAGTTGGTGGATTAATCCATGAAACCAATATCAAAGATAACACTTGAGTATCGGTTTGAAAGATTTACTTCAAGGATTAAACCTTGAAAGCTAAGTGCCGACGTAAAATCCCGAAGTGAAAATATTTTTCCGATGATCTATTAAAGTCGAGTTAAAGCGAAAGCCTAAGGCTAGTTTTTATTTTATTAAATTATTTTCTTTGTTTCAACCTCTTCAATTACTTAGTTTATTCAATTAGACAAAACCCCCTTTTACTCAAACACAATTAAATCATCTTCTTGAATCATGAACCGAACGAACATAATCAGAAAGTTTCTAGTCCCTGTAGGATCGACCCTTACTTTTTCTTTACTATATTTAATTTCCTATTATTTATTTGAGAATAAAGAATTTATTTTTGACACTACCGACGCGTGTCACCTTTCCCCCACTTAAAAGGACGGTTTTAGATGTCATTTTTAATTATGGAAAAATAAAAGCTTAAATTCAATCAAACATTAATTCGATATTCACTTTAGCCCGGAACCTTTGAATATTAGTAAAGTAGTAAAGATTTAAAAAGCTTGACTCACTTTTTTCGTTTAAAAACAAACAAATTAAGCGATAACGAATTGAACATGAACACATTAAAAAATAAAAGGGTTGATAAATCGGGTCAAACTCTGGGAAAAATCTGGGAGAAAAATTCCTACTTCGGTAATCATGCTTCTATGATCAAATTTGAGAGTATATCGATAAAAATTATTTGAGATTAAACGATAATTTAAATTAATATTAAATACCTATTTTATTTTTATGTTATAGATTGCTCAATTTATCTTAATAATTATAAATTTCGTTAATTGGTAAACAATTTTCATTAATAACTATTTAGCTTTTCCCAACAGGGCATTCTTATTAATATTTTGAACAAACTTCTCCTACGAAATTTTTGATTTTCCCTTTGGCGATCGTTCTGCATCCATCTGCTTGACATTTTTTCCACGAAATCCTATTGGAATTGATTTCATCTCTTCTGAGTACGTGTTAGAGGATCTTCAAAACAAGGACTTGCTCCTATCGATTTCTACAACAACCTTGAACAAGCTAAGTTCATTCATCGTTTCTCCCAGTAAGTTCAAATACAAACCCTGACTCTCAAATTACACCAACTACCCAATTTCCTCCATTTTGGTCATATCGTATTGTTAGCAGCTAGTATTCTATATATGTGGAATCAGTTTTGGGTGTTCATATTCGGGTTTACTTTGATTCCAGCTAGGGGAACATTTCAGTATTGAAACCTAGTTTAAATTATGTGGGGTAATGTTACTTGGTGTACTGAAACCTAATTTAAATTATGTGGGATAATGTTAATTGGTAGAAGTTGAGTTTGATAACATTTTTAAAACTTTAACTCTTAACTAAGCAATTTCCACCATGATTGAGTTCGATAACATTTCGAAAAATTTTACTCTTAACTAAGCAATTTTCAGCATGATTGAATTCGATAACATTTGTAACCCCTAAAATTTACCTAATTTCTTAAAATAAAAGTTAGGATTTTACTTTTACTGAAACTTAATTTGCAAGTTAGGATTTATAAATTAAATAAAATGATTCAGATAAATTATTAAAATAATTAATAATTTAAAATACTGAAAACAAAATTCAATGTTTAAAATACCAAGTTCAACCCACAAATAATAAATAGTCCAAAACCAAAAGTTGTTCAAGTCCGGTGCAAAATTATTAACTAAAAACAATTACAAGTCTAAAATAATAAAACGTACGGTATAACAAAAATTCAAATTCAACAATCCTCCAAGTACCGAGATCTATGACCGGGTATCTGAAACAGAAACTGAAAGGGTGTCTCCAATGTGCAGGTAAACAGAAAGAGAGAACAATATAACAGATGATGACATTTATACATGATATGCACCCATCTCCGAACACGATCAGAAGAGTAGGGTCCCCTTGAACCACTCTAACTCCATCATACCAAACAGAAGTAGAAACTCGACCCGCAGGTGGAGCCACTGAATAAAAGTGATATATTACAGAACCACTGAACAGAAGTGGATTAATCACTAAATTTCCCCGTACACATATAATCAATTCAGATGCAATATTATGTGCAGATACAGAAACAGAATGCAAGTCTTATATTCTAATAGGAGGCATGCATGATAATCAGGATAAAAAATTTAACTTAGTAACAGAACATGGCATAATGATGTATGAACATACTTATACATGATAGAAACTGCACATACGAAAATAAACGGAATTTATAGAAGAGAACACACCTAAAGCAGAAGGCTCAACAACGATACTGACGTCTATTGGACTCGGCTCTACCACTAGAATGAGCCGGTGTAGAACCTACGAGTACAGAATATTAGACATACTACTATGCCACTATACCGAAAAGTACACTAATCAAAAACAAATCAAAACTCACGTGCGGGTCCCGAATACTGATGAACAAGAGGTCATCTAGAAGGAGGAGGAGGCAATTGCTCAGGGTCGGAATCCATGTCACCTGAACCAAACAGAAACTATTTCAGAACCCACTAAAGATAACTTCCAAATAAGGCATTCGAACTTAAAAGCCCTAAAAATGACAGTTCGGGTTCGAATTTTGAAAAACGAACAACGCTATAGGATTCAAGACGTTGAAAAACATAGATTGAGACTGGGTCGAAAAAAGTCAACTGTTAACGTCAGCATGGTTAATACTGATATCATTATATCAACGTTGACATCAGCAAATAACATAATTAGTGACGTCAACAAATGACGTTAGCAAATGACACCAGTAGATGACGTCAACAACAACTTCAATAGATGATGTCAACAATGATGTCAGCCGGGTCATAGATCAAGTCTTAGGTCGATCAGGTCGGGTCGGTCACAAGTCGAGTTGGCTTGTTCGTCTAGTCGAGCGGGCGCTTTGGTCTGGTCCTGGATTTTCCAGGAAAATCTGGTTTTCATATTGTCTAGGAAAATCTAGAATTTCCTAGATTTTTCCAGAACCCTTGAAAACCCGAATTTTCTAGAATTACCACTTCTAAACTCGTTTCCCCTTCCCCGAAATTCTAGATTTTTCCAGAACCCTTGAAAACCCAAATTTTCCAGAATTAACACTTCTAAACGCGTTTCCCCTTCCCCCTAATTTGACTGGAAAACCAAAACTCCACCAAATTCAATTTAATACACTAATTCTAACTAAAACCGAATCAAACTATCATATAAAACACCCCTTCACATTCGAACAAAAGCAAAACTGAAACACTTGATATTACTAATAAAAACAGACCCGAAACAACTCTAATACTCTCCTAACAACTTCACTGAATCGAGGCAGAGATAAAAAAAAACAAAACTAAAGCTTGAACACATACCATATCGAACGAACAAGTGAAGACTTCAATGGTGAAAGTTCAACAAAACAAAAACAAGAACACCAAGAATAGATCCGAAGCAAGACTTTAGAGGTTTGAAAGAATATCTCTTCAGTTTAATTCTCAGATAAAAATAGAATTAAAACATGAATCATGGGAGAAATTAATTTCCATTAAGACCGAATCATTATTTTGTAAGAAGGATAAACAGTTACCATTTGAAAATGGAACAATTATGCAAAGAGGGTCTGATTTTTCAGGATTTAAAACTAAACCCTCAAACTTTCATAAATTATAAAAAAGCCCCTGAAATCAGAATTCTAAATCCCCAATTTCTAGGGTTCAATTTAGGGATTTGGGGTTTTTAAAACTAGGGATTTAAAGATTTAACTTGGGGAAGTTTTGGGGGGTTACAACATTTCAAAAACTTTGACTCTTAACTAAGCAATTTCCAGACTTTGAGGCCATATTTTATTGTTAGCAGCTAGTATTTTATACGTGTGGAATCAAATTTAGGTGTTCATGTTCGGGTTTACTTTGAGTCCGGCTAAGGGAATATTTCGGTACTGATACTTAGTTTAAATTATGTGGGATAGTGATAATTGGTGTACTAAAACTTAGTTTAAATTATGTGGGATAATGTTAAATGGTAGAATTTGAGTTCGATAACATTTCAAAAACTTTGAATCTTAACTAAGCAATTTCTAGCTTGATTGAGTTCGATAACATTTCAAAAACTTTGACTCTTAAGTAAGCAATTTCCAGACTTTGACTCTTAACTAAGCAATTTCCTTCATTTTGGGTCATATGTTATTATTAGCAACTAGTATTGTATACGTGTAGAATCAGTTTTGGGTGTTCATGTTCGGGTTTAGTTTGATTCTTGGTAGGGGAACATTTCGATACTGAAACATAGTTTAAATTATGTAGGATAGTGTTAATTGGTTTACTAAAACTTAGTTTAAATTATGTGGGATAATGTTAATTGACAGAAGTTGAGTTCGATAACATTTAAAAAACTTTGACTATTAACTAAGCAATTTCTAACATGATCGAGTTCGATAACATTTTGAAAACTTTGACTTTTAACTATGATTTTTTCAGACTTTGACTCTTAACTAAGCAATTTCCTTCGTTTTGGGTCATATCGTACTGTTAGCAGCTAGTATTCTATACGTGTGGAATCAATTTTGGGTGTTCATGTTCGTGATTACTTTGATTCTGGGTAGGGGAACATCTCGGTACTGAAATATAATTTAAATTATATGGGATAGTTTTAATTGGTGCACTGAAACTTAATTGAAATTATGCGGGATAGTGTTAGTTGGTAGAAGTTGAGTTCGATAATATTTTGAAAACTTTGACTCTTAAATAAGAATTTTCCAACATGATTGAGTTCGATAACATTTCGAAAACTTTGACTCTTAACTAAGCAATTTCCAGACTTTGACTCTTAGCTAAATAATTTCCTTCGTTTTGTCCCAGATTGTATTGTTAGCAGTTAGTATTCTATACGTATGGAATCAGTTTTGGGTGTTCATGTTCGGGTTTACTTTGATTCCAGCTAGGGGAACATTTCGTTACTGAAACGTAGTTTAAATTATGTGGGATAGTGTTAATTGGAGTACTGAAACTTAGTTTAAATTATGTGGGATAGTATTAATTCGAGTACTGAAACTTATTTTAAATTATATGGGATAGTGTTAATTGGTAGAAGTTGAGTACGATAATATTTTGAAAACTTTGACTCTTAATTAAGCAATTTACAAGATGATTGAGTTTTATAATATTTCAAAAACTTTGAATCTTAACTAAGTAATTTCCAACATGATTGAGTTCGATAATATTTCAAAAACTCTGACTCTTAACTAAGCAATTTCCAACATGATTGAGTTCGATAAAATTTCAAAAGCTTTTACTTTAACTAAGCAATTTCCAGACTTTGAATCTTAACTAAGTAATTTCCTTCCTTTTGCGCCATATTATATTGTTAGCATTTAGTATTCTATACATGTGGAATCAGTTTGGGTGTTTATGTTCGGGTTTACTTTGATTCCGGATAAGGGAACATTTTGGTGCAAAAACTTAGTTTAAATTATGTGGGATAGTGTTAATTGGTAGAAGTTGAGTTCGATAACATTTTGAAATCTTTGACTCTTAACAAAGAAAATTCTAGCATGATTTTGTTTGATAACATTTCGAAAACTCTTACTCCTAACTAAGCAATTTCCAGACTTTGACTATTAACTAAGCAATTTTCTTCGTTTTGGATCATATCATATTGTTAGCAGTAGTATTCTATATGCGTGAAATCAGTTTTGGGTGTACTGAAACTTAATTTAAATTATATAGTATAGTATTAACTGGTAGAAGCTGAGTTCGATAATATTTTGAAACTTTGACTCTTAACTAAGGAATTTCCAACAGGATTGAGTTCGATAACATTTCAAAAACTTTGACTCTTAACAAAGCAATTTCCAGCAAGATCGAGTACAATAATATTTCGAAAACTTTGGCTCTTAACTAAGCAATTTCAAGACTTTGACTCTTAACTAAACAGTTTCCTTCGTTTTGGGCCATATTGTATAGTTAGCAACTAGTATTCTATACTTGTGGAATCAATTTTTGGTGCTCATGTTCGGGTTTACTTTGATTCCGGGTAGGGGAATATTTCGGTACTGAAACTTGGTTTAAATTATGTGGGATAGTGATAATTGGTATACTAAAACTTAGTTTAAATTACGTGGGATAGTGTTATTTGATAGAAATTGAGTTCGATAACATTTCGAAAACTTTGACTCTTAACTAATATATTTCTAGCACGATTGTGTTCAATAACATTTCGAAAACTTTGACTCTTAACTAAGCTATTTCTAGCATGATTGAGTTTGATAACATTTCAAAAACTTTGACTCTTAACTAAGCAATTTCCAACATGATTGAGTTTGATAACATTTCAAAAACTTTGACTTTTAACTAAGCAATTTCCTTCGTTTTTGCCATATTGCATTGTTAGAAGCTAGTATTCTATACGTGTAGAATCAGTTTTGGGTGTTTATGTTCGGGTTTACTTTGATTCCGGCTAGGGGAATATTTCGATACTGAAACTTAGTTTAATTTATGTAGGATAGTGTTAATTGGTGTACTGAAACTTAGTTTAAATTATGTGGGATAGTGTTATTTGGTAGAAATTGAGTTTGATAACATTTTCGAAAACTTTGACTCTTAACTAAGCAAATTCCAACATGATTGTGTTCGATAATATTTCGAAAACTCTCACTCTTTACTAAGCAATTTCCAGACTTTTACTCTTAACTAAGCAATTTCCTTCGTTTTGGGTCATATCATATTGTTTCAGCTAGTATTCTATATGTGTAGAATCAGTTTTGGGTATTCATGTTCGGGTTTACTTTGATTCCGGCTAGGGGAACATTTCGGTACTGAAGCTTAGTTTAAATTATGTGTGATAATGTTAATTGGTTTACTGAAACTTAATTTAAATTATGTGAGATAATGTTAATTTGTAGAAGTTGAGTTTTATAAGATTTTGAAAACTTTGAATCTTAACTAAGCAATTTCCAGCATGATTGAGTTCGATAACATTTCGAAAACTTGACTCTTTCTTAACAAAGCAATTTCTAGCATGATTGAGTTCGATAACATTTCGAAAACTTTGACTCTAAACTAGGCAATTTCAAGAGTATGACTCTTAACTATGCAATTTCCTTTGTTTTGGTCCATATTGTATTGTTAGCAACTAGTATTCTATACTTGTGGAATCCGATTTGGGTGTTCATGTTCGGGTTTACTTTGATTCCGACTAGTGGAACATTTTAGTGCCGAAAGTTAGTTTAAATTATATGGGATAGTGTTAATTGGTAGAAATTAAGTTCGATAACATTTCAAAAACTTTGACTCTTAACTAAGATATTTCTTGCATGATTGTGTTCGATAACATTTCGAAAACTTTGACTCTTTCTTAACAAAGCAATTTCTAGAATGATTGAGTTCGATAAGATTTCGAAAACTTGGACTCTTTACTAAGCAATTTCCAGACTTTGACTCTTAACTAAGGAATATCCAGCATGATTGAGTTCGATACCATTTCGAAAATTTTAACTCTTAACTAAGCAATTTCTCGCATGAAAACCTAAATTGCTTGTCGGATTAAATGATTTTGTGCTTGCTTCATAGACATAGTGTACATGTTATTTGTTTTTTTCTCTTTCAATATAGTTTCATAAGCTATGTTGTGGACCTATATAGTTATTCAAGCTTTTAACATCAAAATAAAATAAATAAATTAACTTGTTTTTTTGTTGATTTTAGGTGAAAGCAGTGGAAAAAGTGACTATATTTGATTTTCCCAAAATTTGAACCCAAAGAAGTTTCATCTCCACTCAAATGTGGTGGTCACACTACAAGGAACGAGCCTTGAAAATATTATCAAGTCAATCAAAGTTTCAACGCATTGTCACCCATTATTGAAAGCAATTTTGTAGAGGTACAATCGAAGCAATAAATGTTTTGAATTTGGAGTTAATAATTTTATTCAAATTTTTATAACATTGGGAGATGTTTTATGGATCACTAGTCTACTTATAGATAGTAATGCGGTTGTATCAGATGAGTTATCAATTAATTCAGAAATCTTGTGCTCCACATATCTTGGTAGAAAAAATCTAGTGAAAAATAAAGGTGATATTATTTTACCGAACCTTTTTAAGATATTTATGAATTTTATATCCTATGGTAGTGTAGAGGAGCTTCAATTTCATGTTAGGGCAGCTATAATGTATATTATTGGGTCTTTTATAACTCATTCTTCCTCTTCTTCGGTGTCGATATTTAATTTGTAACTTTTGAAAAACGTTAAAAGAATTGAAACATATGCATGGGGTACGACAATGTTAGCCCATTTGTACTACTGGTTGGATTCAATGGAAGGTGATAAGTTTCGTGTTTCTGGTAATTTCCACCTTATTTCAGTGAGCAGAAATATTTTTTAGTGTTTATTTTATCTATATTTTGTGTGTATTAATTTTTTTCTCTTTATTGCAGATATTTATATTTGAGCGCATCCTATGGATTGTGTCTCAATTGCTTCTTCCTAGGGGTCCGATCATAGAGGAAATTAGTGATCGTCCCAGGGAATTCCCACTGATTGTTGGATGGCATGCGAAGATGGATATGACACTTAAGAACTCGAGGCGTTTCTTAAAAGAGTCCATATTCAATGATTATTTCGATCAATTATCGAAAGATAATGTAAGTTTGAATTGGTATTAGTTTTAAATCTTTCAAATTGGTATTAGTTGAATGCTAGTTTGAATTGTATTAATTTAAACCTTTCAAATTATTTTCTTATTTAATATTCAAACATATAGAATTCAACCCGTACACATGATTGGAAGAAGATTTGTTGCCTCCGGCATATAATCATCAAGTTGCCTTAGAAACGTGATTGACATTAATTATATGTGTAGAGAAGTGAATTCTCTATGATCCTTGTGTTTTTGATAATGAGAAAATCGATAAAATCTCGTCCATTTGATGCTCGAAATATGGAATTAAAGACCTATCATTCTAAAAGGATAAGAAAAAGAACACGACCTAAAATAAATTGGGAGGAAAAAACACGATGAACATCGAAGCTTAGAATGAGTGCTGGGATTATTTTGTATGATGTAAGTAAAGTTTTTTTTCTTTTACATAACGTTGGATTGTGTTTGTTTTTCTCACAAAGTTTATTTGTATACAGAAGATATAAAAAATACATCTCCGACACAGGAACAAAAGAATGCAGGGGATGATGAGTACCAACATCATGCAGGCATAGAACAAATTTCCTTAAAATCCAACAGCTAAATATTTAGGAATAATATTTCCTAACTTTCTGCAATTTCATATCCAGTAGGAAATCTTCCACCACAAGAGCAGAATGATTAAGGGGATGATGTGGTACAACAAGATGATACAGGTAAGTATATTTTTTTCCTTTACATAACCTTGAATTGTGTAGAACAAACCACATTCTCTGCTTTTCTCGCATAACTTTCGTATATAGATGATATTTCAAGAATTCTTCCATCACAAGAGGAGGATGGGGGGATGATGACCAGTAGAATCTAGAATATATTCCAGCTACTCCTCCAGCACAAGGTACTCCTCCAGCACAAGAGCATGATCATGCAAATGCTCCAGCACAAGAGTATGATCATGCAGGTGCTTCGACTCAGAGGCCTAAAGAGTTTCTTAGTTACGTAAGAAGAAGAAAATAGGTCATAGGACAGATGGATAAGAGACCAAGGAGGTTTCCAGATATAGGTAAGTATATATTTTTTTTCCTTTACATAACCTTGAATTGTGTAGAGCAAACCACGCTCTATGCTTTCCCCCCATAACTTTCTTATATAGATGATATTTTAAGAGTTCAACTACTTTAAGGTTGTAAGAATCCATTGAACTACTTTTGTGTTGTTACAGTAAATTATAGTCAACTTTAAGGTTGTAAGTACACATTCTTATTTAACTTCTGTAAATGGTGACGATAAGGATTAAGGATGTAATCGGTAATCTGCAAAGATTTTAATTTTGGGTGAGATTTTTCTAGTCTTATTTTTTGTAATCTGTAGCAGTTGGCGTGCAAATACAAGACAAAGAAAATTATCTCAAATATTAAAAATTTTCAAAAATGAGAGATAATTCTTCTTAGCCCTTTAATAACATTGTCCCTAAAATTTTCTATGATAGAATCTCTTTAATTTCATAATCTATATCCTAAATGATAAGTACTTATAGTTTATTTTCTCGTACATCTTAATGATATTTATGGTAGAAAATTCGATTCCTCCTCAAGTAGAAGATCACGGGAATGAAGATTTGATGCAGGATCTTGTAGGTGATCATGCACATGATTCAGGTAAAGTTTATTTTTCTTTTCCTTTACATAACCTTGGACTCCATAGAACAAACCACGTTCTTTAATTTTCTCACAATACTTCATGTACAAGAAATATTTCGGTTCCTCCTCCAGTACATGACCATGAGCATGAGGATTTGATGCAGATCTTTCAGGTGATAATGCACATAATACAAGACATATTCCAAGTGTTGCTCCAACACCAGAGCTAAAGGATATGGGGGATGAGCACCAGAAGCTGGAAGAGTAGCAGCAGGCAAAAAATCTTGATTCGGTAGTAAGAAATCGTCTTTTGGGTTTATCTCCAAGTAATCTAATACCCACGAGAATTAAGAGAGAAGGGAAGATTCCGACCAGGTATGAAAACAAATATGCCAATGCAATTCATCTAAGTAGAATTGATTCAGTATTATTGTCATGCTTTCTCCTGTTTAAAAACAAGTACATGCACACTGCCATTTTCTTATGATTTTTTTGCTTACTATCCACAAATACACACCTTCAAAATAGTCTTGCTGCCCATTTTCCTTCTTTTTCGTTGAATGGAAGTTTAAGCCCATTTTTCCTCTTTTCCGCCTAGTGGAAGTTGATGTTTTTTTTTGTTGAGAATTTAATGTATGATGGTACATGTATATGCCACAATGGTATATTTTTTATTCCCCTATACAACACAGTTTAACAGATTGGTTATTTAATTATTTAGGATTATCTAATATGATTTTGTTAATGTCTTAGCCAAAACATTCGATCATGAAGGGCGAGGATTCAACGTGTTTACATGTTTGTTTGTTTTAGGGGCTAGAAAATAAAAAGGAAAACCAAATGTATTCACCAAAGAATTTAAAATAAGGTTACAAGAAATAAGAATACATACGTAGGGAAATAGGGTGCTAAAAACTGACAATTGGAAGCCCGTTTATCTATATATGTAATCTTGTTCAAATATGCCTATTCAATAGCGTAATGCCTATTCAATAGCAGGTTACCTATGTAGGTAAATAAGTCTAATGTTTCATCCATTAGTTTGACCCAATTTACCAACCTGTTTTAAGCAGTGAACATCGTTCGGAATAGTGCACAAGAAATTTAGGGTTTAGGTAAATAAGATTTAGGATTTAGGGTAAAGTGTTTAGGGAAATAAGGTTATAAAAATCAAAGTTGGAAGTCAGTTTACCTATATCGATGAACAAGACTAATATTTCATCTATTAGTTTGACCCTATTTACCAACCTGTTTTAAGCAATGAACATTGTTCGAAATGCACCAAGAAATTTAGGGTTTAGAGTTGGAGTTTATGTAAACAAGGTTTAACATTTAGGGTTTAGGAAAATAAGGTTATTAAAAATCACAATTGGAAGCCAATTTACCTATGTAGGTAAACAAGCCTAATATTTCATCAATTAGTTTGAACCTATTTACCAACCTGTTTTAAGTAGTGAACATCGTTAGGAATAGTACACCAAGAAATTTAGGCTTTAGGGCCGGGGGTTAGGTAAATAAAATTTAGGGTTTAGAGAAATAAGGTTCTAAAAAATCATAATTTGAATCCAGTTTATCTATGTCGGTACACAAGCCTAATATTTCATCTATTAGTTTGACCCTATTTACCAACTTGTTTTAAGCAGTGAACATCGTTTGGAATAGTGCACTAAGAAATTTAGGGTTTAGAGTTGGGATAAATAAGGCTTAGGGTAAAGGGTTGGGGTTTAGGTAAATAATGTTTAGGGTTTATGGAAATAAGGGTCTAAAAATCACAATTGGAAGTTAGTTTACCCATATAGATAAACAAGCCTAATATTTCATCAATTAGTTTGACCCTATTTACTAACTTGTTTTAAGTAGTGAACATTGTTTGGAATAGTGCACCAAGAAATTTAGAGTTTAGGATTGGGTTTAGGTAAATAAGGTTCTAAAGAATGATAATTGGATGTCAGTTTACCTATATTGGTAAAAAAAACCTAATATTTCATCAATTAGTTTGACCCTATTTAGCAACTTGTTTTAAGCAGTGAACATTGTTCGAAATAGTGCACCAAAAAATTTAGGGTTTAGAAACTATACATCGTCCTACCCAAGAAGGACTCGATTCGATTTACCTGACGCAAAGTTTACAAACTTGACACAAATTAAAAAAAATTCAAATAAAATTTGATTTATAATATATAACTTATCAATAAGAATAACTCAACATACCGGTTTTTGACTCGACTCGATCGAATACTCACATCTACAAATAGTAAAATAAATCAAATATGCAAGCATGTAACGTGGAATTAAAGACTCAACCCCATCCAAGAGTTGATCGTTGGCATGAAAATACAATATATGTTTTGATGTTTGATGAAACTGAAGACTGATAATACAATAAAGCAGCATTACTAATACATCTAAATGTTTCAATATTCAGACACAAAAATTAGTTCTAACAGCGATGCAAACTGAAAATATAATACAAACCCTTGAACTAATTTCAACACCAAGCCACTTGTCACTATAAAATGAAGTAGGAAACTATATTCTAGGAAAATGTTGGAAGAAAACAGAAGATTGTTTAAATTTCACACAAGATTATACATCTCAGGAGAGAATTAAAACGAAAGCCATCTGCACATTACAAGATAGAAAACTTAAAAGGGATTCAAAGCTTGTTTGGTCTTCCTCTTCGTCATTACCACGATCTCCTCGTCATTGGGAGCTGCGGTTACACGAATTCGCTGACCAACAGGGCTTGGCCTTGTACGATTGAACCCATCATGTGCAGGAGAATAAACCACTAACAGGTATTCATTTGAACGACATGCGAAGTATGAGTAATGAAAATTTTTCTTCAAAACATCTTTTCCCTAAAAAATTTCAACCAATAAAAATAAAAAAAGAAAACATATGGTGAAAAGTAAGTAAAAGGAGTGAAGGGTTTACTGTAAAATGAAGATTTTTACCAGGTATATTGCTATGTCAATTTGATAGATTTTCTTCCTACCATTTCTGCAGCTTCATTCTAAGCTGTTGAATGTTGTATAGAACCGCCACGCAGCAACATCAATCGTGAAATTTACAAATACTCCATTTTAATTTTTTTAGAATTTAAATATATTTTTAAAAAAATTAAATTATTAAAAAATTAATTAAAAATTAAAATATACAATATATAGATTTTAATTCATTAACTAATTTTTTAACAATAATTAATTAATAAACACTTCAAATTGAAAAAATAAAATTTCAAACATTTCTTTTTATAAAAAAAATAATTAAAATATCTCATTTCTTAATTCTAATAATTTTGATTTTTTAATAGTATGCCACTATTTTTTTAACTTTTAAAAATCATATAAATGATATAATAAAATTTACTATGGTAAGAAAACTATCTCTGTAGTTTACTCATATTTATCTATCCGTCACATGCTTTAAGCTGGCATGTACGAAAGAACTGCGACCAAATCAGGCAGAAGGTTTTTTTTTTCTATTGAAAATAGGGAGAAAACATAAATATTTAGAAGTAGAAAAAAAATCAATTTTTTTTAAAAAAATTAAATAAGAAACCAAGGTGTAAAAAAATCTGCGGGGTGCGAAGAGATTCCGCACAATAAAAAATATAATATTCATATATTCAAAGTTATATATTACCAACTAAATAAATAAATATCTATTTATCTAACTAATAGCTTGGTGTGTATGCATTAGGCTGAGATGGAAGCCCATATAATAGCATAGGTTGGCCCAAGATCCATTTCTCGTCTCCCTGCTTAGTCAAATCAATCGGTCAATCAACATCCTCTCTATCTCTTATTTTCCGGTCTCATTTAGAACTCGGGTGTTTTTTTAATGGCAAATCGCAAAGTCAAAACAAAAGGTTTACACCTCAGCTGTTGCCGCTACCATCCAACCGCATTCGCCGCCGCTGCCAACACCAAGAATGTTAGTTGAAATCTCTCACTTTCAATCAGATTCTTTCATCATTTTTATCTAACCAAATAATAGGGTAAGACTTAGGAGATTACACCTGATTTTTGGGCAACTCATACTACTATTTAATGTTTGCCCCTTCATGCTGGTTATTTAATGTTATGGGTTTACTTTTTTCGGCTCAACAATCTTCAAAATATGTTTTCATTGCCTTTGCCATGGTGGTAGTGGATCACCAAAGAAGAAAACGTCTGAGAGTGAAGAAGATGTGATTTAAGAGTTTAATTAAAATCAATAAAAAATTTAATTTATAGAAGAATTTAAAAATTCAAAGAATATATATCCCATGTTATATTTTGATGTCTGAGGTGAAACTTTGGGGAATTTTTTGATTGTTTCCTATATGATGAGTTCAAACTCTATGGTTATTGGTGCTGATACGACGGAAGATTGATAATACAATAAAGCAATATTACCAACCCATCCAAATGTTTCAATATTCAGACTTAAAAACACGTTCTAACAGAGATACAGACTAAAAATATAATACAAACCCTAAAACTAATTTCAACACCAAGCCACCTGTCACCATAAAATGAAGTATGAAACTATATTCTAGGGAAATGCTGGGTTAAAACAGAAGATTGTTTCAATTTCACCCAAGATTATACATCTCAGGAGAGAATTAAAACAAAAGCCATCTTCACATTACAAGACAGAAAACTTAAAAGGGATTCACTGCAGTTATACGGATTCGCCGACCAACAAGGCTTTTCCTTGCACGATTAAACCCATCGCGTGCAGGAGAATAAACCACTGACAGGTATTCATTTGAACGACATGCGAAGTATGAGTACTGAAAATTTTCCTTCAAAACATCTTTTCCCTAGAACATTTCAACCAATAAAAATAATAATAATAAAAAAAAGATGGTGAAAAGTAAAAGGAGAGAAGGGTTTACTGTAAAATGAAGATTTTCACCTGGTATTTTGTTATGCCAATTTGACAGATTTTTTTTCTACCGTTTTTGTAGCTCCATTCTAAGTTGTTGAATGCTCTATAGAACCTCCACGTAGAAACATGAATCATGAAATATAGGCTGCACATGAAACTGATTTAGGTAGGATCGAAAGATACGGTTCATTAGATCCATAAAAGCAATAGAGGCATTAGTCAACCTGAAAGACATCACTAATAACTCATAGTGCCCATATCTGGTAAGGATTGAAGTCTTAGCTACATCAGAACCCTTAATCTTTAACTATTAACATCTAGATCGAAGATCAATCTTTGAGAAAACTTTGACTTCTCGAAATTAATCAAACAGGTCATCAGTCCTGGTTAGATGATACTTATTTTTCACGGTCAACTTATTCAGCTTCCGGTAGTCGATACATAACTGAAGGAATCCATCTTTCTTTTTAACAAAGAGAACTGGAGCTCCCCAAGGTGAAGAGCTAGGTCAAATAAACCCTCTGTCAAGTAGTTCTTGTAACTGAACCTTTAACTCCTTTAGAAGCTTCGTAAAAGGGGAGACAATGATGAAAAATCCCTTATTTGAAATAAGTAATCCATCTTTCTTTTTGGTATTTTTTGGATGAATACTTCTATTTTTGATGTATACTTCGTTAAAGTTATGATTTTTATGCCAAAAAACTGTTTTTTACGACATCATGTTATTTTTTGTAATATATGAATTTTTTTGTACTCATATTGTACAAAAAGGTGTTGATCCTCAATTTTCAGGCGATATTTTAACATTTTTTATGTTTCTCTAAGCTTGTATGGTTTTTTTACTTTCTTAGTTTTTTTATGAATTGGTTAGTCTCCCTAAAATTAAGTGTTCCCTTTTCCTCTTAAACAAAAATGCACATAATTTATTTTTATGGTTTTCCATTCGGGCAGAAAAATGCAATTCTAAAAATCGTTTAAATCAGCGTATGTTATAAAAGTGTTACGAACAAAATAAAGTGTCATGTAAACATCATTGTTCATAAATCAATTAACAAAATATGGGCACATGTCACCTAAATGCAAACTAGTAGATTTAAACATTACATCAAAATAATAACCAAGAAATATGTAGATCCTCTAAGCGCCAAGTCTAGGTTCACCTATCTACAGATATCTGAAAGGGGAAAGAATCGGGTTTGAGCTATAAAGCCAAGTGTGTTCCAATAGTGTAGACAAATCACAAATATATCCATATAAAATGTAATATCAGAAAACATATCATGTTTATCTATGATATTCTACCTTCCAACTGAACTCCTAGATACGGTTCCCAGAACCGTATCTAATACAGATATTAACCTAATCCCGATAGGGAAAAGGTACCGGCTAAGAAATACCTTAGGGAACAGGCAAAATAACCTCGACTGTAGCACGAGAACCGATAACAGGTGGGATTACCCTAACCGAAGCTAGGAATCGTAAATAGGCAGAATTACAAGCCAAATTAAGGTGAACCTCAAGCACTACACAAACATACGAGTCACGATCGGATCTCAAGATCTATCAAGGCGGGAGGAGTTGGGCTAGGCCGGTACACAATTGGAGGACTATGAGATCCTACAATTAATCAAATATCGGTATTAGACCTTTAATTCAAACACTAGACTTAATTTAATTTAGAAGAAAAGTTTGACTCGAAACTTTAAATTCCAATTTGGATCCATTCGGGTTTGAATTTCGCGAAATGAACTTCACGAACAAACTCAAGACGTCAAAAAACATGGAATTGAAGTTTTTGAAAATTTTAACTTTTCAAGTCAAAGTCAACACTAACGTCGGCAATAAAAAATGAGTAACATGGCCTTACAGATTAGAATTGGCATTGGAGTACCATAAAAAGTACATAAAAATAAGTGACACGACCTTACAAATGTTAATTCAAAGCAATTTAACAAGAACATTTTATTTAGGACCCATCATGTTCCGAGTCATAAAACCAAAAGCTATAATACCAACTAAATGTAACCCCGTAGTTCGGCCTATGTGGAATGTCCTACCTAGAGTGATCAATTTTTTTTCTTCAAACATAAATCAGAATTAAAATATAATCAAATGACCTGTAATGATAATAGTTCAATCTAAATCTAATATAAATCAGGATACAATATATAATCAAGAAAACATGTACTGATAAAAGTTCCATCTTAAAATCGTTTAAATCAACATACATTATAAAGTGTTACCAACAAAATAAAGTGTCTTGTAAACATCATTGTACTCAAAATAATTCACAAATCAGTTAACAAAATAAAGTGTGTTCCAATAGTGTAGATAAATCACAAATATATCCATATAAAATGTAATATCAGAAAACATATCATGTTTATCTGTGATATTCTACCTTCCAACTGAACTCCTAGATATGGTTCTCTAGAACCATATCTGATACATACATTAACCTAATCCCGATAGGGAAAAGGTATCGGCTAAGAAATACCTTAGGGAACATGCAAAATAACCCCGACTGTAGCACGAGAATCGATAACAGGTGGGATTACCCTAACCGAAGCTAGGAACCGTAAACAGTCAGAATTACAAGCTAGATCATGGTGAACCTCAGGCACTACAAAAACATATGAGTCACGATCGGATCTCGAGATCTATCAAGGCGGGAGGAGTTGGTCTAGGTCGGTACACGATCGGAGGACTATGAGATCCTACAATTAATCAAACATCGGTATTAAACCTTTAATTCAAACACTAGACTTAATTTAATTTAGAAGAAAAGTTTGATTCAAAGCTTTAAATTCCAATTTGGAGGCATTCGGGTTTAAATTTAGCGAAACGGACAAATGGACTTAAGATATTGAAAAAAATAGAATAAAAGATTTTGAAAATTTTGGCTTTTCGGGTTAAAGTTAACGCTGACGTCAGCAGTAAAAAATGAGTGACATGGCCTTACATATTAGAATTGGCATAGCACACAAGGAACACACCTCAAAAAGGGTAGAATGAGATGGGTGATATACTAGGTGTTCGAGCCACGCTCAGTTGTAGTACTTGACCCTATTATACAAAGATACTTTTACATTAATACAAGAATCTAAATACTGGTTTATTCACTCGATTTGAATACATACGGGTCACGATTGGATCTTAAGATCGGTCAAGGCGGGTGGAGTTGGACTAGGTCGGTACACGATCGAGAGGACTATAAGATCCTATAATTAAACAGACATCGATCTTAGACCTTTAATTCAAACACTAGACTTAACTTAATTTAGAAGAAAAGTTTGACTCGAAACTTGAAAGTCCAATTTATAGGCTCTCGGATTTGAATTTCGCAAAGCGGACTTCACAGATGGACTTAGGACATCAAAAACATAAAATAGGAGTTTTTGAAAATTTTGACTTTTTGGGTCAAAGTTAACGCTGACGTTAGCAGCAGGTCAACAATCAACGTTGATGTCACTGGTTAACGGTCAACAGGTCAATGGGTTGGGTTAGGTTAAGGGTTGACTGGTTTGGTTAACTCGGGTTACTCTGGTTCAATTCGGGTTGGACCAATTCAGGACCGATTCAGACTGGGTTTAGGCCAATTTGGACCGGCAAGCTCCAGGCCACTAGGGTGGGCAAAAAAACGATTACCTGGTTCTGGTCCTGGACCCGGTAAGACCATGTAGATTTTTTTTTGTATTGGTTCTAGTGGGACTAGGACTGGATCCAAAATTTAGGTCCCGGTCGTAACGGGGACCGAGTCTGGATCTTGATTTTTTAGACCCGGTACCCGGTGGGTACCCAGTAGGACTGGGACCAATACCAAATATCCGATATTGGTTTTCTTTTGTTTATTTTTTCTTATCAAACTTTCTCTTTATGTATGAATATTATGTGTATGACTAGTTTTAAAACTTTAATTTTCAAGTCTACAATATTGCAATTTTATTATTTAATATTATTATTGGTGGTTGAAATTTTTTTTCTTCAATTACTCAAATTTTTTTAAGAATAAACTAATTGACCGGGTACCCGATATTGGAACCGGTATCCACTAGTAAAGGGTCTGTTTCTTAAAGTTTAGGATCCGATATGATCGAGACTGATTTTAATTTTCAGGAACCAGTGGTTACCGAGATTTGAACCAATTCTATTCAAATTGACCGGGTACTCGATCTTGCCCGCCACTACAGGCCACCGTGTAGGGCGGCCGAAAATCCCCTTGACGGTACGTGTTGGCCACGCGCAACCCAAATCTGCTAGAAATAGCCATCTAAACTCGAAAATTAACTCAGATTCACCTGAAATAGATTTTCAAGCCCTCAAAAACCCAGAAATGGTAAAATAGATATGAAGCTATACCCAACTTACCGAATCAAAGAAGTTTTCCAGTGAAGGTCCCAATGGCGTCGGATGAAGGTGCTCTTGGAGGAATTTTTTCTTGCCCCTCGACACTAACCAAAACCCATTCGTTGACGCATCGAAAAGGCTTCAGTTACGGTCGAAATCATAGAAAAACCGAGATGGGAAATCACTTAGGTCATCGGACCTTTGTAACTCAATTCCCGACGATTGCAACGACGGTTCGACGAGTGGATATGGGGGTTTTGGTCGGGGGAAGATGGCGATTCAGGTGGCGGCGGTGACACCCACGGATGGCCGGTGAAGGAGATCAAGTCAGTGATCGGGTGAAGGATATGAGTAAGGGATCGATTGAGGATTTTTAGATTTGTCTGGTAAGGGGTTTCCATAATTAGTAAGGAGAAAGACTTATATGGATATAGAATTATTATTTTATTTTCAACATTATTTTAGAATACCTTAAAAGTTTTATAAGGGATATTAGAAACTAAGATCTCTTTAGCTCAATGGCTGGGTAACCAGTCAAACAAGCAAGAGGTTGTGTATTTGACACCTTACAATCTTACTTTTTCTATTATTATTATTTTTATTTCTTTTATACACATTTTATCGGTGTTACAATTTTTTTTCTTGAAAAAATTCTTGAATTTTAGGAAAGTTTTGATTTTGAGCATCAACACTTTCACTGGAACAATCATGGGATTTTTATTTATTTATGTTTGTATAAAAAGCATACATTTTTTCATTTATGTGTGTAGATAATTTGAATTTGTAGATGGTTTTTTGTGTTGAATTCTTTTCATTTAAACTTATTGTAGTTTTGCTTCTTTGGCTTCAAATGTATTTTTATGTTTTTTTTGTTACAATAGATTACTTCTTTTGGGAAAATTTTTCTGAATGTTAGGGAAGTTTTGATTTTGAGCATCAACTCTTTCTTTCACCGGAAAGAACAAGACATTTTTATTTATTTATATTTATATAAAAATCATACATTTTTTTATTTATGTGTGTATATTCTTTGAATTTGTAGATGATTTTATGTGTTAAATTTTTTTCATGTCAAATTATTGTAGTTTGTCTTCTTTAACTTCTATCGTACTGTAAATATATTTTTTTTGTTCTTTAATAATAGTATGGGTTCTGTGAGGAAAACACAAACATTCACTGCAAGGAAAAAAGCTCAACACTGGTTTACTGTGAATTGTAACATAACTGTTAGGAATCTTAAGAAAAGAGATTTAGTTGGTGTTATCTTCGGATGCAAACATAGTACATTTGGAGAATATTTATCTAAGTGCAATTGTTTGGTTAGTTTCCCCTTAGACTTGGGAGCAATTGATCTACTTTTTGCTGAACATATGAATATAATTTTGTCTAGAGTCTTACGAAAAAAGGTGTATTAGAATTTTTATCAGAATTACCTTTAGGTCATTATTCTTATGGGAAGAACATTGAACATAGATCAATTTAATGAAGAATTTGATAAACAATGCGTTCCAGATTATTGGGATGAAAATGATGAAGGTGCCGTAACTCCCAACGACGAGAAGATGATGATAATGACAAAGAGGAAAAGTGTCAGTACTAAAGCTTCTTTTTATTTTTCAAGAAACTATTTTGATTACTTTTTTTTCAAATTTATTTTATGTTACAATAGATGATAATGATTTTTGTAACCCCTAGACCGGACAATGCAGAAAGCCCGACCTATAGTGGTCAAATTTAATTGGTATCAGAACAAACAAACGGGACATCTTTCCTTAGAAGTTTTGTCAAAGGGGGGACAATGGTGGAAAAACCCTCGACAAAGCGTTAATAATGCTCAGCTAAGCCCAAAAAACTGTGGATCTCAGACACATTTCTAAGAGACTTCCAATTATATGATCGAATATTTAAAGAATAATTAATTATCACGATAATTATATTATTATACTCAATAACTCAACCTATTATATTAACTTTATTTTTTTCATTTATTTAGATATTTTTAGACTTAGTTTATTTTACTTTCTTATTATCCCTCTCTATAACTGTTAATTTATTTATTTTTAAGTATTAACTTAATCTGAGTTTAATTACTAATGAACAATGTTACTACTCGATTAAAAAAATAAACTTATTAAATAAAAATAAATAATTAAGTTAAGATGATGACGCATATCGATATCTAATGGAGTGATTAATTTATTTGATTAATTAAAATTAGGAGTAAATTAATATAATAGATAATAAAAATTTAATATATAATCATAAAAAAAATTAACCGTCTTATAATCACTTAGTTAAATTTTAATGACTAGTGATTAAAAATAAAACCAATTAAATAATTCACTAATTAGATATTATTTTTTTAATTGTTATCAAAATAGAATGGACGCAATAATTTAGGTGTCACCCACGTAATTTACCCAAATATTAGATCATTAAAACATGTATGTACTAGAGATATTATATTATGGGTAAGTCTCATCACGTGTCCATGAGACCAACCACTAAAAACAACACACCTCATCAATTTTTTATGTCATATTATTTTTTTAAGTGAATCTTTACTTGAAAAAAATATTTTTAAAATAAATTAACAGTAAGTATGAGTGAAGATTCACTTAGAAAAATATGACATGAAAAAAATGATGAGATAAAAGTTTTTTAGTGGTTGGTCACATGGGTGACGTGGTAGGACTTACCTATGATATAATTTTTGGTCTATACTGGGGCGAGGATATACTAAGCCAAAACATGTCATATGCTTTGCGATCAAACTGAAAATTAATCGGAGATCGATTATCTACTGCTACTTGCAGTTTAAGAAATAATTTTGGGTTTTAACACTTTCTCTTTTGGGATAAAAATAGTAAGGTTAAGTTTGTTTCTTTTTGCCAGGATTTCTCCCCTTTCTTACATTTCATCTAAATTATAAAGCTTTTATGGTGTCTCTTTCGGTTCAATTCAATTATGGTGAGCTTTTCTATTCTTTCTCTATAAACGAAGATATCTGCTTGATTTATTTTATCTTTAATCTTTTTGCTTTTTGAATTTTTCATATAGCGCTGATAGGTTGGTGTAATATTTGCTTGATTTTGAATGAAATGGATTATGGGTTTTTTCTTCTTAGTTTTCTTTATTTTTGTTTTTACTGAGAATTTTTGGGTGTGTTTTTATAGATACAAGTTTTGAGATTGTTTGTTAAACTTTGGGTTATAAGGTTAAAAATATGATCTTTTTGTTGTTCTTTACAATAAAATTGCTTGAGCTAGTGATCTTAATTCATACACAACTGTAGTTCTAATTTCTTTTGTTTCCTTAGGGTAATGAAATATTTTAAGTTAGATATATATTTCTGATTTCTTTATTGTAAGCATGTTTTAATGTTGGTTAAACTGAAACTGGGGTAACAACTTTCGCATAAGATCTTAAATAAGTTTTTATTTGTCTAGATATGTTGCTCAAAATTTTTCTTTGTCAAAACATTTGGGAACCTTAGTTGAATTATAGTATTTATTCCGCTGACATTAATCTTGCTAAAGTTATTGAATTCATTTTCAGAAGCTCTGGGTTGAACTAGTTTGAAACCACATTTGAATTCTAGTAATTGCATCATTCCTTTTTTAAATTCTTTCACTGTTATGTGACACCCTCGCCCCGGGTTAGGAGACGGGAGCGTTGATCGGACTCTCAAACCCGAACTTGTAATCATGACCAAGACAATTTGTTTAACTGTATAACATTTCAAGTATATTGATTTATCAAATAACAGACCAATTTAAAACTTTTTTATAATATTACGAGTAAATTTCTTTATCAGTTATCGGGTCATTTTAAAACTTTTTCAATCCTTACACATATCTCAATTTCTAACTTCAAACTCGGTTCATTTATCAATTAATCATGGTCTTATTTGTTTTTCGATCACGATTCGTCCAATACTGGATCTCATTTTCAAATTTTAACTTTATATAAATGGTTGGGCCAAAAATGACTAGGGGTATTGATACCCCCATACATAGGTATCGGAACATGGGTATCGAACCCCAGTTCGATATCGGTCAACGGTGTTGACCTGGTGACTTGTTGACTTAAGGCTAGGGGAGCCTGATTCGATACTGGTGTCGAACCAGGGAACAAACAGCCATGCTTGGTATCGAACCAGGCATCGATCCCATTTCGTTACTGGGAGACCTGGTATCGAACCAAGTATCGGATCAAAAGGCCTTTAACAAATGGGGTATCGATACTCAAAGGGATGGTATCGATACCCCTGCTCAAAATGGCAGGTTTATCACTTCTAAGGCACTTAGATACTAACCAAAAGACCATCTATATGGTCTCATACCATCCTTAATCCTTAGGGAACAATTTTTAACTTGTTATGTAGAAAATGACAACTTCAGCTCTAACCATTTAACCATTTCATTACCAAGCTAATGTCCATGCCAATCATCGACCTTCAAGATGGCCTTTATGCCATGCTCTTACACAATGACATCCAACAGAAACATAATACTACCTTATGGGACAATACTTACTTGTATGGGCAACCAAAGACAACATATCAATTCTTTGATTAAGCATTTAATTCAAGACTCTTCCTAGTCTTAAACTATGTTCATTCCATAATCACCAAGTCTAAGACCATTTAGCTTTAAGGCATACAAATATGCCTGCCAATTTAGTTTTATACTTCCTATATCGTATGCATATGTCCAAGGCCATTATATTCCAAACATGAGTCAATCCCAAAAGATGTAAAGCTAGCCTATCATGTTCATCATGCCTTATGGGTTACAAACCAAAAGATCAAATAATCATATGTATAAACCATATAGCAAATCAAAATGCATGATATGAATATTATGCCACCATAATCTAGGAGTTAAGAAAATTACAAAATACCATACGTTGCTTGTTTGGGGTGCTTGCTCGGAATCAAACTCAATCCAACTTCTTGGCTCGATAACCTGTTATTTGGGGAAGGAGGAAACAAACGGTGGTAAGTATTTATGAGGTACTTAGTGAGGCAGCCCTAAGTTTAACCATTTAGACATTAATCAAAATAAAATAACATGCTGTAATCACTAATTTTATCCAGGGTTCAAACCCAGTTTTTTTAAATTTTGTCGTATCCAAATAAAGAGCTTGTAATTTTTAAATCAAGAACACTCCTTTATTATATATATGTTTACAAAAATTATCATACTATATATGTTATTATGTTATTTGTTTTCTTTTAACTTTGTAGATATATTTTTCTTTCAACTTTAAAATGTATATATGTTACAAAAACCAAAAATATTATATTGTTACTTTTACATATATTTTATTATCAAATATAAAAAAAAAGAAAAAAAAAGAAAAAAATCTAAAAATTGCATAATGTTAATAATTTTATTATTAATTTTGTTTTTACTTTGCTTTCGTTTAAACATTTTTTCCCTTTTATTTTCGGTTTTCAACTATTATTATTATTACTATTTTTTATTTGGTATTACTATTATTATTATAATTATTTTATAAAAAATAATCAAATTTATAAATAACAAACCCAATTTTAAATAAATAAACAACCCAATTTATTATACAGTCCAAATACATAAATTTTTAAACCCAAAATAATAAAGTACAAGCACAAATTCTAATAATAATTAACAAGCCCATTCCTTTTATTAATAATAAACATTACAAGCCCGCTTAGTTTGAGCCCATATGATAACAAAAACCCTAACCCCCATCTACTCTTCTCTACACAGTCCATGGAAGACCATGGGATCATGGGATGATTGAACGGCCACGATCGTAAGGAGAGAGGATTCCAGAAGTCGGATGCGCCAGACGCGCGCCTCTCCACATCTCCTCACGCGCGCGTCCCGTGCACGCGTGCCGATCCAGTTGCCCGAGAGATCATTCATCTTTCCACCGTTGTCGGTCAACGGTTACCGGATGTTCAATGTTGGTCCCCTCTCGTTCGGCAGTTGACAACGCATACAAAAACCAAACTAGCAATATCAGAATGGTACGAAATAATTAACTAAAATGCAGATTACACCAACATGAATCACAGGGGAATTTCGGCTAATTTTGTACAACCTAGAGGCTACAACGCACGAATCAGAGTTTTAGAGAATAATCGACAACCCCACAACAAAGATTTCAGAGAGCATACATCCAAAAAACAGTAGAACCAATAGAAAATTAAGGATTTTCTTCCTTTAATATTTGTAATATTTCGGTTATAAAACCGAAATCATCAAGTTTGTAAAGGGATTGACTCCCCCCATTTTTTCAATCAATAGAAAAATCGAAACATTTCTAGAGGTAAAGAACCTTTTTGCATCGAATAAACATACAAGTTAGAGTTTCAAGCTTTTTTACCTTTTTTCGGACACCATTTAAGGTCCACCGCACCTCCTTAGATCTCCGGAATCGGTAATAAACACCCGGCCTTTGAGCCACCGTGGTGAGCCACTGATGGAGAAAAGGAGTCCCTTTTCTTCTTCTTTTTTCTTCTGGTCGAGATAAAAGGGGTTTTAAACTTTCTCTTTGTTTCGGTTTGTTATAAGGGAAAATGTTTTTTGTTTTGGTTTTCGAAACACACACAAAAAAGAAGCTTTTTGAGGCATTTTGGTTTCGGTGGCCGATTTTGAAAACGGTGGAGGTTTCTGGGTTTTGTCTATGAACACCAAGAACACCCATGTTCTTTTCTGGTTCCTGAAGAACAAAACAGTGAAAAAGATGGTTTTCCTTTGGGGTATTCTGTACAAATATGAAACAAAAGGAGGGTGGTTGATTTGTTTTTGTGTTTTATAGTCCTTAAAAACTTTAAAAACGGGCTTTTTACATTTTAAAACCCTCCGTCCCTCTTCATTTAGTCCCGAAGTCCCTAGAATTTCTCTAAACTTTTCAATTTCGTCACCGATTTTGTTTATAAACGTTACTTTAAATGATTTAATTGTTTCTTGGTCCCTCCGTGCTTTGAGCTTATTTTTCAGGCCATTCCCCGTTTCAAAATAATGTCTCGAGGGTCTAAATATTTTCAAACCTTTTCAATCGAATCCTTCACAGTAATCCTTTGCTTATTTCCTTTTTTATTTTATTTCCTTTCTATTATTGTTTTTTATACATTTAAATTTATTTATTTGTTTCATATATTTTATTTATGTTTTATTTTAAATTATGTATGTTTTATTCATATTTTACTTTATTATGCTCTTTACTTTATTTTGTCACATTTGCATACAATATGTTATATATGTTTTATTTACATGTGCATTTATATTATGCCTTTAATTTGCTTTGAAATGCAATTTTATTCTATGCTTGTTTATATTATTTTATTTATGTTGTTCTTTAATTGTTTAGCTGCCCTATTATATTTTTTAAATTTATCATGCCTTGTTTATCTTATCTATGTTTTAACTTATGTATGTATTTTTGTATATTCATTTGTTTTATGCTTTTATTCTTTTTGCCATGCATTTTAGTTAGGTTATGCTTTTTTTATGTCATGTCTTGTACCTTTTTTTACCATGATCTTTTTACATATTGTTGTACTTATCTACCTATTGTATTTGTTTATTATTTTGCTCAAATCACATCTCACACTTTATTAATTAACGAACTTAATTTCAAATATCTTTATTCAGTCATAACGGGCCCGTGTTCCAACGTAGTGGTCGCGGTGTATGTGTTGCCTTCGGATAAAGACACGGTAAAAATAAAACCTAATTCGAACATTAAACAAACTTTAATTTAAATGTCACTTTAAAACAAATTTCCAAAATTAATTAAGCGGTTATTTTAAAGGTGCCAATTTTGAACGGTTTTTAAACCCTAAAACCGTTTTTAAACCGTAACCGACTCTCGGACCCATCTTTTTCGAATCTCTGGTTTTTACGGTGTCTGGCCTACCAAAGTGGTCGGTGGCGACTCCGATCCGTTTTTTTTAATTTCCATTCTTTTAAAAAATTTTCCCAACCTTTTCTTTAAATCATTTTCCAACTCTTTTTTTAAACAAATTCTAAAATCACTTTCAATTTCTAAAAATTCCCAAATCCTTTTTCAACACTAATTTTAGAAATCCCCAATTCAAAATTATCCTTTTCAATTTCAAACCCTAAATTCCCAAATTCCCAATTTTTACCTAATTTCTCAATTTCCCCATCTTTGAGATAAATTTCCAATTTTAATTAAACCCTAATTTTTCACTATCCCATTAGTGACCCATTTTTACCACACTTCCTCTTTATTACTCTTTTAAATTTTAATTTTTTTAATTAGCGAAAGGGTCGCTACAGTTGGCGACTACGCTGGGAACGTTTTTTAAAAACAAACGAGTCAAGCCTTGTTTCAAAAAAACGCTTAATTAAATTTGGAAGTCTCAAATTAAAGTGGCAATTAAATTATCATTTGTTTATTAATTCGAAGTTATATCATTTCAACCCGTCTATCTAAGTAGGGGAAAATGTTAGTGCTTTCGTGAGGATATTGTTCCTTCGTATGGGGCTAGCAAAGTACCTTCGGGGATCGACTACCCTATACTATCGTGAGGATATTGTTTCTTCATATGGGCATAGCGAAAGGGTCCCCTAAATTGAACTCAATCAAGATAAGCCTATAATAAGTGACGATCGGGGGCCTTGCTACTCTTAGAAGAGGATAGTGAGGACAATTTGGGTACCTCGTAGAACCAAAACTGCATTTAGAGAACTAGAAAACCTACCCAATTAGAGCCATGCGGTTAACCTAGATTCTGTTAGAGGAGATGAAATAGGGTTGCTTTGTCTTCTTTCTTGTTTGCTTTATCATTTTCGCATCAACATTTCATGAAGGTGTCGGTCTAGGTGGTTTGTCCAATTAGAGGCTTTCACCACAGTTAGAGAGCTAAACTAAGAAGTAGAAAAGTCATTGAAAGAAAGAAAGAAGAAAAGGAAACGAAAAAAGAAAACAAAAATAGAGATAAAAGAAGAAGAAGAAGAAGAAAATAAAAATAAGTCGATGAAAGTTGCTCAAAGGATAATCACTAGTATGATCAACACCTTCGCTTGCATTCATTCTCCCATTTCATGCATTTTCATAGCATGCATACTTTTTTTTGCATCCATCAATAAGACAAAGAAATTGACCTTGGATACCTCGTGGCAGTTTTCAAGCCGCAACCATTCCTTATTCTTACAACACCCGCTCTCAATCGAGAATCATGGAGGAACGATTGGCTAATGTTGAGAAGTCACAAAAGGAAATTGAGGACCGTTTAACCAACATTGAGGCAAGGATTGAGAAGTCCCAGAATGACATCATCTCCAAGCTTACCAAGTTGTTCGGAAAGTCCGACCATGGAAAGGACAAGGTTTCTGATGAGCAATCCAACATGGAAGATCTAGGTGGCAACACCTCTCACACTAGGTCCCAAACCGAATTGTCAATTCTAAAAGGTGTTCACATTACCGGGGCATCTGCTAGCCACCCAATCGACTTGGGTCATGGTTTTGAGAATGAAGTCAACGTCGAGCTCCTAGATTTGGACTTGATGAACGGGGTAGAGTCTAGGTTAAGGAAAAAATTTGAAAAGAAATTTGAGGCACAACGCTTCCAGGTCGAAGAGAAAGTCAACCTACTGCAAGCCACCGAAGACTACGGGATCGACGCCTACGAGCTAAGCTTGGTGTCGGATTTAGTCATCCCACCTAAGTTTAAGGTACCGGACTTTGAGAAATATGACGGGATCACTTGCCCCTCAGCTCACCTAACGATGTATTGCCGCAAGATGGCGGCACACTTAAGGAACGAAAAACTTCCTATCCACTGCTTTCAAGATAGCCTGACCGGGGTAGCTGCTCGTTGGTATGCCCAACTCAGTCGGGCAAATATGAAATCTTGGAAAGACCTGTCCAAAACCTTTACCGAACAATACAAACATGTGAAGGACATGGTCCCAAACAGAACCATGCTTCAAAGCCTGTCTCAGGGGCAAGATGAGACCATCCGGCAGTATGCCCAACGGTGGAGAGACATTGCTTCTCAGGTTCAGCCGCCCATCTTGGAAAATGAGATCACTCGCTTGTTTTTAGACTTGCTTCATGGTCCACTCTATGAGAAGATGATAAGCAATACATCTTTGGGATTTTCCGAGTTCGTGAGTACGGCTGAATCCATCGAGGCTGCCTTCAAGAGTGGCAAGTTGAAATTCAAGGAAAGCACGCAAAAATACCCGAAGAAGAGGGACAATGAGGTGAGCTATGTGAATACCCCTAAGTCCAACAATGTCTTTATTGCCCCAAAGTCTGCAAATGCACAAGGATTCGACAAAAGAGACCCGAGGAAGGAAGAAGTCTTCACCCCCATACCGGTGACTTATAGTGAGCTCTACCCTAATTTTCTCGAGGCGAATCTGGTTCGTCCCTACCATATCACCCCGATGCAACCTCCTTACCCCGCATGGTATAACCCTAATGCCAAGTGTGAATACCATGTCGGAGTCACCGGGCATCAAACTAATGATTGCAAGGCCTTCAAGAGGATGGTTCAGAACTTGATCAATATCGGGGTCATTCAATTTGACAATCCGAATGTGAAAACCAATCCGTTGCCAACCCATGACGAAGCCTAAAGGAGAGGGGTCCCACGAGTCACCAAAAGTCTAGTGCATCTCACTCCAAGTCTGGTTTTCATAGATGTCTTTTTGCATCTGTTTCCTTGCATTTCAGTTTTTCTCTTTTATGCCTTAATCAATCTCACTACTTTGGCCCGAAAGTAGCGATGATCTTTTGTAAAGGGTTTCTATCATGTTTCTTATCCTTTTAATTCAATGAAGCGATGCATTTTCTTAGAATGTCTTTTCTTACCCTTTTAGAAGATTCTTTGATATACAATGCTTATCGTGTCTCCGATTCAGACGTATAAAAGAAGAATTAATTAAATGTTGTGACCACGATGAAGTACAATTTTTTTCTTCAATCTCCTTCGGTCGGAAAGCTTGACAAAAAAGATTACTACTCATTCGATAATGTTCAATGATAAGAAAGTCCTGTAGACAGAGAATCTACTCGAGTTCGGGAATTCCAAAAGGTTAAAAGAATTAAGAACAAGAAAAAGCATTATAAAAAAGGTGAAAATTTTGAAACCCCCAAATGAACGAGCAATCTAATAAGTCTCGGCGTATCTTAATGGAGCTGTGGGGAAGAACGAATCCAATAAGGAGTCAATTCTCCACCAGTTCGATACCCTAGCATTAGGGATGACTCTTTGAAGACACTGACACCTTAATACATCACTTATTAAGTGCAAGCTAAAACACGTACCTGCACTTGAAATTCTCAAACCGAGTTATAAGAGAAAACAAATTTGAGAACTAGAAGGAGTAGTTTTCAAGGAGTTCAAGCAAGTACGATAATCATGAGGATGTCCGAACAATTTGAACAAAATTTTGATACTTCAAATATCGCCGCAACATTTCAAGACAAAACGTTAACTACTAAATTTTGAGTTGAGACACTTTTGCATTCGTTATCCAAGGTCTATGTTCCTCTTATTTTTACTATCAGTTTTCAATTTTTGAACATTATTTTATAAAGGCGTTATCTGTAAAAACGCTAATTTTTTAAAAATTCTTCAAAATATTCTTGAAATTCATTTTTGACAAAATGCAAGAAGATTGATGCATTTAACCATCTTTGATTAATCCCAAGAGTGGAAACATCACACGATATGAGGCTTCCCATAAAAAAGGGTTCTTTTCATTTTTCAAGAAGATTGCTCGAGCTTGCTGTCGAAGATGTCCAAACTTTTTGGACTACAGTTAGAAAACAAAATTTTGGGGAAAAATTTTGTTGGGGAAAAAAGGCAACCTTTCAGCCTAGTGATAAGAGTTCCCTCAAAGACAGAGTCTAACCAAGTCAATCCATGACTGAAATTTTGAAGAAAGGCTTCGATTAAGCCCAAGCCATTTCGAGAAGGTAGAACCCACACTGTTTGGGGCACAATCAATTGAAAGGATTTCTCACTTAATGCGACCTTTCGGATGATTATAGTTTAGGGGCAAGTGCTCATTAGGGTTCACCCTAGCTTCGAGAACGCTCATCAATGACAACTCTTAACCTCGGTCTTAAATCCAATAAACCTCTTTTCTTGACCTATGCAATTCAACGGTCTTCTATCAAGAAGTAGATACAGTGAAGATAGAATCCCGAGTATCCAAGGGTGATCAAATTTTGAGGGCTCAATCCTTAAACAATAAAAAGAAAAGCATTCATCAATCAACTTAGTTTTCCCTAGAACTGGGGTATGTCAATATCTGCATTCACTTATGCCTTATCCATGTTCAGGCATTCCCAAGAATTAGGGGCACATTAATTCATGCATCCATTTATGCATGCATCATTTAAATAGATATCCTTAGGTTAGGGGCATACTAACCACACCTCAAATCACTTTAATGTCTTTTGACAGGAAATTCACATTTTTGGGACATCAATAAGGCGATCAGTGCGTGATGAATCAAGCCATCAGTAAGACGATTAGTGCATGATGGATTATTCTCCTCGGGACATCAGTAAGATGATCGGTGCATGATGAACCGAAACTTTAATCTAGTTGTCAGTAAAGCGATCAATGCATGACGAGCTAGATTCTTCAATATTCATTATCTATTTTTGGCACATCAATAAGAAGATCAGTGCGTGATGAACCAAGCCATCAGTAAGACTATCAGTGCATGATGAAACGGATCTTCAATCTAGCTGTCAGTAAGGCGATCAGTGCATGGCAAGCTAGGTTATGCAATATTCAACTCCTTTGCTTCAGGACACCCGTAAGACGATCAGTGCATGATGGAACGGACCAACATCAAATTCTTCAGGCAACAGATCATTCGACGCGTGAAATGATGGCTCAAACAGGGAAGTCGGATAAAATTAGTGCTTATTGTCTTGCTTTATCATTGTTTTACAACGATAAGCAAAGAGGGACAACTGTAATCACTAATTTTATTCAGGGTTCAAACCCGCTTTTTTTATTTTTTATCGTATACAAATAAAGGGCTTGTAATTTTTAAATCAAGAACACTCCTTTATTATATTTATGTTTAACAAAATTATAATACTATATATGTTATTATGCTATTTGTTTTCTTTTAACTTTGTAGATATGTTTTTCTTTCAACTTTAAAATGTATATATGTTACCAAAACCAAAAATGTTATGTTGTTACTTTTACATATATTTTATTATCAAATATAAAATAAAAAAAAATCTAAAAATTTCATAATGTTAATACTTTTATTATTAATTTTGTTTTTACTTTGCTTTCGTTTTAACCTTTTTCCCCTTTTTTTTTGGTTTTCAACTATTATTATTACTACTACTTTTTATTTGGTATTATTATTGATATTATTATTATTATTATTATTATTATTAGTTTCTTTTATAAATAAATAATCAAATGCATAAATAACAAACCCAATTTTAAATAAATAAACAACAACCCTTATTATACAGTCCAAATACATAAATTTTTAAACCCAAAATAAGAAAGTACAAGCCCAGATTCTAATAATAATTAACAAGCCCATTTCTTTTAATAATAATAAACATTACAAGCCCGCTTAGTTTGAGCCCATATGGTAACAAAAACCCTAACCCTCATCTACTCTTCTCTGCGCAGTCCATGTGAGACCGTGGGATCGTGGGATGATCGAACGACCGCGATCGTATGGAGAGAGGATTCCAAAAGTCGCACGCGCCAGACGCGTGCCTCTCTACATCTCCTCACGCGCGTATCGCGTGCACGTGCGCCGATCTAGTTTCCCGAGAGATCATTCATCTTCTCGCCGTTGCCGGTCACCGGTCACCGGACGTTCAACATTGGTCCCCTCTCGTTCGGCAGTTGACAAGGTATACAAAAAAAAGTAGCAATATCAGATTGGTACGAAATAATTAACTAAAATGCAGAATACACCAACATGAATCACAGGGGAATTCCGGCTAATTTCATACAACCCAGAGGCTACAATGCACGAATCAGAGTGTCAGAGAATAATCGACCACCCCACAACAAAGATTTCAGAGAGCATACATCCAAAAAGCAGTAGAACCAATAGGAAATTAAGGATTTTCTTCCTTTAATATTTGTAATATTTCGGCTATAAAACCAAAATCATCAAGCTTGTAAGAGGATTGATTCCCCCCATTTTTTCAATCAATAGAAAAATCGAAACATTTCCAGAGGTAAAGAACCTTTTTGCATCGAATAAACATACAAATTAGAGTTTTGAGCTTTTTTACCTTTTTTTTCGGACAGCATTTAAGGTCCATCGCTCCTCCTTAGATCTCCGGAATCGGCAATAAACACCCAGTCTACGAGCCACCATGGTGAGCCACCGATGGAGAAAAGAAGTCCCCTTTCTTCTTCTTTTTTCTTCCGGTCGAGATAAAAGGGTTTTTAAACTTTCTCTTTGTTTCGGTTCGTTATAAGGGAAAATGCTTTTGGTTTTTGTTTTTGAAACACAAAAAAAGAAGCTTTTTGAGGCATTTTGGTTTCGGTGGCCGGATTTTGGAAACGATGGAGGTTTCTGGGTTTTGTCTATGAACACCAAGAACACCCATATTCTTTTTTGGGTCCTGAAGAACAAAACAGAGAAAAAATGGTATTCCTTTGGGGTATTCGGTACAAATATAAAAAAAGGAGGGTGTTTGATTTGTTTTTGCGTTTTATAGTCCTTAAAAACTTTAAAAACGGGCTTTTTACGTTTTAAAACCCTCCGCCCCTCTTTATTTAGTCCCGAAGTCACTGGAATTTGTCTAAACTTTCCAATTTCGTTACCGATTTTGTTTATAAATGTTTCTTTAAATGATTTAATTGTTTCTTGGTTCCTTCGCGCTTTGAGCTTGTTTTTCAGGCCATTCCCCGTTTCAAAATAATGTCTCGAGGGTCTAAATATTTTCAAACCTTTTCAATCGAGTCCTTCACAGTAATCCTTTGCTTATTTCCTTTTTTATTTTATTTCCATTCTATTACTGTTTTTTTATGTATTTAAATTTATTTATTTGTTTCATATATTTTATTTATGTTTTTATTTTAAATTATGTATGTTTCATTCATGTTTTACTTTATTATGCTCTTTACATTATTTTGTCACATTTGCATACATTATGTTATATATTTTTTATTTACATGTGCATTTATATTATGCCTTTAATTTGCTTTAACATGCAATTTTATTCTATGCTTGTTTATATTATTTTATTTATGTTGTTCTTTATTTGTATAGTTGCCCTATTATGTTTTTTTAAATTTATCATGCCTTGTTTATCTTATCTATGTTTTAACTTCTGTATGTATTTTTGTATATTCATTTGTTTTATGCTTTTATTTTTTTGCCATGCATTTTAGTTAGGTTATGCTTTTTTTATGTCATATCTTGTACCTTTTTTTTACCATGATCTTTTTACATATTATTGTACTTATCTACCTATTGTCCTTGTTTTTTATTTTGCTCAAATCACATCTCACACTTTATTAATTAACGAATTTAATTTCAAACGTCTTTATTCGGTTGTAACGGGTCCGTGTTCCAACATAGTGGTCGTAGTGTATGTGTTGCCTTCGAATAAAGACACGGTAAAAATAAAACCTAATTCGAACATTAAACAAACTTTAATTTAAGTGTCACTTTAAAACAAATTTACAAAATTAATTAAACAGTTATTTTAAAAGTGCCAATTTTGGGCGAGTTTTAAACCCTAAACCCGTTTTTAAACCGTAACCGACTCTCGAACCCGTTTTTTTTGAATCTCTGGTTTTTACGGCGTCCGGCCTACCAAAGTGTCTAGTGGCGAGTCCGATCCGTTTTTTTTTTAATTTCCATTCTTTTTAAAATTTTCCCCAACCTTTTCTTTAAATCATTTTCCAACTATTTTTTAAACCAATTCTAAAATCACTTTTAATTTCTAAAAATTCCCAAATCCTTTTTCAACCCTAATTTTAGAAATCTCCAATTCAAAATTCTCCTTTTTAATTTCAAACCCTAAATTCTCAAATTCCCATTTTTTACCTAATTTCTCTATTTCCCCATCTTTGAGATAAATTCTCAATTTTAATTAAACCCTAATTTTTCACTATCCCATTAGTGACCCATTTTTACCACACTTCCTCTTTATTACTCTTTTAAATTTTAATTTTTTTAATTAGCGAAAAGGTCGCTCCAGATATGTCAATGTTTCCACTCAAGAAGATTTGTTCTTTCCCCCACTTGTTTTTATCACCCAAGGACAAGAAGCCACACTTTGAAAGAGCTAAATGGAGTATAACTAACAAAATTAATAAATAATACTTGTGCAAAGGTCTAATGAAATAATTATTTTTATGTTTGAAGTTCAAAAAAGACATTATCATGGTTTTTAGGATTTAATACTGGAATAGAAGAACCCAAAAATAATGACCGATAAATATCAAAGGACACATAGCAGGGATCCAACCTCATAAGCAAAAATATGTTACAATGAGTGGTCGAGGAGTACATGTCCTAAAATTTGATATACAATCTGAAATGGAAAACTTGCATGGCAAGAGGAATGTGTTAATGGAAAGACTTTCAAGAATTAATGGAGCATGACCAAAAAATTTTGTAAGTAATTCAGTATCTATAAATTGTTTAGATAAATGTAAAAAAAAAAAGTTGAGGAAAATTAAATTGTTAAGGTGAATGTCCCTTATACGAAGAGAATAAAGTTTATTCAAGATTTAAGATTCAAAACTGACACCTTGAAAATCAAGATAACAACCGATGGAGAATTCTCATGTAGTACGCTCCTCCAATGAAAGTATATGAACTTAAACAACTTCCAATGAAATATGTGAAGTACTATGGATTTCAGATTCCAAGGGATACAACATATGACTGGCTTTGTAAAGATTTATCTCTAGATCCACATAATTAAGTTCTCTTAACACATAATCTTCACCATTGAATGCGGTTTTCAGGAGAGTGTTTCATGGAGTAGTTAGTAATATCGAAACATACAAGTGTACATAAAGTGTGTATATATACAATTATTACGAGCTTTTTAAGTCGAGTTTGAGTCGGTTCAACACGATTTGTTAAGGTCTTGAGTCAAACCAAAACTTTAATTAAGCTTACTAGACATGAGCTTTGATTGAGCCAAACTTGAATAACTTACAAGCCAATTAGTCTTACTAGTTATTATCACCCCTAATTCTTATTACTTAATGAAAAGAAGATTCAAGTTTAATTCAATAAAAATATAATAAATAAATGAATATTCATTATAATTTTTATAAACCCGAAGAATGCAAAAAATATATATGTAGTAGGGGACAAATTAGATATGGCTACAATAACGTTCGCAGAAACAAAACCGAAACTCGCCACGAGTATACTCTGTCCTAGAACTCCCTATGTTTAAGAAGTTAGTATTTAACTAAATTAAATATATTCTAACAAATACTAATTAAAAGTTAAAGTTCTAACTAAATACCGAAAAACTCTCTCCAAAAGAACTAAGATAACAATCCTCCAAGTTATCGAAAGTCTTTTCTCTCAAAAAAAAAATATAACAAAAATAAAATACAATATATTTTTTAAAATTTAAAACATACTTTGTAGAGATATGACGACCAATAAAATAAGAAAGCGATACACTATGAGCACTGACCTGCTCGTATGAATAGCATAGCTCTTCTTATATGAGATATTGATCCAAACATTGATAGTGTGAACAATAATCATGAAAATAAGATATCGAATCATGATGTTCCAAGAATAGAAGAAGAAGAAGAAAGGATTATGAAAGTCGAAACTATCAAGATTTGCAAGCACACTTGTTATTTATTTCTTTTAATGTGTTATTAATCTTATCTCGTCTCAAATAAAAAGATTAAATCTTTAAGTTTTATTTTGAAACTATATTTTAAATCTTATTTAAAGCTAATTCTATTACGGTTTAAAAGAAAGAATATACACAAATAAGTTTAACAAAATATTAATTGAAGATGCTCACCTAAGATAGCATCACCCGTGAGAGAAAAGTGTCAGTATTGATGAGGGAGAGGTGGCGGTGAGTGTAATACTCATGGAAAGAGACTTATGACATGGATTCACACAACATTCAAACATGCTAAGCAGTTCACTTTATACTTAGAGCAAACATGTTTTGGCAAGTAAGGATAACATACATGATCATATTAGAAATTCGAACTCAATTCGATTAACATGGAACGGACAAGTTGACTACTTTCTTACACAAGGATCTTATAACTTGATTTAGAAGTTCTTGACATTTAGGACATGATACATTGAAATCTCTTTAAGCTATCTATTCATAAAGATCTTAAGCGCAATATATTCATAAAACCTAATACAAACCAAAATTTAAAGTCTCTTGTGACCAAAGTAATCAAATAATCCTCCTTAAGTACATACCATTTAAGTAATTTAGGATTAACACTTGTTATCATTAAAGCACTCATTTTGTCATACTTAGTAAATTCTAACAAGGTACCAATTAGGTATTAATTAAAAGACAAGAAATCTAATTGGTCTTATTTAAGGTTCAAATAACCTCATAGTAATGTCTTAAGAAAGGATGACTTTACTTAAGGGACAAGTAGCTTAATCAAGTTTAGCCTTGAATACCTTTTGAAGTCTCTAACCAATTAGACCTATAAATTCCTTTACTACTTATGCATGTGTCATATTTGAATCCTTATTAAAATGAACATGTATCTTTACTTACAAAGCAAGCTAACGACTTGGTATTTCTTGTCTAATTTGGTTATTCAAAGCTTAGGTAACAAGGTTCTACCAATTTAAATACCTAGCCATTTCTTCTTTCTCTATTTGGGTCCATACAGATTAAGCATGCACATTATCTTTGTTAAGTGTACGTATCATTGTCTAATATCTCTGTTCAAATTATATCAAATCAAAACATGCATTATAATCATTCATAACTTCAAAGACCATCCAACTAGTATAACACACAATCTCATACAAATTCATATGGCTAGGAATCAATAATTAACACTTGAGTAAACCATTCAAATATCAAATAGGCACCACTTGAACCTATATCCAATTGAACAAATAAATTTCTTCTTCTAGCCTATACATTTGTTGATTTAAAATTCCTTTTTAATTGAACCTATGTTTCTTTCTTAGTAGACAAAAAAATCTAAATGGTCTTACTTAAGGTTCAAGTAACAAATTAGGTATGACTTAAGCAACTGTGATCTTATCAAATTTCTAGTATTCTATGCATAAACATTAGGGACCTATAATACGTACATTAATCGGCTAAACCATACCTCCAAGCATACAAGGAACTAATACCATAATCAATACACTAATCTCATGCATACTTCATACAAATCAATCTTGAGACTTCAAAAATATCCATGATTGACTAATTCATAGATACTTAACAAACATATCACATTACTTTAACATATAAATCTTGAGATCTATACGAATTCCATGGAAGGCTATAACATGCATTTAAATTTTCTATGCTTCCTAGGATCAATCAAACAAGCTCTCTATATGATTATCAACCCTATTCAAAAGTATAGCAACATATCATACCAATATTGATATACCTAGTAACATAAGACTTATAATCATTGAACATCATATATACCAACTATTAAGCTCCTAAGCATCTAGCACCCATAAAAGCAAACACATTAGTTATAATTTTATTAAAAAATTATTTAAACCGAGCTTAATATATATATAAACAATATAAAACAAACGTCAAAATGTATTTTTAAGCTCATTTGAATACAATCTAGTGCCACCAATTAGGGGATTGTACAAAATATAAAAGAGAATTATACACTTGATATGATTGATCTTGCCCTTAGCCCAATGAATAACTCCATGTAGTCAATGTAAGCTCACTTAACCTACCATTAAGGTGGGAAAGAGGAAAAAAGAGTTTTAAGTACTCTCAAGTACTTAATGAGGTAACATCTAAAGCTAACCAATTTACATTTTATAGCTTATTCAATTATTGGCTAATTTTAGCTAAGATATTCAACTAATAATATTTCTTTCTCAAATCGTTTATACCATTCCAATTAAGATTATGTTCAATATTAACTTCAATTCATTTCACTTATCAAGCAAAGTATACAATCTTATTCCTATCTATGATCAAGTCAATCAATCAATTTATATAATCTAATCAAGCTTGTAACCTTATAAGCAAGTAACAATGATCTCATGAAGTTAACATGCCAAGATAGGCCTATGAATCAAGCAATAAACCTCTCAAGCAATCAAGTTTATCACATTAAGCATGTAGTGTCATATAACATCTAAGATCAATATCAAAACAAACTTTAAAGTAGTTAGTCATATATACCGAATTATTTACAAGATCTTTCATGTTACTTGTCATTTATAAGTATATCTTTTAAAATTTTCCTTGGTGTTTAGTTATAAAGGTACTAAAGTACTAAAGTACTAATTCACCAACTGTCGCCACAAGATGTACTGAAGTACTGGTCAATTTCTTCTACTATCGCCAAATGATCATAATACACATCTCTCCTATTATCGCCAATAAGGGACTTGGCCCTGTACTATAGTCCACTCTTACAAAAATAAGCTCTAGACTTTACAGTATTCCGCTAAACCTATGACCAACTAACAACCAATCACTTTTTTATGTACGCTCACATCTCAAGATTTCTTAAACTTTTATTATTCTTAATAAGCAATTGCTACCAACTAGTATTTATCAAAAATCATTCTAATATACAGGTCTTTCATGTCATGCTTCAAGCAATACTACTCAAGAATATAATCCATTCTAAACGTTCATGGTTTCCAAACAAGTATTAGATCTTATCAAGTCGAGCACATTATTTATTTCAAGACATTATTATACTAAGCATATTTCTTTCAAGGATTTCAAGGAGCATTTAAGTTTGTGTTTATTCAAGAATTAATCATTCAAGTCTCTTTTAATTTACAAGTTCCAACGTATACACTTGTTCAATTGATCAATAGTGAACAAGGAAGTCCTTTGTCCGGGCCATTCAAGTGGATATAAGGTAGCATAACAATCAAGCTATCGCCCTTGTTAGTATCATCTAGTTTACCTACTTACCATGGTTAATTCAACATATCCATCACCAAGTCATGTTTCAGGCATCCCAATACAAGTATACAAGTCAATAGAGGAAGGTAATAACTTACAAACAAATCTCATTTTTTCTATGCAATCCATTCACAATTTTCCAATAGCCAAGCATATACATGTAATCAATCACAAGCATAATCATCATGAAAATATTGCATACCTTGCATCCAAGAAATCAACGTACCATTACTCATATTGCTTGTATAAACAATGCAAATATGATCATGCAATTAACAAGATATTATAGCAAATAACATAAGCAACAATGTTATTAATCAATTAGTCCTCTTTCCCTTAATTAATATCGAATATTCTTAAGTTATTTTATTTGGTAAAGAATAAAAAAAGTGTCTAGGACCTAGGTCCTAACCCCAAGGGAAGCTACAATCGCAATACTCCAAGCTAACTATTCAAGGAATTCTTATGATAATCCCCATATTCTTCCTCTTTGCTTGTTCTATTTGGCTCTCTTTATCCACTGCATCCACCTTAGGATCCTTTAGAAAGTCATACAAGCATAAAATTTCATTAAAATTCATTCTATCCAAAACAATTCATGATTCCATATGCACGCATGTACACACTAAAACGATTATGCAAGGCAGATTGTATAACTTACTAATTTAGTTATATCTTTTAATCCACTTGATGGAACTTTACATACTTTACATACTTTACATGCTTATAAAGATAATAAAATTATATTTTATATCATGAAGTCCTTGCAATTTCATTATTTAACAATTAATATAGTTTTTAGCTTAATTCCATGACACCTACATATTTCGATAGTTTCATAACCTAAAAAATTTTATTTCTAGATTTTAGCTCACAACTCTAAATGCAATTATGTTTTATCCTAATGAAAATAGACATAAAAGTATAATCCGTCAATATTTTAGCCTTAAATTCCTTGTACATGAATTATGGTAAATTTTCAAATTTACTACCCAAAACAAAGCACTCTGAGAAGATTACAACTATCATGTTTTTAATCTCATTTATACCAATTTTAAAATTATTTTCATATGATCAAAGATCAAAGTTCATTATAAAATCAAATTCTAGAAATTTTCTCCTACAATTTTTCTCCTACAATAATTCCTTGTAAATGAATTATGGTAAATTTTTAAATTTACTACCCAAAACAAAGCACTCTGGGAAGATTACACCTATCATGTTTTTAATCTCATTTATACCAATTCCAAAATTATTTTCATTTGATCAAGATCAAAGTTCATTGTAAAATCAAATTCCAGAAATTTTTCAGAAATTTTCTCCTACAATTTTTTTTTCATATTTTATACGCATTGCTATCAATTTTACTAATTATGTCAACTAGTCCATTTAGCCTATTTACCTGGTCCACTTAAAGCTATTAGTTATTGATGCAGAAATTAGTATTAAACCTAAGAGATAACCGATAGAAGTTCCTCAAGGTACAATCACTCGATCCAAGGCTAAAAAATTTAAGAATGCTTTCACCTTGTTAATCGAGCGAGTTTGGGATGCTAGGTCTCAAAAGGGGGTTGAACTTGAACGCAATTGGAGTGAAGAGACATGCAAGCCATGCACATTTTTTCATTTAGTTTAAATTATTCATATAATTGTTTGTTTAATTTTTGGACATATAATTATTTTGTGACTTGTTTCTCTCTTTAAATTTTCAACATTTTATTTTGTAAGACATTAATACATTTTATAATTTAATTTTAGCATTTATATGTCACACATTAATTTATTTTATTTGACCAAATAGGTGTATAAGTGGCATGGCAACTTAGAACATGGAGGGGAAGCATTGTCTTAGTCATTTGTAGAGGATTAAACATCAAGAGGTGGAATAAGGTAAGAAACACCACTATTTAAATCTTCAGTGGCGGAAAATAATAGGAAGCATGATCCAATGCCTTTTCATATGATATTCATTTATATTCAATGGACAATTTTAACATTAGCCTAACATCAATTAAATTGCTTGTTATTTTAGAGCATGATCCAAGTATAATAGGGTTGTTTAGTCTTCATGAACCTTAATCTCCTATTTCTTATATTTTCGATGCATTTTGAATCACATCAATCCGATATTAAGAGATCAAAATATATCAAAATTCAGGCAATACAGGTTTAAAAGTCATACGTGATTTAAAACCATTCACTTTTATATCTTTCGTAACTTAGAATTTGAATATACTTGTGAGATTGTTCTCCTCACTATTCTTCATTAAACTTTTGTACTTCCAAGCTTGTTCTTATGATTCTCAACCTCTACTTTTCATCATCACGTTGGTTCCTGAATCTCAATATCTACTAGGTCATGTTCCATCAAAACTATACTTTCATATATTCAAACATTCTTTCCCTTTCACCACCATCCACGCATCCATCCTCTTTATCCTCTTGTTTCATCCCACCAAACCCGTTTGTTACCCTTCAACAACGAATTCATATAAACCTTGATTTTATGATCGAGAGCAAATATATCTCATCTTTAACCGACGGAGGTGAGCACGTATCAATTATCATGTGTTCATTCAAGTCAAATTCTTGCAACATTACTTAAATTTTCTAGCAATCTATCATCAAATATTCAAGAATTTTTAATATGCATCTCTAACAACCTAATTATCCCAACATTATAATACAATTCTAGCATTAAATTCATCAAGCATGCATTCTTGTTATCTCTAATTTCCAGCAAGTATCTAATTTCCAGTAATTAATCATACATTAAAATATCATATTAACATTAAGATTAAGAGGAAAGAAATGAGATTACATGAAATCATAAGTTAATTCACTCACTTTCTCTTAAAGTTGACAATAATTTGACTCTAAATTTACTAAGCTCTCATGGATATCTATTTGTTTTTGCTTCTCTTTAATTTTTTTCTTTCAATTGTCGGATAGGAGGTGGCGAAAATTGTGTCATCCAAGTCACTCCCCATGGTCGTCCACTCGGCTTAAAATTAAGTTAATTATCCCATAAAACCAAATCATACTTACATATTACATGAAATCTTCCTTTTGTTTGGTTTGTTTTAATTTGATCCTTAATTTGGATAATTAAACTTTTTTTTGCTTATGTTTTATCATAAAATCTTATAATTCATTTAATTTGAATTTAATTGAATTAGTTAATTCTAGTTACTTATGTATCAAGTAATTAAGTCTAATTTCGCGATATTACAACAAGAAAGAATGTTTTGGGGTGCTATTCCTGTAAAAAGAAATGTGAAAATGTACTACCGATTTTATAGATTTAATGCATTTTATGGAAAAAATAAATATATTTAATCGAAATCTAACGGTTATAAATCAAATATATTCAATTCTAATGGCTTGAAAATATACCAAAAGTTAGAAAATTTAGAGTTTCAATATTAGAGAAAAAAAATCAATTTCATACCCCATATATTTGGTTAAAATTTAAGTTTTTCAACTAGACTATACCAAAAAACATACAAAATATAATCGAAAGATAAAATACAATCGTAAGATTAATATTTTGATATTAGAACAAAAAATCTAATTCATCACTCATCTAATGATATTTTGTTTATCATTTAAGTTTCCAAATAATTGGTATTAGAGTTTTCGTGACATATTCATAAAGATTAAATCTTTTATTGATAAAATAAATCTTTAAATCATGATCAATGGACTCAAAACCGAGACCTGACTGCTTTTGCTTGAGATTCGACCTATGAGCTAACATAGCTCTTAGGTTTCGGTTAATGTATATAAAATATATTAATAAATCATGAATATATATAAAAGGTAGGTTTTAAAAGATATCTATAGCCTCAAAAATGTCTACTTAATTAGCAATGCAAATATTAACTAACCAGATTAAAAATAATATATAGATATCTAAACATACTTTTAAAATGTTTTGATAATGAAGGAAATGTCTTATAGAGCATGGGACAAAAAATATTCGAATGAGATAATTTTCTGTACCTAAATGTACCTAAACTAATTTTATCTAGTACATAAAAAAATATGAAATTTTACATAATTTTTTTAATTAAACAAGTTGAAAGTGCGCGTTGAATGACTGATAAAAAAAATAAGTATTTCAACATTCTATGAACAACATCATTCATGTATCAGTATTAGGATGCTCTTCTATCTATATCTAGTCCTAACGCTCTTCAATCTTTATTAGGCTCTCATTGCTCGATCTGATATGATCTGTTTGATAGAGAGACTATATCTTAGGCTTAATATCAATACTCAAATGACATGTATATAATATTTTATCTTTTGTTACTACGTTAATAGTTGACTATGACTTTGATATAACGACTATCTCACTACAGTTTCATTGGTTGGCTCTAGTATCTCTATCATAGCATAAATACCTGGTGGAGACTTTGGTAAATCAAAAGATAAAAGAACAAATTCCTCAACCTTTCTTTCTCATAACGTCATATAAATTCTACTCATGATCATAAAGCAATCTATGATACTGAAAATTTGAAATAAATACAAAAAAGTTAGAATAAACATTTTAATTAATCAAAATTCTTATATATTTTTAATATTTGCTCAATAAATAAGAATATTATTTATGTTAAAATATTAGCTTCGTCGAGGTTATATATGCATAACACCACACCAAGCTAGATTACAAATTCAATGATAAAACTAACGAAAATAATAAAAAATATCTCAAAAGATAGATGTGTGTAATTCAAGTGTAACATAAATTAATTTAACAATATGACAAAGTTATTTGAATCAAAAGAAATTTAAAATTTAGTTAATACCTCCTTGCATCGATTTTCTAAATAGTAGAAAAGACCCAAGTACAATCGTGAATAAGAATGAAAATAGGGTAAAAGAAGAGACAAAAGTCGGTCACTTATTTTGGTGCACTGTGTCACGATTATAATTAAGGCACCAAATTTAAAGATTCTCTATTTATTTTTATCAAACAAAAATATAATATTATTAATAAATTTTAATTTTAAAAATCTTTTTAGACTTAAATATATATTATTTATGAAAAAAAAAATATTAAATTTCTATTACCGTGAAAAGGACGGGAATGAGTCCCATGTCATTGTGTAGTCTCCATACAAGCTAATCTTTTTCTCTAATCATACTTGATGCATTACAAAATACGAAAACTACTACCATATATCATCCATGAAGTAGAGAAAATAAGATAGGCGTGAATTCTAGTAAATTTAGCTTATTTACAAGTATATAAAATTAAAATATTATTATAAATAATTAATTTTTCATTACTTTAAATATAAATTTATTAAAATTAAATAATTTTTTATACCTAAATGATGAACAATAAGGAGAAGAACATTATTCTCGCGAAATTCAATATAACTCCGAATATAAGTCTCTTAATTTGCATCATTGTCTAAGAGAGTAAATATATGTTAGTGTTGATGTAAAAATCCAAATTCACGGTAAATGTTTATGATCATGTTACCACGGATGTCGATAATGGTGTCAAACATCTTTGCTCTTACAGGTCATGTATATAATATAAAGATCTCTATCCTCAGTTATATATGTACTAGCTTTGAGAAAAAATAATAATAAATAAAAATTATGACCGAACGCAGTTAACCAAACCACGTATCATCGGTTTTAATTATTTTACTGGGAAAATCAACAACTTCGACCACTATTTTAGTTAGACGAAAAAATTTGTTTATGGGCTTATGGTATTATAGGTTTGTTTTGAAAGCAGTTAAATTTTTTATAGTTAAGAAAAAAAACTAACTATAATTATTTTATATTATTTAGTTTTGTTGGGAGGTTTATTTATATGAGAATTAATGTGGTTTCGGTGCGTAAATACCGTCATCTACTTAAGTATTTTGTTTTGAAAGTGATCTACACGCTCATTGTTTGCGAGTGTGAAAATCCATCTTCTTATAAATAAAACAACATATGTTTACTTGGGTTATTTTAGTGATTGTATTTAAATTATGTTTAATTTAATTGTATGTTTTTTTAATGTTTTTTAGAATATATTTTTAATTTAAGTAATTATAGTTATGAAAAATAAGGTAAAGGATGATAATGTTGATATCATTTTCGGATGAATAATATGTTAATAATAAAATAATTTTACAAATATTATTTATTATATAATTTATTATAAGAGACGATAAATTATTTAAATTATATTTAAATACAATTTAAATTTTTTCTTAGTTTTTATATCTTATTTTTAAATTTTAATATTTTTAAGCTTAGTATAGAATTTTTCTCTATATTCTCATTTGTTAATTTAAATTATAAATAACTTTCTGTAATTATTAAATATAATTATTTCTCATTTTTTCTTATATATTTAGTTTACTAATTAAGTCTCTAAACGATTGGTATCATAATTTTCGTCGTATATTCGTGATTATTATATATTTTTTTTATCGATTAATTTCTAAAGGCACGAAAAAAATAACGCGAATAACAAAAACAAAAACTGAGAAGATTTTTAGAGTGAATGTCTTAATTACTCAAAAATAAGATGATACAAATGAGGCTGGGGAGGCCTCTATTTATAGTTGATTCCCCTTAAATCCGACGGTTACCACTGATTTACATCGACTACTAGGATCAATTCCCACCAACTACAATGGCATAATCTTAAGAATATTCATTGTTAACTAACAAAACAAATCCTAGTATACAAGTAAAGTTTTGTATGGCCAAAGTAGCTATCTTTTAGAATTCTCTATAAATCGGGCTTGGTCTGGTGGTGTCTTTAAGCCCCAAATCTCTCTAAGAATCTTTTGGGCAACAATATGCGCAATAACTCGAACTAGAACTAGCGGTCCGTGACACTACCTTTATTGAAGATTTAACCACCAAGACTGTTTTAAGTATTCTTTTAATGAGAAATGAAAAACTATACTATCAATTTTATAAATATAATATATTTTTAAAAAATGTAAAAAAAATTCTAAAGTATACTACCGATGAAGAAGTACGAATAAACGCTTGTGATCACGTCGAAGATGAAAGGTTTTTCTTCCTTGTTTGGTAATAATTAGATTTATTTTAATCTAACAATTATAAATGAGACTATTATACATAATCTAATTCTAATAGCCTAAAAAGAAAGTAGAAAATTTAAAATTCAGAGTTTTAGTATTAGAACAAAAAATCTAATTTATATGTTTTCCTCATATATCTAGTTAATTATTTTAGTCTTTAAATTAAATTATACCGAAAGATAATAAACATAATCAAAAGACAACATAATTTTAAGATTAAAATTTTGATATCATAGAAAAAAATCAAATTAATCTCTTGTCTTGAGATATTCATTTGATCGATTAAGTCATTAAATAATGGTATAAGAGTTTTCGTAATATATTCATAACGATTAATTCATTTTTTATTAAATAGATCCTAGAATCATGTTCAACATAATCGAAATCTAGACTTTGGTAGCCTTTGTTAGATATTTAACTCTAAATCAACATAATTCTTAAATTATATTTCTAGGCATGAATCTCCTCTACTAATAGAAAAGACCCAAGTAAGGTCATGAATATGAATGAAAATGGGGTAAAAGAAGAGACTAAAGCTGACCCAAGTGCTTTGGTGCAGCATATTACGATAGTTATTAGGGCACCAAATCTAAATGAACCCTATTTATTTTTATAAAAAATAAATATGAAAATTAAATTTTAATTCAAAAAAAAGTATTTAAGATTTAAATATATTTTATTTACGAACTAAAATAATTATTAATTTTTTATTATCGTGAAGAGGATGGTGATGAGGCCCATGTCAGTATATAGTCTCTATATAGAAGAATCTTTTTCTCTAATCATATTTGATGCAATACAAAACACAGAGCTACTGCCAAATATCATCCATAAGTAGCGAAAATAAAGTATGCGTTGGTTTCAGTAAATTTAACTTATTTATAATTAAATTAAATTAAATTAAAATATTATTATAAATAACAATTATTTTTTTATTACGTTACATATAAGTTTGTTAAAACAATATAATTTTCTTACACCTGAATGATGATCCATAAGAAGAAGCATATTATGCTCACCAAAGCTATTATAGCTCTGAATATAGTTCTTTGAGTACGTAATACTAAGATATGTGTTTTGAGAGAATAAATCTATGCCGATGTGTATGTAAAAACCTAATACACTGTAAATGGTTATGATCATGGCATCGCCATGCCATAATGGTGCCAAAAATATTTGTTCTTCCGGGCTAAGTATATAATGTAAATATCTTCGTTCTTCGTCTAGAGATATTTTGGTGATTGATTAAGTCTCCAATTAAATAGTATCACAATTTTTTTATTAGGTAAATCTTAAAATCCTAAGCAATAGACTTCAAATTGAAACCTTAATTATCTTTATTAAAGATTCAATCACCGAGATTTTTTTAATAAAAATAGGACATTTTGCTATGATTTTATAAATATAATACATTTTAAAAGAATATAAATATATATCCTGAAGTATACTATTGATAAAAAAGTATAATGAAAAAACGCATGGTAAACACGGACGATGGAAGGTTTTTCTTTCTTGTTTATTAATCATTAGATTTAATTCAAATCTAATAGTATCAAATGAGAAGACTGTAAAGAATATTACTGTAACACCCCTATCTCGGTTTAGGAAATACAAGTACTACTCATGTTTTTTTAAACAAAACAAAACAAAAATCATCAAATCATACATTTATGCATTGCAAGATATTACATTTATGTTTCAAGTCACATCCATTGTTATTGTAATTGTGACTTACCTAAATTTTAGACCCATTTTAAAAACTTTTAAACTATTTAATCTTGATTTTCATTTGATTCACCTAAACATACAACTTTGATAACCAATTAGCATATAAATCACCATTCATGCCATGAAAATTGAGTTACTATCATGCATTTTTTGAAACAAACAATGAAAACTTAATAAAGTGACTTATTTGGTCTTTCTTGGGTGACAAGGAAATGAAATTGTATTTCTTTATGAGCAAGGAAACGAAATGGTCATTTCTAAAGCCTAAGCAACCTATTAAACTCATGTACCATTCTTTTATCTATCAAGACAAAATCTAGATTCATTGTTTAAATTGATCTAAACACTTATAAACATACTTAATCATTAAGACACAAGCACACAAACTTCTATAACACATAATCAAATTCAAATCAAACAAGACCACTTATTTTCAAATTCTCCTAGGATATCCTGGCATATTTTCATCATGGCATTCAATGTAAACCATTCCACATGCTAAATAGGCCATTCGAACCAACCTATCAAGACCTATCATGCATTATCAAGCAACAAGCAATCACCAAGCCATCTAGATCATTTAATCAAACATTTATCTAAGATTTTCTAACCAAGCAAGATCAAACTCAGGCTATACAAGTTTATCATGATAAACTAAGTACAAAATATGATTTAGCCTTAATTTTACATGCAAAAAGCTTAGTTCAATTATTTACATGCCAAATACACAAAACCAATATATACAAGCTATGGATACAATCTAAATTGCATGAAACTCCCATATTACAAGTTCACTAAGCCACCACTACTAGGAGTCTTACAAAACAAGATACCATACTTGATTATAAGCTTGTTGCTTGCCCTGATCAACCCTGATTTAGCTCCTTAGCTTGAGTACCTTTTGTTTTGGGAAGGTGAAAACAAAAGAGTGGTAAGTGCGATAAGTACTTAGTGAGGTAGCACCTAAGACTAACTATTTTAGACAATTTAATTATTAGACATTTAGCTAACTGATTCATATGATTTTCATAAGTTCCATAAACCGAGAGATATGTTAATCATACCTATTATTATTAAACATTTCATGTAACAAGAGTAATAAGCTTATCATATTTCAAGCATGCATTCCAAGAGAAACAACTTATATAGTCGAGCACTAACTAGCATATATTAAATGCATATGAATCATTAGTCAAATTCCATACATCAAAGCTTTTATTATGCATGGTCATAATCAAATGCTACTTTTAGCAACTTACACATACAAATGCTGCCGTAGCAAATTATCATTTTCAATACTTTCATTAGCAATTTTGTATTTTATTCATATCCATACAATGGCAAATGCATATATGATGGAGGCTATGAAGTCCTATTAATTCCATCTTTGTTAGATTGTAGTATTTAAGATGTCGGTCCCATGAGGACTGAGTCGACTTTACTACTTCTTATAACTGCACTAAGAAAACTAAAAACACAAGTAAATTGAAGAGTTGAATTATAACTAAGATAACTATAAAAACATAAAATTAAATAACGAAATAATAAGATAATAAAAGCGAGGCTAAATTGAGTGCTTTGTAGAGGAGAATCCAGTTATGTTAAGTATCCACTTATTAATGCAATGGGTTGAATTTCTGCCTCGGCGGATCGCACAAAGGGTCACCGCATCTGTCTAGACAGTGTTATGCCTTGTCGATAATTCAACATTCTATAGTTCTATAGAGCATCCTTGTATATCTTCTTCCTTATCCCTAAGCGAAGAGAACTGTTGAAACCCACGTTTGATGATACCTCTCGCGTGAATCAAGGACGGACAATAACCAAACACATGCGTGTTGTTAGTCACTGAAATCCTTGGCGGATTAGTCAATGCCCATGAACAAAGACCATATTCTCTCATTTCGTAAACCTACATCTCTCGATGCTAGGCAAATGAGTTTTTCTCACATACTTTTCTTTCGAGCTCATATGCAAGAAGAGTAATTACCAAGAGAGAATAAACTATGAAATAAGTTTTGCATTAATAAATATCAAACATAACATAACCTTAATCCCCGACTACTCCACATACAATTTAAACCTCCGAAAGATTTAGAACATGATGGAGGCGGCGGTTAAAGGTATAATAAAAGGAGAATCCGTCTCGACTCCACACTAAACCTAAACCTAAATAGTGACTTATCTAGGCCAAGCCCTAAGTTGATCTTTCCATGCAAGGAAAGAGTTCTAAAAGAGAAAGAAATCTAATTCCTAATTAAACTATATTAATTTAATCTTATTTCTTAAAATATTTCTTCTTTCCCGCGGTTGACTTTGGCATGAGCATGACCTCCTAACTGAGCTTCTACTTTCTCTTTTTCCATTAAGATCGATATCTTTTTCTCTTTCTGTTGAGTACTAGTTGTTATCTTTTACGCTGCTACTGTGGCCTCTAGAATGCTTCCATGGTGGGTGCTTTATCTGCAATTCAGCATCTCCTTTGGCCATCTCTATGATATAGTTTCCCGTCTTAGAAAGAAAACTATTAAACGCATATGTTTTATGCCAAATAATAGATAAATTCATAAAGTTAGTGTTCGGATGCTGAAATATGGAAAATAACGAGTGGGAAAATGATATGAAAAATGAGGATTTTTTAGTAATCATCACACCCCAAACTCAAACTATTGCTTGTCCTCAAGCAATTGTAAAATATAATTTTTTAATTGGAATTTTAAAGTAATATATTGTCCTACCTGCCGCAGCGGAATTCCTTTCTTGACTCGGCCTCTTCTATGTTCTAGGCGTTCCTCAGAATTGGATTATAAGTCTTACTATGTGTGTGAGTAGCTATGTCAAAGCTTATTTTCTAAGTTCTAATCCTTTTTTCTAGCTCAAGACTTCCGACTAAGATATTTCTTGATTCTTTTTTCTTCTTTCTCCCTAACTTGATGAATAAATATATATTGCTATATACTTATACTACTTGAGACAGTTTTCTTGGGTACCTCAAGTATTTAGTTATTTCTTACTAGAATCAATTTCAGGCACCTCTAGTAAGTGAGAGAAAAAACTAAGTCCTAAAGCCAGTCATGAGCACCTCTATGGACTAACTAGATCCGGTGATAGACACCTCTAGTTTAAAATCTAAGCCTAAGTCCTTATTGCTTTCAAAGAAAAGAACTTTTAAATCAACTAAGACTAGCAATGTTTATATGATTTTAGGCTCATAGTCTAATCCTAAGTACTAAGCCTAGTAGACCTTTCTAAATTCAAGTCTGGTGAAAAGTGTGAACTGCTACGGCGGGTGGAGAATATATTACTGCCGAGGTGGTTTCAATAAAATTCAATAGTCTAAAAAAATTAATTGTATTTGTATAAGGTAGAATATTAAGTAGAATTTTTAGGAAATAACAAGATACTTTGATTACTTCTATACAATTGGTAGATAATTACATGTTACAAAATTAGACAAATGCTCCCCCAAACTCGAGAGATACATTGTCCTGAATGCATGGTTAAGTAACAGAGAGAAAAAAAATAACCCAAAATCAAAAGAAAAAGAAAAAAGAAAAGAAAAAGAAAAAAACTACCGCCCTTAAAATTCTGCGGATCTGAAGGAATCTTCTGAGTCACTAGCGATGAGGAGATTGCGGTGGTTTTTGGGTGGCTGCTCGACAGTCGGTTTCGGCGGGCTAACCATTGGTTTCTTTGCCGAGCATGGTGTTTGGATGCGAACTGGAGTTGAGTCTCTTAGCTCCTCCTCCTCTCTGACAAGTATGATTGGGGATGAGGATGTTGCCTTTCACTTTTGTTCTCCTTGTGTTGCAACAATGAATTCGTCGATAACTCGAAGTTAGCTAGTCATATCTTCTTTTGAGTCGCTCCATATGAATGTAGTTAAGTTTTTCGGAGTAGCTCCTCTGTTAGTGGAATCTATTCAGAGGAACTCAACTACTGAGCCTATTGAGAGTGGTTCGGTTGCAGCTCCAACGGTTGTGGTGGTAGGGGAAATTGGGATAGTGGCTGAAGTAGTGGGTGTAGTAGGGGGAGATTGAGATGTGGAGAGATCGACTATGAAATCATGGAATATAGTCATGCATGAAGGGAGTTCTTCTCCGATGATGGTGATGATAGCGTTATTGAACTCCTTAATGTATGTCATGAAGGTCAGCTACCTTCTCTCCATCTTTTGCAGGATCTCTAGGAGCCCTACTATTGTTTGTTCAGTTGGGTCTGCTGGTTGACCTACCTCGGCGGGTGCTGCTTCGACCGGGGAGGAATGAAGGCTTGTGGAATTACTTCCTCTACTTGCATCCTGCTTATATAGATCTCCCGTGTCCAGCCCACATGTCTCGATGTGTAGGTGTCTAAGGGCATGTTTAGAACCCTTTCTAAATTACCCAAAGCGGTAATTAAATAAGGGGAAATTAGGATACCTTTTTTCTTGGTGACACATTCGAATATTTGTTCGCTGATGATATTACCAACGTTTATTCTCTGGTTATGGATGATGGAGTGGATGAGTGTCAAGCGTGGTCTATCTACTGTTTGGTTATGGGAAGTTGGCAGTAGATTCCTTTTTATGAATATATTCCAAAGTTTTGCCTCTAGTTAGAGGTCTTGGTGGCTCACGGATTCGCGGTGGTTGCCCGTTTCTATTCTATTTCGGGTATACAGAGTTCGACCTTTATTGCTTCATAATCGTGGGCCATCAAGGCGGAGACGAATGCAGTGTGCTCGTTTGTTTCTATGTAGAGTCCAAAGAGGGAATTGATGACGACTTCTGCAATCGGGATTGCTCTTTCTCGGAGGTAGGCATATGGGTTTTTCGCCACTGGCCTATGGGCATAGAATTCTCGTACCCATTCAATGTTCGCTGGATCTGGTTGCCTTGCAAATTTTTGCCATTGCTGGAAGGTTATTTTCGACAGTATGAATGCTTTCAGGCCCAGATCCTCCTCATTAGTGTAATAAAATCCTTGCTCCACCCAGATCTGCCGGTTTTTGAAATTCCTTTCATATTCATGTTCTATTGCTGTTGTAGAGAAGCGCCTAAACTTTGCCGCTGTGGCAGAGGTTTCTCTTAGAGTTTTCATGTTTTTCTTGTGGAGAGCGAAGAGTAACTTTGGCAGAGTAAAAGTAGTTTAGAATAAGTGTGGAAAAGATGAAGCTTGCTTATCTATTTATAGTCGAAGGCGGCCAACCGTTGGAAACAATAGAGGTGTCATTATTATTCTTAGCGTGCACGCTACGCAGATCCAGCTGGCCTGCACTGGGCAGAAGAAACGATGTGTTTTCGACTTGGGCGACAAGTTTCCCGCTGAGATATTTTTGCCTTGAGTTGGGCCGTGTTTTTGGGCTTGGTCATCTATTTGTTTTATTTTCTTTATTGGACCTAAAAACTGGGATAATATTAAAACTATGAGAAAATTTTAAAATTTTAAAACTAATTTTACGAAAACTAAAATCTAAATCCTCAAACTAAAACTAAAAATAATACACTAATTCCTAAAACATAAAAATAAATTAGGGACAAAGATATAGAAATTTAGGTTACTGTAGAAGTGCAATAAAATGAATCTTCGGCAACAACCATTTCCCCTTTTTGGAAGATTTTGGATTATACGGGTATGCATTCAAGTTATGGTTGTCACCACATGTTTTGCAAATAACGGTGACTACTTTTACTTCACGAACGTGGCTAAGTTTATACAGATCTTTGACCATGTTTGTTAGAGCTGATAGTTGTGCTAGGATAGAATCTGCAGAATCAGAAGTTGTCATATTTCTCCTATTAATGCCTCTTCAAGTGGTTGGGTGTTGATAGTCATTCTTTGCCAACCTATCCAAAATTTCTAAACTCTTATGGGGTGGACGGTCTAAGAGGGTGCAATTGACAGAAGCATCAAGCATCATCCTCGTAGGGGTATTAACTTTATTGTGGAAGATGAATACTTGGGTCCACTCAGGCAGACCATACATGGGGCATTTTCTGTATAGTTCTTTGTATCTTTCCCAAGCCTCATACATTGATTCATCTTCCTCTTGCCTAAAGGATGTTATATCGTTTCTGAGTTTATCAGTTATATTGGTGTAACTTAATCTCGCAAGTAAGCTTCGGCAAAGATTTGTCCATGAATTAAACAATCATGGCTAAGGTTGTTTAACCAGGATTTTGCCCTATCCCTTAGTGAATAGGGGAATAATTTCAGCTTAAGGATGTCGATTGAGAATCCCAGTGATGAGAACTCAAAAGTCCTCATTTTTCATATCATTTTCCCACTCGTTTATTGCCAATAAGGACAGAATTAAAGGCGATAATAGATATTTTAGGTTATTTTTCATATTTTAGCATCTGATCATTAACTCTATGAATTTATCTATTAATTGGCATAAAACATATGTGTCTGATAGTTTTCTATCTTAGACAAGAAACTATATCACAGAGATAGCCAAAGAAGAAATAGATGCTGAGTTGCAGATGAAGCACCCGCCACGGCAACACTCTGGAGGGCGCAACAACAACGTAAAAGATAATAACTGGTGCTCAACAGAAAGAGAAAAATATATCAATCTCAACGGATAAAGAGAAAGAGAAAGAAGAAGCTCAGTTAGGAAGTCAAGCCTAAATCAAAGCCAATCGCGGGAAAGAAAAGATATTTTAGGAAATAAGATTAAATTAATATAGTTTAATTAGTAATTAGATTTCTTTCCCGTTTAGAACTCTTTCCTTGTATGGAAAGATCAACTTAAGACTTGGCCTATATAAGGCAATTATTAGATTTATGTTTAGTATGGAGTCGAGACGGATTCTCACATTATTATACCTTTAGCCGCCGCCTCCATCATGTTGTAAGTCTTTCAGAGGTTTAGATTGTTTGTGGAGTAGTCGGTGATGAAGGTTAAGTTATGTTTGATATTTATTAATGCGAAACTTATTTCATAGTTTATTCTCTCTTGGTAGTTATTCTTCTTGCATATGAGCTTGAAAGATAAGTATGTGAGAAAAACTCATTTGCCTAGCATCGGGAGGTGTAGATTCACGAAACGAGAGAATACTTTTTTTGCTCATGGGTATTGACTAATCCGTCAAGGATTTCAGTAACTAACAAGACGTATGTGTTTGGTTGTTGTCCTCCCTTGATTTACGCCGGGAGGTATCATCAAGACATGGGTTTCAACGGTTCTCTTTGCTTAGGGATAAGGAAGAATACATACAAGGATGCACTGTCGAACTATGGAATGTTAAATTATCGACAAGCCATAACCCCGCCTAGGCAGCTACGACAACCCTTTATGCGATCCGCCGAGGCTGCAATTCAACCCATTGCATTAATAAGTGGATACTTAACATAACTGGATTCTCCTCTACAAAGCGCTCAATTTAGCCTCGCTTTTATTTTATTATTTCGTTATTTAATTTTATGTTGTATTAGTTATATTAGTCATAATTCAACCAATTCAATTACTTGTGTTTTTAGTTTCTTTAGTGTAGTCTTAAGAAGTAGCAAGGTTGACTCAGTCCTCCTGGGACTGACATCTTAAATACTACAATCTGACAAAGATGGAATTAATAGGACTTTACAGTAACTATCAGATTTGGCGCCGTTGCCGGGGACTGACGCTCAATTTTACTATCAATTATTTATGCACTTTTTCAATTATTTTAGTTTATTTTATTTAGCTTTAGTTTTAGTTTAACTTCCAAGGCTTATTTTGTGTATGACCATGTCCAATCCGACTATCGATCAATACCCTTACGATCCAGAAATCGAAAACCGCATAAGATCTGAAACGTAGGGTACGCCAAAGAATGAACGTAGAACCTGGCCAACAAAACAACGCGGGTATAAATGCCACCCTGGCAGACAACTGCGGTACTTTTGCGGTTGTTGATCCAGTGAATATTCCAAGACACGAACACGCTCAAACTGTTCGAGATTATTTAGAGGAAGATTTAGATAGGTTAACTCTTGTTGTTGTGATGCCTAACATAGAGGCAGAGTACTTCGAACTAAAACCGATCAAGTTCAACATGATCAACACCCTAGGCTAGTTTGGGGGTTTGGCCAATGAAGATGCTTAGTAGAATCTTAAATACTTTTTTAAAATTTGTAACTCGTTTAAGCTGCAGGGAGTCTCAGTCGACATCCTTATGCTGAAATTATTCCCCTATTCATTGAGGGATAGGGCAAAATCTTGGTTAAACAACCTCCAGCCGGGATTATTGAACTCATGGACAGAACTATGCCGAAGCTTCCTTGCCAGATTCAGTTACACCAATATGACTAATAAACTCAGAAACGACATAACATCCTTTAGGCAAGACGAAGACGAATCAATTTATGAGGCTTGAGAAATATACAAAGAATTATACAGAAAATGCCTCATGCGTGTTTTGCCTGAGTGGACCCAAGTATCTATCTTCTACAATGAAGTTAACACCCCTACAATGATGATGCTTGATGCTTCTGCCAATGGCACCCTCTTAGACCGCCCACACAATGAGAGTTTAGAAATTTTGGATAGGTTGACAAAGAATGACTATCAATGCCCAACCACTCGAAGAGGAATAAATAGGCGAGGTATGACAATTTCTGATTCTGCAAATTCTATCCTAGAACAACTATCGGCCTTAACCAAAATGGTCAAAGATCTGCATAAACCAAGCCACGTTCGGAAAGTAAAAGCAGTCACAGTTCTTTGCAAAACATGTGGTGACAACCATGATTCGAACATATGCCCATACAATCCAGAATCTTCCTTCTATGTTGGAAACTTTAATAGAAACAATATGTCCAATAATTACAACCCATCATGGAGGAAGCCGCCTAATTTCTCATGGAGCAATCCTAATAATGCATGCGCTTAACACGCAACATCAACCAGTGCAATCTACAAGATTCCAGCAAAACAATAGATTTGCTCAACAGTAGATGCTGCAAGAGGCACCGCCGTCACAGCAGACAACAGACGTCTAGACTTTGGAGAACACACTGCAATCCTTTATGGTTCAGACTGGTGCATACATTGCAAACACCAACAACTTCATTCAATGAACTAACACTTTCATGGACAGAACAAAAATGAGAATGTAGAATAACGTAGCTGCTCTCAAATCACTGGAAACCATAATAAGACAATTGGCGTAACAAATGAAAAGTAGACCCATAGGTGGTCTCCCTAGTGACATTGAAGTTGCTAGAATCGGTCCTCATGAACAATGTAAAGCCATATCTACTAGAAATGGTTTACAACTGAAGGACCCCGAAATACCTGCTCAAACAATAAGTAAGACCCTTGAAATAGTAGCCCCTGAAGAAGCTATTGTTAAAACATCTAAGGCAAAGGAACCAACAAACACTGTAGATGACAATGCCGCAGCAGATGATGCCATAGCAACACCACAGATAAGATTTCAGTGCGATAAAAAGATTGAGGATCTGCGTTTACCATCACCTTTTCCACAAAGGTTGAAACAAAAAAAATATTAGTACCAGTTTAAGAAATTCATGGACATACTTAAACAGGTACATATAAACATACCTTTGGTAGAGGCAATAAAGCAAATGCCCAACTACGCCAAATTCCTTAACGATATTATATCCAAAAGGATAAAAATTGGGAAATTTGAAACAGATGCCGCAACAGAAGGATGTGTGACAATACTACACAATAAAGCCATGACCAAAAGAAAAGATCTTGGTAGTTTCACAATACCATGTGTTATCGGTGATCAATACGTGGGCAAAGCACTATGTGACTTAGGCGCCAGCATAAATCTCATGCCTAAGTCAATATTTCAGAAACTAGGCATTGGGGAAGAAAAGCCAACAACAGTGATGCTGCAGCAGGCAGACCGCTCTTACGTGAAACCAGAAGGAAAAATTGAAGATATTCTGGTAAGGGTAGATAAATTTATTCTTCCTGCTGACTTCTTAATTCTGGATTGTGAAGCAGATGAACAAGCACCAATCATATTAAGAAGGTTATTCTTATCCACAGGAAGAACATTGTTCGATTGCGAGAAAGGAGAATTGATCATAAGGGTCAATGATCAACAAGTAAAGATCAATGTGTTTAAAACTCTAAGGAATCAGGACGAACCAGATGAATGCCAAGGAATTGAAGCTAAAACTTAGTTTAACTTCAATCCAGAAACAGATTGCCTGAACAAACCCTGCCAAGGAAACCTCTACCGAGGTAGTACGCCCCTTGAACAACATTACATCAGAAAGAAGCCACCTGATGAGGAAACAACAACTAGAACATCAGCTTTTCCTCCATCAAAAAAGGGGAAGATGGTTGCTGCCGAAGATGCATTTTATTGCACTTCTGCAGTAACCTAAATTTCTATCTATTAGTCCCTAATTTTTTTTATTTTTAGGATTTAGATTTTAATTTTTGCAAATTAGTTTTAAAATTTTCTCATAGCTTTAATTTTAATTTCAGCTTTTAGACCCAAATAAACAAAATAAAATAAAAAGATGAGAAAGCCCGAAAATGTTACCCAACTCAAGGAAAAAATATCTCGGCTGGAAACTTGCTGCCCAATTCGATGCTGAATCGTTTCATCTTCTAAGTGCAGGCCAACTGGATCTGCATAGCGTGTATGCTAAGAATAATAATGACTTTCTTGTCACTTCCAACGGTTGGCCGCATTCGCCTATAAATAGATAAGTGATGAGTGCCTAAAAGGCAGTTATTTACTACTCTTCTTATGGTACTTTATGCACCTATTATACACCCACTTGAACCGAATAATGAACTCTTTGCTCAAGTATTAGATATTCCGTTATCACCACATACAAAGTTAATATTTATAGAGAATGTAGATATTATTACAATTTCTGTACATACAGGAATATCCAGAGCCGAAGCGACAGAAAAGCTCTGCTGTGGCCGATGCAGAAGTGTGGCCGTGGCAGAATCCAGTGTGGTAGCACCAACAATGGAGGCGCATTAAAAGATAAAAATATAGAGAATATTCTGGAAGACACAGTGCATCAATTGGACCAGGCTAGCGTGCTAAAAGCCCAATTCAAGACCAAGCGGGAAAAACCCTTTTAGAAGGCGACAAACTTGGAAATATCAGAATCCTTGAGGAAGACTTGTTCCCTACTCCAAGTTGAAGTCTATTTAGGAAAGGTTTGCCCTAGGTTAAGACTATAAATATACTAGCCAGCCCAATTGTCTAGGAGAGCCGATTTGTAGAGAAAACCCTTCCTCCCTAAGAATTGTACTTCCGCGATAACATGTTCTAAACTTCTTAGGGATAGGTGAAGGTTGTTTATATTAGTGAGAGGAGATTGATTCTTGTATTCTTGTTCTTATGCAATAAAATCATAGTTTGCTTATCCTATTTCCATTCCTTGTTCTTGTATCCAAGTCCGAGAGGGAAGTTTGCAAGTAATCTATTTATCTAGCATCGAGAGGTGTAGATTCATGAAAGGGATAAGTACGGTATCGGTGACACTAACTCGGCCTATACCCTTATGGAGGCACTAAGGGGTAGGTTAAGAGTTTCAGCAGCTACAAGAAGTGTTGGATTGGTTGGTGGTTATCTTAAGTTTACGCCGAGAGGTATCGTCAAGGACTGAGCATCAACAGCACTTTGACTCAGAGATGAGCGGAGTCACTTATGGACACTTTGTTGAACTTTGATACTTTTGCCCACGAGAAAGAGATTGTCGCGGCAGAGGAGCACCAGCATTACCGAGGCAATATCTGTAGTACTATCGAAGCAGTGTTGTGCGATTGCATTGGACAAGAAGAAGATCATTTGAATCCACTAATTGACACAACTGGATCCTATCCACTTGCTCTATAATCGTTCTCAACTCCTTATTTTATGTTTTGTTATTTAAATTATTTAGTTAGATAAAACAAACCATCTTATTTGTGTTTTTATTTTATTCTCAGGAGCAAGGGAACGAAGGAAGACATATTAAGTATACCAATCCTTGTGGAGACGATACACGATATACTTATCATTTTATTACTTGACGACGTGTATACTTGCACTCAAAATAGCGCTTATACCATGCCTATCAAGTTTTTGGCGCCGTTATCGGGGATTGGCAATTGAATTTTATTTTCTTTAATTTTCTTGCTCTTTAATTATTTTGTTATCTAACTTTAACTTTAATTTTATTTTATTTTTGTTTTTATTAATTTGTATTTATTTGATTTATGACCAGGGCAAATCCGAGTGGATCATTGTACGAGTTGGATCTAGAGATTAAACGTACAAGACATAAACTAAGACGAAATCTATTCCAAACTATGGACAATCCACCTAGAGGACCTGTTGATCATAATATACTGCCGCCAGCAATACAGCAGCAGCCAATGCCGCATCCATTGCCGAGATTGAAGCAACTGTTAGAGATTATCTGGTGGAGGATCTGAACGGACTTAACCCTGGCGTAGTTACCCTGGAGATTGAAGCAACTCACTTTGAGCTTCAACCAGTAATGTTCAACATGTTGAACACAATTGGACAGTTTAGTGGGTTTGCTACTGAAGATGCAAGGCAGCATCTTAAATCTTTCATGGAAGTGTACAACTCTTTTAAGATTCAAGGATTCTATGAAGATATTTTACGCTTAAAATTGTTCCTCTATTCACCGAGGGATAGGGCGAAGACTTGGTTGAATGGAATCCCAGCAGGATCAATCGGATCTTGGGAAGAACTTTGCCGAGAATTCATTACGAGGTTCAATCCAACAAATCTCTATGACCGCATTCATAATGAAATTACATCATTCCGGCAAGATGAAGATTAACTGATGTACGAGGCATGAGAACGCTACAGAGAACTATTAAACAAATGCCCGCTACATGGTTTTCCATTGTGGATGCAAGTTTCCATGTTCTATAACGCTACTAATGTCGCCACAAGGATGATGCTAGACGCTTCCGCAAATGGGACACTTTTAGATAGAGTACCCGTGGAAGCCATTGAAATTCTAAACAAACTCGCAAGGAAAGATTTTCAATTTCTCACATCAAGGCAAAGAGGAAAGAGACGTCATGCCACAACTCATAAATTAGACACATCAAGTTCGGTGGTAGAACAATTGTCTTCTCTGACCAAGATAGTTCAGAACGTGAAAAATCAAAGAAGCATACATGAGGTTAAGGTAGTTAACTCATCAGATTATATGCCAGATGAGGAGACCGGCCTATATGTTGGAAACTATAACAGAAACAATCCAATGATGTCCAACAATTATAACTATCCGAACTTCTCTTAGAGTAACCCTAACAATGCCTTGAATCCAACTACCCAAGCCCCTGGATTTCAGCATCAGAACCAGAACCTGCCGCAGCAGAACACTAAGCAGCCCATGCCGCAGCAGTAGGTACAACAGCAACAGTCTCTTAATGCACTAACAGATTCTCTCACAGCTTTCATGTCGAAGACTGATGCCTACATGATGGAGAATAGCCGCTTCATGAAGCGTACTAATGACTTCATGAACAGAACGGAGATGAGACTGCAGAACCAGGAGGCTGCAATAAAATCCTTAGAAACCCAGGTTGATCAATTTGCCCGACATCAAAACACTCGACCACCTGGAGGTTTACCTAGCAATACTGAAGTTGCTAAGGTATTAGGTCACGAGCAATGTAAAGTAATCACCACCAGAAGTGTCTTACAGCTGAAAAAAAAAGAGGGGACCTCAACCGATAGAGTCCAACCAGAACAGTAACCATATGAGGACTCAGAGGCTGAACAGGACCCTGCTGAAAGCTCTGCCATGGCAATAGAACCAGCAGTATCAAAACCTTCTGCCGAGGCAGCTGCAGGAAAATTCACCCCAGGTATAAAACTTAATATCCAAGGAAACCTGGAGGATATCATACCACCACCTCCTTTTCCACAAAGGCTGAAGAAGCAAAAACAAGACCACCAATTTCAGAAGTTCCTAAACATACTGAAGCAGGTCCATATTAACTTGCCCCTAATTGAGGCGATTGAACAAATTCCCAACTATGCCAAGTTTTTAAAGGACATAGTATCCAAACGACGAAGAATAGGAGAATTTGAAACGATGGCAGCCACTGAAGGTTGCATGGCAATGCTACATAATCGTATGCCACCCAAACTAAAAGATCCTGTATGCTTCACAATTCCCTTTGCAGTTGAAGATGGTTATAAAGGAAAGGCCCTATACGATTTGGGAGCAAGCATCAACTTAATGACCAAATCAGTTCTTCAGAAACTTGGAATTGGACGGGCAAAACCAACAACAGTATTGCTCTAACTTGCGGATCGATCTTACGTGTATCCCGAAGGCAAAATTAAGGATATTCTGGTAAAAGTTGACAAGTTCGTCTTCCCTGCCGACTTTCTTGTCCTTGACTGTGAAGCTGACGACGAAGCACCGATCATATTGGGTCAACCTTTCCTTACTATTGGACACATTATCATTGATATGGAAAATGACGAGCTCACAATATGAATAAATGATCAACAAATCAAGTTGAACGCTTTCCACAACCTTCCAAATTCAGACGCTCCAGCAGAATGTAAGGCTCTCCAAACACCGAACAAGGGTAATAAAATATCCTACACGGGCAGCACGCTTGGTAGACTGTTTGGTAAAAGAATAAAAACCAAAGGAGAAGCCTAATGCACCGAAGGGACTAGCCAACTCATGAAGACAAATACGGGCCAGAAAAAGATAACAAAAATAGGAGATGCATTCACATGCACTCCACAAGTAACCTAATCTCTTCCCTTCACTTTTACTTACTATATTAGAATTAGTATATATAGTATTATTTTCAGTATTCTTGATTTTTAAGTATTTTGTTATTTTCAGTATGTTGTTATTATGCTTTATTTTCAGTATTTTATATTTTCAGTGTTCTTAATTTTTGTTAATAAAGTTATGAATGCAGGAAAAATTTTGTCACAGTAGGAAGTCTGCTGCCGCGACAGCACTGTGTCAGAACTATAGAATTACCAACGGGCAGAAATAGTATAACGGCTATCTGCCGAGAAATCCGCCGTAACATCAAAAGGCAGTGAATGCCTAACAGCTAGTATTCTAACAGTCATATTTTAGCGCTGTGCATTATTTACTTTGCATTTTTGTTATTTTCACTTACTTTCATAATCTTGCTCTCACTACTTCGTGCAATTTTCAGAACAATCTCTATTCACTCTAGAAATTCTCAAACCACCTTACACGAACAGTTCAATGGCTTATTACACAAGATTTGCCCCAACCACTGTTGCTGAAAGATTCAACCGATCATTCGTGGCTCGACAACTATGGGAAGAGTAGGGATTTCAACAGAATAATGATATGAACTTCGGCATGAACCATATTTATTCGACAAGATTTAGCATCAGGATTGGGAGGCTTTCTGTCTACAGCCTCAAGCAGCAAATACCATAATTGTACAAGAATTCTACGTACATGGGCCGAGCAAGGACACTCTCTTTGTCCACTGCCGAGGTAAGCCTGTACATCTTTATGCCAAAGTCATCAATGACTTTTATGGTCTCACACCCACACGAGATAATCATGCCGACTACGTAGACAGTATCACCACTCAAGACTATGAGGAGATTAAGGATGAGCTTTGTTACCATAACACTTCATGGGAAACCGGTTCCCATAAGGGTTCAATAACACGGCAAAATCTAATACCCGAGGCTAAGATGTGGTGTACGTTTGTCAAAAGACGACTTATCTCAACTTCCCACAACAGCACAGTGGATCGCAAAAGACTGACATTGATCCAGTCCATCATCAAGAAGAGAAGCATCAACGTTGGAGAGATCATCCTTCACGAAATCCATGAATGCAGTAAGAAGGAACGTGGACCATTGTACTTCCCCTGTTTAATCTCTGCCTTGTGCATTAATGTAGGAGTTCCAGTTGAAGATACGAATGAATACACGCCAACTAGGCAGGGATGGACAAGAGACTTCTGCCACCGAGTTATGCAGATAACACATGTAGAGCCTGTTCAGGCAATACTACAGCAATTCACTGCCGACTTCACCACCGGAAGACAGTATTTAAAAGAAGCACCAGCCTTTGCCGAGCCGACTATCAGAGCAGACCCATACCAAGAGATTTTACAAAGGATGGCAGCCATGGACCTTCGCCAACAGCGCTACATGGAGTACCAACGCGACTTCAACACATCTCTAGCCAACATGATGATGCAAAGTTTTCCACATCAAAGGGCACAATTTCCTGATTTCCCAGCCAATATGTTCATCACTGCTGCCCCTTATACTGATACAACACCTGCCCTAGGACCGTAACCATCTTTCTAGTCACGGCCGCACAAACAATTCTATGCTGCCGGACCTTCCAGGCCAGCAAGGTCTGCCGGAGTATCATCTACTAGCCAAAGGCCATCCAAGAGGCGGGTTGTCTTTAACTCTCCCCAAAGAGAACTGATTCCTATGCCCAATCTTAGCAGTGATATGCTATCTCGTGATATTGATGAATACCACAGTTCATCCCATGAATCAGCAAGACCCACTGCCACGTCAGGAGGAGGAACAAAAATAATGAACACTGCCGAAGAAGGGGATAAGGTTACAACACCGACGCACCGCACACCGCTCAGCAGAGTGCAGACGCATCGGCAGGCCAAACAACAACAATCACCAGGACAAGAATCTAGGAGAAAGGCACCAACATCAAGGCCTAGGAAAATGCTCCGTACAAGCAGCTCCTTAGAGTCATTATAAATAATTCCTTACTGCTCTCATCTTTTTTAATATTAAATTGTTGTTTGCTTTATATTTTGAGCATCAAAGACAATGCTCGGTTTGAGTTTGGGGGAGATTGAAGGTGCAGAAGCACTACCGAGGCTACCCAATGTCGCGATAGTTCATAAAAGGGAGTAAATTTTTACTGAAATTTTTTTAATATTCTCTTTTCTTGAATTTATGTTTGTAATCTTGTACTGTCTTATGTCAACTTTGCTTTAGTTTACTCCTTTAAGGATATAGAAATTTTTCTCCTTACCATGGCCAAGTACTGTTTTGAAGGGATAACCATAGGATACTCATGGAATAAAACTTAGAAGCTTGCTTTAGGGTTAGACAGAAAATAAACACTTTTCGGACTTGTTTGATTTAGGAGTTCTTTTAATAAACTTAGGTGATAAAGACTTAGAACGTGTTGGAAAAATAACTAGAGGTTTCTATCACCGGCTTTAGTTTGCTCTCCTTCATACTAGAGGTACCCGAAATTGGCTCTAATATGCTAAATAGGTTCTAAATAAGAAAAAGAAGGAAAACAGAAAACACATATCTTAAGGTGCCCGAAATTGACTCAAGACTTGTTGTTTTAAGAAGATAGCTAATCCAAGATTCTACTTGTCTTGAACTTAGAGTTTATCTAAGAAAGCCTTGAATCAACCTTGTCCATTAAACGCACACACTCACCTAACCCTAGAGTTTGTTTCTTAGTAGAAGTCCTTGGGTAAACTAGTGGCTAAAACAGAGAGATAGACATGACCATGGTGGGGAGAATAGACGAAAAAGTAAGACCAAAGGGGAGTAAGGTTTAGAAATTTGATGTTTGACATTGCTTGAGGACAAGTAATAGTTTGAGTTTAGGGGTATTTGATGAGTGCCTAAAAGGCAGTTATTTACTACCCTTCTTATGGTACTTTATGCACCTATTATACACCCACTTGAACCGAATCATAAACTCTTTGCTCAAATATTGGATATTCCGTTATCACCACATACAAAGTTAATATTTATAGAGAATGCAGATATTGTTACAATTTTTGTACATGTAGGAATATCCAGAGCCGAAGCGGCAAAAAAGCTATGTTGAGGCCGAGGTAGAAGTGTGGCCGTGGCAGAATCCAGTGTGGCAGCACCAACAATGGAGGCGCATTAAAAGATAAAAATATAGAGAATATTCTGGAAGACAGTGCATCACTTGGATCAGGCTAGCGTGCTAAAAGCCCAATTCAAGACCAAGCGAGAAAAACCCTTCTAGAAGGCGGCAAACTTGGAAATATCAGAATCCTTGAGGAATACTTGTTCCCTACTCTAAGTTGAACTCGATTTAGGAAAGGTTTGCCCAAGGTTAAGACTATAAATATACTAGCCGGCCACATTGTCTAGGAGAGCCGATTTGTAGAGAAAACCCTTCCTCCCTAAGAATTGTACTTCCACGATAACATGTTCTAAACTTCTTAGGGATAGGTGAAGGTTGTTGATATTAGTGAGAGGAGATTGATTCTTGTATTCTTGTTCTTATGCAATAAAATCATAGTTTGCTTATCCTATTGTCATTCCTTGTTCTTGTATCCAAGCCCGAGAGGGAAGTTTGCAAGTAATCTATTTATCTAGCATCGAGAGGTGTAGATTCACGAAAGGGATAAGTACGGTGTCGGCGACACTAACTCGACCTATACCCTTGTGGAGGCACTAAGGGGTAGGATAAGAGTTTCAGCAGCTAAAAGAAGTGTTGGATTGGTTGGTGGTTATCTTTGGTTTACGCCGAGAGGTATCATCAAGGACTCAGTATCAATAATACTTTGACTTAGAGATGAGCGGAGTCACTTACAGACACTTTGCTAAACTTTGATACTTCTGCCCACGAGCAAGAGATTACCGCGGTAGAAGAGCACCAGCATTGCCGAGGCAATATCTGCAGTACTATCTCAGCAGTGTTATACGATTGCATTGAACAAGAACAAGATCAATTGAATCCACTAATTGACACAACTGGATCCTACTCACTTTCTCTATAATCGTTCTCAACTCCTTATTTTATGTTTTGTTATTTAAATTATTTAGTTAGATAAAATAAACCATCTTATTTGTGTTTCTATTTTATTCTCAGGAGCAAGGGAACGAAGGAAGACATATTAAGTATACCAATCCCTGTGGACACGATACACGATATACTTATCATTTTATTACTTGACAACGTGTACACTAGCACTCAAAATAGCGTTTATACCACGCCTATCAATAAGCAAGCTCCATCTTCTCCATACTTCTTCTACAATACTTTTATTTTGTCAGAATTCTTCTTCATTCTCCACAAGTAAAACATGGCAACCGTAAGACCAACCTCTGTCGGGGAAGTAACATTCAAGAGATTCGCAACCATTGATGTAGAGAGAGATTACAACTATAATTTCAAGGCGCGGCCAATCTGGGAAGAACAAGGCCTCCACTACACCGAAGAAGGAGAAGATTTAGGGTTAGAAGCATTCATCTTGTCCAAAACAACTTTCAGAGACGACAGTAGTTCGCTAAGCAGTCAGATCCAGCGAATATTGACTGGGTTCGAGAATTCTACCCCTATAGACCACTATCAAACAATCCCTATATTTATATTCGCGGTAGAGCTATTGTAGTATCAAACATTACCATTAATGCATTCTTTAGCATGGATATCAAAGACGATGAACATGTCATATTTGCTGTTGCCCTAACCCCAGTTGACTTCGAATCACTGAAAACGGAGCTTTGCATGCTCGGAATGGAATGGAATACGGGAAAGCATTGCGACTCTATCAACCGCCGAGATCTCAAAGCAGAAGCAAAGGTCTGGAATACATTCGTCAAAAGAAACTTAATGCCGACATCACACAATTAAACGGTAGACCGCCCAAGACTTTCTCTAATTCACTCAATAAGTCACAATAGGTGGATCAATGTCGGCCAAATCATTAACAAGCAAATATTCGAGTGTGTCGAGAAAGATAGAGGTATGCTCTATTTCCCCTATCTTATTTCAAATTTATGCCGCATTGAACGAGTTCTTTCACTATCGTTCAACACATGGATGCCGACGAGGAAAGGCTAGACACAAGAAATATACATGAGAAGAATGCAAGTGGAGGAAGCTACCCCAAAGGCATATATCTCTCCAACCACAGAACAAGTGCCCGCCGCGGCCTCTCAGCAGGCAGACCCAGCTGAACAAGCACTAGCAGGACTCTTGGAGATCTTGCAGAGGTTGGAGATAAGGTAACTGACCTTCATGATGTACGTCCGGGAATTTAACAACGCTATTTTCACAACTATACATAATGCAATCCCATCATACTCTACAGTCTTCCCAAACTTCCCAGTCTATCTCTCCATGCCTCAGCCTCCATCCACACATGCTCACTCATCATCAGCCTCAACAATCGTCCCTCTATCTCTAGCAGCATTAGCCGGTGCCGTCGCAGCTACCGAAGCTCTTTTGGCAACCCCGATAGACACTTCACACCAATCTACCACCTTCACCTGGAGTGTCTCCGAAGAGGAACTAACAAGACAAGTAAAGGCCGACGAGAATCTGCTAGAGATAGCACAAGATGGGTAGAAAAGAAAAGTAACATCTTCTTCTCCGATCATTCTGGATACGGAGGAATCACAACAAGACCCCACTCCCGTTCGCATCCAACCACCACGCTCGGCAAAGAAGCCAATGGTGAGCCCACCAAAACCAGCCGCCCTAAACCACCGTAAGCTCCTCATCGACAGTGACTCTAATGATTCCTTAGGATCCGCAGAATTTTTAAGGGGGATAGTTTTTTTCTTTTTCTTTTTTCTTTTGATTTCCGATTATTTTTTCTTTTTTACTTACCCATGCATTGAGGATAATGTATCTCTCGAGTTTGGAGAGCAATTGTCCAATTTTGTACATGTAATGATCTGCCAATAGTATAGAAGTAATCGGAGTATCTTGTTATTTCCTTATAAATTCTGCTTACTATTTTACCTTATACAATTGGAATTAAATTTTTTTAAGTTTTAGACTGTTGAATTTTATTTAATCTACCTCGGCAGGAATATATATTCTAGCCGCCGTAGCATTTCACACCATTCACCAAACTTGAATTCAGAAAGGTCTACTAGGCTTAGTACTTAGGATTAGACTATGAGCCTACAAATCATATAAACATTGCTAGTCTTAGCTGATTTTTAAAGTTCTTTTCTTTAAAAGCAATAAGGACTTAGGCGTAGATTTTAAACTAGAGGTGTCTATCACCGGCTCTAGTTAGTCCATAGAGGTGACCATGACTGGCTCTAGGACTTAGTTTTTCTCCCACTTACTAGAGGTACCTGAAATTGGCTCTAGCAAGAAAAAGCTAAAAAATTGAGGTGCCCCAAAACTGGCTCAAGCAGTATAAGTATTTAGCAATATATAATTATACATCAATTTTAGGGAGAAAGAAGAAAAAAGAATGAATAAAAAATTCTTATCGGAAGTCTTGAGCTAGAAAAAGGACTACAACTTAGAAAATCAGCCTTGACATAAGCTACACACACATTAAGACTTATAGTCCAATTCCGAGGAACGCCTAGAACCTAGAAAAGGTCAAGTCAAGAAAGGAACTCTTTTGCGGAAGGCAGGACGGTATATTACCTTAAAATTGCATACCTAAAAAAATTATCTTTTTCATTACTTGAGGACAAGCAATAGTTCGAGTTTGGGGTATGATGAGCACTCAAAAGTCCTCATTTTTCATATCATTTCCCCACTCGTTTATTTCCAATAAAGAAAGAATTAAAGGCGATAATAGATATTTCTAGTTATTCTTCATATTTCAACATCCGATCATTAACTTTATGAATTTATCTATTAATTGGCATAAAACATATGCATTTGATAGTTTTCTCTCTTACATAGGAAATTATATCACAGAGATAGCCAAAGAAGAAATAGATGCTGAGTTGCATATGAAGCACCCGCCATGGCAACACTTTGGAGGCTGCAACAGCAGCGTAAAAGAAAACAACTGGTGCTTAACAGAAAGAGGAAAAGATACCAATCTCAACGGATAAAGAGCAAGAAAATGAAGAAGCTCAGTTAGGAGGTCAAGCCCATTGATGCGTGCTAAAAGATGCGCATTTAAGTGCAAGTGAACACATCATCAAGTAATAAAATGATAAGCATTATCGAATATCGTCTCCATAGGGATTGATATACTTAATATATTTTCTTCAGTCTTCTTGCTTCTATAAAGGAAAAGTAAAAACATAATTTAGTTTGATATTTAATTACTAATAAACTAAGCTAACTAAAGTAATAACAATTATGAGAGAGATAGGGTAGGATCCAGTTGTATCGTATTGTGGATTCGATTGATCTGCTTCCTGTTCCAATTCAATTTCACTACATTGCCTCGTTAGTACTGCAGATACTGTCTCGGTAGCGATAATGTTCTCTACCGCGACAATCTCTTACTCTTGGGCAGATTTACCAAAGTTCGACAAAGTGTCCTTGTTCGGCTTCACTTACCCCTAAGTCTAAATATTGTTAAAGGTCAATCCTTGATGATACCTCCCGGCGTTAATCAATTATAACCAACAACCAATCCCACACTTCTTTTAGCCGCTAAAAGTCTTAACCTATCCCTAGGCCGAGTTAATATCCCCAATTAAGTGAATATCGCACTTACTCCTTTCGTGAGCCTAACTCTCCCGAGTCTAGACAAATGGATTACTTACAAACTTCCCTCCCAGGCTTGGATGCAAGAACAAAGAATGGCAAAGAGTAAGCAAACTTCATTATTTTATTACATTGAAATAAGAATCAAAATATGATCTATTTTCACAAATACTTAACAACCTTCACTAACCCCCTAAGAAAACTTAGAACATGATTGGAAGAATTATTCTTAAGACTCTTTCAAAGTATGTCTAGCTAATTCTCTCTAATTTTTTGCCTCCCTAACCCCTATGATAGACGTGGTATAAGCACTATTTTGAGTGCAAGTGTACATATCATCAAGTAATAAAATGATAAATATATCGTGTATCGTCTCCACAGGGATTGATATACTTAATTTGTCTTCCTTCGTTCCCTTGCTCCTAAGAATAAAATAAAAACACAAATAAGATGATTTGTTCTATCTAACTAAATAATTAAATAACAAAACATAAAATAAGGAGTTGAGAACGATTATAGAGAAAGTGGGTAGGATCCAGTTACGTTAATTAGTGGATTCAATTGATCTTCTTCTTGTCGATGCAATCGCACAACACTGTTTCGATAGTACTGCAGATACTGCCTCAGCAATGCTGATGCTCCTCTGCCGCGACAATCTCTTGCTCGTGAGCAGAAGTATCAAAGTTCAGCAAAGTGTCCGTAAGTGACTCTGCTCATCTTTGAGTTTAAGTGTTATTGATGCTTAATCCTTGATGATACCTCTCGGCATAAACTAAAGATAACCACCAACCAATCCAACACTTCTTTTAGCTGTTGAAACTCTTAACCTACCCCTTAGTGCCTCCACAAGGGTATAAGCCGAGTTAGTGTCGCCGACACCGTACTTATCCCTTTCATAAATCTACACCTCTCGATGCTAGATAAATAGATTACTTGCAAACTTCCCTCTCGGGCTTGGATACAAGAACAAGGAATGGCAATAGGATAAGCAAATTCTGATTTTATTGCATAAGAACAAGAATACAAGAATCAATCTCCTCTCACTAATATCAACAACCTTCACCTATCCCTAAGAAGTTTAGAACATGTTATTGTGAAAGTACAACTCTTAGGGAGGAAGTGTTTTCTCTACAAATCGGCTCTCTTAGACAATGTGGCCGGCTAGTATATTTATAGTCCTAACCTAGGGTAAACCTTTCCTAAATAGACTTCAACTTGGAGTAAGGAACAAGTCTTCTTCAAGGATTCTGATATTTCCAAGTTTGTCGCCTTCTAGAAAGGGTTTTTCCCGCTTGGTCTTGAATTGGGCTTTCAACATGCTAGCCTGGTCCAATTGATGCGCTGTGTCTTCCAGAATATTCTCTATATTTTTATCTTTCAATGCGCCTCCATTGTTGGTGCTGTCACACTGGATTCTGCCGTGGCCAGTCTTCTTCCTCGGCCTCAACATAGCTTTTCTACCGCTTCGGCTCTGGATATTTCTGCATGTACAGAAATTATAATAATATCTGTATTTTCTATAAATATTAACTTTGTATGTGGTGATAACGGAATATCCAATATTTGAGCAAAGAGTATATGATTTAGTTTAAGTGGATGTATAATAGGTGCATAAAGTACCATAAGAAGGGTAGTAAATCACTACCTTTTAGGCACTCATCACCCTAAGACGGTTATGCCTTTATATAGGCTTGGCCTAAAGCAAACCTTTTCTAATTAGAATACAACTTGGAGTAGGGAACAAGTTATGCACTTAGGTTAAATATTTCCAAGTTTGATCTTCTAGAAGGTTTAATCCCACGTGGCCTTGTCCTTGGGCTTTTCTTATGTTGTTTAGCTCCGAATCATGGGCTTCTTTCTCAGCAATGTTCTCCTCAATTTTCTCCTTCATCCGCCAGTCATATAGCTTTTTCTTCTCTACTGCGTCAGCATCAGGTCCTGTCTCGGTCTCATTCTACTGCCTTGGAAATACATATTCCTGCATAGATATGAAAATGCAGTAAAGTACGCCTTTTCTACAAATATAATCTTTGATAGCATTTTCCTAAATATGTCACATTAAGTCCATGCATTGGTTCAAGTAGGTGTAGATTTGATGATAAGTGCCCATGAATAGTGTAGAAAGTGATAGTGATTTGAGCACTTATCACCCATATCAAAGCCAACCGCGGGGAAGAAGAGATATTTTAGGAAATAAGATTAAATTAATATAGTTTAATTAGGAATTAGATTTCTTTTCCGTTTAGAACTCTTTTCTTGCATGGAAAGATCAACTTAGGGCTTGACCTATATGAGGCAATTATTAGGTTCAGGTTTTTTGTGGAGTCGAGACGGATTCTCATATTTTTATACCTTTAACCGCCGCCTCCATCATGTTCTAAGTCTTTCGGAGGTTTAGATTGTTTGTGGAGTTGTCGGAGATGAAGGTTATGTTAGGTTTTATATTTTTAATGCAAAATCTATTTCATAGTTTATTCTCTCTTGGTAGTTACTCTTCTTGCATATGAGCTCGAATGATAAGTATGTGAGAAAAACTTATTTGCCTACCATCGGGAGGTGTAAGTTTACGAAACGAGAGAATATAGTCTTTGCTCATGGGCATTGACTAATCCGTCAAGGATTTCAGCGACTAACAAGAGGCATGTGTTTGGTTGTTGGCCGCCCTTTAATCACAATAGGAGGAATCATTAAGATGTGGGTTTCAATAGTTCTCTTCGCTTAGAGATAAGGAAAAAAACATAAAAGGATGCTCTGTCGAACTATGAAATGTTTAATTGTCGACAAGGCATAACCCATTGCATTAATAAGTGGATACTTAATATAACTGAATTCTCCTCTACAAAGCACTCAATCTAGCCTTGCTTTTATCTTATTATTTCTTTATTTAAATTTATGCTTTATTAGTTATCTTAGTCATAATTCAATCAATTCAATTACTTGTATTTTTAGTTTCCTTAGTGCAGTCATTAGAAGTAACAAGGTTGACTCAGTCCTCGTGGGATCGACATCTTAAATACTACAATCTGACAAAGGTGGAATTAATAGGACTCTATAGCCTTCGTCTCTTGGAAGCTTAAACTAGTTAAAAATTCTAGAAAGGATTGAAGATGTTGTCGAGCATCTTCATTGGCCGAACCACCAAACTAGCCTAGGGTGTTGATAATGTTGAACATGATTGGTTTTAATTCTCAAATTGTTCGTGTGCGTTCCTTTTTTGGGATATTTACTAGGTCAACAACTGCGAAAGCACCGCGGTTGTCTACAGCGGCGGCATTCATACCCGCGCTATTTTGTTGGCCATATTCCACATTGATTTTTGGAGTTCCCTATGTTTCAGATCTCGTGTTGTTTTTCCGATTTCTGGATCGTAAGGGTATTGATCAATAGTCGGATTAGACCTGGTCATACATAAAACAAGCCTTGTAAGTTAAGATAAAAACTTAAACTAAAGAAAATAAAATAATTAAAAAGGTGCATAAATAATTGATAGTAAAATTGAGCGCCAGTCCCTGGCAATGGCGCCAAATCTAATGAAGGCTATGGATTCCTATTAATTTCATCTTTGTTAGATTGTAGTATTTAAGATGGCAGTCCCACAAGGACTGAGTCGACTTTACTACTTCTTATGATTGCACTAAGAAAACTAAAAACACAAGTAAATTGAAGAGTTGAATTATATCTAAGATAACTATAAAAACATCAAATTAAATAACGAAATAATAAGATTATAAAAGCGATACTAAGTTGAGAGCTTTGTAGGGGATAATCCAGTTATGTTAAGTATCCACTTATTAATGCAATGGGTTGAATTGCCGCCTCGATGGATCGCACAAAGGGTCGCCACAGCTGCCTAGGCGGGGTTATGCCTTGTTGATAATTCAACAATCCATAGTTCGATAGAGCATCCTTGTATTTCTTCTTCATTATCCCTAAGCGAAGAGAACTATTGAAACCCACATCTTGATGATACCTCCCGGCGTAAATCAAGGGCGGACAACAACCAAACACATGCGTATTGTTAGTCGTTAAAATCCTTAGCGGATTAGTAATGCCCATGAACAAAGACCGTATTCTCTCATTTCATGAACCTACATCATCCGATGCTAGACTAGGTAAACAAGTCAACAAAAGTTAGACTAAGTACCTAACAAAAGTATCACAAAGGTACTAACAAAAGAAACCCAATGTATCTAGCAAGAAGGTGACTAATGATAAGTGCTCAAGTCACTATCACTTTCTACACTTTTCATGGGCATTAATCATCAAATCTACACCTACTGAACCAATGTATATACTTAATATGATATATTTAGGGATTATCCTATTAAAGAAAACATTTATAGAAAAGGCATACTTTAGTGCATTTTTATGTCTGTGTAGGAAAAAGTATTGTCAAGGCAGCAAACAGAGGCCGAGGCAAGACCTGATACCGAGGCAGTAGAGGAAAATTAGCAATATGGCTGGCAAACTGAGGAGAAAAATGAGGAGAACATTGCTGGACAAGAAGCACAAGGATCGGAGCTGGACAACACAAGGAAAGCCCAAAGACAAGGTCACGTGGGAAAACCTTCTAGAAGAATTAAACTTGGAAATATTTAACCTATATACAAAACTTGTTCCCTACTCCAAGTTGTATTCTATTTAGGAAAGGTTTGTCCAGGCCAAGCCTATATAAGGCATAGCCGTCCAAGGGAATAAGAGAGCCGAATTTGAGAGAATTCACCCTAGGAATAATTCTTCCCATTATGTTCTAAGCTTTCTTAGGGTTTAGGTAAAAGTTGTTAAGTATTAGTGAGAAGAGATTGTATCTTGTTTCTTGTTTCAATGCAATAAAATATCATAGTTTGCTTACTCTTTGTCATTCTTTGTTCTTACATCCAAGATCGGGAGAGAAGTTTGTAAGTATTTTTTTGTCTAGATTCGGGAGAGTTAGACTCACGAAAGGAGTAAGTATGGTTTTTGACTTTATTGTAAAATACTAACTAGGCCTAGGGATAGGTTGGAGTTTCAATGGCTAAAAGAAGTGTAGGATTAGTTGTTGTTTATAATTGATTAACCTCGGGAGGTATCATCAAGGACTAATCATCTACAGTATTTCGACTTAAGGATAAGCGGAGCTATTAAAGGATATTTTGCCGAACTTTGGTAAATCTTCCCAAGAGAAAGGGATTGTCGCAGCAGAGAACACTACCGCTGCCAAAGACAATAATCTACAGTACTGCCGAGGTAGTGTAGTGCAATTGCGTTGGACAAAAATAGATCAATCAAATACACTATACAAACACAACTAGATCCTGCATTCTTTCTCAATTTGATCTCCTTTTATTTAGTTTTCCTTAATTCCTTTATTTAGTCAAAAACTCAACTACTTGTGTTTTTATTTCTTTTTTACAGAACAAGAAGATCGAAGAGGACATATTAAGTACACCAATCCCTATGGAGATGATATTCGATAATACTTATCACTTATTACTTGTGACGTGATCACTTGCACTAATTACGCATATTTAACACGCATCAAGTTTTTGGCGCCGTTGCCGGGGATCGACAACTAAATTTTGTTTTCTTTATTTTCTTGTTCTTGTATTTTATTTTTTTTATTTTTTATTTTACTTGGTTTATTTTGGTGTATGACCAAGGCCTACCCAAGCAATCCATTATACGAGATTGATCTAGAAATCGAACGAACATACCAAGGGTTGAGGAGACAGATCCAAGGAGCCATGGCAGTAAATCAAAGAAATCAGAACTTAGCTAACAACAATGGAGGCCTTCCACAGCAACCACTGCCGCGGCAGATAACTGTTAGAGATTTTCTGGTGGACGATTTGAATAGATTGAATCCTGGAGTTGTAACACCAGAAATAGAAGCAAACCACTTTGAACTCAAACCTGTGATGTTCAATATGCTTAATACTATTGGACAATTTAGTGGGTCTACGACTGAAGATACCAAGCAACATCTCAAGTCCTTCATGGAAGTTTGCAACTCATTCAAAATTCAAGGAGTCCATGAAGATATTTTGAGATTAAAACTTTTCCCTATTCACTGAGGGATAGGGCCAAGACCTGGTTAAATAGCACTCCGGCAGGATCTATAGGATCCTGGAGTGAACTCTATCGAGAATCCATTACGCATTTTAATCCTACCAACTTATATGATCGAATCTGTAATGAAATTATTTCTTTTCGATAGGCTGATGATGAACCTATGTACGAGGCATGGGAGCGCTACAGAGAGTTACTAAACAAGTGCCCATTGCATGGATTTCAACTATGGACACAAGTGACCATGTTCTATAATGCGGCTAATGCCCCGACAAGGATGATGTTAGATGCCTCGGCAAATGGAACACTCCTTGACAAAGCTCCGGAAAAAACTATTGAGATTTTGAACAAACTCGTAAGAAACGATTTTCAATTCCCTACTTCTAGGCGAGGAGGAGTAAGACGCCAAGCCAAAGTGAATGAACTAGAAACTACCAACTCGGTGGAAGCACAATTGGCCTCTTTAACCAAGATGGTTCAGAACATGCAATCGCAGCAAAATACTCACGAGGTTAAGGCAATCAATTCTTCTGAGTATATGCAAGATGAGGAATCTGGTTTCTATGTGGGAAACTACAACTAGAATAATAATATGATGTTCAACACATGCAATCCGGCATGGAAAAGGCACCCAAATTTTTCATGGAGTAATCCTAACAATGCCTTAAACCCCACTAACCAAGCCTCAGGTTATCAAAATTCACTGCCGCAGTAGTAGATACAACAGTCAATGCCGCAGCAGCAGATATATCAGCCACAAACCATGAATTCATTAGAAAACACTCTCAAGGCCTTCATAGTGAAAACAGAATCATATATGGCCGAGAATAGCAATTTCATGAAGAGAACTGATGACTGCATGAAAAGAACTGAGATGAGAATGCAAAATCAAGAAGCAGCAATTAAATTATTGGAAACTCAAGTTGGTCAATTTGCTCAAAGACAGAATACTAGACTACAGAGAGGACTACCTAACAATACTGAAGTTTCTAAGGGAATGAGCCATGAACAATGCAAAGCAATCACTACAAAAAGTGGCCTACAATTTAAAGAGACATTGGGCAGTTCAGCAAACAAATTCCCACTAACAATACAAGAGGAATCAGACAAGGAGGACTTGGAGGCTGAACAAACCGATCATGAGAACACTGCCCCAGCAGAGGGCTCGACAGCACCCGAATAACATGCCGAGACAATAAAAAAAAAGTGGTTCCAAGTATTAAATTCCAAACCAATAAGACCCTGAAAGAGATGAGACTACCACCACCTTTCCCACAAAGGTTGAAAAAGCAAAAACAGGACTACCAATTCAAAAAATTTCTAGACATCCTAAAACAAGTTCACAACAACTTACCCTTAGCTGAGGCAATTGAACATATACCCAACTATGTTAAATTCTTGAAAGACATTGTGTCTAAAAGAAAGAGGCTTGGTGAGTTTGAAACAGTGACAACAACAGAAGGATATATGACAATACTACACAACCGCATGCCATATAAATTGAAGGATCTTGGATGTTTTACTATACCTTGTGTAATAGGTAAACACTATGAAGGTAAGGCCTTATGCGACCTTAGAACAAGCATCAATCTAATGCCCAAGTCTGTCTTCCAAAAGCTTGGAATTGGATGGGCAAAACCCACTACTGTGATGCTCCAACTTGTAGATCGATCATACGTGCAAACGGAAGTAAAAATCAAGGACATATTGGTAGGAGTAGATAAATTTATTTTTCCAGCTGATTTTCTTGTCCTTGATTGTGAAGCAGATGAGAATGCACCGATCATCCTAGGGAGACCTTTCCTTGCCACTAGACGTACGCTCATAGATGTGGAAAAAGGAGAATTGACTATAAAGATTAATGATCAACAAGTCAAGCTCAATGTTTTCCAAATATTAAAGAGACATGATGATCCAGAAGAATGTTACATGCTAGACAATACAAATGTAGTTAGCACAATACCCTGTCTTAGCAACAACTACCTTGGCAGAAGTCTTAATGATACACTACAGGTCTGCCTCGGTAGTATAATTGATGACTGCTACAGCAGTATCTTGGACAGTGTAGAAACATCAGAAAATAAAGATGCTAACTGGACAACACATCTTCCAGATAAGTATTTTGAACCTTTAGATTGCCCAGGTAAGACTAAAAATTCTATAAAGGAACCTTTAGTCACTGAATTAAAACCCTTACCTGAAAAACTAAAATATGCTTATTTGGGAGTCAACCACACAATGCCTGTAATTATTTCTTCTAAGTTGCAGCCAGAACAAGAACAAAACTTGATCGAGATGCTGCGGCAGCACAAGAAGGCAATTGGGTGGTCAATTGATGATTTAAAGGGAATAAGCCCGGCAGTATGTATGCATAAAATCCTTTTAGAGGAAGATCATAAACCCACTGTTGAGGCCCAAAGGATACTTAGCCATGCCATGAAGGAGGTAGTACGTAAAGAAATAATCAAATGGCTTGATGCTGGAATCATCTACCCTATTTCTGATAGTGCATGGGTAAGACCGGTACAATATGTACCCAAGAAAGGTGGTATGACTGTCATAACCAACGAGAACAACAAATTGATCCCAATCAGGACTGTGACCGGTTGGAGGGTTTGTAAGGATTATCGCAAGCTGAATAAGGCAACAAAGAAGGATCACTTCCCTTTACCCTTTATTGATGAAATGCTTGATAGACTTGCTGGTAAACCTTACTACTATTTCGTTGATGGTTATTCAGGATATAATCAGATTGCCATTGATCCAGAAGATCAAGCAAAAACCACTTTCACTGCCCATATGGAACATATGCCTTTAGAAGAATGTCGTTCGGCCTCTGCAATTCCCCGACAACCTTTCAGAGATACATGATGACAATTTTTTCTAACATGATAGAGGACTTCATAGAAATATTCATGGATGATTTTTCCGTCATTGGAGAAAGCTTTGTGTAGCGACCCTAAATTTCTTAAAATAATAATAGGTGTAGTAAAAAAGGGTCACTAGTGAAAAAGTGGAAATTAGGGGTTAGGTCTTGAAAGTTGGAATTGAACAATTAGACCTAAAATTAGGGGGTTTGAAATGTTAAATTTAGGATTAAAAATTAGGGTTTGAAAACACCTAAAAGGATTTAAAAATTGGTGAGAAATATTTGAAAAAAGGTTTTAAAATAGGTTGGAATCGCCACCGATCACTTTGGTAGACCGAATATCGTAAAACCAGAGATTCAAAATGGTTTGAGTTCGAGAGCCGGTTACGATTTTAAAACGGTATTAGCGTAAAAAAAACTCCCAAAAATTGACACCTCTATCAAAGTAACCGCTTAATTAATTTTGGATTTTCCGTTTTAAAGTGACATTTAAATTAATGTTTGTATACATATTTGAATTCAATTTTATTTTTACCATATCTTTATTTGAAGGCAACGCATACACCGCGACCGATACGTTGGAACACGGACCCGTTACGATCAAATAAAGACGTTTTTCTTAGGTTCGTTAATTAAATGTGGTGTGAAGATAAGCTTGAGCAAAATAAAACACAAGCAATATATATATATAAAAACATGTGTATAACACAAAAACATGCATGACATAATAAAAGCAACATATATGAAAATATATACAATAAAAGACACAAATATAAAAGCATGTATGTAACCAAATAAGTAAAAGTACGAATGAAATAAAAATGGCATAATAGAATAAAAACATGTTAAAACAAATATATGTAACATTAATTATAAAATGCATGGTGAAAAGGAGTTAAAGCCTAAATAGAAAACATATATGTACATGAATAAATAAAAACAATGCATGTTGTAATGTGATAAGATAAAATACATAAATAAGAAGGCCTAAAATGCGTGGTGAAGATGAAACATGTATGAAAAAAATGAATATAAGGCATGATAAAGTAAAAACAAAAATAAAATGCATGGAATAAATAATTACAAGTGTAACCAAATAGATACATGGCCTAAATAAAATACCACAAAAAGATATACAATAAATAAAATATGCACAATAAGTGAAATAAGATATGTGCAACATAATAGATATGAGCAACAAATAAATAAACACATAAAATAAAAAAGATATCCAAATTAAATAGAATAAATAACATAAACAAAAATAATAATAAAAAAGGACATTGGAATGGACTGAAATAAATAAAAACAAAAACTTGGAGTCAAAATCAAAAGGAAAAAACATCTTATATTAAAACAGTGACCAAAATAAAAGAACTCATAAACAAAAAATCCTCAACTCGTTATTACGAAACGAGGAAGGTTTGTGGGAGAGGTTATCCCACACGGAGGGGTCTCAGGGTAAAAAAACACATTGCAATTATTGACTGATTAGCTCAAATCAGCACTAAATTGTGAGCTTTTGAAAATATTCGGGGACTTCGGAGGTGAATAGGGAGACACGAAATAATTTAAAATGAAAAATACCCATTTTTTATCTATTGTTCAAGTATAAAACACACACACAAAAAAAATAAACCCTCCCCCTTTAGTTATTTCTTAAGACAGAAAGAAGCCATCATCCCCTCAAATCATCTGATCTATTCTTTTGGAAATGAAGAACATTGTTCATGTTCTTCTCTTTTTCAGAAGATGACCACCACAAAACCCAGAAGTTGGCCTTGGTTTCCAAATTTCGGCCACCACTCACGGTGGCCGGCGACACAAAAACCTTTTCGAAGCCTTGAAAGATCCTGATTCAAGAACCAAACTCACAAAAACAACCACCTTTTTTTAAAGAAAAAACCGAAAGAAAATCTCTTTGAAAACCCATGAAAATGATTTTATTCTTTCGATTCAGAGAAGCGAAAAAAAGATGAACACCTCTCCTCTCTAGTCTCGGCTCACCAAAACGGCAAGGATGCCAAAGCTCATCGTCGGAGGAAGAGAAATAGATAGAAAAGACTCGAATAAAGAAGAAAGCAAAGGTAAACTCTAATCCTAAACTCTTTTCGAAATAAAAACAAAGAAATTTTTTTATTTTTCTTTGGAATTCTTACTTTTGTATTGCTGTAAATGGTGGGTCATGACCCCTTTACAATTTTTCTGAATTCGGTTTTTATAACCGATTATAAGGGGTTCAAAAAGAAAAGAAAGTGATCTTTTTGTTTTTGATAAATTGCTGGTATTTGGTGCATTTTTTCTGAAATATTATTGCATGTGGTTTTGAGAATCTTCAGAAATTGTTGGCCGAAATCCCTCTGTAATGTTGCGTTTTTGCCTCTGAGATGGTATGATTTCTGATAATGGATTTGTTTTCTTTCGCATGAGTCATAATCGGAGTAAAAGGGGACTAATGTCGGAGGAGCGATCGATGTCGGCGTCGGAGGGAGATTCGAATAGCGTCTGGAAGTCGAGCAGTCGGACGCATGTAGGTGATGCGCACGTGGGACAACTGCAACGTCGCGCGTGGGCATGTGTCTGGTTCCAAATCTTTCCTCTGCTTCAATCTCGACCATTGGATCAAGCCCCCAGATCCAACGGTCTAAGATGGGTTGTGCAGATGAATAAAAGGAGTTAGTTTTTTTTAGGCTTTAGCCGTTTAGGGCTTCTTGGGTTAATGGGCTCTGTAATTAATATTTTTTGGGTTGTACTTAATTTTTAAAAGAAAGTGAGCTTATTTGTAATGGATTGTTGTTAATGAATTTTGGGCTTTAATTTCATTGATGGGTTTATTATTTATTTAATTGTTTTTTGGATTTTTGTTACTTTAAAATAATAAAAGTAATGATAATAATAAAAGAAAATCACTACAGCAAAATAGGTTTATAGCGGCGCTTTTTTATACATACAATGGCGTTTTTTAGCGCCGCTAAAAGTACTTGCGGCGAAAAGAAAAACGCCACAAAAAACGCCGCAAGAAGCTGCGCCGCAAAAAGTAGCGGCGTTTATTTTAGATAAACGCCGCTACAGTACACGATCTGTAGCAGCGTTTGTTTACTAAAACGTCACTAAAGTATATTTTACAGCGGCGTTTGGTTTTTATAAACGCCACAAAAGATCGTATACTATGGCAGTGTTTTTTTACTAAAACGCCACTAAAATGCAATCTACGGCGGCGTTTGGTTCCTATAAACGCCACAAAAGGTCGTATACTATGGCGGCGTTTGTTTTAGATAAACGCCACAAATATTCTGTACTTTTGTGGCGCTTTTAAACAAACGCCACTACTGTTATGGGCTTTTAGTGGCGTTTGTCCCAAACGCCGCTATTGATACTGTATTTTAAAAAAAATAATTTTAAATTATTATTTCTACCAAAAATTCCCTATAATTAATATTTCAGCAATAATACAATTAAACAACAACAATAAAATAATCCAAAATACTTAACCACCCAAAATACATTAAAGTCTAATATCAAATAAAGTGAAATATAATAATTCAGAGTTTAAGTCAAATAAAGTTCAGTAATAAGTACAAACCAAATGAACCTAAAATCATCTAAGGCGACGGATTCCTAGGTTGGTTTTGCTTTAACATCACCATCATATCTTGAAATTGTTGTTGAAGATTCTGATATGCTGCTTCTCTCTCTGCTTTTCTTGCTGCTCTCTCAGCTTCTTTTCGTTCTCTCTTAGCTTCTTTAGCTTCCATCTCTGCTTGGAATTGAGTTAATTGTTGTTTTAAACGTTGAATTTCCGCTTGAGAAGACTGACTTTGTGATGGCATGTACTGAGACGATTTGGATCCAAAATATTTAGTTGGTGTCACGAATGAACCTTGACAGCGTACTCGAGTATATCTTTCAGGACCCAAAACTTCAGCAAAAACTTGATTCTCGATATCAACAATATTAGCGGAACCATCAGTTGAAGCCGTAGCTTCTATCTCTATCCTTTTTTCCTTCATTCTCGTCTGATAATCATTTGTTAAAAATAATAAATGAAAACATTATACCAGAATTTCTTCAGCTTCAAGATTCATTGGAGAGCCATCCTTTTTGGTGTGAGTAATGTCGAATAGCTTTACCCGTCCAATGCTAGAACCAGTCGACACAAGCTACAAAATATAATAAACATGAATATTAACTTCAATGTAATACAAGTTAAAATAATAATATAAAAAATAATACCTCTTCATTAGCAATGCGAGCAAAGCTCTTCGTCCCTGCTGTGTGCGTAAATTTTTGTTTTTGTCTACTACTAACTCCTACGTGCTCTCTTTCCTGTTTAATTTCCAATTTTTATTACATTTAAAGTTGAAATTGAAATAATATAATGTTATTGTTATAAATTGTAGATGTTACCTCCCCTTTTGCTGAACTCCAAAACCTGACTGCATCTTCCCATTGATACCGTAGTATTCCTGGGGGAACATTTCTAAATTTCTCTTGAAGGCTCAAATCGTTTTTGAAATACGTCTTCTTCAACAAGCTCTTATGGTCTCTCCATTTCTTTCCTAATGCATGCTTCACATAATCGTCTGAGACCTCCAAAGAGAATTTATCCTGAAAATCACAAAATCGAAAGTAAATATTACTATTTAAATGTAATGAATTAGATAATATAATATTATTCTTACCTTAACAAGATCAAGAGCTTGATTTTTGTTACTATTTGGTATTTGATGCCAAGACTCATAACTAATTGGCAAAATTGAAGCATTACACGCAACAATGCCTAAATAACTCGCCAAAACATCTGCTTCTGCACCAACAGGTTGGACGGCATCGTTTCTTGAAACTTTTACACGTTCTCCAATGGGAAGATCGTATAATTCCATCAAAGTCGTCCGCCCTCTAGTCTTGCGCCTTCGACCATTTCCACCTATATGCAAATATATCAAGTCAACACTTTATTAAATCATTTCAATGATAACAAATAGTTATGATTCAAATAAAGTTTTAAAAAATACCTTCAATTTCTATATTCTCAACCGTTTCAGGAACTTGTGAAGCTGTAGAACCAGACAAGTCATCTTCAATTGTTTCTTCTCCTGGTCGAGGAACTTGAACAATATTTAAGGTATTTAATTTTCTCCTCGGCATAATACCTGTAAGAAACGGAAAAGAAATATTAGTAACAACAACTTTAGTAAAAAAATTAATAAGGCTCAATAGAAATCTTATTACAATACGCAACTAATTTTCATTAAAATCTTCATCCATGTTGTCTCGAACCCATTGAAACTGTGAATTAGAAGTAGAAGATGTTCCATCTAAGTTTTGTGCTGCAAAAGGCAAAGTTTCTGGTCTTGTTTCAATGTCATCTCTACTTCCATCCCCGATATCAATCAATTCTCTAGGGGTGTTACGGAGTACAACATACCAACCATCTTTGGTTGGATCATGGGAATAAAAAACTTGTTTGACTTGAGACGAGAATACATATGGTTCGTCCATCAATTGTTGGCCAGTATGAATTAATCGAGAAAAGTTCACCATTGTAAAACCAAATTGATCTTTTTTAATTCCCCTAGTACTGTTGACATCAGCTCAATCACACCGAAACAACACAACCTTCCGTTTTCCATAATAATCCAACTCAACAATGTCGGTAATAATTCCATAATATTCAACATCTCCCTCCACGGGATGATTGTCCCTTGCACTAGCATAACTTGTAATTGAAGAAGTAACAATAACTCCACAATTTTGTGTCCTCCGTAATCTTTCTCGAGATTTCGTATGAAACCTATACCCGTTAATGAGGAAGGCATTATATCTCTTAACAATTTTATTTGGGCCTTGACAAAGCCATTTTACTTCTTCACTAACTTCTCTCCCACAGTAAACCTATTACACGTGAGAATTTACATTGGTTAACATTCATGCATATTGATATTAATACTAGAAAAGTCATATAAAGCTTTAGTTATACTTACCATTTTCCCTAACCATTCGTGAAAAGTTTCTGCAAAGAGCTTATGACTCTCTCGTTTATTTAATCTTCTTGAGCGTACACGAGATTGTAACTCTTTCTTATACTCACTATAAAATAGGTTACATGGTTAAAGAATGGGAAAAAAATAAGTCAACGCAATAAAATATGAATTATAGAAACTTACGTTCGAAAAGGCTTTATTGAGTCATGATGAAAAAGAACATATCGATGTGCTTGCACCCATGACTTATCATCTAACTGTACAATTTCAACTTTGCCGAGTGGTTCACCATAGCTCCCAAACATGTAAGTCTCTCTGTTATTAGTACTGCATACTTCATTTCTAGTTGGTCTATTCAATCTCGTTTCGATATCTTCCAAATATCTAGAGCAAAAAGTCATACACTCATCGGCTAAATACCCTTCAGCAATTGATCCTTCTGGATAACGCTTATTACGACAATAAGACTTCAATTTGCACAAGAACCTAGACAGGCAATAAACACAACATTATATAAGTAGTTGAATATCTAAATATTATTAAATAATGTTTGAAAAAATTTATACCTCTCTATAGGATACATCCACCGATAGAAAACTAGTCCACCAACTTTAGCCTCGTGAGGGAGATGGACCAACAAATGCACCATAATTGTGAAGAATGAAGGTGGAAATATCTTCTCCAAGTTGCATAAAGTCAACGCTACTCGATCTTGGAGTTTCTCGAGTTCTTCAACCACCAAAACTTTACCACAAAGAGCTTTCATTATATTAGAAAGTTCAATTATACAAGATATCACCTCATTTGACATACAACCACGTAAGGCAACTGACATAAGATCTTGCATCAGTATATGATAATCATGTGACTTTAGAGAATAAAGTCTTCGATCTTTCATACTGACACATCAAGATATATTTGATGCATACCCATCTGGAACCTTTATATCTTTTAACACCTTACAGAACATTTCTTTTTCTCTCTTCGACATCACAAAAATAGAAGGCGATAAGAATGATTTTCCATTAGGAAGTATCTGAGGATGAAGATCATGTCGAATATTGAGGTCAACTAAGTCAAGTCGACTCTTTAAATTGTCTTTAGATTTTCCATCGACATTGAGAATGGTTCCAATAAAATTCTCACAAACATTCTTCTCAATATGCATAACATCAAGATTATGTCTCAAAATGTTATCCTTCCAATAAGGCAATTCAAAGAAAACACTTTTTTTCCATAACTCTGCCTCATTTGGATCATCCTCTTCATCAGACTCATTATCACTAAAATGTTCAGCATCACCTTCGTACACCTCTTTCATCTTTCTCTTTGATCGTGGGTTTGGTGGTTGGCTCATCTTTCCATAGCTGAATTTTGTATCTTTCAACATGTACAAGATATCGGACCCGATTGTTTGCTCAGGAGTTGTTCTAAACTCTTCAGTACCATCAAACATATTCTTCTGAAATCTAAAACGATGATTTTCAGTTAACCACCGTCGATGTCCCATGTAAGAGAACTTCTTTCCATTGTACAACCACTTCGAACATGTTTGTGCAGCGCAACAAGGACAAGCATAACGACCTTTGGTACTCCACCCAGATAAATTTGCATAAGCAGGAAAATCATTAATAGTCCACAATAAAGCTGCACGCAAATTAAAGTTCTCCTTCTTCAACACATCATATGTTTCGATACCCACCCACAATTGTTTAACTCTTCAATTAGAGGTTGTAGATAGATGTCAATATCATTACCAGGACCTTTCTCACCAGGGATTATCATGGATAAGATAAAAGATGATTGTTTTATGCAAATCCATGGGGGCAAATTGTAAGGAACAAGCAAAACGGGCCAAGTACTATACGAAGTGCTCATGATTTTGAAAGGATTAAACCCATCAGATGCTAGTCCGAGCCTAACATTTCGAGGATCTTCTGCAAAACTTGGAAATTTTTGGTCAAAGGACTTCCAAGCTAAACCATCCGCAGGATGCCTTAATAATCCATCACCGGTTCGTCCATCGTAATGCCACCTCATAGACTCAGCAGTCTTTGAAGACATAAATAACCTTTGAAGCCTAGGTATGAGAGGAAAATATCGCAGAATCTTGACTAGTTTTTTTCTTGATTGTGCTTCCTCTACTTCCTCACTCACATTTTCTGTGTTCACATTCATCCACCGAGATTGACCGCATACATGACATGACTCTTGGCTTTTTTTATCACCCCAATACAACATGCAATCACTTGGGCAACTATGAATTTTTTCATATCCAAGGCCCAAATCTTTGATCATTTTCTTCATATCTTTGCCAGATTGAGGAATTTTTGCAGAAGGAAACATTTCTCTTAAAAACTCTAATAACTGCGTAAAAGATTTACCAGTCCATCCTCCCAAGCATTTTAAGTGGAAAAGACGAATGCAAAATGAGAGTTTTGAATATTTCGATCCCTCGTAAAGTGGTTCATTCATTTCATCAAGTAAATTGTAAAACTTTACTGCGTCTCCATTTGGCTCTTCATCACATTCGTTTCTTCTCATCTCGGTAAAATGCTCAACACCAATATCACAATCTTCTCTAACAGATTCTTGATAATCATGCATATTAAATGCATCTCGTAACATACCCTCAATGCCATCTTCTCCAACAGATCGACGATCAGAATTAGGAGGAAAAGATACATTACTCCTCGAAGTAGAACTACGAGGTGCCAACTCTCCATGAAATACCCATTTTCTATAGCCCCGAATAAAACCATAAACAATTAAATGCTCCTTGACAACTTCACGACTATGCCAATTAATATTAACACACTTCTTACAAGGGCAAAGAATCATATTCTCTTGGCTTGCATTCGCAAAAGCTGAGTCTAGAAAAGTTTCTATTCCATTTCGATACCCAACACTTACCCTTGACAAATCCATCCAACTTCTATCCATTTCGTATTTCTGTAATATACATAATTAAATAGAAATAACATATTAACAATCAATTAAAAAATAAAGATCACCAAGCCAAAGTATATTAGGCTTGCTCATAATACATAAAAAATACATGATAAAGAAGTTGAAGATTTTTATCCAAAAAACTGTCTGTATCCATTATTGAGAAACGAAGTAAAAATTATGATATAGAATTTAAAAACTTGGTTTCAAGTTGTTTACACTTATAATTATTTTTGAAATCGTTCAAACCAAATTTTAATTATTCTATCAGAATAAAAATCTCAACTAAGTTAATTTAACAAACCAATTCATTAGTACAGCTACCAACTTTATCCACTCAACTAAAATTTTTCACCTTTCAACTATTCTATATGTAAACAAAATGAGAGTTTTTGTTGTACTTATACATATAATTTTTGAAAAATGGTATGCTCTCATAATGCAACAACATAGGTAGAAACAATAAGGTTTGATATGTTTAAGTGAACTGCAGAACAAGGAACCATGTCAAGTCATTCAAAGCTATGCTAACTAAGTTAATTAGTACAACACTATTAATGTTAAAGAACAAGGTAATTTGTGTCTAAGTTAATTTAGCAAACTAGTTAGTTAGTGCAACTAACACTACTATTGTGAAAGAACAAGACAGTACATATCTAAGTTAATTAGTTAGAACAATTAACACCACTAAGGTGAAAGAACATGATAATCCATGTAGAATGATACCAATAACTGCTTAAACCATATGCAAAGGTGATGAGTAGTAGAACAAAAGTAAAGCCGTAGGCATGGCAGAGTAATATCAGCAATCTATAAGGAAAATTTTGTGTCAAATGCAGCGAGAAGAAAAATTAGATTAAAAGACTTATGGGTGCTTAGTCGCTACAGGCTAGCGTCGGCGATACATTCATTGAAGCTACAGAATGTGTGCTATGAATTCATATAGTTTTTCTACATGGGAAATATAGTGTTTACATTTAAAATTTTAAATATAATGGTTAATATTATTAAAATTTTGTTAAATTTGAATTATTACAATACAACTTTAATAAATTTAACTGAATAATTTAACGAAACCAAAAAGCAATGAGACTAAATTTTTAAAAATAAACAACTAGAGGACTAAATTTCAAATAAACAAATAGTTCATGAACCTATTACAGAATTTAACCTTCATATTACTAAAATTATTTCTGTTGGATAGTAGGTTTTTTTAACTATATGATTACATTATAATATTTTTTATAATGTACATATAAGTTGCATAGATAATTAATTAAACTCGGGTCTTTTAAAAAATATATTTTTTTAGCGGAACCACTTATAGGATTAATACGTTTTTTTATACTTGTTTCAAATGTTATTATATTTTAAATGATGGTATTTATCTAAGTTTAGAACAAGTGGTCGGTTAATCAGAACTATTCAACTAATCTCATCCCATTAAGTCCCGAATCCCTAGAAGTGCATAACCACTATCTCCTTTTGATACACATTTTCTCAACTTCCCAACATAGATTTCAACTATCTGAATCCCTAGAAGTGCATAACCACTATCTCTCCTTTAATCTTTCCTGTGTTAGTTTGTTATAGAAACTTTTCTCTTGTTTTCCTGTAACTGTAAATATTTACCAAAACTTGTGCTTCTCATTAGAAAATGAATAAAACCAAAAGGTAAGAACTTAAGCAGCAGCTCATCTCTCTTTGGTGAGAACTTAAGAATTACTCCCTAAATTATTCTCAGATGCGAAACACTATATGGTATCTTATAATTATATACAACTTCATGCAAAAAGAACAAGAACACGCTGTGCAAGTAAAAAGAGTGTCTAGATGCATATAAGGCTCCAATTAATGGAAGCTATACAGAAAGGATTGGCTGGATTATAGAATATATGATTGGTGGTATTTTGGAATAGAAACAAAACGACTAGGATGATATTTTTTGTAAAACAAGCTAGGAATAGCCATACACCTATGGGGAGCAACATGGGTTGTGATTCTAATTGCAGGGCAAATACATTTGAATGCTAAGAGAATTTACAAAAAAACTAGAGCTCGGATAAGAAAATAAAACAAAGAGAGAGATGATCAATTCAAGACAATGCTCTAGAAACCAATGAATTCAAAAGTTGCAGTGACCAAAAGACTAATACTAGAAGCACAAGTGTAATTATAAATATAAAAGATGTTTTGAGTGTCTTATGCTTCATGTTCTATAAACTGATTGTAGAGTTTGCTTCAACCAACAATATTAGCCAATCCTAATTTGAATCAAACTGGTATAAAGAAGGTTGCATGAGAAAATGAATCTTACAATGAGTAGAAAACACTACCAGAAACTACTTAAGATTATAACTAATATCATTACTTACTCACCTAAACATTTCGATTCAAGTAATGTATTTGAAACTTTTATGATCGCCTTCTTAGAAATCGAAAATGTCAGAGCCTACTTCTTTGTAAATAAAATGCAGTAAAAACTATTATTGAGTCGTACCTGGAGATGAAATGATCTTTCAAGCTCCTAGTTCAGTCGCCTCCTACGATGCGCTCGAGAGTCACTGCTGTCACAATTTAATAACAGCAAACAGATAAATTTTTCAATTTTGCTAATGGTTTCTCAAAGCTAATGGTTTCTCAAAGATCAGGAAGTGAAAGGGATAATACACGATCTTACCTGGCTCAGGAGTCGAACGACGACGAAGAAAGGAGATCGGCTTCACCAGCCGGCGAACAGACAACGACAACGAGAAGAGCGGCTACAGTGGTCGGAAATTGGGGAAGAGAGAGCCTGGGGTCGGGTTTGGGGATTTTTGCAGAGTTCTATCGTTTGATAACCTAGGAGATTGCGGCGTTTGTAAAACAAAACGCCGCTAAAACACGATCTACCGCGGCGTTTTTTAATGAAACGCCACAAAATTTTCTTACTTTTGCGGCGTTTTTTAATAAAACGCCACAATATTTCTCACTTTTGCTGCGTTTTTAGGTAAAACGCCATTAATTTTCACACTGTTGCGGCGTTTGAATATAAACGACGCAAATACACAACTAGTTGCGGCGTTTTTAAGACCAAACGCCACTATTCTTTGGGGATATAACGGCGTTTTTATCAAACGCGCCACTAATGTTCAATTGTTGCGGCGTTTTGGTAGAAAACGCCACTATGATGAGATTAGTTGTGGCGTTTGTTCTAAAAACGCCACTAAGGATGCCGCTATAGAATTGTTTTGCTGTAGTGTTAATAAGAAACAACAATAATAATCGATAATAATAAAATAATATTATTTAAAATAATAATAAAAACTAAATAAGATAAAATAAAGAGAATAATTGTATAAAATAAACTAACAAAATCAAATTAAAATGAAAATTAGATGTATTATTTAATATTTTATTTCTTATAGCATATATATAATTTTTATTTATTTTTATTATTATTTTTAAAAAGGAAAATAAATACAAGTATACAAAATGTACCATAATATAATGTTTTTGGATTTTTTTGAATAAAGAAAACATTCGCTATTATATATATTTAATAAAGCAACAAGACATAATGTTGTCAAATTTCTCAAATTAAAATATTAATATTTTAATTACAAGCCCGTTAATTAAGACAAAATAATGAAAAATAAAAACAGGTTTACCCTAGATAAAATAAGTGATTACACTTTGATCACTGCCTCGACAATTTAAAAAAATTGCTGCGAAGATGTGAGGAATCCAATTTAGTCCTCAACTGGAAAAATGTCACTTTTTGGTGAATGAAGGCATAGTATTGAGACACAAAATGTCATCACAGCCAAGATTGATTTGATAAAGAATTTGCCTCCACTTTTTGTGAAAGGAGTTCGAAGCTTCTTGGGCCATTCAGGTTTTTATAGAAGGTTTATTTGTAACTTTTCTAAAATTTCTAAACCTCTTTGTAACCTTCTTGAACAAGACAAAAAATTCGAATTCGACAAGGAATGTAATGAAGCATTCGAAGCCCTAAAGGAGAAGTTGATCATTGCACCAATAGTGGTCCCACCAGATTGGTCCCTGCCCTTCGAATTAATGTGTGATGCTAGTGATCATGTTGTCGGGGCAGCAGTTGGGCAGAGAAAGAACAACTTGTTCCATGTCATTTACTATACTAGTAGTATTATTTGCCTTTGACAAATTCCGATCATATCTTATCGGAACAAAAGTGATTATCCATACTGACCACTCGACAATTAACTACCTATTCACGAAGAAGGATGCCAAACCAAGAATGATTATATGGAACCTTCTTTTATAAGAATTTGATGTGGAAATCAAGGATAGAAAAGGCACAAAAAATCAGGTAGCCGATCACCTCTCTAGACTAGAGAACGAAGACAAGAACAATGCGCTGGAAGAAATACACGATACCTTCCCAGATGAACAAATACTACATATCGCGGTAACTGGCGAAGACACTACCGAGCCAGCAACCACAACAGTGTATGACTGTGCGTCCGAGGCATTAACTGAATATATCTCGGCAACCTTAACAGAAGATCTTGCTGCAATAACAACCACTCCCTGGTATGCTGATCTTGTTAATTATTTAGCTAGTGGTGTTATCCCTTATAACCTTAACTATAACAAAAAGAAGAGGTTTCAGCATAATGCAAAGCATTATTTCTGGGACGATCCTCTTTTGTTTAAGCAATGTGCAGATCAGGTTATAAGAAGATGTTTTCTAGAAGATGAACAACAAGAAGTGTTTCTGCATTGTCATGATTCATTGTGGAGGATATTTTGGAGGAAACAGAACAACAGCCAAAGTGCTTCAATCAGGCCTTTATTGGCCTACACTCTTCAAAGATGCTCAACTTTATTGCAAGGATTGTGACCGATGCCAAAGAACGGGCAACATCTCTAGACGCAATGAGATGCCACAGAAACCAATACTAGAAGTAGAATTATTTGATGTTTAGGGAATAGATTTCATGGGGCCATTCCCATCATCTCAAGGTAATCTCTACATCCTAGTAGCGGTGGACTATGTGTCAAAATGGGTCGAAGCAATTGCCATGCCTCACAATGACTCCAAGACTGTACAAAAATTCCTCAAGAAGAATATTTTCACTAGATTTGGAGTCCCTAGAGTCATTATTAACGATGAAGGTAAGAACTTCGAGAACAGACTCATTGCCGCAACCCTAAAGAAATAGGGTGTCACTCACAGAATTGTCACGGCATACCATCCGTAAACAAATGGGCAAGCTGAAATTTCGAATAGAGAATTAAAATAAATCCTTGAAAAGGTGGTAAGCCCATCCAAAAAGGATTAGTCTCATCGTCTTGACGATGCTTTATGGGCATATAGGATAGCCTACAAGACCCCTTTGGGAACATCTCCATACAAGCTAGTATTTAGAAAAGCATGCCATTTGCCAGTGAAAATTGAGCATAAAGCTTATTAGGCAGTAAAGAATTTGAACATGGAATGGGAGAAAGCTGTCCAGAAATGAGTGCTAGACCTTAATGAAATAAAAGAATTCAGAGCGGCAGACTATGAAAATGCCAAGATCTACAAGGAAAAGACAAAACGATGGCTTGATAGCAAAATACTTTTGCGGTAGTTCCTACCAGGGCAACAAGTTCTCCTTTTCAACTCTAGACTCAAATTGTTCCCGGGCAAACTCAGGTCCAGATGGTTAGGACCATTTGAAGTTGTCCAGGTTTATCTACATGGAGCAATCACAATCAAGTCATATAAGGATGAGCATGAATTCAATGTGAATGGCCAACGGTTGAAGCACTACTTTAGTCAACAAGAGATGAGAACTATAGAGACCATCACTTTAGGAGATGAACTTACATGCATCCCTATTGTGAATTAATTCTTTCATCTTATATTTATTTGTATTTTAAGATTAGTTTTAATTTAGACTTTTAATTTTCTTTTTGTTTATTTTAGGATAAGAGCCAAGGATCAAAGGTGCAGCTGCTCAGCAAATCTACAACAACTGATTGTCGATAGCTTCTTCTCTGAGTCCTTATGATTTTTTTTGCTATTCTCTTATAATTGTCTGTTTTCCCTTTTATAATTTGTTGCCTACTGCTTGCCCCTAAATTAAGCATTGCGGACAATACTTGGTTTGAGTTTGGGAGTATAGAGCTACTGCCGAGGCAACCTACTGCCGCGTCTTTACCATGAAAAGGGAGTTTTTAGTGATAAATATTTTCTTATGTCCACCACTTTACTTGAATTTGTTACCCATACTCTTGCACTGTCCATCATCAGTATTGTTTTAGTTTATTCTTTAAGGCAATAAAAATCTTTCTCCTAAACATAGTGAGGTTCTGTTTTGAAGGCTTAATTCTAGGATACTTAAGGAGAAAAACTTAGAAGCTTACTATAAGGTTGAACTTAAAAACACTTTTGGGACTTGTTTGACTATAGGAATTCTTTTAATGAACTTAGGTGATAAAAACTTAGATCTTTGGAAAAATGACTAGAGGTGCCTATAACCGGCTCAAGGAAATACTCTTCTTCATGCTAGAGTTGCCCGAAATTGTCTCTAGTATGCTTAAAAGAATAAGCAAAACAAATAAGAAAAATGAGAAGGGAAAAACACAATCCTTGAGGTCCCTGAAATTGGTTCAAGAATTCGTTGTTTTAAGAAGAGTACACTAAATCTAAATCTACTTGTCTTGAGCTTAGAGTTTATCTAAGAAGGCTCTTAATCAAATTTGTCCACAGAAATGCACACACTCACAAAACCTTATAGTTTGTCTTCTAGGTACACCCTTAGGTAAACAAAAGGTTAAGTTCAAAGAATAGACATAGTTATGGTGGGGAGAATAGATGGAAACATAAGACCAAGGAAGAATAGAGTTTGAAAAATTGATGGTTTGCATTGCTTGAGGAGAAGCAATAGTTCGAGTTTGGGGGTGTGATAAGTGTTCAACTCACTATCACTTTCTACACTTTTCATGGGTATTAATCATCAAATCTACACCTACTTGTACCAATGCATATACTTAATGTGATATATTTAGGGATTATGCTATTAAAGATAATATTTATAGAAAAGGCATACTTTACTATATTTTTATGTTTGTGTAGGAAAAAGTATTGCCAAGGCAGAAAACAGAGGCCGAGGCAGGACCTGATGCCGAGGCAGTAGAGGAAAATTAGCAATATGGATGGAAAACTGGGGAGAAAAATAAGGAGAACGTTGCTGGACAAGAAGCACAAGGATCGGAGTTGGACAACGCAAGAAAAGACCAAAGACAAGGCCACGCGGGAAAGCCTTCTAGAAGAATTAACTTGGAAATATTTAACCTATGTACATAACTTATTCCCTACCCCAAGTTGTATTCTATTTAGGAAAGGTTTGCCCTAAGCTAAGCCTATATAAGGCATAGCCGTCCAAGGGAATAGGAGAGCCGAATTTAAGAGAGTTCACCCTAGGCATACCATCAAAAGACACTTTGCCGAACTTTGGTAAATCTGCCCAAGAGCAAGGGATTGTCGCGGCAGATAATACTACCGCTGCCGAAGAAAGTAATTTGCAGTACTGCCGAGGCAGTAGAGCGCAATTGCATTAGAAAGAAACAGATCAATCAGATCCACTATACAAACACAACTAGATCATGCCCTCTATCTCAATTTAATCTCCTTTTATTTAGTTTTCTTTAAATCCTTTATTTAGTCAAAAACTCATCTACTTGTGTTTTTATTTGTTTTTACAGAACAAGAAGATCGAAGAGGACATATTAAGTACACGAATCATTGTGGAGACGATATTCGATAATACTTATCACTTATTACTTGCGACGTGTACACTTGTACTAATTGTGCATATTTAACACGCATCAACTAACCACCAACCAAAAGGACACGAAGTACTAAATCAAAAGTATCGAAGTACTAGTAAAAAGTACACGAAGTACTAACAAGATGAGCTCACACTCTAGGCATGCCGTACTACCTAAGACCAAATATCAACTAAGACTCAATAAAATTTTTATTAACCATTAAGTACATTTGATCATCTTCTAATATATACTTACCATGCTTCTTATCACAAAGGCAAGCATTCATATCATGATATCAAAAAAGGTCATTCATATCATCATATACATGCCACGTGCATGGTTCACATGCCTGACATCCCGCAGTAGTGTGCCATAACTTACCTCGACATTTCCAAGTCATGTACATGAACTATTCTAGTCCTAGCAATCTAACAAACAATTCATGGCATCACACAAGTTATCAAACAAATTATCCTCTTTCCCTAATTACCAAAGATGATTTTATTCAAATAATTTGACATTTTAATTAAAAAAAGAGTGGTTAGGACCTAGGTCCTAACACTAAGGTTTTCTACACTCACAAAATCTCCAAGATATCAAAGGTTTTAAATGGTGATTCCTTTGTTCTTCCTTATTGCAAGCTCTAATATTTTCTCCTCTTCACTATCCCCTTCCCTTGGATCCTCTAACATGCCATACAATTTAATAACATATCATTAGAACCCATTCAAACAAAACAGTTCATGAATTAACAGTCCTAATGTCAAAAACAAAATATGTCCATTATGGGCAACTTTGCTATCTCTTAGAAAAACTAACATATCTATTAGCCCACTTATTTAAATTTAGCATACTTTATACCCTTTGAAAGATAAGACGATCCTCTAAATGACCATATTAAACTCAAAATTTAAATTCTAACCACTTGTTACAAGATTTTGTTTAAAGTCAGAGCAATCCTATTTTCAGTATAGCCTAAACTACTTTTACTAATTGTCTTATATCTCAAAATCCACATATCCAATTAATGTGTTGTTTCTTTTCAATTAAAGTTGAATCAGAGAGGATTTTAGATTTCTATTTTCTATCCCCAAATTCTTTTTACATAAGCTTGGGCAATTTTTTAAAGTTGTTGTCTAGAACATTCTGTTCTGGGTAGATTTAGTTAGCTTTGATTTCTAGCTCATTTTAGCCTCTTATCTTGCTCATCTCATTAGCTAGTCCCTTAATTTCAATACTAGACATAATTTCCAGCAACTTTTATCTACACAAAGCCATTTGATTTCACCTTTAACCTATCTAAAAGATATCAACAAAACAATTTAATAATTTAATCTAGTTTAAGGGGACTTTTTCGGTTCTAACTTAATTTCTATAGATATAAACACCAATTCAAGCTTGTTAATTCACTTTCTAATGCTTCTAACACAATACCCAAGCAATAACTAACATAATCTAAGCTCCTAACAATCTAAATAAACACCAAACTTAAAGAAGGTAATTGATGCGTGTAATAAAAGCGTAATTAAGTGCAAGTGTACACGTCAAGTAATATAATGATAAGTATTTATCAAATATCGTTCACCACAAGGACTGGTGTACTTAATATGTCTCCTTTTGTTTCCTTGCTCCTGAAGTTAGTAAAATAAAAATACAGGTAAAAAGATTTGTTGAATAAATAAAGAATAAAAGCTTAATTAAAGATTGAGAATGAATAGAGAGAATAGGTAAGATCCATTTGTGTCATATAGTGGATTCGATTGATCTGTTCTTGTTTAGTACAATGGCACAACACTGTCTTGGCAACACTGCAGATACTGCCTGTAACCCCCTTAGCCCGGCTTAGACGGAACCGGCACTAACAGGTTACACGGGGAAAATCGAACCAAACCCGCGAAGATCCGATTCGATATACAACCCTGAAAATCGATATATTTTTTTTCTAAATGCATAATTATGTTCCTACATGTATTGGTCTCATACAAAGCATTAACGGAAGCAATCGGATCACAAACAAGCATTCGATTAAACACTTAACTAAATTAAGGACTAAAACATAAAACTTTTAAATTCTAATGACAAAATAGAAATTCTTTTCATCAAAGATCAATTAAACATATAAATATCGCTATAGGTAAATTTTAAATCAAACGGAGCATTCTAACATTGCCAATTGCATGTTTCACCGAATTAGGGACCAAAATGTAAATATTTCAAATTACAAGGACTTCTTCCAAATTAATTTAGCCATCTTGAAATTAAATAAATTTTATGCATCCATGTAAAATTTCAGCGGAAAATAACATCTTTAGATACCCTAATTGAACAAAGAAAGATATTTAGGACTAAAATGCAATTTTCAACAACTTTCATTTCCTGGCAGCCAAAGGTTTTGAAACCTGCCATAAAGGTTTCAAAATTTTATGTAAATAGTTTCGAAACTTCCTTGAAGGTTTTGAAATTTTTCGCGTCTAGTAAGGTTCTAGAATCGAAATTGCCCGAAAGGTTTCAAAACTGTTTGACAAAGGTTCCGAAACCTTCCCCAAAGGTTTCGAAATTTGATGCCTGGAACCTAAAATTCTATCACACTATGTGAATTCAAACGAATCAAGACACAATCATTAGTCACCCACAACTACATGCATAATTCCTAAGCATAAAAACAACATAGACCACACCAACATTAACATCAAGAACCTCAAATAACCTATAGGCATGCTTACCAAAATATGGTTAGAAACAAGGATGTTCATGCTTGTGTATGCGTACATTCTTTCTTTGATAAGGTTTAAAATAAAGAACAATCATGTATAATCATGCTTTAGGCAATACAAAACATTATTACATTCCAACAACAATAGCTCAAGCAAAATATAGTCTCTTTACAAGTCTAAAACCAAGTAGTACACTCACTCTACTATGGGATTGGTTTACACATTGTCAAGCCCCAACTTATTTGCCAAAACATACCAACAACTATGTAGCTTTTCTCCTTGGTTCTCTTGATCCAAATGCAGCCTAAAGATGTCTCTATTGCTTTGCAAAGATGAAAGAAGAGCTTAATCACAACATGCTTAGTGAGGAAGCTCCAACAAAATCATCTATGCATCAACTTAAAAACCATATTTAAACCATAGTTTGCAATGCATCATTAAAATCATGCATGCTTAACATTCCATGTTCATGTCTATAATATCAAATCACTTTCTTAAGTATGTTCAACATTATCAAAACAATTCATGAATGATGCATAATGTTCTCCTTAAATCCATGTATGTATATTGGCTTTCTAGTGATCACTTATTGTAAACCTTAAGTTCACCAAATACACGGATCCATTGCTAGAGATCATTAGTCTCGTCATGACACAAAGTCACCATTGACATGACATAAAGTCACCATCAACATGACACAAAGTCAACATTATAGCACTACCATGCACGGTCGGACACATAGTCACCCTTGTTACGTGTAGGCGGCTCTACCACACACGATTAGTCACAAAGTCACCCTTGTTACGGTAGGCAATATTCTTTATTCTCAGTAATGTTTATAGTGCACTCAAGAAAATCCTAATGACATGTCATTCGTATTCGAATATAAAGTTAGTGTCACTAAGCCAATATCATAATCAAATGTGCATGATAATTTGTTGTTCATAATGCATGCATAATATGTTCACAAATGAACCAAATGTCATGCCTAACGGCACCATCAATTTCAAGGCAAATAACCACATAATGTTCCAATTCATTTTCAGCTCATAATGCATCCATAATGTGCTCAACAAATGAACCGAAAGTCATGCCCAATGGCACATTTAATTTGAAGGAAAATAACCACATATATTCCAAATTCATTTTCATGTTTCCCTAATCGTGGATGTCTTTTTAAACCATGCATTTTCAGCAATTATCTCATGCATGCATCATTTCAAAATCATACTTATGCATTTCTAAAAATCTCATTGAGTTATCATCATAGATGCCTTTACCGGAAATAGACGAAACTCATGATAATGCATCAAAATCATTTACTTTACTTACTCTTGAAATATGGAAAGTTTTTAAGTCTGAAAATACTCACCGACAAGCGAAACGAGCCGCATCGATGCTCCGAGGGTAACGCCAATGCACCAGCCACTTAAGCACATTCTTGCGCTACCTCTACAACATTAAAAATAGAGCATATTCACATCATAACATGCTCAAACCAGTAGCCACATCAAACCTCCATAAAACTATCGAAAACTTAGCGTAAAAAACCGAAAACTAAGCCGAAACGCATCCGAACAACATTATCCAAAAACCTAATGATTCTAACATCCAATACACTTCAATTATGAACAAAAAACACATATAAACCATCCTTATACCTCCAGAAACATTAAAACACTAAAAAATCGCCTTAAAACAACACCGACTACATTATTCCGGGATTAAATTAATGTACCATCAATTCAAGACTCATTTAATTATTTAATTGACATAATAACATAATTAAATCAACCTAATTAAAGCATTAATTGAGATCTAAAAAGATTTCATAAAAATCTTCATAAAATCATTAGATCTAGAATTAAAAAAATGAAATCAAGTTTCACTTAATGATTAGCAAGCTAATACTTGAGAATTTCAATAAAGAATCGTAGAAAAAGATTAAAATTCAGCAAGTTACCTTTGAGATTTACTCCACCAAAAAGAAGAGATATCCTCTCCTTGATTTCTTGAAAATGGATGCTGATTTTGCAAAATTGATGAATAGGCCTTGTAGATAATGAAAAGATGAATAAAATGAAATAAATCTTATTGAAAATGATGAAAAAATCATCAAGTAATTAAAGAAATTTAAAGAAGAAGATGGAGAGAAAATTATGAGAGAAAAGATGAGAAAATAAGTGGTTATGAGAGAAAATAAAATTATTATCATTTTTTAAAAACAATTTAAAAACAATTTTGGTGGATAATTCATTAATTAAAAATAAATTTGGTTATTGCCCTCTAAGGATTCTAAGTATAGCTTGCGTTCCAATTTAGTAACTAAAATTGACTATTTTCGAAAATCACCAATTAAACCACCAAATCTTTTTCCAAAATTACAATTTGGTCACTAGTACATAATTAAACTTAATTATAAATCAAATTGAAGTTCAATAACATTCTTTTAATTTTAAAACATCATTTTAATATTTCCAAACCATTTCCCAAAATTATTACTTGTTCGATTAGAATATTATTATTTTAATTTTCCAAGAATAACGAACCGAAGAACCCGATTCGACCCAAATTGAATTCCCTAAAATCGGGATGTTACACTGCATCGGCAGTATTAGTGTTTCCTGCCGCGGCAATCTCTTGCTCTTGGGCAATTCAATCAAAGCTCGGCAAAGTGTCCTTAGGTGTCCCCGCTTATCTCTAAGTTGAAGTACTATTGATGACCAATGCTTGATGATACCTCTCAGTGTAAATCAATGATAATCAACAACCAATCTCATACTTCTTTTAGCCGTTGAAACTCTTAACCTATTTTTAAGCCGAGTTAGTGTCTACAACACTGCACTTATCCCTTTCGTGAATCTAACTCTCTCGATATTAGATAAATAAATTACTTACAAACTTCTCTCTCGAGTTTGAATACAAGAACAAGTAATGGCAATAGGATAAACAAACTTTGATATTTTTATTGTATTGAAACGAATAAACAAAATACAATCTTCTCGCACTAATATTCTACAACCTTCACCTAACCCTAAGAAAGCTTAGAACATATTGTAAAAGAATAACACAATTCTTAGGGTAAAGCTTTCCCTCTAATTCGGGTCTCCCTTATGCATTGGATGGCTCATGTAGTTATAGTCTTGACCTAGGGCAACTTTTCCTAAGTAGTATATAACTTGGAGTAGGGAACAAATAATAAAAATATAATATTTCCAAGTTTAATTCTATCTAGAAGATTATTCCCGCATGGCCTTTGACTTGGTCTTTTCACGTGCTAATCTGCTCCAATCCAAACGCTTTAAGTCCAAAATTCTCAGCTCATTTTTCTCTTTTAATCGCCCAACATCAGTACTGGAACTTCTACTGCCGCGACATTGCTTCTGCCTTCGGTACTGCTGCTGCCTCGCCAATGGTTTTGTCTTCAGCACTATGGCTGTCTCGACAGGTATTTCCTGCAATTACACAAAAACATGCCGTGAAGCCTTCTTTTCTCACAAATATCATCTTTATATGCTGTGGCAGCAAAATATCAGTTCTTGAACAATAAGTATATGTATCATCTTGAATTAGTGGGTAATGAGTACAGATTGTTTAGGAAAAGAATAGTAAATAATAGTCTTTTTAGGCACTCATCAAATACCCCAAAACTCGAACTATTGTTTGTCCTCAAGCAATGCAAAACATCAAATTGCCGAACCTTATTCTCCCTTGGTCTTATTTTTCCATCTATTCTCTCCACCATAACTATGTCTATCTTTTAGTCCTAGCCTTTAGTTTACTAAAAGATTTCTACTCGGAAACAAACTATAAGATTACGTGAGTATGTGGGTTTTGTGAACAAGGTTGATTAAAGGTTTTCTTAGATAAACTCTAAGTTCAAGACAAGTAGAATTGGAATGGTTATTTCTCTTCTAAAAACATCAATCACTTGAGCCTGTTTTGGGCACCTCAAGAGTTGTGTTTCCTTTTAAGTTTCATTCTGTTTTCTTTCTTATTTTCTTTCCTTAGGCATACTAGAGCCAGTTTTTGGCACCTCTAGTATGAAGAAGAGTAATTTTCTAGAGCCAGTTATAGGCACCTCTATTCACATTCCTTAGGATCTAAGTCTTTTTCACCTAAGTTTATTAAAAGAACTCCTAGATCAAACAAGTCCCAAAAATGTTTGTTGATTCTAACCTTAAAGTAAGCTTCTAAGTTCTATTCCTTAAGTATTCCAAGGTTACTTCTTCAAAACAGAACCTAGTCATGGTAAGAAAAAAGATTTCTATAGCTTTAAAAGAATAAACTAAGGCAAAGCTGATGTAAGGCAGTGCAAAAGTAAAGACAATTATTTCAAGTAAAGGCAGGTAAAAATTTTCAATTAAGACATCAAATTACTTTCTTTTCTGGTATTGTCGCGCGGTAGTGGGCTGCCCCTGGCAGTGCACTCATATACCCCCAAACTCAAACTGAGCATTATCCTCAATGCTCGAACCTCACAGCAAATAAAAGAAAATAAATAAAGAACAAGGCAGTAAATTATTCGGATTCTGAAGAGTTGCTAGAAATAGTTGCCCTTGTAGGTTTTCCTGCCGATGCTTTTATTCTAGACCCTTGTCCTGGTGAGTGATGTATTTTTGCCTATCGGGGCGGCTGCACTCTTTGGGGTGTTGGCTTCAGCTTTGGAGTAATAACTTTCTCCCCTTCTTCTTCGTCACTAATTACTTCTGTCTGCATCATGGGCGTTTCTCCTACTGCCTTGGCATATGGGACTCGTTGCTAAGCATGTGGTGAGTTATGATGGACATATTCATTAATCTCCCTAGAGAGACTGTCGCTAGAGAAGCTGGCCATTTGGATAGGGTGGTTTGGTGGAGAGTTGTAAACAACTCTCCTTTTTGATGGTCGCTTGCTGGTAGATGATGCCGCGGCAATGTCCGCTGGTCTGGATGGTCCGACAGTATGGAATTGTTGTTTTGGTCTTGAAGTGAAGAATGGTCTTGGCCTTGGGGCAGGGGTAGTTTCTGTGTAGGGTGAGGTAGTGACAAATATGTTTGTTGGGAATTCTGGAAACTACATTCCTTGAGTGGGGAAATTTTGGGTCATCATGTTTTCAAGAGTGTTGTTGAAATCTCTCTGGTACTCTATGTATCGTTGCTGTCGAAGGTTCATGTCTTTTATCTTCTACAGAATCTCCTGGTATGGATTTGCTGCGGCAGCAGCTTCGGCAGTGTCGGGTATGTCTACTCTTTACTGTCTTTCGGCAGTGTAGTTGACAGTGAACTGTTGAGGTGTTGCTTGCACTGGTTCTGCTTGCGTTATCTGCATCACATTGTGGCAGAATTCTCTGGTCCAGCCTTGCCGTTGATTTGTGTATTCATCTATTTCTTCTATTGGGACACCTGCAGTCACGCACAAGGCAGAGATTAAACAGGGGAAATATAAAGGACCTTGTTCTTTCTTACCACAATCATAAATTTCTTGAAAAATGACCTCTCCAATATTGATGCTCCTCTTGTTTATGATTGAGTGGATCAAAACTAATCTTTTGAAGTCCAGTGTGCTATTGTGGGAAGTAGGGATGAGGCGTCTCTTGACGAATATGCACCATATTTTTGCCTCGGGCTTGAGGCTTTGCCTTGTCATTGAACCTCTATGGGCACCGATTTCCCATTAAGTGTTGTTGTAACAGAGGTCCTCCTTGATTAGCTCGTAGTCTTGGGTGGTGATATCGTCCATGAACTTGGCATGTCGATCACTGATGGGGATGATTCTATAGAAGTCGTTAATTACTTCTGCGTCAAGGCGGACAGGTCTTCCTCGGCAGTGGACAAACAGGCTATCTATGCATGGCCCATGTGCATAAAATTCTCGCACTATTGTTGCATTAGCCTGGCGAGGTTGTGCGCAAAAGAATTCCCATTCTTAGTATTTAATTTTTTCCATCAAGTAATTATCGATGCCGAAATTCTCCTCCTTATTGATTTGAAAACCCTGTTCTTCCCAAAGCTGCCGAGCGGCAACAGATTTGTTGAATCTTTCTATAACAGTGGCTGGGGCAAATCTAGTATATGCTGCCATTGATTATTGTTAGATATTTGGGATGTTGATGAGAGATTCTTTGAAAAATAGTATGAAAGTTGCAAGAATGCAGGTAAGATTGTAGAGAGTATTGTAAGGAAGATTTGAATTCTAAAGAAATTTCAAGAATGCAAGGGTGAATAGTTTCAACAAGGAAGCTGTTTATATAGGCCTCGGCAGATATAGCCATTTGATTTCTAGCCGTTAGGCTTTTTCTTCATTTCAAATAGTAACTGCTCACTGACATTTACTATCATGGAAGAAAATTCGGTAGATAACCGTTACACTGTTTCTGCTTGTTGGAACTACTATAGCTCTGACACTGTGTACTGCCGCGACATTAGATATCCAGTTGTGCATTGTTTCTCTATTATTCTTACTTTATTATCCTAAAATAAATAAATGAGATAAAAATATTTTAAAGATAATTATTGATAGACTTAAATAAATAAACAAATAAAAATAAAATTTTGAAATTGTTAACCTAAATTAATCTTAATATAATAATATAAAGAGTAGGAAAGAAATTAAGTTACTGAGGAGTGCATGAAAATGCATCTCCCAATTTGCCCCTCTCTTTATGGCCAAGATGATGTTTCTGTGATTGTTGACCATCCTTATCAGGTTCTTCTTTGTGTGCAGCCTCTGTTGTGGATTTAATTCTTTTTCCAAACATTCTGCCGAGCATGCTGTCAAGGCAGGATATTTTGGTGTTTGTGGCATAGATGGCCTTACACTCTTCTGGATCATCAAAATTGTTTAGATTGTGGAAGACATTGAGTTTGACTTGTTGGTCATTGACCCTCATAGTCAACTCTCCATTTTCTAGATCAAGTAAGGTGCGTCCAGTAGCAAGGAAAGATCTTCCCAAGATGATCGATGCTTTTTCATCTGCTTCACAATCAAGGACATGAAAGTCAGCTAGAAAAATAAATTTATCAACTCTTACCAGTATGTCCACGATTTTTCTTTCGGGGTGCACATATGATCGATTCGTAAGTTGGAGCAACGCTATCGTTGGTTTGGACCTTCCTATGTTGAGCTTTTGGAAAACTAATTTGGGCATTAGGTTGATGCTTGCTCCAAGGTCACATAGGGCCTTTCCTTCATAGTAATTCCCAATCGCACAAGGTATGGTGAAACAGCCAGTGTCTTTCAGTTTGGGTGGCATGCGATTCCCAATCTCTTCCTTTTAGACACAATGTCCTTTATTAATTTAACATAGTTGGGCATCTGTTCAATTGCCTCAACAAGTTGTGATTGCTTTGCATTGTTCATGGCCCATTCCCTTAGCAACTTCAGTATTGCTAGGCAATCCCCCTTGTGGTCTTGTATTTTGTCTTAGAGTGAATTGCCCAACTTGAATTTCTAATGATTTTACTACAACATCTTGGTTATGTAGCCTCATCTATGTTCTGTTCATGAAGTCATCAGTCCTCTTCATGAAATTACTGTTCTCAGCCATATATGATTTAGTTTTCATAATAAAGGCTTTGAGAGTATTTTCTAGTGAATTCATAGGCTGTTGTTGCTGATGCATCTGCTGCTGCGGTAGTGGCTGATAATTGGAGGTTTGGTTGGTGGGGTTTAAGGCATTATTTGGGTTGCTCCATGAAAAGTTTGGGTGTCTTTTCCAAGCTGGATTGTATTTTTGACATCTTGTTATTATTTCGGTTATAATTTCCCATATAAAATCCAGTTTCCTCGTCTTGCATATACTCCGAAAAATTTATAGCCTTCACTTCTTGAGTATTCTATCGTACTTGAATGTTCTGAACCATTTTTTAAAGATGTCAATTGTGCTGCCACCGAATTGTTGGTTTCTAACTCGTTTACCGTGGCATGGCGTCTTGATCCTCCTCGCCTAGAAGTAGGAAATTAGAAATCATTCCATGCAAATTTGTTTAGAATCTCTATAGCTTCATCCGGGGCCTTGTCAAGGAGTGTGCTGTTTGCTGAGGCATCCAACATCATTTTAGTCGGGGCATTGGTGACATTATAGAACATGGCTACTTACGTCCATAATGGAAATCCATGTAGTGGACATCTATTCAGTAACTATCTGTAGCATTCCCAAGCCTCGTACATAGGTTCGTCATCAGCCTGTCTAAATGAAGTGATCTCATTACGGATTCTATCATATAGATTTGTAGGATTAAATCTCGTAATAAATTCTCGGTAGAGTTCACTCCAAGATCCAATTGATCCTGTTGGAATACTGTTTAACCAGGTTTTGGCCCTATCCCTTAGTGAATATGGAAAAAGTTTCAACCTCAAAATATCTTCATGTACTCCTTGGATTTTGAAAGAGTTGTATACTTCCATGAAGGATTTGAGATGTTGTTTGGCATCTTCTGTTGCAGTCCCACTAAATTGTCCAATAGTATTGAACATATTGAACATTAATGGTTTAAGTTTAAAGTGGGTTGCCTCAATCTCTGGTGTAACAACCCCAGGGTTTAATCCATTTAAATCTTCCACCAGAAAGTCTCTGACAGTTAGCTGTCGCGGCAGTGGTTGCTGTTGCTAGCCTCCAATGCCTTCATATAGGTTCTGATTTCCTGTATTCACTATCATGGCTCCTTGGATCTGTCTTCTGAGTCTTTGATAAGTCCTTTCGATTTCTGGGTCGATATCAAGTAAGGGAGTGCTAGGGTTAGCCCTGGTCATACACCAAAAATAAAATAGATTAAATATATAATTTTTAATAATAATAACTTAAAAACAAGAAAATTAAAGAAAACAAAATTAAGTTGTCAATCTCCGGCAACGGCGTCAAAAATTTGATGCGTGTAATAAAAGCGCAATTAAGTGCAAGTGTACACGTCAAGTAATATAATGATAAGTATTTTCAAATATCGTTTTCCACAGGGACTAGTGTACTTAATATGCCTTTTTCTGTTTCCTTGCTCCTAAAGTTAGTAAAATAAAAACACAGGTAAAAAGATTTGTTGAATAACTAAAGAATAAAAGCTTAATTAAAGATTGAGAACGAATAGAGAGAATAGGTAGGATCCAGTTGTGTCATATAGTAGATTTGATTGATCTGTTCTTGTTCAATACAATGCCATAACACTATCTCGGCAGCGTTAGTGTTTCCTGCCGCGACAATTTCTTGCTCTTGGGTAGTTCAATCAAAGCTCGGCAAAGTGTCCTTAGGTGTCCCCGCTTATCTCTAAGTCGAAGTATTGTTGATGACCAATCCTTGATGATACCTCTCAGCGTGAATCAATGATAATCAACAACCAATCCCACACTTCTTTTAGCCGCTGAAACTCTTAACCTATCTCTAGGCTGAGTTAGTTTCTACAACACCACACTTATCCCTTTCAAAATTCTAACTCTCTCAGTATTAGATAAATAAATTACTTACAAACTTCTCTCTCGAGTTTGAATGCAAGAACAAGGAATGGCAATAGGATAAGCAAACTTTGATATTTTTATTATATTGAAATGAAGAAACAAAATACAATCTTCTCGCACTAATATTCTACAACCTTCACCTAACCCTAAGAAAGCTTAGAACATATTGTAAAAGAATAACACAATTCTTAGGGTAAAGCTTTCTCTCTAATTCGGCTCTCCCTTATACATTGGACGGCTCATGTAGTTATAGTCTTGACCTAGGGTAACTTTTCCTAAGTAGAATATAACTTGCAGTAGGGAACAAGTAATAAAAATATAATATTTCCAAGTTTAATTCTATCTTGAAGACTATTCCCGCGTGGCCTTTGACTTGGTCTTTTCACATGCTAATCTGCTTCAATCCAAATGCTTTAAGTCCATAAATTCTCAGCTCATTTTTCTCTTTCAATTGCCCAGCATCAGTACTGGAACTTCTGCTGCCGCGGCATTGCTTCTGCCTTCGGCACTGCTGCTGCCGCGGTAATGGTTCTGTCTTCGGCACTATGGCTGTCTCGGCAAGTATTTCCTACAATTACACAAAAATATGCCGTGAAGCCTTCTTTTCTCACAAATATCATCTTTATATGTTGTGGCAGCAAAATATCAATTATTGAACAATAAGTATATGTATCATCTCGAATTAGTGGATAATCAGTACATATTGTTTAGGAAAAGAATAGTAAATAATAGCCTTTTTAGGCACTCATCAGTAACAAAGACATTAGCTCTTCGAACAAACAAGAATCACTCCTAACTCACTAATTTTGATGGCTAATGGATGGAATTTCAGCAAGAATAAAGCTCTCTTTCTCTCTCAAGCTCTTTAAATTGGTAATAGAATGAACAAGAAAGAAGACTTTCTCTCTTTTTCAACCTAGTTGGTCGGTTAATCCCTTTTTTCTTTTCATTTATTTTTAATTGTTAACTAGGGATTATATTCACTTAAGTGATCATCCATTAGCCACATGTTCAATATAATGGTTTATTTATTAAAAATGATAAAATATACTTTACAATTACATGCAAAACTTGATCCTTTGAACTTGTTTCAGTTGCATCATAAATTTGGCTTAAGACTTCTTCTTTGTTTCAATTTAGTCCTAAATGTTGTTAATTGATCTAACATATGACCCTTTAAATTTATAATTAACCAACTTGCTTCTTGCATTTCAAGTTTATCATAGTCTTAACTTAATTACATGAATTAATTCTAAGAAATTCAAATCTAACTTCATGTTACAAACTCCTAATCTCTCCAATTGATTTATTTAATTAGCAATTAATCAATTAACTAATTATATTTTTTCCTATACCCTATTTAGGATGTTACACTTATTCTAACGATTTGAAAAAAAATCAAAAATTTAGAGTTTTAGTATCAGAGCAAAATATTAAATTCATACATTTTCTTCATGTATCTGGTTAATTATTTGATCCTATCAAGTAAATTATACTAAAATATAAAAAAATAATCAGAAGGTAACATATATATAAGATAAAATTTTGGTATTAGAGCAAAAAAAATCAAATTTATTTGTCGTTTTAAGATATTCAGTTAAACGATTAAATCATCAAACCATTGATATTAAAGTTTTCATAATATATTCATAACGATTAAGTCAATTTTTGGTAAATAGATTTTAAAATCATGATTAAAGAAATTAAAATCGAGATCTTACTACCCTTGTTAAGATTCAACCATCGAGCTAACATAGTTGTTAAGTTTTAATAAATGTATATAAAAAGTATTAATAAATTATAAACATATATAAACGATAGATTTTAAAAGTTATTCATAATTTAAAATGTTTATGAAATTAGCAATATAAATATTAACTAATTAAACTAAAAATTATATATATAGGTATCTAAACATACTATCAAAATATTTTAATAGTCAAAGTTATGTCTTCAGATCATGGGATAACAAATATTCTAAGAAGGGAATTATTTGTAGTCATATGTACCTAGATTAACTTCATCCATTATATAAACAATCATGAATTTTATTTTTTTGAGTTAACTAAGTCGAAAGTGAGCATTAAATGACTAATAACAAAACAAGAAGTAGTCTTATGTACTATGAACAACATATTCATTTATTTGTAACAACATTTTCTTCAATCTTTGTTTAATCTACATGCTCTTTAATCTCTTTTTGTCTTTTACTACTCGATCAAATATGAACTATTTGATTGAAAAACCCTATCTCAAGAATAATATCGATACTCGATTGATTTTATCAAATATTTTATCTTTTATTGTTTCCTTAATAATTGATTAATGCTCAATATATCGACTATCTCATCCTCCGCTACAATTTCATTGATCGGCTTCAGTAACTTTATCATATCATTATTTCTTAGTGAGGCTCTGGTACATCAACAAATAAAAGGGTAGGGGCCTAAGCAAGTGTTGCGCGTAAAATAGGTTGCGCAATTAGTGCAAGTGTACACGTCGCAAGTAATAAAGTGATAAGTATATCGATTATCGTCTCCACATGGATTGGTAGACTTAATACGTTTTCTTTCGTCTTCTCGCTCTACAAAAAAAAATAAAAGACAAATTATTGGGTATTATAAAGTAAACTAAATAACTTGAATAATAAAAAAACTAAATAATGAGAATAAAAACATATTTAGAAAATGGCCAGGATCTAGTTGTGTTGTATTGTGGATTCAATTGATTTATTTCTATCCAATGCAATAACACAACACTGCCTCGGCGCACTGCAGTTTTATTGCCTCGCAGTGATGGTTTTCATCTGCCGCGACAATCCCTTGCTCTTCGGTAGATTTTACCAAAGTTTGGCAAAGTATCCTCTGATGACTCCGCTTATCCCTAAGTCGAAGTACTGTTGATGACTAGTACTTGATGATACCTCCCGGCGTGAATCAATTGTAATCACCAACCAATCTCACACTTTTTTTCGCCGCTGAAACTCTAATCTATCCCTAGGTTGAGTTAGTATTTTTCGACTAGAAAAATCGTACTTATTCATTTCGTGAATCTAACTCTCCCGATATTAAATAAATAGATTTCTCACAAACTTCTCTCCCGAGCTTGAATACAAGAACAATGAATGGCAATGAATAAGTAAACCTTGATATTTTATTGCATGAAACAAGAAAACAAAGTTCAATCTCTTCTTACAAATACTCTACAACTTTCACCTAAGCCTTAAAGAATTTAGAACATAACGAAAACAAAGAAAACTCTAAAATCTAGGATGAACTCTTCTCTCTCGTCCGACTCTCTCTATATCTCTTGTCCTTGGGCGACACCTCCTTTATATAGGCTTGGCCTAGGGCAAACCTTTCCGAAGTCGGAATACAACTTGGAGTAAAACACAAGTTAAGTACATAAATAAAAGATATTTGTTTTATTTCCTAGTTTATTCCCACAAGGATTCTTTTCCCGCATGGCCTTTACTATGACTTTCCATGCGTTTCCCAGCTCCGATTTTTATGTTGCTTGTCTTAAAACGTCCACCTTATTTTTCTCTTCAGATCGCCTACAATATCGGTACTTGTTCATCAGGTGCTGCCTCGGCTTCAGGTGCTGTTGTGGCCTTAGGTGCTGCCGCAGCATTAGATCTACCTGCAAACGCACAAAGGTGCATTAACGCTTGCATTTTCTATAAATATCATCTTTATATGTCACAAAAGCAAAATACCCAATTATCTCACATTAAGTTCATGCATTAGTCCAAGTAGGTGTAGATTAAGTGATTATTGTTCATGAAAGGTGTGAAAGTGATAATCTTTTGAGCACTTATCAACAAGCCTTCCCCATATTGTCATATAAATTTCATTCTTAATAAAAAAAACCACCTATGATAATGAAAATTTATAATACATACAAATAAGTTAAAAAATAATATTTTAATCAATCAAAAATTTCATATTTTTTAATACTTGCTCAACAAATAAGAATATTATTTATGTTAAAATATTAGCTTCATCGGGTTACATGCGCATAACACCACGTCAAGCTATACTAAAGATACAATGAAGATCATAACAACAACAAAAAAAAAATTCAAAAGATAGAGTATGTAATGCAAGTGTCAAAAACTATAATTAAACAATAAGTCAAAGTTATTTAAATCAAAATAAATTTAAAATTTAGTTAATATCTCTCAACATGAATCTTCTCTCCCGTTATATAAGACTCAAGTAGGGTTAAGAATATGAGTAAAAATACGGTAGAAGAAGAGACCAAGGCTAACCCACATATTTTAATGTATCATTTCACGATAATAATTAAGATGTAAAATCCAGAGATAGCTTTTTTATTTTATCAAACAAAAATATAATATTAATAATAAAAATAAATTTAAAAATAATTTTAATAAACACTAATTAAAATTTAAAATTTTAACCACTTACCCAAAAACTTCCTCCAAAAACCTAAAATAACAATCCTTCAAGTCATCAGAAGTCTTTGTTATTTAAAAAATGAATTAATATAATAGAGATGAAATAAAATATATTTTTAAGAATTTAAAATGTACCTTTCATACAGGTCAGTGGATATATGACGTCCAATTAAATAAGAAAACGATACACTATGAGAATTAACCTGCTCATATGAATGCGTAGCTCTTCTTATATAAAATATTGATCCAAACATTAATAGACTAGAAAATAATCATAAAAACAATATATTGAACTATGATGTTGTATAAATTGAAGAAAAAAAAGATTATGAAAGTCAAAAGATTAGGAGGAGGTTTAGTGCTCATATTTCTTCCTTTTACATCATGAAACCCTTTATTTAGATCATTCAAGAATTGAAACAAATTATGGTCAATCGTTTTCTTATAAAGAACATCTTCTAGGTTGGTCCAATCATTAGACTTATAGAGATTAATTTGTTGTCAGTTTTATCAGTGTTGCAGTAGATAGAGACATTCATATCATCTTATTTCTGGTTAGACAATGTCGAACAGTTTAAAAATATTGTATGAGCTATAATAAATTTCTCGGACTGTATCCTAGACATCCTTTGGAATCTAATATAGAAGAAATTTGCCCCCAATAGTTGGTGTTATTGTGTTGATCAACAAACACATCACCATACTATTTTATTTCTTGGATCTGTCAAAGCATAATCAACCACCTTTCATGTGATATAGCCAAGATTTTTGCTACCAGTGATGTATAACTATACGAATTGAGACCACCGGAGATAATTAGGACCCGTTATCTTATGGCATATAATAGAGAAAGTATTAGATTCCTAGAGAAAATCAACGCAAGAATCAACATTAGGATGCTGTTCTATTTGTGTGTGGTCCTCATGCTCTTCAATTTTTACTTGGCCCTCATTGCTCGATTGGATATGATTTGTTTGATCGGGACACTTTATCTTAGGTATAACATCGATAGTCAACTAAGATGTATCCAGTATTTCATCTTTTGCTGCTACCTTAATAGTTGATTAAAACTGTAATATACCGACTATCTCATCGTCCACTACAGTTTCACTGGTCGACTCTAGTACCTCTATAACATCAATGTCTGGTGGAGACTCTGCTAAATCAACAGATGAAGGGACAAATGCCCCAACCTTCCTCATAATATCATATAAATTTCACTCATGATCACAAAGTCACCTATGATACTAAAAATTTGTAATACATACGAAAATAATTAGAAGAAACATTTAAATTAATCAAAATTCTCAAATATTTTTAATGCTTCTCAACAAATGAGAATATTATTTATATTAAAATATTAGCTTCATTGAGGTTACATATGCATAACACCATGCCAAGCTAGACTATAAATTCAATGATAACTCTAACAACAACAATAAAAATATTTCAAAAGATGTTTGAAATTCAAGTGTCACATAATCTAATTTAACAAAATGCAAAAAATATTTGAATCGGTATAGATTTAAAATTTAATTAATACCTCCTTGTATGGATCTCTTCCTCTAGTAGAAAGGACTCAAGTGCAATCTTGAATAAGAATGAAAATAGGCTAAAAGAAGAGACAAAAATCGGTCACTTACTTTGATGTACCATGTCACGATAATAATTACAACACTCAATCTTAAGATTTCCTATTTATTTTTATCAAACAAAAACAAAATATTAATGATAAATTTTAATTTTAAAAAATCATTTGAGACTTAATATATTTAATTTATGAATAAAATTAATTATTAAATTTCTATTAATGTAAAAGGTATGGTGATGAGGCCCATGTCACTGTATAGTCTCCATACAAACTATTTTTTTTCTCTAATCATAATTGATGCAACACAAAGTATATAGCTACTACCACATATCATCCATGAAATTTATTAAAATTAAATAATTTTTTTTATACCTGAATGATGAGTAATCAGGAGAAGAATATCATACTCGCGAAAGCATTATAGCTCCGAATATAGGTCTCTATGACCGAACCAATAAGATATTTGGTTGAGGGATTAAATCTATGCCGCTGTGGATGTAAAAACCCGATCCACTATGAATAGTTATGATCTTGGCACTGCCAATGAAGATAATGGTGCCAAACATTTTTGCTCTTTCAGACCAGGTATATAGCGTAAATGTCTCCATCTTTCATCTAGAGATATTTAGTTGACTGATTAAGTCTCCAAATAATTGGTATCACAATTATCGAGTCCTTAGTCAAATTATTCATATTTAGGGTTAATTTATCAATTTTTTAGTTTTAATATTTATTTTGTACCTCAAGAGACCTTTAGAACTCTTTATCGCGAATTATTGGATAGATTGACCAACGAGTACCGATACGCTTATATAGGGTATTAATATGCCACCCAATATTAATACACCTCCAAACCGTATCGATATGCTATTTAACTTTGAACAACACAAAATACCTACTCGTACTGATACACTTAACCCTCATATTGGTACCAATCTCAACTAGTACCAATGAAATAATAGTATCGATATGCTCCCTAGCACTGGTATGCGAAAACGTTACTGAATTTGAAATGAACAATGAGTATCGATACGCTCCCCTACGTACCGGTATGCTTCTCCTAACAAGGACCCCTTATTTACAATAGCATACCGATATGCCTCTTGATGTATCAGTACGAGCACCCAGAAATGTAATTCTGAGTTCGTTATTCACCAAGAGCCATCAATTAACCTATATGGTTATCCCCAAATTACTTCTACAAGTTATTGGGATAATATTGAGTGTGTTTCTACCAATTTTATGTCATTAACAATCCAAAATCATAAATTTCCATTAAAGAGTCTCTAAGAATTCATGCCAAGCAATCCAACAAATATATGCAACAAAGCCTATTTTCATGAGATGCAAGATGCTAATGGAGTTAGTAGAGTATCAACCTTGAAGCAAACAGGCTAAAAACATGGATTTCATAATCCTCAAGCTTTCTCCTTCTCAAGGCTCCTTGGTGACTCTCTAACCTTTTTCTCGACAAAAAAAAGTTAAACCAACAATTAGACGTTGTTAGGGATATTTCTAGGAGCTAAAAATATCAACGAAATTGATAAGGAACCCAACAATAACCTTTTCCCGTCCTTGTCTCTTCAAACTCAATAAAATCTTCCACCACCAAACCATAATATATTTACCTTGTTTTGTAGATCATACATAACTTTACAACCTTCCCTCAAGTTATAAAACGAAATTCCTAAATAAACAAGCAAAGCTTGAACTTTTAGCCCAATTTTCCCCTTAGACGTGAAAGGAAGAAGATGTGAAAAAGCTTTGAAATGACCACACCATTCACTTCTTCTGCAAAGAACAATAAACCCCCTTTTCCCCTCTTCCCTTAATTACGAACTTACCAAAATGTTCCCACTTAATCCTCTTAGTACCAAAGGAAAACTAACACACTCAAGACCGAGGCCTAAAACCAGTTAGTTTAAAATGGCCTCACAAGCCCAAACGACGAAGCCCAAATGCTTCAGGTTAACCCTACCCTCCGATTCAAAATCTAAACTTTACAAAAATACTCATCGTTCTCGTGAGTCTTTGATTTGAGATACTCTTGCATGAAGTTCTTAACTAAAAGGTTTGCTTCATATGATGTTCTAGCATACAATTTCTGATTGAAAGATCTAAAACGAACATTGTAGGAAGTGATTAAAGGAATCTACACTCTCCCTCAAGCTGATAGTTACAAAAACTAGAATTTTATCTTGGATCTTTGTTGTAAAACCCTTAAAAATATTATCTAGTTTTTATGGCTAAAGTCTAAACTATAACATCTTCTCCTATCTTTAAGGATGAGTAGCTAAGATAGAACCAAATAATTTTAGGCTAAACTATAATTTTTCCTTCTATCTTTTAAGATGGATGGATAAGATATAACCAAATAGTTTTTAAGACTAAATTATAACTTTTTTCCTATCTTCTAGGTTGGATGGATAAGATAGAATTGTAACCCCTCGACCCGGTCTGGACATTATACGACCAGAACGAGCTATAAGGGGAATACCGAGGCTAATCTGTAGACTCGCTTTGATATACAACCTTAAAAATTAAATTGCTAATTTTTTGTTTTATCTTATCTAGATGCTTTATTTTGATCCTACATGTCCATGCATAGGTTAATTCAATTTTAGCGGAAACAAATAAAAAAACAAGTTCTAAAACGTATAGACATGCTTCGGGAACCAAAATATAATTTTTTACAAACTAAAGGACTAATTATGAAATTAGTGTTACCAATCTTTAATTAAGTTCATTACATACTTGCATCTCAAATTTTCAGTCTTGAATAAACGTTATCTACATATCATATACAACTTACTAGATACATTGCAACCTAGTTAGCAACAATATATTTAAACTTCTAAAAGCATGTTTCAACTTCAACAATCTCATAAATACATATAAGAACAAAAACAATATACTCAACGTGATTTCTATATGAATTTCAACCTAAATAACAACATCGTAGATTCAACTTAAAATAGTCATGCTTCATTATCAACAATGCTCAAATTCACACATAGGGATAACAAACTTTAATGAAACTTTATTATAACTATAGGTATACCAATAGGCCTTCAATTCCATGTCACAAGACTAACATTATCTCAACTAATCAAAACATAACATTGACACGCGTCGCGTAGTGTCAAAAATAAATTCCTTATTCTCAAATAATAAATAGGAAGTTAAATATAGTAAATGGGAAGTAAGAGTCGATCCTACAGGGACTAGAAACTTCCTGATTATGTCTGTTTGATTGATGATCCAAGAAGGTTGAATGATGTTTGAGTAGAAAGGGTTGTTGTTGAATAAAATGAAACTAAGTAATTGAAGAAAATAAAATAAAGTAATTTAATAAAATGAAAACTAGCCTTAGGCATTCGCTTTGACTCGATTTTAGTTGATCATTGGAAAGAGATTTTCACTTTGAATTTTATGTCGTTACTTAGAATTCAAGGTTCAATCCTTGAAGCAAAACTTTCAAACCGAATAACCATGTGCTATCTTTGATATTAGTTTCATATATTAATTCACCAACTCAATGTTTGTAGATAAAAACATTTAAATCATTAAAACCGACTTGGATTATGTTATTTCAATAATAACTAATCTAATCTTAGTTTTCTTCTTAGCAATCAATTTGCTAAGTGTATTCCCAAGAAGTCGGATTGCTTCAATAGCCGATCTTTCCTCCCAGACAAGTAACCAAATCAACGTCTCGACTAAAATCAATTTTTAGTTTTAAAATCAATTTAATTTTGGAAATAAGTTCAAAAAAATCAAAGTTATTTGTTCGCTTTTCAATCCTTACATTTGGATCGAGTCATTACTTAAGCCCTTGGCTATAGAGAAATTAGCCAAGCATAATTATAGGAAGAATTATGCTTGACATAATAAATAAAATAAAATAATAAAAACAAGAAAAATAAATAAAGAAAACTTTTATAAAACCTAGAACAAAGAGATAAAATACAGGAAAATAAAGGATGAGTTCTAGGCTTACCCAAGGTGGGTATTTATAGCCTTCTATAAACCTTAAAATAAAAAAATTCTAGTTAAATCTAAAATATTTAAATTTAAATTACAAAAGATAAATCCTAATTTGAAATTCAAATTTCGGCTAATAAGCTATCACGCGATTGCTAACGTCATCTTCTAGAAATTGTTGACTGAGTGCCACGTCAGTTTTTCATGTCCAAAGTCATGCCCAGCAATTCACACTATATCCAGAAAATAAAAAATCTTCAAAAATCGGTCATTTAAGTGCATTTTCCAGATTCACAGTCCTACACAAAAACATACGAAAACACCAAGATCAGTAACATAATTCATCGAATCAAAGAAAAATTAAAAATAAAATATTAATTATTTTGAGCACTGATGAGTACTCAAAAGTCCTCATTTTTATATCATTTTCCCACTTGTTCATAGCTAATAAAGACAGATTTAAAGGCGATAATGGATATTTCCAGTTATTTTCCATACTTCAGCATCCAAACACTAGTTTTATGAATTTATCAATTATTTGACATAAAATATATGTGTTTGATAGTTTTCTTTCTTAGACAGAAAACTACATCATAGAGACGGCCAATTGAGAAGAGAGATGCTGAATTGTATACGAAGCACCCGCCACGATAGTACTTTGGAGGCCGCGGCAGCAGCGTGAATTTAACAACTGGTGCTCGTCAGAGAGAGAAAAAGATGTTGATCTTAACGGACAAAGAGCGAAAGAAGAAGGGAGCCCAATTAAGAGGTCAAGCCCTTGTCAAAGTCAACCGCGGGAAAGAAGAGATATTTTAGGAAATAAGAATAGAATAATACACTTTAATTAAGAGTTATATTTCTTTCCCTTTAGAATTCTTTCCTTGTATGGAAAACTCAACTTAAAGCTTGTCCTATATAAATCACTTATTAGGTTTAGGTTTAAGAGAATCGAGTCAGATTCTCTCTAGCATATACCCTTAGCCGCCGACTACATTATTCAGAGGTTTAAGTTGTTTGTGGAGTAGTTGGGGAACAAGGTTGTATTATTTTTTATACTTATTAATGCAAAACTTATTTCATAGTTTATTCTCTCTTGTATTTACTCTTTTCGCATATGAGCTCAAAAGATAGTATGTGAAGAAAAACTATTTGCCTAGAATCAGGAGATGTAGGTTCACGAAAACGAGAAAATACGGTCTTTGCTCATGGGCATTGACTAATCCGATTGAGAGATTAATTGTCCAGGATTTTAACGAATAACAAGACGCATGTGTTTGGTTGTTGTCCGCCCTTGATTCACGATGGGAGGTATCATCAAGACATGGGCTTCAACAGTTCTCTTCGCTTAGGGATAAGGAAGAAGATATACAAGGATGCTTTATCGAACTATGGAAAGTTGAATTATTGACAAGGCATAACCCCGTCCAGGCAGCTGCGGCGACCCTTTGTGTGACCCACCGGTGATACTGCCGCAGCAGATGATGTAGTTGCCGCAACGCATATAAGATTTCAATGCAATGAAAAAATTGAAGATCTGCGACTACTACCACCTTTTCCATAAAGGTTAAAACAGCAAAAGCAAAGGTATCAATTCAAGAAATTTCAAGATATTCTTAAACAGGTACATATCAATATACCTTTAGTGGAGGCAATCAAACAAATGCCCAACTATGCCAAGTTCCTTAAGGATAATATATCCAAAAGGATAAAAATTAGGGAATTTGAAATAGTTGCCGCAACAGAAGGATGTGTAGCAATGTTGCACAATAAGGCCAAGACTAAAAGAAAAGATCCTTGTAGTTTCACAATACCATGTTATGTCGATAATCAATACATGGGCAAAGCACTATGTGACTTAGGCGCTAACATAAATCTCATGCCTAAGTTAGTATTTCAGAAGCTAGGAATCGAGCAGACAAAACCAACAACAATGATATTGTAACTGGCAGACCGCTCTTACGTGAAACCAGAAGGAAAAATTGAAGACATCTTGGACCAATAAAGGTAAAATAAACGAAGGTGACCAAGCTCAAATGTGGCCCAACTCAAGACAAAAATATCTCGGTGGGAAACTTGTCGCCCATGACAGAATCTGTATCATATCTACCACCAGTGCAGGCCAGCTGGATTAGTGTAGCATACAAGCCACGAATAATGACATCACCACTATCGCACCAACGGCTGGCCGCCTTCTCCTATAATTACAAAAGCAAGGTCCATCTTTTCCACACTTCATCTCCGCTACTTTTACTCTGCCAAAATTCCTCTTCGTTTCTCCACAAAAAAATATGACAACCCCAAGACAAACCTCTATCGGAGTAGCAAAGTTCAGACGTTTCTCTACATCGGCAGTCGAGCATGAGTACGAAAAAAATTTCAAGAATCGTTAGATTTGGGAAGAGCAAGGCTTCTATTATACTGATGATGACGATTTAGGCCTGGAAGCACTCATACTATCGAAATCACTTTTCATCGATGGCAGAAGTTTGCAGGACAACCAGATCTGATGAAAATTGAATGGGTTCGCGAATTTTATGCCCACCGCCCTGTTCCCAACAACCCATACATATATCTACAGGGACGCATAATTCTAGTGGCCGATATCACTATCAACGCCTACTTCGTCCTACACATTGATAACAACGAACATGCAGAGTTCGTAGCCGCCCTGACGGTTAGAGACTACGAGCAAATGAAGGCAAAATAATGCCTGCCAGGTACCGAAAGGAATATGGGTAAAAACCATGGATCCGTTAGCCATCGTGATCTCCGACCAGAGGCAAAGCTCTAGAATATGTTCATCAAAAGAAGTCTGCTGCCAACATCTCATAACCAGACAGTGGATAGACCATGCTTGGCGCTCATCCATTTGATCATACACAACAGACGCATCAATGTTGGCATCATCATCAACGAGCAGATATTTGAATAGGCCACCAAGGAAAGAGGTATTCTCGTTTTTCCTTGCTTAATTACTACGTTCGAGAATTTAGAAAGGGTTCCGAATATGCCTTTGGATACATACACACCAAGACGAACGGGCTAGACACGAGAAATATACATGAAAAGAATGCAAGTAGAAGAAGCTATTCCACAAGCCTATATCCCTCCCACGACTGAAGCATTATCTGCCAAAGTAGAACAATCAGCAGCAGCAGACAATACAACTACACCAGAAGGCATTTTGAAAATCCTGCATAGGATAGAAAGAAGGCAACTAGACTTTATGACATATGTTCTAGACTTCAACAACTTAATCATCAATACCATTCATACTGAGATTCCCAACTGCATGATTGTCTTCCTTGAATTGACAGTCGAAACATCAATGCCTCAGCAACCTCCTGCTGAAGCTGCCAAATCAACAACAACAACTGCAACAGTCCCAGTTTCCCCTGCCGCCACAAACGTTGCAACTGTAACCGAACCACTTTTAGAAGACTTGGTAGCCGAGTTCCTTAGAATAGACTCCACCAATAAAGGAGCTACACCGAAGAATTCAACAATATTCACATGGAGTGATTCAGAAGATGATCTCACAAGCCAACTCCGAGTTGCTAACGACTTTCTAGTAGCGGAATATGGAGGGTAGAAAAGAAAAACAACCTCCTCATCTCCGATGAATCTGGATACGGAGGATGAGTCACTTCGATATCCAACCCCCACTCACATTTAACCACCGCGATCGTCCAAAAGCCAATGGTGAGTCCACCCAAGCCGGCCGCCGAGCAACCACCAAGGATACGTCGCAAGCTCCTAATCGATAGTGACTTTGAAGATTCCTTCGGGTCTAAAGAATTTTGTGGGCGATAGCTTTTGTTTTTTTTTCTTTTATTTTCTTTTAATTTTCGGATATTTTTTCTTTTCTTTATTACTTATTCATGCATTGAGGACAATACATCTTTAAGTTTGGGGGACATTTGTCTAATTTTGTAATATGTAATTGTATGCCAAATGTATGGAAGTGATTTGAGTATATTATTATTGCCTTAAAATTCTGCCTTAATACTCTGCCTTATACAATTACAAATTTTTTTGTTTTAAGTCTGTTTAATTTTATTAAAACTGCCTCGATAATAATATATTTTCCAATCGTTGCCGTAGTTCATACCATTCACCACACTTGAATTCCGAAATGTCTATTAGGATTAGTACTTAGGATTAGACTATGAGCCTGAAAACATCCTAAACACTGTTATTCTTAGTTTATTTTAAAAGTTCTTTTCTTTGAAAAGCAATAAGGACTTAGGCTTAGATTTTAAACTAGAGACGCCTATCATCGGTTTAGATAGTCCATAGAGGTGTATATAATTGGCTCTAGGACTTAGTTTTTCTCCTACTTACTAGAGGTGCCTAAAATAGGCTCTAGTAAGGAATAGCTAAACAATTGAGGTGCCCCAAACTTGCTCAAACAATATAAATATATAATAATATATATTTATACATCAATTTAGGGAGAAAGTCGGAAAAAGAATTATGAAAAATCTTAGTCGAAAGTCTCGAGCTAGAAAAAGGATTAGAACTTAGAAAATCAACTTTGATATAGCTACGCACACGCACACTAAGAATTATAGTCCAATTTCGAGGAACGCCTAGAACCTAGAAGAGGCAGATTCAAGAAATGAATTCTGCTGCGGCAGGCATGATGGTATATTACTTTAAAATTCTCGACTTACAAATTATCCTTTGCATTGCTTGAGGACAAACAATAGTCCGGTTATTTTCCATACTTCAGCATCCGAACATTAATTTTATGAATTTATTTATTATTTGGCATAAAATATATGCGTTTGATAGTTTTCTTTCTTAGACAGTAAACTACATCACAGAGATGGTCAATTGAGAAGAGAGATGTTGAATTGCAGACGAAGCACCCGCCACGTCAGTACTTTTGAGGCCGCGGTAGTAGCGTGAAGTTAACAACTAGTGCTCGACAAAGAGAGAAAAAGATGTTGATTTTAACGGACAAAGAGCGAGAGAAAAACGGAGCCCATTTAAAAGGTCAAGCCCTTGTAGAAGTCAACAGCGGGAAAGAAGAGTTATTTTAGGAAATGAGAATAAAATAATACAGTTTAATTAAGAGTTATATTTCTTTCCCTTTAGAATTTTTTCCATGCATGGAAAACTCAATTTAAGGCTTTGCCTATATAAAGCACTTATTAGGTTTAGGTTTAAGAGAGTTGAGTCGGATTCTCTCTATCATATATCCTTAGCTGTTGACTACATCATTCAGAGATTTAAGTTGTTTGTGGAGTAGTTGGGGAAGAAGGTTGTATTATTTTTTATACATATTAATGCAAAACTTATTTCATAGTTTATTCTCTCTTAGTATTTACTCTTCTCGCATATGAGCTCGAAAGATAGTATGTGAAGAAAACCTATTTACCTAGCATCGGGAGATGTAGGTTCACAAAATGAGAGAATACGGTCTTTACTCATGGGCATTGACTAATCCGGTTGAGAGATTAACCGCCCAGGATTTCAGCAACTAACAATATGCATGTGTTTGGTTGTTGTCCGCCCTTGATTCATGCTAGAAGGTATCATCAAGATGTGGGTTTCAACAGTTATCTTCGCTTAGGGATAAGGAAGAAGACATACAAGGATGCTCTATCGAACTATGGAATATTGAATTGTCGACAAAGCATAACCCCGCCTAGGCCGCTGCGGTGACCCTTTGTGCGACCCGCCGAGGCGGCAATTCAACCCATTGCATTAATAAGTGGATACTTAATACAACTGAATTCTCCTTTATAAAGCACTCAATTTAGCCTCGCCTCTATCATCTTTATTTCTTCGTTAATTAGTTTTATGTTTAATATTTTTCTTAGTTATACTTTAGAATCCTCAAATTACTTGTGTTCTTATTTTCCGTAGTGCAGTCATAAGAAGTAGTGAAGTCGATACAGTCTCCGTGAGTTCGACAAATTAAAGTAATACAATCTAACGAGGGTGGAATCAAAAGGACTTCCGAGCCTCTATCAAGCACTTATCAAATATCTTGGCTAAAGGCATCAAAACCTAATTTCAACATAAGGTTCACGACTTTCAAAATATTATTACATTAAGCTTTCATTCAAGAAACATCAACATTGAATATCAGCGATATGTATAGCATAAAAATATTTCAAGTTTCCATAGCGTAGATAATAATCACTATGTTATAAACTTGTCCTCTTTTCTCTCTCACTACTACTAATGTTGTAAAGAAATACTTGAGCTTTCGCTTAGCGGTTACTTGGATTCTTACTTCCTTTTGCTGCCTCCACATTAAATACTCTACATTGCAAGGTAAATGAGAGGGTAAACATAAGCTTAGTGAGGGAATAAAACACATTTAAAATACATTTGAAAATATCTTGCAATGCAACCTATAAAAAATCGATTTTACTAATTAAAAAAACAGATGTCATTCACTTTATAAAACAAAATGTTCATGGCTAATAACGACACTTTTAAAACTCAGTAAGTGTCATCAAACCATGTCTAACAATGTCATCATTAAAATCTTATAAAAATACCTCTTTAAAACCACATGCTATATAAGTAAAAACACAAGTCTTACATGCTACTCACATACCAATGCTTACAAATACATCTCAATCCACAAATCTTAAGCCTTACATGCTAACAACATAGCAATGCTCAAATCACATGCATACCAATGCACAAAACTGTATTAAAAATGCATGCATAATCCCATATGCAAACAAGTAAATACCAGGACACTTACCATTGAAAAACATTCACATAGATTTGTTCTAGTGATCCGATTTGTACTACCCCAAATCGTTAGGATAAATGGACAACCAAATAATAGTACTACCCCTAGAGCATGCGCATGTTGGTACTACCCCCAACATAATAAGTTTCACCTTAGTGTCCGGTGATAGTACTACCCCTATTAACCCAGATGTGATAGTACTACCCGCATCACACAGTATTAGGCTAAATACAAAAATACAACACTCAAAGAATTTATACACATACGAATTTTGAATGTTTATAGTGCACCGTAGAACTTATTAAAAGATCAACTTATCTTAGTAGATACATCATTTAACTTGGTAATATAATATTGAAAACCAATGCTTAAAACTTAATTCAAAACAAAATTTAAACTGCATGCATCCTCCTATCTCATGTATCACTTGAATAAATTAGTAATCACTTTTTCTCATATTTTCAAAACACACACACGAGAGCATCATATGCATATAAAACCTTTGTAAAAACAGTATCGTGATCATTAAATCAAATACATAATCACATATGCACAACACATTTAGATCATAACAAATAACATTTTAAAAACATGATGTAATATGGGAATTTTTAAGAAAACAATACTTTAAACTTACTTTCGAGTATAATGAGGTTTTTCACACCTTCCCTACACCCCCAAACCTTTGAAAACATATTTAAAACACTACCGAAGCAGCTCATTATCATAAACCACTCACCGATTTACCAAAACTCGCTCAACAAGTAACCTAAGAACGCAATTTGGCTTTTTGATCTTCCTCAAACTTGTTCCTTTATCCCTTGAACTTATTCAACCATAAAAACAAGAGTTTTTAGTGCATTATAGCACACCCAAACATCCCCCAACTCAAACCAATACCAAACAACCCTTAAAAGGACCATAAAACTTAACCGAAACTCACCGAAAACCTCTTCAAACACCGGTTAAACCCTATTTAAGGGATTAGATACTTAATTACATCTAAACATTTCAAGATGCATGTGTTTAGGCATAAAAACAGCCATTTAAAACCCTTGATTGAAAATCAAGAAAAAAATAGAATTTGTATCAAGAAAATCGATTTTATTGATTCAAGACTTTAAAGATTATTGCAATAAGCTAAGAAGTTAGGAATTTCATTAAAGAATTTTAGGTTTCAGAGTCTTGAATGATTCTCACCTCAAAAATTGATCTAATCTTGTTCCAAGGTTTATAAACAAGTAAAACTGAAGAAAAACGAGGAGATTTTGAAGAAAAAATATAAAGAATTCATTAAACAAATTTTTATTGAAAAGATTACTTTTTACCTTTGAATGATGTAGTGACTGCCCAAAAGTGAAGAACTCGAAATTCTAAAAAATAGGTTTATGTTTTGATGAAAAATAAGTTTTTATGATTAATATTAAGTTATTTGGGTTCTAATTTAAAATTATGGGTTATGGGCTATTAAAAATTGTCATTGAAAGGCTTAGATCGACTAAGATTACAAGTAGATCAAACCCCTTATAGATTCAAAATTTTGCCTATTTTTTAAAATTGCTCTCAAGTTTTTAATTTTTACAAAATGGTCACTAGTTTTAAAATCTTAGCGATTCAAGGGTCAATTTTCGAAATTGAGTTGGACAAAGTCAAATATATATTAAATAAGAATTTTAGGATATTTTTCTATAATTTATTTTAAATAAAAACTAATTTTTAAGTATTTAATTCAAAATTAGGCTAAATTGACAAAATTGGTTCGCTAACTTCTTGTCCCATTATTGGTGAATTAAAAATCTCTCCACTTATGAAATTTCGTCCTCGAAATTTTTACCATGGAAAGAGGTAAGGAAATTGCTCCTTCACAACTTCCTTTCACTCCCACGTGACTTTCCAAACACCACTATGCCACTAAAACACTCTGACCAACACGATAATCTTACCAGAAGGACCATTACTACCAAAATCAAGATCTCAACATACATTTCATAAATACAAAATTCGATCTCATCCTAACACCACCTGTCAACACACCTTTAAATGATACACAAAGTAATGGTACAACAAAAACACCATGGTCCTTCTCAACATTTATTGCACCCTCAAGCCAAAAGTAAAACCATTTTTCTTTTCCCCAACATTCTAACCTCTCCTTATTCAAGGTTGGCTACTGAGTTTTGGCAGTTTGCCAAAACTTTCAACTTCCACTAACAAGATTAACTTTAACAAGCATATTATAACACACAAGGCAAACACCCAAAACTTCCTACTAAGTCTCGATCAACACAACAACACATAACAACTCTCACCAACAGAAGCCTTCAACGGTACTACTCTAACACCCAACTACTGACACGGTTATAAGAAAACCCTACCAATGATAACATCTTTACCAAGAACCCAAAAGATTCATGACACAACACCTTAGCATACCTTTTCAGACCTAGATAACTCACTTATACCGGTTACATGCTTGATAACGAGAGAATACCTAAAACTTAACCAAAACCTAACGTCTGTGTCAAAACCTTACCAAATTAAACCATATTGCTCAACAGTTCCAATCATTCTCAAGGAAAACACTCTGTTTTAATTGCTGAGAAATCACGTCACAAAACTTACGGAAATTTGTTCACACACTTCTACTTTATCACCTTTGACGCTAACAACACTCTCAAAGAACACTGGCTCTCAAGCTCAACTTACCAACAAAACAAACTTTCACTTTCAACTCAACCACATCTAAAACATGTAACACCCCAATTTTTCCCCTTTGGCTAAGTCAAAATCCTTAATATATAACTTAGAAATTGGGGTTTTGGAATTATGATTTTGGGGGCTTTTCGTTAATTTTTGAAAGTTTAAGGGTCTTGATGGGTAATTTTACCCTTAATTCTTTTTAGGCATCAATTCCCTTCCTTTTTTCAAGTTGCGGTTTTAAATCGGGAATTAATTCCCTCTTCATTTCTGATTTAATGGTGTTTAATTTCTTCCTTTCAATTGAGTAAGACACTTGAGAACTCCTTTGTTTATTTGTTTTTCTCTTGTTTCCGAATTTGGGTGTTCTCGTAAGATTCTATCCTTATCTCTTTTCGTTCGATTTTGTTTTGTTGGTCAATCTGTTCGATCGGTGTTAGTAAGTCCACTGTTTCTTGTTTCCGTTTCAGTTTATGTTGGTGTTGTTTCGAGTGTTTGGTTGTTGTGAATCTGGAAGCTTGATTGTGGTCTCATTTTTGGATATCGAATATGAAGAGGTTTTTGATGATTTGATTCGGTTCTGGAAGGATTTTTAGTTGGTTTAAGTGTTAAATTGAATTTGGTTTTAGAGATGTGTTTAAATCTATTGTTTTAATCGAATCAAACAGAGGAGAAGAATCGAATCTGAGAATTTTCTGGGTTTTTCCAGATTTTCCAAAAAATCTGGAAAACCAAGATTTTCCCGGGAAAATTCTGTGAACCCACCAATGACCCGACCCAACCCAAAAACTCAACCCGTTCGACCAGTAGCCTGACCCGTGTCTGACCCAACCCATGACCCGACTCTCGACCTAGCTGACATCACTGCTAATGTCACTGCTGACGTCACTGCGGACATCATTCCTACTGACGTCAGCATTGACCAATGTTGACGTCAACGTTGACTTTTTCTGACCCGGTCCTATTTTATGTTTTTCAACGTCCTGGGTTCGATGGTACTATCTATTTTTTGAAATTCGAACCTGAAGTGTCGTTTTTAGGGCTTTTAAGTTTGATTGTCTGTCTGGAAGTTATTTGTTTTGGATTCTGAATCTATTTCTGTTTGATTCAGGTGACGTGGACTCTGACCCTGAACAATTGCCTCTTACTCCTCCTGGGCGATCTCTTGCTCATCAGTCTTCGGGACTCTCATGTTTGTTTTTGATCTATTCCGTTTCGAGTAATTTCTGTATAGTGGCATAATAGTAGTGTATCTTACCTTGTTATTATACGTAAGTTCTACACCTGCTAGACCTAGTTCTAAGGTTGAATATCTGTTATGCATGCCTTGAAATATTAACTGAATATCTGATTCTGAACTGTTATGCATGCCTTCTGTTATTCTCTTAGGCATGTATTTTGATTCTGATATCTGTTTATACCTGATCATCTGTTCATGTCATGACATCGGTAGAACATGTATATGGGGAAGTTCAGTGGTATCACCTATTGGTGAATATCACTTTTCATTAGTTGCTCCACCTACGGGTCGAGTGTCCACTTCTGTTCAGTGACTCTACCTTCGGGTCGAGCTTCACTTCTGATGACGTGATGGAGTTATAGTGGTTCAGAGGAACTTCTCTTCTAATGGTGTTCGGTGTTTGGATGCATATCATATCATTCATGCATTTCATCGCATGTTCTGTTCTGTTTTGTGATATGATGTTATGTTTTGAGATTGTACTATTTTGCTTTGTGATACATTTTATGTACTATAAGTTTATTTATCTGCATCTTAGAGACACATTAGGCTTCCAAGCTTACACCCACATAATTTCTTGTTTCAAATCTCTAACCTAAGGTGTGTAGGTACTTGGAGGATCCTGACTCAGATTATCTTTATCGTATGTTTTACAGTTTAAATTTCCGGATTACAATATTTCATTTGGATATTAATTATGTATAAAGGACTTTGGACATTTAAACGATTTTCAAAACTGTTCTGTTTATTTAAATTTTGAGTTGAACCTTATGTTATTTTAATTGTTAATTTTCAGTTTTCTGAGTTAATAATTTATCAGAAATTTTAATATTATTTTATTAAAACTTAACTTGTAAGTGAAGTTTTCGTAATATGAACCCTAACTTCTAATCAAAAAATTAGGTTCAACCCTCGGGCTTTGAGGTCCAAAAAGATTTTTGATCTGAAAATGTTTTTGACAATATTATTTGAAAATCTAGATTTCTGTTTTGACTCGTATTTTGAAATTTTCTAAAATATTTTGAATAATACTCCAAGTTCCGATTGTAATAGAGGATTTTGTCTATCCTTTTGTAGATTTACTATTATGCCATCCCGTAGGAGTACCCGTCTTCCGACCGGTAGAGGTCAAGGCCGTGGTCGTATCTCTGTTTCTACGAATGATGTTCCACCATCTGTGGATCTGCCTCAAAACCAAAGTGTAAAACAAGATTTAAGAAGGGAGGAACAACCTGGTATTCAATCAGAGGCTCAGCAAGCCGATGATAATCTGCCATCCCAGAGTGAGAGACCGTATATTTCCAGAAATAGTGAGTCTGTCGGTTTAGGTTCTGTCTTTTTACAGAGAGAGTTACTCCGATAGTTTCGTCAGCCCGTGGATGCTAGGAAACCCATATCTATAGAGTTTTTGGCTATTGGGATAACCATGTTTGATCGCAAGACCGATGCAGAGTATTGGCTGAAGAAGCTTCAGCAATTATTCGTTGAGATAAAATACCCCTCTGATAGGAAATTGAGAGCAGTTATATCGTTACTTCAGGGAGATGCCCTGAACTGGTGGGAGGTAGAGAAGAGAGTTAATGCTTCGAAGAAGATCATCTGGGAGTTTTCAGACAGAGTTTTGAGGATTGGTATGTTGGACCTGAGTATCTAGCTAAGTGCCGTGAGGATTTTCTGAATCTGCATCAGAACGAAATGTTAGTGAATGATTATGAGATAGAGTTTCTGCGACTACTTTATTATACCCCGGGAATAGTTTCCACTGAGAAACAGAAGTGTGATCACTTTTTGAAAGGACTCCAGGTACCGTTAAAGCTTGTTGTAGCCACCCACCATGATTTAGAGTATAAGATGATCACTCGGCGTGCCAGGACAACCAAGCGTAATGAGAGTTTAAGGGTTCAGTTGGAGTCCCAGGTTCAGGATAGAGGTAGGCGATAACCTGCAACACCTGCTCAGCACAGTCGGGATTTTTAGTCCCAGAAGAAGGACCAAGATAAGTTTGAGGCCCAGAGTTCTGCACGGGTTAGACCAGTAGCGTCAGTTGTTCCTACTGCTAGTGGAATAAGATCCACTAATACGCGAGCCTTGTTTCAGTGTTCTTTTTGTAAGAAGTGGCACTCAAGAGAGTGTCGTATGCAGAGTGGAGCCTGTTTTCGGTATGGTTCTTTTGAGAATTGTCTTCGAGATTACCCAGTGTCACCTCAGTCAGCTTATGCTCCACGACAGTCTCAGGCTTCGGTTTAGACTCCTGATGGAGGAAGGGGTCAGGGTAGATATTTTGCTTTAGGTGTTGAGGATAAAGGCACTTGTTCTTAGTTCAATCTCTAGTTCAATCTCTGGTTATCTGGTAAATTTCTATAAAACATCCTGGAAGTTTTGTTTCTGTTCAGGCTTTAGGGGAGCCCAAATCAGTTACCTAATCTTAGTAGCCAAATCTTTTGGTTTTGGTAAATTTCGAGGAAGAAATTTCTGTAAGGGGGGAGAGTTGTAACACCCCAATTTTTTTCCTTTTGACTAAGTCAAAATCCCTAATATAAAACCTAGAAATTGGGGGTTTGAAATTATGATTTTGGGGGCTTTTTGGTAATTCCTAAAAGTTTAAGGGTCTTGATGGGTAATTTTACCCTTAATTCATTTCAGACATCAATTCTCTTCCTCTTTTCAAGTTGCGGTTTTGAATCGGGAATTAATTCCCTCTTCATTTCTGATTTAATGGTGTTTAATTTCTTCATTTTGGTTAAGACACCTGAGAACTCCTTTGTTCATTTGTTTTTCTCTTGCTTCCGAATCTGGGTGTTCTGGTAAGATTCTATCCTTATCTCTTTTCGTTCGGTTTTGTTTTGTTGTTCAATCTGTTCGATCGGTGTTGGTAAGTCCAATATTTCTTGTTTCTATTTCCGTTTCTGTTGGTGTTGTTTCGAGTGTTTGGTTGTTGTGAATTTGGAAGCTTGATTGTGGTCTCAGTTTTGGGTATCGAATATGAAGAGGTTTTTGATGAGTTTGATTAGGTTTTTCAAGGATTTTTAGTTGGTTTAAGTGTTAAATCGAATCTGTTTTTAGGGATGTGTTTAAATCTGTTGTTTAATCGAATCGAACGGGAGAGAAGAATCGAATCTGGGAATTTTCTTGGTTTTTCCAGATTTTCCCGAGAAAATTCTGGGAACCCATCAGTGACCCGACCCGACCCAGAAACCCAACCAATCCAACCTGTAGCTCGACCCATGTTCAACCCAACCTATGACCCGACTCCCGACCCGACTGACATCACTGTTGACGTCATCCCTGCTGATGTCACTTGTGCTGACATCAGCATTGACCAATGTTGACGTCAGTGTTGACTTTTTCCGGCCCAGTCCCACTTTATGTTTTTCGACATCCTGAGTTCGATGGCATTGTCTGTTTTTCGAAATTAGAACCCAAAATATCGTTTTTAGGGATTTTAAGTTTGATTGTCTGTTTGGAAGTTATCTATTTTGGATTCTGAATCTATTTCTTTTTGATTCAGGAGACGTGGACTCCGACCCCGAGCAATTGCCTCTTACTCCTCCTGGGCGACCTCCTGCTCATCAGTCTTTGGGACTCTCACGTGAGTTTCTGATCTGTTCCATTTCGAGTAATTTTTGTATAGTGGTATAGTAGTAGTTTATCTAACCTTGTTATTATACGTTGGTTCTACACCTGCTAGACCTAGTTCTAAGGTTGAGTCGGTATACTTTATTATCGGCGTTAAGTGATCTGCTACAGGTGTTTCTCTCCCGACTGTTTTATGTTTATCTCTGTATGCATTATTTAGTATATCTATCAATCTTGTGCAACATTGATTGCATCATTTCTGTTAATTTTTGGAATTAATTGAATAACTGTTATGCCTTGAAATATTAATTGAATATCGGACTCTGAATTGTTATGCATGCCTTTTTTTATTCTCTTATGTATGTATTCTGATTCTGATATCTATTCATATCTGATCATCTGTTCATGTCATGACATCGGTAGAATATGTGTACGGGGAAGTTTAGTGGTATCACCTATTGGTGAATATCACTTCTGATCAGGGGCTTCACTTACGGGTCGAGTGTCCACTTCTGTTCAGTGACTCCACCTTCGGGTCGAGCTTCACTTCTGATGGCGTGATGGAGTTAGAGTAGTTCAGGAGAACCTTCTCTTCTGATGGTGTTCGGTGTTTTGGTGCATATCATATCGTTCATGTATTTCATCGCATGTTCTGTTCTGTTTTATGATATGATGTTATGTTCTGAGATTGTATTATTTTGCTTTGTGATACATTTTTTGTATTGTAAATTTATTTATCTGTATCTTAGAGACACACTAGGCTTCCAAGCTTACACCCCCGTAGTTTCTTGTTTCAGATCTCTGACCTAGGTTGTGTACAGTACTTGGAGGATCCTGACTTAGATTATTTTTATCGTACGTTTTACAGTTTAAATTTCTAGATTACAAAATTTCATTTGGATATTATTTTTGTATAAAGGACTTTGGACATTTAAACGATTTTCAGAACTATTCTGTTTATTTAAATTTTGGGTTGAACCCCTTCTATTATTTTAATTATTAATTTTTAGTTTTCTGAGTTAATAATTTATCAAAAATTTATAATATTATTCTATTAAATTCTAACTTGTAAATGAAGTTTTCGTAATATGAACCATAACTTCTAATCAAGAAATTAGGTTAAAATTAGGGGTTACAAAACAAATCCATCAAAGAACAATCGCTTTCAAACTTCTAACACAACTTCTTACTTCCAGATGCATAGCAAAGGACTATTACAAACTTTTATCAAAATACCATTCTAACTCAACATCATACAACACAACTATGTACCTCATAAACATAAAAGACAACCAACATCACAACTAAAATCCATCAACACAACCTCAACTATGCCCCGCACACGCGGCTCCACCCAACATCTGATTGCAACTTACCTTAAAACATCTAAACTATGAAAAGTCTCACCTATAAATCTGTTACTATACCAACAATCTTCTATAAACTTAATCGATTCAACACTACTCGCAACTTCATAACACTCTTAAACTACTACACTACAACCTAAGGATAACACACATACTTTTCCCAAACAAAAAATTACTAACGGAACCAATAAGCAACACGACACTATGGTCAACCAAATCTTAACTCACTTAGATTATTCCAAGCTTAAACTTGTGCCTCTCTAACCTAGTCAAACTTAATACTACTCTTTCGTCCGCTCACCTTAACATCCTTTTTAAAGTTAAGCAACAACAACACAGGAGAAAACCAACTGTAAATGGAAAACTCCTCAAACCTAATCTTCATAACATTTTTTGAGGATCAGGCAAGCTCAAAATACCGTTTGACCAATAAATATTACAAACAGCCCAACATTCCTCATCACACAATTCCTCCATACTGGGGTATCAAAGAATTACATCTGATAACTCCAAAACAACATGACCATACCCAAGTAAAACTCGACACAACTCTTTAAGAACACAACATGCAAAATTAAGACAAATTACACGACCAAAACCTCCAAAGGTCCACATAAGTTTGTTATGCATCCTTCAACACCTCAACTCTTTTTCTGATATATTTCTTTCCATTCTAGAAACCCAACCAGTACTTCCCAAAACAAAACAAAACAAAACAATAGATCAATTATACTCCTAACCTAACCATTCCCTAAATGAAACTAAACAGAGGATACCGAGTACTACTTCTACCAATCATAATGATAACATAACACCTCTTACACAACCAAACTTTTGCCAAAGAGACCTCGCAAAACTCAGTCTTCCACCTCACTAGCGACTAAACTCCTTTGCCAACAAACTCAAAGACTCAACCTAGGTTCAACTATCCACAACTCCAAGATTGGCTAACCAACTTTATCTAAGATTAATTTTCAACCGAAAAGGTAACTCGACCTAATGTACAACAAGTTCAACATCAACAAGATCATCTTTCAAACACCTCTACAAATCTATACCATTTCCCTAAAGGATCGATCACTACAACACAACTTTTGTTTTCAAGAGGGAAACGTTTTTATATATGAACAATGTATGCATGAGTTTTGTATGTCACCCTAGATGCCTTAGAAAGTGCATGAAGATGCAATCTAATATCATGCTTAAGAATGCATGCATGTCCTAAGATGTTTAATATATATGCATATAAGTTCTCTTATAATATGCATGATTATTGTTCATACTCACAAACAAGATCCTCAACTATGAAACTTCAACTTTCTACCTCTTCAACATTCAGAACCATAGAAACTTAGCACTGAAGAGTACACAACCATACCATAACCTGAACGTTTGCAACACATTCGACTCACCTTGCACGCAAAGCACTTTGAAACTCCCAAAGGCATTCTCAATGATGTAATCACCTACTACTCAACAAAACAACAGATTCTCAAACTAAACTGATTGAAAACAACTTTACACTTAAACACGATCGAGGACCCAGTGGGCTCAAGATCGGATATCACAATACCATAATACAAAACTTATTGCATTTTCTAATCTCCACAAATACTTTATTACCAAGTTTTAGTTTTCTTTTTGATCCCATATCAAGAACAATAAAATCGAAAATAATTTTAACATGCAAAAAAATTATGAAAAAATTTGTGAGGCCAGCGCGAAGGCTCAAGTACAATATAAGACAATTTCCTAGTATTAGTTAGAGTAATGGGTATCCTAATTTAAACTTAAACATCATATAGCATACACTGTGCATCATATAAAATAACATAGCATTTTTAAACACTCACGTGCATAGGCAACATTAAAGCATTAAATTAACATTAAAACATATCAAACGAACAAATCATCCCAAAAGATTTCATAAACCTAAGCTCTAATAACAAAAAATATAACCCCTTTGACCAGGTCTAGACATTATCTGACTCGAACTAGCTACAAGGGAAATACTGAGGATAATCTGGAGATTCGCCCCAATCAACAACCCTAAAAATTAAATGGTTATTTTTTCTTTTATCTTATCTAGAAGCTTTATTTTGATCCTACATGTCCATGCATGAGTTATATTCAATTCCAATGGAAATAAATAAGGAATAAGTCCTAAAACGTACAAACATGCTTCAGCGACCAAAATGTAATTTTCAAAAAATTAAAAGACTAATTCTGAAATTAGTGTTACCAATATTTAATTAAGTTTATTACATACTTGCATCTCAAATTTTTAGTCTTAATTACACGTTATCCACATATCATATACAACTTACTAGATACATTGCAACCTAGTTAGCAACAATATATTCAAACTCCTAAGAGCATGCTTCAACTTCAACAATCTCATAAACACATATAATAATAATAACAATATACTCAACACGAATTCTATATGTATTCAAACCTAAATAACCACATCGTAGATTCAAATTAAAATAGTCACGCTTCATTATCAACAACACTCAAATTCGCACATAGAGATAACAAACTTCAATGTAACTTTATTATAACTAAAGGTATACCAATAGGCCATTCAATTCTATGTCATCAGGCTAACATTATCTCAACTAATTAAAACATAACATCCTGGCTAAAGGCAACAAAACCTAATTTTAACATAAGGTTCATGACTTTCAAACATTCTTACATTAAGCTTTCATTCAAGAAACATCAACATTGAATATCATCATTATGTATAGCATACAACTATTTCAAGTTTCCATGGAATAGAAAATATTCACTATATTATAAACCCATCCACATTGCTCCCTCACTACTACTAATGTTAAAACACATACTTGAGCTTTCACTTGGCGGTTACCTGAATCCTTGCTTTCCTTTGCTACTTCCACATTAAATACTCTACATTTCAAGGTAAATGATAGGATAAGCATAAGCTTATTGAGGGAATAAAACATATTTAAAACACATTTGAAAACATCTTGCAATGTAGCCTATAAAAATGATTTTACTAATTAAAAAAAACACATGTGATGCACTTTATAAAACAAAATGTCCATGGCTAATAACGTCATTTTTAACACTCAATAAGTGTCATCAAACCATGTCTAACAATGTTATCATTAAAATCTTGTAAAAATACCTCTTTGAAACCACATGCTTTATAAGTAAAAAAATAAGTTTTACATGCTACTCACATACCAATGCTTACACATGCATCTCAATGCATAAATCTTAAGTCTTACACGCTAACAACATAGCAATGCTCAAATCACATGCATACCAATGCATAAAACTGTATTAAAAATACATGCATAATATCATATGCAAACAATTAAATACCATGACACTTACCTTTGAAAAACATTCATATATATTGGTTCTAGTGATCCAATTTGTACTACCCTAAATCGTTAGGATACACGGGCAACCATATAGTAGTACTACCCCTAGAGCATGCGCATGCTGGTACTACCCCCAACATAATAAGCCTCACCTTTGTACCCGATGATAGTACTACTCCTATCAACCCGGATATGACAGTACTACCCCCATCACATAGCATTAGGCTAAATAACAAAATGCAATACTCAAAAAATTTACACACGTACGAATTTTGAATATTTATAGTGCACTCTAAACCTTATTAGTCGATCAACTTATCCCATTAGATACACCACTTAACTAGACAATATAATATTGAAAATCAATGCTTGAAACTTAATTTAAAATAGAATTTAAAACCACATGCATCCCACTATCTCATGCATCACTTGCATGAACCTGTAAAATCACTTTTTCTCATATTTTCAAAAAAAACATGGGAGCTACATATCTATATAAAACCTTTGTAAAAAAAGTGTCATGAGAATTAAATAAAATTCATAATCACAAATGCACAATATATTTAGAGCATAACAAATAACATTTTAAAAACATGACGTAATATGGGAACTTTTGAGAATGCAATACTTTCAACTTACTTTAGAGTATAGGGAGTTTTTCACACATTCCCTACACTCTAAAACCTTTGAAAACATATTTAGAACACTACTGAAGCAGCCAACTCTCATAATTCACTCACCGATTTACCAAAACTTGCTCGACGGGTCACTTGAAAATGTGATTTGACTTTCTGATCTCCCTCAAACTTGTTCCTCTAACCCTTGATCCGATTAAAGCATCAAAACAAAATAGTTTATTTCATTATAACTCACCCAAACATCCCTCAACTCGGACCAATACGAAACATCCCTTAAAAATACTATAAAACTTAACCGAAACTCACCGAGAACCTCTCCAAACACCACCATAAAATATCTCTTGACACTCCTCATTAACTTACACTCTCCTCAAGCTCTAACACTTATCATATAACTTACATTAATGTTTCTCATTCTCTTTTGGGTGAGGATTTACATCATGCCATACTTCTTATAAATAGGTTGCCTAGCTGGATTCAAGATTCAAAACTCCTAAGAAAGTTTTAATTCAAAATTTTCATTCTTTTAAACCTTTTTCCTGTATTTTGCCTCTTAAAATATTTTGTTCAACTATCTTTGTTCCTATTTATAAGCAGTTTCAGGGAAAATTAGATCTTAAGGTAGTTAAATGTGTCCTCCTGGGATATTTTGTAAGATTATCCAATAGACTTAGAGTTCTTATGTTTAAATTAAAGTCTACTTTCAAAAAGATAGAGTTAAAGTTCTTATAACTTCGTTTGGCATTGCTTTTGTAAAGTTCTTTTTTGGTTCAAAAGTGGTTTTGAGATCAAAAGTAATGTAGAATAGGTAACTTTTCAAGTCAAAAGAGTTTTTCAGATTAGTTCAATTTTTTTCAAAAGACGAAATTTTTAGATTTTAGCTTTTTTAAAAGCACTTCTAAACAAAATTACTCATTTATCCTTGTTTATATTTCCAATCCTTTTATATTTTTAAAAATTATATCTAAAATATATATTTTATCTACTTAAAAGTACTTTTAACAATAATACTAAACACTTTTTATTTTAAACCAAACAATTTAAAAGTATTTCTTATCTAACCCCTTTAACTCGGTTTAGATGAAACCCGACCCGAACAGATTTTACGGGAAATATCAAAGCTAAATCGAAGACTCGCTCTAGTAAAAAAAACTTTATTTTTTCTTTTTTATATTATCTAGATGCTTCATTTAGTTCATAAGTGGTCACGCATAGACCATGTTGATTTTTAGCGGAAATGTGAGACTTACGAATTAATTCAAGCAAACAACTATTAGGGACTAAAACATAAATTCCAAAATTGAAAGTATCATTTGGCAAGTTAATGTTACCAACTTGAAATTAAGTACATTTCATGCTCTTAGGTTAAATTTCATTTCAAAAAAATATTCATAGCTCAACTAATTAAGCCTACAAGATTTAGGGGCCAAAATATAAAGTTTAAAAGTTTAATTCAAGCTCATAACGTTCATAACAGACATGCATATCGAAAACCTCTAGTTCATTTCGATACGTTTCATTACTGTCAAAATTGGTATCGATACTCTGATCTCGTGTATCGAAACACCTATCTAAAATATGCACAACTGTTTCGATACACAAGCTAGGCGTATCGGAATGCCTAAACTAAACAAAGCCTATGTGCCTCAGATCATGCTCGTGTATCGAACCAGAGGCCCTGTTTCGATACCACTGGGTAATCACATCTGATAAACATCATTTGAAACATACATACCTCATCCATAAACATCCTAAAGCATGTTAAACACCCATTAGACATAATTGAGCATTCATACCACTCCAAATAACCAACTATCATGCATTGATCATATGAATAGACCAAAACATTACTAAAATCAAATCATAATCATGATACATTCAAAGATAACATCAACTAATCTATAGGCATGCTTCCTATTTTAGACATATCAACACTCAACACCTAAACCAATTATAGGAAACCAAAAAACATAATCCATAAGTGCAGAAGGCCTATTACAATTCAAATCATATAAGCCAACATGCTTCCAAACAAAGTAACATCTAAAAAAATTCATATCTAAAGATGATGGTTCCCTATTACCATTATTGAACTTTGTTGGATCAAAACTATACTTAAGCTTCTAAAGATTTCAGATCAAGTATTTGCTTCCTTGATGCCTCAAAAATCAATCTAGGAATTTGCATTTTTAAAACAAAGATCTTAAGCTTTGTAGCTTAGTGAGGAATGCTCGGAAAACATATAACAATGCTCTATTTGAAAAGGTATTCAACATTGATAATAATTCTTTGGTAAAACATTATGCTAAACATGCTCACATGCTCATTTCTATTTAAAAGCATTGTAATCATCTATTTAAAATATGTCTCATCGACATCAAATCCATAATGGCTTGAAAGTGACTCTATTAGCAATATTTCAATAAAAACACAACAAATACATGGATCTTTATTCTATGGATATATTTGTATTGAAACATGTTTGTTCTATTTTTTCCTCAACGGTTCACCCTTGAGAACCATTCTAAAACCAAATTCACTCATCGATATAAGCTTAGCTATAACGCCCCAAAAATGGGCGTAGATATTTTGGATGTCAGGTTAGTGAACCGGTTACACTGGATAAACCATTAAACCTAGATTCAGGATAAAAACTCTTAAAAATATGTTTTTTTTAGAAATAAATTATGGAAAAATTCACAAAAATCTTATTTTAACTATATTTGACTTTGGTCAAATAAATTTTGGAAAATTAAATTCGGGTCCTTGGCATTTTGAAAACTAGGGACTATTTAGTAAAAATTGAAAACTGGACTGTTTAGGTGACTAAATTGTAATTGTGCCAAAAATTTAGAATCTTTAAGGGGCTTTGATCAAATCTTTTCTCAGATGATCTAACCTTTCAAAAGGCTTAAATAATCCTCTTTTAATACTTTAATTAACACCTTTAATCAACATTTCCCATTTTTAACCAATTTTCTCCATTTTACGTAACTACTCAAATTCTCTCATTGTCTCCAATTTTCTCTGCATTCAAGCAGAGGTTCCTTCAGATTTTTCAAGGTAAACATCATATTTTTACTTCAATTCACGTTGTACTTTGATCTCCTTGCACTCACTCTTCAATTTCTTATGATTTTGCATTGTTTTTACATGATTTTTACTCTTCGAAGGAGGTTGGATCAAGTTTAGAGGTGAAAATCATTCAACCCTCTGAACTTTAAGTTATTTATTGAAATTCCTAAGTGTTTGACTTATAATAATAGTTCTTTATGATTTTGGTTTGTTAAAATTGACTTTTATGATAGGATTTTCATTAATTTTATTAATTTTCGTACTCAATTGATACCTAGAGGTTTTAAATACTTAAATATATGATTATTGATGCATTTTGATGAAATTATGATGGCTTTTTTGTGTCTAATCCCGAATCTTGAGTTTTTGTTAAGTTTAATGTCTTGAATCAAGAATTAGTAAAGGTTTTTTATGATTTGTTTTTGCTGGAGGTTCTTGTGTTTTAGATTATGGTTTTTAGGTGTGTTTTGGTTTAGAGAAGGGCTTAACCTCGTTGGTTATTGGTTTGGTAAAGTTTGGTGTTGTTTCGGAGTGGTTTTCGATTGTATCGATAATGTGTAAGGGGATGTTTTGAGAGAGAACGACTTGGGAGTTGAATTGAAGCTTTGGGGGGAATTAATTCCTATGATTTTCTTATTTAGAAGTAGGGTAAAGTGTTGAGCATATATTTTGAGGTGTTTCGGCAAAGGTAAAAGTATCGATTAGCTTCGGCAAGCAAGTTTTGGACAAGTATTGAGAGGGCTGCCTATTCGACATGATTTTACATAGTTTCTTAGAGGTTTGGGGTGTAGGGGTGATGTGAGAAACCTCTCGACACTCGTAAATAAGTTGAATGGTTTACTCTCTTAAAGGTTCTCATATTATGCTATGTTTCCCCATGTTTTTAATCATGCTCTTAATCTATTTTGCATATGAGACTATGCATATTTTGAGATGCTCACGATGCAATTTTATAATGATTTTGTATCACTTTTTATGTTCCCATAATTTTGCTTTGAAAGCACGTGAAAGAGATTTTAACATTTTATGCGATCAATATGTAATAGATGCCTGAGATAATGTATGCATGATAGCCTTATGGTGCTTTATTTTGAGGTGAGCATTGGTTTTAATTTTGTTGAGGCAATAAAGAGATCATGGTTTCAAAATGATTCACAATAGAATACACGGGAGGTTTGTGACTCAACTATGGAATAGAGATTAACCTTGGTTTTCGGTTTTAAAATGGAATAGAATATTATGCTTAAGTAAATATATATATGTTATTTTTCAACCATCTGCATGCTCTCAAAGTTAAATAGATATATTTTGAATCCTATATTAATGCCATATGTATATAGATATAGATGTGTCTTGTTATAGAAATGTGAAATGAATAGAAAAGCTTTATGATGGGATTTTATATGATAAACCATTGATACACAGGTTTGAAAACAATGGCAGGTTAGATGATAGACTTATATGTTGGCAAGTGACAAGTTTTATCAATTGTTATCGGATATAGTTAGCCGGCTATAGGGTCAAGTGCACTAATAGAGAAGTCGCTACATGTGAGTTTGAGGTTGCTTCTTCATGTGAATCGCAACGATTCAGTGTTAGACTCTCCGTGTGAGTTTGAGGTAGCTCCTCAACGTGAGATATTATAGATTGATAGTTGCTTCTTTTAGGATATTTGATGGTTTGTATCCGTTTGAGGTAGCTCCGATACGAATGCATCCATAAAATAGAGATCCATGTATCTGATGTGCTTTATAGACATGGTTTTCATAAAGTCACTTACAAGCCAATAAGTGTTTGAGAATTATGCACTGTGATGCATGTGGTTCATAGAAGAAAGCATTGCTAAGTGAGTAACATGTAAGACTTAATATTTAAGCACCAAGCTGCTAATGATTTTCAATAGGCCATAAGCTTTTTTTTTTGTTAAGGCATGTAAGTCTTGTGTTTAAAAACTTTGAAATGCTTGAGATTAATGACACTTGTTGAGTTATTATTTTGGTTTAAATCTAATTTCGAGATTATCGTGTTAAGTAGGATATAGCATGTGTTTTAAATGTTAAATGATGGTTTTATGGGCTGCATTGCAAGGGTGGGTTGTTTATTATTTTTACCCGTTATTAAGCTTATGCTTACCTTATGTTTTACCTTGCAATAAAGAGAATGTGAAGCGAGGCAGCCAAGAGAAGCAAGGTTCCATGTACACATTTTACAGCTCAAGTATGTCTTTTGTAACGTTAGTAGTAGTGACAGAGCAATGAAGATGCGTTGCTAATGTTGAAAGTGTTGATTATGCTAGTGAATTTTGCAATTTTGGTATGTTTATACACATATCGTGTATACCCATGATGTTGTGAATTGGATGAAAGTTTCAAGTATGAAGTTTATTAGAGTCATAAACTTTATGTTGAAATGAAGTCTTGAAGCTCTTAGCCTAATTGCTAAACGATGTCAAGTTAAGGCATGATTTTTGATTGATATCGAGTGTCCAAATGTTTAAATATGTATGTTTGATGTTAAAATTATTTTTGGACCTTTGTATGTGATGTTGGAGTGCTTAAGAGACTATTTTCAAGCATGTTTACCTAGTGGTATCGAAATAGAGGACTAGTGTTTCGATACACGGGCTTGTTGCAGGGTTTACCATGTGAAAATTAGACTAGGTACCAATACCCCTTCCTTTGGTATCAATAACTATAAGCTAATTTTTACATGAGTATCAAAACAGTTTGTTATGGCATCGATACCACCCTTTGCATTTTTGGCCTGGATATCGATATCGTTGCCCATGGTATCGATAACAACTTTGGCAGCTTTGAATAGTATCGATACTGACCTAAGGGGTATCGATACTATCTTTTATGGTAGTTAAAGGCTAAAATGCAAGTTTAAATTCTTTACGTTTAAGTCACTAAATCTTGTGACGATAATTAAATGAGTTGTAGACATTAATTTGAGTTAAAATTTGACATGCAAGTATGTAATAAACTTAATTGAAGATTAGTAACACTAATTTAACATTTGGTCCCTGAATTTTTGAAAATTTATAATTTGGTCCTTTTTTACGCATATGATACAATTGATACTTGTTTCGTCTCCCGTTTCGAACGTTGAGCTTTTAGTTGAATGCATGTACATGTAGGACACAAAATACTCTAGTTAAGATAAAAGAAAAAATAGGGATTGTTAACTTAAAAATCATCTATTAAACATTAAAACCACTCACAAAACATAGATTAACCATCTAAAATTCTCCAGCTAATGATTGATTATGGGATTCACCCTAGAAAATCAGGAAAACATAATTAAATCTAGTCTATATATCAAATTCAATTAAGAAACCATTCTAATGGATCATATACTTGAGAATTTCAATAAAGAACTATAAGTTTAGAGGTTTGAATAGATTCTTATCTCTAAACCTGATCCAACCTTCTTCCAATTAAGAAAAAACATAAAAAAAACAATTGATATTCAAGAGATGATCAAAGAAATTTGAGAGAAAATGAAACTTACGTCAAATGAAATGATTTTAGAGAAAATGAGGAAAAGTGGTTATTCACCTTTAATTGGGTGATTAAAAGGTGTTTAAAAGATGTCAAATTAGAAGGTAAGATCACTTGAGTAAGCCCCTTAAAGATTCTATGTATTGATTAAATTATACTTAAGTCACTAAAATACTCCATTTTTTAATTTTTATAAAATAGTCATTAGTTTTCAAAATCTTAGGGATCCAAGTGTCATTTCCCAAAATTGATTTGACCAAAGTCAAATATAGATAAAATAAAGATTTTAGATAATTTTTCCACAACTTAATTCCCTTGAAAACAATTTCTTATGATTTAAATTCCAAATCTAGGTTAAACGGCTTATCCGGTTTAACCAGATCACTAACCCGACTTCCAAAATTGATTGTGGCCGTTTTCCAAGTGTCATTTCCCGAAATTGATTTGAACTAAATGGACTCGAACCAAAATCATTTGAATCGAAAGTAATCCAAACTAGAGGCAACCTAAAATATAAAATATATATTAAAAGAAATAATGAAAGATTTGATGTAAATTATTGCATAACTCACAAAAAAGTCAAATATATTAGCTTTGTAAAGTCATATATGGGTTTTAAAAAATAATTTGGCTTGAAAATCCGGGTAAAACATATCGATGTCTTATTGAACTGATTTTAACCTGACTCAAAATCAACAATCTAGAAAATTAACAGAATCGATGTCACCTAATCCTATATGATGCTCGACTTAAATCATTATAGACCTGAATTAAAACTAAATAAGATCATATACGATCTAAACATAAGCAAAACCAAGTGTAGTAAAAAAACAAAACAAACCCGAACCGAAATAGCCTAAACTAAACCTAATCTAAATGATCCGTTTGCCACCTCTATGTAAACAAAATGATATAATGATATAATATAGTCGGATAAAATATATGAATAGTCTCTTAATTATAAAATATTTTTATTGAGTCGTTCAACTATAAAAATTTATAATTTAATCATCAAACTTTAAAAAATAAAAATAAATCTTTTTCATTAAGAACTCAACAAAAATCAATACGACAATTAATAAAATTAACATAATAAAATATTAACCTCAACTTATATATTTTATTTTAATTCGATTGTAACTTAAAAAATTATATCTCTTACATTTTTAATATTATACTAAATTCATCTTTCCTCAGCTTTATTTTTTCGGCACAGTACAATGTTTAGATCTTTTTGTAAATCAAACTTCGTTTTTCCATGTAAAACTCTACTCGACTAAGTCATGCAATCTTCAAACATTTAATTAAACCTAATTACTTTTCCTTAAATTTAAGATCTCAACTGTTTAATTTCAAATTCTGATAAACCGCATAAAAATCACAATGGATATCACTCAGTTATGAGTAAACTTATATTTGAGTTGTTTAATTTTTAAAAATTATTTTTTAAATCACCTTAGTTATAGGAAATGTTATATTTGGGTCACCTAACCGTTAAAGATTACATTTAAGTCACTAAATTATAGGTAAAGTTATATATGAATCACCCTTCATATGTATAAAAAATATATCAATTTGTGTATGAGATTAATTAATGATTTATATTGAAGTACTTTAGTGTTAACACTTAATAAGGGTATACAAGTGATTTTGGAAGGAAAAATAACTAAGTTGATTTATTTTTTAAATATGAAGGGTGACCCAAATATAACCTTATCATAATTGAATAACCTAAAAATATCCTTTAATAATTGGGTGATCTAAATGTAACCTTACACATAATTGAGTGATCCCAATATAACTTTTAATAATTGAGTGACCCAATTATAATCTTACCTAAAATTAAGTGACTCAAATATGAATTTAGTAAATGATACTACACATTAAAATTTAACTATGAACAATATCCGGATTAAAAAATAAAAATATTATTCAAAGTTGGAACCTCTTGCCACTGACTTTAGTGTGTGTATTTTTACCATTGAAAGTCAGAGCCTCAGGCTCCTGATTTCAATTTTTTATCTGAAAAAATAAATCACTATTCAAAGTCAGTTCTAATGAATCCAACTTCAAAATTAAAGTTAAAAGTACAATGTTTTTAAAAATAATCTTCAAAGTTCTCTATCTTAGGAAATAAATTTTTTTTGCATCATTTTTAAGAAATTCGCCTAAATTTTCATAATTTTATTTAGTTAAAAACTAACCACAATAATATTAATTTAAAATTTTGCCAAAGTTAAAAATAACACACTTAAAAGCTTAGATATCAATATCATTTATAGAATTTTTTATGGTAAAAAATAATAGATAAAATTTTTATAATCACCCACAGGAGTTATGAAAATAAGTTTAATAATTTTTAAGGGTATAAAATAATTCAATCATAAAATGGACCTAATCAAATTAAAATTTTAGCTCACAAGCAATTTTTATATCACTAAATTTGTTTTTAAATAATTTTTACTAGTAAATTATGACTTATGTTTGTCTCAAATATATATTATGTATGTATGTCAATTTATTTTATAATATTACACGTATAAATAAAGATTTTTTTCTATTCTATAGCACCAGAGATTAAGATATATCCCTATTAAAAGGATTAAGAGATTAGTAAATGATACCTTGAATTTTATTAATTTTAATACTTGTGTAGACTACATTATGGACAACTAAACAAACACTATAAAAGTGTAATAAAGAGTTCAATCATATTTAAAATTATCCATTTAGATATTTTTTTGCCTAGATATGTATGCGCAATGTCATAAATACTTTATCACTTTTATAGATAATTACTGCCAACTATCTAAGAATTTCATCTTTGGACCAAAAACAAGCAAGGGGTGGAATACCACAAAGAGAAAGCGTACTTATTAAAAAAGCAATCTTGAATGAGCACCTCGAAAGTTTGATGCAAATAAACTAATTTTTGTTCGATGTCTTCGTTTAATTCTGGTCATTAAATAAAAAAATTTGATGAATAACTACTTCTTTCTTTCGGTTATTCTTTTCTAGCCCATTGGAGTGCATCTAGTAGGAATTGAACCTACGAATTCGTCAATTATGAGTTGGGCGCTTTAACCATTTAGCCATATGCGCGGTTTTGAATGAGAGAAAGAAGTGAGGAATATTTTTTCGACTTTGACTCTCCCACTCCAGTTATTATTATTTTTTCCATTACTTCGAAAGTAGTTGCGAAGAAAAGAGGGCTCAGCGGGAAGAGGATTGTACCATGAAAGAAGCAAGGAGGTCAACCTCTTTCAAATATACAATATGATTTTGGAAATGCAATAGAGTTGGGCTTTCATGTGGATCCGAAAGAAGCAAGGAGGTCAACCTATCTTTTCCCGCTAGCAAAAGGATAGCATGTAGCCACAAGCGATGGAAATTCGTTTCATGAGTAAGTCGTATGAGACCCAAGAGGGAAAAAGTTCTTTACTTGTCTTTCTCTTTCTTATTTGAATCAGGCGATTCTCTTCTTATTTTTTTAAAACTCTCAAAATGCTCAAAAAAATCCATAGGCATTCTTTTATTGAGTGGTCTCTAACCCCTTTATTGTTTGTCTCGCTTAGAATCTATTTCGATTCTTGATTTTAATCTACCTGTTGAGAAAATTGAAAAGGGTATTTCCTTGTTCTAGGACATGTCCATGGAGTTTTGAAAAATTCAAACATCTCAGAGATAGAGAGGTAGGAATTTATTGCTAGGTATATTACTCAAAAAAATCAACACAATACGCCTAGTTGATTGGAGTTGAAGAAATTTTGTCCCTATTTTTACAAACATACAATTCATGGGGAGTGAAATTGGAATTCTTTTTTCTTAAATCCTTGATAAAAAGTCAAACTTCATTTCAATTAAGCACTTTGACTAACAGTTTTTACGTATATTTACTTCCATAATTTTATTTTTTTCTTCGTAATAAATCGGGATTTAATCCCATAGAGATGATAAATTTGTCGCTTGTAAATTCAATGCAATGACTTCAATTCCAGTTTAAAAAATAGACAATTTTGTATCTAATTGTATAAAAATGGGTGCAGGTTTCCCCGACCCAATAATCTATCTTTAAGAGCTCACCATTTTAAGCATTAAACCTTAAGATACTACCCATTCACACTGAAAGATATTGGTTTACTAGATGATTTTCGGCTTTTAATTATGCGACATGTATCCTCAGTATCTATGAAGTACTATGGAATGGGTCTACATCTTATTCGTTTTTCCTTTCGTGTGGTATTCATCAAGGGGATCCCTTCTCGCCATACTTATTTGTTCTTTGCATGGAACGGTTGGTGCAGTCGATTAACCTTGCAGTACACGACGGTTCTTGGAAGCCTGTAAGGCTTGCTATAAATGGTCTAGAAATTTCTCACAAAATTTTTTTGGACCACATGCTTCTATTTGCCGAAGAATCAAAGAATCAAGTTATTGTGATTGAGGAGATCTTGTATAAGTTTTGTTTCGCTTTTGGCTAAAAGGTTAACATGACAAAGATCAATGTTTTCTTATCTAAAAATATTATAGAGTAAATGCAGTTCAACATCAGTGCTCGGTTTGGCTTTCGAGAGGTTAATGACTTGTGAAGATATCTAAGGTGCCTCTTTTACATTCTAGAGTGACCAATGTTATGTATCAATATATTGTTCAGCGTGTTCGGGATAAATTAAATGGTTAGTCGGCCAATAATATCTTATTCGCGGGACCTGGGGTATTTGTTAAATCTGTTTTATCTTCTATTTCGTACTATTCCATGCAGTCCATACTTTTACCAAAAGGTGTGTGTCTTAAAGTACAAAAAAATCTTCGAAGCTTTATTTTGGGTCACACAAAAAAAATCATGGGGTACACCTTGTCAATTAGAAGAAAGTTTATTCTCCAATTCAATCTGGAGGTTTGGGTTTAAAGTGGTTGGACAAACAAAATGAGGCATTTTTAATGAAAATTACTTTTCATCTTGTGTCTCATCCAGATCAGTTATGAGTGCAAGTGCTAAGGACATAGTACAAATGAAACAATTTTATTCTAGAGATAATCCATCGAGCAAATTGTTCCCATCTTTGAAAGGCTGTTAGTTTAGTTTGGAGTTCTGTATGGGATAGTCTTGTTGTCCCTGCTGGAGATAAAAACAATATATATGGATTTTTGGCGGGATGCTTTGTTAGGTGATGTTGTTCCTTTGATACATCATGCTATAGATCCGAAGGTTATAGCAATACTCCCTTTGGTTATGGTAAGTAATACCGTTGATCATTTGGGGTGCTGAAAATGACAAGATTGTACACATACCTTTTTGTTTCAATCCTCCATCGGTTACCAGCATGTTTGACACCTTATCAATTTTTTTATATGATTATGTTGGTTGATAGTGGATTGCATTACGTATTTTCACGGTAAAATCTGTGTATGAGGTACAGATCGATGCTAATGTCTCCAATGGAGACAATCTATGGAAGACTATTATGCAGTTTAAGGTATTCCAAAGATACGTTCATTTCTTTGGCTTGTTGCTAGCAAGCGTGTTCTCACTAACCTATAACAAGTTCGACGACATATGACGGATAGTACGACTTGTGAGGTTTGTGGAAATATGATGGAATCAATCGACCACATTGTACATCATTGCTCTACGACTATCGCATTATGGGTTGCTACAGTTAGTGCAAACAAACTTCCCGAATTTTTCTCTATGGAGATTCATGAATGGATTACTCAGTCCTATTTATAAATACATCTATTCTTTTGATGAAGTTACTGTTCTCTGCCATGTATGATTCAGTTTTTATCATGAATGGTTTCAGAGAATTTTCCAGAGAACTTACAAGCTGCTGCTGATGCATCTACTACTGCGGCATGGGTTGCTGTAATTGCTGTTGCGGTAGATGTTGCAATTGTTGCTGGAATCTATGAAAAGTTTGGATTGCTCCATGAAAAGTTTGGATGCCTCTTCCATGAGGGGTTGTATGTATTGGACATCATAATGTTTCTGTTGTAGTTTCCAACATACATGCTAGACTCTTGATTCTGCATACACTCAGAGGAATTGTGGTTACCTCCACATAAATTGCAGTAAGAGTCAATAGCCTTAACCTCATGGGTATTCTGCTGTAGCTGCATATTTTGCACCATTTTGGTAAGAGAGGCCAATTGTGCTGCCACTAAAGTTGATGTCTCTAGTTCATTTACTATGGCTTGGCGTCTTACTCCTCATCGCCTAGATATAGGAAATTAAAAATCATTCTTTGCGAGTTTATTCAGTATCTCAATAGCTTCCTCAGGTGCTTTATCCAGGAGTGTTCCATTTGTTGAGGCATCTACGATCATCCTTTTCGGGGCATTGGTGGCATTGTAAAACATTGTCACTTGTGTCCACAGTGGAAATCCATGCAATAGGCACTTGTGCAATAACTCTCTGTAACGCTCCCATGCCTCGTACATAGGTTCGTCATCAGCCTGTCGAAAAGAAGTAATTTCATTACAAATTCTATCATATAAATTGGTAGGATTAAATCGCATAATGAAATCTCGGCATAATTCACTCTAAGATCCTATTGATCCTGCTGGAATGCTATTTAGCCAGGTTTTTGCCCTATCCCTCAGTGAATAGGGGAACAACTTCAATCTTAAGACATCTTCATGGACTCCTTGAATTTTGAAAGAGTTGCATATTTCTATGAATGACTTAAGATGTTGTCTGACATCTTCTGCCACTGACCTACCAAACTATCCAATAATGTTAATCATATTGAACATGACAAGTTTCAGCTCAAAGTGGTCCGCTTCTATTTCTGGTGTAACCGCTCCAGGGTTTAATCCATTTAAATCTTCCTCCAGGATGTCTCTAACAGTTAACTGCCGCGGCAGTGATGGCGGTGGAAGGCCTCCATCGCCGGCAGGTAAGTTCTGATTTTCTTGATTTTCTGCCATGGCTCCTTAGATCTGTCTCCTTAACCATTGATAAGTACGTTCGATTTTTGGAACTAATGCGTATAAAGGATTGGTAGGGTTGGCCCTGGTCATACACCAAAAATAAATCAAAGTAAAAAAATAAAAATAAAATAACTAAAAAGCAAGAAAATAAAGAAAACAAAATTTAGTTGTCAATCCCCGGCAACGGCGCCAAAAATTTGATGCGTGTTAGATATGCGCAATTTAGTGCAAGTGAACACGTTGCCAAGTAATAAAGTGATAAGTATCAAGTATCGTCTCCACAGGGATTGGTCTACTTAATATGCTTCCTTTGATCTTCTTGCTCTGTAAAGAAATAAAGTAAAAACACAAGTTATTGGGTTGTGATTTTACTAAATGAAGAAAACTAAATAAAGATAGAAAAATCAAATAGAGATAGTGGCTAGGATCCAGTTGTATTGTGTAGAGGATTCAGTTGACTTGTTTCTGTCCAATGCAATTGCACAACACTGCCTCGACAGCACTGCAGATTGTTGCCTCGACAGTGAAGATACTCGCCCACCGCGACAATCCCTTGCTCTTGGGTAGACTTTACCAAAGTTCGACAAAGTTTCCTTTGATGACTTCTCTTATCCCTAAGTCAAAGTACTGTTGATGATTAGTCCTTGATGATACCTCCCGGCATGAATCAATTATAAGCATCAACCAATCCCACACTTCTATTAGCCGCTAAAACTCTAAACCTATTCCTAGGCCGAGTTAGTGTTCCGTGATAGAAACACCATACTTATTCCTTTCGTGAATCTAGCTCTCCCGATATTAGATAAATGGATGACTTACAAACTTCTCTCTCGAGCTTGAATGTAAGAACAAGGAATGACAAAGAATAGGCAAACTTTGATATTTTATTGCATTGGAAACAAGAAACAAAGTTTAACTTCCTCACACTAATACTTTACAACCTTCACCTAAGCCTAACAAACTTAGAACATAGTGTAAAAGAAAAGAAAAACTAAAAGATGAAATCTAAGCTCTCTATAAACCGAATTATCTCTAAAGTCGAGTATTCTTGCTCCTTGGGACGGCTAGGTCTTATATAGGCTTGACCTAGGGCAAACCTATCCTAAGTAGAATACAACTTGGAGTAGGGAAAAAGTTATGTACACAAATTAAATATTTCCAAGTTTATTCCTTCTAGAAGGCTCTTTCGTGTGGCCTTGTCTTTGGGCTTTCCACGTGCTATCCAGCTCCGATCCTTGGGCTTCTTGTCCAGCAACATTTTCCTCATTTTTCTCCTCACTTACCTGCTATATTGCTATTTGTCCTCTGCTGCCTCAGCATCAGGTCTTGCCTCGACCTTAGTTTGTTGTCGTGGTAATACTTCTTTCTGCACAGATATAAAAATGCAGTAAAGTATGCTATTTCTGTAAATATTATCTATAACTGCAAAATCCCTAAATACATCATATTAAGTATATGCATTGATTCAGGTAGGTATAGAATTGATGATTAATGCCCGTGAAAAGTGTAGAAAGTGATAGTGAGTTGAGCACTTATCAATAACTATATATTGCTATATACTTATACTGCTTGAGCCAGTTTCTGGGCACCTCAAGTATTTAGCTATTTCTTACTAAAGCCAATTTTGGGCACCCCTAGTAAGTGGGAGAAAAACAAAGTCCTAGAGTCAGTCATGGGCACCTCTATGGACTAACTAGAGCCGGTGGTAGGTACATCTAGTTTAAAATCTAAGCCTAAGTCCTTGTTGCTTTTCAAAGAAAATAACTTTTAAAATCAACTAAGACTAGTAGTGTTTATATGATTTTAGGCTCATAGTCTAATACTATGTTCTAAGCCTAGTAGACCTTTCTGAAGTCAAGTTTGGTGAATGGTGTGAACTTCTGCGGCGGTTGGAGAATATATTACTACCGAGGTAGCTTCAATAAAATTCAAAAGTCTAGAAAAAATTAAAAATTGTATTTGTATAAGGCAGAATATTAAGTAGAATTTTTAAAGAAATAACAAGATAATCTGATTACTTCCATACTAGACAGGTAATTACATGTTACAAAATTGGACAATTGCTCCCCCAGACTCGAGAGATGCATTATCCTCAATGCATGGCCAAGTAATATTGAAAAAAGAAAAAATAACTGAAAATAAAAAGATAAACGTAAAAGAAAAAAAGAAAATCTACCACCCTTAAAATTCTACAGACCCGAAGGAATTTTTGGAGTCAATGTCAATGAGGAGCTTGCAGCGGGTTTTGAACGGCTGCTCGGTGGCTGGTTTTAGCGGGCTTACCATTGGCTTTTTGGCCGAGCGTGGTGGTTGGACGCGAACAAGAGTAAGGTCTTGCTGCGATTCCTCTGTATCCAGATTGATCGGAGAGGTTGTTGTAATAGAACCAGGGGCCTTCCTCTTTTTGTTGGTTTCGGGTGCAATGGAATCAGTGATTATTTTCATATGTGATTCCATGTCATCAAAGGAGTTGCTCTAATCAAGTGAGCTGGATTTTATTGGTGTGACAACGTCTTGTTTCTTGGTTGTTGCTACAGAGTCGGTAGAGAATGGTTCTATTGCTTTTGCTGTATTTGTGGCAACGAGGGGCAGTGGAACTGTGGCTGAGGCGGTTGGTGTAGCAAGGAGAGGCTGAGAAGTGGAAAGGTCGACTGTTAATTCTAGGAAGATAGTCGTGCATGTGGGGAGTTCTTCTTAGATTTTTGTGATGATGACGTTGTTGAACTCCCTAACGTACGTCATGAAGGCCAACTGCCTTCTCTCCATCCTCTGTAGAGTTTTTAGGACTCCTGCTGGTACGTTTTCAGTCTGGTCTGCTTGTTAACCAGCCTCGGTGGACTCTACTTCGACGGTGGGAGGGATGAAAACTCGTGGAACAGCTTCCTCCACTTGTATTTTTTTGATATATATCCTTGGTCCAACCTTTTCTCTCTAGGTTGTATGTGTCCATAAGTAGTGTCGGTACACCTTCATACCTTGCCAAGTTAGTAATTAAACATAGAAAAATTAATATACCTCTGTCTTTGGCGGCACATTCGAATATTTGTTCGCTTATTATGCGCTCGACATTTATCCTCCTATTATGGATGATTGAGTGTATTAGTGCTAGTCGTGGCCTATCCAATGTCTAGTTGTGGGATGTCGACAATAGATTCCTTTTTATAAAGGTGTTCACAACATTGCTTATGACCTTAAATCTTAGCGGCTGACAGAGCCATGGTGTTTTCCCGTATTTCATTCGTAAAGCTCTATGTTCATTGATTCGAAGTCAGCTGCGGTTAGGGAAACATCGAAAGTAGCAGGTTCATCATCTTCAATATCTAGGCCGAAGATCGCATTAGTGGTGATATCTACTATTGGAATGGCTCTACCGCGAACATAAATATAGGTATTGTTTGGAAGTGGTTTGTGGGCGTAGAATTCTCGAACCCAATCAATATTCATTGGATCTGACTGCTTAGAGAACTACTACCATCTTTGGAAAGTTATTTTGGACAAGATGAATGCTTCAAACCTTATATCTTATTCTTCGGTGTAGTGGAAGCCTTGTTCTTCCCAGATTGGTCGCACCTTGAAATTACAGTTGTAATCTCTCTTTACATCTATGGCTGTGAATCTTTTGAATGTTGCCACTCCGACAGAGGTTGGTCTTGCGGTTGCCATGTTTTTCTTGTGGAGAGCGAAGATGAATTTTTGGCTGAGTAAAAGTAGTGTAGAAGAAGTGTGGAAAAATGAAACTTGCTTATCTATTTATAGACGAAGGCGGCCAACCGTTTGAAGCGGCAGCAATGTCATATTATTCTTGGCGTGCACGCTACGCAGATCCAGCTAGCCTACAATGGGCGCAAGAAATGATGCGTCTTTGACTTGGGCGACAAGTTTCCCATCGAGATATTTTTGCTTTGAGTTGGACCGTATTTTTAGGCATTTTCATTTGTTTATTTTTTTATTTTATTTTATTTCTTGGGCCTAAAAGCTGAAATTAGAATTAAAGTTGTAAGAAAATTTAAAACTAAATTGCGAAAATTAAAATCTAAATCCTAAAACTGAAAATAATACTCTAATTCCTAAAAAATAAATTAGGGACTAAGAGATAGAAAATTTAGGTTACTGTAGAGGTGCAATAGATTGCATCTTGAGCAGCAACCATCTTCCCCTTTTTGGATGGAGGAGAAGCTGATGTCCCAATTATTGTCTCCTCATCAAGTGGTTTCTTTCGAATGTAATGTTGTTCAAGGGACGTGCTGCCTCGGTAGAGGTTGCCTTGGCAGGTTTTGTTTAGGAAATCTGTTTCTAGATTAAAGTTAAATTCAGTTTTAGCTTTAATTCTTTGGCATTCATCTGGTTTATCCTGATTCCTTAGAGTTTTAAACACATTGATCTTTACTTATTGATCATTGACCCTTATGATCAATTCTTCTTTCTCGCAATCGATCAATATTCTTTCTGTGGCTAGGAATGACCTTCCTAATATGATTGGTGCATGTTCATCTGCTTCATAATCAAGAATTAAGAAGTCAGCAAAAAAATAAATTTATCCAATCTTACAAGAATATCTTCAATCTTTCTTTTTGGTTGCACGTAAGAGCGGTCTGCCAGCTGCAACATCACTGTTGTTGGCTTTGCTTGCCCAATGCCTAGCTTCTGAAATATTGACTTAGGCATGAGAATTATGCTGGCGCCTAAGTAGCAAAGCGCCTTGCCCACGTATTGATCACCGATAGCCCATGGTATTGTAAAACTACCAGAATCTTTTCTTTTAGTTGTGGCTTTATTGTGCAGCATTGCCACACATCCTTCTGTTGCGGCAGCTGTTTCAAATTCTCGAATTTTTGTCTTTTTGGATATAATATCCTTAAGGAATTTGGTGTAGTTGCAAATTTGCTTTATTGCCTCCAACAAAGGTATGTTTATATGTACCTGTTTAAGTATGTCCAAGAATTTCTTAAACTAGTATTCCTGTTTTTGTTGTTTCAACCTTTGTGGAAAAGGTGGCGGTAAACACAGATCTTCGATCTTTTCATCGCATTGGAATCTTATCTGTGGTGCGGCTATGACATCATCTACTGTGACAGTGTTGTCGACAGTGTCTGTTGGTTCCTTTGCCTTAGATGTTTTATCAGTAGCTTCTCTAGGGGCTACTGTTTCAAGGGTCTTACCTATTGTTTGAGTAGGTATTTCAGGGTCCTTCCGTTGTAATCCACTTCTGGTTGATATGGCTTAGCATTGTTCAAGAAGACCAATTTTAGTAACTTCAATACCACTAGGGAGACCTCCTATGGGTTTGCTTTTCATCTGTTGTTCCATTTGTCCTACTGTGGTTTCCAATGATTTTAGAGCAGCTTCATATTTTTGCATTCTCATTTCTGTTCTATCCATGAAAGTGTCTTCTCTTTGAATGAACTTGTTGGTGTTTGCAATGTATGCACCAGTGCGAGCCATAAATGTTTTTAGTGTATTCTCTAGAGTCTAGACAGTTGTTGTCTGCGGCAGAGGCGGTGCCTGCGGCGGCATCTGCTGCTGAGCAAATCTATTGTTTTGCTGGAATCCCATAGATTGCACTGGTTGATGTTGCGTGTTAAGAGCATTATTGAGATTTCTCCATGAGAAATTAGGGTGCTTCCTCCATGATGGGTTGTAATTGTTGGACATATTGTTTCTATTAAAGTTTCCAACATAGAAGGAAGATTCTGGATTGTGTGGGCATATGTTCGAGTCATGGTTGTCACCACATGTTTTGCAAAGAACAGTGACTGCTTTTACTTCCGAACGTGGCTTGGTTTGTGCAGATCTTTGACCATGTTGGTTAAGGCTGATAGTTGTGTAAGAATAGAATCTACAGAATTAGAAGTTTTCATACCTCGCCTATTTATGCCTCTTCAGGTGGTTGGGTGTTGATAGTCATTGTTTGTCAACCTATCCAAAATTTCCAAACTCTCATGGGGTGGACGGTCTAAGAGGGTGCCATTGGCAGAAGCATCAAGCATCATCCTCGTAGGGGTGTTAACTACATTGTAGAAGATGGATACTTGGGTCCACTCAAGCAGACCATGCATGGGGCATTTTCTGTATAGTTCTCTATATATTTCCCAAGCCTCATTTATTGATTCGTCTTCGTCTTGCCTAAAGGATGTTATATCGTTTCTGAGTTTATCATTCATATTGGTGTAACTGAATCTGGCAAGGAAGCTTCGACATAGTTCTGTCCATGAGTTCAATGATCCCGGTTGGAGGTTGTTTAACCAAGATTTTACCATATCCCTTAGTGAATAGAGGAATAATTTCAGTTTAAGGATATCGGCTGAGACTCCTGGCAGCTTAAAGTAATTACAAATTTCTAAAAACGATTTAAGATGTTGTCGAGCATCATCATTGGCCAAACCCTCAAACTGGCCTAGGGTGTTGATCATGTTGAACATGACCGATTTTAGTTCAAAGTGCTCTGCCTCTATGTTAGGCATCACACCATCAGGAGTTAACCCTTCTAAATCTTCCTCTAAATAATCTCGAACGTTTTGAGCGCGTTCTTTTCTTGGAATATTAACTGGATCAACAACTACAAAAGCACCGCGGTTGTCTGCCGCGGCGGCATTCATACCTGTATTATTTTGTTGGCTAGGTTCTATTTCTCTGACGTGCCCTACGTTTCAGATCTCGTATAGTTTTTTCGATTTCTGGCTCGTAAAGGTATTGATTGATAGTCGGATTGGACCTGTTCATACACAAAACAACCCTTGGAAGTTAAACTAAAACAAAACTAAATAAGATAAACTAAAATAATTAAAAAGATGCAGAAATAATTGGTAGTAAAATTGAGTGTTAGTCCCCGACTATGGCATCAAATCTGATGGAGGCTATAGAGTCATATTAATTCTACCTTTCTCAGATTGTATTATTTAAGATGTAGGTCCCACGAGGACTGAATCAACTTTGCTACTTCTTATTACTGCACTAAGGAAACTAAAAACAAAAATAAATTGAAGATGTGAATTATGACTAAGATAATTATAAAAGCATAAATTTAATTAACAAAATAATAAGATAAAGGCGAGGCTAGATTGAGTGCTTTGTAGAGGAGAATCCATTTATGTTAAGTATCCACTTATTAATGCAATGGGTTGAACTACCGCCTCGGTGGATCCCACAAAGGGTCGTCGCTGCTACCTAGGCGGGGTTATGCCTTGTCGACAATTCAACTTTCCATAGTTCGATATATCATCCTTATATGTCTTCTTCCTTATCCCTAAGCGAAGAGAACTGTTGAAACTCACGTCTTGATAATACCTCCCAACGTGAATCAAGGGCGGACAACAACCAAACACATGCGTCTTGTTACTCACAGAAATCCTTGACGGATTAGTGAATGCCCATGAGCAAAGATCGTATTCTCTCGTTTTGTTAACTTACATCTCCCGATGCTAGGCAAATGAGTTTTTCTCACATACTTATCTTTCGAGCTCATATGCAAGAAGATTAACTACCAAGAGAGAATAAACTATGAAATAGGTTTTGCATTAATAAATATCAAACATAACATAACTTTCATCATCGACTACTCTACAAACAATCTAAACCTCCGAAACACTTAGAACATGATGGAGGCGGCGACTAAAGGTATAATAATGTGAGAATCCGTCTCGACTCCACACTAAACCTAAACCTAGTAAGTGCCTTATATAGGTCAAGCCCTAAGTTGATCTTTTCATGCAAGGAAAGAGTTTTAAACGAGAAAAAAATCTAATTTCTAATTAAACTATATTAATTTAATCTTATTTCCTAAAATATCTCTTCTTTTCCCGCGGTTGGCTTTGACATGGGCTTGACCTCCTAACTGAGTCTTCTTCTTTCTTTTGCTCTTTTTCCGTTGAGTTTGGTATCTTTTCCTCTTTTTGTTGAGCACTAATTGTTATCTTTTACGTTGTTGCGACGGTCTTCAGAATGTTGCCGTGGTGGGTGTTTCGTTTGCAATTCAGCATCTATTTTCTTCTTTGGCCCTAGTTTTCTGTCTAAGAAAAAAAACTATCAAACATATATGTTTTATGCCATAAAGTAGATAATTCCATATAGTTAGTGTTTGGATGCTAAGATATAGAAAATAACCAGCAATATCCTATTATCGCCTTTAATTTTGTTCTTATTGGAAATAAACGAGTGAGGAAATGATATAAAAAGTGAGGATTTTTTAGTTCTCATCAATCCACATCCGTACTATCCACTTCAAGTAAAACCTTTTCGCCCAAGCTAAATGAGGACCGTCAATAACTCCCCAAAGTTTAGCTTCAATAATCGAGCAAATACCCACATACTTATTAAACCCAAATAACCACTCACCAACACTATTCCTTATGACCCAACCACAAGTAGCAAATCTCGTAGAGGCTATCTGAGAGTCATCTATGTTGACCTTAAACCACTCAGTTTAAGGATGTTGCCAATGCTCATTACACACTTCATTTGATCGTGAAAACTCTCTTTAACACCCCATGGCCGATTCTCCCAAAATGCATAGCTAATATGTTCGAAGACATTTATTCCAAACACTAAAATACCAAGAGGCAGCAATTAAGGCACTAGAAACTCAGGTTGGGCAGTTTGCCCAGAACATCAATACTAGACCATAAGGAGGATTACCTAGCAATACTGAAGTTGCTAAGGTAATGGGCTATGAACAGTGCATAGCAATAACTACTAGGAGTGGTCTACAGATGAAAGAGAATGTAGAAAGCCCAACAGACAAAGTCCCACCAATAGAACCAGTAAAAGAGGACTTGGATGTTGAATCAACTAATAATATCACAGCAGATAACCCTGCCACAGCAGAGAGCTCGGCTGCACCTGAACAAGCTGTCGAGACAGCGACAGACCTAGTGGTTCTAGGTATTAAATTCTAAACTAAAGAAACCCTGGAAGAGATGAGATCACCACCGCCTTTCTCATAAAGGTTAAAAAAGCAAAAACAAGACCATCAATTTAAGAAATTTCTTGATATTTTAAAGCAAGTGCACATCAACTTACCATTCGTAGAGGTAATTGAGCAAATGCCTAATTATGCTAAGTTTTTGAAAGACACTGTGTCTAAGAGAAAGAGGTTAGGTGAGTTTGAAACAGTGGCTGCTATCGAAGGATGCATGACAATGCTACACAATTACATGCAACCAAAATTGAAGGATCCTGGATGCTTTCCAATACCTTGTGCAATTGGTAACCACTATGAAGGTAAGGCCCTATGCGACCTTGGAGCAAGCATCAACCTAATGTCCAAGTCTGTTTTCCAAAAGCTTGGAATTGGAAGAGCAAAACCCACTATCGTAATGCTTCAACTTGTGGATCGATCATATGTGCAATCCGAAGGAAAAATCGAGAACATATTGGTAAGAGTAGACAAATTTATTTTTCCTGATGATTTTCTTGTCCTTGATTGTGAAGTAGATGATAATGCACGATCATCCTTGGGAGACCTTTCCTTGCCACTGGACAAACACTAATTGATATGGAAGAAGAAGAGTTGACAATGAGGGTCAATGATCAACAAGTCAAACTCAATGCCTTCCACAATTTGAAAAGGTATGATGATGCAGAAGAGTGCAAAATCCTTCACAACACAGATGCAGACACAAAGGTATCATGTTTCAGTAGCCACTACCTGGGCAGCATGCTCGGCAAAAAATTATACATCTATTATGGTAGACTTTTTGGTAGGAAAATTAAGGCAGATGTGAAGGAAACCAGCAGCACAACATACTGTCCAGACATACAGTGTACAGTGTAGAGCAGGACAAAAAGAGATGAACATGAAGCCAATGGCCAACACATGAAGAATAACTCTGGCCAACAATAGATAATCACCTTAGGAGATGCATTTGCATGCACTTCACCAGTGACATAATCTCTTCACTTTCTTTTTACTATTATATTAGGAATAAGTTTAGTTTAGATTTACTTTCTATAATTATTTTTATCTTTAATTAATTTTCTTGTTTTTGTTAAATTTTTGTTTAGGACAATAAGCAAGAATAAAGGAGAAATAGTTCACAGCAGGAATTCTGTCGAGGTAGGAAAACAGTGTTAGAGCCGCAACAGTCCCAATGGGTAGAAACAGCATAACGGCTAGTCTGTCGAGATTCCTGTCGCGGTAGTAAATGAAAACGATAATAAAAGTTAAACGGCCATAAAACGGCTAGTGGCTTAAATGGCTACACTACCGAGGCCTAAATAAGCAATCTCTCCCTCTTGAACTATTCACTCTTACATTCTTGTTTTCTTTAGAATATTTTCTAATCTTGCTCTCATAATACTCTTTGCCTACTCACAAGCCTTCTTGCAATTTTTAGAAATTCTTCAAAAAAATCTCCAAGAATCTCAATTCTCAAATTACTTACTCATGGCCACCTATAAACGCTTTGCCCCAGCAACTGCTGAAGACAGATTCAATTAGTCTTTCATTGCTCGGCAACTATGGGAGGAACAAGGGTTCTAACATTCCGATGAAGAAAATTTTGGCATCGAACACTACTTGTTCGACAAGATAAAATATCAAGATTGGGAGATCTTCTGCCTCCAGCCAATCTAGGTCAATGCCACCATTGTGCGGGAATTCTATGTGCACAGGCCAAGCAAGGACTCTCTCTTTATCCACTATCAAGGTAGGCTTGTCAAGCTTGATGTCGAGGTAATCAACAATTTTTACGGCCTTATACCTATACGTGATGTCCATGTCAAATTCATGGAGGATGTCACCGCTGAAGATTATGAGCTAATAAAGGAAGACATTTGGTACGATAATACCCCTTGGGAATCTAGTGCCAATAAAGGATCCGTAGCAAGGCAAAGTCTGAAACTCGAGGCAAAGCTTTAGAACATCTTTGTAAAGAGACGCCTAATCCCAACCTCCCATAACAGTACAGTGGATCGAAAGAGATTGGTGCTCATCCAATCGATCATCAACAAAAGGAGCATCAACGTTGGAGAAATTATTTTACGAGCGGTAAGAAGGATAAAGGACCTTTATATTTCCCTTGCTTAATTACTGGTATTTGTAATGCTAAAGGTGTATCCACTACCGAAATAAATGAATTCACAGCCCATAGACGAGGATGGACCAAAGATTTCTGCCACAAGATCATGCAGATCACGTAAGCAGAACCTATCCAAGCAACTCCGTAGCAGTTCATTGCTGACACTACTGCCGGGGCGTAATACACAGCAGATATGCCTGACTCTACCCACACCACTACCGCAGTAGACCCATACCAGGAGATATTATAGAGGATGTCAGCTATGGATATTATGTAGTAGAGATACATGGAGTATCAAAGAGATTTCAACAACACACTTGCTCAAATGATGCTCCACAACTTTTCAGACCAAGGGGTACAGTTTCCAGAGTTCCCCACCAATATGTTCGTAACAGTTGCACCTTACACCGAGACAATACCAGCTCCAGGAGGACCGAGACTATTCTTCCACACAAGCCTTCAACAACAATTTCATGCTGCTGGCCCATCTAAGGCAACAGATTCTGTCGCAGTAGCATCTGCCAGCAGAAGACCTTCCAAGAGGAGGGCAGTCTTCAGCACTCCCCCAAGATCCTCCATCATCATGGGTAGTCTATTAGAAGAGATAGATGCCTATATACACCAAAGTTTAGACACTTTCGGGCCGACCATTCACCATGCCTGGGCAGATCTAGAAAACGATGGAGAGACTGATGTAATGGTGATCGAAGATGAAGGAGAAGAAGAGGTGAACGCTCTCATGCAACAAACAACACCTATAAGAGTCCGGCCACCATGAAAAGCAAAGATTCAGCCATCACCATCACCAAGGACGAAGCAATCAGCAGCAAGACCCAGAAAATTAATTATGGAGGACAGCTCTTCGGAGTCTCTTTAATTTTCTTATATAATGTTGTTTTTTATCATTACTTGTTTCCTTTTTCATATTTTGTTGCCCACTATTTGCCCTTAATTTAAGCATTGAGGATAATGTTTGGTTCGAGTTTGGGGGTGTAGAGCCACTACCGAGGCAACCCACTGTCGCGGCCTTGCCATGAAAAGGGAGTTTTTAAGTGATAATTCTTTTTTATTTTATGTCCACAACTTTACTTGAAATTGCTGCACATACTCTTGCACTACCCATCATCAGTATTGTTTTAGTTTATTCTTTTAAGGCAATAGAAATCTTTCTCCTTATCATAGTTAGGTTCTGTTTTGAAGGTTTAATTTTAGAATACTTAAGGAGAAAACTTAGAAGCTTGCTATATGGTTGATCGTAAAACACTTTTGGGACTTGTTTGGCTATAGGAATTCTTTTAATAAACTTAGGTGATAAAGACTTAGATCTTTGGAAAGGTGACTAGAGGTGCCTGTCACCGACTCTAGAAAATACTCTTCTTCATGCTAGAGGTGCCCGAAATTGGCTCTAGTATGCTTAAAAGAATAAAAAAGAAATAAAGAAATAATGAAGAGAAAAACACAATCCTTGAGGTACCCAAAATTGGCTCAAGAATTGGTTGTTCAGAAAAAAAAGAGTACACTAAATCCAAGTCTATTTGTTTTGAACTTAGAGTTTATCTAAGAAGTCTCTTAATCAAACTTGTCCATAAAAACGCACACACTCACAAAACCTTATAGTTTTTCTTCTAGGTAAACCCTTAGGTAACCAAAAGGTTAAGTCTAAAGAATAGACATAGTTATGGTGGAGAGAATAGATGGAAACATAAGACCAAGAAAGAATAAGGTTCGACAAATTGATAGTTTGCATTGCTTGAGGACAAGCAATAGTTCGAGTTTGGGGGTGTGATAAGTGCTTAACTCACTATCACTTTCTACACTTTTCATGGGCATTAATCATTAATTCTACACCTACTTGAACCAATGTATATACTTAACGTGAGATATTTAGGGATTTCGCTATTATAGATTATATTTACAGAAAAAGCATACTTTACTGCATTTTTATGTCTATGTAGAAAGAAGTATTATCGCGACAGCAAACTAAGGCCGAGGCAGGACCTGATGCCGAGGCAACAGAGGACAAGTAGCAATATGGCAGGCAAGCTGAGGAGAAAAATAAGGAAAATATGCTAGACAAACTAGCACAAGGATCGGATCTGGATAGCACGTGGAAAGCCCAAAGACAAGGCCACGTAGTTAACACCCCTACGAGGATGATGCTTGATGCTTCTGCCAATGGCACCCTCTTAGACCGTCCACCCCATGAGAGTTTGGAAATTTTGGATAGGTTGACAAACAATGACTATCAACACCCAACCACCTGAAGAGGCATAAATAGGCGAGGTATGAAAACTTCTAATTCTGCAGATTCTATTCTTACACAACTATCAGCCTTAACCAACATGGTCAAAGATCTGCACAAACCAAGCCACGTTCGGAAGTAAAAGCAGTCATTGTTCTTTGCAAAACATGTGGTGACAACCATGACTCGAACATATGCCCACACAATCCAGAATCTTCCTTCTATGTTGGAAACTTTAATAGAAACAATATGTCCAACAATTACAACCCATCATGGAGGAAGCACCCTAATTTCTCATGGAGAAATCTCAATAATGCTCTTAACACGCAACATCAACCAGTGCAATCTATGGGATTCCAGCAAAACAATAGATTTGCTCAGCAGCAGATGCCGCCGCAGGCACCGCCTCTGCCGCAGACAACAACTGTCTAGACTCTAGAGAATACACTAAAAACATTTATGGCTCGCACTGGTGCATACATTGCAAACACCAACAAGTTCATTCAAAGAGAAGACACTTTCATGGATAGAACAGAAATGAGAATGCAAAAATATGAAGCTGCTCTAAAATCATTGGAAACCACAGTAGGACAAATGGAACAACAGATGAAAAGCAAACCCATAGGAGGTCTCCCTAGTGATATTGAAGTTACTAAAATTGGTCTTCTTGAACAATGCTAAGCCATATCAACCAGAAGTGGATTACAACGGAAGGACCCTGAAATACCTACTCAAACAATAGGTAAGACCCTTGAAACAGTAGCCCCTAGAGAAGCTACTGATAAAACATCTAAGGCAAAGGAACCAACAGACACTGTCGACAACACTGTCACAGTAGATGATGTCATAGCCGCACCACAGATAAGATTCCAATGCGATGAAAAGATCGAAGATCTGTGTTTACCGCCACCTTTTCCACAAAGGTTGAAACAACAAAAACAGGAATACTAGTTTAATAAATTCTTGGACATACTTAAACAGGTACATATAAACATACCTTTGTTGGAGGCAATAAAGCAAATTTGCAACTACACCAAATTCCTTAAGGATATTATATCCAAAAAGACAAAAATTCGAGAATTTGAAACAGCTGCCGCAACAGAAGGATGTGTGGCAATGCTGCACAATAAAGCCACAACTAAAAGAAAAGATTCTGGTAGTTTTACAATACCATGGGCTATCGGTGATCAATACGTGGGCAAGGCGCTTTGCTACTTAGGCGCCAGCATAATTCTCATGCCTAAGTCAATATTTCAGAAGCTAGGCATTGGGCAAGCAAAGCCAACAACAGTGATGTTGCAGCTGGCAGACCGCTCTTACGTGCAACCAAAAAGAAAGATTGAAGATATTCTTGTAAGATTGGATAAATTTATTTTTTTGCTGACTTCTTAATTCTTGATTATGAAGCAGATGAACATGCACCAATCATATTAGGAAGGTCATTCCTAGCCACAGAAAGAATATTGATCGATTGCGAGAAAGAAGAATTGATCATAAGGGTCAATGATCAATAAGTAAAGATCAATGTGTTTAAAACTCTAAGGAATCAGGATAAACCAGATGAATGCCAAAGAATTAAAGCTAAAACTGAATTTAACTTTAATCTAGAAACAGATTTCCTAAACAAAACCTGCCAAGGCAACCTCTACCGAGGCAGCACGTCCCTTGAACAACATTACATTCGAAAGAAACCACTTGATGAGGAGACAATAATTGGGACATCAGCTTCTCCTCCATCCAAAAAGGGGAAGATGGTTGCTGCTCAAGATGCAATCTATTGCACCTCTACAGTAACCTAAATTTTCTATCTCTTAGTCCCTAATTTATTTTTTAGGAATTAGAGTATTATTTTCAGTTTTAGGATTTAGATTTTAATTTTCGCAATTTAGTTTTAAATTTTCTTACAACTTTAATTCTAATTTCAGCTTTTAGGCCCAAGAAATAAAATAAAATAAAAAAATAAACAAATGAAAATGCCTAAAAATACGGTCCAACTCAAAGCAAAAATATCTCGATGGGAAACTTGTCGCCCAAGTCAAAGACGCATCATTTCTTGCGCCCATTGTAGGCTAGCTGGATCTGCGTAGCGTGCACGCCAAGAATAATATGACATTGCTGCCGCTTCAAACGGTTGGCCGCCTTCGTCTATAAATAGATAAGCAAGTTTCATTTTTCCACACTTCTTCTACACTACTTTTACTCAGCCAAAAATTCATCTTCGCTCTCCACAAGAAAAACATGGCAACCGCAAGACCAACCTCTGTCGGAGTGGCAACATTCAAAAGATTCACAGCCATAGATGTAAAGAGAGATTACAACTGTAATTTCAAGGTACGACCAATCTGGGAAGAACAAGGCTTCCACTACACCGAAGAATAAGATATAAGGTTTGAAGCATTCATCTTGTCCAAAATAACTTTCCAAAGATGGTAGTAGTTCTCTAAGCAGTCAGATCCAATGAATATTGATTGGGTTCGAGAATTCTACGCCCACAAACCACTTCCAAACAATACCTATATTTATGTTCGCGGTAGAGCCATTCCAATAGTAGATATCACCACTAATGCGATCTTCGGCCTAGATATTGAAGATGATGAACCTGCTACTTTCGATGTTTCCCTAACCGCAGCTGACTTCGAATCAATGAACATAGAGCTTTACGAATGAAATACGGGAAAACACCATGGCTCTGTCAGCCGCTAAGATTTAAGGTCATAAGCAATGTTGTGAACACCTTTATAAAAAGGAATCTATTGTCGACATCCCACAACTAGACATTGGATAGGCCACGACTAGCACTAATACACTCAATCATCCATAATAGGAGGATAAATGTCGAGCGCATAATAAGCGAACAAATATTCGAATGTGCCGCCAAAGACAGAGGTATATTAATTTTTCTATGTTTAATTACTAACTTGGCAAGGTATGAAGGTGTACCGACACTACTTATGGACACATACAACCTAGAGAGAAAAGGTTGGACCAAGGATATATATCAAAAAAATACAAGTGGAGGAAGCTGTTCCACGAGTTTTCATCCCTCCCACCGTCGAAGTAGAGTCCACTGAGGCTGGTTAACAAGCAGACCACACTGAAAACGTACCAGCAGGAGTCCTAGAAACTCTACAGAGGATGGAGAGAAGGCAGTTGGCCTTCATGACGTACGTTAGGGAGTTCAACAACGTCATCATCACAACAATCTAAGAAGAACTCCCCACATGCACGACTATCTTCCTAGAATTAACAGTCGACCTTTCCACTTCTCAGCCTCTCCTTGCTACACCAACCGCCTCGGCCACAGTTCCACTGCCCCTCGTTGCCACAAATACAGCAAAAGCAATAGAACCATTCTCTACCGACTCTGCAGCAACAACCAAGAAACAAGACGTTGTCACACCAATAAAATCCAGCTCACTTGATTAGAGCAACTCCTTTGATGACATGGAATCACATATGAAAATAATCACTGATTCCATTGCACCCGAAACCAACAAAAAGAGGAAGGCCCCTGGTTCTATTACAACAACCTCTCCGATCAATCTGGATACAGAGGAATCGCAGCAAGACCCTACTCTTGTTCGCGTCCAACCACCACGCTCGGCCAAAAAGCCAATGGTAAGCCCGCTAAAACCAGCCACCGAGCAGCCGTTCAAAACCCGCTGCAAGCTCCTCATTGACATTGACTCCAAAAATTCCTTCGGGTCTGTAGAATTTTAAGGGTGGTAGATTTTCTTTTTTTCTTTTACGTTTATCTTTTTATTTTCAGTTATTTTTTCTTTTTTCAATATTACTTGGCCATGCATTGAGGATAATGCATCTCTCGAGTCTGGGGGAGCAATTGTCCAATTTTGTAACATGTAATTACCTGTCTAGTATGGAAGTAATCAGATTATCTTGTTATTTCTTTAAAAATTCTACTTAATATTCTGCCTTATACAAATACAATTTTTAATTTTTTCTAGACTTTTGAATTTTATTGAAGCTACCTCGGTAGTAATATATTCTCCAACCGCCGCAGAAGTTCACACCATTCACCAAACTTGACTTCAGAAAGGTCTACTAGGCTTAGAACATAGTATTAGACTATGAGCCTAAAATCATATAAACACTACTAGTCTTAGTTGATTTTAAAAGTTATTTTCTTTGAAAAGCAACAAGGACTTAGGCTTAGATTTTAAACTAGATGTACCTACCACCGGCTCTAGTTAGTCCATAGAGGTGCCCATGACTGACTCTAGGACTTTGTTTTTCTCCCACTTACTAGGGGTGCCCAAAATTGGCTTTAGTAAGAAATAGCTAAATACTTGAGGTGCCCAGAAACTGGCTCAAGCAGTATAAGTATATAGCAATATATAGTTATTGATAAGTGCTCAACTCACTATCACTTTCTACACTTTTCACGGGCATTAATCATCAATTCTATACCTACCTGAATCAATGCATATACTTAATATGATGTATTTAGGGATTTTGCAGTTATAGATAATATTTACAGAAATAGCATACTTTACTGCATTTTTATATCTGTGCAGAAAGAAGTATTACCACGACAACAAACTAAGGTCGAGGCAAGACCTGATGCTGAGGCAGCAGAGGACAAATAGCAATATAGCAGGTAAGTGAGGAGAAAAATGAGGAAAATGTTGCTGGACAAGAAGCCCAAAGATCGGAGCTGGATAGCACGTGGAAAGCCCAAAGACAAGGCCACACGAAAGAGCCTTCTAGAAGGAATAAACTTGGAAATATTTGATTTGTGTACATAACTTTTTCCCTACTCCAAGTTGTATTCTACTTAGGATAGGTTTGCCCTAGGTCAAGCCTATATAAGACCTAGCCGTCCCAAGGAGCAAGAATACTCGACTTTAGAGATAATTCGGTTTATAGAGAGCTTAGATTTTATCTTTTAGTTTTTCTTTTCTTTTACACTATGTTCTAAGTTTGTTAGGCTTAGGTGAAGGTTGTAAAGTATTAGTGTGAGGAAGTTAAACTTTGTTTCTTGTTTCTAATGCAATAAAATATCAAAGTTTGTTTATTCTTTGTCATTCCTTGTTCTTATATTCAAGCTCGGGAGAAAAGTTTGTAAGTCATCTATTTATCTAATATTGGGAGAGTTAGATTCACGAAAGGAATAAGTACGGTGTTTCTATCACAAAATACTAATTCGGCCTAGGGATAGGTTTAGAGTTTTAGCGACTAATAAAAGTGTGGGATTGGTTGGTGCTTATAATTGATTCATGCCGGGAGGTATCATCAAGGTCTAATCATCAACAGTACTTTGACTTAGGGATAAGAGGAGTCATCAAAGGACACTTTGTCGAACTTTGGTAAAGTCTACCCAAGAGCAAGGGATTATCGCGGCGGGCGAGTATCTTCACTGTCGAGGCAACAATCTGCAGTGCTGCCAAGGCAGTGTTGTGCAATTGCATTGGACAGAAACAAGTCAACTGAATCCTCTACACAATACAACTGGATCCTAGCCACTATCTCTATTTGATTTTTCTATCTTTATTTAGTTTTCTTCATTTAGTAAAATCACAACCCAATAACTTGTGTTTTTACTTTAGTTCTTTACAGAGCAAGAAGATCAAAGGAAGCATATTAAGTAGATCAATTCATGTAGAGACGATACTTAATACTTAATACTTATCACTTTATTACTTGGCGACGTGTTCACTTGCACTAAATTGCGCATATCTAACATGCATCAGTTATACATAAATTTTAGGAAGAATAAAGGAAAAAGAAACAAGAAAAATCTTAGTCGGAAGTCTTGAGCTAAAAAAAGGATTAGAACTTAGAAAATCAGCCTTGACATAGCTACGCACACACACTAAGACTTTTAGTCCAATTCTGAGGAACGCTTAGAACCTAGAATAGGCCGAGTCAAGAAAGGAACTCTGCCGCGGCAGGCAGGATCGTTTATTATCTTAAAATTGCAGACCTAAAAATTATCTTTTACATTGCTTGAGGACAAGCAATAGTTCGATTTTGGGGGTGTGATGAGCATTCAAAAATCTTCATTTTTATATCATTTCCCCACTCGTTTTATTTCTAATAAAGACAGAATTAAAGGCGATAATAGGATATTTCTAGTTATTTTCCACATCTCAGCATCCGAACACTAACTATATGAAATTATCTACTTTTTGGTATAAAACATATACGTTTGATAGTTTTCTTTCTTAGACAAAAACTAGGGTCAAAGAATAAAATAGATATTGAATTGCAGACGAAGCACCCGCCACGATAACATTCTGAAGGCCACAACAGCAGCATAAAAGATAACAATTGGTGCTCAACAGAAAGAGGAAAAGATACCGAACTCAATGGACAAAGAGCAAATGAAAGAAGAAGACTAAGTTAGGAGGTCAAGCCCATGTCAAAGCCAACCGCGGGAAAATAAGAGATATTTTAGGAAATAAGATTAAATTAATATAGTTTAATTAGGAAATAGATTTATTTCTCGTTTATAACTTTTTCCTTGCATGGAAAGATCAACTTAGGGCTTGTCCTATATAAGGCACTTATTAGGTTTAGGTTTAGTGTGGAGTCGAGATGGATTCTCACATTATTATACCTTTAGCCGCCTCCTCCATCATGCTCAAAGTCTTTCGGAGGTTTTTAAATTGTTTGTGGAGTAGTTAGAGATGAAGGTTATGTTATGTTTGATATTTATTACTGTAAAACCTATTTCATAGTTTATTCTCTCTTGGTAGTTACACTTCTTGCATATGAGCTCGAGAGATAAGTATGTGAGAAAAACTCATTCGCCTAGCATCGGGAGATGTAGGTTCACGAAATGATAGAATATAGTCTTTGCTCATTGGCATTGACTAATCCGTCAAGGATTTCAGCTACTGACAAGACGCATGTGTTTGGTTGTTGTCCGCCCTTGATTCACGCCGGAGGTATTATCAAGACGTGGGTTTCAACAGTTCTCTTCGCTCAGGGATAAAGAAGAAGACATACAAGGATGCTTTGTCGAACTATGAATTGTTGAATTGTCGACAAAGCATAACCCCGCATTGGCAGCTGCGGCGACCCTTTTTGCGATCCGCCAAGGCGGTAGTTCAACCCATTGCATTAATAAGTGGATACTTAACATAACTGTATTCTCCTTTACAAAGCATTCAATCTAGCCTCGCCTTTATCTTATTATTTTGTTAATTAATTTTATGCTTTTATAATTATTTTAGTTATAATTCACATCTTCAATTTATTTGTGTTTTTAGTTTCCTTAGTGCAGTCATAAGAAGTAGCAAGGTTGACTCAGTCCTCGTGGGACCGACATCTTAAATAATACAATCTGACAAAGGTGGAATTAATAGGACTCTATAGCCTCCATCATGGTTCGTATCTTGAAAAATCGAAGTGTAAGAGGTGGTTTGGCATCGTTGGTTAGGTTTATTTGTATATTACTAGATCAATCTTAGGAGATCCAAATTTATCAAATCTGTCGGACAACGAATAAGGTTGTTGATGGATTAGTCAAAATGGTTCAATCTCATGTTGTTCTTTCTTTTGAAGAGAAATTAATAGAAAACTTAAGAGAAATTCATACTGTCAAATCTCTTGTGATGTTCTTCATTAAAATTAAGAGAAAGTCATAATATCAAGTGTGTTCTTTTTCTCTCATTTAGGTTTAGAAATTTTTTTAATGAAGCACTTAACAGTATGACTTTTTCTTAATTTTATCAAAAAAATTAGTTGTTGTGGATGAAAACTTATCGTTAAAAACTAATCGTTGAAAATATAATTAAAAGCATATTGGTATAGTATATTGTCGTACCGTTATAAATAATTTCGAGTCGATGCTGGGAGTATAGTATTATACCAAAACCCTACTTTTAACTTTTAGAAACATATGAAAATATTTGTTAGTCAAAATACTGTAAAATAATTTTAAACTAATTTTGTTTAATTCTAAAATCATTTTTATTAAATTATATCAAAACCAACGGTAACATAGAAGATAAAATATTACTATTCTCATAGGACAATCAATTTACAATTAAAAACTAAATTCCAATTTACATATTAAAGAAAAACAATTGTATATAAGATAGATTTAATCTTTTCATGTCAATCGATCTATCTTTAGCGAAAAAAAATAATGAAACGTCTCATGAAATCTTTAAAACCTTGAAAAGGACAACAAAACAAGATTGGTGAGACTCTACGACTGACGAGTCGAAATGCTGAGAGAGAAACTGTTGATGGAGGAAAATTAGAAAGGAAGTTCGATTATTACAGGAGAAAGGGAATTTGGCGTAGGTGAGGGACTATTTTGGGTTAGGGAAATCAAGAAGAGAAGAGTTGACAGAAACACGTGGGTTACTGCACATTCCTTTCTAATTAGATACGTGAATTATTCGGTTTTAACTGAATTAATCGATTTAATTAATTTTTTTATTAATTTGGTCAATTAATTTTTGGTAAGTTTAATTAATGTTTATTTTTTGGGGAAATTCGATTAACGATAAATCTTGTTTAAAATTGATTAATTAACCGAATTAAACAAATTAATCAAAATTCTTAAATATTAAATATTATATATGTTTTATATATTTATTTTTGGTTATTAAATTGAAATTTTTGATAGATTATAAAATATTCATTAAACTTTTATTAATTAAGCATAAAATGAAAATTTAGTGAATAAAAAATTATTTTACCATAATTTAGTGACTTATTGTGTATTTACCCAAAATTTTATAATAAATTTTAGTTAATTCAAAAATCGACCAAATTAACCAAACTAATTTTAGTTAGGTTAATTCGATTAGTGCTACTTCGGTTCGGTTAACGGTTAAAGTTTTAAAAATTTTAGTTAATTCAGTTATGGTTAATTTAAATCAATCACCGACCGAATTAACTGAATGTACACCCCTATTTCCTAATAAATTACCCCCTTCTAAATTTATGGTAATGTTTTCAGACGAAGAAGATGGTTTTTTTATAAGAGATATGAAGGTTAGAGGATTAAATTATAAAAATTAAAAAGTTAAATTCTATAAAAAAACTTAGATTGATGAAATATATATGTATAGGGACTAAAATTGTTATTATATCATACGATGTAATTATATTTATTAAAATTTAACGAAAATTTAATAATCAATGACTAAAATAAGAATACGTCATCATCTCTGTTAAAATTTGAAGAAAATTTAACGGTCAATAATTAAAATAAGATTAAAAAATAATATTACTGATAATTTTATTAAAATAATTCAATAACTAAAAGTACGAAAAAAATAATAGTTTAGTGAATACCGTATAATTTACCTTTTTTTATAATTGTATACAAATGTTAAAAAGTTTGACATTGACTTTTCTTGCAATTTGTACGGAAGAAAGAGAAAAAAACATGCTTATGACTAGGTTGAAAAAACTAAACTAAACGGAACTCAATTATTAAGCCGTTTGGATTGATTTTACTGGATGTATTTAATTGAAGGTATAAGAATAATTTTAACCTTTAATGTTTATAATTTTTATCGTTTTGGTTCTTTTTTTGGATAAATTTAGCCTTTAATCTATATCTTTTTGACAAATAACTTATTTTTTAACACCATGGTAACTGGACCGTTAAATATTTAACAATGATGACATATTATATGCATATGATAATATATTTTAAATAACATGGCATCTAACCTATCAAATACATATATAATATAATTTTATTCTAATATAAAATATAAAATAATTAAAATTCAAATAAAATATTAAAAATTAATTAATTCTAAAATAAAATATTATTAAACACTCTTAACCCTAACTACGATAGAATTAAAATCCTACCTAAAAAATTAATTAATTTCGAATTGTGTTCATATTTTTTTTAAGATAGGACTTTGATTCTATCATAGTTAAGGTTGGAATGTTTAATAGCCTTTTATTTTAGAATTAATTAATTTTTAAAATTTTATTTAAATTTTAATTATTTTATATTTTATATTGAAATAAAATTATATTTCACATATATATATATATATATATATTTGATAGGTTAGATGCCATGTCATTTAAAATATATTATCATATCCATATGACATGTCATCATTGTTAGCTTTTTAATGGTCCAATTATCATAGTAGTTAAAAATAAGCTATTTGTTAAAAAGATATAGGTTAAGGGCTAAATTTATCTCAAAAAAAAAATAAGGGTCAAAACGATAAAAATTATAAATTTTAAGGATTAAAATTATCTTTATGCCTTAATTAAATTGATCATAAATATTAAATAATTCGTAAAGAAGACAGATAATAAAATACATATACCTTTCAAATAAAGAGAAGGAAAAATAAATCGGTGAATATACAAACTAAATTAAATACGTAATGAATTTTTGAATGCGAACTGTGAAACCTAATGAGTTTAAAAATTAGTGTTATAATTTTTTCATTTTTGTGAATATATAAATAAACATGTTAGAGGTTATTTTTTAAAATCAGATACAATGTTACAGTAATATCTGTTCTAGAGTATACTTTCAACCATTAGACATTTATCTCTCAAACATTGCGCTGGTATTATCGATGCTCAAACTCGTGACCTCTAGGAACAATAATCATTCCCTTAACCACTGAGACTAGATGGTTCGTGCTGTTAGAGGTCATCAAAATAAACATGTTCGGGAGAATTCACGAATATATTGGAGAACATGTTTAATAAATGTAAAATTATAAAATATAAATGAACAAAAACATGATATTAAAAATTTAACATACTGATGCGTGTCAAATATGCGCAATTAGTGCAAGTGAACACGTCGCAAGTAATAAAGTGATGAGTAAATCGTGTATCGTCTCCACAGAGATTGGTCTACTCAATATGCCTCCTTTAGTCTTCTTGCTCTGTAAAGAAATAAAATAAAGAACACAAGTGATTTGGGTTTAGATTAAACTAAATAAAGAATAAATAAAAGAGAAAAACTAAGTAGAGATAGTGGCTATGATCCAGTTGTGTTGTATAGAGGATTCAATTGACTTGTTTTCTGTCCAATGCAATTGCACAACACTGCCTCGGCAGAATTGTAGATTACTGCCTCAACAGTGAAGATACTCCCCCGCCGCGACAATCCCTTGCTTTTGGGTGGACTTTACCAAAGTTTGGCAAAGTGTCCTTTGATGACTCCGCTTATCCCTAAGTCGAAGTACTGTTGATGACCAGTCCTTGATGATACCTCCTGGCGTGAATCAATTATAATCATCAACCAATCTTACACTTCTCTTAGCCGCTGAAACTCTAACCTACTCCTAGGTCGAGTTAGTGTTTCCCGATTGAAACACCATACTTATTCCTTTCGTGAATCTAACTCTCCCAATATTAGATAAATGGATTACTTACAAACTTTTCTCCCGAGCTTGAATGCAAGAACAAAGAATGGCGAGGAATAAGCAAACTTCGATATTTTATTGCATTGAAAACAAGAAACAAAGTTCAACTTCTTCACACTAATACTCTACAACCTTCACCTAAGCCTAAAGAAAATTAGAACTAAAAGATGAAGTCGGCTAGGTCTAAACTCTCTAATTCTGAATTATTAAATGCTCCTTTCTCCTTGGACGGCTATGTCTTATATAGGCTTGGCCTAGGCCAAACCTTTCCTAAGTAGGAATACAACTTGGAGTAAGGAACAAGTCAAGTACATAAATAAAATATTTCCAAGTTTATTCCAACTAGGAGGTTTTCCCGCGTGGCCTTGTCTTGGGCTTTCCACGTGCTATCTAGCTCCGATCCTTGGGTTTCTTGTCCAACAACGTTTCCTTATTTTTTTCTCCTCAGCTTGCCTACAATATCGTTGCTTGTCCCTTGTTGCTGCCTCGGCATCAAGTCCTGCCTCGACCTCAATTGCTACCGTGACAATTGTTTTTCCTACAAAGATACAAAAATACAGTAAAATTTGTCTTTTCTGTAAATATCAACTATATAGGCACAACCTCTAAATATCTCATATTAAGTATATGCATTGGTCTAAGTAGGTATAGAATTGGTGATTATTGCCCATGAAAGGTGTAAAAAGTAATAGTGAGTTGAGCATTTATCACATACTTCACATGAACACATACAAAATAAATAGATGAACACTTAAAACCTTGTTTATTCAAACTCAGTTCTTTACTCACATAATTCAACCTCCACTTTATTATATGTTTAATAAACTATTTTTTTTTAATTTGAATAATTATTTTTATAAAAATAAAATTATTATTAAATAAAATTATCAAATAATTAAGTTTTATAACAAAAGTCATATTCCTTTTAGGTCCCAAAAAAGTTTTGTTCCTGAAAAATACTAATTTTTAAATTTATTTATTAAAAAACTTTTATAAAATTATTTTAAAAGGTTACCTTTCGACTTCACTAATAATAACAATAAAAATAATAATAATAATAATTGTTTGACTAACGATTTCCGTTCGAGTTAGGTAAGGAAGAAAAATAAGAATTCTGAATTCCCAAGAAATGCAAGTTGGCTTCAGCTTTATCGGATACAATTAAAGATATTTTATATAATTAATAATATATTTATTGATTACTCATTGCAACATTAAAAAGAAAAAAGAAAACGACAAACACCTTTCCATAAATATATATGGATATTTTACCATAATAATGTGAATTTTAAAGATTGAGAGTTTGTTTTTGTAGTGATCTAAAAAATCCACCAATATGGTTAAAATCGCTAAAAAGTCCTTTCGAGTTGGAAAAACATTTTTTGATGTATCGTTTTGAAATTAATGTCCTCCACGTGGGGTTTTTGGTTTACAAATGATTTTAGAAAATTGGAGTCGCCACCGGCCGTTTTGGTAGACCGGACACCGTAAAACCAGAGATTTTAAGAAAATGGGGTTCGGGAGTCGGTTACGGATGGGGAAGGATTAGCACCCCCACACCGCCCAAAAATTGGTACTTTATTTAATTATCGCGTTACTAATATTAAATTTTCCGGGCTAATTTGACGATCGAATTAATTTTTAATTAAATGTGCGCATTTATTTTAAAGTACCTAAACCCGAAGGTAAGCGTCCGAACCACCACCACTACACTAGAGTTGGCCTCGCTTACGACCGAATTTAGGGGCCCGCATTGAACATGAATTAAAATACCATTATGCATTACCTGATTTTCAATCAAATTATGACTCGAAAATGACACAAATAAGAAATTACAACAAATAAAATGTGCACATGAAGTAATCTGAAGATCATGCAACAAAGGGGTCAAAGGGAATGAGCATATTAAAATGTCAAAGTGCACAGTAATGTAAAAACAAAGAAAACAGAATAGAAATGGAAGGCATACACATATTACACGGAATTTATAAAATAAAGAAACAAATAAATGATAATAGTGAACATATATGGCATAGTACATACGAAAAAACCGAAAGAAGTAAATAAGTAAAGACAAAACTAATTAAATAACTTAAAAGGAAAGAAACGTTTATGGAAAAATAATGAATTGAAAATGAAAATAATAAAAATAAATAACATAAAGAAAGTTCAACATTAAAACAATAATTGAGTCGAAAAGGAAAGATGTAAATAAGTAAACAACGCGCAATTAAATGAAAATAAAAGATCGAATTTAATGATAATAAGATGGATTTTAACTGAAATTAAAGTAAAGTAAGAAAATGAAACTGTGGTTTACTAAATAAAATACACAAATTCGAAATTAAGACCAGATTAAAAGAAACATAAAGCTAAAGGGACTAATAAAATGAAAATACCATAAGGAGACCCTTAAAAGTAAATATAAGAAAACAAAAGGGTTCAAGAAGCTATTAAGTCAAAAATAAAATAATTGGTCTATAAGCATAGACATTTGACCGAAGAAATGCCTTTTGGCATTTTAAAACTTTGATGCAAAGCAAAATCAGCCCCTCCCTTTCTCTGAAACAACAAAATACCAAGCCAAAACCCATGGAAACTCTTCCCCTCTGCTGGAAACGCAAAGCTTCAAACCCAGAAATTTAAAACGAAAGGAGTTTGGCCATCGAACGTCGTTCGGACCTAGACCAACCTCAGCGGGCTCTTGGCCGAAAGCCATGCCTCGCCGTCATCGGCTCTCCTTCCGACACTGAATAAAAAAAAGAGGTTCAAAGAAGATCTGAACACAGAGAAGTTTCGTTCTCCTTATTACTCTTTTATTTTTGTTTGTCTTGGTTGATGCATGCAATGGAATGTTGGATGATAGGCTTTTGTTTACCAGAAAATGCTGGTCTTTCTTCTCTTTTTCGATTTCACTCAAACTCTCTTACAAGATTTTTGCTCCCCGGTTACAAAAAATGACCCCCCCCGAAGCTTGCTTTTTTCCCCCTTTTCAAACGTTACTGATCTCTTCCTTCTTGTCACATTACCTTTCATCCAGATTTTTATGGATCTTTACATGATAACTTGTCCTTTTTTATTATTTTCAGATCTGACAGTTCTTTGCTTTTGCATATTTTCTGGGTATAGGCGGTCGTTCGTGGTGTCAGGCAAAAAGTCGGGTATTCGAAACGACAGGCGCGTGTGATTCACGCTCGTGTGGAGTAATTGAAGGGTTCACCTTGGGCGGCTGCTCCCCTGCACAAGAGAGCCATGTATCAGATTAGGGTTTTCTTTAGGGGTTGGGCTATAAACGGGCCTATGTAAACATTTAAAATGGATTGTAATTATATTGGACTATTATGGATCTGATATTTCATTTAATTTATGGGTTTTAATTATAAATATATTATACGGGCCATTACAAATAATAATAATAATAATGAAACATTAACATAACATAATATAATAGTACACCATAATATCGTTGCATAATGCATGAAATAATGTCTATATACCATGTAATAATAACGTGAACATATCCGAGGGTGAAACACATACGTAAAAATTAATTCACACAAATATAACATGACAATATACTAACACACGCACACAAGGTATATAATAGGTTCATATAATAAATGCAGACATAAATCACATATAAAATATAATAATATATAAAACACACATATACAAATATCTTAGACATACAATCAAACATATAGGTAAAACATAATATATAAATAATATACACATAAAATGGCCCTTATTCAAAATTTTAACTGAGAATTTAAATTAACGTTAAAAATGGGTGATTACAGTTGCCCCTCTTTGTCCGTTCTTGAGAAACAAGGACAGAGCAAAGATCATAAGCATTCATTTTTAACCGACTTCCCTGTCAGTGGTCTCAGAATGGTGTGCTTTTCTAAAACTCTCCACCTTCCTCGACTGAGTCTCTTGGTCCGTAAGTCCCTTCTGTATCGAACTTACTCGTCTTCTGGTAGCTGCAGGTCACTCCTATATATGACCATTCGCATTTTGAGTAGATCTTTCAAAACAAAAGCATTTTCCATATAGAGCTTTTATTTCTAGATCCTGAGTTCTGGTTTCTCCTATATAAAACCTTCACCCTGAAGTCTCGAGTTATGTGTCCCTCCTATATGGAACTTTCACTCAGAGACAATATCGAAGATAGGGGTTTCTCCTATACAAAACTCTTGGTCTTTAACGCTGTCAGTCTCTCCTATATGAAACCTTTCGAGTTGATTGCCCATTCTCTATGAAGCTTCAATCTCAAAAACTAATATGGGGATAACGTCCCTCCTATATAGGACTCCTCTTCTTTAATGTTACCGGTTTCTCCTATATGAAATTGTCATGTTGTGGATGAACTTTTCCGTTGGTAGCTCTTTCTGTATATAACTATGAGATTTGTATTCGGTGTGGTGCGAATTCTTTCTGTGTAGAACTATAGCGAACCCCATTGTTGTGGAATCCCAAGACATGTCTACACCTTCTGTATGAGACCTTGGTCTTCGAGTATTTTGAGACTTGTACCCATAGTTATCGACTTTCTTCAAGCATTCAGGATTTATGCCGAGAATAACTGCCAAAGTTCTAGTGTGGTCTCGTGTTTACCTGTTAACAAAAATGGTATGATGCCATGAAAAATGTTATAATGTTTCTAATCTTAGGGATGTCTAACTACATATGATGCATGAATGTTTGGGCTTTCGGACTGCGCCTTGTTTCGATTCATGTAATCTGTCAAGACTCTTTTTCTCTTTTTGTTTGACGACCTCCTCCCAAATACGCTTTCAAGGTGTCATCTATGAAACTTTCACCCTTTAACTTTTTTTTTTAGGCGCCCTTTCGGGTTTTCACCTTTCGCAACAACTTGCCTTTTCTAAAATGTGAGAGGTATCAACATGTTCAATCTTTCACTCTTTATGGACCTCTTTTCATTGATATGAAACCTTGTGTCTGGACCGGTTGTGTTCCTGTCTACCTGCATCTTTTAAGATTAAATCCCAGTAATGCTTTAAAATAATCTTTTCATCTTTAAGGCATTTGCAGAATGCGAAGAGACGAGGAAATATGGATAAAGAGTCGAAGTTTGCATTAATCATCGGACAAGTTTCAAAAATTTAAAAGTAATGGCAAACATAACAAAACAAGGTTTGAGGATTGAGATCTCTATCAATCCACCGTATGAATGATACATCTTCCAATCAACCGAAGAGATATTTCTGCTTGGAGTTCATTTTATCTTTGAGGTTCGTTCTTATGAGAGTGGACCCCTTGTCAAACCCGTTCTATCTGAGTCACCCTTTTCGGGTTTTCAACTCAGATTTCCCCTTTTGCTTTCAGACGCCCTTTTCGGGTTTTCATCTGGAGCTCTCCTTCTTTTTTTTTTGGCGCCCTTTCGGGTTTTCACCTTATGCATATTACTTCTTGACAGCATCGGAGTTGATGGGATTTTTCAATACTTCTCCGTCCATCTCAGTCAGGATCAATGCTCCGCTAGAGAAGGCTTTCTTTACCACAAAAGGTCCTTCCCAGTTGGGTGTCCATTTTCCCCGAACGTCTTTCTGTGTTGGCAAAATTTTCTTAAGCACCAAATCTCCTTCTCGAAATTCTCTCGGGCGTACTTTTTTATCATGGGCTCGCATCATCCTTCTTTGGTACATCTGCCCATGGCATATGGCCTTTAGCCTTTTTTCTTCAATAAGGTTCAATTGATCAAACCTGGATTGCACCCATTCTGCTTCATCTAACTTAACCTCGTTGAGGACCCGGAGCGAGGGAATCTCCACTTCAATAGGCAACACTGCTTCCATACCATATACTAAAGAGTAGGGTGTTGCCCCCGTCGAGGTACGAATAGAAGTTCGGTAGGCAAACAAAGCGAATGGTAATTTCTCATGCTAGTCCCGGTATGTCTCTGTTGTTTTGGAAATGATCTTCTTTATGTTTTTGTTGGCCGCCTCTACCGCTCCATTCATCTTAGGTCGGTAGGCGGTAGAATTGTGATGCACTATGTTGAATTGGCCGCACACTTCCGTCACCAGTTTATTATTTAAATTAGTGGCATTGTCAGTAATGATCCTTTCTGGCATTCCGTATCGACATATGATCTCCTTTTTCAAGAACTTACAAACAGTGGACCTTGTGATATTGGCATAAGAAGCTGCTTCCACCCACTTTGTAAAGTAATCGATGGCGACTAGGATAAAATGATGCCCGTTAGAAGCTTTGGGATATATTTGCCCGATAACGTCTATGCCCCATGCTGCAAACGGCCAAGGAGCGTTCATGGTATGTAAGGCCGTAGGAGGAGCGTGTATCTTATCAGCATAAATCTGACACTTATGACACCTTTTGGCGTAATCTATACAGTCTCCTTCCATGGTTAACCAAAAATAACCGTATCTCAAGATCTTTCGGGCTATTGATAAACCATTGGCATGCGTTCCACATATCCCATCGTGTACCTCCGTTAGGATCTCATTCGCTTCTCTAGCGTTCACACATCTCAATAGAACCTGGTCATGCCCCTTTTTATACAAGATCTGGCCATCGAGGACATATCCAGTGGCCATCTTTCAGATCATCTTTTTATCATTCTCATTAGCCCCTTCAGGATATCGTTGAGACTTGATGTACCGTAGGATATCGTAATACCAAGGGTTGCCATCAGTTTCCTCTTCTAAAGCACAACAATGAGCTGGTTTCTCAAAAGTTTGCATCTCAATAGGCTTCATTTCCACTCCGATGTTAGCTTTAAACATGAAAGCTAGAGTTGCTAGAGCATCAGCCATTTGGTTATTCTCTCGTGGGAGATATGTAAAGCTGATCTTTTCAAACTCCCTGACCAGTTCTTGGATCAACTCGTAGTACCGAATCAACTTTGAATCTCTTACTTCCCATTCTCCCCTTAGTTGATAAATCACCAAGGAGGAATCCCCGAAGACCCGAAGTTGTCTAACCTTTCTCTCAATGGCAGCAACCAAACCCATGACGCACGCCTCATATTCGGCGATATTATTTGTGCAGAAGAATTCTAATCTGCTAGTAAAGGGGTAGTATGCTCCATCCGGGGAGATCAACACTGCGCCTATCCCGTGTCCTAAGGCATTTGAGGCACCATCAAAGTAAAGTTTCCATGAGCTATCATCGGAGACATCCTCTTCAACCGTTATACACATCAAGTCTTCATCGGGAAATATAGAGTCCAAGGATTCATACTCGTCTGAAGCGCGACTAGCTAAAAAGTCAGCTATGACACTCCCTTTTATGGCCTTTTGGTTCACGTACATAATGTCGAATTCGGATAATAGCATTTGCCATCGAGCCATTCTCCCGGTCAATGCGGGCGCCTCCATCAGGAACTTCAGGGGGTCTAATTTAGATATCAACCATGTAGTGTGGTATAACATGTACTGTCTTAACCTTTTAGTAGTCCAGACAAGGGCACAACAAGATTTCTGAACTGACGGGTATCTTGTCTCGCAGTCAGTGAATTTCTTACTCAAATAGTATACAGGCCTTTCTTTTCTTCCGGAATCATCATGTTGTCCCAATACACAACCCATAGATCTCTCATGGACGGTCAGGTATAAGATTAAAGGCCTATTTGGTACTGGCGCTGTCAAGATCGGGGCATTGGTAAGGTATATTTTTATTTTCTCTAAGGCCTTTTGACATTCTTCATTCCAAACCCCGGGATTATTCTTCCTTAATAACCGAAACACAGGGTCACATTTGTTGGTCAACTGGGCGATGAATCGTGCAATATAGTTCAACCTTCCTAAGAATCCCCGGACCTCTTTTTGTGTTTGAGGAGGAGGAAGGTCTCGGATGGCCTTCACCTTATCTGGATCAATTTCAATACCCCTTCTGCTCACCACGAATCCTAGGAGTTTTCCAGAAGTGACTGCAAAAGTACATTTGGCAGGATTAAGCTTCAACTGGAACTTTCTCAACCTCTGGAACAACTTCTTTAGGTTTTGGAGATGCTCCTCTTCCGTTTGTGATTTTGCGATCATGTCATCTACATATACCTCTATCTCTTTATGCATCATGTCATGAAAAAGAGTTACCATTGCTCTTTGGTAGGTTGCACCAGCATTCTTAAGTCCAAAAGGCATCACCTTAAAACAAAATGTTCCCCAAAGGGTTATGAATGTGGTTTTCTCCATGTATGTTGGATCCATCTTGATCTGATTGTATCCTGAGAAGCCATCCATAAAGGAGAACCAAGAATGACCAGCGGTATTGTCAACCAGTGTGTCGATGTGTGGTAACGGGAAATTATCTTTAGGACTCGCCCGATTCAAATCGCGATAGTCTACACACATACGAACTTTTCCATCCTTCTTAGGTACCGGTACAATGTTCGCCACCCACTCAGGATATTTAGAGACTTCTAGGAAACCAGCATCGAATTGTTTCCTTACTTCTTCACGAATTTTTAACAGCATATCCGTTCTCATTCTCCTAAGTTTCTGTTGGACTGGTTTACATTCTGGTTTCGTCGGCAACTTATGCATTACTATGTCGGTATCCAACCCTGGCATGTCCTGATATGACCAGGCAAAAACGTCTTTGAACTCTTGAAGTAAAGTTATTAGCTCAATTTGGGTTTTTGAAGAGCACGTGGTTCCAATTTTGATTTCCTTCATATCATCATCAGTCCCTATATTCACGATTTCAATTTCCTCCTGATGTGGCAAAATTTGTTTTTCTTCGCTAGCCACCATTCTCAATAACTCCTCTGGTATTTCGCACTCAATTTCCTCCTCATCCTCCTCAATATTTGCCTGAATCTCCAGACGTTCAAAATCCACCTCAGAATTGGACGAAGTATCATTCATACAGTTAATCATTGGAGACCTACAAAGAATAACGACAAAAGTATTGGGAATAGAATGGATTGTATGAAAGGGTATGAGTGATGAATGAATAAATGAATGAATGAATAAAATAGAGTGAGAAGAAAAAGACAAGGAGATTTCCATTTAAACAAAAAGGAAGACATTTTCATTGAAAGTTAAAATAGTTTGTAACATGTCAGCCATGTACAAAAAGAGTCTTCCTCGCTCTTAGGCGTTTGACAAAAGATAAGTTCTAGAGCATTACTCAGATCTGGCCCTAAAAACTACAGGTAGATCAACACACTCCCAATTGGCGAGGGTTTCCCCAGGTGCACAAGGATGGATGTTGGTCAACACATGACTGGTAGCGTAATCCTCAGCAATCGTGTTGACGTACATCCCTTCAAGCGAATCAACGAACACTTCTTCTTGATTTAGTTGGTCCCTGACGTCGATATCTTCCTGTATTTTCTTTTCAGGATGTACAAAACCGCCAGATAAGAAAGAGTCTCTAATATCTGGGAACGTCATAGAGGCCCATGGGATATCCTCCCCCCTCATCCTGGCTTTCCTTTGTTCGGCTTTCCTTCTATACTCTTCTCTTCTTTGATGCATGCGGGGCTTGTACCCGAGTCCGAAACGATCTTTCTTGAAGATAATACTCTTAGGGCGCAGATTGCCCTGTAATCTCTTTCCTAGCCCTTTTCTAGTCTTGGCACCACGACCTAAGGTTTGGCGAACTGACATTTTGGTGGTATTGGACAGTCTGGGACAAGGGATACGGCTACCTTCAGCTACGAACGTAGCGTTCACGAACTCCAATGCCCGGAAAGAACATTCAACAGCGTCTTCATCATTCTGAACATATGGGGCATCTAACGTCACAGAAGCTATAATCTCTTGTTCTGCCCCCACCGTGACTAACTTTCCTTCAATGACGAATTTTAGTTTTTGGTGCAGCGATGACGGTACTGCCCTGGCAGAGTGAATCCAGGGTCTCCCTAGTAGCCAACTGTACGAAGGCCTAATGTCCATCACAACAAACTCCACGGTATACTCTGTTGGCCCGATAATCAAGGGCACCTCTATCCTTCCCAATGTTCCTCTCTGGGTCCCATCGAAGGCCCTTACTGAATTGTGACAGGGTTTGAGGTGGGAATTGTCTATAGGCAGTTTTTGTAGTACTGCCATTGGCATTACATTAAGCGCAGATCCATTGTCGAGGAGTACACCTGGTAGTACGTATCCCTTGCAATGGACAGTAATGTTTAAAGCTTTGGTCGATCCCATCCCTCCCTCGGGGATCTCATCATCACTGAAAGTAATATAGTTATCGGCTGTAATATGGCCCACAATCCGATCCAGTTTAGATATAGAGATATCTCCTGGCACGAAGGTTTGGTTCAACACCTTTAGTAATGCGTCACGATGTTTTTCTGAACTTAGCAACAGTTCTAACACCGTAATCCTGGCAGGTTGTTTCCGTAGTTGCTCTACCACGTTGTATTCACTATATCTTAAAAATCTCAAAAACTCTTGGGCTTGCGCTTCTGTCACTGGTTCTTTGATTTTTGGCGGTGGTTCTTCATCGAATATCCTAGCCGGAACAACAGGTACAGCTTCATCCTTACTTGGTATTACTTCTGGAACTATAGGTGGCGCGGCGGAATAGCATCGACCACTTCGAGTAAAATGGCTCACCTCATTTATAGGTTCTTCTTCTTTCTTTTCTAACTCTCTTCCCCCTTATTTCGCCTCTCGTTCTCGTTCTTCTTCATCATCAGTTATCTTCTTTTCTTTCTCACCTGACGGGGTTTTGTTGGGGATGGTGACAGTTGCAGCATAACTCCAAGGGATTCGCTTCGTGTCCTTGAATGAAAAGGGCTTGGGTGTGCTAATAACAATCTTAGCGGTTGCTTTTAGGACCTCATATTGAGACGCGCTTGTGTCTCGGGGTTTAGATGAGATTATGAGGGGTCGTCCCACACCATATTTGGTATTAGAATCATCAGATGCATACACCTCACACTCAGCTCCCTCTTCAAAGAACTCGATTTGTTTTTGATCCATCAAGTCTTGGACTAGCTGTTTGAACTGAACACATCTTTGGATATCATGGCTATTGTTTTGGTGAAATTCGCAATACTTTCCCGCTCCTTTTTCCACAGACAACACTGCATTATCAATTAAACGAGCCATGCACAATTGCTGAAAGACCCATCTGAGTGGTGATTTGACCTCTAATATGCTCTCCTTAGCTTTTCTGGTGGACTCTTCTTCAACTGCATTTACACCTCGATTTCCATGGTTTGGCAAAGGGTTAGCAGCTACGTTGGGCTCCTCAAACTTGAGTACTCCCGTATTGATCAAGTTTTGCACCAATTTCTTAAATGATAGGCAATTCTCGATAGAGTGACCTGGGGCACCGCCGTGGTATTCGCAGTGAGCGTTGGAATCATACCAAGCTGGGAAGGGAGGCTTAAAAGGGGACACAATGTACGGGTGTACTAAGTCTGCATTATATAGCTGCGTATACAATTCACCATATGAGACTGGCAAGGAGGTAAATGTTTGTTTCTCCTGTTCCCTTCTAGGGGCTTTCTCCCCTTTCTGATTGTTGTTCTGAGGTTTCCCGGTTGATGACTGTGGTTGAGCAATAGTATAATTCTTCGGGGTGTTGTAGGTGTTGACAGAATTCACTTCCCCATCTTTTTTCTTATTGTATTTGCGAGAATTATCACCATTGTCAATCCTTCTGCTTTTAATAGCCATTTCTAAAGATTCACCAGTTTGAATAAGATCGGCGAAACTTTGGGTGGTATGATTAATCAGTCTATCATATAAGGCACCTTTTAGAGTGTTGATAAACATTGGTGTGATCTCATGTTCCGGGATAGGTGGTTGAATCTGGAAGGCCACATCTCGCCATCTCTGTACATACTGGCGAAGACTTTCATTCAATTTCTGCCACATACCCTCAAGCATGATACGACTGGGTACCATATCCGTGACATGCTTATACTGCTCAACAAATGCTCTAGATAGATCTCTCCATGATTTGATATTGGTACGACTTAGCTGAGTGTACCACCTGATAGCAGATCCGGTTAAGCTATCCTGGAAACAATGGATTAGCAACTTTTCATCCTTGATAAAAGCTGCCATTTTACGACAGTACATTGTGACATGCGCGGACGGACAAGTTGTTCCATCATATTTATCAAAATCTGGGGTTTTAAACTTATGAGGCAATATTAGATCGGACACCAAACTCAGTTCACTGGCATCCTCTGATTCCTCTTGATTATGCACGGCTTTGAATTTCTCTTCCATCGCTCGGAACCTTTCCTCCCATTTCTTCTCAACTTCATTTCGGATCTTCTCTACCAAATTCAGATCGGGAACTTCTTCTTCATAAAGTCGTTCAACATCAATTGGTTGATTTTCCGGGGTCTGGATCGGTTGGCTGGCTGATGCCCTTGCGGGGTCAATACATACCCTTCTTGATACGTTCATTCCGTTGGACTGTATTCTACAATTGGACGTAGTATTATCGGGTTCAGATGTTTTATCATTATCACTCTTTTCCTTGTCTTGATCTTTCCCCAGTAAAGCTACTAGCTCAGACAAGATGGACGCTTGAGATTGAGCGATTTGGGAGCTGATATTCTGCGCAACATCCTCTAGTCGATTTTCCAAGTCCTTTTGGCCTTTTTCCAAATTGGCCACACGGTCATCCATTTGTTTCCTCCGGTGGCGTGTGAAATGTGAGTGCGGTATGATGGCGGTTTAGAAAATTCTGTCACAATGCACATATTATTAAAATAATGTTTGGCAAAAAACGAATGCACGTATGATGCAAATGTGGATGATGCAAGATGAATGTAAATAAAGGCGTTGATTCCTACTGGTAATCATTCAACCGGATTGCCTTTCACGGGATACAAAAAGGTTCATTACATCAATTTAAAAGCACTAGCCCTATACATAAAGACTAGCCTTAGATCCTAATTTGTCTATAGCCCTAAGCAACTTGTGGAATCTATGAGCTTCAGGCATGTCTGGAGCTACGAAATGACGCAATGCTTCAGCTTCGGTGGCTATTTCGAGCACGTCCCGAGCTACTTTCCGGACTTCAGTCATCATGGTTGTATGATGGAGATCTCGACTGGTAATCATTTGAGCGGCATTTTGGAGTCGAATTTGCCAGTAACGGTCACCTCCGGTAGCAGATTCTTCAAAGATCAGAAGTCGTTCTTGATAGTCTTGTACGGTGGCTTCCAAGGTCAAGATACGAGTCCGTAAATCATGGACCTACGGTTCTCTTTCTCGCAACTCAATGAAACCATTCCTCTGTTGGTAGTTCTGAAGCATTCGTTCTAATTCCGTTAGTTTCCCTCTTAATTCCACGTTTTGTGCCTGACTTTGATTCAAGTTCTGAATAGTGTCGTTGTAAAGGCTCTGCATTTCTAAGAGTCGGTTCCTATTCTCCACCGATCTCCTCTTCCATGCATTAGTGTTTTCTCGCTCGCATACAATAGCTTGCTTACCCTTTTCAATCTCATGCTTGGTCTTTTCTTTCTCGTGACGGAGGGTGTCCCTAGATGTACGCCTTTCATTTTCCAAGGCAAGATGATAATTCTCCCTTTCATGTTCAAATGCTTGTCTGATGCTTTTCCTTTCTTCTTCCATCATTTGTTTGTATTTTATTTTCTCCTTTTCAACGGCCAGAAATTTACGTCGATTTGCGTTATTCACCTGGTTCTGTAGCTTGATCACATCTTGTTGATAAAGAGCATTCTTCTCACTTAACTCAGTGTTCACTTTCTGTAGGTGTTTAATCATCCCATCGCGTTCATCGACATTCAAACTAACCTTAAAGAGCTCTTCTGCGTGTTGGGTGTTCAAGACTTCCACTCTTTTTTTGATTTCCTCAAGCTCACTTCGTAAAATCTCAGCTTCAGATGGTACTATCTTCATGTGTTCTTCTAAGGATAAAGTTGGTCCTTCGTCCGGCTGTGGTAGTTCATTATTGATTCTTAGACAACCCAAAGATCATAATCCGGGGTAGTCATACGTGTGGAAGATCTTTCCGTCTGGACTCGAAAACAATGGTCCCATGCTTTCATGATAGTTTGAATCTTTGCTCGATATTCTCCTTTGAAGAAGAATTCTGCTTGGCTGAGACCGGCGGTTAAAGGGATAAACTAACGTGAGTCGAACTGTCTCGAGACCAAAAGCGGGGCACAACCGATCCCCCCATACAACCCTAATAACCACAACCAGTCATAATCTCCGCAACTGAATAAGAAATTGCTTGATCTCCCCATCCAAGGAACTCTCCAAACTATGTCTTCGGCTTGAATGTTTCTAAGGATATGCGCCCACTTCTTTCGACTGATGTCTTCACGCCATTCTTGTGTCAAATATTCCCGCACTGGTGAAAAATGTTCGAAAGAGAAGCCTTGAAGTATTCCTTTCGGGGTTTTCCATAGATGGCTTTGAATCCATACTTGTAGTAATTGAGCACAACCTCGAAAGCGACTTTCTTCGTGTCGTCTACTTGCATTCAAGGACATAAAAGTTTCTGTCAGAATAGTTGGTACTGGATTAGCTCTTTGTTTTAAACGATCAAATAGGTCCAATAAGGCGATATCAATATTACCGAGAACCCTTGGAAAGATAACCAACCCATATATTGCCAACGCGAACAAATCCATTTTTAACACTTCATCTGGGTGTGTGGGGATAATGTCTCGGATGTTCTCCCATGCAAAAGCCAAACTATCTCCTCTAAGTTGTATTAAACCTTTCACCCATTCTTTACTCATCCCGGCAAAGGTCTTTAATCTTAGCTCATAGTTATGATTCTTAGGGGGTTTTGAATAGATCCAATCCTTGTGTACAGACTTCTGGTTGAGTAGGGCAGTGTACTCCTCTATTGTGGGCATCAAGTCTTGTCCATTAAAGGTGAAACAACAGAAAGCCGGGTTCCAAAATCTAAAGATAGCTCTGAACAATGGTTGGTTAATCCTGACATATAGGAGTTGGGCAATGTCACCATATCGACTGGCAAATAGATTTTGTAACCGTGCATCCCATTGTTCCCAAATTTGTTGGAGTTCACATAGGTTGTTCTGTTGTAGACTCACATAAGTGTACCCGTCTACTATTCTTTCGCTTGGCAGACTATTACCTTGAACTCGTTGATTGACCTCGGACCAATGTCTGGCGGCAGAATTAAGGCTTTCTTTACATAGATACCTTTTGTCCATGGCGAGAGTATCCCTTGCTGAATGAACCACTCGAACCAACACCTTTAATGTAAAAATGCAAGAATGCTGATGGATGCAAAAAGAAAGGCAAAAGAAAACAAATTAGTAATGATAAAAGAATAGATTATACAAAAAATAAATTGAGGAAAACAGTGCGAAAAGATAAACAGAGAAAAGCAACCCTAGATATCTTGTCTAATTCACTTAGGGTATCCGCATGGCTCTAGTGGGGTGGTTGATCTAGTTCTCTATATGCAGTGTTGGTGCTAAAGGGGAACCCGAATTGTGCGAGCTATCCTCTACTAAGAGTAGCAAGGCCCCCGATCATCACCCATTATAGGCTCATTTTGACCGAGTTCAATTCAGGGGGACCCGTTCACTTATGCCCATACGAAGGAACGATATCCTCACGAAAGCATAAGGTAGTGGAGCCCCGAAGGTACTTCGGCTAGGGCCCATACGGGAGAACAATATCTCCACGAAAGCATTAGCCTTTTCCCCCCACTTAGAAGGACGGGTTTAGATGTAAGTTTTAAATGCGGAAAAATAAAAGCGCAAATTCAATTAAAAATTAATTTGATCGTCATTTTAGCCCAGAATCTTTAATATTAATAAAACGGTAATTAATTTAAAAAGCACTGAGACTAGATGGTTCGTGCTGTTAGAGGTCATCAAAATAAACATGTTCGGGAGAATTCACGAATATATTGGAGAACATGTTTAATAAATGTAAAATTATAAAATATAAATGAACAAAAACATGATATTAAAAATTTAACATACTGATGCGTGTCAAATATGCGCAATTAGTGCAAGTGAACACGTCGCAAGTAATAAAGTGATGAGTAAATCGTGTATCGTCTCCACAGAGATTGGTCTACTCAATATGCCTCCTTTAGTCTTCTTGCTCTGTAAAGAAATAAAATAAAGAACACAAGTGATTTGGGTTTAGATTAAACTAAATAAAGAATAAATAAAAGAGAAAAACTAAGTAGAGATAGTGGCTATGATCCAGTTGTGTTGTATAGAGGATTCAATTGACTTGTTTTCTGTCCAATGCAATTGCACAACACTGCCTCGGCAGAATTGTAGATTACTGCCTCAACAGTGAAGATACTCCCCCGCCGCGACAATCCCTTGCTTTTGGGTGGACTTTACCAAAGTTTGGCAAAGTGTCCTTTGATGACTCCGCTTATCCCTAAGTCGAAGTACTGTTGATGACCAGTCCTTGATGATACCTCCTGGCGTGAATCAATTATAATCATCAACCAATCTTACACTTCTCTTAGCCGCTGAAACTCTAACCTACTCCTAGGTCGAGTTAGTGTTTCCCGATTGAAACACCATACTTATTCCTTTCGTGAATCTAACTCTCCCAATATTAGATAAATGGATTACTTACAAACTTTTCTCCCGAGCTTGAATGCAAGAACAAAGAATGGCGAGGAATAAGCAAACTTCGATATTTTATTGCATTGAAAACAAGAAACAAAGTTCAACTTCTTCACACTAATACTCTACAACCTTCACCTAAGCCTAAAGAAAATTAGAACTAAAAGATGAAGTCGGCTAGGTCTAAACTCTCTAATTCTGAATTATTAAATGCTCCTTTCTCCTTGGACGGCTATGTCTTATATAGGCTTGGCCTAGGCCAAACCTTTCCTAAGTAGGAATACAACTTGGAGTAAGGAACAAGTCAAGTACATAAATAAAATATTTCCAAGTTTATTCCAACTAGGAGGTTTTCCCGCGTGGCCTTGTCTTGGGCTTTCCACGTGCTATCTAGCTCCGATCCTTGGGTTTCTTGTCCAACAACGTTTCCTTATTTTTTTCTCCTCAGCTTGCCTACAATATCGTTGCTTGTCCCTTGTTGCTGCCTCGGCATCAAGTCCTGCCTCGACCTCAATTGCTACCGTGACAATTGTTTTTCCTACAAAGATACAAAAATACAGTAAAATTTGTCTTTTCTGTAAATATCAACTATATAGGCACAACCTCTAAATATCTCATATTAAGTATATGCATTGGTCTAAGTAGGTATAGAATTGGTGATTATTGCCCATGAAAGGTGTAAAAAGTAATAGTGAGTTGAGCATTTATCACATACTTCACATGAACACATACAAAATAAATAGATGAACACTTAAAACCTTGTTTATTCAAACTCAGTTCTTTACTCACATAATTCAACCTCCACTTTATTATATGTTTAATAAACTATTTTTTTTTAATTTGAATAATTATTTTTATAAAAATAAAATTATTATTAAATAAAATTATCAAATAATTAAGTTTTATAACAAAAGTCATATTCCTTTTAGGTCCCAAAAAAGTTTTGTTCCTGAAAAATACTAATTTTTAAATTTATTTATTAAAAAACTTTTATAAAATTATTTTAAAAGGTTACCTTTCGACTTCACTAATAATAACAATAAAAATAATAATAATAATAATTGTTTGACTAACGATTTCCGTTCGAGTTAGGTAAGGAAGAAAAATAAGAATTCTGAATTCCCAAGAAATGCAAGTTGGCTTCAGCTTTATCGGATACAATTAAAGATATTTTATATAATTAATAATATATTTATTGATTACTCATTGCAACATTAAAAAGAAAAAAGAAAACGACAAACACCTTTCCATAAATATATATGGATATTTTACCATAATAATGTGAATTTTAAAGATTGAGAGTTTGTTTTTGTAGTGATCTAAAAAATCCACCAATATGGTTAAAATCGCTAAAAAGTCCTTTCGAGTTGGAAAAACATTTTTTGATGTATCGTTTTGAAATTAATGTCCTCCACGTGGGGTTTTTGGTTTACAAATGATTTTAGAAAATTGGAGTCGCCACCGGCCGTTTTGGTAGACCGGACACCGTAAAACCAGAGATTTTAAGAAAATGGGGTTCGGGAGTCGGTTACGGATGGGGAAGGATTAGCACCCCCACACCGCCCAAAAATTGGTACTTTATTTAATTATCGCGTTACTAATATTAAATTTTCCGGGCTAATTTGACGATCGAATTAATTTTTAATTAAATGTGCGCATTTATTTTAAAGTACCTAAACCCGAAGGTAAGCGTCCGAACCACCACCACTACACTAGAGTTGGCCTCGCTTACGACCGAATTTAGGGGCCCGCATTGAACATGAATTAAAATACCATTATGCATTACCTGATTTTCAATCAAATTATGACTCGAAAATGACACAAATAAGAAATTACAACAAATAAAATGTGCACATGAAGTAATCTGAAGATCATGCAACAAAGGGGTCAAAGGGAATGAGCATATTAAAATGTCAAAGTGCACAGTAATGTAAAAACAAAGAAAACAGAATAGAAATGGAAGGCATACACATATTACACGGAATTTATAAAATAAAGAAACAAATAAATGATAATAGTGAACATATATGGCATAGTACATACGAAAAAACCGAAAGAAGTAAATAAGTAAAGACAAAACTAATTAAATAACTTAAAAGGAAAGAAACGTTTATGGAAAAATAATGAATTGAAAATGAAAATAATAAAAATAAATAACATAAAGAAAGTTCAACATTAAAACAATAATTGAGTCGAAAAGGAAAGATGTAAATAAGTAAACAACGCGCAATTAAATGAAAATAAAAGATCGAATTTAATGATAATAAGATGGATTTTAACTGAAATTAAAGTAAAGTAAGAAAATGAAACTGTGGTTTACTAAATAAAATACACAAATTCGAAATTAAGACCAGATTAAAAGAAACATAAAGCTAAAGGGACTAATAAAATGAAAATACCATAAGGAGACCCTTAAAAGTAAATATAAGAAAACAAAAGGGTTCAAGAAGCTATTAAGTCAAAAATAAAATAATTGGTCTATAAGCATAGACATTTGACCGAAGAAATGCCTTTTGGCATTTTAAAACTTTGATGCAAAGCAAAATCAGCCCCTCCCTTTCTCTGAAACAACAAAATACCAAGCCAAAACCCATGGAAACTCTTCCCCTCTGCTGGAAACGCAAAGCTTCAAACCCAGAAATTTAAAACGAAAGGAGTTTGGCCATCGAACGTCGTTCGGACCTAGACCAACCTCAGCGGGCTCTTGGCCGAAAGCCATGCCTCGCCGTCATCGGCTCTCCTTCCGACACTGAATAAAAAAAAGAGGTTCAAAGAAGATCTGAACACAGAGAAGTTTCGTTCTCCTTATTACTCTTTTATTTTTGTTTGTCTTGGTTGATGCATGCAATGGAATGTTGGATGATAGGCTTTTGTTTACCAGAAAATGCTGGTCTTTCTTCTCTTTTTCGATTTCACTCAAACTCTCTTACAAGATTTTTGCTCCCCGGTTACAAAAAATGACCCCCCCCGAAGCTTGCTTTTTTCCCCCTTTTCAAACGTTACTGATCTCTTCCTTCTTGTCACATTACCTTTCATCCAGATTTTTATGGATCTTTACATGATAACTTGTCCTTTTTTATTATTTTCAGATCTGACAGTTCTTTGCTTTTGCATATTTTCTGGGTATAGGCGGTCGTTCGTGGTGTCAGGCAAAAAGTCGGGTATTCGAAACGACAGGCGCGTGTGATTCACGCTCGTGTGGAGTAATTGAAGGGTTCACCTTGGGCGGCTGCTCCCCTGCACAAGAGAGCCATGTATCAGATTAGGGTTTTCTTTAGGGGTTGGGCTATAAACGGGCCTATGTAAACATTTAAAATGGATTGTAATTATATTGGACTATTATGGATCTGATATTTCATTTAATTTATGGGTTTTAATTATAAATATATTATACGGGCCATTACAAATAATAATAATAATAATGAAACATTAACATAACATAATATAATAGTACACCATAATATCGTTGCATAATGCATGAAATAATGTCTATATACCATGTAATAATAACGTGAACATATCCGAGGGTGAAACACATACGTAAAAATTAATTCACACAAATATAACATGACAATATACTAACACACGCACACAAGGTATATAATAGGTTCATATAATAAATGCAGACATAAATCACATATAAAATATAATAATATATAAAACACACATATACAAATATCTTAGACATACAATCAAACATATAGGTAAAACATAATATATAAATAATATACACATAAAATGGCCCTTATTCAAAATTTTAACTGAGAATTTAAATTAACGTTAAAAATGGGTGATTACAGTTGCCCCTCTTTGTCCGTTCTTGAGAAACAAGGACAGAGCAAAGATCATAAGCATTCATTTTTAACCGACTTCCCTGTCAGTGGTCTCAGAATGGTGTGCTTTTCTAAAACTCTCCACCTTCCTCGACTGAGTCTCTTGGTCCGTAAGTCCCTTCTGTATCGAACTTACTCGTCTTCTGGTAGCTGCAGGTCACTCCTATATATGACCATTCGCATTTTGAGTAGATCTTTCAAAACAAAAGCATTTTCCATATAGAGCTTTTATTTCTAGATCCTGAGTTCTGGTTTCTCCTATATAAAACCTTCACCCTGAAGTCTCGAGTTATGTGTCCCTCCTATATGGAACTTTCACTCAGAGACAATATCGAAGATAGGGGTTTCTCCTATACAAAACTCTTGGTCTTTAACGCTGTCAGTCTCTCCTATATGAAACCTTTCGAGTTGATTGCCCATTCTCTATGAAGCTTCAATCTCAAAAACTAATATGGGGATAACGTCCCTCCTATATAGGACTCCTCTTCTTTAATGTTACCGGTTTCTCCTATATGAAATTGTCATGTTGTGGATGAACTTTTCCGTTGGTAGCTCTTTCTGTATATAACTATGAGATTTGTATTCGGTGTGGTGCGAATTCTTTCTGTGTAGAACTATAGCGAACCCCATTGTTGTGGAATCCCAAGACATGTCTACACCTTCTGTATGAGACCTTGGTCTTCGAGTATTTTGAGACTTGTACCCATAGTTATCGACTTTCTTCAAGCATTCAGGATTTATGCCGAGAATAACTGCCAAAGTTCTAGTGTGGTCTCGTGTTTACCTGTTAACAAAAATGGTATGATGCCATGAAAAATGTTATAATGTTTCTAATCTTAGGGATGTCTAACTACATATGATGCATGAATGTTTGGGCTTTCGGACTGCGCCTTGTTTCGATTCATGTAATCTGTCAAGACTCTTTTTCTCTTTTTGTTTGACGACCTCCTCCCAAATACGCTTTCAAGGTGTCATCTATGAAACTTTCACCCTTTAACTTTTTTTTTTTTAGGCGCCCTTTCGGGTTTTCACCTTTCGCAACAACTTGCCTTTTCTAAAATGTGAGAGGTATCAACATGTTCAATCTTTCACTCTTTATGGACCTCTTTTCATTGATATGAAACCTTGTGTCTGGACCGGTTGTGTTCCTGTCTACCTGCATCTTTTAAGATTAAATCCCAGTAATGCTTTAAAATAATCTTTTCATCTTTAAGGCATTTGCAGAATGCGAAGAGACGAGGAAATATGGATAAAGAGTCGAAGTTTGCATTAATCATCGGACAAGTTTCAAAAATTTAAAAGTAATGGCAAACATAACAAAACAAGGTTTGAGGATTGAGATCTCTATCAATCCACCGTATGAATGATACATCTTCCAATCAACCGAAGAGATATTTCTGCTTGGAGTTCATTTTATCTTTGAGGTTCGTTCTTATGAGAGTGGACCCCTTGTCAAACCCGTTCTATCTGAGTCACCCTTTTCGGGTTTTCAACTCAGATTTCCCCTTTTGCTTTCACACATATACAAATATCTTAGACATACAATCAAACATATAGGTAAAACATAATATATAAATAATATACACATAAAATGGCCCTTATTCAAAATTTTAACTGAGAATTTAAATTAACGTTAAAAACGGGTGATTACAGTTTTATTTAATAATGTCAGGTAATTAATATTAAATCAATGAAGTAATTGATAAACTTGTGAGAAGTAGATTACATAAAACGAAAGATTATGGAAGTGTTTTTGGTTATTGTTACGGTAATAAACGTTTGATTATTGAATTAGTATAATGGTTTATATCTGATTTTAAACATTCGTATAATAATTATTTGTATGGTCCTAAACGATTCTTTTGAAACAGACCATTTTACTGATTTTTATAAACAGACGTATAAATTTGAACCATCAACAAAAAACACAACTTATAAAAAAACGAGAGTGTCTCTTTCTGAGTTGTAAGTCCATATATTATTACATGGACTGAATTAATATCAATCCTAAGACGAGAAGCTATTAGGAGAATCATGTTTATTGTCGTGATCCAATTATCTAGTCTGTTTATCTTAAAATAATTACTTAATTACTCTTCGATTACATGTAAGAAAGAGATGATTCACCTAAAAAACGTTAAGACAGACAAATCTAAATAATTGAGACGATGACGAAACTTTCGTCCTAAGGCTAAGATCTCCATTCATGGACACCATATTTCAGGAGACAAATCCTGAAACTGCTCTAAAAACACACTTTCATCAAAATCCTCACTAAACATTACATCCGGGCTGACAACTTTGGTCCATTCTTCTTCACCATCTAAGTCAACCATTCCCAAGTCCTCCAGTTTCACCTTCCCTTGTTCCACATTCTCATCTTTAATGCCCATCGAGGAAACAGCAGTGCCTGCAGCTTGGGGTTCATTTTTGTTGGCCGACTTATTGCGAGTGCTCCCCGCGAGCGAGCTCCGCCGAGTAGGGTGGCCGTGGCAGTGCTCGGAGCCTGTGTAGGTTATAATAAAAACTTGAGGATCCGAACAGCTACGCTCTACTTGCTTCCTTGCCAAACATCCTTTGGAGCTACTGCACCTATAATAGCTCCTGTTTTTTCCATTCAAACAAAGCGGCAATGCTGAAAAATCAAACTACCGTTCAAAGCTTGATCCACCAAAACAAAGAAATAACAATGGAGACCAGGTGTATTTAAATTATTAACGGTTAATTATTATTAACAGTTAGATTAAAGATAATCTGTAACCCATTATAATCTCTATATAATAATTAACCTCGGAAATGGTGACCCTTTGATGGGTTTTTGCCCATATTTTCTCCAAGCCCACACATCCGATGGAAGCTCATCTGCTGTTACATGCTGCACCACTCTATTTTGCTGATTCTTCCTGTTGAATTAATACATATTCGATGTATTGTAATAAATTTAGGGTTTCCCATAAACAAAACCTTCAGTATTTCTAAATAATATATACAAACCTGAGTCTTTTAGGTTTGGCTGGATCTTTATTTCCAGAGAAGGGTTGCAGTCTCTTTGGTTTCTCAGCTGATTCATCAACATCTGTAGGGATTGGTAGGGACGATGTAATAATGGTCTGAGTTGAATATGGATTGAAATGAGGGTAGAAGGGCTTGTAAAGTTCCTGCAACTCATCTTCAACTTTAGAGTTGGTTTCAAAAATGTCTGGGAAACTCATGAGATGATCTTCATCTTCATCTTTCTGGAAACCCCATGGACCAAAACTCAACTGTGGGTTTTCCGTTGCATCGACGTTGCTACTTCCTCCACCAACTACGGCTTGCAAATCCCACTTCTCCATCTACAAGTAACTCATCAACAGTATCTATATGAAGAAAGATATATGGAGAAGAAGAAGAAATATGGTGATTTGAGAAGTGTCAGAGAATTTTGATGTAGATATAGGAGGAAATCTAAACTTAGGCTTCTGTCTATATATTGACAAGGAAGATGGAGATTTCTTTAAATTTGGTTCTTTTACTTGAAATTCAGCAGCAATTATGTGAATCTGGTTCTGCATTTCCACTGGGTTGACTTTTGAAAAGGTCAAAATTGTTTACCCTTTTTTGGCCTTCGGCGACTGCTTTACTGGTTACTATAATGATATCGGTGAGAAATGAACCTAAAAGAGAAATTATTAGAGGTAACTCAACTCATTATGTGAATCATGATTTTAATCGATAAAATTTATTTATGTTAAAAAAAAATTAAATCATTATTATATTTTATATAAAAAAATAAAAATTTATCTTCAACAAAAATAATATTATTAGATGTGATTATGACTAATATAATGAGTCAGACTTATCTAATAAAATTTTTTAGGTTAACTGTATTATGTATGTATAACATGCACAATTATTTTTTCACTCAAATACTAAAATTTGTTATGAATAATATTTAGCTATGTGGATGTCTATCATAATAAGAACTCTATCATTAGGAATATTATCTTCATTAATTAGAGTTTAATATATTATGTACTTCTTATACATATAAATAGATGGGTTTGTGAAGGCATTGTACACACGTCAATATCGAGAATAATACAAATATCTCTCTTTATATCTTCTATTTGTTCTTTTATTCTTGTTCTTTATTCTTGTTTTAGTTCTTCATTATTTTATTTACAACACGTTATCAGCTCGAGACTTTAACCAACGGAGTTATTTATCGTTCGAATCTTGAAGGAGTTATTGAAAAGAATTTTTTATTGTCATAAATCAAAGATAAGTTTTTCTCCCTCAATTATATTTTATTTACCGATTATTTTTCTCTCTTGATCTTTGATTTGATTTTTAATTTATTAAAAATCTTTGGTTGTTTGGTGTTGGTATAGCGATAAAGTGATTCAATTCTCATGGTACTTGTCGACAATTCTCGAAAAAGATTTTAACAACATATTGGTGATTAAACTTTTCACATATTCAAATTAGTAGAAAGTTCGGTATGTTTTATTTATTTAATTTAAGATTTTTTTTCTTTATTCATAACCAATATTCGTTTATTTTATTATTATGATAAAAGTTTATATTTTAATCATGTTCTAAGTATCACATGATATTAGAACAAATATTAAACCTTAAATTAATATGTTCTTTGTTATGTTGGTTTAATCCGAGTATATTGGCTGGATATCCCGTTCTGCGAGGCTACTGGTCTCAAAGGAGATTCTTTTTAAAGGATCTTGTGGATTGGTTTAACAACGCCGCGTATAAGGATTAAATTTTTGTTCCTTATTGTATATATATTGGTTGATCAATTACTATTTAATAGTATGAATATTATAAAATCTATATTTGCTTGAAAGTAATATTTTTGTGTCAAAAAACTCAACTATAGATTTCTCCCAATTCAAGTTACGAAAATCGTCTTGATCAAAGAATTTTTATGGGAGGCATTCCCTAAAGTGAATGCATGCTTATTTCATGCAATTATTGGATTTATGACATTCCTTGAAGTGAATGTAAGCATGATGATTATTTCATGCGATTATTTGATTTATTTTCATTTCCCGATGTGAATGAAATAAAGCACATATTAAAAGGTGCATAATTATGCATATTTTCCCATTTTAAATGTAAGAGAATAATATGAACACTATATTCGGAAGTATTAATATCATAGAAAGCTCCGACTGAGCAAATATGTTATTTGTCAAATGAGACTTTATCTCATATTTACAGTACATTATGCTCGTTGAGCAAATATGTTATTGTCAAATGAGACTTTATCTCATATTTACAATGCATTATACTCGTTAAAGTCATAAAAAGACTTATTAAATTTTAAAGATATTTGCAAAAATATATTGAAAATATTAGTCAAGGGGATACTGACTATCTCAATATTACGAGTATAACTCAAGTCAATAATTAAATTTTAGCAAAATTACATGCATTGTCATCCATATTGTACTACATAAGAATTAGTAAAAATTGAAGCCCATGCTATTGTAAACTAGATGTTTACTGATAATTTTATTTGGCATAACCGATTAGACCATCTCGGTTCAATTATGATGCGAAAATTTATTAACACTTTCATGTGGTCATTTATTAAAGAACTAAGATTTTTTTCATGGTCATATTTCACGTGATACTTGCTATGAAAGCAATTTGATTATTCATTTATCAACATCTAAGATAGAGTGCTATTAATTTTCTAGAACGGCTACAAGGTGATATATATGGGTCCATACACTTTTCTTAAAGACCATCTATATATTTTATGATTTTTATCGATACATCGACTAGATGGTTATGTGTATCCTTGTTATTAACCCGCATCTTGGTGTTTGTGAGGCTACTTGCTCAGTTAATAAAATTATGAGCATATTTTCCAGATTATTTTCTAAAGACAATCAGTCTTGATAATGTTGATGACATGTAATTTTACATGTAGTATCACAAATTCGCATCAAGCCAATAAATGATCATAAATTCTTCCCATTACAAATGGTTTTTGGTCAGGAACTAAATGTTTCTCATCTTAGATTTTTTTTTGTACAATATATGTTCTAATTGCTCCACTACAACGTACAAAGATGAGTTTTATTGGGAATATATATCAGATTTAAATATCTTGAGCTTTTAATAGGGAATTTATTTACAACCCGATTTATTGATTATCATTTTAATGTGTCAATTTACCCAACATTAGGGGGAAAAAATAAATAGATGCGGAAAGAAATAAGTTGGAATGAATTATCATTTTCTCTTTTTGGTCCACGTACTACACAATGTGAACTATAAGTTCAATGGATAATTCATTTAGCAAATCAATTGCCAGATGATTTTGTCGACCCTAAAAGAGTGACTAAATCACGTATACCAGCTATGAATGCTCTGATTAAATTTGATGTCATGTAAGGATAAACTCTAGTTGCTAAATAGTCTAACTTACGCTTAAAGTGTAGTAGACAAGTAAGTTCCAAAGATAAGAGATCCTCGAAAAAGAAAAGGAGCTATATTTTATGATGGTCTGATCGAGGAATCAATGATTATGAAAATCTCTACAAGAGATTAAATGGTCTCCAATAGATACATTGACATGACTCAAGTACCTAATAATAAAGAGATATCAATAGATTATGTCATGTTTAGTAAAGAGTGGAACTAAAATTAAATCGACGTCGTTAATATATTTGAATACAATATAACACTAGAGATTTTATTTAATGATATGGATCTTGAATCATCGTCAATTGGGCAATATAAACAAAGAAATGATTGACCAATATGAAAGAGGCAATTTAGGCGAAACTAAAATCTCTTTTGAAAAGAGAAGTATTTGGGCCTATAGCTCATACATTGAAATGTGTAAAGCTCGTTGATATAAACGAGCCTTTATAAGAAAGAGAAATCAAAAGGGGAAATCATGAGATATAAGCTCATTTGGTTGTACAAGAATTCTGACAAAGACATGAAATTGATTATGAGGAAAATATATTCCTCGGTGATGGATTCAACTACTTTTAGATTTTGATCAGTCTGCAATAAATAAAATTACTTGATTTCTGCCTAATGTATGTTGTTACATCATATTTGAATGGGCCTCTTGACAGTAATATTTATATGAAACTTCCGGAAAGATTTAGATTGCCATAAGTAGTTCTCAAGAATATTATCCAATCATATTAAGTATATCTTTTTATGGCTTGAAATAATTTAGGCGTATTTGGTATGACCGCCTCATTGAATACTTATTAGCATAATGTTATATGAATTATTTCCCCAAGTATTTTTATTAAGAGGTTTAGCTCTGAACTTTTATTATTGTGTATGTCGATGATTTGAATATTGTTGAGACTCATGAAGAGATTTCCTCAAATCCTTGTACATCTATCGACATATAGAAAAATATTGAAAGAGACTTCACATGCATAATGCATATCTATTGATCACTCTTATGGTGGTTGCTAGGTCTCTTACTGCAAACAAAGATTTTTTTTCGCCTCACGAAAAGGGTAATGATATTCTTGATCTAAAGCACAATATACACATTATTTGATCTAGAAACATCGTATCTTAGCTGGTCCAGAAATATTATTTAAGTGTTACGAGATCATTACCTTTAAATAATTGTTATGCATAAGGCAAAACCGAAATATGTATTTGGCTAAACATATCCTGAAGATATGTGAATGTTTTTCACAAGATAAGATGCAAACTATCTTGTACAAAGATAATACAAAATTTATATCTTAAGGTGGATATATCAAATATGATAAAACGAAACATATTTCTTCAAGTTTCGTCCCTCGTGATTTTTAGATGAATAGTATTCAATGGATCATTTCAAACATTGATTTGGAAGATTTATCCACTAGTGCATGATCTACTTCAACATTGGAAGATTGTATTCAATATTGAATTATGAAGATTCAAAGATCTTATGTGATATTTTCATAAGGGGAGTAAATACGCGTTGCACTCTTTTTCCTTAACTAAGGTTTTGTCCCAATGGGTTTTCCTGGTAAGGTTTTTAATGAGCAACATGTTATGCGTATCAAAGATGTGTGTACTCTTTTTCCTTCACTAAGAATTTTTTTCCCCACAGGGTTTTTATCTTAGTAAGGTTTTAACGATGCACATTATCTTCATAGACATCAAAGGGGGAGTGTTATGAATAATATTCATCTATGTGGATGTCTATCATAATAAAAACTCTATCATTAAGAATATTATCTTCATTAATTAGAGTTTAATATATTATGTACTTCTTATGCCTATAAATAGATGAGTTTGTGAAGACATTGTACACAAGTCAATATTGAGAATAATACAAATATTTCTCTTTATATCTTCTATTTGTTCTTTCATTCTTGTTCTCTATTCTTGTTTTAGTTCTTCATTATTTTATTTATAACAAAATTCTCATTTTAGTAGTTAATGCTACATTTTTATTCTATTTCACTGATTGATGGTTAGAAATTAATGCATAGGATAATATAATTTAATATAATAGTAATTTTTATCTTTTAAATTTATAAATTTTATTAATTTAATTTTAATTTAAAAATATTAAATTTAATATTTTATACTTATCAATTCTATCGATTTAAAAAATAAATTATATATCAATATACATTTATAGTATTATTTTTTACTGGAGTAATTTTTTAGAGAATATGTTGTTACAGAATAAAGATATCTTGACGTCCGGAGATAGGGGCGGAGGTTTTTGATGCACTTGTAGAGTCATTTTTTAGATTTTTGTCTAAAGTATATGCGAGGAAAGTTGGGACCGTACACATGTGTTGAGTTCGAATACGATTAATCAAATTATAAAAAAATAAAGATAAATTATACAGATAGCTATAATATTATAGGGTTGGTATCGAAATAATCATAATACTTTAAAAAACATCAAAGACACCAGTGAACTATTAAAATGGTATCGAAGTAGCCACCGACTGTTAAAAATTTAGCAGGCTGATGACGTGGCCGTTAAAAATAAAATGAAATAATTACACATTTACTCCCTGTTATTCATATATTTTTTACTTTAGTCATAATATTAATATAATAAAATAATAAAATTATTTAATTAGGTGGTATCAGCTAGGGTGATAATGAGCTTGGCTGGCTCACGAGCTACTCAGGCTCAGTTCGGTCAAAGCTCGGCTCGAGTGAGTTCGACTTGGGCTTGGGTTTGGCTCGGGATTTAAATGAATCAAACTGAACTTACCCATGCTCTGCTCGAAAAGATCGTGAACAGTTTCGAAATAATTATATATAAATATAAATATCTCTCTCTATATATATTTATATACATTAAAAATAATTTATGTAACAAAAAAATATAATAAAATAATTGAGAATAAATCCACTAAAAATTAATTAAATAAAATAAATTGAATATTATCAACTAAAACAAATTTACAAAACTATAAATAATAAATAATAAATAAACTACAAATAAATAAATAAATAAATAATAAAAATAATATAAAAAATTGTCCATTTCGAATTAAACCGAGTTGAACAGAACCCGAGTTGAGCCGAGCCTAGTAATATTATTTTTGAGCCGAGCTCGACGAGCCTCGAGCCAAGCCTAACCTGACTCGTGCTCGGATCAATATTACCCCAGTGTCCCCACTAGATTAAGGGAGGAAAACAAAATACAACAATTTAGCTTCCTAAAGGTTTGAGCATGGGTTCCAAGCGTTGAAACCATGATGATCAACTAGTAGGCCAAGAACAATCTACTAAAAAAAGCACTAACATTTTATATTATATGTATTGCTTCTGATAATTATTTCTTTATATTCATTTTTTAATTTAATTAAAAATAATAATTTAATTATTATATAATAAATTAAAATTTTAAAATTAATAAAAATTTATTTATAAACCCCAAATCATAATCCCTAAACTCTAAAGTTTAAACCCTAAAAGTTAAACTCTAAACCCAAACCCTAAATTTTTTATTCGAATATTTTATATTCAAACATCCGAAAAAAATTATAATTATTGAAATATTTTTATTCAAATATTTATTATATGATTATTTTTATTCATATATTTATTATTTGAATATTCAGATTTTTATATTTTTAATATTTAAAATACAAATATTTTATTCGAATATTTTTAAATCAAAATATTCAAATATTTATGATTTTTATTCGAATATTTTTATTCGTATATTTATTATTCAAATATTTTTATTTGAATATCCAATTTTTTTATTCTAATATTTAAAATTCAAATATTTTATTCCAATATTTTTAAATCCAAATATTCAAATATTTATGATTTTTATTTAAATATTTATTATACGAATATTTTTATTCATATATTTATTATTTGAATATTTTTATTTGAATATCCTAAATTTTTATTCTAATATTTAAAATCCAAATATTTTATTTGAATATTTTTAAATCTAAATATTCAAATATTTTTAATTTTTATTCAAATTTAGGGTTTAATTTTTGGGTTTAAGATTTATAAATAAAATTTTATTAATTTTAAAATTTTAATTTATCATATAATAATTTAATTATTATTTGTAATTAAATTAAAAAATTAATATAAAAAACAATTATGAAAAACAATACATATATATAAAATGTTAGTGTTTTAGATTATTCTTGGCCTAGTGGTTTATCATCATTGTTTCCATGCTTGGAACCCGGTCAGCTCATAGGGAAGCAAGATTGTTGGATTTTATTTTTATTATAATAAAATTAGGACTAAATTAAAAATATGTATGAATAACAGGGAGTAAATATGTAATTATTTTATTTTAATTTTAATGACCACATCATCCGTTCATTAATTTTTAACGGCCGGTGGCTATTTCGATAGTATTTTAATAGTTTACCGACGTATTTGACGCTTTTTAAAATATTGTGACAATTTCAATACCGACCCATAATATTGTGGTTATCCGTGTAATCTACACAAAAATAAATTGGCTTTATGATGCATATGATAGCTAGAAGCACAAATAAATTTATGTCAAAAAGTGGTTCGACTTCTCAACCTAATTTATCTTTATTATCATAGCTTTTGTACTAAATATTATTCACAAATTTACAAATTTATCTTTTCTTTCTTAAGGTTCAAGAAGATAAATTTTAAAAACCATCAAAGCTTATACTCTAAAACTTTGAGACAGACCTTCACGAGAATATAAATTTAGCTAACAAAAAAAACTTAACAAAGCAAATGTGTTTATAATTTTAAGTTCTCACCCAAAACATAACATTTGAAAAAATATAATAATTAAACTTGTAAGTGTATTCTAATGAAAAAATAAACTTTACGAGAAAAAAAAATTCTCTATACATGAAACTTGATAATTACATTTTTTTGTTTCTTCATGGATGTTTAAAGAGGTCTTCTAAGTCCTATAATGACTTTATATCGTCACTGGCCATTGAAAATTGATTAGAGCCGTTGAATACTTAATTTCTAACATTAAATGCATTTGTGGGGTTATCGGTACACAAATTTTAGTATCGATAACTACCTTAAGAAAAAATTATCGTTACAAGAAATAAATTAGGGAATTTGCAATATGTATAAATACAATATCTCAATGTATTTAAAAATAAATATATATATATATATATATTACAATTTATTAGTAGCTCATGCTATCTTTTTCTTTTTACAATTTATTCTTTTCATAGAAATGTTATAACGTATATTTGTTGGACTCCAACGATCAATAAAATATATGAAGAGAGGGAAATTGGATTTTTGAAGTGGGGAATAAAAAGTTATGAAATAAAAATATTAACACAATAATTTATAATGGTTCGACTTTTAAATTAAATCTATCTTCACTACCTTATCTATCCATGCTAAGGATTTTTCACCCATTCATTAAATTTTCTTTCTTTTGTTTAGGCTCAGTGATATAACTTTTATGTACTAAAACTTATACCCGAAATCCCGTTTATCCCTATCTTAAAGAAAGTTAAAAATTAACAATGAAAATCCTTACGAGACAAATATGTTTAAAAATTATGCTATCATCTCAAATCTTAATACCGGTACGAGCACTTGCCCATTAGAATTTTGTAAATATGAATAGTTAAATTAGGTCACATTCTTATATTCTTCGTTAAATTTTTATCAATTTATTCATCAAAATAGATTGAAAACGTAATATTAGTGTCTCAAATAAAAATTTTAGTAATTGGGTGAAAAAAATAATAGTTTAATAATCAAATAAATATTTTTTTTCGAATTTATTATGATAAAATTTAACCATTCTATTTTAATTCATCATAATTTATTTTTTATTTTATAATGCTATTATTAGCTCTAAATATTTTATCATTCTCAATGCAAACTAATGATAGTATTTCTTTAATTTGAATCCTTAAAAATATTCACACACATAAATCTAGTTAAACACAAGTCTTGTAAGCAAAGACAAAGTCAGAATTTAAAATTAAAGATAAAATATAAATGTTTAAAAGTAAAAATAAATTTATAAATAAATAAAATTTTGAAAAAAATAAAGAGAAAAAAAATTAATGGAGAGTCATATAATTCTGTCACCGCTCTTAGGAAGGACATTATTTTTTTCTCTGAAATCATTCCTCGGATTTATTATTAGTAGATTTAATTCCTATGTTTTCTTTTAAAAAACAACTTTAAACGATTTACTAAAATATAACTTTATTATTTATTGAATACTTTTAACAAGATTTTCATATGGATTTGAATATACTTATAAAAACAAAGTGGATATTTTCTAAAATTAAAACATACGAATTAAATCTAAACATATTTAAAACATATTAACTGATTATTGTTAATTGGTCTTTTAGAATAAGATACTAAAATTTTTAAGTATAATCTTTGATTCACATTCTGATATTGTGAATAAAATAAATTAGATTGGAAGAGTCGTCCTCATAATGAACCTCTATACTAACTTTTTTGGATTAATCAACCAATGAGATGGATATCCTTAAGGTGAGAAAAACTTAACAAAAATTTTGAAATTTTTTACTCAACTCGACTTTATTAAATCGTAATTTCATAAATTCGACGCGACTCGAAAAAAAATTAAATAAAATTTTAATTATAAAATAAGGCTTCAAATAACTCAATTTTTTAAATAATTTGTAGATTGATTTTCAAGTTTGAGTCAAGTCCTTTTGTCTGATGTGTATATCGTATATGAAAAAAGTATGAAAACATATATATAGTGTATATAATTATAGAAAATTGTTTGAATTAGAACTAATTAGTACCATAATATTATAAATATTTATAATTAAATTTAAACAAAACGTTAAACAACCGACTAAAAAAAATTAAATAAAGTTTACAATAAGAATTATCTAACTCAGTTAACTTGAAATTTTTGGTTTGACTCGATGAATACTCACGATAAGTACCGACGGTTATAAAAAAAATCCATTTTTATATTAAATTTCACTCCAACCATGATAAGTTTTTTTGAACAATCGTAACTTAGGGTAGGGAAAAAAATTACTAGTATTAAATCTATAATTGAAGAGAAAAATATGTTAACGGAAATCTTTTTAATACTTTTTAATCATTTGTAACGATTGTTGAGGTTGATAAATTGAATTAGGGGTGGGTATTCGATTGAGTAGAGTTAAGTCAAGAAATTTTGAGTTATTCGAGTTTACGAGTCATATTTTACCATTCAAATTTTGTTTGAATTTTTTCGAGTCGAGTCGAATTTAAGAAATTCAAGTCAAGTTTTCGAGTTCTTATAAAAACTTTAATTTTAATTATTTATTATGTTATAATATAATTTAATTCCAATTTAAATAACTTTTTTCTAATCATACAAGATATATATGTATGTATATATTTCTTCATATTTTCATATATCAATATATATATTATAAATAATTAAAAGATTCGTCTCAAACTTAAAAATAATTTTTAATTACTAAAATATTCGAGTTATATGATCCATTTTACAACTCAAACTTTATTTAAAATTTTTTCGAGTCGAATCGGCTTTATAAAATTTTGACTCAAATCAAAACGAGACAAGTATTTTCACATCGAATCAAGTTAAGTTATTCAATTTTTTCGAGTCAAATGAAGTTTTGCTCGCCCCTAAATTGAATAGGTACTACGGAATTCAAGCTTATTTGAAATTGAACGAAGGAGACAAGTAATTTAAGACGGATATTTTTATAACTACTCTGAAAACTTTTCCATATCTATATATATCCATACATACCCAGATTTGGAAATCTTTCAAATAATAATAATAATCCAAAACATTGAAATAAGGGCGTCCATTGGTTCCCAGTTGCCGGTTTGAGTAATGGTGGGTATTGCCATTTGCCATGGTTGGTCCCTATTCTCATTAGCCTTTCTTCTTTTCAACATTCTCTCTTTCCATGGATTCTACCTTCATCATCCAAAAACAATGGCCAAGGGATGATCAGTAGCTATCTGCAACTTGCAGAGGGAAATTACAAGCACTTACTGTCAACACTCGCCATTTGCAGTTATGTAGAAAGATAATGCGTTATAGGATATGTAGGCTTTGAGAGGGGATGGCTTGTGTTGTGGCCTTGTGGGTGTCAAACGCAAAGTATTCAAGCACAAAATAAACGATATTGAGATAAGACATTAAATTTTTAAGTAAAGTTAGATATTCAAATTCTAACGTTGTGAATACAAAATTAGGTTAACGAATCTTTATAGTATCCGATCTAAATTAGTTAATTAATGAGTTGAGTACTGATAATTAAATCATAAAATATTATTGCTTGAGCTAGAGGGAAACTCATAGTATAATGGAAGCTTTTTTTGCTTTGACTTTGGACCCCCACTTAATCCATGGGGATATGACTTTCCTTCTTACCCCTTTTTTGGGGTCACTTTTGTCATACTCCAATTTGGGTTTCCTGATAATCAAACAGCCAGTTAGATGGTGTTTTATGGCTGCAGATGCCAGATAGGGTTGTTTAAGAGAAAATCATGGTTTTGTTGTTTTGATAATAAGGAATAGAGAGCGGGAAATGTTGACGAAAGCAAGTGCAAGAATTTTCCTTTTTGGTTTCCGCGTGGAGTAAAGTCCCAAAACGACCAAATATTTTTCTCATTTTTCAAACATTTGCAACCGACGTTTGAAGATTAATTATTAGGAAATACCAACATTTTGTTCAGTCATAATCATATCTTATACGGAATTATTTTACTATTAACATTTCGATAGGATTCGCGATCAAGGCGCAAAACTAGGGGTATAAACGAGTCGAGTCAAGTTTAAGTAGTGCTGAGCTCGACTCGACTCGAAAGCTAAGCTTGATCCGACTCGACTTGAAGACTCATGAGCTTAAAATTATTGAGCTCAAGCTTGAACTCAAAATCAAATTCGAAACTCGAACTCGAAAAGCTCAAATATACCAAGCTAAACTTAAATATTATTAAATTGATTTGAATTTTAAATTATTAAACTCAACTAAAGCCCAAAACTTAATTGGAGCTCAAGCTCTAATATCAATAAAAGCTAATATAAAAATATATTAAACTTGTTTTCAACTAAAAGGAAAAAAAAAACATGTTTTTGTAAGGTAAAGCCTTATTGTATTTGTAGACTTATTTTGTCCTCCTTTCATATTTATGCAATATGGGATTACTATCTCTAGATCAACTATGTTTGCCTTTGTATCATACGAAAAGAGGGAATTGTATCAAGAGTCCTCCAAATTTCTCATGTTCAACTTGACCACTATATAAAATTTGAAGTATAAAACCCTTATTTAATACTAATTATTATTATTATTATTGAATTCCAGTAGCTCGCGAGCGTTTCGAGTTGAATATCAAGTAACTTGGCTCGGTTTGTTAAGAATTTGAGTCGAGTTCAAGTTTGAGTCAAGTTTTGACCGAGTTTTGACCGAGTTTAGCTCGAGTAGCTTACGGTCTGTCTCATCTCATTTACAACCCTACGCAGAACTACCGTAGTGCATAATAGGTCATTTACTTACTATTAAATGTTTTGAGTAAATTATATATGTGATCATGAACACTTTATTTTTTCTGTTTTGGTCACCGTATTATTATTTTTTATAAAATCTCACTAAAATTTACTTTTTTTTTTCTATTTTGGTTATTATTATTATGATTTTTTTTTCTTGTTTTGATCACTGATTTATTTATTTTTATGTTTCTCCATTGAATTATTATTTTTTAGTTAGTTTTTAATCGCAGATGACCAAAATTAAAAAAAATACAGTTAGTAATGATTTTGTAAAAAGTAATAGTTCATTAACCAAAACTGAATATTTTTTACGACATTGGATTTAATAAAATTGAATTAAACTTTACTATAATGAAATTTTTTAGATTTCAATGACCAAAGTGAAAGTGCACTAACAATTTGTTGACTACCAGAATAGTTTACCTTAAAAATCAACTATTTTATAATACTCTCGACCCGTATGTCACATTTGGGCTTTAAACTCAACCCAAAATTATAAAATTCTTCAAACTGGATTAGCCTAACAAGTAATTCGTAAAAACATTTAAAGTCATCGATTAAAATATATAAATAACTAAAATGTTACAAAGGAGTTCCTTTTAAATTAAAATATTTGAACATTAAATTTTACTATTACAGTTTGCATAATAGAATTATAGACTCTACCACATTAGATCTTATGAATACGTAGTCCACTAAACACAAGTATCATACTCTAAAACCTCAAAACTCTAGAATCCTATAATGATAGTGCTCCTCAATCCACAACACGATAATCAACATGCACAGAAACAACTCATAACATTGAACTTATAAAGCTAAGTGGGACACATTAACTCTACTATACTTCATGTGAATTATAAATATAAGCATAAAAACTAATACGTACAGTAAAGAGAGATAAATAAACACATGGTACTACACTAGTCACCTAAACACATTCTCAAACATAATAAAATACAATACATGTCTCACAAGTGTAATGCACCGATTTTGGGCTTAGGAGTTATCTAGATTGATTAGATGGTTCACTAGAAAGGATTAGGTGATTCGATTGAGTTTCGGGATTAAAATTAAATATTTTTGGAATGGATAAAATATGAAAAATATGGTAAAATCCTTATTTATTATGTTAAAGGGTTTGGTGGAATCAATTTTGCAAAATGAAATATTTCATATTTTGAGTTAGTGACCTATAAAGTTTTAAAATTATTTTAGTGACTATATTGAAAAATTATCAAATCTTAGAATCTTTAAGAAATAATTTTGCCAATACTTTTAAATTGGCTTTACTATTAATTTGGTTATTTATATACGGGTTTTAATGGGTGCAAATCGTCTACCTCTTTCTTATGTCTTCATTCGTACCTTCGTTTTAAATTAGAGGGTTTAGGGTTAAGGATTGTGGTTAGGGTTTAGGGAATTAGGGGTAGGGTGTAGGGTGTAGGATATAGAAAAATAAGGGTTAGGGTTTACAATTCAATTTTTTAGAAAAATTTCAAAGAAGACATGAAAGGATGTATGATAAAGAGACAAATGATTTTTACTCGATTTTAATTAAAGAATTAAAATGACTTTAATTAAAGGGGTGGTTATTTCCAAATTATTTTATTACGTAATAAACTTTTCTATCAAAATCTTTTCAGCCAAACAATCCTTTTTTTTTCCATCAAATCTTCTGATAATATCTTGATTTTCTTAATCTTTTAACTTCATACGAATTTTCTAGTCATGTTTTCCAAAACCTTATTGTTTTGCCTTGTTTTTCTCAAGAAAATACATTCAATTAAGAGGGAAGTCAACCATTAAAGGTAAGCTTCATTCTTCTCCTTTAATATTTATTTGTTAATAAAATTTTCAAGCATTTAATCTTTTAAAATATTTTTCTAATGACTTTTATGATTTAATTACGTAAATTTTGTTAAATCAAGCTTTAATTGAAGAAAAGGGTAATTGGATCTATTTTGTTTTGTTCTTATTGTATTAGAACGTAATTTGTTCTATAATAATTTTATTAAGTAGATTTTAACATGGGAATCCTGAGATTAAATAAATCTCTAATTTTTAAGTTTTAATTGTGACTTTAGTGAGTTCTAGGTGTTGTGTGAATGTTGGAGGTATAAAGATATTATTAGATTGTTTTTTATGTTAATTGATGATAAGTTATGGATTCAACCTTTATATTATGTTTGAAAGTTGATTGATTTTTTATTAGAGTTTGTTGAGGATTATTGTAGATTGTGGTTACTGGATTATGGATGCATTAAATACTTCGTTATTTATGGTTAAAATAAGGCAAATAGATACTCAAGTTTGTGGTAACGTTTTAGAATCTTTGGAGGGGAGGGATTATTAGGTGAACCCTGTTCATCACGTCATTCATGGTCTAAGCAATCAGGACCGTTTGCATCCGACAAACAAAGCTTTGTGTTGTCGGTGAACGTTTCAGAACCCTTGGAGGGGAAGTTTGCATCCGACTAACAAGGCTTTGTGTTGTCGGTGAGTGAGAACATGAAATTCAACTTAGAATTCGTTTAAAGGTTGTTTGGAAGTTTTAATTAAGGCTAAAATGCTTGTTTAAACTCGGAACTAAGGGAAGAAGTTTTTGTTTACATTTTGGCAAAATGGATTTTGACATACATTTTTAATGATATGATTACCTAATGTTATATGCATGTTTTGAGTATGTTTTATACTAAGCTTGATTATATAATAAAGATGAATACAATTGGAAAATGATTCATTGAAGTATATGACATACTTATTACTGCATGGTAATGATACGTATGAAAAATAATAAGGTAAATTATTTATAATAAATTATATGGAGCGATGTTATTAAAATATTATCAGATATAAATATCAGTCATAGGATTGATAGTTTATTATAATAAGATGCCTGATGTATGAGTAAAATTATCCTTTTATTTATTTTACATCTTATTTCTTCACAAACTTTTTCTTCTTAAAACTACGTGAAAAATCAACAATGGACAATAATAGTGGGATGGAAGGAATAAAATTTAATGAGGTTAATTTTTGAAAAAAAAATCACTATAGAGATATATGAGTTTTGTCATGGTTAGTTTAGGGCATTGACCATCGAGAAAGGTTATGCCAACCTTGAATCTGCTCGGTAATAATATCAAGGTATAGTGTTATGACCACTGTTTGTCAGCTCGTTATCAACTCATTACTGTAATCTCCATTTTATTACTTTAGCTTATTATTTTATTCATTGCATCAAATCATTATAATCATCTTTTATTTTTCTAGTTAACAAGTACTGATTGTGGTAATTAATTTTCCTAAGCAATACTTGTGGAGACGATACTCAACTCACTACTTTATTATTTATTGATCGTGTATACTTGCATGCAAAGGACTCTTTTTTGACACTGTTTGTTACATTACCAATGCATTTTCACCCCTTTTGTCAAGCACTCCTACAATGGATAAGGTATTAGTAAGAATAGAAGAAAATTGTGTATAGTGTTGATACATGGTTTTAAGTACTAATACAACCTTTAAGAATAAAATACTTGTATTGATATGTAAGGTACCATATCAATATGGCTTTTTGCTATTGGAATTCATGTTTTGGAAATAAGCCTTAAGGTATCGTTATATGGCATTAGAGCATCAATACGAGATTGCTTGTGGCATTGTATTCATACGGGCTCATTGACTATCAAAACGTAGGTAGATTTTATTTACTTATTTTTCTTGTTGTTTACTATCTTTACAAGTTGTCCCCGAATGTTTAAGTGTTTAATTAATGGTCGATGAACTTGAAAATATAATTGGTCCTATAATTGTGAAAAATTACATTGTAGTGTTTTAGGCTTGATGCTTCAATCGTTTTATTCGTTAAGTGATAGAGAATTCGATTTAAAGGTGATTTAAAATGGTACAAACGAAGAAAAATAAACACAATAATTTTAGATTGGTTCAAATTTCTAACCAAATCTTATATTTACTACCTTAACTTTCTCACTAATGATTTTTAAATTCACTATGATTTTATTCCCCTTTTCTAGTATAAAGAGACAACCGTTATAACCTAAACTCAAACCAAGCCTAACATCTAAATTTTACAATCCAAGTTTTGGGAATTCTATCTAAAAGATAAAAGCCAAGCAAACAATAAAATTTGGGTTAAATAGTACCCCGTTTTACAAAATTTGAATCGTTACAATTCTATTATCCTCAAAGAAAATTTTACCTAATTAAAACATATGTGACTAAAGCAACCTCATATCTTCCTTGATCTTTCACGTATCCTCCTCGACCCTGTGATTCCTCTAAAATATATTTACTAAAGGTATACATTTATTGCACAACTCATTGACTCCTTTAGCTAAAACTCTTATTGACTTTTTCTTATAGATCAAATTGGTATCGATCTTAATCTCTTCAAGCAAAATAGCAAGCAAAGGTCTGGAACAATAGCATCTCAACATAGACATCTCAAACACATTTTGAACGTGTGTTATCTATAGAGGTAAGGTTAACCGGTAAGCTACAAGTCTAACTCTTTCTAGAATCTCAAATGGTTCAATAAATCTTGGACTCAATTTGTCCTTCTACCCAAAGTGGATTATTCTTTTTCACGATGACACTTTAAGAAATACTTTGTCACTAACCTCATACTTAATGTGTTTACACTTCTGATCCATATAAGATTTAGATTATCAATGACCGATTTTTATCGTTCTTTGATGATCTGAACCTTCTTTTCAGTCTTTCTAATCAAATTTATCCCACAATCTTTCTCTCATTTAGCTTGGTCCACCACAAAGGTATTCTACAATTACATCCATACAATACCTCAAAAGAAATCATACTGATGCTTGATTAGAAAATATTATTATAGGTAAACTCAATAAGTTACAGTTTTCTCAACTCTCATCAAAATCAATAATACAATATCAAAATATATCCTCTAAAATCTAAATGACTCGTTCGGACTGACCATCGATTTAAGGATGAAATATAATACTAAAATATAATCATATGCCTAAAGCTTCATAAATTTTCTTCCACAATCTCTTTGTGAGCCGAGGATTTTTATCTGATATAATTGGCAATAGTAATTCATGCAACCTCACAATCTCTTAAATGTATAATTGTGTCAACTTCTCAAGCATAAAATTCAAGTGCATAAATAAGAAATTATCAGAGCTGATCAATTGATCTACTCTTACTCATATAGCATCATCTTTTTATTGGGTTAACGACTAACCTATCATATAATTTATGGTTACTTAATTCAACTTTTATTAGAGAATCTGAATAGGTTGAAGCATGCCCGAAAAGACTTGGTGTTTAGCCTTAACTTACTGGTAAGCTAAGCATTTGGTAAAAAACTCAGGTATATCTCTCTTCATACTAGGTCAACAATAAAAAAACGAAAGTCTTATTACTACCCAAATGCATAGCAAACGTATTATGGTGTGTCTTTCAAAGGATACGGTCTTGTAAATCCTTCAAGGCTATAAAACACATAACAAACTTTCAAAGTATAAGATTCCACCAGCTCACACTTTAAAATTAGATGTCTCATCTCTTTGAACCATGTCTATCTTTGCCCCTAATTCATCGCCCAACACTTATATTTTCTTGATCTCTTATGTTAAGGTAAGCTCCACACGGAGCTCGACTAGCAACCTACCATCATCGGTCATCCTCAAATAGGAAATCATCGGCCTTAAGTTTGATAGACTTTTTACTTAAAGCATCGGTCACTATATTAGTTTTATCGACATGATATTTTGTGATGCAATCATAATCCTTGATTGATACGAAGATAAATTTTGTTCCTCCAAGTTTATTGATTTTTTCCCGTATTATAAAAGATGAAAGTTATGTTTATCTCATATAAAATGCGTATGCTAGTCCCCTGGTGTCTAATGTTACTAAATTCTTGGTGGTTCCTCGAATCTTTGATCATGTTCAATTAAAGTCTCATCTCTCACTCCCAATTTCTTGCACCGCAAGTGATTTTAGTGGTTCTACCTCCGTTTCCGCTTCTGATTTTGCAAGACTAATGTAATAAACACAGAAAAATTAAGAATGACAAGTTAGAACACAAGATTATGATAGAAAAAAAAAATAAGAAATTTAGAGATTAAAATCAACATAAATCGCAAAACCCGAAATATGAAACAAAGGAAAAGATAAACAGTTCAAATAAGAGAATACGAGGTCATGGTTTTTAGTTAAGGGACATAAGAAGTCACACTTTTTAGCTAACGAGGAAAAATGTCCAAAAAAAAAACTTTAGAGACTAACTTTGAAAAAATACATAGTTTAGGTGGCAATTGAGTCATTAAACCTCTAGCATGATACTGCTTGTGCTCTTAGTCATGGGAAATCATAACGAACATTTCAATCAATATGATATAAACTCTGATCACAGAAAATTGCATTTCTTTTATTTAATTAAACCATTTCCCCGAAATTTAAGTGAGAAAATAAAAAAATATTCTATTTCAATCAATCAAATTCTATTTTTTTAAAAGAAGTAAATTAAAAAAATAACTTTAAGAGGTAAAATTTAAATAACTTGCATGCAACAAATCTATAGTACTTAACAAAAAAACTAAGTTATTTACCTATTCCATTGGCATGGAATTATTGATAAAAAATATTGAGATTTAAATTAGATTATATTTATTCTTTGACTGTCAAATTGACAATAGAGATAATGAATCCAGTTCATTTTACAGTTTATTAATTATATTTTTAGTTCATAGAATTTTTTATCGAATATGAGCATCTAACTCTAACTTGATACATTTTAACAATAGCATTATAACAATTCAAAGAAAGTATTTTATTCAGTAAGGGTTGATTATAATGAAGAAGAAAGCTTGACTTTAACCAATGAGTTGGAGCTCTTATTTATAAAGCTATGAACACCTTGTAACTACTTTAACTAACCCTAACAAACTTATAACTATTTACAATAGCCCCCCTTAAGATGGAGAGTGGTGAATGTTAATGAGACCCATCTTGGCAATAAAAACAGAAAATATAGGTGAGTGAAGAGTCTTAGTGAAGATATCAGCTATTTGAGCTTTTGATTTTATGTGAAAGAGTCGAAAAAATCCTCGTGTAATCCTTTCATGAACAATGTGACAGTCAACCTCGATGTGTTTGGACCTCTCTTGAAAAAACTGATTCGAAGCGAGATGTATCGCAGCTTGGTTGTCACAGTACAAAAATGTTTGTTGAACATCCGCATGGAAAGAAGACAGTAAGGTAGCCAACCATAACAGTTCACATGTTGCAAAGGCCATGGTCGGGTACTCAACTTCACATGAAGATCGGCCGACAATATATTGTTTCTTGGATTTTCAAAAGATCAAGTTATTTCCAAGATAAGTGCAAAAACTGGTTATTGATCGTCTTGTATCTGAGCATACACTATAATCAGAGTCGACAAATCCACTAATTTGGAGAATGACCTTAGATGAAAAAAAACAAGCTTAAACTAAGTGTTTTCTTTATGTAAGATACTAAATGGTAAGCAACTCAAAGATGAGGTGTGCGTGGCATGGACACAAACTAACTAAACAAGTGAACAGTATATGTGATATTTGGCCTGGTGTGTGTAAGATATTGAAGACGACCAATTAACCTTCGAAACAACTGAGGATCAAACAATAATTCTTCTTCATGCATGCTTAACTTTTAATTGGGAATAATCGGTAACTCAGTTGGCTTCTTTTCAAGATAGTCAGTGTCCTCAAGTGGTTTTAAAGCATAACGTCTTTAAGAAAATGATACGCCGAAATCATTTCGAGCAATCTCGAAACCAAGAAAATATTTCAAATCCTCCAGCTCCTTTAGTTTGAAAAGACTTTTGAGAAAAGTTTGCACTTGCAATAAGGAATTTAAAATTTTCCCAACTAACACTACGTCATCGACATAAACAAGTAGAGCAACCAAATCATCATCACTCCCTTTGAAAATATGGAGTGCTCAGATGGAGATTAAATAAAACCATACTTCAGCACAACAGTAGAAAGTGCATTAAACCATTGCATTGATGCTTGATTTTGTCCATAAATCAATTTGTGTAACTTGCAGACCAAATCAGTCCTTGAAATGTTGGTGTTGTAGCCGAGTGGAAGCTTCATGTATACTTCCTCATCAAGAATACCATTTAGAAATGCATTATAACATCCAATTGATTTCTCAAATGATTTACTGAATTCTTCTCTATTTTCTCTCCATGATTTCTCAAATGATTTACTGAATTCTTCTCCATTTTCTTCAAGATTCCTCTCATTTTATTCAATATTTCATACTCTTCAAAACCTCACAATTTGTTTTACAAAATCATCATCCAATTTCAAGAAAAATCAAAAGAATATTTCACGTAAAATTTGGTGGATGCATCTCAAAGGTAATTTTCTGATTTCTTTTCATTTATAAGGTTGTTTATTTGATTTTCCCAAGCATTTGGCTTACTAATCACTAATCTTAACTTGATTTTGTATTTTAATTCAATATTTTAGATTTTTATGGAAATTTCAAGAAAATGAATTTGATCTTGTTCAAGGCTGTAATTAGGGTGATTTTCTATGAAATTATACTTAATTTGATGATTAATTGAGTCTTGTATTGATAGCACATAGTTTTAATCCCGGAATAATTAAATCAGTGTTGTTAAAAGTAGTTTTCGGGTAGTTTTATGGCTGTTTTAGGTGCTCTATTTTTGCTGGAGGTATAAGGATGGTTTGAGGGTGTTTTTAGCCCTTAATTGAGGTGGATTAGGTGTTAGATTCATTAGGTTAAGGGCTGGTGCAGTTTTTGGCTTAGTTTTCGGCCTTTACGGCTTAGTTTTCGTTAGTTTTATGGTGGTTCAATATTGCTGTTTTGTTGAGCATGTTTTAATATGTATATGGTCTATGTTGATGATGTAAAGGAAGTTCAAGAAGTCCCTTAAGTGGTTGGTGCATTGGTATTGCCGTTAAAGCATCGACGGAAGCTTGTTTTGCTTGTCGGTGAGTGAATTTTGGCTTAAAGCGACTCGCAAATGTTCGGTTCTGTTTTGGGGACTATGAAATAATGTAAAAGCTTTCCATAGTTCAAGAGTAAGTAATTAGAATGGTTTTTGATGCATTCCTAACTTTTGACTATTTTTGCAATAGTTAAGTGGAAGATGTTTTCATAGAGATTTTGGGAATGAACAAATTGGATTTAAAATGATGCATGCATGTGTTAGTTGCTATAAATATATGGTTTAGAATGATATTCATGACTTGTGAAAGCATAAAAAAGATTGGGAACAAATATGGTTATTTTTTCTTATAATTGAATAAGCCGTTGAGCATGATTTTTGGTTCACTTGATGAACACATTGTGAATGCATTATGAGAAGTAAGTTAACATGCATAATTGGAATAATATTGGATTAGTGACACTAACTATAGTTACAAATACAAATGACATGTTATTAGGATAAAATGCACTATAAAGATTATGAGAATATTGATGTTGCCTACAAGTAAACAAGGGTGAGTATGTGTCCGACCGTGCGTATAGAACTTGCCTATATATAAACAAGGGTGACTTTGTGTCCGACCGTGCATATAGTTGACCCATACGTAAACAAGGGTGACTTTGTGTCCGACCGTATGTAGTGGGGGTAATATGTATACAAGGGTGACTATGTATCCAACCGATGCATGTTGAGACCAAGAGTCTCTAATTATGATAAGGAATCCAAGTATTCAGTGAGCTTAAAGTTCACAACGAGTTGTCACTAGAATGCCAATATGCATGATACATGAAATGATTTGGTTATGTAGCTTGATTCGGTTAAGCATGCTTTGATTTTAGCACAAGAGTGCAAGTTATGGATTTAAATTGGTTTTAACTTGTTGCATTGATGAACTTGCTTTCGAGCTACCTCACTAAACATGTTTTGCTTAAGCTCTCTCTCTTTTTATCTTTATAGAGAAATAAAGGCATTAGGTGCAGCATTTGGAGCAAGTGATCTAATGGGATAGACTTCACATATTTTGGTATGCTTTGAGAAATAAAAAAAAGGCTTGGCAATGTATAAACCAATTCCTTTAAGAGTGTGTTTGAGTTAGCTAAAGGATTGTAATTGAACTCCTAAGTTTGCAATGCTTGTTGGTTTGATGGAGTGGTATGTTGTGGGATTTGATTGAAATTTGTTAAGCATGAATATTTCTTTGGTTTGGGTCAAAATTAGGGAGCATGCCTATAGGTATTAAGGAGTTTTGGATGATTTTAATTGAGTGATTAAATTGCCTATTGTGTTAGGAATTTTGCATCTAGTTGCTGATGATCTTTGGTTATGTTTAGGATAGGCTATGCCATCTCAAAATGCTCAAACATGCGATCTAGGCATAGGGGTATTGAAACAACCAAGGTTGCTATCGATACCCCAAGCAAAATCTCAAGTGCCAAGGGCACACTAGTCGCCCGAGCATCGATATTGTCTAGGGCAGTATCGATACCCTCTGGTTCTTGAAGCTCATTGGTCGCCCGAGCATCGATATTTTCCAAGAGAAATATCGATACCCCTGGGATTAGGTGGTTAATTTAGTTATTGCCACGTCACGGTATCAATACAAGGCTCAGCTATATCGATACCCCTGACTAAACAATGAGCTTTAGGTGTCGAAATTTCGTATTAGTCTCGGATATCTTACTATATTTAATTATGATTGCTACAAATGTTATTTTGAGCTGAAATTTCACATGGATGCTTAAAGTTGACTTAATTTCAAGTTGACTAATTTAATTTGGACGAAGTCCTTAGAGTTTGGAATATTTATATTTTGGCCCCTAATTAGTGAAACAAGTAATCAATGATGTTAGAATGCTCCGTTTGGTTTGAAGTTTATCACGAGTGCTATTTGCATGTTTTATTGAGTTAGATAACTGAATTATGTATTATCATACCTTGTATGTAAACTATAATATATAACATTTTAGGCATCCACCACTACCTTATCTGTTTAGGGTGATGTGACGTTTCAAAAAAACTCTTGTAGTACGAGAAATCTCAATCGAAAAAAATATTCAATAAACAATTGAGAAAAATCTTAAAGCTTTTCATAATAATCTCAATTATTTTCTGAAATTTAAAAAGTTTTAAAATTTAGTTTTATTGATTTTTAACAATACTCAGTATTTCAACAAAATTACCTTTTTTTTTTTTACTTTTTTGTTTAATTTCAATTGTAATATCTCTCTTTTTTTGTAGATACATAACTGAATTAAATATTACCATACCTTGAATGTAAACTATAATATATAATATTTTGGGCATTCAATACTATCATATCCGTTTAGGGTGATGTGACGTTTTATGAAAACTCTTGTAGTACTAGAAATCTCAACCTAAAAAGTATTTAACAAATAATTGAGATAAATATTAAAGCTTTTCATAATATTCTCAATTATTTTGTGAAATTTGAAAGGTTTTAAAATTTAGTTTTATTGATTTTTAACAATACTCAAAGTATTTCAACAAAATTACCCTTTTTTTACTTTTTTGTTTAATTTCAATTGTAATATCTCTCTTTTTTTGTAGATAGATAACTGAATTAAGTATTACCATACCTTGAATGTAAACTATAATCTATAACATTTTGGGCATTCAACACTATCATATCCATTTAGGGTGATGTGACGTTTTAAGAAAACTCTTGTACTACTAGAAATCTCAACCTAAAAAAGTATTCAACAAATAATTGAGATAAATATTAAATCTTTCCATAATATTCTCAATTATTTTGTGAAATTTGAAAGGTTTTAAAATTTTGATTAGATTAAATTATAATATGGATATGCGAGGAATCAATCCCCATACCTCTCGCATGCTAAACGAGCACTCTACCATATGAGCTACATCTTCATGTTTTGATATATTTAATTTTTTAAAACTAAGAGACAATAATTTTATTTTATTGCAACCCATATTCAAGTTTATTTGAACCCAAAATTTTTATATCAACAAGGCCTTTTTTATATTGTCCTTCAACATTCAATCAGAGATCTAAATTTCCTATAAATAACATGATAATATTAAATTTGCAATTTGAAAATATTTGGTGGTTCATTTTGTTGTTCACCTTCTTCACAGTTTATTTATTTTAGATATTGTATGTGGGATCTTACTATATATTGTTTGCTTTCAGAAATTCTTGTTGGCTAGTTAATTGTAAAATAAGAAAACTATGGTTAAAATTGAAGAAACATGTGATTATAAATAATATGTCTTTTTAAAGTAAAAATCTCTCAAACTATCTTTTTTTTTGTGTTTTAGATAACTAAATTATATATTATTGAACCTCGTACAAAAACTAAAATACATAATACTTTGAGCCCCCATCACTATCTTATCCGTTTAGGGTGATGTGATGCTTTAAGAAAACCCTTTTTGTAAGAGAAATTCCAAGTTAGAAAAAAAATCAATAAATAATTTAAAATAATCTTAAAGCTTTTCATGATAATCTCAATTATTTTGTTAAATTTAAAAGCTTTTAAATTTTTATATTTTGAATAAATAAATCTTATTAGGTATTCTAGTAAAAATAATGTATTTCTTTACTCTTCTATTTAATTTGCATGGTAATATGGAGATGGAACGTATTGATCCTCATACCTCTTGCAATCAACGAGAGCACTCTACCATATGAGCTTTATCCCACTACTTTTTTATATTTATTTCTTTAATACCAAGAGACAATAGTTTTATTTTATTGTAAATCAATTTCAAATTTATATGAAACATATATTTTTATAACAACCGGACTTTTTCAAATTGTCTTTCTACAATCGATAAGAGGTCAAAATTTCTTATGAACTTACATTAAAAAATTGTATAATTTGAAAAATATATGGTGGTTCGTTTTATTGTTCACCTTCTATACAATTTATTTATTTTTAATAGCGAATGTGTAATCTTATTTTGTATTGTTGTTTGATTTTAGAAAACATTATCGACTTGGTAATTGTAGAATAAAAAAAATATAAATAAAATAGAAGAAATATGTGATTATAAATAATATAAGTCATTTTAAAGTAAAGAATCTCTCAAACTATACCTCTCTTTTTTGAGATAGATACCTAAATTATATATTATCAAATCTCGTATATAAACTATAGCATATAACACTCCGGGCATCCATAGTTATCTTATCCTTTTAGAATAATGTAACGCTTCAAGAAAATAATTGTAGTAAGAAAAATCTCAACCTAAAAAAATATTCGATAAATAATTAAAAATAATCTTAATGCTTTTCTTAATATTCTTAATTATCTTTTGAAAATTTTAATAAAGTATTTTAATAGTAGTATATAACATTTTTTCTAATTTTTTGTTTAATTTCTATGATCATATGGAGATGCGGGGTATCGATCCCCGTACCTCTCGCATGCGAAGCGAGCGCTCTACCATATGAGCTACATCCCCACGTTTTGCTGTATTTATTTGTTTAATGTTAAGAGATAATAGTTTTATTTTACTGCAACTCATTTTAAAGTTTATATGAAACATATATTTTTATAACAAACGGACTTTTTCAAATTATCTTTCATCAATCAATCAAAGTGTAATATATTATTGTTTAATTTGAAAAAATTAAGTGTGTAATTTGAAAAATATTTGGTGTGCATTTTGATTTTATCTTCTTTACAAGTTATTTATTTTTGATATCCAATGTGAGATCTAATTTTTTATTATTGTTTGTTTTTAGAAAACCTTGTAGACTCTTTAATTGTAGAATAAGAAAAATATAATTAAAATAGAACAAGTATGTGATTATAAATAATATAAGTCTTCTTATTTGTTTACCTTCTTTACATTTTATTTGAACAAAATATTTGTATACCAACAAGGGGAAAATTGACATAAATATTGCAGGGAAAAAATATTTCCCAAAATATGGATACCTGAAAAATATTTCTCAAACTATTGAACTTTTAACAGTAATTTTAAAATTGGGTTGAAAAAAATCCGATTATAAAAAGTGTTTTTCTAAACAAATTAAATCTAAGAAGGGCTCAAGAGAACCCGATTTTTAGCAGTGAATGCACTGTTCATGGCAACATTGTTCATGGTAAAAGCTGATGCATGGCAGTGGTCTGGTTGGTCTCTGGCCTGCTACGTGGCACTGTTCATGACAGTGGCAGGTCTAGGTGAACAGTGCATAGTCGCGTTCTCCTGAGCGCTTCTTCTATTTATTTTTAAAAAAATATTGTTCATAACCAGATTCTTTTGAATCTAAATTCAAAGTTACTTTAGAAAATTCAATAGTTTGAGAAATATTTTTCAGGTATCCATATTTTAGGAAATAATTTTTTTTTTATAATATTTATGTCAACTTGCCACCAGCAAGGCGTTTTCATATTGTCCATCAACAATCAATCAGAGATCTAAATTTTCTATAAACTAACATGATAATATTAAGTGTGCAATTTAAAAATATTTGATGGTTCATTTTGTTGTTCACTTTCTTCACAATTTATTTACTTTAGATAGTAAATGTGTGATCTTATTTATACTGTTTGTTTTCAGAAAGCCTTGTTAACTAGTTAATTATAGAATAAGAGAAACTTAGTTAAAATAAAAGAAATATGTGATTATAAATAATATAAGTTTTTTAAAGTAAGAATCTCTCAAATTGTATCTATCTTTTTTGAGTTAGATGCCTTAATTATATATTATCAAACCACGTATATAAACAATAATATATAACACTTTGGCCTCCATCTCTATCTTATCCGTTTAGGGTGACGTGACGTTTCAAAAAAATTATGTAGTACTAGAAATCTCAACATAAAAAAATTTGATAAATAATTCAAAATAATCTTAAATTTTTTTAGTATATTCTCAATTCTTTAGTAAAATTTAAAAGGTTTTAAAATTTGTTTTATATATTCAACAACTCATTAAGTATTTCAATAAAAATAATATATTTTTTTTACTATTTTATGCAATTTCAATAGTAATATAAAAATACAGGGTATCAATCCCCACACCTCGCGCATGTAAAATGAGTGCTATTCCATTTAAGCTACATTCCTATATTTTGTTATTTTTAATTTTTTAAAGCTAAGAGACAATAGTTTTATTTTATTTTAACCCTTTTTCAAGTTAATATGAACTATATATTTTTTTTATCAACAAGGCCATTTTCATATTGTTATTCAACAATCAACTAGAGATCAAAATTTCCTATAAACGAACATGATACTATTAAGTATGCAAATTAAAAATATTTAGTTTTCATTTTGTTGTTCACCTTCTTCACAGTTAATTTATTTTTGATATTGAAAGTGTGATCTTATTTTATTTTGTTTGTTTTCAGAAAGACTTGTTGACTAGTAAATTATAGAATAAGAAAACTGTAGTTAAAATAAAAAAAATGTACTTAAACTATATTTCTCTTTTTTTGAGTATGATACTTGAATTATATATTATCAAATCTTGTATATAAACTATAATATATAACACCAGTGGCGGTTCTAGACAGACGAGGTCCCCTAAAAAAGAGGGCCCCAAAGTTTTGATAAACTACAATCATTAGATGATGTTAATATAAAAATACATAAATTTTTTTTGAAAATGTTAAAAATAAAGTTGAGTTGTAATTGTTAAAACGTTATAATTATTTCTTAAATGCGAAAATTGATTATAGAATCTTATTAATTATTCTTATTTTTATTGCTTCTATATAATTAGTAAGACATTGGACAGACACACTAGAAACGATCGCACAGGGGGCCTAGCAAGGACATTCGCTTCTAAGAGCTACTATTTTATAACTAGTGAAGGTTATGTATAATTACATCTAAGGACCTTAATTTATTAAATTATATAGGCACCCCAAAATCTTATCTGTTTAAGGTGATGTGAAGCTTCAAGAAAATATTTATAGAACGAGAAATCTCAACCTAGAAAAAAAACTTTGATAAATAATTCAAAATAATCTTAAAGCTTTTCATAATAATATAAATTATTTTATGAAATTTAAAAGCTTTGAACATTTGTTTTATATTTTGAACATCTCATTAAATATTTCAATAAATATATAAAATCTCAACGTAGAAAAAAAAAACTTCGATAAATAATTCAAAATAATGTTAAAGCTTTTCATGGGGTAACAATCCTCATACCTCTCGCATGCGAAGTGAGCGCTCTACCATATTTGCTACACCACCACCTTTTTTTTATATTTATTTGTTTAAGGCCAAGAGACAATAGTTTTATTTTACTGCAACTCATTTTAAATTTATATGAACCATATATTTTTATATCAATCGACCTTTTTCAAATTATCTTTCTATAATCAATTAAAGATCAAAATTTCTTATGAACTGACATGAAAAAATTGGGTAATTTGAAAAATATATGGTGGTTCATTTTATTGTTCACCTTCTTCACGGTTTATTTATTTTTGATATAGAATGTGTGATCTTATTTTATATTGTTGTTTGATTTCAAAAAGCAATTTTGACTTGGTAATTGTAGAATAAAAAAATATAAATAGAAGAAATATGTGATTATAAATAATATAAGTCATTTTAAAGTAAAAATCTCTCAAACTATACCTATCTTTTTTGAGATAGATACCTGAATTATATATTATCAAATCTCTTATATAAACTATAGCATATAATACTTTGGGCATCCATAATTATCTTATCCGTTTAGGATAATGTGACGCTTCAAGAAAATATTTACAGTAAGAAAAATCTCAACCTAAAACAAATATTCGATAAATAATTTAAAATAATCTTAAATCTTTTCTTAATATTCTCAATTATTTTTTGTTAAGTTTCATTAAGTGTTTTAATATATATAAACATTTTTTCTTTTTTTTTTGTTAAATTTCTATGATCATATGGAGATGCAGGGTATCGATCCCCGTACCTCTTGCATGCAAAGCGAGCGCTCTACCATATGAGCTACATCCCCACATTTTGTTATATTTATTTGTTTAAGGTTAAGAGATAACAGTTTAATTTTACTACAACTCATTTTAAAGTTTATATGAACCATTTATTTTTATAACAATCGACCTTTTTCAAATTTTCTTTCAACAATCAATAAGAGATCAAAATTTTTTATGAATCGACATGAAAAAATTAAGTGTTTAATTTGAAAAAATATTGGTGGTTCATTTTATTCTTCACCTTTTTTATAGTTCTTTTACTTTTAATATTGAACGTGTGATCTTATTTTTTTTTTATTTTTGTTTGTTTTTAGAAAGCCTTGTCGACTCATTAATTGTATAACGAGAAAAATATAATTAAAATAAAACAAATATGTGATTATAAATAATATAAGCCTTTTCGCTTGTTCACCTGCTTTACAGTTTATTTGAACCAAATATTTATATACCAACAAGGGCTTTTTTATATTGTCCATCAACAATCAATCAGAGATCTAAAATTTCTATAAACTAACATGATAATATTAAGTGTGCAATTTAAAAATATTTGGTGGTTCATTTTGTTGTTCACCTTCTTTATAGTTTATTTAATTTAGATATTAAATGTGTGATCTTATTATATATTGTTTATTTTCAGAAAGTCTTATCGACTAGTTAATTATAGAATAAGAAAAATATGATTAAAATAGAAGAAATACCTGACTATAAATAATATAAGTTTTTTAAAGTATGAATACCTCAAATTATCTCTCTTTTATTGAGTTAGATATTTTAATTATTATATTATCAAACATTGTACGTAAACTATAATGTATAACACTTTGAGCCTCCATCACTGTTAACCTAGAAAAAATTTCAATAAATAATTCAAAATAATATACTCAATTATTTTGTGAAATTTAAAAGCTTTTAAAATTTATTTTATATTTTGAACATCTCATTAAATATTTCAGTAAATATAGTGCATTTTTTTTACTTTTGTGTTTTATTTCAATGGTAATATGAAGATGCGGGGTAGCGATTCCTGTACCTCTCGCATGCAAAGCGAGCGTTCTACCATATAAGCTATATCCTCATATTTTTTATATTTGTTTATTTAATGATAAGAGACAATAGTTCTATTTTATTGCAAGCCATTTTCAAGTTTATATGAACCATATATTTTTATAACAACCGACCTTGTTCAAATTGTTTTTCAGTAATCGATTAGAGATAAAAATATCATATGAACTGCCATATAAAAATTAAGTGTGTAATTTGAAAAATATTTGGTGGTTCATTTTATTGTTCACCTTCTTTACAGTTTATTCATTTTTTATTTTAAATGTGTGATCTTATTTTATATTGTTTGTTTTTGTAAAACCTTTTTGACTAGTTAATTATAGAATAAGAAAAATGTACTTAAATAGAAGAAATATACGATTAAAAATAATATTAGTCTTTTTAAAGTAGGAATCCATCAAATTCTCTTTCTTTTTTTTAGTTAAATACATGAATTATATATTATCACACATCATATGTAAACTATAATTTATAACACTTTGGGCATCCATCACTATGTTATCCATTTAGGGTGACATGACAATTCAAGAAAACTCTTATAGTACTAAAAATCTCAATCTTGAAAAAAATATTCGATAATTGAAAAAAAATCTTAAAGCATTTCATAATATTCTCATTTATTTTTTTAAATTTAAAAGATTTTAGTTTTATTGATTTTTAACGACCCATTAAGTATTTTAATAAATATAATATTTTTTTTGTTTAATTCAATTATCATATGGAGATATGATCCTCGTACCTCTCGCATGCGAAAAAGCTCTCTACCATATGAACTACATCGCCACGTTTTATTATATTTATTTGTTTAATTCTAAGAGACAATGGTTTTATTTTATTGCAAACCATTTTAAAATTTATATCAACCATATATTTTAATAACAATCAACCTTTTTCAAATTTTCTTTCCATAATCAATCAGAGATCAAAATTTCTTATGAACTTACATGAAAAGATTAAGTGTTTAATTTGAAAAATATTTGATTGTTCATTTCATTGTTCACCTTCTTTACAATTTTTTTTATCAAAGAATTTTTTACCTAACATTCTCACCTTGTTTGCAATTTTGACAAGTTCTTCAGCATAATCTTTTACTAACTCTGACTCCTTTATTTTCTTCATTTCAAATTCACGAAGTAAATTCGTTATCACGTTCTTCGTTCTTTCATTCTCTTTATATTATTCTTTAAGATCCTAGATTTCTGTAGCAAAATTAAAGTGTATTATTTTCATAAAAATTGATGGTGAAATCGTAGAAAATAGGTTAGACTTGGCTTTAGCCTTTTTTTATCCTTTTCTCTCTATGATTCTTCATTTGAGCCACCATTGGATTCGTCGGAAGTGGAGTAATTTCATAATCTTCTTCCACTGCATCCCAAACGTCAAGATCTTACATATGAACACTTATCTCAACAAACCAAATTTGGTAATTTTATCTGTTGAAGACTGGTGGTGCCTTTGTAAAGCTTGTCTCTTTCATTTTTGACAGGTCCCTCTAGATAAAGAGCTCTATGATACCAATTATTGATTTTTGAACTGTATGAAAAAGAATAACAAAGAGAAATAAGAAAGGTTGTATGAGAGTATATTTTTATTCAATGTAAAATGTTCAATTTATAGAGATATTTCTAATAAGAGATAATAGGAAAATATAGTTAAAATCTGAAATATAATTTAACAAATTAATATTTTAACTTTTAAAAAGATTTTACTCCGACCGCATATCTTTGATTTGATATTTGAAAGATTTTAAGTCACATTTTTAACATTCTGCTCAAAGGGAAGCTTACACCTGATGAGTTGTATCAACTCTCTCGTGTTTTCACTATGGATGTTGCTGACACTGTTGCTGCTTTTACAAATGTTAAATCATCTTCTAAGTTTCTATGTGTTTTGGATATATGGCATTGCATCTAGGACACCCTTCAAGTAGTGTTCTTAAGACAACCTTGTATTCATGTTGTAACATCCATTATAAAAGGGTAAATAAGTAAAATGATAATATTAATAAAAATATATTCATATATAAGCCCTATCTCGAGTAGGTCAAAACTTTTTTTGATCTTTTATTCGAATCAAAAGGAGACTCCTCATCTCCCTCACCCACCCCCGAACTAGACCCGATCTCCATCATCGGCCGACCGTGTCTCTCACCGCCGGCACCGTTGAGTTCATCGCTGTCTCTCGGTCTCAACCCCTCTCTTTACGCGCATAACCACCGTCCGATTGTCCGTGAATCTTGGCTAAAAGTTTCACCGAACCTGAGGTTAAACCCCATCTTTGTTCTCCGTCGTTTCGTCCTCCGATCAGCATCGTGTCAGCACGTCGCCAGCACCACCGTGCTCTCTAAGGTAAGGCTAGAAAAACCCCTCTGAAAGCATTACCGATCATTGCCGGTAAAGACCCATCATAGATCGCGGTCGTTTTTCGTAAGTAGGTGAGTTTTGGCTTGTTTTGGGTTCATTTTTGATTTTTTTCTGCTTGTTTTTGTTGATTTCGTGTTGATCTGGAGAAAATATGCGTCATCGAGGCGATTTCTGGCCACCCTGGATGGTAGCCTGGAGCCAGTCGGTCTAAATCGGCTCGAACCGGTCTTAAACCGATCAACCCGAGCCGAATCGATCCAACTAGAACCGAACCGGTCAACCGTTGACCTGACCCGTTGATCGACTTGACTTGTTGACTGACCCAACCCGTTGACCATTAACCGTGACGTCAGTATAATGTCAGCGTTGACTTTGACTGCTGACATCAGCATGACGGCAGGATTTACTTTGATTCCTGATGTCAGCATTGACTTTGACCAAAAAAGTAAAAATTTTCAAAAACTACTATTCTATGTTTTCGACGTCCTGAGTCCATTCGTGAAGTCCGTTTTTCAAAATTCAATCTCGAAAGCCTCCAAATTGGACTTTAAAGTCTTGAGTCAAACTTTTTCTTCTAAGTTAAGTCTAGTGCTTTGTTTAAGGTCTAATACCGATACCTGATTAATTATAGATCTCACAGTTCTCCCGATCGAGTACCGACTTAGCCCGACACCTTCCGTTTCGATCAGTCTCGAGATACGATCGTGACCCGTATATATTTTAAGTTCCAGTGAATAAAGCTAATTTCTAGATGCCCGTATTGACTTAAATTTTATCTTGTGTCCTTAAGGTCCACTACTGATGCAGAGCGAGACTCGAACGCCCAGTAGGTCACCTGTCTGTCTTTGCCCACTACGAGGTGTGTTTCCTTGTGTGCTATATGACTATTTACTACTATTTTTCATGTTTTAAAGAACATATCATGTGCATATGACTGTTTTTACGGGTTTTGCATAGACGTTAATTTTAAATATAAGCATGATCATATTCTGTTTTTACTATATGCTTGACATGTCCTATAAGATATTTCCCGATCTGGTATATGCATGATATTTGATTATATCTTAGCACTATTATCGTTATTCATGCTATTACCGCATGACTGTCACTTTAAGACTGGGGTGATGAGTAGTGTTTGAGACTCAGTTCAATCTTGATCCAGCTGGTAATTTCGCTTCTTTACGGTTCCTAGCTTTGGTTAGGGTAATTCCGCCTGTTATCGGTTCCCATGCTATAATCGGGGTAATTTTGCCTGTAACCTAAGGTGATTCCTTAGGCCGGTACCTTCCCCCTGTCGGGTTTAGGTTAATGCCTGTATCAGATACGATTCTGGAGAACTATATCCAGGAGTTTGGTTGGAGGGTAGCATAACAAATATGCATGAACTATTTTTTTTGTATTACTATTTATATGTTTAATTTGTGATTTTTATACACACTGTTGGAACATACTGGGCTTCGTAGCTCATACCCGTTTTCTTTCCCTTTTAGATAGCCGTAGATAGGCATCCCAGATTTGGCACTTGGAGAATCTACTTGTTTTCCAGTTATTCTTTGAAGTAATGTTTTAAATTTCCAGTTTGCGTTTAGAGTGATATGTGCTATTTTGTTAATGATGTTTTTAATACTCATCATGTCGGACATCGGTTTTGTGAGTTATTTTGTGAGTAATTATGTTTTCAGGACACCTTAATGTAGTAAAACTTGTAATATCTCGATTTTGGGGTTAGTGTTTGGGCTTTAGTTAGGAGAATTCAATTTGGGTCAAATTGGATTCTCCGATTCGTTATTCTGGGGAAATATAAAATAAAAATATTTTTAATTAGAAAAATAATAATTTTAGAATATGGTTTAAAAATATTAAAAAGATGTTTCAAAATTAAAAGAATGTAATTTGAACTTTAAATTGATTTTTAATTGTGCTTAATTATGCATTGGTGACCAAATTGTAATTTTTGGAAAGCAATGGAGGATTTAATTTGTAATTTTTGAAAATTGTTATTTTTAGTGACTAAATTGGAAAGCAAGCTATACTTAGAATCTTTAGAGCGCCATAAACCCAATTTAATTTTTAAATAATGATTTATTCACCAAAATGATTTTTAATTAGTTTATTAAAAGATGATAATTATTTTCTCACTTAACCACTTATTTTCTCTCATATATTTCTCTCATTTTTTCTCCATTTTTATTCATCTATTTTCTTCAATTCCTTGTTAATTTTTCCACCTTTTTCAACAAGAATTACTTCATTTTAATCATCTCTCCATTCTTTATAAAGCCTAATCATCAATTTTACTAAAACGACAATAATTTGCAAGGAATCAAGAAGAGAAATTCTCATCTTTTTGGTGGATAGATCTCAAAGGTAATTTGCTGGATTTTAACTCTTTTTCTAAGGTTCTTTATTGAAATTCCCAAGTATTAGCTTGTTAATCCTTAAATGAAACTTGATTTTATGTTTTCAATGTTAGATCTAATGATTTTATGAATGTTCTTGTGAAATCTTTTTAGATCTCATTCAATGCTGTAATTAGATGGATTTAATTATGTTAGTATGTCAATTAAATGATTAATTGAATCTTCAATTGATGGTACATTAATTTAATCCCGGAATAATTCAATCAATGTTGTTTTAAGGTGATTTTCAATTGTTTTAGGGGATGTTTTAGGTGTTCTAATGTTTCTGGAGGTATAAGGATGGTTTAGATGTGTTTTTGGTTCATAATTGAAGTGGATTAGATGTTAGAATCATTAGGTTTTGGGTTGATGTTGTTCGGATGCGTTTCAACTTAGTTTTCGGTGTTTTCGGCTAAGTTTTCGATGGTTTTGTGGAGGTTTGACGTGGCTTTTGGTTTGAGCATGTTATGATGCAAATATGTTCTGTTTTTAAAGATGTAGAGGTAGTGCAAGAAGGTGCATAAGTGGCTGGTGCATTGGCGTTGCCATCGAAGCATCAACAAAGGCTCGTTTTGCTTGTCGGTGAGTATTTTCGGACTTAAAGCGAATCATATTGGTACGGTACTATTTGGGGGGCTATGGAAGAGTGTGAAAACTATCCATAGTTCAAGAGCAAGTAAAGCAAATGTTTTTGGTTTATTAACATGAGTTTCGGCTATATTCGGTAAAGGCATTGATGTTGGTAATGCAATGAGATTTTTGGAAATGCATAAACATGATTTTGAATTGATGCATGCATGAGAAATACTTGCTGAAAATACATGGTTTAAAAAGACATACATGGTTATGGAAAACATGAAAAAATGAATTTAGAATATATGTGGTTATTTACCTTCAAATTAAAGGTGCCATTGGGCATGACTTTCGGTTCATTTGTTGAGCATATTATGGATGCATTATGAGCTAAAAATGAATTGGAATATTATGTGGTTATTTGCCTTGAAATTGATGGTGTCGTTGGGCATGACATTTGGTTCATTTGTGAACATATTATGCATGCATTATGAGCAGCAAATTATCATGCACATTTGATTATGATATTGGCTTAGTGACACTAACTTTAGATTCGAATACGAATGACATGTCATTAGGATTGTCTTAAGTGCACTATAAACATTATTGAGAATAAAGAATATTGCTTACACGTAACAAGGGTGACTTTGTGTCCAATCGTGCGTGGTAGAGCCGCCTACACGTAACAAGGGTGACTATGTATCCAATCGTGCATGGTAGTGCTATAATGGTGACTTCATGTCATGTCAATGGTGACTTTATGTTATATCAGTGGTGACTTCGTGTCATATCAGTGGTGACTTGGTGTCATGTCAATGGTGACTTTGTGTCATGACAAGACTAATGGTATCTAACAATGGATCCGTGTATTCGGTAAACTTAAGGTTCACAATAAGTGATCACTAGAAGCCAATATGCATACATGGATTAAAAGAGAACATTATGCATTATTCATAAAATGTATTGATAATGTTGAACATACTCAAGAAAGTGATTTGATATTATAGACATGAACGTGGAATGTTAAGAATGCACATTTTTTTAATGATGCATTGCAAAATATGGTTTCATTATGGTTTTAAAATAGATGCATTGATAAACTTGTGTAGAGCTTCCTCACTAAGCATGTTTGCTTAGGCTCCCTTTTCATCCTTGAAGAAAAATAAAGGCACTCGGGACTATATTCGGAGCAAGGAAACCAAGGGGAAAGGTTACTTCAAGTTTGGTATGTTTTGACAAATAAGTTGGGGCTTGGCAATGTGTAAACCCAACCTATGTGAGGAATGTGAACTTGACTTTGGTTTATATTGAAATAAGACCTATATTGCTTGATTGTTAATTGATGAACTATGATGATGTTTGGATTGTTGAAGCATGTACTTGTATGGTCGTTATATTTTTAGTCATGTTCTAGGTAGCATGCCTATAGTTTGCTTGATATTCTTGACGTTAATAATCATGTGTTATATATTGTTATTTATGCTTAGGATTAATGCATATAGTTAATAGTGATTGACGGTTGTATTTGAGCCGGTGATGTTCACTTAGTGTGATAGAATTTTAAAGTTCCAGGCCTAAAGTTTCGAAACCTTAGGGAAGGTTTCGAAATCTTTGCCAAACGGTTTTGAAACCTTCAGGTAGGTTTCGAAACCTTGCGGGCAATTTTAATTCTGGAAAGTTACTAGACGCGAAAAGTTTAGAAACCTTCAGAGAAGTTTCGAAACCTTTTATATAAAGTTTCGAAACCTTTATGAAAGTTTTCGAAACCTTTGGCTGCTAGAAATTGATAGTTGCTGGAAATTGTATTTTAGTCCCGAATATCTTTCTTTGTTCTATTAGGGTATCTACAGATGTTATTTTAAGCTAAAATTTCACATAGATGCATAAAGTTGATTTAATTTCAAGATGGCTAACTCAATTTGGAAGAAGTCCTTATAGTTTGAAAGATTTACATTTTGGTCCCTAACTTAATGAAACATGCAATTGATAAAGTTAGAATGCTCTGTTTGACTTGAAATTTTCTGTGAGGGATACTTGTATGTTTAATTGAACTTTTATGAAAAGAATTTCTACTTTGTTATTAGAATTTAAAAGTTTTACGTTTTAGTCCTTAATTTACTTAAGTGTTTAATCGGATGTTTGTTTATGATCGGATTGTTTCCGTTAAAGCCTTGTATGAGACCTTGACATGTAGAAATACAATTATGCATCTAGAAGAAGAAAAAATATAACGGTTTTAGGGTTATTTATCGAATCAGACCTTCGAGGGTTTTGTTTGATATTCCCCATGTAACCTATTAGTGTCGATTCCGTCTAGGCCGGGCTAAGGAGGTTACATTTGGTGGTATCAGAGCCAGGTTTGTAAAGTATGTAGTTGGTTGGTTAAAGCATGTGTAGGATTGCTAAGTTGTGTGCTTAAATGTGCGATTGATCATGATATGTGTAATTGAGCATGATATGTTGTTGGTGTGTGAAAATCTATTCATGATGGTTGTACTTTGAGTAATGATGGTTAAACTGGGGTTATCGGTTATATATTGCCAATGCCAACATATTTTCAGATGCTCTCAGTTTTCCCTTGGATCTTACCCGCATGTAAGTTTATTTTGTTTTAATATTATGTTTTAAACTGTTTGTTTAAAGTCTTTAGGAATATGCTTATGAGAAGTAAGTCACAAGCTAGTGTTGGTATGAACATTGATGGTCAAGATTAGGGATGAAACGACTACTAGGGAAGAGTAATTTCTTCCTCCTCCGTGAGTGTGCCTTCGATAGGTAGGAAGGTCAGTTTACGGTGTTGCACCGTTCTTTTGGGTGCATTTTGGACTGCTGAAGTTCGTGCAACAGTTGCTAATCTAACTAGGGAGTAGTTAACAAGTTAGTAGTTGAAATTGTTGGAATTAAGAATGTTATTTGTGAGTATGAACAATAATCATGCATAGAGTAAGAGTACATATATGTATATATCTATAGATAATGTAGGACATACATGCATTCTTGAGCATGACATTAGAAATTGCATTTACATGCACATGCACTTGTGTAGGCATTTATGAGGACATACAGGAAATCATGCATACATTTGTTCACACTTACGAACCACATAGTTCCGGCAACAACAAAAGCTGCAAAAAAGACAACAGCTATACTACTGGAAAGGACGGTTTCAATATTTCCCATACGTAATCCTTTATATAAACGTTGGGGCGGACGGACACTAAGATGGAATAAGCCCGCTAATATGCCCAATGTCCCCGCTGCAATATGATGAGAGGTTATTCCTCCCGGAACAAAAGGATCAAAACCTTCCATGCCCCACGCCGGATTTACAGGTTGTACCTTGCCAGTTAGTCCATAAGGGTCGGACACCCATATTCCAGGACCATACAATCCTGTTACATGAAATGCACCAAAGCCAAAGCAAGCCACTCCTGAGAGAAATAAATGAATTCCAAAAATCTTGGGCAAATCCAAAGAAGGTTTTCCTGTGCGCTCATCACAAAAAATTTCTAGATCCCAATATACCCAATGCTAGATAGCTGCCAAGAAGCACAAGCCAGAAAACACAATATGTGCTCCGGCCACACCTTCGTAACTCCAAATACCCGGATTTGTTATAGTTCCCCCTATAATACTCCAACCGCCCCATGAATTGGTTATTCCTAAACGAGTCATGAAGGGTATAACGAACATACCTTGTCTCCACATTGGATCAAGAACGGGATCGGAGGGGTCAAAAACGGCTAATTCATATAGAGCCATTGAACCGGCCCAACCAGCAACCAGAGCCGTATGTATTATATGAACAGAAAGCAAGCGACCGGGATCATTCAATACAACAGTATGAACACGATACCAAGGCAAACCCATGGAAATACCCCTTTATCAACGAAAAATAGACACTATGTAACTTTATTGCATTGGAATACCTCCCCTTTTCGGTGATTCTTTCAGAGAAAGGATTAATATTTGTTCTATTCCATTAGTAATAAGAGAAGAATTCGTCTTAGAAGAAAAAAGAAAAGAGAAGCAGATCTATTCTATACCCGATAAATATCAATACACAATGGGGGTTGATCCTATTTTTTATGAATGAACGTATCCCTATTTGTTTTGTTCATCATTCAAAGGGCCTATTGGTAAGAATTCTCTTTCATTCATTCTGTCTTTCTTTATTTTATGGCCTTATTCTTATTCTATCTATGTATAAAATATGATAAAGGCCAATATTATTAAGACCACTATTATGCTTCCACATCAAAGTGAAATATAGTATTTAATTCTTTTTCTTTCCTTTCATGCCTATTGGTGTTCCAAGAGTTCCTTTTCGAAATCCCGGGGAGGACGATGCATTTTGGGTTGACGTATAGTGCGACTTGTCAAATATAATGGGTCATATGGGATTCCCCCGTTCTCTCGCCCGATCGAGATATCCTTTGTTTCGACAAAAAAATGATTGATTGAATTATCAAAAATTTGTAGCGTGAAGTCTAATGAAGTGCAATTAGAGATCTATTTCATTTTTTTGGGGGGGTATCCAGATTAATATTTTCAATTAGAATGATTTATGGTTGGCTTGGTTGGACCGATAAAATGAAGCATCTAGGCCTCGTTTAGAAAAAACCCAATTGGTAATATATTTATGATTACCACCTATATCATAATCATAAATCTTTTTTATTTTAAAATTCGAAAATTATAATATAAATAGAAATAAGAGCGATTTCAAACTGTTAATCAATCGAATAATATGAGAAATACGTTGAATATTTGGCGGAAAACGTGAAAGAAAAAGGAATTAAATTAAAATAAAAAAGTAAATGAAATCATAGCAAAAAGACGTGGTATTAGGTCATTTGTCCTATATGCGCAAATCAAAATCGGGCAGATTTTTCCTCGGAGTAGAGCATAAACCTAATAAAAAATTGAATAAAAAATTTATGAAACCCATTCAGGAACAAGAAAATGACATCGTGATTTGGATTGAATTCCAATGAAAAAAAATAGATCAATGAAAAGTTTGTGCGATAAGTTTAGCGAATTTTTTCTATATTTCTATATTATAAGAAAACGGGCCAAAACTCATCTTTCTTTAATTTCATTTTGAATTTCATTTGATTTAAAAAATGTAAGAAAAAGCCCCTTCATTAGAAATTATAAGTTAGAGAAATTAGAAGTTAGAAAAGGCCCACTAGAAAAAACGAAGGATGGTTGGAATCTAAACATTGATTTTTTTTCACAATTTTTGTTAAACTGTATGCATCAAATGGTGCTTGTACGGCTACTAAGGGATACAATTTTATCCTAATCAACCGACTTTATCGAGAAAGATTACTTTTTTTAGGCCAAGAGGTTGATAGCGAGATCTCGAATCAACTTATTGGTCTTATGGTATACCTAAGTATAGAGAATGATACCAAAGATCTGTTTTTGTTTATAAACTCTCCTGACGGATGGGTAATACCCGGAGTAGCTATTTATGATACTATGCAATTTGTGCAACCAGATGTGCATACAATATGCCTGGGATTGGCCGCTTCAATGGGATCTTTTCTCCTGGCCGGAGGAGAAATTATCAAACGTCTAGCATTCCAGTCAAGCCATGATCAAAGGTCAACGCGGGAATAAGGAGCTATTTTAGAAAATAGAATAAAGTGTCATAGTTTAATATGGAGTTGTATTCTTTTCCTTTTAAAACATTTTCCTTATGTGGAAGACTTTAACTTAGGCTTGGCCTATATAGGTCGCCCATTAGGGTTAGGAAGAAAAGATCGGATTCTCATAGAAAAACCTAAAGCCGCAAACTACACCATTATGTTCTAAGTTCTCTTTGAGGCTTAGGTTGTTTGTAGAGTTGGGAAAGAAAGTTGTACTCTATTTGATATTTATTAATGCAAATCTTATTTTCATAATTTATTTGTCTCTTAGCGTTTACTCTTCTTTGCATATGAGCTCCGTAAGATAGTATATAAAGAAAAACTATTTATCTAATATCAGGAGAGTTAGGCTCAAGAAACGAGAGAGTACAGTCTTTACTCAAGGGCATCAACTAATTCGCCAAGGGTTTCAACGACTAAAAGGATGCATGTGTTTGGTTGTTGTTCATCCTTGATTCACGCGGGAGGTATTATCAAGACATGGATTTCAATAGTTCTTCGAGCTTAAGGATAAGAAGGATACATACAAGGATGCTTTTTCGAAATATGGAAAGTTGAGTTATCGACAAGGCATAACCCCGCCTAGGCAGCTGCGGCGACCTTTAGTGCGACCAGCCGAGATGGCAAGTCAACCTATTGCATTAATAAGTGGATAATAAGTGCAACTGGATTCCCCTCTAGAAAGCACTAAACCTGGCTTTATTGTAATTATTATAATTCATAATCTTTATTTAGTTCTTAATTTAGTTACTTTAGTTATCTCAACCATTCAACTACTTGTGTTTTTACTTTTACAAACTGTAGGTTTAAGAAGTAGTGAGGTCGATCCAGTCTCTATGGGTTCGACAATCTTAATTACTACAATTTGGCGAAAGGTGGAAAAGCATAGGACTTCTAAGCCCTCACCAAATTTGGCATCGTTGTCGGGGACTAGTGTTCAACTTTATTGTTAATTATTTTTACACACTTTTATTTTTATTTTTATTTTAGTTTTTCTTTAACTAACTAGGGTTGTTCTGTGTATGATCATGTCCAATCCGTCCAAAGTCAAATACTCTTACGATCCAGAAATCAAAAGAACAACGAGACATCTGAAATAAAGGGTAAGATAAAGAATGAATTCTGCACCTGGCAAGTAGAACAACACTAGCATGAATACCGCCGAGGCAGACAATCGTGGCGCATTCGTAGTTGTTGATCCAGAAAACCTTCCAAGACAGGACCGTGTACGCACTATCCGCTATTATTTGGAGGAAGACTTGAATGGATTAACCCCTGTTGTCATTACAACTAATATCGAGGCAGAACACTTCGAACTTAAACCTGTCATGTTCAACATGATCAACACTGATGAGTGCCTAAAAGGCAGTTATTTACTATCTTTCTCATGGTACTTTAAGCATCTAATATACACCCACTTGAACCGAATTATGAACTCTTTGCGTAAATATTGGATATTCCGTTATTATTACTTACAAAGTCAATATTTATAGAGAATATAGATATTATTATATATTTTGTACATGCAGGAATATCCAGAGTCGAAGCGGCAGAAAAGCAGTGTTGCGGTCGAGGCAGAAGACAAGGCCGCGGCGGAATCTAGTGTGGTAGCACCAACAATGGAGGCACGATGAAAGATAAAAATATAGAGAACATTCTGGAAGATACAGCGCATCAATTGGACCAGGCTAGCGCGCTAAAAGCCCAATTCAAAGATCAAGCGGGAAAACCCTTCTAGAAGGCGGCAAACTTGGAAATATTAGATTCCTTGAAGAAGACTTATTCCATACTCCAAGTTAAAGTCTATTTAGGAAAGGTTTACCCTAGGTTAAGACTATAAATACCCTAGCCAGACACATTGTTTAAGAGAGTCGTTTTTTAGAGAAATCCTTCTTCCTAAGAATTGTACTTAACGATAATATGTTCTAAATTTCTTAGGGATAAGTGAAGGTTGTCGATATTAGTGAGAGTAGATTGATTCTTGTATCTTTGTTCTTATGCAATAATAAAATCAAAGTTTGCTTATCCTATTGCCATTCTTTGTTCTTGCATTCAAGCTCGAGAGGGAAGTTTGTAAGTAATCTATTTATCTAGCATCGAGAGGTGTAGATTCACGAAAGTGATAAGTACAGTGTTGTAGACACTAACTCGACCTAAAGATAGGTTAAGAGTTTCAGCAGCTAAAAGAAGTATTGGATTGGTTGGTGGTTATCATTGATTTACGCTAAGAGGTATCGTCAAGGACCGATCATCAACAATACTCTGACTCAGAGATGAGCTGAGTCACTTACGGACACTTTGCTGAACTTTGATACCTCTGCCCAAGAGCAAGAGATTGCTGCGGTAGAGAACACCAATACTGCCGAGACTGTATCTGTAGTACTGTCAAAGTAGTGTTGTGTAATTGCATTGGACAAGAAGAAGATCAATTGAATCCACTAATTGACGCAGCTGGATCCTACCCACTTTCTCTTTATCATCTTCAACCTTTTATTTTATGTTTTGTTATTTATTTAGTTATTTAGTTAAACAAATCAACTCATCTGTGTTTTTACTTTCTTTTCAGGAGCAAGGGAACGAGAGGAAACATATTAAGTATACCAATCCCTGTGGAGACGATACACGATATACTTATTATTTTATTACTTGACGATGTGTACACTTGCACTTAAATTGCGCTTATACAAAACGCATCAAGTTTTTGGCACCGTTGCCGGGGATTGACAACTAAATTTATTTTTCTTTATTTTCTTACTCTTTAACTATCCTTTATCTAACTTTAACTTTAATTATTTATTTTTATTTTTATTAACTTTTATTTATTTGGTTTATGACCAGGGCAAATCCGAGTGGACCGTTGTACTAGTTGGATTCTGAGATTGAACGTACAAGACACCATCTGAGACGAAATCTGTTTCAAGCCATGGATGATCCACCAAGAGGACAAATTCCACCTGTTGATCATAATGTTCTACCACCAGCAATACCGCAGTAGCCACTGCCGCAGCCATTGCCGAGGTAGTCCACTGTTCGAGACTATCTGGTGGAAGATTTAAACGGACTCAACCTGGCGTAGTTACCCTAGAAATCGAAGCAACTCACTTTGAGCTCAAACCAGTGATGTTCAACATGTTGAACATAATTGGACAGTTTAGTGGGTTTGCTATTGATGAGTGCCTAAAAGGCAGTTATTTACTACCCTTATCATGGTACTTTATGCATCTATTATACACCAACTTGAACCGAATTGTGAACTCTTTGCGCAAATACTGGATATTCCGTTATCATTACTTACAAAGTTAATATTTATAAGGAATGCAGATATTATTACATATTCTATACATGTAGGAATATCCAGAGTAGAAGCGGAAGAAAAGCAATGTTGAGGCCGAGGCAGAAGACAAGGCTGCGGCAGAATCTAATGTGGCAGCACCAACAATGGAGTCACAATGAAAGATAAAAATATAGAGAACATCCTGGAAGTTGTAGCACACAAATTGGACTAGGCTAGCGCGCTAAAAGCCCAAGTCAAAGACCAAGCGGGAAAACCCCTCTAGAAGGCGGCAAACTTGGAAATATCAGATTCCTTGAAGAAGACTTGTTCCCTACTCCAAGTTGAAGTCTATTTAGGAAAGGTTTGCTCTAGGTTAAGACAATAAATACCCTAGCCGGCCATATTGTTTAGAGAGCCGATTTTTAGAGAAATCCTTCCTCCCTAAGAATTGTACTTAACGATAATATGTTCTAAACTTCTTAGGGATAGGTGAAGGTTGTCTATACTAGTGAGAGGAGATTGATTCATGTATCTTTGTTCTTATGCAATAATAAATAAAAGTTTGCTTATCCTATTGCCATTCTTTGTTCTTGAATTCAATCCCGAGAGGGAAGTTTGTAAGTGATCTATTTATCTAGCATCGAGAGGTATGGATTCACGAAAGGGATAAGTACTGTGTTGTTAACACTAACTCGGCCTATACTCTTTTGGAGGCACTAAGGGGTAGGTTAAGAGTTTCAACAGCTGAAAGAAGTGTTGAATTGATTGGTGGTTATCTTTGATTTACGCCGAGAGGTATCGTCAAGGACTGGTCATCAACAACACTCTGACTCAAAGATGAGCTGAGTCACTTACGGACACTTTGTTGAAATTTGATGCCTCTGCCCAAGAGCAAGAGATTGCCGCGACAGAGGAATACCAATGTTGCCGAGGCGGTATCTGTAGTCCTGTTGAAGCAATGTTGTGTGATTGCATTGGACAAGAAGAAGATCAATTGAATCCACTAATTGACGCAACTGGGTCCTACCCGTTTTCTCTATAATCGTTCTCAACCTTTTATTTTATGTTTTGTTATTTAACTATTTAGTTATATAAAACAAATCAATTTATTTGTGTTTTTACTTTATTTTTAGGAGTAAGAGAACGAAGGAAGACATATTAAGTATATCAATCCCTGTGGAGACGATACAAGATATACTTATCATTTTATTACTTGACGACGTATACACTTGCACTCAAAATAGCGCTTATACCACGCCTATCAAGTTTTTGGCGCCGTTGCCGAGGATTGGCAACTAAATTTTGTTTTCTTTAATTTTCTTTCTCTTTAATTATTAGTTATCTAAATTTAACTTTAGTTTTATTTTATTTTTGTTTTTATTAATTTTTATTTATTTGGTTTATGACCAGGGCAAATCTGAGTGGACCATTGTACGAGTTGGATCCAGAGATTGAACGTACAAGACATAATCTAAGACGAAATTTGTTCCAAACTATGGACAATCCACCTAGAGGACTTGTTGATCATAATGTACTGCCGCCAGCAATGCAACAACAACCAATGTCGTATCTATTGCCGAGGCAGCCTACTGTCAGAGATTATTTGGTGGAGGATCTGAACGGACTAAACCCTGGCGTAGTTACCCCTGAGATTGAAGCAACTCACATTGAGCTCAAACCAGTAATGTTCAACATGTTGAACACGATTGAACAATTTGGTGGGTCTGCTACTGAAGATGCAAGGCAGCATCTTAAATCCTTCATGGAAGTGTGCAACTCTTTTAAGATTCAAGGAGTCCATGAAGATATTTTGCGCTTAAAAATATTCCCCTATTCACTGAGGGATATGGCGAAGACTTGGTTGAATGGAATCCCAGCAGGATCAATCGGATCTTGGGAAGAACTTTGCCGAGAATTCATTATGAGGTTCAATCCAACAAATCTCTATGACAACATTCATAATGAAATTACATCATTCCGGCAAGATGAAGATGAACCGATGTACGAGGTATAGGAACGTTACAGAGAACTATTAAATAAATACCCCTTACATGGTTTTCCCTTGTAGACGCAAGTTTTTATGTTCTATAATGCTACTAATGCCTCCACAAGGATGATGCTAGATGCCTCCGTAAATAGGACACTTTTAGATAGAGCACCCGTGGAAGCCATTGAAATTCTAAACAAACTCGCAAGGAACGATTTCCAATTTCCCACATCGAGGCGAAGAGGAATGAGACGTCATGCCACAACTCATGAATTAGATACATCAAGTTCGGTGGCAGCACAATTGGCTTCTTTGACCAAGATGGTTCAGAACATGCAAAACCAAAGAAGCATACATGAGGTTAAGGCAGTCAACTCATCAGATTATATGCCAGATGAGGAGACCGGTATATATGTTGGAAATTATAACAGAAACAATCCAATGATGTCCAACAATTATAACCCATCTTGGAAAAGGCATCTGAACTTCTCTTGGAGTAACCCTAATAATGCCTTGAATCCAACTACCCTAGCCCCTAGATTTTAGCAGCAGAACCAGAACCTACCGCAGCAGAACACTCAGCAGCACATGCCGCAGCAACAGGTACAACAACAACAGTCTCTGAATGCACTGGCTAATTCTCTCACAGCTTTCATGTCAAAGACTGATGCCTACATGATGGAGAATAGCCGCTTCATGAAGCGTACTGATGACTTCATGAACAGAACGAAGATGAGACTATAGAACCAGGAGACTGCAATAAAATCCCTAGAAACCTAGGTTGGTCAATTTGCCCAACGCCAAAATACTCGACCACCTGGAGGTGTACCTAGCAATACTAAAGTTGCTAAGGTATTAGGCCACGAGTAATGTAAAGTAATCACCACCAGAAGTGTCCTACAGCTGAAAAATAAAGAGGGAACCTCAACTGAAAGAGTCCAACCAAAACAGCAACCACATGAGGACTTAGAGGCTGAGCACGACCCTGTCGAAAGCTCTGCCATGGCAACAAAACCAGCAGTATCAGAACCACCCACCGAGGCAGTTGTAGAAAAATTCACCCCAGGTATAAAACTCAATATCCAAGGAAATCTAGAGGACATCAGACTACCACCTCCTTTTCCACAGAGGTTAAAGGAGTAAAAACAGGACCACCAATTTCAGAAGTTCCTTGACATTTTGAAGCAAGTCCATATTAACTTGCCTTTAGTTGAGGCAATTGAACAAATGCCTAATTATGCCAAGTTTTTAAAGGACATAGTATCCAAACGACGAAGGCTAGGAGAATTTAAAACGGTGGCAGCCACTGAAGGTTGCATGGCAATACTACAGAATCGCATGTCACTGAAATTAAAAGATCTTGTCTGCTTCACAATTCCCTGTACAATTGGAGATGGTTATAAAGGAAAGGCCCTATGCGACTTGGGAGCAAGCATCAACTTAATGCCCAAATCAGTTTTTTAGAAACTCGGAATTGGACGGGCAAAACCAACAAGAATACTGCTCCAACTTGCGGATCGGTCTTACGTGCATCCTGAAGGCAAAATCGAGGACATTCTGGTGAAAGTTGACAAGTTCATTTTCCCTGCCGACTTTCTTGTCCTTGACTGTGAAGCTGACAACAATGCACCGATCATATTGGGTCGATCTTTCCTAGCTATTGGACGCACTATCATTGATATGGAGAATGACGAGCTCATAATACAAATCAAGTTGAACGCCTTCCACAATCTGCCAAATTCAGACGCTCCAGTAGAATGTAAGGCTTTCCATACACCAAATAAGGGGACTAAAATATCCTGCCTGGGCAGCATGCTCGACAGATTATTCGGTAAAAGAATAAAACCCAAAGGAGTAGCCGAATGTACCTAAGGGACTGGCCAACTCATGCAGACAGACAGGGGTCAGAGAGAGATAACAAAAATGGGAGATGCATTCACATGCACTCCACAAGTAACCTAATCTCTTCCCTTCACTTTTAATTATTATATTAGAATTTGTATATACAGTCTTATTTTTAGCATTATTTATTTTTAAGTATTCTATTATTTTCAGTATTTTTTTATTTTACTTTATGATCAGCAAATTTTTAAGTGATGAATACAGGAAAATTTTGCCACAGCAGGAAGTCTGCTGCCGTGGCAGCACCGTGTCAGAACCATAGAATTACCAACGGGTAGAAATAGTGTAACGACTATCTGCCGAGAAATCCGTCGCGACAGTAACAGTGCATCCAGACAGTAAATGCCTAACGGCTAGTATTTTTAACAGTCATATTTTTACAGCCTATATAAGCAGACTTATTTAATTGGCATTCTTGTTATCCTTACTTTCTTGAACAATCTTACTCTCACTACTTCGTGCAATTTTCAGAACAATCTCTATTAACTCCAGAAATTCTCAAACCACCCTACACAAACAGTTCTATGGCTTATTACGTAAGATTTGCCCCAACCACTGTTGCTGAAAGATTCAACCGATCATTTGTTGCTCGACAACTATGGGAGGAGCAAGAATTTCAACAAAACAATGATATCAACTTCGGCATTGAACCATACTTATTCGACAAAATTTAGCATCAGGATTGAGAGGATTTCTTTCTACAGACTCAAGCAGTAAATGCCATAATTTTACGGGAGTTCTACACATATGGGCCGAGCAAGGATACTCTCTTTGTCTACTGTCGAGGCAAACCTGTACAACTTGATGCCAAAGTCATAAATGACTTTTATGGTCTCACACCCACACGAGATGATCATGCCGACCACGTAGAAAGTATCACCACTCAAGACTATGAGGAGATTAAGGATGAGCTTTGTTACAACAACACTTCATGGGAAACCAGTGCCCATAAGGGTTCAGTAACACGGCAGAGTCTAATACCCGAGGCCAAGATGTAGTGTACGTTTGTCAAAAGACGACTTATCCCAAATTCCCACAATAGCACAGTGGATAGAAAAAGACTGGTGTTGATCCATTCCATCATCAAGAAGAGAAGCATCAACGTTGGAGAAATCATCCTTCATGAAATCCATGAATACGGTAAGAAGGAACGCGGACCATTATACTTCCCCTGTTTAATCTCTACCTTGTGCATTAATGCAGGAGTTCCATTCGAAGATACGGATGAATACATGCCAACTAGGTTGGGATGGACAAGAGACTTCTGCCACCGAGTTATGCAAATAACACATGCAGAGCCTATTCAGGCAACACCGCAGTAGTTCACTACCGACTTCACCATCGGAGGTTAGTATTCAATAGAAGCACCAGCATTTGCCAAACCGACGGCCGAAGCAGACCCATACAAAGAGATTTTACAAAGGATGTCAGCCATGGACCTTCATCAACAGCTCTACATGGAGTACCAGCGCGATTTCAACACGTCTCTAGCCAACATGATGATGCAAAGCTTTCTACATCAAGGGGCACAATTTCCTGAATTCCCAGCCAATATGTTCGTCATTGCCGCCCCTTATACTGATACAACACCTACCCCAGGACCGCAACCATCTTTCCTACCACGGCCGCACCAACAGTACTATGCTGCCGAACCGTCCAGGCTAGCAAGGTCTATCGGAGTATAATCTACTAGCCAAAGGCCATCCAAGAGGCGGGTTGTCTTTAACTCTCCCCAAAGAGAACCAATTCCTATGCTAGTCTTAGCAGGGATACACTATCCCTCGAGATTGATGAATACCACAGTTCATCCCATAAATTAGCAAGACCCACTGTCACGGCAGGAGGAGGAACAAAAATCATGGACACTAACGAAGAAGGGGATGAGGTTACAACACCAATGCACCACACACCACCCAACAGAGTACAGCCGCATCGGCAGGCCAAACAAAAGCAATCACTAGGACAAGAATCCATGAGAAAGGCACCAACAGCAAGGCCTAGGAGAATGCTTTGTACAAGCAGCTCCTCGTAGTCATTATAAATAATGCCTTACTGATCTCATCTTTTTCAATATTTTAATTATTGTTTATTTTATATTTTGAGCATTGAGGACAATGCTCGGTTTGAGTTTGGGGGAGATTGAAGGTGCAGAAGCACTATCGAGGCTACCCAATGCCTCGGCAATACCAAAAAAGGGAGTAAATTTTTACCGATTTTTTTTTATTCTCTTTTCTTGAATTTATGTTTGTAATCTTTTACTGCCTTATGTAAGCTTTGCTTTAGTTTACTCCTTTAAGGCTATAAAAATTTTTCTCCTTACCATGGCCAAGTACTATTTTGAAGGGATAACCATAGGATACTCATGGAATAAAACTTAGAAGCTTGCTTTAGGGTTAGACAAGAAAATAAACACTTTTTGGACTTGTTTGATTTAAGAGTTCTTTTAATAAACTTAGGTGATAAAGACTTAGAACTTGATGGAAAAATAACTAGAGGTGCCTATCACCGGCTCTAGTTCTGCTCTCCTTCGTACTAAAGGTGCCCGAAATTAGTTCTAGTATGCTAAATAGGTGTTACAAAAAGAAAAAGAATAAATAAGAAAAACAAAGAAGGAAAATAGAGAACACATATCTTGAGGTACCCAAAATTGGCTCAAGACTTGTTGTTTTAAGGAGATAGCTAATCCAAGACTCTACTTGTCTTGAACTTAGAGTTTATCTAAGAAAGCCTTGAATCAGCCTTGTCCATTAAACGCACACACTCACCTAGCCCTAGAGTTTGTTTCTTAGTAGAAGTCCTTGGGTAAACTAGTGGCTAAAAGGGAGAGATAGACATTACCATGATGGGGAGAATAGATGGAAAAGTAAGACCAAAGGGGAGTAAGGTTTAGCAATTTGATGTTTGGCATTGCTTGAGGATAAGCAATAGTTCGAGTTTGGGGATATTTAATGATTGCCTAAAAGGCAGTTATTTACTGCCCTTCTCATGGTACTTTATGCACCTGTTATACACCCATTTGAACCAAATCATATACTCTTTGCTCAAATATTGGATATTCCGTTATCACCACATACAAAGTTAATATTTATAGAGAATGCAGATATTATTACAATTTCTGTACATGCAGGAATATACAGAACCGAAGCGGAAGAAAAGCTATGTTGAGGCCAAGGCAGAAGATCGGCCGCGGCAGAATCCAGTGTGTCAGCACCAATAATGGAGGCGCTTCGAAAGACAAAAATATAGAGAATATTCTAGAAGACACAACGCATCAATTGGACCAGGCTAGAGTGCTTAAAGACCAATTCAAAGACCAAGCGGGAAACCTTTTCTAAAAAGCGACAAACTTGGAAATATCAGAATACTTGAAGAAGATTTGTTCCCTACTCCAAGTTGAAGTCTATTTATGAAAGGTTTACCCTAGGTTAAGACTATAATTATACTAGCCAACCATATTGTCTAGGAGAGCCGATTTGTAGAGAAAACCCTTCCTCCTAAGAATTGTACTTCCACGATAACATGTTCTAAATTTCTTAGGGATAGGTGAAGGTTGTTGGTATTAGTGAGAGGAGATTGATTCTTTTATTCTTGTTCTTATGTAATAAAATCAGAGTTTGCTTATCCTATTTCCATTCTTTGTTCTTGTATCTAAGCCCGAGAGGGAAGTTTGCAAGTAATCTATTTATCTAGCATCGAGAGGTGTAGATTCACGAAAGGGATAAGTACGGTGTCGGCGACACTAACTCGGCCTATACCCTTGTGGAGGCACTAAGAGGTAGGTTAAGAGTTTCAACAGCTAAAAGAAGTGTTGGATTGGTTGGTGGTTATCTTTGGTTTACACCGAGAGGTATCGTCAAGGACTGAACATCAACAGCACTTTGACTCAGAGATGAGCGAAGTCACTTATGGACAATTTGCTGAACTTTGATACTTCTGCCCACGAGTAAGAGATTGTCACGGCAGAGGAGCACCAACATTTCCGAGGCAGTATCTGCAGTACTATCGAAGTAGTATTGTGCGATTGCATTAGACAAGAAGAAGATCAATTGAATCAACTAATTGACATAACTGGATCCTACCCACTTTCTCTATAATCGTTCTCAACTCTTTTTTTATGTTTTGTTCTTTAATTATTTAGTTAGATAAAACAAATCATCTTAATTGTGTTTTTATTTTATTCTTAGAAGCAAGGGAACGAAGGAAGACACATTAAGTATACCAATCCCTGTGGAGACGATACACGATAAGTTATCATTTTATTACTTGACATCGTGTACACTTGCACTCAAAATAGCGCTTATACCATGCTTATCAGCAACATCTTAAATATTTCATGGAAGTGTGCAACTCTTTCAAGATTCAAGGAGTCCATGAAGATATTCTACGATTAAAATTGTTTCTCTATTCACTGAGGGATAGGGCGAAAACCTGGTTAAATGGTATCCCAGCAGGATCCATAGGATCTTGGGAGGAACTCTGCCAAGAATTCATTACGAGGTTTAACCCGACAAATCTTTATGATCGCATCGGTAATGAAATCACATTATTCTGGCAAGATGAAGATGAACCGATATATGAGGCATGGGAACGTTATAGAGAATTGTTAAACAAATGCCCACTACATGGTTTTCCCTTATGGACGCAAGTCTCCATGTTTTATAATGCTACCAATGCCTCCACAAGGATGATGCTAGATGCTTCCTCAAATGGGACACTTTTGGATAGAGCACACATAGAGGCCATTGAAATTCTGAATAAACTCGCAAGGAATGATTTCCAATTTCCCACATCAAGGCGAGGAGGAATGAGACGTCATGCCACAACCCATGAATTAGATACATCAAGTTCGGTGGCAGCACAATTGGCTTCTCTGACCAAGATGGTTTAGTATAGGCAAGCCCAAAGAAACATACATGAGGTTAAGACAGTTAACTCATCGAATTACATGCAAGATGAGAAGACCAGCCTATATGTTAGAAATTACAACAGAAACAATCCAATGATGTCCAACAATTATAACCCATCTTGGAAAAGGCATCCGAACTTCTCATGGAGTAACCTTAACAATGCCTTGAATCCAATTAATCAAGCCCCTAGATTCCAGCATCAAAGCCAGAACCTACCGCAACAGAACACTCAGCACCACATGCCACAACAACAATTACAACAATAACAGTCTCTGAATGCATTGGCAGATTCTCTCACGGCTTGTATGACAAAACTTGATGCCTAAATGATGGAGAATAGCCGCTTGATGAAGCGTACTGATGACTTCATGAACCAAACTGAGATGAGACTGCAGAACCAGAAGGCCGCAATAAAATCTCTAGAAACCCAAGTTGGTCAATTTGCCCAACGACAAAACACTAGACCACTAGGGCCTTTAGCTAGCAATACTGAAGTTGCTAAGGTCTTAGGCCATGAGCAATGCAAGGTAATCACAACCAGAAGTGGCCTACAATTAAAAGATAAAGAAGGGACCTCAACCGATAGAGTCCAACTAGAAAAGCAACATCATGAGGACTTAGAAGCTGAGCAGGACCCTGCCGAAAGCTCTGCCAAGGTAGTAGATCTAGCAGAATCAGAACCACCTACCGAGGCAGCTACAGATAAGTTCACCCTAGGTATTAAACTCAATATCCTAGGAAACCTGGAGGATATCAGACCACCTCCTCCTTTTCCACAGAGGCTAAAGAAGCACAAACAGGACCACCAATTTCAGAAATTCCTAGACATATTGAAGTAGGTCCATATCAACTTGCCACTAGTTGAGGTTATTGAACAAATGCCCAACTATGTCAAGTTTTTAAAGGACATAATATTCAAACGACGAAGGCTAGGGGAATTTGAAATGGTGGCAGCCACTGAAGGTTGCATGGCCATGCTACAGAATCGTATACCGCCCAAGCTAAAAGATCCTGGATGCTTCACAATTCCTTGTGCAATTGGAGATAGTTATAAAGGAAAGGCCCTATGCGAATTGGGAGCAAGCATTAACCTTATGCCCAAATCAGTTTTTCAAAACTTGGAATAGGACGGGCAAAACCAACAACAGTACTGCTCCAACTTGCAGATCTGTCCTATATGCATCCTGAAGGCAAAATTGAGGACATTCTGGTGAAGGTAGATAAGTTTATATTTCCTGTCGATTTTCTTGTCCTTGACTGTGAGGCTGACGACAATGCACCGATCATAATAGGACGACCTTTCGTTGCTACTAGACGCACCATCATCGATATGGAAAATGGCGAGCTCACAATGCGGATAAATGATCAACAAGTCAAGTTGGACGCCTTCCATACTCTTCCAAATTCAGACGCTCCAGCAGAATGTAAGACTCTCTATACATCGAATAAGGGCACTAAAACATCCTGCCTGGGCAGCACGCTCAGTAGATTGTTCGGTAAACGAATAAAACCTAAAGGAGAAGCCGAATGCACCGAAGGGATTGACCAACTCATGAAGAAAGATACGGGCCATCAAGAGAGAATAAAAGTAGGAGATGCATTTACATGCACTCCATAAGAAACATAATCTCTTCCCTTCTATTTTAATTTTTATATTAGGATTAGTTTATATATTATTATTTTCAGTATTTTATGTTGTTATGTCTTATTTTCAGTATTTCATGTTTTTCTTGTTTTGTTTAGCATAAATAAAGCTATGAATACAGGAAAAATTATGCCCCAGCAGGAAGACTACTGCCGCGGCAGTGTACTGTGTTAGAGCCGCAGAATTCCTAACAGGCAGAAATAGTGTAACGGCTCTCTACCGAGATATCCGCCGCGGCAGTAACTATACATCAAGACAGTAAATACCTAACGACTATATTTTTAACAGTCATATTTTTACAGCCTATATAAGCAGACTCATTGTTGTGCATTATTTACTCTTGCATTCCTGCTAATTTTGCTTCTTGGAACAATCTTGCCCTCACTATATCTTGAACTTTTCAGAACAGTTTCTATTTACTCCAGAATTTCTCAAACCTTTCTCCACGAACAAACAATGGCTTCTTACACAAGATTTGCTCCGACCACTGTTGCTGACAGATTCAACCGTTCGTTCATTGCTCAATAATTATAGGAAGAACAGGAATTTCAACAGAACAATGAAATATACTTCGGCATTGAATCATACTTGTTCAACAAGATTCAGCATCAGGATTGGAGGCTTTCTGTCTACAGTCTCCACCGGCAAATGCTACAATTGTGAGGGAATTTTACGCACATGGGCCGAGCAAGGACACCCTCTTTATCCACTGCCGAGGCAAGCCTGTGCAACTTGATGCTAAAGTCATCAACGGATTTTATGGCCTCACATCCACATAGGATGATCATGCCGAATTCGTAGACAGCGTCACCACTCAAGATTATGAAGAGATTAAAGATGAGCTTTGTTACAACAACACTTCATGGGAAACCGGTGCTCATAAGGGTTCAGTAACACAGCAAAGTCTAATACTCGAGGCCAAGATGTGGTGTACGTTTGTCAAAAGACGACTTATCCCAACCTCCCATACCAGCACAGTGGATCATAAAAGACTGGTGCTGATCCAGTCCATCATCAAAAAGAGAAGCATCAACGTTGGTGAGATCATTCTTCACGAAATCCATGAATGTGGTAAGAAGGAGCGTGGACCACTTTACTTCCCATGTTTAATCTCTACCTTGTGCATTAATGCAGGAGTTCCGGTCGAAGACACGGATGAATACACACCAACTTGGTAGGGGATGGACAAGAGATTTCTACCACCGAGTTATGCAAATAATACATGCAAAACCTGTCCAGGCAACAACGCAGCAGTTTACTACCGACTTTACCGTCGGAGGGCAATATTCAACAGAAACACCAGCTTCTGCCGAACCAACTACCGCAATAGACCCTTACCAAGAAATTCTGCAAAGGATGGCAGCCATGGACCTTCGCCAACAACGCTACATGGAGTACCAACGCGGTTTCAACACGTCTCTAGCCAACATGATGATGTAGAGCTTCCCACATCAAGGGGCACAATTTCCAGAGTTCCCAGCCAACATGTTCGTCTCTGCCGCCCCTTATACTGAGACAACACCTGCCTCAAGGCCGCAACCATCTTATCAGCCACGACCACATCAATAGTTTTATGCTGCCGGACCTTCCAGATCAGTCAGGTCTGTTGGAGTATCGTCTACTAGTCAAAGGTCATCCAAGAGGCGAGCTGTCTTTAACTCTCTCTAGAGCGAACCAATCCCTATTCCAGTCTCAGCAGGGATACACTATCTCGCGAGATTGATGAATACCATAGTTCATCCCATAAATCAGCAATACCCACTGCCACAGTAGGGGGAATCATAGACACAGACCATATGGACGAGGTAGAAAAAGGGGATGAGGTTACGGCACCGAAGCACCACACACCATCCAGTAGAGTTTAGTCGCATCGACAGGCCAAACAACATCAATCATCGGCACAAGGATTCAAACGAAAAGCACCAACAATAAGGCCTAGGAGAATGCTCCGTACAAGTAGCTCCTCGGAGTTATTATAAATATTTCCCTTACTACCTTTGTCTTTTTCCATATTTTACTTGTTATTTGCCTTATATTTTGAGCATTAAGTATAATGCTAGGTTTGAGTTTGGAGGAGATTGAATGTGCAGAAGTATTGCCGAGGCTAACCATTGTCGCGATATTACCATGAAAAAAGGGGAGTAAATTTTTTACATCATTTTTTCACTCGATTAATTTTTTTATTATTTTTTCCATTGCTTGAGGACAAGCAATAGTTCGAGTTTGAGGGTATTTGATAAGTGATCAAAAGTCCTATTTTTCATACCATTCTCCCACTCGATTATTGCTAGTAAAGGACAGATTTAATGACAATATTGGATAATTCTGCTTATTTCCATATTTCAGCATCTCAATACTTAATTTAGGAATTTATCTATTATTTAGCATCAAACAGATGCATCTGATGGTTTTCTTTCTTAAGACAGAAAACTACATCATAGGAATTACCAAACAAGAAGATGGATGCTGAAAGCTGAAGTTAAAATACAGATAAACACGCACCTCGGTAGCACTTTAATGCCCCGGTAGCACTTTAATGCCTCAACAACACTTTAATGCCCCGACAACACTTTTATGCCTCGATAGCAGTGTAATGCCTCGATAGCACCCGAAAAGGAAAATGTCAATATGGTAGGCGATTTGAAGAGAAAAATACAACAACTTGATGCGTTGTGTATAAGCGCAATTTGTGTGCAAGTGTACACGTCGTCAAGTAATAAAATTATAAGTATATCGTGTATTGTCTCCACAGGGATTGGTATACTTAATATGTTTCCTCTCGTTCCCTTGCTCCTTAAAAGAAAGTAAAAACACAAATGAGTTGATTTGTTTAACTAACTAAATAAATAAATAACAAAACATAAAATAAAAGGTTGAAGACGATATAGAGAAAGTGGGTAGGATCCAGCAACGTCAATTAGTGGATTCAATTGATCTTCTTCTTGTTCAATGCAATTACACAACACTGCTTTGATAGTACTGCAGATACAGTCTCGGCAGTATTGGTGTTCTCTGCCGCGACAATCTCTTGCTCTTGGGCAGAGGTATCAAAGTTCAGCAAAGTGTCTGTAAGTGACTCAGCTCATCTCTGAGTCAGAGTGCTGTTGATGACCGATCCTTGAATATATTTATCCCTTTTAGCTGCTAAAACTCTTAACCTATCTCTAGGCCGAGTTAGTGTCTACAACACCGTACTTATCCCTTTCGTGAATCTACACCTCTCGATGCTAAATAAATAGATTACTTGCAAACTTCCCTCTCGAGCTTGAATGCAAGTGATAGGCGTGGTATAAGCGCTATTTGAGTGCAAGTGTACACGTCGTTAAGTAATAAAATGATAAGTATATCGTGTATCGTCTCCACAGGGATTGGTATACTTAATATATTTCCTCTTGTTCCTTTGCTCCTGAAAAGAAAGTAAAAACACAAATAAGTTGACTTATTTTATCTAACTAAATAATTAAATAACAAAAAATAAAATAAAGGATTGAAGACGATATAGAAAAAACGGGTAGGATCCAGTTGCGTCAAGTAGTGGATTCAATTGATCTTCTCCTTGTCCAATACAATCACACAACACTGCTTCGACAGTACTGCAAATACCGCCTCGGCAACATTGGTGGTCCTCTACCGCGACAATCTCTTGCTCTTGGGTAGAGGTATCAAACTTCAACAAAGTGTCCAAAAGTGACTCCGTTCATCTCTGAGTCAAAGTGTTGTTGATGACCAGTCCTTGACAATACCTCTCAGTGTAAATCAAAGATAACCACCAACCAATCCAACACTTCTTTCAGCTGTTGAAACTCTTAACCTACCCCTTAGTGCCTCTAAAAGAGTATTGGCCGAGTTAGTGTTAACAACACCGTACTTATACCTTTCTTGAATCCATACCTCTCGATGCTAGATAAATAGATTATTTGCAAACTTCCCTCTCGGGATTGAATTCAAGAACAAAGAATGGCAATAGGATAAGCAAACTTTGATTTATTATTACATAAGAACAAAGATACATGAATCAATCTCCTCTCACTAATATCAACAACCTTCACCTATCCCTAAGAAGTTTAGAACATATTATCTTTAAGTACAATTCTTAGGGAGAAAGGTAGGTTTAAAGGATTTCTCTCTAAGTCGTTTCTCTCTAAGTTGGCTTTCTCTAATTCGGCTCTCTTAACATAGTGGCCGGCTAAGATATTTATAGTCATAACCTAGGGTAAACCTTTCCTAAATAGACTTCAACTTGGAGTAGGGAACAAGTCTTCTTTAAGGTATCTGATATTTCCAAGTTTGCCGCCTTCTAGAAGGATTTTCCCGCTTGGTCTTTGAATTGGGCCTTTAGCATGGTAGCCTGGTCCAATTGGTGCGCTACATCTTCCAGAATATTCTTTATATTTTTATCTTTCGTTGCGCCTCCATTGTTGTTGTTGTCACACTGGATTCTGTCACGGCCTTGTTTCTACCTCGACCATAACACTGCTTCTCTGCCGCTTCTGCTCTAGATATTCCTGCATGTACAAAATATGTAAAAATATTTGCATTCTCCATAAATATTGACTTTGTAAGTGATGATAATGGAATATATAATATTTGAGCAAAGAGTCTATATTTCGGTTCAAGTTGGTGTATAATAGATGCATAAAGTACCATGGGAAGGGTAGTAAATAACTGCCTTTTAGGCACTCATAAGCAAGAACCAAGAATGACAATAGGATAAGCAAACTTTGATTTTATTATTAGATAAGAACAAAGATACAAGAATCAATCTCCTCTCACAAATATCGACAATCTTCACCTATCCCTAAGAAATTTAGAACATATTATCGTTATGTACAATTCTTAGGGAGAAGGATTTTTCTAAAAAACGACTCTCTTAAACAATGTGGCCGGCTAGGGTATTTATATTCTTAACCTAGGGTAAACCTTTCCTAAATAGACTTCAACTTGGAGTAGGAAACAAGTCTTCTTCAGGGAATATGATATTTCCATGTTTGCCGTTTTCTAGAAGGGTTTTCCCGCTTGGTCTTTGAATTGGGCTTTTAGCGCGCTAGCCTAGTCCAATTTGTGCGTTGCATCTTCTAGAATATTCTCTATATTTTTATCTTTCATTGTGCCTTCATTGTTGGTGTTGCCATACTAGATTCTGCCGTGGCCTTGTCTTCTGCCTTGGCCGCAACACTGCTTTTCTACTGCTTTGACTCTGGATATTCCCTTCATGTATAGAATATGAAATAATATCTGCATTCTCTATAAATATTGACTTTGTAAGTAATGATAACGGAATATCCAATATTTGCGCAAAGAGTTCATAATTCGGTTCAAGTGGGTGTATATTAGATGCTTAAAATACCATGAGAAGGGTAGTAAATAACTGCCTTTTAGGCACTCATCAAATACCCCTAAACTCGAACTATTGCTTTTCCTCAAACAATGCAAAACATCAAATTGCTAAACTTTACTCCCTTTTGGTCTTACTCTTCCATCTATTCTCCCCACCATGGTCATGTCTCTCTCTCTGTTTTAGCCATTGGTTTACCCAAGGACTTTTACTAAGAAACAAGCTATAAGGCTAGGTGAGTGTGTGCGTTTTATGGACAAGGCAGATTCAAGGCTTTCTTAGATAAACTCTAAGTTCAGGACAAATAGAATCTTGGACTAAAGCTGTCTCCTTAAAACAAGTCTTGAGCCAATTTCGGACACCTCAAGATATGCGTTTTCTATTTTCTTCTTTTTCTTATTTTTTCTTATTAACCACCTATTTAGCATACTAGATCCAGTTCCAGGCACCTCTAGCACGAAGGAGAGCAAAACTAGAGCCAGTGATAGGCACCTCTAGTTATTTTTCCAAAAGGTTCTAAGTTCTTATCACCTAAGTTTATTAAAAGAACTCCTAAATCAAATAAGTCCAAAAAGTGTTTATTTTCTTTCTAACCCTAAAGCAAGCTTCTAAGTTTTGTTCCACGAGTACCCTATGTTTATACCTTCAAAACAGAACTTGGCCATGGTAAGGAGAAAGATTTCTATAGCCTTAAAGGAGTAAACTAAAGCAAAGCTTACATAAGGCAGTACAAGATTACAAACATAAATTCAAGAAAAGAGAATAAAAAAATTTCGGTAATACTGCAACACCTTCAATCTCCCTCCAAACTCAAACCGAGCATTATCCTCAATGCTCAAAATATAAGGCAAACAACAGAAAACAAGGATAGTAAAGCATAAGGGATTAAACAGATTCAGATTGTGATTCAGAAGAGCTACTGGAAGTAGTTGCCCTCCTAGGTTTTCCTGCTGATGCTTTCTATCGTGATCCTTGTCCTTGTGGTGTTGTGATTTTGCTTGCTCGGGCGGCTGTACTCTAGTGGGTGTTTGTTTCTGCAGTGGGGCCATAATTTCATCTCCTTTCTTTTTCATCATCTGTATGCATCACCTCTGTTCCTCCCTCTGCCTCGGTAGTTGGTATTCTCTCTTGGGTATGCGATGAGCTCTCATGGACATACTCATCAATCTGTCGAGAAAGACTATCTCCAGAGAAACTGCCAATGGGAATGGGACTCGGTGGTGGAGAGTTGAAAACAACTCTCCTTTTTGATGGTCGCCTACTGCTGGATGATGTGGCGGCCGTGCCTGCAGGTCTGGATGGGCCGACCGCGTGAAACTATTGTTGTTGCCTGGTGGTAAATAATGGTTGAGGCCCTGGAGCAGGTGTTGTCTCTGTGTAAGGTGCGGCAGTGACGAAAATGTTGGGAGGGAATTCTGGAAACTGTATCCCATGGGTGGGAAAATTCTAGATCAGCATGTTGGCAAGAGTGTTGTTGAAATCTCTTCAAAATCTGGAAACTGTATCCCATGGGTGGGAAAATTCTGGAAACTGTGTATGGTCCATGTGTGACATCCTCTTCAAAATCTCCTGATATGGATCTGCTACGGCAGAGGCTTAGACATTGCCAGGTGCTTCTGCTGTATACTACCCTCCGGCAGTAAAGTCGACAGTGAATTGTTGAGGTGTTTCCTACACTGGTCTGCTTGGGTGATCTGCATCACTCTGTGGCAGAATTCTTTTATCCAGCCTTGTCTTTGTGTTGTGTATTCATCGGTTGCTTCTATAGGGACACCTGCAGCAATGCATAGAGTAGAGATTAAACTAGGGAAATATAATGGACCTCGTTCTTTCTTACCGCAATTATAGATTTCTTGAAGAATGATCTCTCCAACATTGATGGTCCTTTTGTTGATGATTGAATGAATGAGAAACAATCTTTTTCTATCAATTGTGCTATTGTGGGAGATGGGCATGAGGCGTCGCTTGACAAATATACACCAAAGCTTGGCTTCGGGTTTAAGGCCGAGTCTTGTTACACAATCCTTATGGGCACCGATTTCCCATGGAGTGTTGTCGTAGCAAAGTTCATCCTTGATAGCCTCGTATTCCTCGATATTTGCTGCAAATTCACCATGTTCATCACATATGGGGATAACGCTATAGTAATTGTTGATTTCCTCGACATCAAGCTTTACTGGCTTGCCCCGGTAGTAGATGAACAGTATGTCCTTATTCGAATAATGCGTATAGAATTCTCTTACAATTGTGGCATTTGCTATGGGAGGTTAGAGGCAGAATTTTTCCCAATCCTGGTCTTCTATTCTGTCGAACAGGAATTGGTCGATGCCGTAGTTTTCTTCAATGGTGCGCTGGAATCCTTGTTTCTCCCATAACTACCGTGCAACGAAAGACCTTTGGAATCGTTCTGCTACGTTGCTATTGGCAAAGAGTTTGTATGTTGCCATGGAGGATTCGAATATTGATGGGATGTTCTTGAAAATAGGCTGTAAAGTGTAAGACTACGGGTAAGAATGCAGAGAGTATTTGTGAGATTTGAAAGATAGTTAAAACAAGATTGTTCAAGAAAGTAAAAATAGCAAGAATGCAAAAGTAAATAATCACAGCAATGAGTCTACTTGTATAGGATGTAAAAATATGACTGTTAAAAATATACCCTTAGGTATTTACTGCCTTGGTGTACAGTTACTGCGGCGGCGGATATCTCGGTAGAGAGTCGTTACACTGTTTCTGCCCGTTAGGAATTCTGCGACTCTAACACAGTACACTACCGCGGTAGCAGTTTTCCTGTTGGGGCATAATTTTTCCTGCATTCATAGCTTTATTTATTCTAAACAAAATAAGAAAAATATGAAATACTGAAAATAACAACATAAAATACTGAAAATAATAATATATAAACTAATCCTAATATAATAATTAAAATAGAAGGGAAGAGATTATGTTACTTGTGGAGTACATTGATAGGCGTGGTATAAACGCAATTTGAGTGTAAGTGTACACGTCATCAAGTAATAAAATGATAAGTATATCTTGTATCGTCTCTACAGGGATTGGTATACTTAATATGTTTCCTCTAGTTCCCTTGCTCCTGAAAAGAAAGTAAAAACACAAATAAGTTGATTTGTTTTATCTAACTAAATAATTAAATAACAAAACATAAAATAAAGGGTTGAAGACGATATAGAGAAAACGGGTAAGATCCAGTTGCGTCAATTAGTGGATTCAATTGATCTTCTCCTTGTCCAATGCAATCACACAACACTGCTTCGACAGTACGACAGATACCACCTTGGCAACATTGGTGGTCCTCTGCCGCGGCAATCTCTTGCTCTTGGGCAGAGGAATCAAAGTTAAGCAAAGTTTCCGTAAGTGACTCCGCTCATCTCTGAGTCAAAGTGTTGTTGATGACCAGTCTTTGACGATACCTCTCGGCGTAAATCAAAGATAACCACCAACCAATCCAACACTTCTTTTAGCTGCTGAAACTCTTAGCCTACCCCTTAGTGCCTCCACAAGAATATAGGTCGAGTTAGTGTTAACAACACCGTACTTATCTCTTTCGTGAATCTACACCTCTCGATGCTAGATAAATAGATTACTTGCAAACTTCCCTCTCGGGCTTGAATTCAAAAACAAAAAATGGCAATATGTTAAGAAAACTTTGATTTACTATTGCATAAGAACAAAGATACATGAATCAATCTCCTCTCACTAATATCAACAACCTTCACCTATCCCTAAGAAGTTTAGAACATATTATCGTTAAGTACAATTCTTAGGGAGAAGGGTCGGCTTTAAAGGTTTCTCTCTAAGTCGTTTCTTTCTAGGTTGGCTCTCTCTAAATCGGCTTCCTTAACATAGTGGCCGGCTAAGGTATTTATAGTCTTAACCTAGGGTAAACCTTTCCTAAATAGACTTCAACTTGGAGTAGGGAACAAGTCTTCTTAAAGGTATCTGATATTTCCAAGTTTGCCGCCTTCTAGAAGGATTTTCCTGCTAGGTCTTTGAATTGGGCTTTTAGCGCGCTAGCCTGGTCCAATTAGTGCACTGCATCTTCCAGAATATTCTTTATATTTTTATCTTTCGTTGTGCCTCCATTGTTGGTGTTGCCATATTAGATTCTACCGCAGCCTTGTTTTTGCCTCAGCCGCAACACTACTTCTCTGTCGCAACACTACTTCTCTACCGCTTCTGCTTTGGATATTCCTGCATGTACAGAATATGTAAAAATATCTGCATTCTCTACAAATATTGATTTTGTAAGTGATGATAATGAAATATCCAATATTTGAGTAAAGAGTCTATATTTCGTTTCAGGTTGGTGTATAATAGATGCATAAAGTACCATGGGAAGGGTAGTAAATAACTTTTAGGCACTCGTCATGCATGTAAATGCATTTCCCACTTTCATTCTCTCTTGCTAGCCTGTATCTTTCTTCATGAGTTGGCTAGTCCCATTAGTGTATTCGGTTTCTCCTTTGGGTTTTATTCGTTTACCGAGCAATCTACCGAGCATGCTGCCCAAGTAGGATATTTTAGTACCCTTATTCGATGTATGGAGAACCTTACATTCTGCTGGAGCGTCTGAATTCGGAAGAGTGTGGATGGCGTTCAACTTGACTTGTTGATCATTTATCCGCATTGTGAGCTTGCCATTTTCGACATCGATGATGGTGCATCTAGTAGCAAGGAAAGGTCGTCCCAATATGATCGGTGCATTGTCGTTGGCCTCACAGTCAAGGACAAGAAAGTTAACAGGAAATATAAACTTGTCGACCTTCACCAGAATGTCCTCAATTTTGCCTTCAGGAAGCACATAGGACCAATCTGTAACTTGGAGCAGTACTATTGTTGGTTTTGCCTATCCTATTCCAAGTTTTTGAAAAACTGATTTGGGCATAAGGTTAATGTTTGCTCCCAAGTCGGATAGGGTCTTTCCTTTATAACCATCTCCAATCGCACAAGAAATTGTGAAGCATCCAGGATCTTTTAGTTTGGGCGGCATGCGATTATGTAGCATGGCCATGCAACCTTCAGTGGCTGCCACCGTTTTAAATTCCCCTAGCCTTCATCGTTTGTATACTATGTCCTTTAAAAACTTGGCATAGTTGGGCATTTGTTCAATAGCCTCAACTAGTGGCAAGTAGATATGGACTTGCTTCAATATGTCTAGGAATTTCTGAAATTGGTGATCTTGTTTGTGCTTCTTTAGCCTCTGTGGAAAAGAAGGTGGTGGTTTGATATCCTTCAAGTTTCCTTGGATATTGAGTTTAATACCTGGGGTGAACTTATCTGTAGCTGCCTCGGCAGGTGGTTCTGGTTCTGCTGGTTCTACTGCCTTGGCAGTGCTTTCGGCAGGGTCCTGCTCAGCTTCTGAGTCCTCATGATGTTACTTTTCTTGTTGGACTCTATCGGTTGAGGTCCCTTCTTTATCTTTTAATTGTAGGCCACTTCTGGATGTGATTACCTTGCATTGCTCATGGCCTAACACCTTAGCAACTTCACTATTGCTAGGTAAACACCCTGGTGGTCTAGTGTTTTGTCGTTGGGAAAATTGACCAACTTTGGTTTCTAGAGATTTTATTGCGGCCTCCTGGTTCTACAGTCTCTTCTCAGTTCAGTTCATGAAGTCATCAGCACGCTTCATGAAGCGGCTATTCTCCATCATGTAGACATCAATTTTTGTCATAAAAGCCGTGAGAGAATCTGCCAATGTATTCAGAGACTGTTGTTGTTATACTTGCTACTGAGGCATGGGTTGCTGAGTGTTCTACTGCGGTAGGTTCTGGCTTTGATGCTGGAATCCAGGAGATTGAATAATTGGATTCAAGGCATTGTTAGGGTTACTCCATGAGAAGTTCAGATGCCTTTTCCAAGATGGGTTATAATTGTTGGACATCATTGGATTGTTTTTGTTATAATTTTCAACATATAGGTTGGTCTCCTCATTTGGCATGTAATCCGATGAGTTAACTGCCTTAACCTCATGTATGTTTCTCTGGGCTTGGATATTCTGAACCATCTTAGTTAGAGAAGCCAATTGTGCTGCCACCGAACTTGATGTATCTAATTCATGGCCTGTGGCATGATGTCTCATTCCTCCTTGCCTTGATGTGGGAAATTGGAAATCGTTCCTTGCGAGTTTGTTTAGAATTTCAATGGCCTCCGCGTGTGCTCTATCCAAAAGTGTCCCATTTGCGGAAGCATCTAGCATCATCCTTGTGGAGGCATTGGTAGCATTATAAAACACGGAGACTTACGTCCACAAGGGAAAACCATGTAGTGGGAATTTGTTTAACAATTCTCTGTAACGTTCCCATGCCTCATACATCGGTTTATCTTCATCTTGCCGGAATGATGTGATTTCATTACGGATGCGATCATAAAGATTTATCGGGTTAAACCTTGTAATGAATTCTCGAAAGAGTTCCTCCTAAGATCCTATGGATCCTGCTGGGATACTATTTAACCAGGTTTTCGGCCTATCCCTCAGTGGATAAGGGAACAATTTTAATCGCAAAATATCTTCATGGACTCCTTGAATCTTGAAAGAGTTGAACACTTCCATGAAAGATTTAAGATGTTGCCTTGCATCTTTAGTAGCAGACCCACTAAACTGTCCAATTGTGTTCAACATGTTAAACATCACTTGATTAAGCTCAAAGTGAGTTGCTTTGATTTCTGGGGTGACTACGCTAGGGTTGAGTCCATTTAAATCTTCCACCAGATAGTCTTGAACAGTGAGCTGCCTCGACAATGGTTGCGGTATTGGCTGCTGCGACATTGCTGGTGGCAGAACATTATGATCAACAGGTGGAATTTATCCTTTTGGTGGATCATCCATGGCTTGAAACATATTTCGTCTCAGATGGTGTCTTGTACGTTCAATCTCAAGATCCAACTCATACAACGGTCCACTCGGGTTTGCCATGGTCATAAACCAAATAAATAAAAGTTAATAAAAATAAAAATAAATAATTAAAGTTAAAGTTAGAGAAAGGATAGTTAAAGAGCAAGAAAATAAAGAAAAACAAATTTAGTTGCCAATCCACGGCAATGGCGCCAAAAACTTGATGCGTTGCGTATAACCGCAATTTCAGTGCAAGTGTACACGTCGTCAAGTAATAAAATAATAAGTATATCGTGTATCGTCTCCACAGGGATTGGTATACTTAATATGTTTCCTCTCGTTCCCTTGTTCCTGAAAAGAAAGTAAAAACACATATGAGTTGATTTGTTTAACTAAATAAATAAATAAATAAATAACAAAATATAATATAAAAGGTTGAAGACGATATAGAGAAAGTGGGTAAGATCCAGCTGCGTCAATTAGTGGATTCAATTGATCTTCTTCTTGTCCAATACAATTAAACAACACTGCTTCGACAGGACTGCAGATACAGTCTCGGCAATATTGGTGTTCTCTGCCGTGACAATCTCTTGCTCTTGGGTAGAGGCATCATAGTTCAGCAAAGTGTCCGTAAGTGACTCATCTCATCTATGAGTCAGAGTGTTATTGATGACCGGTCCTTGACAATACCTCTCGGCGTAAATCAACGATAACCACCAACCAATCCAACACTTCTTTTAGCTGTTGAAACTCTTAACCTATCTCTAGGCCGAGTTAGTGTCTACAACACCGTACTTATCCCTTTCGTGAATCTACACCTCTCGATGCTAGATAAATGATTACTTGCAAACTTCCTTCTCGAGCTTGAATGCAAGAACAAAGAATGGCAATAGGATAAGCAAACTTTGATTTTATTATTGCATAAGAACAAAGATATAAGAATCAATCTCCTCTCACTAATATCGACAACCTTCACCTATCCCGAAGAAATTTAGAACATATTATCGTTAAGTACAATTCTTAGGGAGAACAATTTCTCTAAAAATTGGTTCTCTTAAACAATGTGGCCGGTTATGGTATTTATATTCTTAACCTAGGGTAAACCTTTCCTAAATAGAGTTCAACTTGGAGTAGGGAACAAGTCTTCTTCAAGGAATCTGATATTTCCATGTTTGCCGCCTTCTAGAAGGGTTTTCCCGCTTGGTCTTTGAATTGGGCTTTTAGCGCGCTAGCCTGATCCAATTGATGCGCTGTATCTTCCAGAATGTTCTCTATATTTTTATCTTTCATCGCGCCTCCATTATTGGTGCTGCCACACTGGATTCCGCCGCGGCCTTGTCTTCTACCTCGGCCGCAACACTACTTTTCTGCCACTTCGACTCTGGATATTCCTGCATGTATAAAATATGTAATAATATCTGCATTCTCTATAAATATTGACTTTGTAAGTAATGATAACGGAATATCCAATATTTGCGCAAAGAGTTCATAATTCGATTCAAGTGGGTGTATATTAGATGCTTAAAGAACCATGAGAAGGGTAGTAAATAACTGCCTTTTAGGCACTCATCAAATACCCCCAAACTCGAACTATTGCTTGTCCTCAAGCAATGCAAAACATCAAATTGCTAAACCTTACTCCCCTTTGGTCTTACTCTTCCATCTATTCTCCCCACCATGGTCATGTCTATCTCTCCGTTTTAGCCATTAGTTTACCCAATGACTTTTACTAAAAAACAAGCTATAAGGCTATGTGAGTGTGCGCGTTTTTTGGACACGGTTGATTCAAGGCTTTCTTAGATAAACTCTAAGTTTAAGACAAATAGAATCTTGGACTAAAGATGTCTCCTTAAGACAACAAGTCTTGAGTCAATGTCGAGCACCTCAAGATATATGTTTTCTATTTTATTCTTTTTCTTATTTTTTTCTTATTAACCACCTATTAAGCATACTAGATCCAGTTCCCGGCACCTCTAGCACAAAGGAGAGCAAAACTAGAGCCAGTGATAGGCATCCCTAGATATTTTTCCAAAAGGTTCTAAGTCCTTATCACCTAATTTTATTAAAAGAACTCCTAAATCAAACAAGTCCAAAAAGTATTTATTTTCTTTCTAACCTTAAAGCAAGCTTCTAAGTTTTATTCTACGAGAACCCTATGGTTATCCCTTTAAAACAGAACTTGGCCATGGTAAGGAGAAAGATTTCTATAGCCTTAAAGGAGTAAACTAAAGCAAAGCTAACGTAGGGTAGTGCAAGATTACAAACATAAATTCAAGAAAGAGAATATTGTAAAAATTTTCAGAAAAAATTTACTCCCTTTTGAGTTTAGGAGAGATTGAAGGTGCAGAAGTATTACCGAGGCTAACCACTGCCGCGACATTACCATGAAAAAAAAGGGAGTAAATTTTTTCTATCACGTCTATTTTGGCCTTGTCAACTTCTATGTCGCGGCAGAAGATCTTGTGGCCTAGAACTATTCCTCATCATCTATGAATTAACGTTTTTCCCAATTTATAATTAGGTTTGTGTCTTCGCATCTTTTCAATAATTTTTTTAGATTGCCAAGGCAACTATCAAAATTATCTCCCAAAACAGAAAAGTCATCCATAAAGATTTCAAAATGGTCCTCAATCATGTCGGAAAAGATGGTCATCATGCATCTTTGAAAAGTGGCAGGTGCATTACATAGTCCAGAGGGCATCCTCCTAAATGCATATGTTCTGTATGGGCATGTGAAGGTTGTTTTAGCTTGATCTTCGAGGGCTATGGCAATCTGATTATAACCTGAATAACCATCTAAGAAACAATAATAAGGTTTACCAGCTAACCTGTCAAGCATTTGATCGATGAATGGTAACAGAAAATGATCCTTTCTTGTTGCTTGATTAAGTTTTCGATAATCCATACATACTCTCCACTCAGTTACAGTTCTTGTTGGAATTAATTCATTGTTCTTGTTTGATATTATCGTCATTCCACCCTTTTTTGATACGCATTGCATTGTACTTACCCATGTACTGTCGGATATAGGGTAGATGATTCCTATGTTAAGCCATTTAATAATCTCTTTTCTTACCACTTCCTTCATTGTATGATTTAATCTTCTTTGTGCATCAATGGTGTGTTTATGATCTTCTTTTCAGTAAGATTTTATACATGCATATTGATGGGATGATTCCTTTTAGGTCTACAATTGTCCAACCAATTGCCTTTGTATGCTGTCGTAGCATATCAGTAGCCATATTTCCTATTCAGGCTACAACTTAGCAGAAAAAATTATTGAAAGAGTATCATTTGATCCCAAATAAACATATTTTAATTGATCAGGTAATGGTTTTAATTCCAACTCTAGAGGTTGTCCTATAGATGATTTATGTTTCTTGCTTTTATTTGAAGTGTAATAAAGTGATTCAAAATACTTACCTGTGTATGTGGTCACCCAATTACTTTCTTCTGCTTGTTTATCCTGATTTTCTGTATTTTGATTATCTAGACATGGTTCTCCATAGAAGCAACGACCGCGATATTCTGCACTACTGCCCTGATGGGTTATGTCTATGCAGTTTGTTTCTACATCAAAGTTGAATTCAGTTTTGACTTTGATTTGTTGACTCTCATCTAATTCTTCTGGATGCCTTATAGCTTTGAACACGTTGATCTTTACTTGTTGATCATTCACCTGTATGATCAATTCTCCTTTTTCATATTCGAGCAATGTTCTACCTATGGCTAGGAACGACCTTCCGAAAATGATTGTGACGTTTTCATCTATTTCATAATCTAAAATCAAGAAGTTAGCGAGAAATATGAATTTATCTACTCTTACCAGGATATCCTCTATTTTTCCTTCTAGTTGTACGTAAGAGCGGTTTACCAGTTGTAGCATCACCGTGGTTGGTTTTGCTTACCCAATGCCTAGCTTTTGGAAAACTGACTTAGGCATAAGATTGATGTTGGAACCTAAGTCACATAGTGCTTTACCCACATATTGATCTCCGATAGAACATAGTATGATAAAGCTACCAGGATCTTTTTGTTTTGTTGTGACTTTATTAAGCAGCATTGCCACACACCCTTCTGTCACGGCAACAGTTTCAAATTCTCCAATTTTATCCTCTTGGATATGATATCCTTAAGGAACTTAGCATAATTGAGCATTTTTTTAATTGCCTCCACCAAAGGTATATTAATATGTACATGTTTAAAGATGTCTAAGAACTTTTTAAACTGATACTCTTGCTCTTGTTGTTTTAGCCTTTGTGGGATGGTGGTGGTAATACGGCGCCAAAAACTTGATACGTGCTGAATATGCGCAATTGTAGTGCAAGTGTACACATCGTCAAGTAATAAAGTGATAAGCATTATCGAGTATCGTCCCCACAGTTATTGGTGTACTTAATATGCAACCTTTACTCTTCTCGCTTTGTAATAAAATAAAGACACAGATTATTGGGTTTGAATTATAACTAAGAAAACGAATAAAAGCCATAAAGATAAATGATCAAGAAATCAAGGATGGAAAAGTGGCCAGGATCCAGTTGCGTTGTATTGTGGATTGGATTGACTTGTTTCTGTCCAATACAATCGCACAATACTGCCTCGGCAGTACTACAGATTACTGCCTCGACAGCGGTAGTGTTCTCTGCTGCGGCAATCCCTTGCTCTTAGGCAGATTTACCAAATTTCGACAAAGTGTCCTTTGATGGCTCCGCTTATCCCTAAGTCAAAACACTGTTGATGGTCAGTCCTTGATGATACCTCCCGGCTTTAATCAATTATAACCAACAACCAATCTCATACTTCTTTTAGCCATTGAAACTCCTATTAGAGTATGCCCAAAGACCAATCATATGATGATTGTATAGATACTTTCATTTACCAATTTTATTGAATAAAGGCATTGCCATTGTTGTTTTCAGATATATGTGTCACATAAACTGAGAAACAATAAGGTCCATATAATAATATATGTATTATTATTAAAAGATCCTTAGTCAAGTATTATTATGGGTATGGACAATAATAATACGCTTAAGACTAGCATGTGATAAATTGATGACAATGAGTTGTCATTGACATAGAGATGTCAGAATTAATACATGAATATATTAGTAGAGAATAATATATTGGATTGACCCACTATGAGCATATATCTTGGATTATTATGTGACGGTCACGATATTGCTCATAGTGACAACTATATGTATAATCCTTAGACTTGAGATTATTACTATCTCAACATATGTTGTTTTATGTTTTGATACAGTTAAATGTGTTTCGTAATTAGTTACACTATAAAAACTGACATTGGACATATTACAATATATGTAGTGAGATGTGAATAATAAAGATAGGATTTATCCTTCCTACATAATAAGAAAATATATCAAAGGCCACTTGATTGAGTAAGACTAAAAATGCATGGCCATGCTTGAATATGTTGATATGAGATATCACAAATTATTCATTAATAGTAGTCCACTCTAGATATCAAGAAACACTAATAATAGGCTATACAAGTGTGACTATTCCAAGACTTGTGCCTATTGAAGATATAAAAGGACAAAAGGATATAATACATTAAAAGAGTTGGTCACGGACATGATACATCAAATCATGATCTCTTGTAACTTAGATGATAATGATATATTGCTAGATGTCACTCATTATTTTTAATATTAGAATTGTTCTAATATTATTACTAACGTTACAATGAGCCTACAGGGTCACACCAAATGGTTGAAACAGAGCAAAAATATATAAGTAGATTATATTTAATCCTGAATTTTAAATAAAGAATATAACTAAAGTAATTATATCCCTTTTAAATTCGAATTAAATATAGATTCTGATATTTAAGGAATTAATTAAAGTAATTATTTCCTATAAACCAAATCAGAATCAAACTCTTATACCTAGGGTTACACCTATATAAAGGATCAATTGGTCTAGCAACCAAGATAGAGAATTCCGAATTCCAAACCTTAGAATTACGAGAAACAGCTTTTTCGAGATTTGCTCTCTTAATCGGATGAACTGAGTAGAGGCCGAGACGATATTTGTGGAGGCTAAAGATTCAAATTGTCGAACAATCATGATTATCACAAATCTAGTTGCTGTTTTTGTTGCTTATCAAGGAACCCAATGTAAGTCATCGTATCTCTTCCTCTCGATTTCGGATTAAACGTACATGGATCACTGGAAAGACCGTTGTAATTTTGTTCCGCTACGCCATGGAGTGTGCCGACGGTCCCAACAGTGGTATCAAAGCCACTTGTACGATCCGTAATCGGGTTAAACACATGGTTAAACGCGAAGAATACTGCCTTGGCAGTACTGTAGATTACTGCCTCGACAGCGATAGTGTTCTCTGCCGCGACAATCCCTTGCTCTTGGGCAGATTTACCAAAGTTCGGCAAAGTATCCTTTGAATGCTCCGCTTATCCCTAAGTCGAAACACTGTTGATGGTCAGTCCTTGATGATACCTCCCGGCGTTAATCAATTATAACCAACAACCAATCCCATACTTCTTTTAACCGCTGAAACTCCAACCTATCTCTAGGCTGAGTTAGTATCCTCCAACCAAGTCGAATACCACACTTACTCCTTTCGTGAGTCTACCTCTCCCGAGTCTAGACAAATAGATTACTTACAAACTTCCCTCTCGGGATTGGATGCAAGAACGAAGAATGGCAAAGAGTAAGCAAACTTTGATATTTTATTGCATTGGAACAAGAAACAAAGTACAATCTTCTCTCACAAATACTCTACAACCTTCACCTAAACCCTAGGGGACGATGGAGGAGTTTAGGGTTTTTCTATGAACACTTGATTTCAAGATATCCTCCTCTCTACATAGGCTATGGTTTATATAGGCTTGGCCTAGGGCAAACCTTTCCTAAGTAGGAATACTACTTGGAGTAGGATTACAAAAATTTCTATAAATAAAATATTTCCAAGCTTATTCATATAAGGATTCTTTTCCCACGTGGCCTTTGATATTGACTTTTCGTACGTTTCTCAGCTCCGATTTCTATGCTGCTTGTCTTAAAACGTTCACCTTATTTTTCTCTTCAAATCACCTATCATATTGACATTTGCCTTTTCGGGTGCTGTCGCGGCCTCAGATGCTGCCGTGGCATTAACGTGCTACCGAGGTATCAATATGCTGCCGAGGCAGGTACTTATCTACATTTCAGCTTCAGTTTGTAGCATCCATCTTCTTTGTCTTGCAATTCCTATGATACAGTTTCCTGTCTTAAGAAAGAAAACTATCAAATACATCTATTTTATGTCAAATATTAGATAAATTCATGTATCAAGTGTTCGAATGCTAAAGTATGGAAAATGAACAGAAATATCTGTTATTGCCATTAACTCTATTCTTTACTAGCAACAATTGAGTGGGAGAATGGTATGAAAAATAGGACTTTTGAGCACTTATCAGTGGTGGTAATCGCAAATCTTCGATCATTTTAGAGCATTGAAATCTAATCTGTGTTGTGGCTACGAAATCTTCTACTACGGCATCATCATCGACAACTTCTGCTGGTTCTTTTGCCTCAGTTTTTTCTTCAGTAGCTGCTTTTGTGGCTACTATCTTAGGGTACTTACCTACTGTCCGAGCAGGTATTTCAGGGTCCTTTAGTTGTAATCCACTTCTGGAGGATATAGCTTTACATTGCTCATGTGGACCAATTCTAGCGACTTTAGTATCGCTGGGTAGACTACCTATAGGTCGACTTTTCATCTGCTGTGTCATCTGTATTACTGCAATTTCTAGTATTTTGAGAGCAGATTCATTGTTTTGCATTCTCATCTCTACTCTATCCATGTGTAACATCCCGTTTTTGGGGTTATTAGTTTAGGCTTAGTTAGGGGAATTCGATTCGAGTCGAATTGGGTTCTCTGGTTCATTAATTCTGTGAAAAATAAAATAAGGATATTTTTAATTAAGAAAAAAAATAATTTGGAAGGTGGTTTGAAATATTAAAAATATGTTTCAAAATTAAAAGAAAATAATTTGGACTTTATATTGATTTTTAATTATGCTTAATTATGCATAAGTGATCGATTTGTAATTTTTGGAAAAATTGGGGGACTACTTTGTAATTTTCGGCAATTATATGTTTTTAGTGACTAAATTGAAAAGCAAGCTAAACTTAGAATCCTTAGAGGGCCATAAACCCATTTCTAATTTTTAATGATGATTTATTCATCAAAAAGTGTTTTTAATGACTTTAATTGGATTTTTAATCATTTTTCTCAAAAACCATTTTTCTTTCATTTTCTCTCATCTTTTTCTCTCATTTTCTCTCTACTTTCTCTTCATCTTTTCTCTTCAATTCCTTGCTGATTTCTGCATCTTTTTTCACAAAGATTCCATCATTTGCATCATCTTTCTATCCTTTACAAAACCTAAGCATCAATTTTATCAAATCTACATCAAATTGCAAGGAATCAAGAAGGGGAAAAATACATATTTTTAGTGAATAGATCTTGAAGGTAATTTTCTGGATTTTTATTCTTTTCTAAGGTTCTTTATTGAAATTCCCAAGTATTAGCTTGCTAATCTTTGAATAAAAACTTGATTATATGTTTTTAATGTTAGATCTAGTGATTTTGTGATGTTTTTGTGAAATCTTTTTGGATCTCATTTAATGATGGAAATTAGGTGAATTCAATCATGTTTTTATGTTGATTTAATGATTAAGTGAGTTTTCTTTTGATAGCACATTAATTTAATCCCAGAGTAATGCAATCGGTGTAGTTTTAAGGTGCTTTTCGGTTGTTTTATGGGCTGTTTTAGATGCTTAAATGTTGCTGGAGGTATAAGGATGGTTTGGATGTGTTTTTGGATCATAATTGAGGTGGATTAGATGTTAGATTCGTTAGGTTTTGGGCGGATGTTGTTCGGTTACGCTTCGGCTTAGTTTTCGGTCTTTTCGGCTAAGTTTTCGGTAGTTTTATGGTGATCTAATATGGCTGTTGGTTTGGGCATGTTATGATGTGAGAATGCTATGTTTTTAATGTTGTAGAAGAGGTACAAGAAGAAGCTTGATTGCTGGTGCGTTGGTGCGATTATCGGATAGCAGCAAAAGCTCGTTTCGCTTGTCGGTGAGTAATTTCGGATTTAAAGCGAATCGCGTTTGGTACGTTCTGTTTTTGGGGACTATGGAAGAGTGTGAAAACCTTTCATAGTTCAAGAGTAAGTAAAGTATTTGTTCTGTTAAACCGATATGAGTTTCGGCTACATTTTATAAAGACATTATGTTGGTAATGCAATGAGATTTATGCAAATGCATGAGCATGATTTGAAATGATGCATACATGAGAATTACTTGCTGAAATACATAGCTTATTTAGCATCCATAATTATGGAAAATTATGAGAAATGTTTTGGAATACAATATGGTTATTTGCCTTATACATGATGGTGCCTTTGGGCATGGCTTTTGGTTCATTTGTTGAACATATTATGCATGCATTGTGAGCAGCAAGTTATCATGCACATTTGATTATGATATTGGCTTAGTGACACTAAATATAGATTCGAATACGAATGACATGTCATTAGGATTGTCTTAAGTGCACTATAATCAAAACTGAGTATACAAAATATTGCCTACACGTGACAAGGGTGACTTTGTGTCCAACCGTGTGTGGTTGAGCCGCCTATATGTAACAAGGGAGACTATGTGTCCGATCGTGTGTGGTAGTGCTAATGGTGACTTCGTGTCATGTCAAGGGTGACTTCGTGTCATATCAATGGTGACTTTGTGTCATGTCAATGGTGACTTCGTGTCATGAAGAGACAAATATCTCATGGATCCGTGTATTCGGTGAACTCAAGGTTCACATTAAGTGGTCACTAGTAAGCCAATATACATACATGAAATTGAGAAGAGGTTTGAGCATCATTTATAAATTGATTTGATGAGGTTATGTGAACTCAAGGATGCATATGATTTAATGAACTTGGGCTTGAAATATTAGCATGCATGGTTTAACAAAGTGTTGCAAATTATGTTTTCTTTATGGTTTTAAATAGATGCATTGATGATTTGCGTAGAGCTTCCTCACTAAGCATGTATGCTTAAGCTCTCTTTTCATCCTTGCAGAAAAATAAAGGCACTTTGGGCATCGTTCGAGGCAAGGAAACCAAGGGGAAGTTCACTTTAAAATTTGGTATGTTTTTGACAAATAAATTGGGCAAGGCAATGTGTAACACAATCTATGAGAGGAGTGAGCATTTAGGCTTTGTTTCATATTGTAATAAGACCATTATTGATTGAATGTTAATTGTTGAACTTTGTTTTGTTTGAGTTGTGGAAGCATGTAATAGTATGATTGATATGTTGTTGGTCATTCTTTAGGAAGCATGCCTATAGGTCTCTTTGTGATCTTTCCAAATGTTTTAAGGTGTGTTTATGTTGATGAATATGCCTAGGAAAGTTGCATATAGTTACGGGTTATTAAGGTTTATGTTTGGATTGGTTTAGGTGAGCTTATACGTCTCACTCAGTCCAGAATACAGGGGGTATCGAAACACCCTGTGGCAGTATCGATACCCCTATGCCTATTTGAGCATCTGTATCGAACCAGGGTTCGGTACCAAATGCTACTGGACGTGGCTGTTCCGAAACACCCCTAAGGTTGTTTCGAAACAGGTGGCCATAGTTCGAACCATGAGTTCACTAGGAACCCGTGTTCCAAAACACTTCAGGGCTATTTCGAAATACTTGGCCTAGAAAGGGCAATTCGAGAGTTTTAAATGCATGAAACATGGGATTAAAATTAGTAAGTGAAAATAATGGATTTATGAGTAGTTTAAGAGATGTTGCGATACCATGATTCATGTTTTAACCCGAATACACATCGTATCATATAAGATGGATGAAATATCTAATATTACATATTTTGCAATTAAGTCCATAAATGCTAGAACGTAAAATCGATTAATTAAGGTACCTCATTTGATCTGGATTGTATGATGACTGTGTTAAGCTTGTTTAATTGTTATCCGATGGATTGTTTGTGGAAATGGTGATGCCATTAGTTCTTTACATTTTGGTCCCTAATCCTGTATGCGTTTAATTGATATACTTTTAATGGTTGAACTACATCCGTCTCTGTCCTACTTGAGTTAGTTACGCATAGGTGATTAACCATGCATCTAGATAATAAATAAAATAGATTAAAAAAAAGTGTTACAGTTTTCAGGGTTATTTATCGGATCGAACCTTCACAGGTTTGGTTCGATATTCCCCGTGTGACCCATTAGTGCTGAATCCGTCTAAGCCGGGCTAAGAGGGTTACATTTGGTGGTATCAGAGCCAGGTTGAATAAAATGCGTTGCTGGTTTGTTGAGTGTGTAGTTGGTTTGTCAAGTATGTATTGGTTTGCAATGTTTTGCGTTGGTATGTTAGAATGTTAGATTGAGTATGATATGTTTTGTTGTGTACATACCTACGCATTGTGAGTGCATCGAGAATGACTATGAGTAAAAGAGATGGTCGGTTATACATTGCCAATGGCAACATGTTTTTAGATGTTCTTCGGTTTCCCTTGGATCTTGCCCGAATGTAAGTTTATGATGTTTTGATATTATATTTTAAAATTGCATGTTTGAAGTGTTTGAATATGCCTCCGAGACGTGAGACACGTGCTACCGTGAGCTTGATCACTGATGGTCAGGCAGAGAGAGAAGCGACTGAGAGGGAGGAACCGCTTCCACCTCCTCCACCAGTTGGTGTGCCACCCGCTGGTGTGCCTCCAGTTCTAGTGGGAGGCCAGTTAGGAGACTTTGCACCGTTCATACAGGCTATGATGGGTGCGTTTCAGGCAATTATGGCTAAAGTGCAAGTACCGGCTCCCGCACCTGCCGTTGTAGTTACCCTAGGGATACCGCTAGAGCGTTTGCGTAGTTTGGGAGGTGTTGAGTTCCGTGGATCTGACCCGAGTGCAGCTGAGGAGTGGCTGGCTAGCACGAGAGGATTTTGGATCAGATGGACTATCAGGATGCCTGTAGGTTGGGTTGTGTGGTCTCTCTGCTTCAGGGGGATGCTTATAGATGGTGGACTACCACGAAAGCGGGTGTAGTAGTTGCTAACTTGACTTGGGAGTACTTTAGGACCGTCTTTGTGTGGAAGTTCTTGGGTCCGCAGTACGAGGATACGCGGAAGAGGGATTTTATGTCCCTGGTGCAAGGTACTAGGAGTGGGGCTGAGTATGAGATACAGTTTATCCGGTTGAGTCACTATGCTCCTGAGTTGGTTCCTACGGAGCGTAAGAGGTGCGATAGGTTCTGATATGGTTTGAATCCGGAAATCAAGACATACCTGTTGGCTGTAGAGTACACTGAGTTTGATATGCTCGTTAATCGGGCTAAGGATGTTGAGGAGTCTCTGAGGGAGGCTCGAAAGTCTTCGATGTAGGGAAGAGGCCTGTTGAGGCTAGCACTCAAGGTGGTAAGGGTAAGAGGTTTCGGGATAACCGATATAGAGCTGATTGACGCTGGGGTGATTTTGGACACGACAGACGTACTCAGCAGTATGGTAAAGGTGGTGGTGATGTGGCAGTTTGTAACTTGTGTTCTCGATGCCATCTGGGAGAGTGTTGGTGGGCCACTGGTGCCTATATTGGTTGTGGATCTAAGGATCACCGGAAGAGGGATTGTCCGAGGTTTGCCGGTGAGGCTGGTAACCGAGTTGAGGTTGCTGTGGCACCTGGTAGAGGACGCGATGGAGGTAGAGGTCCTTTCCAGAGACAGGGAGATGGTCGTAGAGTTTATGCTCAGCGTGGGACCCGTAATGCTACAGATGTGGTTACAGGTACTTTTTTTTTACAGAATGTACCGTTGTTTTCTTTGATAGATTCGGGATCTACGCATTCTTATGTTTTGAGTGAGCATGCATATATGTTGGATACCCCTGTTGATGTTTTAGATGTGGGAGTTGTGGTTACTAGTTCTTTGGGTGAGAAGGTGACCGTTAAAAGGTTGTATAGGAGATGTCCGTTGGAGGTGCAAGGGCATGTCTTTGAGGTTGACTTGATGGAGTTGCCGTTTCATGGTTTTGACCTTATCTTGGGAGTTGATTGGTTGACGGAGCATAGAGCCATGGTGGATTTTGAAAAGAAACGGGTTACTTTGAGGTTGTTGGATGGTAGTGAGGTTGTGGTTAAGAGTGAGTATACGGGATTCTTGTCTAATGTGGTTTCGGCTTTACAAGCGGAAAAGTTGATACAACATGGTGGAGTAGCATATCTAGCTTATATGATGAATCCGGGGATAGGAGAGGTTCGGGTGCAGGACATTCGAACAGTATGTGACTTTCTGGAAGTTTTTCCTGAGGAGTTGCCAGGATTACCTCCCGGTCGTGATGTGGAGTTTAGTATCGAGCTTTATGCTGGTACTAATCCGGTGTCTATTGCTCCTTATCGCATGGCACCTAAGGAGTTAAAGGAGTTAAAGATGTAGTTGCAAGAGTTGCTTGACCGTGGTTTTATACGACCGAGTGTATCACCATGGGGTGCACTGGTGTTGTTTGTGAAGAAGAAAGATGGCACAATGAGGATGTGCATTGATTATCGGCAATTAAATAAGTTGACCGTGAAGAGTAAGTATCCTTTACCGAGAATTGATGATTTGTTTGATCAGTTTCAAGGAGCAAGTGTGTTCTTGATAATTGATTTGAGGTCGGGGTACTATCAGTTGAAGGTGAAAGAGGGTGATGTGTTGAAAACGGCTTTTCGGACAAGGTATGGTCATTATGAGTTTTTAGTGATGCCATTTGGTTTGACGAATACCCCTGCTGCTTTTATAGATATGATGAACCGGGTGTTTCATGAGTACTTGGATCAGTTTGTGGTGGTGTTCATAGATGATATCCTCGTGTATTCACGTACCGAGGAAGATCATGATCGGTATTTGCGGTTGGTGTTGCAAGCGTTGAAAGAGAACCAGTTGTATGCTAAGTTAAGTAAGTGTGAGTTTTGGTTAAAAGAGGTGGTGTTTCTTGGTCATATGGTGTCGGAAAAGGGTATTAGTGTTGATCCAAAGAAGATAGAGGCGGTTATGGGTTGGAAGCAACCGAGATTGGTGTCAGAGGTTCGGAGTTTCCTAGGTTTGGCTAGGTATTATCGTAGGTTCGTTGAGGGTTTTTCCAGCATTGCTGCTCCTATGACTAAGTTGTTGCAAAAGAAAGTTCCTTTTGAGTGGAAAGAAAGTCAACAGAAGAGTTTTGAGAAGTTGAAGGAAGTGTTGACTAGTGCACCGGTGTTGGTTCAACCCGAATCCGGTAAGGATTTCGTAGTTTATAGTGATGCATCATACGTTGGTCTTGGGTGTGTTTTGATGCAAGAGGGGAAAGTTGTAGCTTATGCTTCTAGACAGTTGAGGGTGCATGAAAAGAACTATCTGACACATGATTTGGAGTTGGCGGCGGTGGTTTTTGCTTTGAAGATTTGAAGACATTATTTGTATGGAGAGAAGTGTACTATATACACGGATCATAAGAGTTTGAAGTATCTCATGTCACAAAAGGATTTGAATCTTAGGCAACGTAGATGGATGGAGTTGCTTAAGGACTATGATTTATCTATTGAGTATCATCCGGGGAAAGCCAATGTAGTGGCCGATGCTTTGAGCCGTAAGGCGGCGGTTGAGTTGAGAGCAATGTTTGCTAGACTGAGTATCTCTAGGGAAGGTGGTTTGGTGGCGGAGTTGCAAGTAAAACCTGTTTTGGTTGAGATGATAAAGGTGAAACAGTTGGAGGATGAGGCTTTGGTACCTTTTGTGGAGGATATTGCCGAGGGTAGGCCGACCGATTATCATTTTGATGATGATGAGGTGTTGTGTTTTAGAGGTCGGATTGTGGTGCTGGATGATCAGGAGTTGAGGCAAGCTATCTTGGTGGAGGCTCATACTAGTCCGTTTGCTATGCATCCGGGTAGTGTGAAGATGTATAGAGATCACGAAAGTGTGTAATTTTGGGTTGGTTTAAAGAGAGATGTGACGGAGTTTGTTTCTCGGTGTATGGTGTGTCAGCGGGTGAAAGCTGAACATCAGTTCCATGCAGGTTTGTTGCAACCGGTTCAAGTTCCGGAATGGAAATGGGAGAGAGTTACCATGGATTTTGTGACGGGGTTGCCATTAACACCATCCAGAAAGGATTCTATATGGGTGATTGTTGATAGGTTTACGAAGTGTGCACATTTTCTTGCCGTGCATACGACGTACTCCATGAATAAGTTGGCGGATTTGTATGTTTCTGAGGTGGTAAGGTTGCACGGGGTGCCTAAGTCGATCATATCGGATAGGGATCCGCGGGTTACATCCAAGTTTTGGAGGAGTTTGCAAACAACTTTGGGTACGAGGCTTAGTTTTAGTACGGCTTATCATCCACAGACGGATGGACAGTCTGAGCGTGTTATTCAGACTTTGGAGGATATGCTGAGGTGTTGTATCATCGAGTTTCAAGGTTCTTGGGAGAAGCAATTGTCGTTGGTAGAGTTTGCTTATAATAATAGTTTTCAGACGAGTATACAGATGGCACTGTTTGAGGTGTTGTATGGGCGTAAGTGTCGTACACCTTTGTGTTGGAAGGAAGTTGGACAGAAGTATGTTTCTTTGCCTCAAGTGTTGAAGGATACGGATGAGAAAGTTAAGTTGATATGTACTAAACTTAAGGAAGCTTCGGATAGGCAGAAATCCTATGCCGATTTGAAACGTAGGGAGATAGAGTATGATGTTGGGGACAAAGTGTTTCTTAAGGTTTCTCCATGGAAGAAGGTAATGAGGTTTGGACGTAAGGGAAAGTTGAGTCCACGTTTTATTGGACCATATGAGGTGTTGGAGCGTATTGGTCCTGTTGCTTATAGGTTGAGGTTGCCGGAGGAGTTGAGTAAGATGCATGATATTTTTCATGTGTCAATGCTTCGTAGATATAGATCGGATCCTTCTCATATTGTACCGGTTGAGGAGATCGAGTTAAGAGAGGATATGAGTTATGAGGAAGAACCGGTGAGAGTTTTGGATGTGAATACAAAGGTTCTTCGAGGGAAGACCATAGATTTGGTTAAAGTGCTCTGGAAACACCAAGGTGTGGAAGAAGCAACTTGGGAGACAAGGAAAAGCATGGAGGAGCAGTTTCCTCACTTGTTTACTTCAGGTAAATTTCGAGGACGAAATTTTCTTAAGAGGGGGATAGTTGTAACATCCCGTTCTTGGGGTTATTAGTTTAGGCTTAGTTAGGGGAATTCGATTCGGGTCGAATCGGATTCTCCGGTTCATTAATTCTGGGAAAAATAAAATAAGAATATTTTTAATTAAGAAAAATAATAATAATTTGGAAGGTGGTTTGAAATATTAAAAATATGTTTCAAAATTAAAAAAAAATAATTTGGACTTTATATTGATTTTTAATTATGCTTAATTATGCATAAGTGATTGATTTGTAATTTATGGAAAAATTGGGGGACTACTTTGTAATTTTCGGCAATTATATGTTTTTAGTGACTAAATTGAAAAGCAAGCTAAACTTAGAATCCTTAGAGGGTCATAAACCCATTTCTAATTTTTAATGATGATTTATTCATCAAAAAGTGTTTTTAATGACTTTAATTGGATTTTTAATCATTTTTCTCAAAAACCATTTTTCTCTCATTTTCTCTCATCTTTTTCTCTCATTTTCTCTCTACTTTCTCTTCATCTTTTTTCTTCAATTCCTTGCTGATTTTTGCATCTTTTTTCACAAAGATTCCATCATTTGCATTATCTTTCCATCCTTTACAAAACCTAAACATCAATTTCATCAAATCTACATTAAAATGCAAGGAATCAAGAAGGGTAAAAATACATATTTTTAGTGAATAGATCTTGAAGGTAATTTTCTGGATTTTTATTCTTTTCTAAGGTTCTTTATTGAAATTCCCAAGTATTAGCTTGCTAATCTTTGAATAAAAACTTGATTCTATGTTTTTAATGTTAGATCTAGTGATTTTGTGATGTTTTTGTGAAATCTTTTTGGATCTCATTTAATGCTGGAAATTAGATGAATTCATTCATGTTTTTATGTTGATTTAATGATTAATTGAGTCTTCTTTTGATAGCACATTAATTTAATCCCGGAATAATGCAATCGGTGTTGTTTTAAGGTACTTTTCGGTTGTTTTATGGGCTGTTTTAGATTTTGTTCGGTTACGTTTCGGCTTAGTTTTCGGTCTTTTCGGCTAAGTTTTCGGTAGTTTTATGGTGATCGGATATGGCTGTTGGTTTGGACATGTTATGATGTGAGAATGCTATGTTTTTAATGTTGTAGAAGAGGTACAAGAAGAAGCTTGATTGCTGGTGCGTTAGTGCGATCACCGGATAGCGGCGAAAGCTCGTTTCGCTTGTCGGTGAGTAATTTCGGATTTAAAGCGAATCGCGTTTGGTACGTTCTGTTTTTGGGGACTATGGAAGAGTGTGAAAACCTTCCATAGTTCAAGAGTAAGTAAAGTATTTGTTTTGTTAAACTGATATGAGTTTCGGCTACATTTTATAAAGGCATTATGTTGGTAATGCAATGAGATTTATGCAAATGCATGAGCATGATTTGAAATGATGCATACATGAGAATTACTTGCTGAAATGCATAGCTTATTTAGCATCCATGATTATGGAAAATTATGAGAAATGTTTTGGAATACAATATAGTTATTTGCCTTATACATGATGGTGCCTTTGGGCATGGCTTTTGGTTCATTTGTTGAACATATTACGCATGCATTGTGAGCAGCAAGTTATCATGCACATTTGATTATGATATTGGCTTAGTGACACTAACTATAGATTTGAATACGAATGACATGTCATTAGGATTGTCTTAAGTGCACTATAATCAAAATTGAGTATATAGAATATTGCCTACACGTAACAAAGTTGACTTTGTGTCCAACCGTGCGTGGTAGAGCCGCCTACACGTAACAAGGGAGACTATGTGTTCGATCGTGCGTGGTAGTGCTAATGGTGACTTCGTGTCATATTGTAATCACTAATTTTATCCGGGTTTATGCTCGAATTAAATCAATCCACATCCCTTTTTAATACCCAAATCACCTTAACTTACCCTAATTTTATCACTTATTTTATAATTATTATTATCCTTACTATCTCTTAATTAAAACCAAAAATCCAAAAATATATAAATATATGATATAAATAAAAACCTTTTATTAGAGCCCACATTTATAAGCCCAAACCATAAATAAATTTGACCTATTAAATATAATTTTATAATATAAAAAAATATAATAAAAATCCCTACTTGGTGCCTAAGGTCTTGTTTTTAATTGGTTATTATTTTTAAAGGGATAAACCTAAAATACCCTTCATCATATTATAGATACCCTTATATATTAAAACTTAAACCTATTTTATTCCCATATGTTACCCTTTACCCTAACTATATATATAACATTTACCCTAAAAATAAAGGACCCCCTAATCATTTTTTTCATTTCACAGCCGCAGGCCCCCCCCACTGCCAAAACCATTTCCATTTTCCATTTCCATTTTCATTTCCATTTCCATTTCCATTTGTAAGTTGGTAAGCCTCCATTATTTATATTTTTATTCTCATTGAATCATTTCACCCATTCGGTTGGTTATTTTTCAAGTTATACCTTGATCTAATCATTACTTTTACCGTTTAGTTTAATTTGTGGATTGATTTTAATCGAGCATATTTAGATGTATATAGTTCTTTTTGAAATATTTATTGTGTATTTCATTCTTATGGTTCAATGAAAATATGAATATTTTTATTGGTATCTTTTATTGTTTTTTTATTTGTTTATTATATGTTTTGTTTTGTTTATTTATATATGTTATTTGTTTGTTGGTCTATTTATTTTAATCTTTGTTATCATGTGTTGTATAATATTCTTAAGTGTTTATGTATCTTTTTATTCATGATATTTATTTATTTATTTTTGTTAATGTTGTTACATGCTTTGTATATATGTCATGTATTTTATGGTTTTTTATTCATGTAAATGTTTATATATATATTACTTTTTTTTAATTTTGTAAATTACATACACCACATTAAATTAATGAGTCTAATTAAACGTCTTTATTTGGTCGTAACGGGCTCGTGTTCCAACGTAATGGTCGCGGTGTATGCGTTGCCTCTGAATAAAGACACGGTAAAAATAAAATTGATTCGAATCTTTAAACAAAAATTAATTTAAATGCCACTTTAATCCAAAAAATCTAAAATTAATTAAGCGGTAATTTATAAAGGTGCCAATTTTGGGCGATTTTAAACCCTAAACTCGTTTTTAACCGTAACCGAATCTCGAACCCAAATCATTTCGAATCTCTGGTTTTTACGGTGTCCGGCCTACCAAAGTGGCCGATGGCGACTCCACCTTTTTTAAAATCCCTAATTTTAAAATTTCCCTTTTCAATCTAATTTTTTTAAAATCTCAAATCCCTAATTTTAACTTTCCAATTCCTATTTTTTTTTAAAAAAAGAACCCTAGATTTCAAATTTCTTTTAACATTTTAAAATTCCCAATTTTTGTACACAATTTAAAAACCTAATTTTTAAATCCTAATTTTCTAATTTCCCCAAAATTTTATTTCAAACCCAAATCCCTAAATTCCACTTTTCAAACCTTTATTTCAATTCCACTAGTGACCCTTTCTCCCCTTTTTTACTACACACCCATATTATTTTAAGAATTTTATAAGGATCGCTACAGTTGGCGACTCCGCTGGGGACTAATTTTTCAAACGAGTCAAGCCTTGTTTTTAAATATCGCTTAATTAATTTTGGAAGTTGTGGAATAAAGTGGCAATTAAATTATTATTTGTTTATTAATTCGAGCTTTCAACATATTTCAACCCGTCTCTAAGTGGGGGGAAAACGCTATGCTTTCGTGAGGATATTGTTTCTCCGTATGGGCCTAGCAAAGTACCTTCGGGGCTCGACTATCCTATGCTTTCGTGAGGATATTGTTCCTCCGTATGGGCATAGCGAAAGGGTCCCCCTAAATTGAACTCGGTCAAGATGAGCCTTTAATGGGTGATGATCGGGGGCCTTGCTACTCTTAGAAGAGGACAACGAGGACAATTTGGGTACCTCGTAGAACCAAAACTGCATTTAGAGAATCTAGTCAACCTACCCGATTAGAGCCATGCGGTTAACCTAGGTTCTTTTAGATGAGATAAATAGGATTGTTTTGTCTCATATCTTGCTTACATTTTTGCTTTATCATTTTTGTATCAACATTTCATGAAGGTGTTGAACTAAGTGGTTTGTTCAATCAGAGGCTTTTACTATAGTTAGAGAGTCAAAACAAGAAAAAGAAAGAGAGGAAAAAGGAGAGAAAAAGATAAGAGAAATAAAAAAGGGAGAAAAAAATAATGAGAAAATAAAACTAAAGAAAAGAAAAGGTTTAGAAAAAAAATTGAAAAGAGAAAGAGAAAAGAAAAAAAGAAGAAAAGAAAATTTAGAATATAAGAAAAAGAGAGAGGAAAAAACAATGAAAATGAAAAAAAGAAAAAAGAAAATCGAGAGAATAGAGAAAGAAGCAAGAAAATAGAGAGAAAAAAAAAAGATAAAAAAGAAAAGAAAAAGAAAAAATAAAAGGGGTATTAAGATCTTAACCGGTGAAAGTTGCTCAAAAGACGATCACTAGCGGGATCAACACCTTTACTTGCATTCATGCATACATCTCATGCATCTCATAGCATATATCATGCATTAATTAAACAAGGAGGTTAATTATAGGATCTCGTATCCGTAATTGAAGGTTTCTCGCTTGCATTTTACCAACACCAAGAAGGGCTAATGGAAGAAGACTTTGCCAAGTTAGAAGCCAATCTTATGGGGCAATTAGAGCGCACTCAAAAAGAATTAGAAGATTCTATGATCAAGTCTCAACAAGACATGATGAAACAAATTTCTCACTTGATGGGACTAAGGAAAGTGAAAGACCAACAAAGGAAATGTTCTGTTGAAGACCCCTTGGGTCCTCCCGTTTTTATTGCTAACACTTCTAGACCACTACAAGGAGTAATAACATCATCTCTTCAAGCTTGTGCCTCTACCCAAGCCCTACCAGGTGTGACTTTCACTAATATGGAAGGTTTGGGGGATGACATTCCAGACTTCGATGAGCTAGAAAAATTAAAGGTTGAATTTTCAAAGCAATTAGAGAAAACCAAGAACGAGTTTGAAGAGAAGCTTCAGATAAAAGAGGATGAAGAAGAATGGTATGGGTTGAATCCAGTGAGCTTAGTCTGGTTTCAGGTCTAGAGATCCCTTATAAGTTCAAGACCCTAGATTTTGAGAAGTTTGATGGGACGACTTGCCCTATCGCACATATAACTATGTTTTGTCGGAAAATGGCGGGCTTTACTAACAATGAGAAGTTGTTAATTCACTATTTCCAGGATAGTCTGGTGGGATCTGCCACAAGGTTGTATAATCAGTTAACCCGTGCTCAAATTAAGTCGTGGAAAGATCTGGCCAAAGCTTTCACAAACCAGTATAAGCACGTAACCGATATGATTCCAAATCGGCTCATGCTACAAGGGATGGAACAAGGGCATAACGAAAGCCTTCGAGAGTACGCTCAACGTTGGCGTGATGCTGCAGCACAAGTACAACCTCCGCTCGACGAAAGTGAACTTTCTCAAATGTTTGTGGATACGCTAGAGGGAGTATTGTACGATCACTTGATAAGCCACCCTATCAGTAGTTTTGCGGAGTTGGTTATGACCGGAGAACGCATCGAGTATGCTATTAAGAAGGGAAAGATGAAGGACCCTTATAGCACAATTTCTCAGAAAGAGGAAGATTCTCATGTCTATGTGGTGAGTTCTCACTCAACCAATCGAACTCAGGGTTGTCCCCATACTCGTACAAGACCTACAAAGGTGCTTCATCCAATTCCTATGACCTACACCAAGTTACTCCCAATTCTCGTTGAGAAGAAACTTTTGACTTTGGTACAGTCTAAGCCAAAGGATCCTCCTCACCCTGAAGGATATAATGTCAATGCCACATGTGACTATCATATGGGGAGCACAGGCCACACAACAGAGAATTGTGGAGCTTTGAGGAACAAGGTTCAAGGACTGATTGAGGCCGGTATTCTGAAGTTTTAAGAAAGAGTAGAGGACATGATCTTTGGGAAGATTCTAATCTTCGAGTTTGGATGTTCATTTTCTGCCTCCTTGCATTTTAAGTTTTTCTTTTAAAGTAATGCATCAATTAACTTTGTTACTATTTGCCCAAAAGTAACAAATATTTTTTTATAAGGGCTTATGTTATATTTGCTCTTTTGTCGTTTTAATGAAAGAATGCATATTTTTAAAAACATATGTGTTTTCCTTTTTCTCTCAGAGTTCCTTGGATGTCACATGCTTGTTGTGACGTGGGTTCAGAAATGGTTGGAACGTTGTGATTACGATGAAGTATGGTTTCTTAATCAGTAGCTTTGGTCAGTAATGCACAAGAAATGAGACTACTACTCCTTCAGTGATGTTCAATGATAAGAAAATCTCCTAGAAAAGGCCCAGTGAAATTGGTTGATCTCAAGAATTCCTCTAAGTAAAAGGATTGCATCCAGAGAAAAAAAAGAAGAAAGAAAAATAAAGAAAGAAAAAGAGAAAGAGAAAGAAAAGAAAAAAAGAGAAAAGGAAAAAAAGAGGAAAAAGAGAAAAAGAAAAGAGAGAACAAAGATTAAACAAAAGCACTCCAATATTCGAAACCTGATAATAGGTATATTCGAACAAGAGTGTGGAAGTATTCGGGGCACTCCGCTGAAGTAATAGACCTAATAAGGTAGCAATGTACCATCCAAAGTCTTTGCTTCATGAGTGATGGTAATATTTTCAAATTCATGACTATGCCGAGTAATTCAGAGTTTTGTTGTATGCTCCATCATTACTTTCGAGACAAAGGACTGTGATGAGTTGATTTCCCCGAAATTTAAAAGAAAAAGAACAATAATAGATGTGAGAGAAAAAAAAGAAAGAAAATGAGAAAAAGAGAGAGAGAGAGAGAAAAGCAAAAATGAAAAAGAGAGATAGAAAGAAAAAGAAAGTACTCATATGTCTAGATGCAGTCTGAAGCACACTTCGAATTCTCAAGAAGATACCAGTGGGGCAAGTACGGAAAGTTTGAATATATAAAAGGAGAAAGATATTGAGAACTAGAAGGAGTAGTTTTCAAATAGATCAAGCAAATACGATAATCATGAGGATGAACCGAGCAATCTGAAAGGAATTCCAAAACTTCAAATATCGCCGCAACGTTCAAAGGTTGAAAACCGAACACAGAGAGTTGAGTCTAAGGCACTCTCGCATTTGATATCCAAGGAACCCATGTTTTTTTCTTCTTTTCTTTTCTAATTTTTGGATTTTCCAAAACATGTATATATTGTTTTACTTACAATTAGCAGATTATTTTTTAATAAAAGTTTTGTTCAAAAAGATTTACAATTTGCAAGGTCGTTGATGCAAATGATCATCTTTGATATGACCCGAGAAGAAGGGGCAATGTATGATACAAGATGTTTCTTGAAAATACCACTTCGTTTGAAAAATGATATTCTTTGAGAATTCAGGTTAGCATAAATAAACAAAGATTACCCGAGCCTATTGTGGTTACAGATTGAGCAGAGATGAACATCAGGCCTTTGAGGCAAAAGTTATATTGAGGGCCTAAAGAGAGTCAATCAGATGACCCAAAGACAGAAAAATATAAGAGAATAACCCCCAATGTACATGTTGAAGATAGACCTTAAGTGATCTAAGCCTGAATATGAGATTGAGAGCTACAACCATAAACTGAATGCAACTGAATTCAGAGATAAATGGTTTAGATGTGTCATCTTCAACCAAGTATGAGCTGTTGAATTACAGAATGCGAAAGATTTTATTCCGATCGGCATAAGACGATGATCTCCTTTCAAGACAAGGTGAAAGATGAAAGCCCGATGAGTTTAGTAAATAGAAAGCGAGAGCCTATCCTCCAAGAAGAAAGAAAAAGAAAAAGAACATTCATGCATCATTTAGATTAAATATTCATGCATCTATGTTAGATATCCATGCATCATGAGCATTCTAATTCGTGCCATCATCACATTTTACTCTTTTTAAACAGGAATTTTGAAGATTGGTTAAAGATTTGATCTACAAAGATAGACCTTAGCAAAGATCAAAATTCATTCAAATTACACGATCGTGGGTTTTAAAGGCCTTCCAACCTTTGGTTATTTAGGGGCAACGAGCTTTTTGTGTCAAGACGATCAAATATCGAAACATCTAGATGAGATGTTAGGTATTCTCTAAAGGGAGATACCACCTTTTTATGAGATATTCAGGTATTCTTAAAGCAAGATACCACTTTATATTTGAACTTCAAATTTGATCCTTTCTTAAGGATGTTTTTCCTTAAAACACAAATTTCTTAATCATTCCTTAAGGATGCTTTTCTCAAAGCCAATTTCTTAATCCTTCCTTAAGGATGTTTTTCTCAAAGTAAATTTTTAAATTTGATCCTTTCTTAAGGATGCTTTTCTTAAAGCAAGTTTCTTAATTTTATCCTTCCTTAAGGATGCTTTTCTCAAAGAAAATTTGATCCTTTCTTAAGGATATTTTCCTCAAAACAAACTTCTTAGTTTGATCCTTTCTTAAGGATGTTTTTCTCAAAGCAAGTTTTTTAACTTGATCCTTCCTTAAGGATGCTTTTCTCAAAGTAGATTTCTTGAGTTGATCTTTTCTTAAAGATACTTTTCTCAAAGCAAGTTTCTTAACTTAATCCTTCCTTAAGGATGCTTTTCTCAAAGCAGATTTTTCGAGTTGATCCTTTCTTGAGGATGCATTTCTCAAAGCAAGTTTCTTAACTCATTCCTTAATGATGCTTTTCTTAAAGCAAATTTCTCAATTTGATCCTTTCTTAAGGATGTATTTTCTTAGTTTGATCATTCCTTAAGGATGTTTTTCTAAAAGCAAATGTATGAATGTGATCCTTTCTCAAGGATGTTTTTCTCAAAATAAACTTCTTAGTTTGATTCTTCCTTAAGGATGCTTTTTTAAAAGCAAATTTATCAATTTGATCCTTTATTAAGGATGTTTTGCTCAAAACTCTAATTTCTTAATTTGATCATTTCTTAAAGGTTATTTTCCTCAAAACAAATTTCTCAATTAAATCCTTTCTTAAGGATGATTTTCTCAAGATGAATTTCTTTTTAATTCGATCCTTTTTTAAGGATATTTGAAAAAGGAAAAAAAAAGACAAAAAAATGAGAGAAAAGAAAGAGAGAGAAAAATAAATAAAGAAAAAGAAAAAAGAGAAAAAAAAAAGAAAGAAAGAAAGAAAAGAAAAAAAGAGAGAAAAGGAGAAAAAGAAAAAATGTGAGAAAAGATGATCAAAAATCGATACATTTTATAAGATTTTCAGGGTATTTGAGAAAAGAAGATGAAGAAGAAGAAGACGAAGAAGAAAGTAAAGAAACGATCGAGGTCAACCAATCGAGAATATACAAAGACCAACAAAGATTTTTTTCATGCCAAGACAACCAGAAGTCAAGGCAACCAACAACCTCAAAAGCCTCTAGGCAAGACATCACTTGTCAACAAGATCGTTCTCTATGACATACGCTTGAAGAAGGAGGTCATGCTTTGCGACATACGCTCGAAGAGAGGGGTCGCCTACCACGGTATACGATCGAAGAGAAGGACCGTCAGATGCTGCAATGATCAGAAATCATAGCATCTCGAAGATGTGGATTCTACGGAGAAGGGATCAACATTGTTTTTTTGCGACATATGCTCGAAGAAAGGGGTCGCCCACCACGGTATACGCTCGAAGAGAGGGACCGTCAGATGCTGCAATGATCAGAAATCAGAGCATCTCGAAGATGGAGATTCTACGGAGAAGGGATCAACATTGTTTTTTACGACATATGCTCGAAGAAAGGGGTCGCCCACCACGGTATACGCTCGAAGAGAGGGACCATCAGATGCTGCAATGATCAGAAATCAGAGTACCTCCAAACAGGGAAGTCGGATAAAATTAGTGCTTGTAGTCTTTGCTTTATCATTGTTTCACAATGATAAGCAAAGAGGGGCAACTGTAATCACTAATTTTATCCAGGTTTATGCTCGAATTAAATCAATCCACATCCCTTTTTAATACCCAAATCACCTTAACTTACCCTAATTTTATCACTTATTTTATAATTATTATTATCCTTACTATCTCTTAATTAAAACCAAAAATCCAAAAATATATAAATATATGATATAAATAAAAACCTTTTATTAGAGCCCACTTTTATAAGCCCAAGCCATAAATAAATTTGACCTATTAAATATAATTTTATAATATAAAAAAATATAATAAAAATCCCTACTTGGTGCCCAAGGTCTTGTTTTTAATTGGTTATTATTTTTAAAGGGATAAACCTAAAATACCCTTCATCATATTATAGATACCCTTATATATTAAAACTTAAACCTATTTTATTCCCATATGTTACCCTTTACCCTAACTATATATATAACATTTACCCTAAAAATAAAGGACCCCCTAATCATTTTTTTCATTTCACAGCCGCAGGCCCCCCTGCCAAAACCATTTCCATTTTCCATTTCCATTTCTATTTCCATTTGTAAGTTGGTAAGCCTCCATTATTTATATTTTTATTCTCATTGAATCATTTCACCCATTCGGTTGGTTATTTTTCAAGTTATACCTTGATCTAATCATTACTTTTACCTTTTAGTTTAATTTGTGGATTGATTTTAATCGAGCATATTTAGATGTATATAGTTCTTTTTGAAATATTTATTGTGTATTCCATTCTTATGGTTCAATGAAAATATGAATATTTTTATTGGTATCTTTTATTGTTTTTTTATTTGTTTATTATATGTTTTGTTTTGTTTATTTATATATGTTATTTGTTTGTTGGTCTATTTATTTTAATCTTTGTTATCATGTGTTGTATAATATTCTTAAGTGTTTATGTACCTTTTTATTCATGATATTTATTTATTTATTTTTGTTAATGTTGTTACATGCTTTGTATATATGCCATGCATTTTATGGTTTTTTATTCATGTAAATGTTTATATATATATTACTTTTTTTTAATTTTGTAAATTACATACACCACATTAAATTAATGAGTCTAATTAAACGTCTTTATTTGGTCGTAACGGGCCCGTGTTCCAACGTAATGGTCGCGGTGTATGCGTTGCCTCCGAATAAAGACACGGTAAAAATAAAATTGATTCGAATCTTTAAACAAAAATTAATTTAAATGCCACTTTAATCCAAAAAATCTAAAATTAATTAAGCGGTAATTTATAAAGGTGCCAATTTTGGGCGGTTTTAAACCCTAAACCCGTTTTTAACCGTAACCGACTCTCGAACCCAAATCATTTCGAATCTCTGGTTTTTACGGTGTCCGGCCTACCAAAGTGGCCGGTGGCGACTCCACCTTTTTTAAAATCCCTAATTTTAAAATTTCCCTTTTCAATCTAATTTTTTTAAAATCTCAAATCCCTAATTTTAACTTTCCAATTCCTATTTTTTTTTAAAAAAAAGAACCCTAGATTTCAAATTTCTTTTAACATTTTAAAATTCTCAATTTTTGTACACAATTTAAAAACCTAATTTTTAAATCCTAATTTTCTAATTTCCCCAAAATTTTATTTCAAACCCAAATCCCTAAATTCTACTTTTCAAACCTTAATTTCAATTCCACTAGTGACCCTTTCTCCCCTTTTTTACTACACACCCATATTATTTTAAGAATTTTATAAGGGTCGCTACACATATCAAGGGTGACTTCGTGTCATGTCTATAGTGACTTTGTGTCATGTCAATGGTGACTTCGTGTCATGACGAGACAAATGTCTCATGGATCCGTGTATTCGATGAACTCAAGGTTCACATTAAGTGGTCACTAGTAAGCCAATACACATACATGAAATTGAGAAGAGGTTTGAGCATCATTTATAAATTGATTTGATGAGGTTATGTGAACTCAAGGATGCATATGATTTAATGAACTTGGGCATGAAATATTAGCATGCATGGTTTAACAAAGTGTTGCAAATTATGTTTTCTTTATGGTTTTAAATAGATACATTGATGATTTGTGTAGAGCTTCCTCACTAAGCATGTATGCTTAAGCTCTTTTTTCATCCTTGCAGAAAAATAAAGGCACTTTGGGCATCGTTCGAGGCAAGGAAACCAAGGGGAAGTTCACTTTAAAATTTGTTTTGGCAAATAAATTGGGCAAGGCAATGTATAACACAATCTATGAGAGGAGTGAGCATTTAGGCTTTGTTTCATGTTGTAATAAGACCATTATTGATTGAATGTTAATTTTTGAACTTTGTTTTGTTTGAGTTGTGGAAGCATGTAATAGTATGATTGATATGTTGTTGGTCATTCTTTAGGAAGCATGCCTATAGGTCTCTTTGTGATCTTTCCAAATGTTTTAAGGTGTGTTTATGTTGATGAATATGCCTAGGAAAGTTGCATATAGTTACGGGTTATTAAGGTTTATGTTTGGATTGGTTTAGGTGAGCTTATACGTCTCACTCAGTCTAGAATACAGGGGTATCGAAACACCCTGTGGCAGTATCGATACCCCTATGCCTATTTGAGCATCTATATCGAACCAGGGTTCGATACCAAATGCTACTGGACGTGGCTGTTCCGAAACACCCCTAAGGTTGTTTCGAAACAGGTGGCCATATTTCGAACCATGAGTTCACTGGGCACCCGTGTTCTGAAACACTTCAGGGCTGTTTCGAAACACCTGGCCTAGAAAGGGCAATTCGAGAGTTTTAAATGCATGAAACGTGGGATTAAAATTAGTAAGTGAAAATAATGGATCTATGAGTAGTTTAAGAGATGTTGCGACACCATGATTCATGTTTTAACCCGAATACACATCGTATGATATAAGATGGATGAAATATCTAATATTATATATTTTGCAATTAAGTCCATAAATGCTAGAACGTAAAATTGATTAATTAAGGTACCTCGTTTGATCTGGATTGTATGATGACTGTGTTAAGCTTGTTTAATTATTATCCGATGGATTGTTTGTGGAAATGGTGATGTCATTAGTTCTTTACATTTTGGTCCCTAATCCCGTATGCGTTTAATTGATATACTTTTAATGGTTGAACTGCATCCGTCTCTGTCCTACTTGAGTTAGTTACGCATAGGTGATTAACCATGCATCTAGATAATAAATAAAATAGATTAAAAAAAAGTGTTACGGTTTTCAGGGTTGTTTATTGGATTGAACCTTCACGGGTTTGGTTCGATATTTCCCGTGTGACCCATTAGTGCTGGATCCGTCTAAGCCGGGCTAAGGGGGTTACACCATGAATGTGTCGTCTCTTTGGATGAATTTATTTGTGTTGGCAATGTAAGCACCAGTCTGAGCCATGAACGTTTGTAGCGGATTCTCTAAAGTTCGGATATTTGTCGTTTGCTGCGGCGGCAGCGCTTGCTGCAGTATCGACTGCTAAACAGTTTTGTTATTCTATTGAAATCCAATATTTTACACAGGTTGATATTGCGGGTTTAGTGCATTGTTGGGGTTACTCCATGAGAAGTTCGGGTGTTTTCTCCATGCAAGATTGTAATTGTTGGACATATTATTTCGATTTAAATTTCCAACATAGAAAGTGGACTCTGGATTTTGCGGAAATGCATTCGAGTTATGATTGTCACCACATGTTTCACAGAAAACAATGACTACTTTTACTTCTTAAACATTACTCGGCTTATGCAGATCCTTTACCATATTTGTCAAGGTTGACAGTTGAGCTAGTATAGAATCTGAAGAGTTGTGATTTGTCATACCTTGCCTTGTTATTCCTCGTCTAGTGGTTGGATGTTGATAGTCATTCTGTGTTAATCTGTCCAGAATCTCTAGACTCTCATGGTGTGGGCGGTCTAGTAGGATGCCACTGGTGGAAGCATCAACCATAATTCTCATGGGAGTGTTAACTGCATTGTAAAAGATTGACACTTGTGTACATTCATGCAATCCATGCATGGGGCATTTTCTGTATAATTCTCGATATCTTTCCCAAGCCTTATACATAGACTCATCTTCTTCCTGTCTGAATGATGTACTGTCGTTTCTCAATTTATCTGTCATGTTGGTATAACTAAAATGTGCCAGGAAGCTTGGACATAGTTCTGTCCATGAGTTCAACGATCTAGGCTAGAGGTTATTTAAACATGATTTTGCCCTATCCCTCAGTGAATCGGGAAACAGTTTATTTTAGGATGTCGATAGAGAATCCCGGCAGCTTAAATGAGTTACATATTTCTAAGAAGGACTTAAGATGTTGTTGAGCATCTTCATTGGTTGATCCCCCGAACTGGCCTAGGGTGTTTGACAAGGCCAAACTGATATGCTACGATAGCAAACAAAGGCAATTGGTTGGACAATTGCAGACCTAAAAGGAATCATCCCATCAATATGCATGCATAAAATCTTACTGAAAAGAAGATCATAACCCCACCATTGATGCACAAAGAAGATTAAATCACACAATGAAGGAAGGGGTAAGAAAAGAGATTATTAAATGGCTTGACATAGGAATCATCTACCCTATATCCGAAAATACATGGGTAAGTCTAGTGCAATACATATCAAAAAAGGGTGGAATAACGGTAATATCAAACAAGAACAATGAATTAATTCTAACAAGAACTGTAACTGGGTAGAGAGTATGTACGGATTATCGAAAACTTAATCAAGCAACAAGAAAGGATCACTTTCTGTTACCATTCATCGATCAAATTCTTGACAGGTTAGCTGGTAAACCTTATTATTGCTTCTTAGATGGTTATTCAGGTGATAATCAGATTTCCATAGCCCCCGAAGATCAAGCCAAAACAACCTTCACATGCCGATACGGAAAATATGCATTTAGGAGGATTCCCTCTGGACTATGTAATGCACTTGCCACTTTTCAAAGATGCATGATGGCCATCTTTTCCGATATGATTGAGGATCATCTTGAAATCTTTATGTATGACTTTTCTATTTTTGGAGATAATTTTGATAGCTTCCTTAGCAATCTGGAAAAAATGGGAACAAAATACGTAGTTTCCTCGGCCATGCAGGTTTCTATAGATGGTTTATTGAAGATTTATCTAAAATTACCTTACCTTTATCCTCAATGCTGGAACAAAATAAATCGTTCATTTTTTATGAGTCCTATACTAAAGCTTTCGAAACATTGAAGTAGAAACTCATAATGGCATCTGTAGTAATACCACCTGACTTGAATGCTCCATTTGAACTAATGTGCGATGAAAATGATTATGCTGTCAGGGTAGTACTTGGGCAGCGAAAGAACAAAACTTTTCATGTCATTCATTATGCATGCAAAACCCTAAATGATGCCCAAGTCATCTACACCATAACAGGGAAAGAACTGTTAGCAGTGGTTTTTGCTTTTGACAAGTTCAGATCATATCTCATCGGTAGCAAGGTAATTGTACACACAAATCACTTCGCTATAAAATACATGCTTTCCAAGAAAGATGCAAAACCACGATTAATACGATGGATAATACTAATTCAAGAATTTGAAGTAGAAATAAAGGATAGAACAGGCATGGAGAACCCAGTAGTAGATCATCTGTCACGATTACAAGGAGATGAAGCAACAAAATTAGAACAAGAAATCAAAGACACCTTCCATGATGAACAGTTACTAGCAGCCACAGCGACTGTATGGAAAGTCTCGGCAGAAGATCCTGAATTAACGGTAGATAAGATTACATCATTACTGTCAGAGTACATTAATTACACTGCCCTGGCTGCAACCACAACACCCTGGTGTACTGATGTTATTAATTATATTACTAGTGGCAATCTTCCTCATTACCTGAACCATCAAGGAAAGAAAAGATTCCAACATAATGTAAAGCATTATTTTTGGGACGATCCTTGATGTGTGTAATAATAGTGCAACTGTGCAGTGTACACGTCGCAAGTAATAAAGTGATAAGTATATCGTGTATCGTCTCCACAGGGATTGATATACTTAATATGTCTCCCCTTATTCCCTTGCTCTTGAAATATAAAGTAAAAACACAGATAAGTGGATTTGTTTAACTAACTAAATAATAAAACATAAAATAAAGGATTGAGAACGATATCGAGAAAGTGGTTAGGATCCAGCTGCGTCAATTAGTGGATTCGATTGATCTTCTTCTTATCCAATGCAATTATATAACACTACTTTGGCAGTACTGCAGATACAACCTTGGCAGCTTTAGTGTTCTTTGCCGCAGTAATCTCTTGCTCTTGGGCAGATGAATCAAAGTTCAGCAAAGTGTCCGGAGTTGACTCCACTTATCTCTAAGTTAGAGCGCTGTTGAAGACTAATCTTTGATGATACCTCCCAGCATGAATGAACGATAATTACCAACAAAACTAACACTTCTTTTAGCTTTTGAAACTCTTAATCTATCTGTAGGCTGAGTTAGTGTTGTCAACACCGTATTTATCCCTTTCGTGAATCTAACTCTCTCGATGCTAGATAAATAGATTACTTACAAACTTCTCTCTCGAGCTTGAATGCAAGAACAAGGAATCGCAATAAGATAAGCAAACTTCGATATTATTATTGCATTAGAACAAAGAAACAAGAAACAATCTCCTCTCACTAATATCTACAACCTTCACCTATCCCTAAGAGATTTAGAACATAATGTCGATAGGTACAAATCTTAGGGGAAGGATTTCTCTAAAATCTGCTCTCTCTAACAATGTGGCCGGCTAGGCTATATATAGTCTTAACCTAGGGCAAACCTTTCCTAAATAGACTCAAACTTGGAGTAGGAAACAAGTCTTCTACATGAGATCTGATATTTCCAAGTTTGCCGCCTTCTAGAAGGATTTTCCTATTTGGTCTTTGACTTGGGCTTTTATTGCGCTAGCCTGGTCCAATTGGTGCGCTGCATATTTCAGAATGTTCTCTATATTTTGTCTTTCATTCGCCTACAATGTTGATGTTGCTACTCTGGATGCTGCCACGGTCTTGTCTCTGCCTCCTCCTCAACGATGCTTCTCTACTGCCTCAGCCTTGGATATCCCTGCATGTATAAAATATGTAATAATATTTGCATTCTCTATAAAATTAATCTTTGTAAGTAGTAATAACGGAATATCTAATATTATGTATTGAGTCCATATTTTAGTTCAAGTTGGTGTATAATAGATACATAAAGTACCATGAAAAGGGTAGTAAATAACTGCCTTTTAGGCACTCATCAAATATCCCCAAACTCGAACTATTGCTTGTCCTCAAGCAATGCAAGACATCAAATTGTCGAACCTTACTCCCCTTTGGTCTTACCTTTCCATCTATTCTCCCCACCATGGTCATGTCTATCTCTCTGTTTTAGCCACTAGTTTATCCAAGGACTTTTACTAAGAAACACGCTATAAGACTAGATGAGTGTGTGCATTTTATGGACAAGGTTGATTCAAGGCTTTCTTAGATAAACTCTAAGGTCAAGACAAATAGAATTTTGATTAAAGCTATCTCCTTAAAACAAGTCTTGAGCCAATTTCGGGCACCTCAAGATATGTGTTTTCTATATTTTATTTTATTTTATTTTAAGCGAACTTTTAGCATACTAGAGCCAGTTTCGGGCACCTCTAGCATTAAGGAGAGCAAAACTAGAGCCAATGATAGGCACCTCTAGTTATTTTTCTAAATGGTTCTAAGTCTTTATCACCTAAGTTTATTAAAAGAACTCCTAAATCAAGCAAGTCCAAAAAATGTTTATTTTTCTTTCTAACCCTAAAGAAAGCTTCTAAGTTTTATTCCATGAGCATCCTATGGTTATCCCTTCAAAACAGAACTTGGCCATGGTAAGGAGAAAGATTTCTATAGCCTTAAAGGAGTAAGCTAAAGCAAAGCTGATGTAGAGGAGTGCAAGATTAACAACAGTAATTAAAGAAAAAAGAATATTGCCAAAAAAAATTTTAAAAAAATACTCCCTTTTTTCATGGTAATGCCGCGACAGTAGGTTGCCTCGTCAATGCTTCTGCACCTACAATACCCCTAAACTCAAACCAAGCATTGTCCTCAATGCTCAACATATAAGGTAAACAACAATTTCAATAAGGAAATAGATAGAAGCATAAAAAAAATATTTATAACAATTCCGAGGAGCTACTTGTATAGAGCAGTCTTCTAGGCCGTGCTACTGACTCCTTTCGTCTAGATCCTTGTGCTGGTGATTGTTGTTGTTTGACTTGCCGATGTGGCTGAACTTGATTGGGCAGTGTGCGGTGCGGTGGTGCAGTAACTTCATCCCCTTCTTCCACTTCGTCAATATTTTCTATGTGCATGATTTTTGTCCCGCCCCCTGCCGTGGCAGTGGGTATTGCTGGTTCATGTGATGAACTGTGGTATTCGTCAATCTCGTGAGACAGAGTGTCTCTGCTGAGACTGGACATAGGGATTGGTTCCCGTTGGGGAAAGTTAAAAATAAATTGCCTCTTGGACGACCGTTGGCTGGTAGAGGATACTTTGGCAGACCTAGCCGGCCTGGAAGGTCTGGCAGCATGAAACTGTTGGGACAGCCTTGGTGGGAAAAAGGGTTGGGGCCCTGGTGCAGGTGTTGTCTCGATATAAGGGACAGCAGTGACAAAGATGTTAGCTGGGAATTCTGGGAATTGCGCCCCTTGATTTGGGAAGCTTGTCATCATCATGTGGGCGAGAGATGTGTTGAAGTCGTGCTGGTACTCCATGTAGCGTTGCTGGCAAAGGTCCATGGCTGCCATCCTCTATAGAATTTCTTGGTAAGGGTCTGCTGCGGTAGGGCCCTGTGCAGATATGGGTACTTCTGCCGAGTACTACCCTCCGGTAGTAAAGTCTACAGTGAACTGCTGCGGTGTTGCTTGCACATGCTCTGCCTGTGTTATCAGCATGAATCGGCGACAGAAATCTTTAGACCATCCCGGACGATTCGGTGTGTACTCGTCTGTAGCCTCGACTGGTACATATGCAACAATACACAAAGCAGAGATTAAAGAGGGGAAACATAAAGGGTCTTTGTCTTTCCTACCGCAATCATAAATTTCTTAGAGAATAATTTCTCCAACGTTGATGGTCCTCTTGTTGGTTATGGACTGTATGAGCACCAAACGTCTCTTGTCGACTGTGCGGTTATGCGATGTGGGAATTAGACGTCTTTTGATAAAGGTGCACCACATCTTAGCCTTGGGTTTGAGGCTCAATCTTGTTATGGATCCTCCATTGTTACCGGTCTCCAAAAGGGTATCATTGTAACAAAGATCATCTTTGATTAGCTCGAAGTCGACATCGGTGACCTCCGCCTCAAAATCACTATGTGAATTAGACAACAGAGTGAGGCCATAGCGTTGGTTGATTGCTTCGGCATTAAGGGAGACTGGCTTCCCTCGGCAGTGGACATATAAATTTCCTTCACTCGGCATGTGGGGATAAAACTCTCGGACGATCGTGGCATTCGCTGGGGGAGGTTGGAGACAGAAGATTTCCTAATCTTGGTATTTGATTTTGTCGAACAAGAACTGTTCGATACCGTAATTATCTTCCTCCAAGTGCTGAAATCCTTGCTCCTCCCATAACTGTCGAGCAACAAAAGAACGGTTGAATCGCTCTTCAATGGTGGTAGGGTAAAAGCGGTTGTAAGCAGCCATGATTGTAGTTATTGAATGTCTTGAGCGAAATCTAGAGTACTTGAAAAGATTGCTGAAAATTTAAAGAAGTAGATGAGAGCTAAAATAATGAAGAGCAAGATTGTGAAAGAAAGAAGATTAGCAAGAATGCAAGAGTGCAGAATTTTGGCAGAGAGCCGATGCACTGTTTATGCCCGTTAGGATATCTGCGGCTCTGACACTGTGATCTTCCGCGGCAGCAGACTTCCTGCTGTGCATAGTTTCTCCATTAATCTTGCTTTATTGTCCTAACCTAAAAAGATAAACATCAAAAAACATTTAAATAATGAGAATATAATTATTCCTAAATACCATAAAATAAAAGAGAAAATTAATGTAAAATAAGAATATAAAGAAAACTTATGGAGAGTCGTTTCCGATATTTCTTATAGTCCATCTGCACCCTCCATCGAGTGACAATTCTACCCAAAAAGGATTGGGCCATAATGAATACGGATAGTCCCCTTTGTATTATCATGGTGGAGGTATCTTTCTTTCGTTTTCTCTTGTAATCCATGCATGTCCTCCATCTTGATATTGTTTCTGAAGGCAAAAATAAATTGTTAGAAATTATATCAACATCCAACCACTTAATTACCTCATTGTCATTAACTTCCATCATAGTTGGATATAGCCTTCGTTGTAGTGGCCATTGTTGTGATAGCCAATTGCTGTGGCAATCTTTTGCTAAAATTCGGTGTAAGTCAAGTGAAGAACCATCTTTCTTGAAGTCTTCAAGAATCAACCCACATTGTTTCTTATGTTTCTCAATAATCTCCATCAGTAGAGACTTTGGCTCGGCACTAATATTAGATGGAGTTACCATAGAAATATCATCTTCCAAACAATCATATCCTATTTGTGATGGCTTCAAATCTTGTAACGTTGACTCCTCGAAATATACCTACAATAGAAGAGATGAGTTTTTAAAGATTTCAAAAGGTTCATTCAGTACCATCTCATTTTCCATTATCATGGTATTGCAATCTTATTGATCGAACATGTCTTTGTGTAACTGCCCCGACAATTATGAGTGAGAGTAATCCTCAGCTTCCTTTTTTAGCATCATTGCTGCCGTAACATCATGGGAATCAGACTCCTCAAAATTTTTCTAGAGCATTACTCTCATCGGCCTCGTTGAATGATATCGTGACATTGCCCTTTTCAGGCTTCTCTACTGCCGCGGCAGAACTCTCGACAGACTCATCCACTATTTGATAGCCTTTCTCATCAACATGTTCTAGACTCAGAGGTTCCGAAATTTCCTCTTTGTCCTCTAGTGTTGGGATTTCAGTATCCCCAAGGATTGATTGTTGGGTTATGTTATCCCTGGCATGCAATTGATTTTCCGAATCCCTCAAGGGTACATCCAATCTAGCTATATATGCATCCATGAACCTTGATTGCTCTATCATAAATTCTTCAATTCTAGCCATTGATGCTTTCAATGTTTCCTCAAGTGAATTTGGATACTCTTGAGAAGAATTATATTGTCATGGCATATCTGTAACATCAACAAAATTGTCATGATAAAAACAATTTGAGCGTTTTGATCATACCATGAAGGATTTTGTTGTTGATTTCATCTATGGTCCTCTCTGTGGTCATAGGTACAAGTACTGTATGGGCAATTGCTAACTAAATGATCATCTCCGCAATTGAAACAAAAATTTGCCCAGGCATAAACTTTTTCGGTTGCTCTTGGTTGTCATAGATAATCATCAATTAATCTAGGAAATTCTTGATTGGTTCGATTCATATCTTCCAACATCAACTCCCGAATAGATTTGCTTCTTTCTCCTTGCATTTTGAACCTTCAACTTGAAACACACCTATAAACCCTTTTTTTTAAGAAAAAGAAAAACAAAATATGTTAGTAAAAATAATAAATAAAGAAGGCAAGAAAATTAAAAAAGACAAAATTTAGTTGTCAATCCCCGGCAACGGCGCTAAAAATTTGATGTGTGTAATAATAGCGCAACTGTGCAGTGTACACGTCGCAAGTAATAAAGTGATAAGTATATCGTGTATCGTCTCCACAGAGATTGGTATACTTAATATGTCTCCCCTTGTTCCCTTGCTCCTGAAAGATAAAGTAAAAACACAGATAAGTGGATTTGTTTAACTAACTAAATAACAAAGCATAAAATAAAGGATTGAGAACGATATAGAGAAAGTGGGTAGGATTCAGCTGCGTTAATTAGTGGATTCGATTGATCTTCTTCTTGTCCAATGCAATTACACAACACTGCTTCGATAGGACTGCAGATACAGTCTCGGCAATATTAGTGTTCTCTGCCGTGACAATCTCTTGCTCTTGGGTAGAGGCATCATAGTTCAGCAAAGTGTCCGTAAGTGACTCATCTCATCTATGAGTCAGAGTGCTGTTGATGACCGGTCCTTGACAATACCTCTCGGCGTAAATCAACGATAACCACCAACCAATCCAACACTTCTTTTAGCTGTTGAAACTCTTAACCTATCTCTAGGCCGAGTTAGTGTCGTCAACACCATACTTATCCCTTTCGTGAATCTAACTCTCTCGATGTTAGATAAATAGATTACTTACAAACTTCTCTCTCGAGTTTGAATGCAAGAACAAGGAATGACAATAGGATAAGCAAACTTCGATATTATTATTGCATTAGAATAAAGAAACAAGAAACAATCTCCTCTCAGTAATATCTACAACCTTCACCTATCCCTAAGAGATTTAGAACATAATGTCGATAGGTACAAATCTTAGGGGAATGGTTTCTCTAAAATTAGCTCTCTCTAACAATGTGGCCGGCTAGGCTATATATAGTCTTAACCTAGGGCAAACCTTTCCTAAATAGACTCAAACTTGGAGTAGGGAACAAGTCTTCTACATGAGATCTGATATTTCCAAGTTTGCCGCCTTCTAGAAGGATTTTCCCGTTTGGTCTTTGACTTGGGTTTTAGTGCGCTAGCCTGGTCCAATTGGTGCGCTGCATCTTCCAAAATGTTCTCTATATTTTTGTCTTTCATTCGCCTATAATGTTGATGTCGCCACTCTTGATGCTGTCGTGGCCTTGTCTCGGCCTCGGCCTCAACGATGCTTCTCTGCTTCCTCAGCCCTGGATATCCCTACATGTACAGAATATGTAATAATATCTGCATTCTCTATAAATGTAATCTTTGTAAGTAGTAATAACGAAATATACAATATTATGCATTGAGTCCATATTTTAGTTTAAGTTGGTGTATAATAGATACATAAAGTAACATGAAAAGGGTAGTAAATAACTGCCTTTTAGGCACTCATCAATCATTTCCTGTTTAAACAATATGCAGATCAAATAATAAGGCGATGCATCCCGGAAGACGAACAAGAGAATGTACTTACACAATGCCACACATCTCCCTGTGGTGGATATTTCGGCGGTAACAGAACGATAAAGATGCACAGGAATATTATCGAAGATAGGATCGATGCCAACGCATGGGAAACATAACAAAACGAAACGAAATGCCTCTACAAAACATTCCTAAAGTAGAATTGTTTGATGTATGAGGTATTGACTTCATGGGATCGTTTCCATCATAATACGGTAACCTCTATATCTTATTGGCAGTAGATTATGTATCTAAATGGGTAGAAGCAGTAACCACGGTAAAGAATGATTCCAAAACAGTGCAAAAATTCTTAAAGAAAAATATCTTTACCCGATTTAGTGTACCACGAGCTATCATAAGCGATAGAGGGAAACATTTTGACACTAGACAAATTGTCGCGGCCTTAAGAAAACTAGGAGTTACACACAAGATTGCCACAACATACCACCCATATACTAACGGCCAAACACAAGTGTCAAATAGAGAACTCAAAACAGTGTTGGAAAAAGTTGTCAATCCAACTCGAAAGGACTGGTCCACACGATTAGATGATGCCATTTGGGCATACAGAACAAAGTTTAAGACTCTACTGAAGATGTTCCCATATCAATTAATTTATGGCGAATCTTGCCATCTTCCAGTAGAAATAGAAAATAAAGCATATTGGGCTATAAAAACGGTCAACATGGATTAGGAAAAAGCAAGGAAGAAAAGATTACTGGATCTAAACGAAATCGATGAATTTAGAGCAACAACATACAAGAATGCTAGAATATATAAACAAAAAACAAAAAAATGGCATGATCAGAAGTTGCTGCTACGACAGATACTGCTTGGGCAACAAGTTTTACTCTACTATTCCCGATTAAAGCTCTTTCCTAGAAAACTAAAATCTAGATGGTCTGGCCCATTGATGTTGTTCAAACACATGCTCATGGAGCAGTTACAATCAAATCACGTCAAGATGGACATGAATTTCAAGTTAACGGACAATGCCTCAAACTGTACAAAGGGTCAAAATCCTAAGAACTCAAGGAAGTAGTCATTTTAGGAGAAGACCCAATGTCTTCTCCTATTATGCTCTAATCCTCTACTTTTCTTTTATTTTATTTCAAGATTTAGGTATAAACATATTAATTTTAGGTTTCATTTTTTCCCTTCTTTCTAGGTTTTCCTCATAATCTTCACAAACAATGGTAAGCCCACCAAAGGCAGCAGCATAGCAGCCACCAAATACCCGCCACAAGCTCCTCACCAGTAGCGACTCCGAGGATTCCTTTGGATCCTCCACTTTTTAAGGGTGGTAGTCTTTTCTAATTTCTCTGTTTTGTTTTTATTTTCGGCTTATCTTTTTTCTTTTTCTATTTCATGTACATGCATTGAGGATAATGCATCCCTCGAGTTTGGGGAGTATTGATCCTATTTTGTAAAATGTAAATATTTTCCATGTATAGAAATTATTCGGATTATCCTACTACTGCCTTAATTTCTGTCTTTTCACCAATTTCAATTTGATGAAAAAATTTAAGTCTGTAGAATTTTATTAAAACTGCCTCGGCAATAATATATTCTCCAACCGTCGCAGCAGTCTGTACCAGTCACCAGACTTGAATTTAGAAAGGTTTCTTAGGATTAGACTATGAGCTTACAATTACATAAACACTGCTAGTCTTAGTTGATTATAAAAAATTTTCTTTGAAAAAACAATAAGGACTTAGGCTTAGATTTTAACTAGAGGTGTCTATCATTGGCTCTAATTTAGTCCATAGAGGTGTCCATTTCTGGCTCTAGGACTTAGTCTTTCTCCCACTTACTAGAGGTGCCCGAAATTGGCTCTAGTAAGAATAGCTAAACACTTGAAGTGCTCGAAACTGACTCAAGCAGTATAAGTATATAATGATATATATTTATATACAATTAGGGTGAAAGAAAGAAAAAAATTAGAGGAAAAATTCAAGTCGAAAGTTTTGAGTTAGAAAAAGGATTAAAACTTAGAAAATAAAGTTTGACACAGCTACGCATACACCCACTAAGACTCATAGTCTAGTTCTGAGGAATTCCTAAAACCTAGAAGAGGCCGAGTTAAGAAAGGAATTCTGCCGTGGCAGGCAGAACGATATATTACTTTAAAATTCCTTATTAAAATACATCTTTTGCATTGCTTGAGGAAAAGAAATAGTTCGAGTTTTGGGGTATTTGACAAGTGCATAAAGTACTCTTTTTTATAACATTTTCCCACTCGTTTATTGCTAATAAAGGACAGTTCTAAGGGTAATATTAGATAGTTCTGCTTATTCTCCATATTTCAGCATCCGAATACATAAATCATAAATTTATCTATTATTTGGCATAAAACAGATGCATTTGATGGTTTTCTTTCTTAGACAGGAAACTACATCATAGGAACTACCAACAAGAAGATGGATGCTAAAATTGAAACCAAATTGCAAATAAGCACCCGCCACGGAAACACTTTGGAGGCTGCGACAGCATATTGAAGATAATAACTGGTGCTCGACATATAGAGAAAAAGACATTGATTATAACCGGCATAAAGTGAGAGAAAACTGAAGCAGGTAAAAGGAGTTAAGCCATGATCAAAGGTCAATGCGGGAATAAAAGCTATTTTAGGAAATAGAATAAAGCATCATAGTTTAATATGGAGTTGTATTCTTTTCCTTTTAAAACTCTTTCCTTATGTGGAAGACTTTAACCTAGGCTTGACCTATATAAGCCGCCCATTACGATTAAGAAGAAAAGGTCAGATTCTGATAGAAAAAACTAAAATCGCCGACTACACCATTATATTCTAGCTCCCCTTTGAGGCTTAGGTTGTTTGTAGAGTAGTTAGGGAAGAAAGTTGTACTCTATTTGATATTTATTAATGCAAATCTTATTTTTATAGTTTATTCTATCTTAGCGTTTACTCTTCTTTGCATGAGCTCGGTAAGATAGTATGTAAAGAAAAACCTATTTATCAAATATCGAGAGAGTTAGGCTCACGAAAATAGAAAGTACGATCATTGCTCGAGGGCATCGACTAATCCGTAAGGGTTTTAGCGACTAAAAGAATGCATGTGTTTGGTTTTTTGTTCATCCTTGATTCACGCTGAGAGGTATTATCAAGACATGGATTTCAACAGTTCTCCAATCTTAGGGATAAAATAAGGAGACATACAAGGATTCTCTATCGAATTATGGAAAGTTTAGTTGTCGACAAGGCATAACCCCGCCTAGGCAGCTGCAGCAATCGGTAGTGCGTCCCACCGAGATGGCAAGTCAACCTATTACATTAATAAGTGGATAATAAGTGCAACTAGATATCCCTCTACAAAGCACTCAACATGGCTTTACTTCAATTATTATTATTATTCTTTATTTAGTTCTTAATTTAGTTACTTTAGTTATCTCAACCATTCAACTACTTGTGTTTTTACTTTTACAAAGTGCAGGTTTAAGAAGTAGTGAGGATGATCCAGTCCCTGTGTGTTCGACAACCTTAATTACTACAATTTAGCGAAAGGTGGAAAAGCATAGGACTTCTAAGCCCTCACCACAACCCTAATACACTCAGAAGGTTTCGTCTACATGTCTCATTTATTGATGTATATACGACACATGTGTTTATCTTTTGAAAAGAAAATTTGATGTTGTACAGTGTTTCATTAATTTTCATCAATTAATTGATGTACGATTTGGACATAAAAATAAAGCTTTTCAATCTGATGGTGGGACTGACTATCAAGGACTAAATAATTGGTTTCTTTCAAATGGAATTCAACACTGAATAACTTGTCCCTATACTTCTAATCAAAATGTTAAAGCTGAGAGAAAGCATAGAAATATTGTAGAAATGGAACTTACTTTGTTGGCTCAATGTTACTTCTCATAGATGACAAAGCCAAAATGAAAAGCAATAAAATGTGTACCTTAAATCTGTTATTGGAACAATTTTCTTAATTGAATCTAACCACAACAATGAGCACATTTCCACACTAATTTGTGGGAGAAACAATAGAAAACGATGGGGAGGTCTAATCCTGAGGAGGAAGTATGCAAACAAAAGCCTAAATAAGTTGAACCTGTAAAATAAAGCAAGAAAATGGATGTCAAACATGTAGCATGAATCACTTTTCATTTCTTTTTAATAGAGGATAAGTAGGGGTGAACGTTCGATTGAGTTCAGTCGAGTTCAGTCCAAATATCGAGTTGAGAAATTCTAAATTATCATTTAACTTTAATTGAAAATTTTGTTTCGAATCAAGTTTTTTGAGTTTCTGTACAAATTTAACATGTAAAATATAACACTTTAGACCTCCATCGCTATCTTAGCCGTTTAGGGTGATATGACACTTCAAGAAAATATTATGTTGTAGAAAAAGAAATCTCAACATAAAAGTAAATAAGTATTTGATAAATAATTCAGAAAATTTTTATAATCTTTTCTTAATATTCTTAATTATTTTATGAAATTTATAAGTTTTTTAAAATTTGGTTTATAGATAATGAAAACATATATTTCATGGCAACCTATTTTCAATTTTATATCTACCATATATTTTTATATCAACTAGACTATTTTCATATTATCTTTCAACAATCAACCAAACATAAAAATTTTCTACTAGAAAATACTTGTAAAACGATAAATCTCAACATAAAAAATTAAATAAATATTCAATAAATAATTTTAAATAATCTTAAAGCTTTTCATAATATTACCATATATTTTGTGAAATTTAAAAGATTTTAAAATTTATTTTGTATTTTAACAACTCATTAAATATAAATGTATTTTATTTACTTTTTTATTTAATTTCAGTGATAATTTCTAAACTTATTATGTATTTCAAAAAACATAGAATTTTTCATTTTTTCGTATAATTTCAATGGTAATATAGAGACAGGGGATATCAATCCTTATACATATCGTATGCTAAGCAAACGCTCTACATTTTGAGCTCCATTCCCATTTTTTTGTATATTTATTTGTTTAAAGCTATGAGAATATAGTTTTATTTCATGGCAACCTATTTTCAAGTTTATATCAACCATATATGTTTATATCATCTATACTATTTTCATATTATCCTTCAACAATGACCCAAAAATAAAAATTTTCTACTAGAAAATACTTGTAGAACGATAAATCTCATCATAAAAAATTAAAAAAATATTTGATTCATAATTTTGAATAATCTTAAAGCTTTTCATAATATTACCATTTATTTTGTGAAATTTAAAAGATTTTAAAATCTATTTTGTATTTTAACAGCTCATTAAATATAAATATATATTATTTATCTCTTATTTAATTTCAATGATAATTATAGAAATATAGGGTTTGATCCCTGTACCTCTCGCATGCAAAGCAAGCGCTCTACCATATAAGCTACATTCCCATATTTTTCTATATATAATTTTTTAAAGCTAATAGTTTTATTTTGTTACAACCCATTTTCAAGTTTATATGAACCATATACTTTTATATAAACAAGTAGGGGTGTGCATTCGGTTTGGTTAATTCGGTTAACTAACCAATCTGAAATTATTTCTGATAATTCGATCGGTTAATTTTTGGTAAATTTGGTTAATAGTTAATTTTTTTTGATAATTCGATTATCGGTTAATTCGATTCGAAATCGGCTAATTAACCGAAATTATATATATTAAATATTATATATATATATATAGTCATTTAAGTTTTAAAATATATAAAATGTTTATTAATTTTTTTTATATTATAAAATGGACACTAAATTTTGTATAATTTAGTATAATTTAGTTTAATTTAGTGACCTTTTATATAATTTAACCAAAATTTATAATAAATTTCGGTTAATTCGGCTAATAACCGAAATAATTTTAGTTCGGTTAAATCGGTTATTTCGGCTAATAACCAAAATAATTTCGGTTCGGTTAAGTTGGTTAAAGAAAATTCGGTTTGGTTAACGGTTAAGAGTTTAAAATTTTTTGGTTAATTCGGTTTTTGTTAATTCGGTTCGGCCACCGACAGAATTAACCGAATGCTCACCCCTATAAACAAGGCCTTTTTCGTACTGTCCTTGAACAATCAATTAGAGATTAAACTTTTCTATAAACTGACATGATAATATTAAGTGTGAAATTTTAAAATATTTGATGTTACATTTTGTTGTTCAATTTCTTCATAGATTATTTATTTTTGATATTAAATATGTGATCTTATTTTATATTGCTTGTTTTCCTAAAGCCTATTTGACTAGTTAATTATAGAATAAGAAAAATGTGGTTAAAATAGAAGAAATATATGATTAAAAATAATGTTAGTGTTTTTATAGTAAGAATCCATCAAACTCTCTCTCTTTTTTTGAGTTAGATACTTGAATTATATATTATCATACCTATACCTCTCGCATGCTAAGCAAGCGCTCTACCATATGAGCTATATCCCCATGTTTTGTTATATTTAAAATTTTAAAGCTAAGAGACAATAATTTTATTTTATTGCAACCTATTTTTAAGTTTATTTAAACCAAATATTTTTATAGCAACAAGGCCTTTCTCGTATTGTCCTTCAACATTCAATTAGAGATCTAAATTTCCTATAAACTAACATGATAAAATTAAGTGTGCAATTTGAAAATATTTGGTGATTCATTTTGTTGTTAATCTTCTTCACAATTTGTATATTTTAGATATTAAATGTGTGATCTTATTATTATATATTGTTTTTTAGAAAGCCTTGTTGATTAGTTAATTATAAAATAAAAAAAATATGGTTAAAATAGAAGAAATATGTGATTATAAATAGGGTTGATTACAGCGGAGGTCACGTTTGTTTGCCTCCAGGACAAATTTAGTCACCGATTTTGAAAATCGAGCAATATAGTCACATATGTTTTCGGGATATAAACTTATGGTCCCTGAGACGTTTGTTACCGTTAAACTTTAACGGGAAGCTGATCTGTCATAATAAGAAAATGGTAAACTACTTAAATAGTCCCTAAATTATTCTTTTACTTATGTTTTATCTTTAATTTGACTCTCAAGATTTTAAATCTTTATATTTTCACCATATTCTCAAACAATAAATTTACAGATGACAATGAATTTGTACTGCAATAATATTAGCTATTCAGAAACTGAAATACATACATACTCAAATTTGATGCTTTTGAAACGTGTACAAGAAGCTGAGATTACCTTGGATATGAGGTATTCTTAATCTTCTTCTTCCTATATTTTCTCCATTGGTACCCATCATCCATCACCTCAACTCCAGATATGGTTCTGAAAGCAAGTTTAGACTGTCCCATATCATCCCCTCCATTGTCTTCCCATAACCCTCATCTCTACAAATCAAAATACAGAAACAGTAATCAAATAAACTTAACAAACCAATATATATAAAATTATACTACATAAACAAAGGAAGGGAATTCGTTTACGTTTGCAACATATAATCAACACGTGCGTTATTTCCTTAAACTTTACAGTCCCGATAGAAGCCATCACTGATCGGAGAAAGAGTATGGAAGTAGTTTCTATATGAGTTTCAGTCAGGGTAGGAGTAGAAAATCTTCAAAGTCCAGGGGATAATTGTTGAGCTCCACCGTTAGGGTGTGAGTGCAAATTGGACCCGGCTACTTGACCTGGTATCATACAACTTGGATTACTCAATTTTTAATTTCCCTAAGAGTAGAGAAGAAACCAACATTACGACCATAGAATTTGTCCGACAAAAAACGAAGAACAAAGCTTGAATTTGACTTACAATGGAAGACAAAACCCAAAATATAGCACCAATAGTTATTTATATACAACCATCATAATACTAAAATCAACCATTTCTTTCAACCCTGAAACCATTTTCTGAGCATCCAGACATGGCCTGCACGCTTTTTATTATAGTTTTACTGCTACAGGTTTCACTACTCTCGCCTCCAGTTTTAGCCACCAAAGCTCACATAGTATTTGGTAAGCATAATATAGCTAGGTTTGTTCAATATTATTGGTCATATGATGAATCGGTTCTGATTTGGTCTCAATATATTGCTTTGATTTTCTGTTTTTTTGTAGGAGAAAAAATCCACAAAGAGATTCGAAGAAGTCTAATTGATGCAAACCCCCGTCAAGGTCGAACACAACCTGTTCATTCAGGCAATGGTGCTTGCGACTCTGTGTGTCCGTAAATTATATCCTGAGAGCCGACATCACAAATATATTTGATTTTAGCAAGAAAAAACGAGGCGGATGAGAAGTTGGAAGAAATCTTGAAAGATTAGCTCAAACCAGCTTGAGAAGATGGTGAAAATCTAAATATTTAAAATCTTGAGGGTTAAGTTAAAGATAAAACATAAGTAAAAGAATAATTTAGGGATTATTTAAGTAGTTTATCATTTTCTTATTATGACAGATCAACTTTCCGTTAAAGTTTAACGGCAACAAACGTCTTAGTGACCATAAGTTTACATCCCGAAAATGTATGTGACTATATTGCTCGATTTTCAAAATCGGTGACTAAATTTGCAATAGAGGCAAACAAACTTGACCTCCGTTATAATTAACCCTTATAAATAATATGGATTTTTAGAGTAAGAATCCCTCAAATTATCTCTTTTTGTGTTAGATACCTAAATTTTATATTATCAAACCTCGTACATAAACTATAATACATAATACTTTGGGGGGCCATCACTATCTTATCCATTTAAGGTGATATGACGCTTTAAGAAAACACTTTTTTGAACGAGAAATATCAACCTAGAAAAAAATTTGATAAATAATTCAAAAAAAAACTTAAAACTTTTCATGATGTTCTCAATTATTTTGTAAAATTTAAAAGCTTTTAAACTTTTTTTTTATATTTTTAACATCTCATTAAAAATTTTAGTAAATATAATGTATTTCTTTACTCTTTTGTTTAATTTCAATGGTAATATGGAGATACAGAGTATTGATCCTCATATCTCTCGCGTACGAAGCGAGCGCTCTACCATATAAACTATATTCTTACATTTTTTTGTATTGGTTTGTTTAATACCAAGAGATAGTAATTTTTTATGGCAAGCCATTTTCAAGTTTATATGAATCATATATTTTTATAAGAACCGACTTTTTTCAAATTGTTTTTCTAAAATCAACCAATCAGAGTTCAAAATTTCTTATGAACTGACATGAAAAAATTGTGTAATTTGAAAAATATATAGTGGTTCATTTTATTGTTCATCTTCTTTACAGTATTTATTTTTGATATCGAATGTGTTATCTTATTTTATATTGTTGATTGATTTTGGAAAGTATTTTTGAGTTGGTAATTGTAGATTAAGCAAAATACAAATAAAATAAAAGAAATATTTGATTATAAATAATATAAGTCATTTTAAAGCAAGAATCTTTCAAAGTATACCTCTCTTTTTTGAGATAGATACATGAATTACATATTATCAAATCTCGTATATAAACTATAATATATAACACTTTGGGCATCCATAATTATCTTATCTGTTTAGGGTAATGTGACACTTGAAGAAAAAAATTGTAGTAAGAGAAATCTCAACCTAAAAAAATTGATAAATAATTCAAAATAATCTTCAAGTTTTTCCATTATCCTCAATTATTTTGTGAAAATTTTTATCAGGTGTTTTAATACATATATATATATATAATGCTCTTTAATATATTTTGTTTAATTTCAATGATCAGATGGAGATACAGGGTATCAATCACCGTACCTCTTACATGCAAAACGAGCGCTCTACTATATAAACTATATCCTCATGTTTTATTATATTTATTTGTTTAATACTAAGAGACAATAGTTTTATTTTACTGTAACTCATTTTAAAGTTTATATGAACTATATATTTTTATAACAACCGACCTTTTCTAAATTGACTTTCAATAATCAATAGGAGATCAAGTTTTTTTATGAAATGACATGAAAAAAATCAAGTGTTTAATTTGAAATTTTTTCGGTGGTTAATTTTATTGTTCACCTTCTTTACAGTTTATTTATTTTTTATATTAAATGTGTGATCTTATTTTTTATTGTTGTTTGTTTTTAGAAAGCCTTGTCGACTCGTTAATTGTAGAATAAAAAAATATAATTATAATATAACAAATTTGTGATTGTAAATAATATAAAGTCTCGTTGTTTGTTCATCTTCTTTACGGTTTATTTGAACCAAATATTTGTATACCAACAAAGCCTTTTTCATATTGTCCATCAACAGTCAACCAGGGATCTAAATTTCCTATAAAATAACAAGATAATATCAAGTGTGCAATTTGAAAATAGTTGGTGGTTCATTTTGTTGTTCACTTTCTTTACTCTTTATTTACTTTAGATATTAAATGTTTGATCTTATTTTATATTATTTGTTTTCAAAAAGTCTTGTTGACTAGTTAATTATAGAATAAGAAAAATTTAGTTAAAATAGAAGAAATATGTGATTATTAATAATATAAGGCTTTTTAAAATAATAATCTTTCAAACTATATCTATCTTTTTTGAGTTAGATACCTGAATTATATATTATCTAACTTCGTATATAAACAATAATGTATAACACTTTGGGTCTCCATCTCTATACTATTCGTTTAGGTTAATGTGACACTTCAAAAAATTCTGCAGTACGAGAAATCTCAACATAGAAAAAAAATCGATAAATAATTCAAAATAATCTTAAATTTTTTCATAATATTATCAATTATTTAGTGAAATTTGAAAGGTTTTAAAATTTGTTTTATATATTGAACAACTCATTAAGTATTTCAATGAAAATAATGTATATTTTACTTATTTTTGTGCAATTTCAATGGTAATATGAAAATGCGAGGTATTAATCGTCGTACCTATCACACGCAAAGCAAGCTGGTGTGTTCTGTGTAGTGCTAAAAATAATGTATGTGAACACACATATATGTGCAAGTATACACAATCATACAAGTAATAATAGGATGAGTGAGTATCGTTCTCACGAGGATCTAAGGTAAAGTGCACAGTAAATTTATCAAGGCAAGTTGGTGTCACTAACAAAAAAAACAAAGAGAAAAAATAAACAAGAGAAAATGGATATGTACGGTGAAGGTGTAAGGTGGAAATGCTATGGAAATGCTATGGAAATGCTAGAATGCTAGCAACTAAAATATGCCAAGGCAAAATGAGAATGATGGTGATGGCAGGATAAATGAGGGAAAATATGTGCGAAGTGTAAAGAGAGTGATTGCAAGATAACAAGTAAAATAAAGAAAGCAGTTTGTAAATGTGGAGGCAAAAGCAGGATACAAGAACACTTTTAAAATATATGTTTTACTGACCCTCTATTGGCGAACTCTCTCGGGAATGACTGGTGGGAACTCCTATGGACTTCTTATCCCTCACTCCTATGGACTGCTTAAGATTTCGCCTGCCATGCGAATAACACTTTAGTCTATCGGTAAAGCACACTTCTTTTAGTCGTTGAAACCCTCCCCTACTCCTCTTCCGAGTGCTCTAAGTTTAGATTAGACTTTATTTTCAGTCTAGAACCCACTGCTCACGTAGATTCTCCCTTAGCCTCTTCTGAGTGATCTAAGGATCTATAGCTACACCTCTTCCGAGTGCTCTAGCATACACCTAAACACAGGACACTATCATGCCTCTTATAATGCCTAAATGATTATCAACAATGAGCAAAGCAAATACAAAAACACATAGAAGGCAATATATTAATAAAGGCAAAAGATAATCATCCACAAAAGCAACTACCTAAACAAAGCTCACATGTTGGTGCTAAATGTTAAAGTAATATCATCCACATAAAACCTTAAATATTCAATAAATCATCCTCTTAAAAATATGAAAAATAAAGAAAATGAAAGGAGGACTAGAAGACACCCTCGGATGTGCAGGCCACCGGTTTCTTCAACCACCACGAGACGCCTTGGTATGCTAGCCCCTCCCGGGTGCTTAGCACACCATTCCCTTCGAGCTCTATCAATGGAGGACTTCTTAGTCGGATTTTGGAGGAGAAAGGTGAGAGCTTTTCTCTTTCGCAAACAACTCTAAAAGTGCCGTGTTTTGCTCCTTTAAAAGGCCTCTCTTTTTCTCTAGGTCACCATGTCTTTTAAAAAGGGTGAAAAAACCTAAAAGATAGGCAAAAATCCATTTCTGCCCTCTTCTCGTCATGGCATTTCTACAGGACTGGCAGAGGTGACAGTGGTCTCCTACTTTGGTGTCTTGGATATAGGTCATATTCACTGTGATCCCCTATTGAGGTGGTTGTGGCCAGGCTATAGTGGCCCCGGCCGGCTATGAAGGCACCAACTAACACTCTTATTAAATTATCTCCTTGTCGTCTAGCTTTGCCATTGCATTTTCCCATCGCTATCCTTCTGCAAATGCCATGACAAATTGCCTCAACTTCCATTTTTGCTTCATCTGCACAACACAACAAATAAGAACTACCATTCTCGTGAAATAGCACCTATTACAACCTAAAAATGCCAAGGCAAAATTATAAAACTACATGCAATGTTATGAACCTAAATGCAACTAAATGAACCTATATGAGTCTAAGGACACTCAATAACTTAAGTAAAAAGGCCTAAAATATAGCCTTTTTGCGGAGTTATCATAACCCCAAACTTAAGCAATTGCTTGTCCTCAAGCAATGGTTAGCAGCTAGCAGAGAATAAATGTCATGATAAAGTTCAAGATCTGGGCAAGCAATATGTCAGAGTTTCAGCCCTCAGAAAATATCATGGCATAAACATATAAGACTCGAGGAAATTGCAAGAACACTACTTTAGGACCAGGTCGAATGCGAGTGTGTGTGTGCATGAGTGAGTGTATCTAATCTATGCTTAGTTAACTTAGAAAAATTCTATGGAATGTTCACTATCCTAGAAAGGCATGTTTGTTCATTCAAGCATAATTTGCTACTCTCCATGTATATATACATATTCTCTTTTTTTTTTACACAATGCTAACAAATTGCTACGAGGGGAGTCAGCCTGTCACACTACCTTCTACTCATACCATAGCTTCCATTTTTTTAAATCTAGTATCCAGGCAATGCCATAGCAAGTTAAAAGTGTAGTGTCACCCCGTGCCTCTTTTAGTAACTCATATGCATATGGTTATGCTATGTCATAGCGGAGTATCCCTCTACAGATATGTCCAGGCATTTATTCTCAACTTCTAATACTAACTACTGAGGGGTTCTCTATTAACTAAACATTTCATTAAACATGCAAGGTTGTTCAAGTTTACATTCTATAAAAATTTTCTAACTTTCCTAAGCATGGAGAACATACACTTGTGTAACAATAAAATATACACAATCAACCAAATCCTAAAGCAAGTTCTATTCAAATCCCAAGTCATGCATATTCAATTCAGTATTGGACATATAAAAATATTATCATCGGGCATGACAAACTGATTGTATCTGTCATCCGCTCCATGTCGCTTGTATTTGTCAATAGCTGATGGTGGGGTGGATTATTTTCTGGCCTTCATTTTGTGTCGGCATTTAGATTTCTTCCTCTTGGGAGAGGAAATTGATGAATCCACTTGCGGGGACGTTGGTTGCGGTTCTTCTTATTATGTTGGCTGGGCAGGCGGATCTTCAAAAAGTGAAGAAATAAAACTGGCTCCATGTTCCTTTTCAATAGAAGGGTCCGATTGATCTAGTGACTGGGGTTGCTCCTCTGAAAATGTCGTGGCATGCTCAGGAGTTTGTTCTCGTGCAGGTGACTGTGTTTCATGGGCTTGCTCCTCGTTCTCTGGTTTTGTTGGTCTAGCCTCCTCAGATGGCTCAGCTAGGGATAGTACCTGATTTAGATCAGGTGCAACTGGCCTAGTTGGAGTTGAGGAAGCTATAAATGCCTAGGCATTTCCTGATGTAGTGGGAAGTATAGATTCCAGGAATGTAAGAAACTCTTGATCCAGTGGAGGAAGTAGCTCGGCCAGGTAAGCTTTGATGACTTCGTCCCTTTTCTTTATGTAGAGGAAAAATTTCTTTAGATCCTTAGACAAGTCATCCATTTTTGCCATGGCATTTTTTGACAGCTCTAGTGCATCATTTCTTTGGAGTGGGGATCTTCCTCTAGCAGCAACATTATGAGAAGCTTCTGGCTGCTCGTGTGTGTTTCCCATTAAAGCAGTCACCTTTTTAGTAGATAGCCCTTTCATTCCTTCTAAAATCTCATCAAAATCATCTTTCGGGACATCCTTTTTCCGATACAACGCGGTGATTAAGGTCAGAAATATGAGCGGGATCTTGGGGCGTTTCTAACAAGCATGCGTCTCTTGCACAATAATCCTTCCTATGTCTATTTGGCAACCAAAGAGAATGAAATGTAATAGCATAAGTCGAGGCAAACTCATAGTAGTGTGATGCGAAGTAGGCATCAACTTAAATCTCATGATTGGTTACACAATTGGGCGTTGGGAAGTAAAGACTCTCGGTTCACCGTGCGCCTCAATGCTTGCTGACATAAATCCTCCTTTACACCTTGTTAGGTTTTGTAATCAGCCTCTTCCTCCTTCTTAGCGTGTCGGTCTACTTCTTGAGGGATCTTGAATATTCGGTTGATGGCGGTGTTTGTGAAGTGAATGTTTTTGCCCCGGAAATATACAGATTTCTGGTCCGGGCTAATGTTGCATTGATGGAGCCTAGATGGGCGAAAAACTGCTCTCAATGGTGCTGCGCCACCACATCTTTCACCTCAAAGCCCAACACATCGGAGAGGATGAAGATAAGCTTAAAGAAAAGTCTTCAGTTTTTGAAGGTTTTAAATCTCTCTTCAGCCGCCTGATCTACAAAAATGGTAGGAGGGGGTGGTGCAGATTATAAGGTCATGGTTCGTACCATCTTGGATTTGAAAGAAAGAAGAGAAAGTAGGAAAGCTTGAATCTTTTGTTAATGATGAGATGAGGTTTTTGGCTATGGGGGTGGGTAGATGAAGAAGAAGAAGATGGGTTAATGAAAATAAAGATGAGACATTTATTTTTTTCTTAGTGGGGGTGTGGAGACGTGTGGAGGGGGTTAATTGGGTGGTTATCTTCAGATTTTTAAAGAGGAGAGAGAGAGTTGGTTTTGAATTTCAAAATAAAAATTTTAAACGTTCCTCATTTTTTGTCTTTTGCCTCCCAGAATTTTTCATGTAGAGTTTTCTACTTTTGTCCTTCTTTTCCCTTCAATCGCTAGCCTCCAAGGATGAAGTTTATAACCTAAAATCATTTAAAAAAAGATTAAAAAGCTAAACAACTTAAAGAATATAAGACAAACTTAAAAACAATTTATTTATGAACAGGAGTAAACTGAGAATGCCGTGACATTTGAGTATGACAGACGTCTATAAGATATGCGGTAGGTTTATCTCGCAACACGTGGGCTCCAGTGTAGATCTTCATACACTAGACATTAACTTAAAAAAATTTTCCACTATCAACGTTCTTGATGTTGATAGCTCGATGGGGATACACATGGTGTATGACAAATAGCCTGGATCACCTTGATTTAAGCTTCCCAGGGAAGAGCTTCAACCTTGAGTTGAATAGGAGCACTTGTTGTCCTGCCTGAAAATGTCGTGGCAAAATCACTTGATCATTCCATCTTTTGGTTCGCTCCTTGTAGAGTTTAGCAATCTCATAAGCTTTGTTCCTGAATTCCTCCATCTCATTTAACTCTAGAAGTCTTCTTTCACCAGCTAACTCGACATCCAAGTTGAGCCTCTTAATTTCCCAATAGGCCTTATGTTCTAGCTAGACCAGGAGGTGACATGCTTTTCCATAGACTAACTTAAATGGAGACATACCTATTGGGGTTTTGAAAGCTGTTCGGTACGCCCAAAATGCTTCATCAAGCTTGGGAGACCAATCCTTTCTTCTTGAATTCATCACTTTTTCCAAAACTTGCTTCATTTCACGGTTGGAAACCTCGGCTTGCCCATTGGTCTGGGGATGATATGTCGTGACAATTTTTGTGTCGCACCCTATATCTTTGTAATGCCTTGGAAATCAACATGTTGTCAAAGTGGGTACCTTCATCACTGATGATAGCCCTTGGCACGCCAAATCTTGTGAAGATGTGCTTATGAAGAAACTTAAGCATTGTCTTTGAATCGCTCCTCGGCATTGCAATGGCTTCAACCCACATGGACACGTAGTCCACTACCAAAAGGATATATAAATCTCCAAATGAGGATGGGAAAGGTCCCATGAAGTCTAAGCCCCATACATCGAATAACTCAACCTCCAATATATTTTGTCGTGACATTTCATGACGTAAGAAGATGTTCCCTGTCTTCTGACATCAATCGCAGGCTTGGTAAAATTCCTGGGCATCTTTGAATAAGGTAGTCCAATAAAAACTTGATTGGAGGACCTTTGCAGTAGTCCTCATTCCTCCGAAGTGACCTCCACATGGGCCTGTGTGACAATGATGCCGAAAATCCCGTTGCTCCTCTTCAGGCACAAACCTTTGGATAATTTGATCGACACAATGCTTGAACAGGTATGGCTCATCCCAGAAATAGAATCACACGTCATGTCTGAATTACTTCCTTCCCCGGCTACATGTCGAAAGGCAAATTACCAATAACAAGAAAATTAGCAATGTCAACGTACCACAGAATTGTCGTGGCATAAAGAATTTTCTCATTAGGAAATTCATCATGTATTTTAATTTTGTCATGACATTCCAGGTTAACTTCTAGCCGAGAAAGATGATCAACAACTTGTTTTTCAGTGCTCTTCCTATCTACCACCTCTAAATCAAATTCTTTCAATAGTAGTATCCATCTAATGAGACTAGGTTTGGCATCCTTTTTAGTCACTAAGTACTTAATAGCTGAGTGATCGGTGTGAACAATGACCTTAGTGTCTATCAAGTATGACCTAAACTTGTCAAATTCAAATACCACGACAAGTAGCTCTTTCTCTGTGGTAGTATAGTTAAGTTGTGCATCATTTAAAGTACAACTAGCATAATAAAAAACATCAAAATTTTTACCTCGACGCTGCCCCAAGACTGCTCCCACGGTGTATTCTCTTGCATCGCACATCAACTTGAACGGTAGTGTCTAATCTGGGGGAACAACAATTGGTGCAGTGATCAGGCTTTACATCAGGTCTGTGAAAGCGCCATGGCATTTTTTATCGAACACAAAAAGCTGGTTCTACTGCAACAACATGCACAAGGGCTTGGAGATCTTGGAGAAATCCTTGATAAATCTCCGATAGAATCCCGCGTGTCCAAGGAAACTTCTTACGCCCTTGACATTTATTGGTGGTGATAGCTTCTCGAACACCTCGATCATAGCTCTATCAACCTCAATGCCTTTGTGTGACATCTTATGGCCTAACACAATACCTGCCGTCACCATGAAATGACATTTCTCCCAATTTAGCACAAGGTCAGCTTCTTCACATTGCTTTAGAACCTTTGCTAAATTGCAAAGACATTCCTGGAAACTTTCTCCAGAAACAGATAAGTCATCCATGAATATCTCAACAGAGTCCTCAACCATATCAGAGAAGATAGCTTGCATGCAGCGCTGGAAAGTTGTCGGGGCATTACACAATCCAAAGGGCATCCTTCGAAAAGCATAAGTGCCATAAGGACAAGTGAAAGTAGTCTTCTCTTGGTCCTCTGGTGCTATAGCTATTTGATTATAACCCGAATATCCATCCAAGAAACAATAGTAAGCCTTGCCCTCTAAGCGGTCCAATATTTGGTTGATGAAGGGTAGAGGAAAGTGGTCCTTCTTCATAGCCTTGTTGAGCTTGCGATAGTCCATACAGATCCTCCATTCGGTCACTAATCCTGCTGACAATAGCTCATTATCCTCACTGCTCACCATGGTCGTGCCTCCTTTCTTGGGCACACAATGAACCGGGCTTACCCATGAACTGTCCGATATTGGGTAAATAACTCCAACATCAAGCCATTTAAGAATCTCCTTCATAACGACTTGCTTCACAATGGGGTTGAGTCTACGTTGTGGCTCTATGGATTTGCCATGGCATTCTTCCAGAAGTATCTTATGCATACAGATAGTAGGACTGATCCCTTTTAAAGCCGTCAAGGTCCATCCTATTACTCGTTTATGCTGTGACAAAATAGCAAGTAGGTTTCTCTCTTGATCAGTATTTAGATTCACAAAAATAATAACAGGTAAGGTCTCGTCTTCACCCAGATAAACATATTTCAAATGTTGTGGCAAAATCTTCAGCTCCAACTTCGGTGCATTGAGCAACAAAGGCTTAGGAGGACTGAATTCCTCAAAATCAAGAGGTTCAAAGATCGAATTATTTCTAGCTATCAGTCAAATTTGCCAAGGCAAAAAGGGTTGTTACTAAAAAGAAAACAAAGATAAAGATATAAACACGAGAAAATGGATATGTACGATGAAGGTATAAAATGGAAATGCTATGACAATTCTCGACTGCAAGCAACTGAAATTTACCAAGGCAGGATAGAATGGATGATGATGGCAAGGTAGATGTATGAAGGTGGTATGTGAGTGTATAGCAGAGTGATCGCTAGATGACAAGCAAAGTAAAGAAAGTAAGTTGTAAATGCGGAGGCAAAAACAGAATGCAAGAACACGTTAAACAATATATTGTACTTTTCCTCTATTGATGAACTCTCTAGGGAATGACTGATGGTGGCTTCTATGGTTTCCTACCGCTTACCCCTACCTAACATATAGCTGCTATGGTGTATACTTACTCGACAGAGGTTTCAAAAGTGTTCCCGCTCTCTCGAGTCATAGGAACCTGACAAACTAAAATGCCATGATATTCTCGCATGTCACGCGAGTGACACCTTAGTCGATCGGTAAAGCATACTCCTTTTAGTCGTTGAAGCCTTCACCTACGCCTCTCTCGAGTGCTCTAGGTTCCAACTAGGCCCTATTTGTAGTCTAGAACCCATTGCTCACATAGATCCTCCCTTAGCTCCTCTCGGATGATCTAAGGATCTATAGTTATACCTCTCCCGAGTGCTCTAACATGTATCTAAACAATGGACACTCTCGTGACTCTTATAATGTTTAAATAATTACCAACAATGAGCAAAGCAAATATACAAACACATAGTAGGCAATATATTAAATAAAGATGAAAGATAGTCATTCATAAAAACAATCACCGAAACAAAGCTTCATGGTGGGGCTAAACGTTAAGATAATCATCCACATTAACATTAAACATCTAACAATCATCCTCACAAAAATATAAAAGAAACTAAAGCAAAGAGGACTAGAAGACACCATCGGTGTGCACCGCCGCCGGCTCATCAACCACCATGAGACGCCTTGGTGTGCTAGCCCCTACTGACGTGGCTCGCATATAGGCCATATTCTCTATGGTCCCCTACCGAGGTGGCTGTGTCCAGTTGTAGTGGTCCCGATCGGTTATGGTATCACTAGCTGACACTCTTATCAAAATATCTCTTTGTCGTTTAGCTCAGCCCAGGAGTTCTCTAGCTTTGCTATGGCATTTTCCTTCTGCTATCCTTCTAGGAATGCCATGACAAATTGAATCAACTTGTGTTTTGCTTTACCTACACAACACCACTAAAAAAAACTACCTTTCCCATTAAATAGCACCTATTACCACATAAAAATGCAAAGGCATATCTAAAAGACTATATGCAATGTTATGAACCTAAATGCAATTAAATGAATCCATATGAGCCTAAGGACACTCAATAACTTAAGTAAAAAGGCCTAAAATATAGCCTTTTAACGGAGTTATCACACCCCCAAACTTAAGATATTGCTTGTCCTCAAGCAATGGATAGCAGCTACCAGAGAAAGAATGTTATGACATTGTTAAAATCTAGGTAAGCAATAGGTCAGAGTTTCAGCCCTCAGAAAATATCATGGCATAAACATATAAGACTCGAGGAAATTGCAAGAACACTGCCCTAGGACCAGGTCAGATGCGAGTGTGTATGTGAGTGAGTGTATCCTACCTATGCTTAGTTAACTTAGAAAAATTCTAAGTAATGTTCATTATTCTAGCAGGGCATGTCTTTTCATTAAAGCACATTTTTAATACTCCCCACGTATATATATATATAGATATAGATATAGATATATTATTTTTTTATACAAATGCCAACAAACTGCTACGAGAGGAGTCAGCCTGTCACACTACCTTCTACTCATGCCATAGCTTCTATTTATTTAAATGTAGTCTCCAGCCAATGCCATGGCAAGTTAAAAGTGTAGCGTCACCCTGTGCCTCTTTCAGTGACTCATATGCACATGGAAATGTCATGGCATAGCGGAGTATCCCTTTATAAATATGTCCAAGCATTTTATTCTTAGCTTCTAAGACTAAACTATTGGGGGTTCTCTATTAACAAAACAATTCATTAAAGCATGCTAAGCTATTCAAGTTTATAATCTATAAAAATTTTCTAACTTTCCTAAGCATGGAGAACATACACTCGTGTAACAATAAAATAATCACAAACAACCAAATCCTAAAGCAAGTTCTATTCAAATCACAAGTCATGCATATTCAATTCCATTTCTGGCCATATAAGGTATACCATCATTGGGCATCACTAACTATAACACTGAAAACTTAACCTAAACTTTCACAAATATCATGGCATATTTCTACAACTACTGCTATCATGCACATGAAATAGAGTAAAGAAAGATACCTCCCCCAAACTTAAGGCAAGCATTATCTTCAATGCAACTAGAAAAAAAATAAACTATGTTAAATGCAATTCAATGAAATGAAATGCAATGATATGTACCTTGGCTACTTGAGCGGTGTGGTGGCAATTCGGCGTGATATTCTTCGCTTCAACGGGGGTGGGATGACTTTTAGGTAAGTCTCTGCATCATCTCCCCGTGATTTTGATTTTCTAACAACTAAAGGTGGGGTAGGTTGTTTTCCAGCCGACTTGTTGAGTTTACACTTTGATTTCTTCCTCGTAGGAGAGTGTGACACCCTCGCCCCGGGTTAGGAGACGGGGGCGTCGACCGGACTTACAAACACGAACATTGTAATCAAATTCAGTTAATTTGCTTAATTATGTAACATTACAAGTTAATTCCTTAACGATACTTACTTGTATTACTTACACGAATCCGAGACAATTTAAAACTTTTTCCGATACTAAACAATTATCCAATTTGAATCTTAGATACCATTTGTTTTTCAATTGTAGTCTCATTTGACTTTATCAAACTTCTATAATAATATGTGTTCATTTAACTATCATTAATTATGTCTTGTTAACTAAGCAAATTCCCGTATTAGATTCGAACCCAAAATAAAAAGGAGGTATCGATACCCCTAAAGTTGGTATCGATACAAGAGTATCGAACCAGGTATCGATACCGGTCCTTGGTGTTGACTCGTTGACCAAGACTGGGTAGCCAGTATCGAAACGGGTATCGATACAATTTGCTACTGGAAACTCCAATATCGAAACGTGTTTCGATACCAAAGGCTACTGGAAGCTCCAGTATCGAAACGTATTTCGATACCAAAGGCTACTGGAAGCTCCAGTATCGAAACGTTGAAAACATCCCTTACTTAGGACAAACCTCTAGCCTTATCTTTCTTTAGTCTCCTAAGTAGTCATGATAGGTCCTAGGATTACACGACCTAAACACAAGGCTAAGCTAGCCATATACCAAAGGCATTCATCCAAGCCATCGTACTAACCATAGCCAAACTCAAAGCATATAAGACTAACCTACCATGAAAGTTGTGCCTTATGGCTTACAAACCCAAATGCTTAAATGATCATATGAATGTACACATCATAAGCTAGCTATCAAAATGCATGTAGTAAGCTAACATGATCACTATGCCACCCTATAATAGGAGTTACAAAAACTATCAGAATACCATACGTTAGCTTGCTACCCGTTTCCTTGCTCCGATTCAAGCTTGGTCTACTCCTTTAACTCGTAAACCTGTTGTTTGGGAAGGAGGAAACAAAGAGCGTAAGTACTAAGAAGTACTTAGTGAGGTAGCCTAAGTCTGACCAATTTAGACATAAATTATAATATGTGACATACTTCAATTAAACATCAAGCAATTACATATGACAATTAGCATATCCAAAAACATGCTCAAATGTACAATGATAAGTCATAACATATGCTCAAATTCAATTCATAATTTAGGCCCTATGGCAAGTACATATCAAAGGCTCAAATCCAAAATCGTATCAAATGCCCTATGGCAATTGCATATCAAATGTGCAATGTACAAATCATATCAAAAGCCCTATGGCATATACAAATCAATACTCAAGTCCAAATCATGTCAAATGCCTATGGCAAGTTCATGTCAAATGCTTATTAGCCATTACATTAATTTTAATCTTTCGGATCAATTTTCAAACGTTGCCTTGGTATAGTTAGACTAGGTAACGAGTCAACAGAAGTACCCTAAGGTACTAACAAAAGTGCCACTAGGACACTAACAAAAGATACCCATGGTATCTACAAATGGTGACTAACCACCAACAAAAGTACCCATAGTACCAACAGAAGTACCGAAGTACTGATCAGAAGTACCGAAGTACTAACAAATGAGCTCAGACTCTAGGCATGCCGTACTACCTATGACCAACTATAACCCAAGGCTCAATCAGAATTTCTTACTCAATTTGTCTTCCATTTTACTTAGTCAAATTCTTATCATGGGTGATGTACATAACATGGCATATTAAAAGCATCAAGTCATGCTACTAACATATCAAACATATACATATTTCATGTTACCAAATATCCAAGGCATAAGTCATGCTACATATCAAAGCAAATACATGTTACATGTTACCAAAATCCAAGGCATAAGTCATGCTACATACCAAAGCAAATACATTTCAGGCTATCATGGACATAACTCATGCATGACTAACATACCTGGCATCCTTAGCCGCGTGCCAATACTTACCTTGGCATTTCCGAGCTACGCAAATGCTCTAAACTAGTTATTTATCTAATACTCAAACATGGAGCCAAACAAGTCCTTGTTAATTAGTCCTCCTTCCCATAATGTCAAATATTTACTTAATCCGGTTACATTACAAAGCAAATCAAATAATCAAATTGTTAGGACCCTAGGTCCTAACCCTAAGGTTTGCTACACTCACCAATATTCCGAGCTATCACAGGTTGTAGATCACAACCCCTTTGCCTCTTCTTTTTGTTGCCTCGATCCTCTCTTGATCCTCGTTAATTTCTTCTCCCGGGGTATCTAACAATTAACATATAATAGCTTGTATCAATACTTCTTCAATTGTAAATTTCAAACAATCCTAAGCCTAACAATTACAAGCATGTACATTTGCCTCTTTATGAACATTTTGCTACCCTGTAGCAAAACGGTCGTATCTCCTAGCCCCGATGTCCGATTTTAGTCCATTATACCTCGTCGGAAAGCTAGAAGAATCCTCTACAGGGTACAATTAACCTTACATTTAAATTCCTAATCGAACAACTCCAGATTTAATTCGAATAGTTCTGGTCGGATTTTCCCAAAACTGCTCGGGTAGCCCTACGAAACAGCTTGTATCTTTCTCTACCGGACTCGGATTTAAGTTCCGTAAATTTTCTCTTAAACTAGGTATACATGATTATCATAGTATAAAATTTCAGCTCTAAATTCCTTAAATCCCGACCTAGAGAAATTCTCAAAGTGGGCTACCTAGAATAGCATTTTCGGCTAAGTTCCATTCTACACATCAATTCTTTAAATCCCCAATTAGTTTCTTGAATTTCCAGCATACTTAACATGAAATTAACATCAACAATTTTTCCATTTACCAACCTAATCTCATGCAATCCTAACACGAAATCAATTAAGGCACATAGCCATCCCCAAATCCATCTCTCAAGTTCATATACTCACTTTCTCATGCTTCAACTAGATCCAACAAATACAATCCCTAATTTACACATAAAAGCTTCATTGGGGCATTTAGAATCCTTAAATTTAAGCTTCCAAAATTTCAACTAGAGGAAAAGAGACTTATCAAGGTGTTTAATCTTGCCTCTCCACCACAAATTCCTAACCATGCAAGGATTGAACCAATCCCTCAAGCCTCCATAAAATTTTCTCTCCTCTCCCCCTCTTCTTGCCGTGAGAAAATGATGGAGAAAGGCTCAATTTTCAGCCACTTTTGTTTGTCTAATTTTGGGTGGGAAATGACTATTTTACCCTTAATGACATAACTTGACTTAATTTTTGAGTGGGGATAGTCTAGGGAATATGAACTTTTATCATGCAAACTCAATATTTCTCTTGTCATTTAATTTAGTCCTTTGCTTTAATCTAAACGTCACATGATTCGGTTTTACTATGGTTTATTAGAATCACTTTACTATCCCGATTTTTGGGATGTTACAGAGAGGGCATTGATGAATCAACTGTTGGAGCTGCTGGTTGGTGTTCTTCTTGTTGTGCGGGTGGGGCAGGTGGGTCTTCACAAAGTGAAGAAATGAAACTAGCTCCATGGTCCTTTTCAATAGTAGGGTCCGATTGATCTTGAGTCTAGGCTTGCTCCTCTGAAAATGCCATGACATTTTCAGGAGTTTGTTCTCGAGCTAGTGATTGTGCTTCCTGGACTTTTTCCTCGTTCTTTGGCTTTGTTAGTCATGCCTTTTCAGACGGCTCAGCTGGGGATGGTACCTGATTTAGATCAGGTGAAACTCGCCTGGTCTGAGTTGAAGCAACTATAAATGTTGTGGCATTTTATGTTGCAGTGGGCAATATTAAGTCTGGGAAAGCAGAAAATTCTTGATCGAGCAGAGGAAGTAGCTCTGCCAGGTAAGCTTTGATGACTTCTTCTCTTTCCTTCGTGTAGGGAAGAATTCTTTGAGATCCTTAGACAAGTCATCCACTTTTTCCATGGCATTCTTGGATAGCTCCAGTGCCTCATTTTTGTAGAATGGGGCTCTTCCTCTAGTAGCAGCAGCATGAGAAGATTCTGGCTGCTCATCTATGTTTCCCATTAAAGTAGTCAACTTCTCGGCCGATAACCCTTTCATTCCTTCTAAAATCTTAACGTACTAATCTTCTGGGACATCCTTTTTTCGGCGCAAAGCCGTGATTAGGTTTGGGAATATGAGGGTGCTCTTGGGTCTCTTCCAACAAGCGTGTGTCTCTTGCACAATAATCCTCCCTATATCTATGGGGCAGCCAAAGAGAATGGAATGTAACAGCATAAGGCGGGACAAACTCATAGTGGTGTGATGCGAGGTAGGCATCAACTTGTATCTAACAAAGTGGCTCCACAACCGGGCGTTGGAAAGTAAAGACTCTCGTTTCACCATACGGCTTGCCGCTTGTTGACCATTCCACTCGGTCTTAGGCAGACATAAATCTTCCTTCACTCCTTGGTAGGTTTCGTAATCCGCCTCTTTTTCCTTTTTGGTATGGCGGTCCACTTCTTGGGGAATCTTGAAGAATCAATTGATAGTTGTGTTGGTAAAGTGAACGTTTTTGCCCCGAAAATAAACAGATATCTGATCTGGGATATGGATGTTGGCATAGAATTCACGCATTATGATGACGTTGATGGAGCCTGGATGGGCGGCGAACTTCTCCTAATGGTGTTTCGCCACCACGTCCGTCACCTCTGTTCCCATCTCATCGGAGAGATTGAAGCCTAATTCGAACAAAAGCCTTTGGTTCTTGAAGTTTTTGAATCGTTCTTCCGCCGTTTGGTCCATAAAAACGGAAGGAAAGGGTGGTGTGGATCCTACTGGTCTTGTGCGTACCATCTTTGAGTGAAAACAAAAGAGGCAAAGTGAGAAAGCTTTGAACTTTTCTTTAATGAAGGAGGAGGATTTTCGGCTATAGAGGATGTTTGGGGAAGAAGAAGATTGAGAGTAAAGTTAAAAATAATAAAGGTGAGACCTTTATTATCTTTGTGTGGGTTATGGCTAAGAACGTGTGGAGGGGGTTGATTGGGCATGGGGAATAAGGGTGTCAGGTTTTTAATAGGAGAGAGAGGGTTTTTGATTTTGAATTTCAAAATAAAAGAATAAAAGCCTCCTCCTTTTGTCTTTTGCCGCCCAAAGTTTCAAGTAGGGTTTCCTACTTTTCTCCTTCTTTTTCATTCATCTGTCAGCCTCCAAGGGTGTATAATAACCTAAAAAAGATTAAAAGAAAGCATTAAAAAAGGTTAAGCATATTAAAGCCAATAAAAGAAACAACGATTATTTATTTATGAACAGGAGTAAACTGAAAATGCCATGAAATTTCAGTATGTCATGCATCTATCAAATATGCGGTAGGTTTATCCCGTATCACGTGGGCTCTAGTGTAGATCTTCAGACGCTGGCCATTAACTTTGAAAATTGTCCTGTCTTCCAGATTCTTGATGTCTATAGCTCCATGGGGGTATACATGGTGAATCTCAAATGGCCCGGACCACCTCGATTTTAGCTTCCTAGGGAAGAGCTTCAGCCTTGAGTTGAATAGGAGCACCTGTTGTCCCTCATGAAAATGTCGTGGCAAAATTGCTTGATCATGCCGTCGCTTGGTTCACTCCTTGTAGAGTTTAACATTCTCATAAGCTTGGGTCCTGAATTTCTTCATCTGATTCAACTCTAGAAGTCTTCTCTCACCAGCTAAATCGGCATCCAAATTGAGTTTCTTGATTTCCCAATAAGCCCTATGCTCTAGTTCGACCAGGAGGTGATATGCTTTGCCATAGACTAACTTAAATGGATACATCTCTAGTGGGGTTTTGAAAGTTGTTTGGTACGCCCACAACGCTTCATCAAGCTTCGGTAACCAACCCTTCCTTCTCAGATTCACTACTTTTTTCCAAAATTTTCTTGATTTCACGGTTGGAAACCTCAGCTTGCCCATTGGTCTGGGGATGATATGCTATGGCAATTTTGTGTCGCACTCCATATCTTTGTAATGCCTTGGCAATTAACTTGTTGTCAAAGTGGGTGCCTTCATCATTGATGATAGCCCTTGGCACACCAAATCTTGTGAAGATGTGCTTATGCAGAAATTTAAGCACTGTCTTTGCATCGTTCCTTGGTGTTGCAATGGCTTCAACCCATTTAGACACATAGTCCACTGCCAAAAGGATGTATAGATCTCCAATTGAGGATGAGAATGGTCCCATAAAGTCTATGCCCCATACATCAAATAACTCGACCTCCAATATATTTTGTCGTGGCATTTCATACCGTCTGGAGATGTTCCCAATTTTCTGACATCGGTCGCAGACTTGGTAAAATGCCTGGGCATCTTTGAATAAGGTAGGCTAATAAAAACTTGATTGGAGGACTTTTGCAGTAGTCCTTATTCCTCTAAAGTGACCTCCACAAGGGCCTGTGTGACAGTGATGCAGAATATCGCGTTTCTCTTCTTCCGACACACATCTTCAGATAATTTGATCGGCATAACGCTTGAACAGGTAAGGTTCATCCCAGAAATATGACCGCGCATCATGTCTAAACTTCTTCCTTCCCTAGCTAGTCATGTCAAAAGGCAAAACACCACTAACGAGAAAATTAGCAAGGTCAACATACCATAGAATTGTCGTGGCATAAAGAATTTTCTCATCAGGAAATTCATCATGTATATCAATTTTGTCATGACATTCTAGGTTAACTTCTAGCATAGAAAGATGATCAACAACTTGGTTCCTCGGTTCCCTTCCTATCTACCACTTTTAAATCAATTTCTTGCAACAGTAGTATCCATTTAATGAGCCTAGGTTAGACATCCTTTTAGTCACTAAGTACTTAATTGTAGAGTGATCGGTGTAAACAATAACCTTAGTGCCTATCAAGTATGACCTAAACTTGTCAAATTTAAATACTACGGCAAGTAGCTCTTTCTCTATGGTAGTATAGTTAAGTTGTGCATCATTTAAAGTATGACTAGCATAATAAACAACATGAAAAATTTTACCTCGATGCTGCCCCAACACTGCTCCCACGGCATAGTCCCTCGCGTCGCACATCAGCTCGAACGGTAGTGTCTAATCTGGGGGAATAAGGATTGGTGCAGTGGTCAAGCTTTGCTTTAGGTCTATGAAAGCGCCATGATATTTTTGATCAAACACAAAAGGTTGGTTCTGCTGCAATAGCATGCACAAGGGCTTACAGATCTTGGAGAAATCCTTGATGAATCTCCGGTAAAATCCTGCGTGTCCAAGGAAACTTCTTATGCCCTTGACATTTGTTGGTGGTGATAGCTTCTCGATCACCTTGATCTTAGCTTTGTCTACCTTAATGCCTTTGTGTGAGATCTTATGGCCCAACACAATACCTTTCGTCACCATGAAGTGACATTTCTCCCAATTTAGCACAAGGCCAACCTCTTCACATCGCTTCAAGACCTTTGCTAAATTGCCAAGACATTTCTGGAAACTATCTCTAGAAAAAAAAAGTCATCCATAAAAATCTCAAGAGAGTCTTCAACCATATCGGAGAAGATAGCTTGCTTGCAGCGCTAGAAAGTTATCGGGGCATTACACAATCCAAAGGGCATCCTTCGAAAAGCGTAAGTGCCATAAGGGCAAGTGAAAATGGTCTTCTCTCGGTCCTCCAATGCGATAGTTATTTGATTTTAACCTGAATATCCATCCAAGAAATAATAGTAAGCTTTTCCCTCCAATCGATCTAACATTTGGTCGATGAAGGGTAGAGGAAAGTGGTCCTTCTTTGTAGCCTTGTTGAGCTTACGATAGTCTATGCAAATCCTCCATCCGGTCACAACTCTCTTCAGCAATAGCTCATTGTCCTTATTACTCACCACGGTCGTGCCTCCTTTCTTTGGAACACATTGAACCGGGCTTACCCATGAACTATCCGATATTCGGTAAATAACTCCAGCATCAAGCCATTTAAGAATCTCCTTCATAACAACTTGCTTCATGATGGGGTTGAGTCTATGCTGCGGCTCTATGGATTTTCCATGACATTCTTCCAGAAGTATCTTATGCATACAAATAGTAGGACTAATCCCCTTTAAGTCCGTCATGGTCCATCCTATCGCTCGTTTATGCTGTGACAAAATAGCAAGTAGACTTCTCTCTTGATCAACATTTAGGTTTGCAGAAATAATAATTGTCATGGTCTTATTTTCACCCAGATAAGCATATTTCAATTATTGTGGCAAAATTTTTTGCTCCAGATTCGGTGCATCGAGTAATGAAGCCTTAGGAGGACTGAATTCCTCGAAATAAGGAGGTTAAAAGCTTGAATTATTTCTAGCTATCAGTAGACTAGATTGATGTTCCTCCAATGAAGGTTCACTAGCCTCTTCCCCTTCTTCATTCGTGAGCTCTTCATACTCATCCAGCTGCATGAAATTGTTGCGGCAAAATTGATCAGCTTCTGTAGATTGCTCATAATCCACTTCCAAGATGCTCCGGCATTCTTCATAGTCATCCATGTACTTGAGAGAATTGTTGATGTTCACGGTCAATCTTTGATTTGCTACACGCATTGTAAGTTCACCCTTCTCACAATCAATGAGAATGCGATCGGTTTCTAGGAAAGGCCTCCCTAAGATTATTGGTGTATTAGCATCAGCCTCACAATCAAGTATGAGGAAGTCGGATGGAAAAATGAACTTGTCCACCCTCACTATAAAATCTTCGATCTTCCCCTTAGGTCTCACATGGGAATGATCGGCTAGCTACAAGATGACGGATGTGGGTTTCGCATCTCCCATGCTAAGCTTCACGAAAATTGACTAGGGCATCAGATTTACCTCGACCCAAGATCAAAAAGTTCTTTTCCAAAGAACTTTTCTCCAATACACAAGGAATAATAAAGCTATCTGGATCCTTCTTCTTTGATGGTAGGTTACTCAAAGCAGAGCAATACTCTTTTGTCGTGGCAATTGTCTCGAACTTCTCCACTTTACCCTTCTTTGTGACTATCTCCTTCAAACATTTTGTGTAGGTGGCCATCTGGTCAATTGCCTCCAATAGCGGGACATTTATATATAACTGATCTAACTTGTCCACAAACTTTTTAAACTGAATTTCATCGTTGTGCTTCTTGAGCCTTTTGGAAAAGAGTGGTTGGGGTCTAACTTCTTCTACTGGTGGTATAGGAATTGGTTTTGTTGTGGCATTTCTGCTCGCTCCATCGGCAGGTTCCTTCGTCAAACCTTCCTCCTGGTCCTTTTCCTCGAGATTTTACTCAGGTATTTCTTCTTGTACAGGTTCGGGTAGGAAATCTTCAAACTTCTTCCCTCTAAACTTATCTTGCTGATTAAATTGAGTACCACTTCTGGGTGTGATTGTGCTGCAGTGCTCTTTGCCATGCTGCTTAGTTACTTCAGTATGACTTGACAGACGTCCAGGTTGGCGCTCCTGTAATGCCTTGGCAATTTGGCCAACCTGACTCTCCAGATTTCGCAACGAAGCACTATGTCTTTGCAGTAGAGTACCTTGGTTCTTAATTGCAGGTGTATGCTCTTGAAGCATCGTCTTGGTACTTAGAATAAAATCATGCATAGTCGCCTCCAAAGAACTGGTATTAGATGATGATGCAGCCCCCTTGCTCTGATTATGCCAGGGAATATTCGGTTGAAAATTCTAGGGCTCATGCTGATTTTGGTTCTGCATTGGGGGATTAGGATTGCTGAGTCCTTGGTTTCCCCATAAAAAATTCGAATGCTATCTCCATCCTGGATTGTAGGTGTTCGATTAGGGATTGTTGTTGCTTCAGTTGAAATTGGTCACATAATTCGATGTCTCATGGGTTCCTGGGCATTCACTCTCGTGATGATTGCCATGGTATATTAGACATGCTGAACTGGCCATCTTCATTTCCTTCACTTCATTGGAATGTTGAATGCTCTTTAACATGTTGGTGATTGCTGAGAGTTGGGCGGATAGTGAGTCTTTCATATCAAGCTCAAATGTCCCTTGTGCCTTCCTCCCGGTTCCAAGTCTTGTAAAAGGAAATTGATAGTCATTGTTGACAATTCTATCAAGAATGTCAAATGCCTCCTTGGGTGATTTGTCTAGCAAAGTTTCATTTGCCGAGGCATTTAGCATCATCCTAGTTGGTGCATTGACTCCGTTGCAGAACATCACAACTTGAGTCCAATCTTGAAATCCATGATTTGTACACTTCTGAAGCAATCCCTTGTATCGATCCCAACATTCACACATTGACTCATCGTCACCTTGTCGAAAAGAAGCAATGTCATTTCGAAGTTGATTATTGAGATTCAGAGAATTATACCGTAGCAAAAAGCTCTTGCATAGGTCAGCCCATGACTCCATCGATCCGGATGGTACTCCACTCAACCATTCCCTTGCTCGACCACGTAGAGAATAAGGAAATAACTTGAGTTTCAAGACATCCTCGTGTACTCATTGTTGACGAAATGAGTCACAAACTTCTAAAAAAGCCCTGATATGTTGCCTTGCATCTTCATGCACCATACCTCCAAATTGCCCAATCGAGTTAAGCATATTGAACATAACAGGTTTAAGTTCGAAATGTGTAGCTATAATTTCTGGTGCCATGATGCCAGGATTAAGATCATCCAAGACAGGATTTGCCCCGGTCAAGATACAACAGCGTGCTGATTTGCCCCGGCATTTTGAACTATTGGGTCCTGAATTGGTGGGTCCATAGTTGTATGCTGAGTACACCTTCTTTGACGAAACAAACGCTCATTTTCAGGCACTATAGGATAGAGAGGTCCGTCAATAGACCGTCTGGATATACACTGAAAAGAAAAACAAATAAACAAGTAAAACTGAACTAGAAGAATAAACTAAGCAAAACAAAAATGCCAAAACAAAAATGACAAACCTTACATAGATAGATCCCCGGCAAAGGCGCCAAAAAATTGGTGTGTATTTGTGTAGTGCTATAAATGATGTATGTGAACACACATATATGTGCAAGTATACACAGTCATACAAGTAATAATAGGGTGAGTGAGTATCGTTCCCACGAGGATCTAGTGTAAAGTGTATAGTCAAATTTGCCAAGGCAAAAAGGGTTGTCACTAAAAAGAAAACAAAGATAAAGATATACACACGAGAAAATGGATATGTACGATGAAGGTGTAAAATGGAAATGCTATGACAATTCTAGAATGCAAGCAACTGAAATTTGCCAAGGTAGAATAGAATGGATGATGATGGCAAGGTGGATGTATGAAGGTGGTATGTGAGTGTATAGCAGAGTGATCGCCAAATGACAAGCAAAGTAAAGAAAGTAAGTTGTAAATGCGGAGGCAAAAACAGAATGCACGAACACATTAAACAATATATTGTACTTCTCCTTAATTGATGAACTCTCTAGGGAAAGACTGATGATGGCTTCTATGGTTTCCTACCCCTTACCCCTACCTAACATATACTTGCTATGGTGTATACTTACTCGAACGAGTTTTCTAAAGTGTTCCCGCTCTCTCGAGTCATAGGAACCTGACAAACTAAAATGCCATGGTATTCTCGCCTGTCACGCGAATGACACCTTAGTCTATCGGTAAAGCACAGTCCTTTTAGTCGTTGAAGCCTTCACCTACGCCTCTCTCGAGTGCTCTAGGATCCAACTAGGCCCTATTTGCAGTCTAGAACCCATTGCTCACGTAGATCCTCCCTTAGCTCCTCTCGGATGATCTAAGGATCTATAGTTACGTCTCTCTCGAGTGCTCTAACATGTATCTAAACAATGGACACTCTCTTACCTCTTACAATGTTTAAATAATTACCAACAATGAGCAAACCAAATATACTTACACATAGTAGGCAATATATTAAATAAAGATGAAAGATAGTCATTCATAAAAACAACCACTGAAATAAAGCTTCATGATGGGGCTAAACGTTAAGATAATCATCCACATTAACCTTAAACATCTAACAGTCATCATCACAAAAAGATAAAAGAAACCAAAGCAAGGAAGGAGGACTAGAAGACATCCTTGATGTGCACCAGCGTTGGCTTTTCAACCACCATGTGACGCCTTGGTGTCCTAGCCCCACTCGGGTGCCTAGCACAGAACTCTATTCGAGCTCTATCAATAGAGGTCCCCTTGGCTGAAAGTTGGAGGAGAAAGGTGGGAGCTTTCCACCGCCACAAAAACCGCCTCAAAAGGTACCTCTTGTACTGTGCTTTTCTTCCTGAAAAAGCCTCTCTTTTGTGTAGGTCACCATGTCTTTTAAAGAGTGTGAAAACCCCTAAAAGTAGTGCAAAAATCCATTTATGCCCTCATTTTTGTCCTGACATTTCTGCAGGACAGGCAGAGGTGATAGTGGTCCCCTACAGACGTGGCTCGCATACAGGCCATACTCTCTGTGGTCCCCTACTAAGGTGGCTGTGTCCAGCTGTAGTGGTCCCGATCGGCTGTGGCAGCACCAGCTGACACTCTTATCAAAATATCTCTTTGTCGTTTAGCTCAGCCCAGGAGTTCTCTAGCTTTGCCATGGTATTTTCCTTCTTCCATCCTTCTGAGAATGCCATGACAAATTGCCTCAACTTCTGTTTTGCTTTACTTGCACAACACCACTAAAAAGAAATACATTTCCCATTAAATAGCACCTATTACCACATAAAAATATCAAGGCATGTCTAAAAGACTATATGCAATGTTATGAACCTAAATGCAACTAAATGAATCTATATAGCCTAAGGATACTCAATAACTTAAGTAAAAAGGCCTAAAATATAGCCTTTTTATGGAGTTATCACTCTTCATACTCATCCAGTTCTGATGCGTGTCAAATATGCGCAATTAGTGCAAGTGAACACGTTGCAAGTAATAAAGTGATGAGTATCATCGAATATCGTCTCCACAGGGATTGGTATACTTAATATGATTCTCTTAGTCTTCTTGCTCTGTAAAAGAAATAAAGTAAAAACACAATTAATTTTATGGTGATTGAACTAAATAATAATAACTAAATAAAGATAGAAAAATAAGATAAAGAAGGTGGCCAGGATCCAGTTGTGCTGTGTAGTGGAATTGATCAACTTGTTCTTGCCCAGAGCAATTGTACAACACTGCCTCGGTAGGACTACAGAATACTGCCTCGATAGTGGTGTCACTCGTCTGCCGCGACAATCTCTTGCTCTTGGGCATACTTTACCAAAGTTCGACAAAGTTTTCTTTAATGATTCCGCTTATCTCTAAGTTCAAATACTGTTGATGACCAGTCCTTGATGATACCTCTTAGCGTGAATCAATTATAATCACCAACCAATCCTACACTTCTCTTAGCCACTGAAACTCTTAACCTATCTTTAGGCCGAGTTAGTGTTTCCTGATTGAAACGTCATACTTATCCCTTTCATAAATCTAAATCTCTTGATATTAGATAAATAGATTACTCACAAATTTTTATCTCGAGCTTGAATGCAAGAACAAGGAATGACAAAGAATAAGCAAACTTCGATACTTTATTACATTAGGAACAAGAAACAAAGTTTGACTTCTTCACACTAATACTTTACAACCTTCACCTAAGCCTAAACAAAATTAGAACATAATATAGAAAAGAAAAACTAAATCTAATTCTATATTCTAAGCTAAGGACCTAATTATCTCTTCTTCCCTTGGACGACTATGCCTTATATAAGTTTCGCCTAGGGCAAACCTTTTCTAACCTTTCCTAAGTAGAATACAACTTGGTGTAGGGAACAAGTCATATACATAGGTCAAATATTTCTAAGTTTAATTCTTCTAGAGGGCTTTCCTGCATGGCCTTGTCTTTGGGCTTTCTTCGTGTTAATCAGCTTCGATCCTTGGGCTTTTTGTTCAGAAACGTTCTCCTCATTTTTATAATTAGTTTATCTGCCACATCGCTACATGTCCTCTATTGCCTCAACATCAGGTCCTGCCTCGGCCATAGTTTGCTGATGCGGCAATGCTTCTTACTGCACAGATACAAAAATGCAGTAAAGCTTGCCTTTTCTATAAATATTATCTTTAAGAGCATAATCCCTAAATATATCACATTAATTATATGCATTGGTCCAAGTGGGTGTAGAATTGATGATTAATACCCATAACTATGTATATTCTTTACACTTAACCTTTCGGTTACCTAAGGTTTTACCTAGGAGACAAGCTATAAGGTTTTGTGAGTGTGTGCGTTTTTGTGGACAAGTTTGATTAAGGGTCTTCTTAGATAAACTCTAAGTTCAAGACAAATAGACTAGAATTTAGTGTACTCTTCTTAAAACAATAATTTCTTAAGCCAATTTCGGGTACCTCAAGGATTGTGTTTTCTCCTTCTTATTTTCTTATTTCTTTTGCTATTCTTTTGAACATACTAGAGCCAATTTTGGGCACCTCTAGCATGAAGAAGAGTATTTTCTAAAGCCAGTTATAGGCACTTCTAGTCACCTTTCCAAAGATCTAAGTCTTTAATACCTAAGTTCATTAAAAGAATTCCTATAGCCAAACAAGTCCCAAAAGTGTGTTAAGTTCAACCTTATAGTAAGCTTCTAAGTTTTCTCCTTAAGTATCCTAGAATTAAGACTTCAAAACAAAACCTAACTATGGTAAGGAGAAAGATTTCTATTGCCTTAAAAGAATAAACTAAAATAATACTGATGATGGGTAGTGCAAGAGTATGGACAACAATTTCAAGTAAAGTGGTGGACATGACAGAAAAAATTCATCACTAAAAACTCCCTTTTCATGGCAAGACCACGACAGTGGATTGCCTCGGCAGTGGCTCTACATCCCCAAACTCAAACCATGCACATTATCCTCAATGCTTCAATTAGGGGCAAGCAGTAGGCAACAAAATAAAAAGAAGCAAGCAAATATAAAAGCAGCATAAAAATTTATAAGGACTCCGAAGAGCTATCCTCTACAATTAATTTTCTGGATCTAGCTACTGATTGTTGCGTCCTTCGCGATGGCGGTGGTTGAGTCTTTGCTTGTCTTGGTGGCTGGACTCTTGTGGGTGTTACCCGTTGCATAGGAGCATTCACCTTTTCTTCTCCTTCATCTTCGGTCTCTATTATATCAGTCCCTCCATCATTCTCTAGATCTGCCTCGGCATGGTGAATTATTGGCCCGACAGTGTTTGAGCTTTGGTGTACATAGGCTTCTATCTCAGTTGACAGACTGCCCATGATGATGGGGGATTTTGGGGGAGTGCTAAAGACTGCCCTTCTCTTGAAAGGTCTTTCTACTTGCAGATGGTGTCGTAGCAGAATCTACTACCTTAAATGTTCCAGTAGCGTGAAATTGTTGCTAAGGGACTGTGTGGAAGGATGGTCTTGGTCCTCTTGGAGCCGGTGTTGTCTCTATGTAGGGTGCAGCCATCACGAATATGTTTGTGGGAAATTCTAGAAACTGCACCCCTTAGTCTGGGTAGTTATGGAGCATCATTTGAGCAAGTGTGCTGTAGAAGTCTCTTTAATACTCCATGTATCTCTGCTGCCTAAGATCCATGGCTGCCATCCTTTGTAGAATCTCCTGGTATGGGTCTACTGCGGTAGTGGTATGGGGAGTGTTAGGCATGTCTGCCGTGTACTAGGCCCCAGCAGCAGTGTCGGCAGTGAACTATTACAGAGTTGTCTGGACTGGTTCTGCTTGCATGATCTACATGATCTTGTGGTAGAAGTCTTTGATCCATCCTTTTCTTTGGGGTGTGAATTCATCTGTCTTGGCTGTGGGTACACCTACAGCATTACAAATACCAGTGATTAAAGAAGGGAAATACCAAGGGCCTTTATCCTTCTTACCGCATTCATGAATTTCTCGCAAAATAATTTCTCCAATATTGATGCTCTTTTTGTTGATGATCGATTAGATGAGCATCAATCTCCTTCGGTCCACCGTGCTGTTATGAGAGGTTGGGATAAGGTGTCTCTTTACAAAAGTGTTCCAAAATTTGGCCTCAGGTTTCAACCTTTTATTGCTACGGATCCTTTGTGGGCACCGATCTCCCATGGGTTATTGTCGTAGCAGAGGTCGTCCTTTATCAGCTCGTAGTCTTCAGTGGTGATATCCTCCATAAATTCAGCATGGACATCACGTATAGGGACAAGGTCATAGAACTCGTTGATTGTATCGATATCGATCTTGACAGGCCTGCCTCGGTAGTGGACAAAGAGAAAGTCCTTACTTGGCCCGTGTGCATAAAATTCTCGCACGATGGTGGCATTGGCCTGGGGAGGTTGTAGGCAGAAAATCTCCCATTCTTGATATTTTATCTTGTCGAACAAGTAGTGTTCGATGACGAAATCTTCTTCTTCTGAATGTTGGAACCCTTGTTCCTCCCATAATTGTCGAGCAATGAATAGTCTCTTGAATCGGTCTTCAACAGTTGCTGGGGCAAAGCGCTTGTAGGAGGCCATGAGTAAGTATTGGAAAATTGAGAGTCTTGGAGAATTTCTTGAAGAGTTTCTGAAATTTTCAAGAAGGTTGTGAGTAGGCAGAGTATTATAAGAGCAAGATTAGCATAAAATTAAAGATAACAAGAATGCAAGAGTTGTGAACTATTTCTTCTTCTGATGTCGTTTGCATTTACTACCACGGCGAAAATCTTGATAGATAGTCGTTACACTGTTTTTGCCTGTTGGGACTGTTGCGGCTCTGACACTGTTTATTGCCTCAGCAGAATTCCTGTTGTGAACTATTTCTCCTTTATTCTTGCTTATTGTCCTAAAAAAATTTAAACAAAACAAAAAAATTAATTAAAACAAAAATAATTATAGAAAGTAAATCTAAACTAAACTATTCCTAATATAAAAATAGAAGTAGAAGGGAAAAGATTATGTTACTGGTGGAGTGCATGTAAATGAATCTCCCAATATGATTATCTCTTGTTGGCCAAAGTTATCCTTTAAGTGTTGGCCATTGGCTTTAAGTTCATCCCTTATTATTTTGATATTCAGTGCACCCTGTTTGTCTTGACAGTATATTGTGTTGTTGGTTTCCTTTACATCTGCCTTAATTTTCCTGCCAAAAATTCTACCATAACAAATATCTAATTTTCTACCGAGCATGTTGCCCAGTCAGTAACTGTTGAAGCAGGATACCTTTGCATCTGTAGTGTGGAAGACTTTGCCTTCTTCTGCATCATCATACCTTTTCAGATTATGGAAGGCAATGAGTTTAACTTGTTGGTCATTGACCCTCATAGTTAACTCTCCTTTTTCCACATCAATTATTGTTCGTCCAATGGAAAGGAAAGGTCTCCCAAGGATGATCGGTGCATTCTCATTTGCTTCACAATCAAGGACAAGAAATTCAACAGGAAAAATAAACTTCTCTACTCATACCAGTATATCCTCGATTTTTCTTTCGGGTTGCACGTATGATCGATCCGCAAGTTAGAGCATCACAGTAGTGGGTTTTGCCCTTCCAATTCCAAGCTTTTGAAAGACAGATTTGGGCATTAGATTGATGCTTGCTCTAAGGTTGCATAGGTCCTTACCTTCATAGTGGTTACCAATTGCACAAGGTATTGTAAAGCATACAGGATCGTCAATTTTGGTGGCACGCGGTTGTGTAGCATTGTCATGCATCCTTCTGTAGCAGCCACTGTCTCAAACTCACCTAGCCTTTTCTCTTAGACATAATTTCTTTCAAGAAAGCATAATTAGGCATTTGTTCAATTGCCTCTACAAAGGGTATGTTAATGTGGACTTGCTTTAAGATATCAAGAAATTTCTTAAATTTATGGTCCTGTTTTTGCTTTTTCAACCCTTGTGGGAAAGGTGGTGGTGATCTCATCTCTTCCAGGGTTTCTTTAGTTTGGAATTTAATACCTAAAACCACTATCTCTGTCACTGTCTCAGCAGCTTGTTCAGGTATTGTCGAGCTCACTACAGTGTTCTCATGATTAGTTTGTTCAACATCCAAGTCCTCTTTTTCTGGTTCTTTTGGTAGGACTTTGTCTGCTGAGCTTTCTACCTTTTCTTTCAGTTGTAGACCACTTCTGGTAGTGATTGCTTTTCACTGTTCATGGCCCATTACCTTAGCAACTTCAGTATTGCTAGGTAATCCTCCTTGTGATCCAATATTGATGTTTTGGGCAAACTGCCCAACCTGGTTTTCCAGTGCCTTAATAGAAGCCTCTTGGTTTTGTAACCTCATCTCAGTCTTATTGATGAATGCATCTGTTCTTTTTATAAAGTTACTGTTCTCTTCCATGTATGATTTAGTTTTCATCATGAATGCTTTTAGAGAATTTTCTAGAGAACTTACAGGTTGTTGCTGATGCATCTGCTGCTGCAACAAGGGCTGTTGTATTTGCTGCTGCAACAGATGTTGCTGGAATCCTTGTGGTTGAGTAGTTGGATTCAAGGCATTGTTTGTATTACTCCATAAAAAATTTGGATGTCTCTTCCATGAAGGGTTGTATGTGTTGGACATCATATTGTTTCTATTGTAATTTCCAACATATATGTTGGCCTCTTGATTCTGCATACACTTAGAAGAATTGTGGTTACCTCCACATAAAATGCAATAGGAATCAATGGCTTTAACGTCATGGGTGTTCTGCTGTAGTTGCATGTTATGCACCATCTTGGTAAGAGAGGCCAATTGTGCTGCCACTGAATTTGATGTTTCTAGTTCATTCACTGTGGCTTGGCGTCTTACTCCTCCTCGCCTAGATGTAGGAAATTAATAATCGTTCTTTGCGAGTTTGTTCAATATCTCAATAGCTTCCTCAGGTGCTTTGTCCAAGAGTATTCCATTTGTCCAGGCATCTAACATCAACCTTGTCGGGGCATTGGTGACATTATAGAACATGGTCACTTGTGTCCATAGTGGAAATCCATGCAATGAGAACTTGTGTAGTAACTCTCTGTAGTGCTCCCATGCCTTGTACATATGTTCGTCATCAGCCTGTCGAAAAGAAGTAATCTTATTACGAATTCTATCATATAAATTTATAGGATTAAATCGCGTATTGAAATCTCGGCATAGTTCACTCCAAGATCCTATTGATCCTGCTGGAATGCTATTTAGCAAGGGTTTTGCCCTATCCCTCATTGAATAGGGGAACAACTTCAATCTTAAGACATCTTCATGGACTCCTTGAATCTTGAAAGAGTTACAAACTTCCATGAATGACAAGATGTTGTCTGGCATCTTCTGTCATTTACCCACCAAACTGTCCAATAGGGTTTAACATATTGAACATGACTGGTTTTAGCTCAAAGTGGGCCGCTTCTATTTCTGGTATAACCACTCCAGGATTTAGTCCATTTAAATCTTCCTCTAGGAAGTCCCTGATAGTTAGCTGTCGCAGTAGAGGTGGTTGTGGAAGGCCTCCATTGCCGGCAGGTAAGTTCCGATTTCCTTGATTTACTGCCATGGCTCCTTGAATTTATCTCCTCAACCCTTGATAGGTACGTTCGATTTCTGGATCTAATGCGTACAAAGGATTGGTAAGGTTGACCCTGGGCATACACCAAAGTAAAATAAAAATAAGCAAGAAAATAAGGAAGAAAATAAAGAAAACAAAATTTAGTTGTCAATCCCCGGCAATGGCGCCAAAAACTTAATGCGTGTCAAATATGCGCAATGAGTGCAAGTGAACACGTCACAAGTAATAAAGTGATGAGTATCATCGAATATCGTCTCCACAGGGGTTGGTATACTTAATATGCTTCCATTAGTCTTCTTGCTCTGTAAAAGAAATAAAGTAAAAACATAATTAATTGGATGGTGATTGAACTAAATAATAATAACTAAATAAAGATAGAAAAATAAGATAAATGTGGCCAAGATCCAGTTGTGTTGTATAGTGAAATTGATCAACTTATTCTTGCCCAATGCAATTATACAAAACTGTCTCGGCAGGACTACAGTTTGCTGCCTCGACAGTGGTGTCACTCGTCTGCCGCGATAATCTCTTGCTCTTGGGCAGACTTTACAAAAGTTCAGCAAAGTGTCCTTTAATGATTCCGCTTATCTCTAAGTCAAAATACTATTGATGACCAGTCCTTGATGATACCTCTCGATGTGAATCAATTTTAATCACCAACCAATCCCACACTTCTCTTAGCCGCTGAAACTCTTAACCTATCTCTAGGTCAAGTTAGTGTTTTTCGATTGAAAAACCGTACTTATCCCTTTCGTGAATCTAACTCTCTCGATATTAGATAAGTGGATTACTCACAAACTTCTCTCTCGAGCTTGAATGCAAGAACAAGGAATGACAAAGACTGAGCAAACTTTGATATTTTATTGCATTAGGAACAAGAAACAAAGTTTGACTTCCTCACATTAATACTTTACAACATTCACCTAAGCTTAAACAAAATTAGTACATAATGTAGAAAAGAAAAACTAAATCTAATTTTATATTCTAAGATATGAACCTAATTGTCTCTTCTTCCTTTGGACGACTATATCTTATATAGGTTTGGCCTAGGGCAAACCTTTCCTAAGTAGAATACAACTTGGAGTAGGGTCATGTACATAAGTCAAATATTTTCAAGTTTAATTCTTCTAGAAGGCTTTCCTACGTGGCCTTGTCTTTGGGCTTTCTTCGTGTTAATCAGCTCCGATCCTTGGGCTTCTTGTACAACAATGTTCTCCTCATTTTTATCCTTAGTTTGCCTGCCACATCACTACTTGTCCTCTGCTGCCTCGGCAACAGGTCCTGCCTCGGCCCAAGTTTGCTACCGCGGTAATGTTTTTTCCTGTACAGATACAAAAACGCAGTAAAGCTTGCCTTTTCAGTAAATATTATCTTTAAGAGCATAATCCCTAAATATATCACATTAAGTATATGCATTGGTCCAAGTGGGTGTAGAATTGATGATTAATGCCCATGAAAAGTATAAAAAGTGATAATGAGTTGAGCATTTATCAAGTTCCACGAAATTACTGTGAAAAAAATGATCAGCTTCCGTTGTTTGCTCACAGTCTGCTTCCAAAATGCTTCGGCATTCTTCAAAATCATTTATTTACTTGAGAGAACTGTTGATGTTCACGCTCAATCTTTGATTTGCTACACGCATTGTGAGCTCACCCTTCTCACAATCAATAAGAATGCGACCGATTGCTAGGAAAGGTCTCCCTAAGATGATGGGTGTATTAGCATCAGCCTCACAATCAAGTATGAGGAAGTCGGCTGGAAACACGAATTTGTCCACCCTCACTATGACATCTTCGATCTTTCCCTCAAGTCTCACATGGGAACGATCGGCTAGTTGCAATATGACGGATGTGGGTCTCGCATTTCCCCAATGCCAAGCTTCACGAAAATTGACTTGGGCATCAGGTTTACACTCGATCCAAGATCACAAAGTGCTTTCCCAAAGAACTTTTCTCCAATGGAACATGGGATAATGAAGCTGCCTGGATCATTCTTCTTCGGTGGTAGAGTACTCAAAGCAGAGCAATACTCTTTTGCCGTGGAAATTGTCTCCAACTTCGGCACTTTACGCTTCTTTGTGACTATCTCCTTCAGAAATTTAGCGTAGGTGGCCATCTGGTCAATTGCCTCTAAGAGTGGCACATTTATGTATAGCTGATCCAACTTCTCCACAAACATTTTAAACTGAATTTCATCGTTGTGCTTCTTCAGCCTCTGAGGAAAAGGTGGTGGGGGTCTAACTTCTTCCACTAGTGGTGTAGGAACTGTTTTAGCCGTGGCATTTTTGCTCGCTCCATCGACAGGTTCCTTCGTCAAGCCTTCCTCCTGGTCCTTTTCCTCGAGATTTTGCTCAAACATTTCTTCTTGCACTAGTTCGGGTAGGGAATCATTAGACTTCATCCCCCCAAACTTATCTTGCTGATTAAGTTGAGTGCACTCCTTAGTGTGATCGCGCTACAGTGCTCTTACCATGTGGCTTAGTGACTCTCTTGTAATGTCGTGGCAATTTGGCCAACCTGACTCTCCAAATTTCGCAACGAAGCGCTATGGCTTTGCAGTAGAGTACCTTGGTTCTTGATGGTTGTTGTATGCTCTTGAAGCATCGTCTTGGTACTTAGAATGAATTCTTGCATTGCCACCTCCAAAGAACTAGTATTAGATGATGATGATGCCCCCTTGCTCTTATTATGCCAGGGCATATTCGTAAGAAAATTCTGGGGCTCATGTTGATTTTGGTTCCGCACTGGGGGATTAGGATTGCTGGGTCCTTAATTCCCCCATGAAAAATTCGGATGTTGTCTCCATCTTGGATTATATGTGTTTAAGTAGGGATTGTTGTTGCTCCTATTGAAGTTGCTCACATAATTAGTTGTCTTATGGCTTCCTGGTCACTCACTCTCGTGATGATTGCCATGGCATAACAGACATGCTGAACTGGCCATCTTCACTTCCTTCACTTCATTGGAACGTTGAATGCTCTTCAATATGTTGGTGATAGCTGAGAGTTGGGCTGATAGTGAATCTTTAGCATCAAGCTTGAATGTTCTTTGTGCCTTCCTCCTGGTTCCAAGTCTTGTAGAAGGAAAGTGATAGTCATTGTTGGCAATTCTATCAAGAGTGTAAAATGCCTCCTCAGGTGATTTTTCAAGCAAAGTTCCATTTACCTAGGCATCTAGCATCATCTTAGTAGGTGCATTGACTCCGTTGTAGAACATCTCAACTTGATCCCAATGTTGAAATCCATGATTTGTAAACTTGCGAAGCAATCCCTTGTATCGATCCCAACATTCACACATCGACTCATCGTCACCTTGTCGAAAAGAAGCAATATCATGTCTAAGCTGAGTGTTGAGATTTGTAGAGGATTATACCACAGCAGAAAGCTCTTGCATAGATCAGCCCATGACTCTATCGATCCGGATGGTGCTCTACTCAACCATCCCCTTGCTCAACCACATAGAGAATAAGGGAATATCTTGAGTTTCAAGACATCCTCATGAACTCCTTGTCGACGGAATGAGTCACACACTTCTAGAAATACTCGAATATGTTGCCTTGTGTCTTCATGCGTCATTCCTCCAAATTTCCCAATAGAGTTTAGCATATTGAACATGACTGGCTTTAGTTCAAAATGAGTAGCTTGAATTTCTGGTGCCACGATACCAGGATTAAGATCATCCAAGATATTAATAGCTCTCGGTCGAGGTGCAACAGCATGCTGATTTGTCCTAGCATTTTGAACTATTGGGTCCTGATTTGCCCCGACATTTTGAACTACTGGGTCCTAATTTTCCCCAACATTTTGAACTACTGGGTCATGAAACAAACGCTCGACTTCAGGCGCTATAGGGTAGAGAGGTCCGTTAGTAGACCTTCTTGTCATGCACTGAAAAGAATAACAAAGAAAACAAGAAAAAAGAAACTAGAAAAAGTAAACAAAGTAAAAAAAATACCAAGATAGATATAACTGACTTTACTCTAAGTAGATCCCCGTCAACGGCGCCAAAAACTTAGTGTATTCTATGTAGTGCTAAAAATAATGTATGTGAAAACACATATATGTGCAAGTATACACAGTTATACAAGTAATAATAGGGTGAGTGAGTATCGTTCCCACAAGAATCTAAGGTAAAGTGCAAAGTAAATTTGTTAAGGCAAGTTGGTGTCACTAAAAAAAAGAAAACAAAGATAAAAAATAAACAAGAGAAAATGGATATGCACGGTGAAGGTGTAAGGTGGAAATGCTATGGCAATTCTAGAATGCTAGCAACTAAAATATGCCAAGGCAAAATGGGAATGATGGTGATGACAGGATAGATGAGGGGAAATATGTGTGAAGTGTAAAGAGAGTGATTGTAAGATAACAAGTAAAATAAAGAAAGCAGTTTGTAAATGCAGAGGCAAAAGCAAGTTGCAAGAACACGTTTAAAATATATGTTGTGCTGACCCTTTATGACGAACTCTCTCGGGAATGACTAGTGGGAACTTCTATTGATGTCTTACCCCTCACTTCTACTAGAATAAGACAACTATGATGTGTATCTACTCGATAGAGGTTGCTTAAGTGTTCTCGCTCTTCCGAGTCGTAGGAACCTGACAAACTAAAATGCCATAGTATTTCGCCTATCACGCGAATAACATTTTACTCTATCTGTAAAGCACACTCCTTTTAGCCGTTGAAACCCTCCCCTACGCCTCTTCTAAGTGCTCTAGGTTTAGATTAGGCTCTATTTTTAGTCTAGAACCCATTGCTCACGTAGATCCTCCCTTAGCCTCTTCCGAGTGATCTAAGGATCTATAGCTATGCCTCCTCCGAGTGCTCTAGCATGCACCTAAACACGGGACACTGCCGTGCCTCTTTCAGTGCCTAAACGATTATCAATAATGAGCAAAGCAAATACACAAACACATAGAAGACAATATATTAATAAAGGCAAAAGATAATCATCCACAAAAGCAACCACCTAAACAAAGCTCATATGGTGGTGCTAAATGTTAAAGTAATATCATCCACATAAAACCTTAAACATTCAACAAATCATCCTCTTAAGAATATGAAAAATAAACCAAATGAAAGGAGAACTACAAGACACCCTCGGATGCGTAGGTTGCCGGTTTCTTCAACCACCACGAGACTCGTTTGTGTGCTAGCCCCTTCCAGGTGCTTAGCACACCACTCCCTTCGAGATCTTTCAATGGAGGACTCCTTGGCCGGAGTTTGAAGAGAAAGGTGGGAGCCTTCCTCCGCCGCAGACAGCTCCAAAGGTGCCTCTTTTCTTGTGTTTTACTCCTCTAAAAGGCCTCTCTTTTTTCTCTAGGTCACCATGTCTTTTAAAAAAGGGTGAAAACCCTAAAAGATAGGCAAAAATCCATTTCTGTCCTCCTCTCGTCGTGGCATTTCTACAGGACTGGTAGAGGTGACAATGGTCCCCTAATGAGGTGGCTCGCATACAGGTCATATTCGTTGTGGTCCCCTACTTAGGTGGTTGTGGCCAGGCTATAGTGGTATCGACCGGCTGTGAAGGCACCAGCTGGCACTCTTATCAAAATATCTCCTTGTCGTCTAGCTCAAGAGAGGAGTTCTCTAGATTTTCCATGGAATTTCCCATCACTATCCTTCTGCAAATGCCATGACAAATTGTCTCAACTTCCATTTTTGCTTCATCTGCACAACACAACTAAAAAGAACTACCTTTCTCGTGAAATAACACCTATTATCACCTAAAAATGCCAAGGCATAATTATAAAACTACATGCAATGTTATGAACCTAAATACAACTAAATGAACCTATATGAGCCTAAGGACACTCAATAATTTAAGTAAAAAGGCCTAAAATATTGTCTTTTTGCGGAGTTATCACAAGCGCTTTACCTGTAGCGACCCTTTTAAAATTCTTAAAAATAATAGGGGGTGTGTGGTAGAAGAGGGAAAAAGGGGTCACTAGTGGAATTGAAATTAGGGTTTGAAAAGTAGAATTTAGTGATTTGGGTTTGAAATAAAATTTTAGGGAAATTAGAAAATTAGGATTTAAAAATTAGGTTTTTAAATTGTGTACAAAAATTGAGAATTTTAAAATGTTGAAAGAAATTTGAAATCTAGGGTTCTTTTTTAAAAAATAGGAATTGGAAGGTTAAAATTAGGGATTTAAGATTTTAAAAAAATAGATTGAAAAGGGAAATTTTAAAATTAGGAATTTTAAAAAAGGGTGGAGTCGCCACCGGCCACTTTGGTAGGCCGGACACCGTAAAAACCAGAGATTCGAAATGATTTGGGTTCGAGAGTCGGTTACGGTTAAAAACGGGTTTAAGGTTTAAAACCGCCCAAAATTGGCACCTTTATAAATTACCTCTTAATTAATTTTAGATTTTTTGGATTAAAGTGGCATTTAAATTAATTTTTGTTTAAAGATTCGAATCAATTTTATTTTTACCGTGTCTTTATTCGGAGGCAACGTACACACCGCGACCAATGCGTTGGAACACGGGCCCGTTACGACCGAATAAAGACGTATTTAATTAGGCTCATTAATTAGCAAGGTGTGATGCAAGCAAAATAAAAGACATGATTATAAAAACAACAAATATAAAGACAAAATAGCATATAACACATGATAACAAAGATTAAAATAAATAGACCAACCAAACAAGCGAATAACATATATAAATAAATAAAACACAACATATAATAAACAAATGAAAAAAATAAAAATAAAAATAAAAGATACCAATAAAAATATTCATTATTTTCATTGAACCATAAGAATGGAATACACAATAAATATATCAAAAAGAAATATATACATCTAAATATGCTCGATTAAAATCAATCCACAAATTAAACTAAACGGTAAAAGCAATGATTAGATTAGGGCATAACTCGAAAAATAACTAACCGAATGGGTGAAGTAATTCAATGAGAATAAAAATATAAATAATGGAGGCTACCAACTTACCAATGGAAATGGAAATGGAAATGGAAATGAAAATGAAAATGGAAATTTGGTTTCGGCAGAAGCTTCAATGGAAACTGGAAATGGAAAAATATGAAATTGGAAGAGCCATGCGGCTGTGTAAAAAATATATGGTTAGGGGGTCCTTTATTTTTAGGGTAAATGTTATATATATAGTTAGGGTAAAGGGTAACATATGGGAATAAAATAGGTTTAGGTTTTAATATATATGGGTATCTATAATATGATGAAGGGTATTTTAGGTTTATCCCTTTAAAAATAATAACCAATTAAAAACAAGACCTTGGGCACCAAGTAGGGATTTTTATTATATTTTTTTATATTATAAAATTATATTTAATAGGTCAAATTTATTTATGGTTCGGGCTTATAAAAGTGAGCTCTAATAAAAGGCTTTTATTTATATCATATATTTATATATTTTTGAATTTTTGGTTTTAATTAAGAGATAGTAAGGATAATAATAATTATAAAAGAAGTGATAAAATTAAGTTAAGTTAAGGTGATTTGGGTATTAAAAAGGGATGTGGATTGATTTAATTCGAGCATAAACCCGGATAAAATTAGTGATTACAGTTGCCCCTCTTTGCTTATCGTTGTGAAACAATGATAAAGCAAAGACTACAAGCACTAATTTTATCCGACTTCCCTGTTTGGAGGTACTCTGATTTCTGATCATTGCAACATCTGATGGTCCCTCTCTTCGAGCGTATACCGTGGTGGGCGACCCCTTTCTTCGAGCATATGTCGCAAAAAACAATGTTGATCCCTTCTCCGTAGAATCCACGTCTTCGAGATGCTCTGATTTCTGATCATTGCAGCATCTGACGGTCCCTCTCTTCGAGCGTATACTGTGGTGGGCGACCCCTCTCTTCGAGTGTATGTCGCAAAAACAATGTTGATCCCTTCTTTATAGAATCCGCATCTTCGAGATGCTCTGATTTCTGATCATTGCAGCATTTGATGGTTCCTCTCTTCGATCGTATACCGTGGTGGGCGACCCCTTTCTTCGAGCATATGTCGCAAAAAACAATGTTGATCCATTCTCCATAGAATCCACATCTACGAGATGCTCTGATTTCTGATCATTGCAGCATCTGACGGTCCCTCTCTTCGAACGTATACCGTGGTGGGCGACCCCTCTCTTCGAGTGTATGTCGCAAAAACAATGTTGATCCCTTCTCCATAGAATCCACATCTTCGAGATGCTCTGATTTCTGATCATTGCAGCATCTGATGGTCCCTCTCTTCGAGCGTATACCGTGGTGGGCGACCCCTCTCTTCGAGCGTATGTCGCAAAGCATGACCTCCTTCTTCAAGCGTATGTCATAGAGAACGATCTTGTTGACAAGTGATGTCTTGCCTAGAGGCTTTTGAGGTTGTTGGTTGCCTTGACTTCTGGTTGTCTTGGCATGAAAAAAATCTTTGTTGGTCTTTGTATATTCTCGATTGGTTGACCTCGACCGTTTCTTTACTTTCTTCTTCGTCTTCTTCTTCTTCATCTTCTTTTCTCAAATACCCTGAAAATCTTATAAAAGGTATCGATTTTTTATCATCTTTTCTCACATTTTTTCTTTTTCTCCTTTTCTCTCTTTTTTCTTTTCTTTCTTTTCTTTCTTTTTTTTTCTTTTTTTCTTTTTCTTTATTTATTTTTCTCTCTCTTTCTTTTCTCTCATTTTTTGTTTTTGTTGTCTTTTTTCTTTTCCTTTTCAAATATCCTTAAAAAAGGATCGAATTAAGAAGAAAATCATCTTGAGAAAATCATCCTTAAGAAAAAAATTTAATTGAGAAATTTGTTTTGAGGAAAAAAATCTTTAAGAAATGATCAAATTAAGAAATTAGAGATTTGAGCAAAACATCCTTAATAAAGGATCAAATTGATAAATTTGCTTTTAAAAAAGCATCCTAAGGAAGGATCAAACTAAGAAGTTTATTTTGAGAAAAACATCCTTGAGAAAGGATCACATTGATACATTTGCTTTTAGAAAAACATCCTTAAGGAATGATCAAACTAAGAAAATACATCCTTAAGAAAGGATCAAATTGAGAAATTTGCTTTAAGAAAAGCATCATTAAGGAATGAGTTAAGAAACTTGCTTTGAGAAATGCATCTTCAAGAAAGGATCAACTCGAAAAATCTACTTTGAGAAAAGCATCCTTAAGGAAGGATTAAGTTAAGAAACTTGCTTTGAGAAAAGTATCTTTAAGAAAAGATCAACTCAAGAAATCTGCTTTGAGAAAAGCATCCTTAAGGAAGGATCAAGTTAAGAAACTTGCTTTGAGAAAAACATCCTTAAGAAAGGATCAAACTAAGAAGTTTGTTTTGAGGAAAATATCCTTAAGAAAGGATCAAATTTTCTTTGAGAAAAACATCCTTAAGGAAGGATTAAATTAAGAAACTTGCTTTAAGAAAAGCATCCTTAAGAAAGGATCAACTCGAAAAATCTGCTTTGAGAAAAGCATCCTTAAGGAAGGATTAAGTTAAGAAACTGGCTTTGAGAAAAGTATCTTTAAGAAAAGATCAACTCAAGAAATCTGCTTTGAGAAAAGCATCCTTAAGGAAGGATTAAAAAATTTGTGTTTTAAAGGAAAAACATCCTTAAGAAAGGATCAAATTTGAAGTTCAAATATAAAGTGGTATCTTGCTTTAAGAATACCTGAATATCTCATAAAAAAGATAGTGTCTCCCTTTAGAGAACACCTAATATCTCGTCTAGATGTCTCGATATTTGATCGTCTTGACACAAAAAGCTCGTTGCCCCCAAATAACCTAAGGTTGAAAGACCTTCAAAAACCACGATCGTGTAATTTGAATGACTTTTGATCTTTGCTAAGGTCTATCTTTGTAGATCAAATCTTTAACCAATCTTCAAAATTCCTGTTTAAAAAAAGTAAAATGCGATGATGGCACGAATTAGAATGCTCATGATGCATGGATATCTAACATAGATGCATGAATATTTAATCTAAATGATGCATGAATGTTCTTTTCCTTTTTCTTTCTTCTTGGAGGATAGGCTCTCGCTTTCTATTTACTAAACTCATCGGGCTTTCATCCTTCACCTTGTCTTGAAAGGAGATCATCACCTTGTGCCGATTGGAACAAAATCTTTCACCTTCTATAATTCAACAGCTCATACTTGGTTGACAATGACACATCTGAACCAGTTGTCTCCGAATTCAGTTCCATTCAGTTTATGGTAGTAGCTCTCAATCTCATATTCAGGCTTAGATCACTTAAGGTCTATCTTCAACATGTACATTGGGGGTTATTCTCTTGTATTTTTCTGTCTTTGGGTCATCTGATTGACTCTCTTTAGGCCCTCAATATAACTTTTGCCCCAAAGGCCTGATGTTCATCTCTGCTCAATCTGTAACCACAATAGGCTCGAGTAATCTTTGTTTATTTATGCTAACCTGAATTCTCAAAGAATATCATCTTTCAAACGAAGTGGTATTTTCAAGAGACATCTTGTATCATACATTGCTTCTTCTTCTCGGGTCATATCAAAGATGATCATTTGCATCAACGACCTTGCATTTTGTAAATCTTTTTGAACAAAACTTTTATTAAAAAATAATCTGCTAATTGTAAGTAAAACAATATATACATGTTTTGGAAAATCCAAAAATTAGAAAAGAAAAGAAGAAAAAAACATGGGTTCCTTGGATATCAAATGCGAGAGTGCCTTAGACTCAACTCTCTGTGTTCGGTTTTCAACCTTTGAACGTTGCAGCGATATTTGAAGTTTTGGAATTCCTTTCAGATTGCTCGGTTCATCCTCATGATTATCGTATTTGCTTGATCTATTCAAAAACTACTCCTTCTAGTTCTCAATATCTTTCTCCTTTTATATATTCAAACTTTCCGTACTTGCCCCACTGGTATCTTCTTGAGAATTCGAAGTGTGCTTCAGACTGCATCTAGACATATGAGTACTTTCTTTTTCTTTCTATCTCTCTTTTTCATTTTTGCTTTTCTCTCTATCTCTCTCTTTTTCTCATTTTCTTTCTTTTTTTTCTTTTTTTTTTCTCTCACATCTATTAATTTTCTTCTTTCTTTTAAATTTCGGGGAAATCAACTCATCACAATCCTTTGTCTCGAAGGTAATGATGGAGCATACAACAAAACTCCGAGTTACTCGGCATAGTCATAGATTTGAAAATATTACCATCACTCATGAAGCAAAAGATTTGGGATGGTGCATTGCTACCTTATTAAGTCTTATTGCTTCAGCGGAGTGCCCCGATACTTCCACACTCTTGTTCGAATATGTCTATTATCAGGTTTCGAATATTGGAGTGCTTTTGTTTAATCTTTGTTCTCCCCTTTCTTTTTCTCTTTTCTCTCTTTTTTTTTCTTTTCTATTTTTTTCCTTCTTTCTCTCTTTTTTCTTTATTTTTCTTTCTTCTTTTTTTTCTCTGGATGCAATGTTTTTACTTAGAGGAATTCTTGAGATCAATCAATTTCACCGGGCCTTTTCTAGGAGATTTTCTTATCATCGAACATCAATGAAAGAGTAGTAGTCTCATTTCTCGTGCATTACTGACCAAAGCTACTGATTAATAGACCATACTTCATCGTAATCACAACGTTCCAACCATTTCTGAACCCACGTCACAACAAGCATGTGACATCCGAGGAACTCTGAGAGAAAAAGGAAAAGACATATGTTTTTAAAAATATGCATTCTTTCATTGAAACGAAAAAAAGAGCAAACATAACATAAGCCCTTACAAAAAAGTATTTGTTACTTTCGGGCAAACAGTAACAAAATTAATTGATGCAAAACTTAAAATGCAAGGAGGCAGAAAATGAACATCTAAACTCGAAGATTAGAATCTTCCCAAAGATCATGTCCTCTACTCTTTCTTAAAACTTTAGAATACCGGCCTCAATCAGTCCTTGAACCTTGTTCCTCAAAGCTCCACAATTCTCTGTTGTGTGGCCTGTGCTCCCCATATGATAGTCACATGTAACATTGACATTATATCCTTCAGGGTAAGTAGGATCCTTTGGCTTAGACTGCACCAAAGTCAAAAGTTTCTTCTCAACGAGAATTGGGAGTAACTTGGTGTAGGTCATAGGAATTGGATGAAGCACCTTTGTAGGTCTTGTATGAGTATGGGGACAACCCTGAGTTCGATTGGTTGAGTGAGAACTCACCACATAGACACGAGAATCTTCCTCTTTCTGAGAAATTGTGCTATAAGGGTCCTTCATCTTTCCCTTCTTAATAGCATACTCAATGCGTTCTCCAGTCATAACCAACTCCGAAAAACTACTGATAGGGTGGCTTATCAAGTGATCGTACAACACTCCCTCTAGCGTATCCACAAACATTTGAGAAAGTTCACTTTCGTTGAGCGGAGGTTGTACTTGTGCTGCAGCATCATGCCAACGTCGAGCGTACTCTCGAAGGCTTTCGTTATGCCCTTGTTCCATCCCTTGTAGCATGAGCCGATTTGGGATCATATCGGTTACGTGCTTATACTGGTTTGTGAAAGCTTTGGCCAGATCCTTCCACGACTTAATTTGAGCACGGGTTAACTGATTATACCACCTTGTGGCAGATCCCACCAGACTATCCTGGAAATAGTAGATTAACAACTTCTCATTGTTAGTAAAGCCCGCCATTTTTTGATAAAACATAGTTATATGTGCGATAGGGCAAGTCGTCCCATCAAACTTCTCAAAATCTGGGGTCTTGAACTTATAAGGGATCTCTAGACCTGAAACCAGACTAAGCTCACTGGCATTCAACCCATACCATTCTTCTTCATCCTCTTTTATCTGAAGCTTCTCTTCAAACTCGTTCTTGGTTTTCTCTAATTGCTTTGAAAATTCAACCTTTAATTTTTTTAGCTCATTGAAGTCTGGAATGTCATCCCCCAAACCTTCCATATTAGTGAAAGTCACACCTGGTAGGGCTTGGGTAGAGGCACAAGCTTGAAGAGATGATGTTACTACTCATTGAAGAGGTCTAGAAGTGTTAACAATAAAAACGGGAGGGCCCGAGGGGTCTTCAACAGAACATTTCCTTTGTTGGTCTTTCACTTTCCTTAGTCCCATCAAGTGAGCAATTTGTTTCATCATGTCTTGTTGAGACTTGATCATAGAATCTTCTAATTCTTTTTGAGTGCGCTCTAATTGCCCCATAAGATTGGCTTCTAACTTGGCAAAGTCTTCTTCCATTAGCCCTTCTTGGTGTTGGTAAAATGCAAGCGAGAAACCTTCAATTACGGATACGAGATCCTATAATTAACCTCCTTGTTTAATTAATGCATGATATATGATATGAGATGCATGAGATGTATGTATGAATGCAAGTAAAGGTGTTGATCCCGCTAGTGATCGCCCTTTGAGCAACTTTCACCGGTTAAAATCTTAATTCCCCTTTTATTTATTTTTTACTATTTTTTCTACTCTCTCTATTTTCTTGCTTCTTTCCCTATTCTCTCGATTTTTTTTTCATTTTCATTGTTTTTTCCTCTCTCTTTTTCCTATATTCTAAATTTTTTCTCTTTTTTTATATTTTCTCTTTCTCTTTTCAATTTTTTTCTCAACCTTTTCTTTTCCTTAGTTTTATTTCCTCATTATTTTTTCTTTCTCCCTTTTTATTTCTCTTATCTTTCTCTCTCCTTTTTCCTCTCTTTCTTTTTCTTGTTTTGACTCTCTAACTATAGTGAAAGCCTCTGATTGAACAAACCACTTAGTTCAACACCTTCATGAAATGTCGATACAAAAATGATAAAGCAAAAATGCAAGCAAGATAGGAGATAAAACAATCCTATTTATCCCATCTAAAAGAACCTAGGTTAACCGCATGGCTCTAATCGGGTAGGTTGACTAGATTCTCTAAATGCAGTTTTGGTTCTACGAGGTACCCAAATTGTCCTCGTTGTCCTCTTCTAAGAGTAGCAAGGCCCCCGATCATCACTCATTACAGGCTCATCTTGACCGAGTTCAATTTAGGGGGACCCTTTCGCTATGCCCATACGGAGGAACAATATCCTCACGAAAGCATAGGATAGTCGAGCCCCGAAGGTACTTTGCTAGGCCCATATGGAGGAACAGTATCCTCATGAAAGCATAGCGTTTTCCCCCACTTAGAGACGGGTTGAAATGTGTTGAAAGCTCGAATTAATAAACAAATAACAATTTAATTGCCACTTTATTCCAAAACTTCCAAAATTAATTAAGCGATATTTAAAAACAAGGCTTGACTCGTTTGAACAATTTGTCCCCAGCGGAGTCGCCAACTGTAGCGACCCTTTTAAAATTCTTAAAAATAATAGGGGGTGTGTGGTAGAAGAGGGAAAAAGGGGTCACTAGTGGAATTGAAATTAGGGTTTGAAAAGTAGAATTTAGTGATTTGGGTTTGAAATAAAATTTTAGGGAAATTAGAAAATTAGGATTTAAAAATTAGGTTTTTAAATTGTGTACAAAAATTGGGAATTTTAAAATGTTGAAAGAAATTTGAAATCTAGGGTTCTTTTTTAAAAAATAGGAATTGGAAGGTTAAAATTAGGGATTTGAGATTTTAAAAAAATAGATTGAAAAGGGAAATTTTAAAATTAGGAATTTTAAAAAAGGATGGAGTCGCCACCGGCCACTTTGGTAGGCCGGACACCGTAAAAACCAGAGATTCGAAATGATTTAGGTTCGAGAGTCGGTTACGGTTAAAAACGGGTTTAAGGTTTAAAACCGCCCAAAATTGGCACCTTTATAAATTACCGCTTAATTAATTTTAGATTTTTTGGATTAAAGTGGCATTTAAATTAATTTTTGTTTAAAGATTCGAATCAATTTTATTTTTACCGTGTCTTTATTCGGAGGCAACGTACACACCGCGACCAATGCGTTGGAACACGGGCCCGTTACGACCGAATAAAGACGTATTTAATTAGGCTCATTAATTAGCAAGGTGTGATGCAAGCAAAATAAAAGAAATAATTATAAAGACAACAAATATAAAGACAAAATAGCATATAACACATGATAACAAAGATTAAAATAAATAGACCAACCAAACAAGCGAATAACATATATAAATAAATAAAACACAACATATAATAAACAAATGAAAAAAATAAAAATAAAAATAAAAGATACCAATAAAAATATTCATTATTTTCATTGAACCATAAGAATGGAATACACAATAAATATATCAAAAAGAAATATATACATCTAAATATGCTCGATTAAAATCAATCCACAAATTAAACTAAACGGTAAAAGCAATGATTAGATTAGGGCATAACTCGAAAAATAACTAACCGAATGGGTGAAGTGATTCAATGAGAATAAAAATATAAATAATGGAGGCTACCAACTTACCAATGGAAATGGAAATGGAAATGGAAATGGAAATGAAAATGGAAATTTGGTTTCGGCAGAGCTTCAATGGAAAATGGAAATGGAAAAATATGGAATTGGAAGAGGCATGCGGCTGTGTAAAAAATATATGGTTAGGGGGTCCTTTATTTTTAGGGTAAATGTTATATATATAGTTAGGGTAAAGGGTAACATATGGGAATAAAATAGGTTTAGGTTTTAATATATAAGGGTATCTATAATATGATGAAGGGTATTTTAGGTTTATCCCTTTAAAAATAATAACCAATTAAAAACAAGACCTTGGGCACCAAGTAGGGATTTTTATTATATTTTTTTATATTATAAAATTATATTTAATAGATCAAATTTATTTATGGTTTGGGCTTATAAAAGTGGGCTCTAATAAAAGGCTTTTATTTATATCATATATTTATATATTTTTGAATTTTTGGTTTTAATTAAGAGATAGTAAGGATAATAATAATTATAAAAGAAGTGATAAAATTAAGGTAAGTTAAGGTGATTTGGGTATTAAAAAGGATGTGGATTGATTTAATTCGAGGATAAACCCGGATAAAATTAGTGATTACATTACCATATGAGCTACATCCCCACATTTAGCTATACTTAATTTTTTAAAGCTAAGAGACAATAGTTTTATTTTATTGCAACCTATTTTCAAGTTAATATGAACCATATATTTTTTTTATATCAACAAGGTCATTTTCATATTGTGCTTCAACAATCAACCAGAGATCAAAATTTTCTATAATCTGACATGTAAGTGTGCAATTTAAAAATATTTTATGTTCATTTGATTATTCACCTTCTTCACAGTTAATTTATTTTTGATATTGAATGTGTGATCTTATTTTATATTGTTTGTTTTCAGAAAGCATGGTTAACTAGTTAATTATAGAATAAGAAAAATGTAATTAAAATTGAAGAAATATGTGATTATAAATAATATAAGATTTTTTTAAAGTAAGAATCTATTAAACAATATTTCTCATTTTTAGAGTTAGATACTTGAATTATATATTATCAAATCTCATATGTAAACTATAATATATAATACTTTGGGAATTCATCATTATCTTATCCATTTAGGATGATGTGACGTTTCAAAAAAAGACTTGTAGTATGAGAAATCTCAACCTAGAAAAAAATCAATAAATAATTCACAAAAATCTTAAAACTTTTCATAATATACTCAATTATTTTTTGAAATTTAAAAGGTTTGAAGATTTATTTTATATTTTGAACAACTCATTATGTATTTTGATAAATATAATTTTCTTTTTTTACTTTTTTGTTTAATTTCAGTGTTAATATGGAGATATGAGTATGTTAGAGAATTCCCAAAGACCAATCATCTTATGATTGTAAAGATACTTTTATTTATCAATTTTATTGAATAAAGGCGTTGTCATTGTTGTTTTCAGATATATGTGTCAATGTATAACATAAACTGAGAAACAATAATATATGTATTATTATTAAAAGATCCTTAGTCAAGTATTATTGTGAGTATGGACAATAATAATACGCTTAAGACTAACATGTGATTAATTGATGACAATGAGTTGTCATTAACATAGAGATATCAGAATTAATACCTGAATATATTAGTAGAGAATAATATATTGGATTGACCCACTATGAGCATATATCTTGGATTATTACGCTAAGGTCATGATATTGCTCATAGTGAAAACTATATGTATGATCCTAGACTTGAGATTATTACGATATCAACATATGTTGTTTTATGTTTTAATGCAGTTAAACGTGTCTTGTAATTAGTTACACTATAAAAAGTGACATTGGACATATTACAATATGTGTAGTGATATGTGAATGATCAAGATATGATTTTTCCTTCCTACATAATAGGAAAAATATATCAAAGGCCACTTGATTGAGTAAGACTGAAAATGCATGATCATGCTTGAATACGTTGATATGAGATATCACAAATTATTCATTAGTAATAGTCCACTCTAGATATCAAGAAACACTAATAATAGACTATATAAGTGTGACTATTCCAAGACTTGTTCCTATTAAAGATATAAAAGGACAAAAAGATATAATACATTAAGAGAGTTGGTCACAGACATGATACATCGAATCATGATCTCTTGTAATTTAGATGACAATGATATATTACAAGATGTCACTCATTGTTTATAATATTAGAATTGTTCTAATATTATTACTAATGTTACACTGAGCCTACAAGGTCACACTTAATGATTGAAAAGGAGCAAATATATATATATATATAAGTAGTTTATATTTAATTCCGGATTTTAAACAAAGGATATATAGTTAAAGTAATTATATTCTTTTAAATTCGAATTAAATATAGATTCCAAAATTTAAGGAAATAATTAAAGTAATTAATTCCTATAAACAAATTCGGAATAAAACTCTTATACCTAGAGTTACACCTATATAAAGGTATTATTTGATCTAGCAGTCATACGTTAGAGAATTCCGAATTCCAAACCCTAAAATCACGAAAAACAGTTTTTCAAGATTTTCTCTCTCAACCGGGTTAACTAAGTAGAGGCCAAGATGATATTCGTGGAGGCTAAAGATTCGATTGTTGAATGATCGTAACTGTAGTAGATCCCGTTGTTGTTTTTGCAGTTTATCAAGGAACCCAATGTAAGTAATCGCATCTCTTCCTCCCTATTTCGGATTAAACATACATGGATCACTGGAAAGACCGTCGTATTTTTGTTCTACTGCGCCATGGGGTGTGCCGGCGGTCCCAACAGAGTATTCATCTCTATACCTCTCACGTGCATAGCTAGCGCTCTATCATATGAGCTACATCCTCATATTTTGTTATATTTAATTTTTTAAAACTAAAAAGTAATAATTTTATTTTATTGCAACCTATTTTCAAGTTTATATGAACCATATATTCTTATATCAACAAGGCCTTTTTCATATTGTCCTTCAAAAATCAACCAGAGATCAAAATTTTCTAGAAACTAACAAGTTAATATTATGTGTAGAATTTGAAAATATTTGATGGTTCATTTTGGTGTTCACCTTCTACATCTTTTATTTATTTTTGATATGGAATGCGTCATTTTATTTTATATTGTTTGTTTTCATAAAACCTTTTTGACTAAGCGTGTGTTTAGCATTGTTTTTCAAAGTAGCTTTTGGTTCCGAAAGATGATTTGAGATCAGAAGCAATGCTAAATGGATAGCTTTTGAAAGAAAAAAATTATGTTTGAAAAATGCTTTTCAACCAAAACCCAAAAACTAAAATTTCTAACTTTTACCGTTAGAAAAGTGCTTTTGAGAGTCAATATATAAATTTAAACTTCATTTAGTTTTGTTTTATTTAAAATTTATAAATTTATAATTTTTATAAAGATGTTTTAAAAATTATATATATTAATTAAAATATTTTAAATTTATTATATTTTCATAGAATACATATAAATATTAAAAAAATATATTTATTAATAAAAATATTTTTTATATTTTTATGATAATTTAAGTTGATATATTTTATATATTATAACAATAAAAAAATTAGGTATCATTTATATAAATAACTTACAATACCATATCTAAAATGGCCATTTATCTTATTAAAAGAATTTTTTGACATCAATTTTAAATACTTTAAATCTCAAATCTTAAAATCTAAAAGCAGTAAAGAACTTTTCAAAAGTATTTTTTCACAGTACTTTTTAAAAGCAATACTAAATTGGCCCTAATTAATTATACAATAAGAAAAATGTGATTACAATAGAAGAAATATGTGATTATAAATAATATAAGTCTTTTTAAAGTAATAATCCATGAAACTATATCTCTCTATTTTTAGTTAGATACCTGAATTATATATTATCATGTCTCGTATGTAAACTAAATATGTAACACTTTGAGCCTTCATCATTATCTTATCCTTTAGGATGATGTGACGTTTCAAGAAAACATTTGTAGTACGAGAAATCTCAACATAAAAAATAAATATTTGATAAATAATTCAAAAAATCTTAAAACTTTTCATAATATTCTCAATTATTTTGTGAAATCTAAAAGATTTTAAAAATTAATTTTACTGATTTTTAGTAACTCTCTAAGTATTTCAACAAAATTATGTATATATTTACTTTTTGATTAATTTCAATAGTAATATGGATATGAGGGGTATCTATCCCCGTACCTCTCACATGCTAAATTTTATGTTATTACAACCTTTAATCTGAATTTCAATATTTTTAAAGTTTAAGCGGTTAATACACTCAACCAACATTTTATTACCATACAATAAAGCAATGCTGCTTATGAAATATAAGAGTCAGAAACTTATTGACCTAAAGCAATCAAGCCCGAATGAAACACACACCAAACTCTTGCCACCTCTCTGCCTTGTTCCAAGCTTAAAGTCCAACTTTCACCTACTTTTGGGATATTAACCTTGAAGTAAAAATCATCTCTTGCTAATAAACAATTTTTGATGATTAAAATGAGATTCACATTCAATAACAAAAAAATTTTAATTTTCTCTTTCGGTTGGGAATGAAGAAAAAGAGGATATGGAGATAGTGTGAAGACAAGATGACCCTCATTTCTTAAATCTACAAGAGAAATAAATGAATGTGTAAGAAAATTACTCTCTTACCATTCATTAACCCCTTCTTATCCAAACACAACCAAAAAACAAGTCCAATAAGATATAAAGACCATCAAAACAAAACAGAAGCCAAATATGACTCTCTAACTTGAACACTCAGCTCAATATGACGGTTTAAGACTCGAGTCAACACCCGATGTTGACTTGAGAGAAAAAAACTGATCATTACAACTTGTGCCTTTTGAACAACTGCTCTTCGTTCTCCACCAAGAACTTGTCGACGACTTCATCGTTATTTAACATCATCGTAATCAAATGTTGTGTTTGCGAGGATACAAAGCCATAGCTAGACATTTTCCGAGCATAATTCACCACCGCACCGTTGTACAAGTATACAATTCGGAGTCTGAAACCTGGGAACCCCATGTCTTTCGAAAGACTGTAAACAATGTGGATGAGGTCACAGTTGTATTCGACTTCCTGTATGATCTCGAAAATGTTGACAAACCCGGGGTCCTTGAAAATCGTTGCCGCATAAATCTCATCAGCGATAAGGTGGATGTTCTTGTCGTTTACGAACCTCATGATACTCGTCAATGTGTCTCGATCCATGATAGTTCCCAAAGGATTCGATGGATTTGTTATGAGCAATCCCTTGACTCTGATGTTATCTTCTTCATCTTTTTCATATGCTGCTTTCAAGGCGTTTCTAGTGATTTAGAAACTGTTGGAACTCTCGCATATCACAGGAACAAGTTCAACACCAGTTCTCCACCTCAAGTCACGACCGAATCTGTAAAAATTGATACAATACTTTTAGAACATATATAACTCGATTCGAACATAAAATTTAATGATCACAAGTCTAATCAGATTGATCTAATTGGAATCTATTCTCATGCTGGGTGTACGTGACTATCTATTTCGTGCATCCAACTATTCTGGTTGAGAGTTATGTCTTCTATATGAGTAATGAAACATTGACCGATTGAGATGAAGATAACTCTCCAACTTTCTAGAGATTATTTTTGCCCTACTAAGGATGGTGACCCCTCATATTTATAGAAAAGTTTTTATCCTCAGAGATGGGCCATCGGTTTTAAAGGGTTGTGACATGAAAACAAAGAGACAACATTGCTTTCATGATTCCCATCATTTAAATATGCACAGAAAACTGGATATACCGAGAACTTTTCTTTTGGCAGAAAGCGGTGAATAATCCAATTTTTTTACTATTAATTTTAATTTATTAGTCGATTAATAAAAAATTTGTATATATAAAATTTTAATATTAAAAAATTAAATTTTAGATTCTTTTAAAAATTAATATTTATGTTTTAAACTTTAAATCATAAATACTAATTTTAAATCTGAAGTCTAATTCTAAACTCAATTTTTATTATTGAAGTATATATAAAAACATCAAAAAGGTGTATGGGATTTCTATTTTGGTATCAGAGTCAGCATTTTCACGGTAGAATAATTCGTGTATCCAAACTCTAACTTTCGTTCTCTTTGCCTCCCTCTCTTGCTCTTAAGAAAACTACAACCATTAAGTTTGACTAGCTTTATGAAATAACTCATTCCCAGTTCTTAATCTTAAACCTTCTACAGAGGTAATCTTCACCACCGGTCTTTGAAAAAATGTGACATTCATGGTCAAGAATCAAGCATGATGTGTGTGACGAGGAAAATGACACATCATTGTCCTTGCCAACACAATACATAATACATATCATATTCACTACTTTAGAAGTCTAATTGCAGATGCACTAACCTGAAATCAATGGATATGGTCTCGACACAAATTCAGTCTACCACTTCAAAGTTAAGGATATAAAAACAGTTACTCGAATGGGTTTCAGGTCGGATACTGTTTGGTCGGGCAAAATCGGATATAGATCATTTCAGGTTGAATTGATGTTTTGACTTGATACGAGTCTGGTGTGTTGAATATAATGAGTTGTACCTTAGCCAGTTAAGTGAGCTGCGAGTTGTAACCGAGTTAGTTAGGTGGTTAATCTAGGTGGTTAACTTTCTTGAACTTAAACCTTGTCTATAAATAAAGGAGTTCATCTCCTGTGTAATGCAAGTTGGTTTTCATAATCAATATCAGTTTACTCACTTTCTTAACATGGTATCAATCGCCAAGATCCTTGGAGCCTTTTAATTCTTTTCGGATTTTTTGTTTCTTTTGATTTTTTCATCTCTCAAGTCTTTCTTTTGTCGTCGATATGCCTGCCTCCATTATAGTTGTTTCTACTACCAATTTCGATCCTAGAGGTCTTCCCAAAACTAGAAAAATCTTCACCAATAAGTCAATCAATATCACACTTGATGAGATGAATTTCTTGCTCTAAAAGCAACAAGTGCTTCTCACAGTGAGAAGTCATAGGTTGGAAAGATTGTTGAATGGTAGTCTTCAATCACCACTTGAATTTGTTCAAAAAGATGATTGTTCAATGGTTTGCAATGAAAATTATGAAATCTTTATGACTCAGGATAGTACCCTTGCTTATTGGCTACTATCGAACATAAGTGCTAGTCTTTTGCCTTAATTTGTGGGTGCAAAAAAAACTTATGAAGTTTGGGCTACGTTCCTCAAGTTCTTTGCCAATAAATCCACCACAAGCATAATAAGCTTTTGTTGCAAACTAAGAACAATGAAAAAAAGGAGATTAGAGTATGCGCACGTATCTTACATAGGTTAAAGAAGTTTGTGATGCACTTGTTGCCTGTGGAAGTGTTGTGTTAGATGTTGAACAGATTGCTACCATATTGAATGGTTTACCCATGGATTATCAATCCTTTATGACAATTATAATAGCCAATAAAGAAACATTTTCTTCGGATCAAGTGAAATCGGTTCTTGTGGATGTTGAAGCCCAAATGAAAGGGTTTCAGGCACAAAATTAAGCCACCTTTCCAATGAGTGCAAATGTTGCCAAATTCAGGCTTCTAAGCCTTCATATCCAAGATATCAACAGTTCACCAACAATCAAGGTACACCCTCTAGAAAACCTAGTAATTATTCTACTCATGGTCGTGGTCTAGGGAAAACAAAGCTCCAATCCCAGATTTGTGGAAAGATAGGTCACATTATTGATCGATGCTGAAAGAGATTCGATCAAAATTTCATTACAAGTGTGAATGTAAGTACTGTTGAAAAAGTTTAGAAAGTTTCAAATGAAATATCACTCCATCTGGATAGGTACAAATTGCTTCTCCAACTGCAGATCGCTGGATAGTCGATTCTGGTGCCACACATCATGTGACGCCAGACCCTACCAAGATGACAAACAGTTTAAAATATGAGGGATCATCTTGTAATCTTGCCCTTAATAGTATATTCCGTGTGTCCTCTATCACTAAGAGTTTTATATCTGTGTCTAAGCATGCTAAGGACAATAGGGTATTTGTTGAATTCTATGCTCAGCATTACCTCGCTAAGGATGTAGTCACTAGAGTATTTTACTACGAGAAGTTGAAAAGGAAGGCTTGTATCAGTTGGTTACTCACAACAATCCTTCTCCAAACACCTGTAGAATAGAGACTCATATTGTAAATAAGAAATATTATTTCTATGATTTGTGGTACAAGAGATTGGGTCATCCCAACCATTCTATTCTTTTGAATATATGTAACAAATTTGGTGTAACCTTTCTTGTTGAATTTGAAAAAAAAAAGGAATGTATTTCTTGTTGAATGGGTAAAAGCCACAAACTTCCCTTCATTACATTTGTGTTAGTTCATGAGAAGCCATTTGAGTTGGTGTTTCCTAATTTGTGGGGGCTTGCACATGTGGTTTCCAATGGTTCCTTTTATCATATGTCATTTGTTGATACTTGTACGAGATATTGTTGGTTTTACATCCTAAAAACTAAAGACCAAGCTGCACATGCGTACCAATTGTTTGAGAAAATGGTACGCAATTAGTTTTATACAACCATTAAGAGCTGCAAACTGATTGGGGTGGCGAGTTTCGTCCTATTTTAGTTATATTGGCTAACATGGGAAACATTCATCGACTCTCCTGTCCACACACTTCTTAGCAGAATGGTGTAGTGGAAAGGAAGCATCAACACCTAATAGAATTGGATCTTATATTGTTGGCTCAAGCCAGTCTACCCTTTCATTTTTTGTCGTATATTATGGCTATGGCAGTGTATCTTATTAACATGTGACCTACCTCAGTTTTACGAGGTCAATCACCTTTTGAGAAATTGTACAACAAGCAGCCTGACTATAGGTTCATGGAGGTTTTTGGTTCCATGTGCTTTCCTCACTTGTGTCAATTTCAGAATCACAAGCTCAACTATCATTCGCAACCTTGCACTTTTCTTGGTTATAGTCCAACTTGATGCGTGTCAAATATGCGTAATTAGTGCAAGTGAACATATCACAAGTAATAAGTGATAAGTATTATTGAGTTATCGTCTCCTCAGGGATTGATATACTTAATATGCTTCCTTTAATTTTCTTGCTCTGTAAAACAAATGTAAAGACACAAGTAAATTGGATGTTGATTAAACTAATTAAAGCAATTAAAGAAAAATAGAATGAAGTAAAATTGAGAAAGAGGGTAGGATCCAGTTGTGTTGTATAGTGGATTTTATTGATCTGTTTTTGTCCAATGCAATTGCACTGCACTGCCTCGGTAGTACTGTAGATTACTGTCTTTGGCAGCGATAGTGTTTCCCGTCGCGACAATCCCTTACTCTTGAGTAGATTTACCAAAGTTTGGCAAAGTATCCTTTGATGGCTCCGCTTATCCTTAAGTCGGAACACTATTGATGGTCAGTCCTTGATGATACCTCTCGGTGTTTATCAATTATAACCAACAACCAATCCCACATTTCTTTTAGCCGCTAAAACTCCAACCTATCCCTAGGCCGAGTTAGTATCCTCCAATCAAGTCGAATACCGCACTTACTCCTTTTGTGAGTCTAACTCTCCCGAGTCTAGACAAATAGATTACTTACAAACTTCCCTCCCGCGCTTGGATGCAAGAACAAAGAATAGCAAAGAGTAAGCAAACTTTGATATTTTATTGCATTGAAACAAGAAACAAGATACAATCTCCTCTCACTAATACTCAACAACTTTCACCTAATCCCTAAGAAAGTTTAGAACATGATGGGAAGAATTATTCCTAAGGTGAACTCTCTCAAATTCGTCTCTCTAGTCTCTTGGACAGTTATGCCTTATATAGGCTTGGCCTAGGGCAAACCTTTCCTAAATAGAGTACAACTTGGAGTAGGGAACAAGTTATGTTCATAGGTTATATATTTCCAAGTTTGATTCTTCTAGAAGTTTTCTTTCTCGCGTGGCCTTGTCCTTGGGCTTTTGATGTGTTGTTCAGCTCCGATCCTTGCCTTCTTGTTCAGCAATGTTCTCCTCATTTTTCTCCTCGGTTTTCCTGCCATATTGCTTTTTATCCTCTGTTGCCTCGGCATCAGGTCCTGTCGCAGCCTTAGTTTGCTGTCGCGGCAATACTTTTCCTGCACAGACATGAAAATGTAGTAAAATATGCCTTTTCTGCAAATATCATCTTTAATAGCATCATCCCTAAATATATCACATTAAGTACACGCATTGGTTCAAGTAGGTGTACAATTGATGATAAGTGCCCATAAAAAGTATAGAAAGTGATAGTGAGTTGAGCACTTATCACAACTCATAAGGGCTATCAGTGTTTAGGCCCTAAGGAAAATGTACATTTCTCGATATGTTATATTTTATGAGGTTTTTTTCCTTTCTTAGGAGATAAAGAGTTGAGAGTCAATCAAACTCATGTGGCTCTACAACCAAGGGCTAAAGTATATATCGTTCAAGGTGCCGAGAGAGTATGCAGGCAATCAACAATTCCTCCACAATCTAGGCACACTTCTTCAACATGCAGCCCTGATCTTGTAGGCTCGATCCTAATGGAGTATAACACAGATAGATATAGCAATAACCGACAAGAAGAAAGTTGATGTCTTCCCTCCAATTCAACTAAGGCTGCACATACTAATAGAGTATTATCTTTGATATGGGAGCAAAATGAAAGCTAAAACTTGGTAATAGAAGAGTTGCGGAGATCAGAAAGATTAGAAAAATTTGTGTTGTGGTGTTATGATATCCGATCTTGAGTCTACTGGGTTCTGGATCGTGTTTGAGTTTAAAGTAGTTTTGAATCAGTTTAGTCTGAGAATTTGTTGTGTTGGGAAGTAGTAAGAGACTACATTACTGGAGTGCCTTTGGGATTTTAAAAGTTCCTTGTGTAAGGTGAATTAAACGTGTTACAAATGTTTGGGTTATGGTGTGATTTTGTACTCTTGAGTGCTAAGTTTCTATGGTTTGGAACGTTGAAGACGTAGAAAGTGAAGTTTCAAAGTTGAGGATATTGTTTGTGAGTATGGACAACAATCATGCATAGTATAACAGCACTTATATGCATATACATTAGACATCTTAGGACATGCATAAATTCTTGAGCATGATATTAGATTGCATTTTCATGCACTTGAATAGGCATCTAGGGTGACATATAGGGATCATACACACATTGTCTATATTTGCGAATGTTTCCCTCTTGAAAACGGAAGAATTGTTAAGGTCGGTTCTTTAGGGAAAAGTTATAGGTTTATAAAGGTGCTTGGAAGATACTCTTGTTTGTTTTGAGCATATTGTCTAGTGGGTCGAGTTACTATTCTAGTTGGGAAGTAATCTTAGATAAGGATTTGATTAGTTGAGTTTAGAGCTATGGATGGTTGAACACAGGATGAGTGTCATGAGTTTGATGTTGGTGAAGCGGAAGACTGAGTTTTGCAAGGTTTATTTGGCGAAAGTTTAGTTTGTGTAAGAGGGGTTGTGTTATCGTTGTATTTGGTGGAAGGAATATTTAGTATTTTTTGTTTGGTATGGTTTTAAAAGTATTTGGGTCAAGGGCATAGCTGATCTTGTGTTTTATTTTGGAAAGCGCTAGTTGGTTTTTAGAAAAGAAATGAATATTTTAGAAAAAAAGTTGAGGTGATGAAGGATGCATAACGGACTTGTGTAGATCTTGAGAGGTGGTGGTTGTGTCGTTTGGCTTAACTTTTGCATGTTGTGTTCATAAAGAGTTGTGTCAGGTTTTGCTTGGGTATGATCAGGTTGTTGTGGAGGTTTTGGATGTAATCCTTGGATATCTTTGTATGGAGAAGTTGTCTGATAAGGAACGTTGGGTAGTTTATAACCATTATTGGTCAGACAATCTTTTGAGCTTGTTTTATCGTTAGGAAGTGTTACAAGGGTTTGTGATGTTGACTTTTTTGTTTATGGTTAGTTTTCTTTTGTGTAGTTGTTTCTTAACATTTAGAAGGATGTTAGGGTTTAGGGTTTAGGGTTTAGGGTTTAGGGTTTAAGTGAAAAGAGGTTTTATTGACTTTGGTTCCGTGTTATGTAAAGTTCCCCTCAAGAAGTTATTTTTGGGAAAGGTTGTGTGTGGTGCACTCTAGTTGTTAACGACTCGTTGCTAAGATGGTTTTTATGAGCTAGTTTTTAGATGAAGCCATGTCTTTTGGATAAGGATGATGTTGTGTACTATCATAAAAGGGATAAAAGTGCCTTGTGTTGTATGATGGGTTGAATCTGAGTTGCTTAGTGTGACTTGTTTGCTTAAGGGTTATTTCTCAACATGCATCGGTTTAGTGGTGTAAGTTAAGAGTATTGTGAAGTCAAGAGAAGTGTTGGCACAATTAAGTTTATCAAAGTGTGTTGGTCTAGTGATAGAGTTGTAGGTGAGACTTTCTATGGATAAGATGTTCTGAGGTAAGTTGCTATTGGATGTTTGGTCGAGTCGCGTGTGCACGATACAGTTGAGGTTGTGTTGATGGTTTTTAGACATGGTGTTGGTTGTCTTTTATATCTATGTGGCATGTGGTTGTGTTGTATGATGCTATAAGTTAGAATGGTATCCTAATCAAATTTGTGTTAGTCTTTTTCTATGCATATGGAAGTAAGAAGTTGTGGAAGAAGTTTGAAAATGGTTGGTGTTAAGTGGACTTGTTTTGGATGTGGTTGAGTTGAAAGTGAATGGTCGTTTTGTTGGTAAGTTGAGCTTGAGAGCTAGAAATCTTTGAGAATGTTGTTGTCGTAAAAGGTGTTAGTGTAAAGGTGTGTGAACCAATCTCTATAAGTTTTATGATGTGGGTTCTCGGCAGTTAAGAGAGTGTTTCCTTTGATAACGGTTGGAACTATTGAGAAGTAAGCTTTAATGTGGTAAGGTTTTTGAGACATATGTTAGGTTTCTGGTGAAGTTTTAGGTCTTGTCTCGTTAACAGACATGTAATCAGTATAAGTGAGTTATCCAGGTTTAGAAAAGGTATGTTAAGGTGTTGCAACATGAATCCTTTGGTTCTTGGTAAGGATGTTTTCATTGGTAGAGTTGCTTATAGCCGTCTTTAGAAATTTTGTGATCGAGTGGTACTGTTTAAGGTTTTTGTTAGTGGAAGTGGGTAAGTTGTGATAGTTTATCGAGAGTTGGTTGCAAACCATGAGTAACGAGAGTTTAGGCCGTTGGGAAAAGAAAAATGGTTTTTGCTTTTGGCTTGAGGGTGCAATGAGTGTCGAGACAAACCATTGCGTTTTTGTGTGTTGTTGTTCTATGAATAGTTGCAAGTTGTGATGATGGGTGGTGTAAGGATGACACTGAATCTTTTCTTTATGAGATGTATGTTGAGATTTTGGCTTTGGTAGCAAATATCCTTTGTGGTAAGATCCCCGTGTGGGTCAGAGTGTTTTAAGTGGTATCTTGGTGTTTGAAATGTCACGTGGGAGTGAGAGAAAATTGAGAAGAACAATTTCCTTACCTTTTTCCACGGTGAAAATTTCAAGGACTAAATTTCTTAAGTGGAGGAGAGTTGTAACACCCCAAATTTGGGCCTAAAGGTTTAGAGGTCTAGTGGACCGGTTTTGTTGGTTTAGCCTAGTTCGGGATTAAATACTTAAAATTTGATTTTTAATCAAAATAAATTATGGAAAAATATCCTAAAATCATTATTTAATATATATTTGACTTAGGTCAAATCAATTTCGAAAATTAACCCTTGAATCCCTAAAATTTTGAAATTAGTGACAATTTTGTAAAAATTGAAAACTTGAGGACAATTTCATAAATTAAGTCAAAACTTTGAATATTCAAGTGGCTTTGATCCAATCCTAATCCTAGTTGATTTAATCCTTTCAAGGGTCTATTTTAATAACCCATAACCCATAATTTTAATTAATACCCCAAGTAACTTAATATTAATCCTAAAAACCTATTTTTATGTCATAAACCTAAACCTATTTTTAAAATTATGATTCTTCATCTTTTTGGCAGCCAATCCATCATATTTTCAAAGGTAAACATCAATCTTTTCAATAAAAATCCCTTTGGTTAATTCTTTATAATTTTCTTCTTTGGTTTTACTTGAAAAACCCTATTTTTGCATCAAGCATTAAAACCTTCTCCAAGATTTCTATTTCTTCTTTCCCAAGACATATTCTTTATCATATTTTCAAGGTAAATATCTATTCTTTTTAATAGAATTTTGTTGGTTTATTTTCCTATATTTTTTTTCATCAAAATCTCATCTTTTTCTACAGATTTTCTAGTTTTTAAACCTTTGAAGGGGTGAGATCAAATTTGGAGGCAAGAATCATTAATACCTCTGAAATCTAAAGTTCTTTAATGAATTTCCTAAGTTCTTGTCTGTTTGAAACAATCTGTAAAATCTTGAATTAATAAAATCAGTTTTTTTATAAAAATTTCATTGTTTTCTTGATTTTCGTTCAAGGATTTTCCATGGCTGTTTTTGATACCTAAATACATGAATCTTGAAGTGTTTAGATGTAATTAAAATGGATTTTAAGTATCTAATCTCGAACCTATGGTTTAGGTGGTGTTTTGAGAGGTTTTCGATGAGTTTCAGTTATGTTTTATGGTGTTTTTAGGGGCTGTCATGTATTGGTCCGACTTGATCGATGTTTGGGTGTGGTTTAATGCACTAAACCCTCTGGTTTTGATACTTGAATTAGGTCAAGATATAGACAAACAAGTTTGAGGGAGATGGAAAAGCTGAATCGCATTTTTGGGTGACTTGTCGAGCAAGTTTCGATAAATTGGTAAGTGGATTATGAGGGCTGCCAATTTGGCATGTTTTTCAAAGGTTTGGGGGTGTAGGGATGGTGTGAAAAATCTCCCTATACTCGTAAGTAAGTTTTAAGTATTGCTTTCTTAAAGGTTCCCATATTATGTAGTGTTTTTACAATGTTAATTGTCATGCTCTGAATGTGTTATGCATATGTGATTATACATGTGATTTAATGCTCATGATAATGTTATAAGCGTTTTATATTCATATTATGCTCCCATGGTTTTGTATTGGAAACATGAGAAAAGTGGTTTTTACCGGTTTATGCACTTGATGCATAAGATAGTGGGATGCATATGGTTAATATTTGTTTTTAACGTGAAACTTGAGCATTGGTTTTTAATAATATATTGGCTAGTTAAGTGATGAACCTTATGGAATAAGTTGATCGATCAATAGGGTCTAAAGTGCACTATGAACATTGAAAAGTCGTACGTGTATAAATTCCTTGTGTGTTGCATTTTGCATTTTATTCTAATACTATGTGATGGGAGTGGTATTGTCACATACAAGTTGATTGGAGTGGTACTTTCACCGGACACCAAGGTAAGATAATTCATGTTGAGAGTGGTACCAACATGCGCATGCTCTGAGAGTGGTACTAGCATGCGGTTGCCCGTTTATCCTAATAATTTGTAGTGGTACAAATCGGACCACTAGCACCAATATATGTTTTTACTTTTCAAAGTTATGTGTCATGTTTTTTACTTGATTGCATATGATATTATGCATGTGAGGTTTTATGCATTGGTATGCATTTGATTTGAGCATTGCTATGTTGTTAGCATGTAAGACTTGAGCTTTGTTCATTGAGATGCACGTGTAAGCATTGCTATGTGAGTAGCATGTAAGATTTGGGATTTATCTTCTAAAGAATGTGATTTCAAAATGGATTTTACTAAAATTTAATGATGACATTGTTAGCCATGGTTTGATGATACTTACTGAGTTTTAAAAATGGCGTTGTTAGCCATGTTTGTTTTATTTTATAAATAGCATGATATGTTTTAAATTGATGAAATTAGTTTAATATGGGTTGCATTGCAAGGTGTTTTTATACTTGTTTTTATTCACTCACTAAGCTTATGCTTACCATCTCATTTTTCTTGCAATGCAGAGTAAATAAAATTGAGACAACAAAGAGAAGCAAGGGTCCCGATAACTACCAAGTGAAAGCTCAAGTATGTCTTTATAACATTAGTAATAGTGAGAGTGCAATGGGGATGAGATGCCATGTTAAGAATATTATTATATTGATGAGACTTGTAGTAGTCGTATGCTTATACATGTTTGATGATTATCTATGTTAATATTAGCTTTATGACTTTGACTTTAATTGTCTGATGCGTGTTAGATATGCGCAATTTAGTGCAAGTGAATACGTTGCCAAGTAATAAAGTGATAAGTATCAAGTATCATCTCCACTAGGACTGGTCTACTTAATATTCTTCCTTCAATCTTCTTGCTCTGTAAAGAAATAAAAAAACACAAGTGATTGAGTTGTGATTTAATAAATAATAAAAACTAAATAAAGATAGAAAAAAAATAAAGAAGGTGGCCAGGATCCAGTTGTGCTGTATAGTGGATTTGATCAACTCGTTTCTATCCAATGCAATTGTACAACATTACCTTGCCAATACTGCAGATTACTACCTTGACAATGAAGATACTCGCCCGCCGTGGCAATCTCTTGCTCTTGGGAAGACTTTATCAAAGTTTGGCAAAGTGTCCTTTAGTGCCTTCGCTTATCTCTAAGTCAAAGTACTGTTGATGATCAGTCCTTGATGATACCTCTCGGCGTGAATCAATTATAATCACCAATCAATCCAACACTTCTTTTAGCCGCTGAAACCCTTAACCTATCTCTAGGACGAGTTAGTATTTCCCGATTGAAACATTGTACTTATTCCTTTCGTGAATCTAACTCTCTGGATATTAAAAAAATGGATTACTCACAAACTTCTCTCTCGAGCTTGAATGCAAGAACAAGAAATGACAAAGAATAAGGAAACTTTGATATTTTATTGCATTGGAAACAAGAAACAAAGTTTAACTTCCTCACACTAATACTTTACAACCTTCACCTAAGCCTAACAAAGTTAGAACATAATGTAAGAAGAAATCGGCTAAGCTTTCTATAAACCGAATTGTCTCTAAAATCTAGTGCTCTTGCTCCTTTGGACGGCTAGATCTTATATAGGCTTGGCCTAGGGCAAACCTTTCTTAAGTAGAATACAACTTCGAGTATGGAACAAGTCATATACATAAATAAAATATTTCCAAGTTTATTCCATCTAGAAGGTTTTCCCGCGTGGCCTTGTCTTTGGGCTTTTCCTTATGTGATCCAGATCCGATCCTTGGGCTTCTTGTCCAGCAATGTTTTCCTCATTTTTCTCCTCAGCTTGCCTACAACATCGCTACTTGTCTTCTGTTGCCTCGGCATCAGGTCCTACCTCGGCCACAGTTTGCTGCCGCGACAATACTTCTTGCACAGATATAAAAATGCAGTAAAGTATGTCCTTTCTGTAAATATTATCTCTAATAGTAAAATCCCTAAATATATCATATTAAGTACATGTTTTGGTTCAAGTAGGTGTAGAATTGGTGATTAATGCCCATGAAAAGTGTAGAAAATGATAGTGAGTTGAACACTTATCATTGTCCATTGGTATTCCTTTAGTTATAATATAGTTATTCTGAAGTATGATTCTTGATATCCCTATGTGTGAATTTGAGTGTTGTTGATGTTGAATCCCACTCTTAAGATTTGAATATATTGTTGATAACTAGGTTGAATTAGAGAATGTCATGAAATCTTTGGAGGCTTGAAATAATCCCTAACTTTGAGCGTGCAATAAATTGACTTGTAGATATTATTTTAAGCTGAAATTTCAAATACAAGCATGTAATGAACTTAATTAAATCTTGGTAACTTTAATTTAATAATTGGTCAATAAAATTCTAGAAATTACAATTAGGTCCCTAGAACTTGTTCAATTAAATTAGGACTCGTTTCTCTTTAGTTTCTGCTGCAATTGAACTCGGTCCTTGCATGAACATGTTGGATCTAATTAAAGCATCTAGAAAAGATAAAAGAAAACTTTTTTAGGGTTGTTTATCGGGGTGAGTCTCCGGATTAGTCTCGGTATTCTCCGTGTAGCTCGTTCGACTCGAGTGGCGTCTAGACCAGGTCGAGGGGGTTACAATATTAATTGAAATTATTAAGGATAAAAATTGGGTAGAACTTTCCCGTGGATGAAACAAAAGTCATGAACTTCCAATCTTGAAGAAGCCGAAGATAGCGAAATTGGAACTTTGAAGGTTTCATGAAACCCACACATCGTTCCTTCTTGAGCTTGCAGGTGAGAATTTGTTGGAAATTGTCAATCTTTGAGTGGTCGTCCAAACAACGTTCATAGACCACATGAAGATCGGTTCAGGAACTGCGAGCTGCGGAACTTGAAGAACTACCTCCCTCGGTACGTTGACACTTTTTCGGTGTCATAATCTAGGATTTAAAAACAATTAGGGATTAGTACTAGGAACTTAAAAGCATATATGCTCTATAAACTGAGTTCAATCCTATTAATCAATAATTTAAGGATTTGGAAAGTATGAAAAAATTGAAAAAACAGTTAAAATAAATACATTGAAAGTAATTTATATTCGAATGAAAATTTTGATTTTGAAATAGTTTTTGTAGGATTTTGAAAAAACCCTTACAATAAGCATTCAAAAGATATTCAAAATCTTAATTTTAACACCCTAAAAAATCAACGAAATTAAGGTTTTTCAAAAATTACCTTGAGTATGGATTAAGATGAATTGATGGTGTTTGAAGCACCAAACCATGATATTTCCTTAGCCTTGATGTTTGGATGAAAATCCCTCAAGAAAATTGTGTGATTTTTATGAAAGATCGATGAAAAGAGGGGGTTTATAAGAGAGTATTCGGCTAGGATTAAGAAAGGGTTTAGGTTATGTTTTAATTTGAATAAAATTGGATTTCAGGATTTTTAAAGAGATCTGTCGCTGCGCGTTTCGATACGTCCTTATAGGCATTTCGAAACAAGGTGTTACGAAACCAAGACCAACTTGTATCGAACCTAGTTGTATCGAAATACATTTTGGGCGTTTCAATACCAAGCTACCAGAAAACGATCTAAGACGATTAGGAAGAACAGGTATCGAAACTGATCTTACCTGTTTTGATACTCCTTAGCTAGGTTTTGCATTTTAGGCTTCTAAAGTACTAGAAATGAGTTTCTAAAGTCTCTAAAGACATGCATATGTGTTATGACATGATTAAAATACATGAACAAGTTCATACTCCCCCTATAACACCCCAAAATTGGGCTTAAAAGTTACTGAGCCTATTTAGCCGGCTTGGCCTAGTTCGGGATTAAGTACTTAAAAATTTGTTTTTAATTGGAATAAATTATGAAAAAATATCCTAAAATCATTTTTAATATAAAATTAAATTTGGTCAACTTAATTTGAAAAATAGACCCTTGAATCCTTAGAATTTTGAAACTAGTGAATATTTTGTAAAAATTGAAAACTTAAGTACAATTTTATAAACTAAACCAAAACTTTGAATTTTTAAGGGGCTTTAATCTAATCCAAATTATAATTGATTTACACTTCCATGGGCTTATTTAAATAACACTTAACCCAAAATTTTAATTAATAGCCCAAATTACTATATTTAATTCCTAAAAACTTATTTTATATCAAAACCTGAACCCTTATTTTATTATTTTTGTTTTCCCTATTCCCAAGTTTTAGAAAGGTCATCTTTTCAACGTAAACTTGATTTCATTTCATTAGTTTTCGTTATAATAATTATTTATACTTTTTCCTTCTTCAAAAATATTGTTTTTCACTTGTTTTTCTTCTCAAAAACAATGGATGCTGGTTTGGTAAGAATTGAAAGTGAGAAACATTCAATCCTCTGCTTTTAAAAGATTCTTTATTAAAATTCCCAGGTTATTGGCTTGATAAAAACGGGTTTACTCTTTTCGTTTAAGAAAAATCGGTTTTTGATCAAAATCCATAATTTTTGTTCTAGAGTTTTACTCACTATTTTTGGGTTTTAAATTATTGATTTTAATCATGATAGGATATTTATAATGTTTTTTTAAAGTCTCTAATCCCGGACTATAGGTTTAGGAGAAGTTTGGTAGTTTTCAGAAAATTTCTAGTTAAGGTTTTGATAGGTTTTAAGGTCTGTTGTGTGGGGGTCCGACTTGGGGTTTGTTGTGTGCGATTAGGAGCACTAAATCCTTAGTTTTTTATGGTTGAAACATGAAAAGAATTTTGTGATCACGTTTGAAGAAGTTTTGGATCAAATCGGTAACTTGTCGGACAAGAAACAGTTATTGGTGAGTGGATTATGATAGTGGGCTGCTTCGGCAGTGTTTTACTTGGGTTTTCAAAAGTTTGGGGGTGTGGGGAAGGTTTCAGAAAACTCCTTACACTCTGAAGTAAGTTTTATGCATCGCTTTCTTAAAGGTTCCCATATTACGCCGTGTTTTTATTATGTTATTTATAAAGCCCTTGTTATGTTGTGCATATGTGATTATGCTTGTATATAAATGCTCATGAAACTTTTTTAAAGAGATTTTATATGCATTCGATATTCTCACGGTTTTGTTTTGAAAATAAGATAAAAATGGTGTTATCGGTTTTTCCAAGTGATGCTTAAAAAGTGGGACACATGTGATTTGAATTCTGTTTTGAATTAAGTTTTGAGCATTGATTTTTGATAATATATTAGCTAGTTAAGTGATGAACCTTATGGGTTAAGTTGATCGATCAATAGGGTCTAGAATGTACTATAAATATTCAAAGTCATACGTGTTTAAATTCCTTGTGTGTTGCATTCTGTCTTTTAGTCTAATTCTATGTGATGGGAGTGGTACTGTCACATCCGGTTTGATGGGAGTGGTAATGTCACCAGACACCAAGGTAAGATAATTCATGTTGAGAGTGGTATCAACATGCGTATGCTCTAGGAGGGGTATTAACATGTGGTTGCCCGTTTATCCTAACGATTTAGAGTGCTACAAATCGGATCACTAGCACCAATATATGTTTTTATTTTTCAAAGGTAAGTGTCATGGTAATACATGTTTGCATATGAGATTATGCATGTGATTTAATACAGTTTTGTGCATTGTTATGCATGTGATTTAAGCATTGCTATGTTGTTAGTATGTAAGACTCGAGATTTGTGCATTGAGATGCATGTGTAAGCATTGTTATGTGGGTAGCATGTAAAACTTGTGTATTTATTTATAAAGCATGTGATTTCAAAGAGATATTTTTATTATATTTTAATGATGGCATTGTAAGCGAAGGTTTGATGACACTAAGTTTTTTAAAAGTGGCATTGTTAGCCATGAATGTTTTCTTTTATAAAGAGTGTGACATGTATTTTAAATTGATGAAGTCAGTTTATTACGGGCTGCATTGCAAAGTATTTTTAAATGAGTTTTAATTGTGTTTTATTTCCTAACTAAGCTTTATGCTTAACCCTCTCTTTTACCTTGCAATGTAGGATATAGATGTTGAGGCAGTAGGGGCAAGTAAGGATTCCATGTAATCGTCAAGTATGAGCTCAAGTATGTCTTTTTTTTTTAATTTTAGTAGTAGTGAGAGAGCAATAGGGATGGGTTACCATGTTAATATTTTTTATATGATGATAAGACTTGTTGTAGTCGTATGCTTATATATATTTGACGTTTATCAACATTGTTATTGCTTAAGATATGGCTTAGTGAACCTATGTATTTTTGGTTATTTTAGCTTGATTACTATAATTGATACAGATTTATGTTAATGAGGTATTTTGAGATCTATTATAAGTTAATTTTAAAGTATGATGTACCATGTTTGTTACTATTGAAGTATGCTTATAAATTATGTGTTTTGCGTGTGGAATTAGGTGACTTTGCATCTAGGGTGATGTTCGAAGTGTGGATTACGCCTATAGGGTCTTGTATGCATCTAGAGAACCTAAACTTGTTCGGTTAAATTAGGACTCGCTTCACATCTCTTTCCGTTTCAAATGAACTCAGTCCTTGCATGAACATGTAGGATCTAATTAAAGCATTTAGATAAGATAAAAAAATATGGTCGTTTATCGAGACAAGTCTTTGGATTAGCCTCAGTATTCCACGAGTAGCTCATTCGAGTCAGGTTGCATCTAGATCGGGTCGAAGGGGTTACACCCCCTAGCAACATGCATAGAAGCAACAAGATACAAAATAATATAGGCATGATTCAAACAAGATTCAAGCATGTTTTTGTACAAGAGAAACACATAACGAGTCAAGATAGGCTTGTTAGATCTAACTCTCTCTTAAGAGTCCAAAAACGCTCTTTGTCTAAAGGCTTGGTAAAAATGTCCACTAATTGATTTAAGGTGTCAACAAATCCTAGAGTACCACCATTTTTATATACATGATCTCTAATGAAGTGATGTCTAATTTCTTTGTGCTTAGTTTTAGAATTTTGAATGAGGTTCTTAGTAAGGCATATAACACTAGTGATATCACATTTTAGAGGAATAGTTTCAACTCTAATGACATAATCTAAGAGTTGTTGCTTCATCCAAAGGACTTGAGCACAACATCTCCCTAAGGATATGTACTCCACTTCGGTGGTAGAAAAAGCTACACTAATTTGTTTCTTAGAGAACCAAGTTGTGAGCATACTACCTAAGAATTGACATATTCCGGAAGTATTTTTTCTATCTATCTTACAACCCTTATAATCTACATCCGAATAAGCATGAAGGTTAGAGGATGAGTCTTTGGGATACCAAAGACCTAAACAAGGTGTGTCTCTAAGGTACCTAAAAAATCTCTTAATGGATACTAAGTGAGATTCTCTAGGACTAACTTGAAACCTAGAATATAAGCAAACACTAAACATAATATCCGGTCTACTTGCGATAAGGTAAAGCAAAGTTGATGAAATCATAGGAGTGGCTTGAGGTTTCACATTCTCCAAGTCAAACTTTTGAGCATATCCTTGATGTACTTTGCTTGATTGATGAAGATGTCATCCTTCCTTTTCTTGATTTAGAGTTCCAAAAAGAATGAGCACTCCCCCATCATGTTCATCTCTAATTCACCTTGCATTAATTTAGAAAATTCTTGACAATAACATTCATTAGTAGAACCAAAAATAATATCATCAACATTGATTTGAACTACTAAAATGTCATTTTAAACCTTTTTATAAAAATTGTTGTATCCACCTTTCCTTTTTCAAAACATTTTTTCTATCAAAAGGTTTAAAAGCCTTTTATAACAAGTTCTAAGAACTTATTTCAAACCATATAAGGCTTTTAGTCAATTTAAAAACATAATTTGTAAATTTTGAATCTTGAAAACTCGGTAGTTGTTCAATATACACTTCTTCATTTATAAATCCATTTAGAAAAGTGCTTTTGACATCCATTTGAAAAAGCTAGAAATCATGATAACATGCAAATGCAAGTAACATCCTCATAGCTTCCATCCTAGCTACAGGTGCATAAGTTTCATCGAAATCTATTCCCTGTTTTTGAGTGTAACCTTGAGCAACTAAACTAACTTTATTTCTCACAATGTTACCACTCTCATCTAGTTTGTTTCTAAAGACCCATTTTGTTCCTATAGTAGATTTATTACTAGGCCTATCAACTAATGTTCATACATTACTTCTCTCAAATTGATTTAATTCCTCTTGCATAGCCAATATCCAAAAATCATCATCTAAAGCTTCATTGATATTTTTAGGCTTTATGCATGAGACAAATGCAATATGATTCATTAATCTAAGAGAAGAATGAGTAGTTACCCCCTTGGATGGATCACCCAAGATTCCACCACTCTTGACATAGTTGAACTCTCTTGGGTAGCTCACATACTTTTCTTCAAGCTTTACACCTCCTAAAGCTTCTATTGGAGGATCTTGTGTTTCCCCATTGGTTGAAACCCCATCCACCTTTGATACTTGTCCCTCATCAATGGTTTTAATGATTTCTACATCATCATCATCACAAGAATCCTTCCTAGGAAGGAGGTTATCATCGAAAATCACATATATGGACTATTCTACAACTATGGTTCTTTTGTTATAAACTCTATAAGTCTTTGAATATTGAGAATATCCAAGAAAAATAACTTCGTCACTTTTTGCATCAAATTTACCTAAATTGTCTTTTCCATTATTCAAAACAAAACACTTGAACCCAAAAGAGTGAAAATAGCTAATGTTAGGCTTTTTGGATTTTAAAATCTTATAAGGAGTTTTCTTCAAAATTGGCATAATTATTACACGATTGACAATATAACAAGAAGTGTTTGTGGCTTCCACCCAAATGTACCTCGATAAATTGTTTTTACAAAACATGGTCCTAGTCATTTCTTCTAAAGTTCTATTTTTCCTCTCAACTACCCTATTTTGTTGAGGAGTGCGAGGAGCCAAAAAATTGTGGCTAATCTCATTTTCGTTACAAAATTTCTCAAACCTAAATTTTGAAATTTGATTCTATGATCACTTCTAATATCATAAATTCTTTAATTAAGATCATTTTGAGAAATATTTGAAAATGTGATGAACTTCTCTAGGGCTTCATCTTTAGTACTTAAAAATAGAACCCAAGTGTATCTAGAGTAATCATCAACAATGACGAATGCATACGATTTCCCACCCAAACTAGTAGTCCTAATTGGACCAAAAAGATCCACATGAATCAATTATAATACTCTACTAGTTCAAGCATCATTAATGGACTTAAAAGAAACTCGTTTTTGCTTACCTTTAGCACATGGATCATATATTTTGTCTAAAGAAAACTTAAGCTTGGGTAAACCTATAACTAGATTTTGGGACACTAATTTCTCTAGAACACTTATGCTAGCATGTCTTGTTTCCTATGTCATACGGAGATGCGGGGTATCAATCCCTGTACCTCTAGCATAAAAGTGAACGCTCTACCATATAAGCTATATCCCCAAGTATTTTTAAATTTATTTTTTATTGTTAAGAGATAATATTTTTATTTTAATGCAACCCATTTTAAAATTTATATGAACTATATATTTATATAACAATCGACCTTTTTCAAATTGTCTTTCAACAATCAATCAGAGATCAAAATTTCTTATGAATTGACATGAAAAAATTAAGTGTTTAATTTGAAAAATATTTGGTGATTTATTTTATCGTTCACCTTTTTTACAGTTTATTTACTTTTTATATCGAATGTGTGATTTTATTATTTTATTGTTGTTTGTTTTTAGAAAGCCTTATCGACTTGTTAATTGTAGAACAAGAAAAATATAATTAAAATAGAAGAAATAAATGATTATAAATAATATAAGTCTTTTTAACATAAGAATCCCTCAATCTATATCTATCCTTTTTGAGTTAGATACTTGAATTATATATTATCTAATCTTGTATATAAATAATAATATATAACACTTTGGGCCTCCATCTCTATCCTATCCGTTTAGGGTAACGTGACGCTTTAAGAAAAATATCTATAGTACGAGAAATCTCAATATAAAAAAAAAATTGATAAATAATTCAAAATAATCTTAAACTTTTTCATAATATTCCCAATTATTTAGTGGAACTCGGAAGGTTTTAAAATTTATTTTATATATTGAAGAACTCATTAAATATTTCAATAAAAATAATGAATTATTTTTTTTGTGTAATTTCATTGGTTATATGAAAATGCAAGGTATTGATGCGCATACCTCTCGAATGCAAAGCGAGCGTTCTACTAAATGAACTGCATCCTCACATTTTGTTACGTTTAATTTTTTAAAGCTAAGAGACAATAGTTTTATTTTATTGGAACCCATTTTCAAGTTAATATGAACCATATATTTTTATATCAACAAGGTCATTTTCGTATTTTCCTTCAACAATCAACTAGAGATCAAAATTTTCTATAAATTGACATGATAATATTAAGTGCGCAATTTGAAAATATTTGATGTTCATTTTATTGTTTACATTCTTCAGTTAATTTATTTTTGATATTGAATGTGTGATCTTATTTTATATTATTTGTTTTCAAAAAGCCTTGTTAACTAGTTAATTATAGAATAAGAAAAATATAGTTAAAATAGAAGAAATATGTGACTATAAATAATAAAGACTTTTTAAAATAAGTATCCATTAAACTATATTTCTTTTTTTTAGAGTTAGATACTTGAATTATATATTATCAAATCTCGTATGTAAACTATAATATATAACATCATTGGGAGTTCTGAACAAGTGCAATAGGAGCCATCACACAGGGGCCCTTGAAACAAAGAGTCCAAAATTTTGAAAAATTATATTCATTAGATGATGTTAATCTCGAAATTCATAGAAATTTTTTGAAAATGCTATTAAGAAAGATGAGTTATAATTGTTAAAACGTTATAATTATTTCTTAAATACAAAAATTGATTATAAAATCTTATTGATTATTCTTATTACTATTGTTTATATAGAAGTAGTGAGACTTTGGACAGGCACAATAAAAACGATTGCACAGGGGCCACTAGAAAGGACATTTGCTTCTAAGGGCTATAATTTTTTAATTATCAGAGATTATGGGGAATTACTTCTACGGACCATATTTTAATAAATTATGCAGGCCTCCAAAATCTTTAAACCGCCACTATATTACACTTCGGGCATCCATCACTATCTTATCCGTTTAGGGTGATGTGAAGCTTCCAGAAAATACTTGTAGTATGACAAATCTCAACATAGAAAATTTTTGATAAATAATTCAAAATAATCTTAAAGCTTTTCATAATATTTTCAATTATTTTATGAAATTTAAAACCTTTTATTTCGTTATATATTTTAACCATCTCATTAAGTATTTCAGTAAATATAATATATTTTTTAATTTTTTAATTTAAATGATAATATAAAGATGCATTGTATAGATCCATGTACCTCTCGCATGCAAATCGAGCGCTCTACCATATTAGCTACATCCCCACAATTTTCTATATTTAATTTTTAAAGCTAAGAGATAATAGTTTTATTTTATTGCAACCCATTTTTAAGTTTATATGAACCATAATTTTTATATCAACAAGGCCTTTTCATATTGTCCTTCAACAGTCAATCATAGATCAAGATTTCTTATAAACTGACATGATAATATTATGTGTGCAACTTGAAAATATTTGGTGTTTCATTTTGTTGTACACCTTCTTCACAGCTTATTTATTTTTTATATTAAATTTATGATCTTATTTTATATTTCTTGTTTTCATAAAGTCATGTTGACTAGTTAACTATAGAATAAGAAAAATATGATTAAAATAGAAGAAATATGTGATTAAAAATAATATTATTTTTAAAGTAAGAATCCATGAAACTATATCTCTATTTTTTTAGTTAGATACCTGAATTATATATTATCATACCTTGTATATAAACTATAATATATAGCACTTTGGGCATCTATCATTATCTTATCCATTTGGGGTTGATGTGATGCTTCAAAAAAACACTTTTAGTATTAAAAATCTCAACCTAAAAAAATGTTCAATAAATAATTGAGAAAAATCATAAAGCTTTTCATAATATTCTCAATCATTTTGTGAAATTTAAAAGGATTTAAGAATTAGTTTTATTGATTTTTAATCTCTCTAAGTATTTCAACAAAACTATGTATTTCTTAATTTTTTGTTTAATTTCAATGGTTATATAGAGATGTGTGGTATCGATCCCACACCTCTCGCGTGCTAAGCGAGCACTCTATCATATTGGCTACATCTACAAGTTTTTCTACATTTAATTTTTTAATGCTAAGAGATAATAATATTATTTTATTGCTACCCATTTTCAACTTTATTTGAACCAAATATGTGTATACGAACAAGGCATTTTTCATATTGTCCTTCAACACTCAATCACATATCTAAATGTCCTATAAACTAACATGATAATATTAAGTGTGGAATTTGAAAATATTTGGTGGTTCATTTTGTTGTTCACATTCTTCATAGTTTATTTATTTTAAATATTAAATGTGTGATCTTATTTTATATCTTTTGTTTTCATAAATCCTTGTTGACTAGTTATGTAACCTCTTCGACCCGGTCTAGACACCACTCGACTTAAACGAGCTATAAGTGAAATACCGAGGCTAATTCGGAGACTCGCTATGATAAACGACCCTTATTTTTATGTCTGTATTTTTTTCTTTTTTAGATGCTTTAATTAGATCCTTTGTAACACCCTCCACCCGGTGTCACATTGGGCCTCCAATCCAAAACTTGCATTTTAAAATTTCCAAAGCTCAACAATAAAACAAATCCAAGTTCAAATGTAATTCATAAAATCCATTTAAGTTCAAACATAAGCCCAAAATAATATAAAGAAATCAGAGCTCCCAAAATATTACAAATCATTTAAAGCATTCGACCCAAATTAAAATAAATAGAGTTACAAAATACATATAGGGTTCAACATAGTACTAGCCCATTATCTAATAAATATACTCTAACAACACGGTCGATGCTGAAATCCAAACCTTGATGGTGCTCCACGGAACCAGCTTCACCTAACCTATGCACGAAAACACATTTCGAACGCTGAGCTACGAAAGCTCAATGGATACGCCGAACTCAATCAACATCATGCATATCATAAGCAGTAATGCAAAACATATACACATTGTGCATGATATGATGGTCTAGCATGCTCGTCTATCACATGGCATAAATGAATGTATATTGACGCACACAGCATATACATATCAAAACAGTCAACACAGGATAGTGAGGCCCACGTCCATACAGCATCGGGATCCTACACTATGAGTAGGGCTCGCGTCCATACAGCATCGAGATCCCATACTCAAGGATGAGGCCCGCGTCCACACAGTATCGGGATCCTCCAAATCCCATACTCAGAATGTCACATTGAGTATCTTTGAATGAAGCCCGCGTCCATATAACATCGGGATCCTACATTTTGGATGGTCGTCAGATCATCACCCGGAATGTTACATTGGATGGCCTTGAACGTATTGCAACACTTTTGGATATCCGAATTCCATCACACAGGGACTCAAACCACACAAACGATCCACCTAGGATTTTAGCACAATAAGACGTATTGAGATTATCTCAATTTAGTCTTTCAGGGTTAAAATCATCAATAGGGGTTTAACAATTCCTTTCATTTTTTAAGATTCATTAGAACTCTTAATTACCATTATCGAGCCTCAATCTCAACTTATTGGGATAAAATTACGTAAGGGTATCGATACCCTTATGTGGGGTATCGAAACAGATTGCATCGATACCCACCAAAAGAGGGTATCGAAACATAGGTATCGATACTGACATCGATACCCTTTGACCAGCTCAAAGGTCAACCACAGAGGCCCTCCAGATTCAATACCAGCATCGAACCGGAAAAGCCACTGGAGGATTCGGTATCGAACCATGGTTTGATACCCTTGCTCACAAAGCCAAAATAACTCTCAGGGGTATCGATACACGGGCCACCAATATCGATATCCTCTACACGAAACTACAGGTTTCACTTAGAAAATTGTAAGGGTCATTCCCGAATTTAATCCAATCGAGCTTAAAGTGTTCCTACTAATTATTAATGATGTTTAGAATGTTTTAACACCATTTTCAGTCATCAATCTCATGGATACGAATTTCACCATTAATGACCCCTTACAAGCAAACCAAGTATACATACATGAAATCTACTTGCTATGCATTCTACCATAAAATGTATGATGAAAGGAAAAGTTGGGATTATCAACCTCAAGCAATAACTACAACAAAAATGTCACCCTTTCCTCCTTCAAGCTTTTTTCTTCCCAAGACTTGTGGAAGGTTCTTCAACTTCTCTCTCTTTAAAGAGATGTTAAACCAAGCATTAGACATCTCTTAGGAAGGTTCTTAGAACAACAAAGACACAAGAACTGAGATTTAAACCCCTAAAATCTCATTCCCGTTCTCAACATAAACCCCTACTCAAAAGCCATCTTCCTCACAAAACCAACACATAAATACCTCTTTGGATAGATCCTTAGCAGCCCTATAACTTACCTTGTAATGACTCGGATCTTCCATATCTGAGTGTTGGTTTAACCCGAGGGTTGGCTTCGATTTTGGACCCCGAATAATGAGGGTTTTGGCCATTAGCTTGTTTAGGTTGAATGTTGGGCTTGTTTTGTAAGGGTGTTTTGGTAATCCTCTAATTGAGGACAAAGATGGGAGGGGTGAGGTTGATTTTCTCTACAGAAAATCAGAGTGAAGTCACCAAACCTTTCTCTTTTGTTCTTCCTTCTCTTCTTCATCCAAATCTCCAGAGAAAGGAGTAAACTTTTAGAGTTTGGTCAAAAATCACGTTGTGAAGCTTAAGGGTAAGTTATAGGGTTGTCAAGGATCTTTAAAACAAGGTAAGAATGGATAGTTTTGGTGGAGGTAAGGTTTTAGTGAGGGTTTAAGGTTTAATCTGAGAATGAGGTTTTAGGAGTTTTCTTTATGTTTTCTTGATGTTTATAAGAGTTAGAGTTATCCAAGGAGGAGTCTAAGTGTTGGTTTAACCTCTCCCTTATAGAGAAACAAGTGGAGGACCCATCTTCAAGCTTAGAAGGTGAAAGCTTGTGTGGAAGAGGAGCTCGAGTTTATTGTTGTTGTAGCTCAAGGTTGGTATTCTCAACTCTTCTTTTCATTATGAATGTCTTGGTAGTTGCATACATGTAGACCTTATGCTTGGATGCTTGGTTTTTAGCTTTGAAATCTTTAATGGTGGAATTTGTGCTAATATGATTAATGGTTGGAAAATGGTGTTAAAATAATTTAAACACTCATAATATTGGTTTGAAACACTTTAGGATCGATTAGATAAAGTTTGGGGATAAAACTCTAGAATTTCTAAGTGCAGACCTACATTTCGTGTATGGGGTATCGATACACGGGCCACCGGTATAGATACCCCTGAGTAAAATTTAGCTTATTGAGCAGGGGTATCGAACCACGGATCGATACCAAACCCTCCAGTGGCATAATTGCATCGATACTAGTGTCAAAATGGTTTTTCCCCTTTCGTTGACTCTTAAATGGGTCAAAGGGTATCGATGCTGGTTCCGATACCCATTTTTCGATACCCTCTTTGGGTGGGTATCGATGCAGGGTGTTTTGATACCCTACCTAAGGGTATTGATACCCCTGTATATTTTAGCCAAGTTCGAGTAGAGTTTTAGGGTGGTGATTTTAATAAATACTTTCATTAATCTAGATTGTGAAACAAATTACTAAACTAAGGTTTATGATTATAATCCTGAAAGACTAATTGAGATAATTTAAATATATCTTGTTGTGCTAGATCCTCGGTGGATCATTTGTGTGGTTTGAGTCCTTGTGTGTTAGAAATCCAGATATCCATAATTGTTGCAACACATCGAAGGCCATCCGATGTAATATGCCAGGTGATGATTTGAAGACTTTAATTCTGAGTGTTGGGCGACCTCACTCGAAGATGATCGATGTAACATTCCAAGCATGGGGTTGGTTGGGCAGCCTTCACCCCTTTCCAAACATTAGGCGGCCTCGTTCAAAGATGTCCGATGTAACATTCCGGGCATAGGATTGAGGGCAGCCTCAATCCTGAGTGTAGGATCCAGATGCTGTATGGACGCAGGACTCACTCTTACGTGTTGACTTGTTATGATTTGTATATACTGTGTGCGATAATATACATTCATTATGCCATGTGTTAGGCAGGCATGCTAGACCATCATATCATGCATGATATTTATATGTCATGCTTTACTGCTTATGATATACATGATGTTGGCCGAGTTCGGCGTATCCACTGAGCTTGTGTGGCTCAGCTTTTGAAATATGTTTTCGTGCGTAGATTAGGTAGAGTCGACCCGTAGAGAACCAACAAGGTTTGGAATTCAGCACCGACTGTGTTGTCAGAGTATATTTATTAGATAGTGGACTAGTACTATGTTGGACCTTATAGGTATTTTGTAACTCTTTTTATTTTAATTGGGTTGAATATTTTAAATGAGTCTGTAATATTTTGGAGCTCCGATTTCTTTAAACTATTTTGGTCTTATGTTTTAACTCGTTTCAGTTTTTATGAATTACGCTGGAGTTGGAGTTGTTTTATTGTTGGGCTTCGGAAAGAAATTTTGAAGTATAGGTTTTGGGCCGGAGGCCCAATATGACATCCGAATCGGTGTTACATTTAGTGGTATCAGAGACCAGGTTGAGTCGATTCTAGGAAGTCCCCGGGGGAGTCTAGTGTGTTATATAGGTGTTAGACTAGTACTTGCCTACGAGTCGATATAGTACTTCTCTTAAAGCTGAAATTTCGATGGTGTAATCTTATTTGTGGTTGTTATTGTGTAAAAGCTGTTAAGCATGCCCAGACATATGAGAGATTAGGAGGAGAGTTGGGGTTTGTGAGGAGGAGACTCCTACTACGAGTATAAGCCCGATGAGGAGATACCATCGGATGATGCAGTTGGTCAATGGGCCAACTACTTTGCGCTGCTAAATCGAACCTTGCGCCAGATAGTGCGAGCTATACCGAGGCTGTCTTCTATGCCTCATGAGGTACCGGTTGAGAGGGTGTGGAGACAGAGAGCTATCGACTTCTTTGGTACGGGATAGAATAATCCCGTACAAGCGGATCAGTGGCTGCTTGATACGAGGTAGATCATGAGACAGATGAGACTGAGATTAAAAGATAAGTTATCGTGTGTGTTGTCGCTTCTCAAGGGAAATGCAAGAGAGTGGTGAGAGACGGTTGAGCGGGATTGGTATCCTCATCGTCCCATGTGGGAGGACTTTCCTGAGGAGTTCGAGAGCAAGTAGGTGGGTGAGACTCATATCGAAACCCTGAGGGAGCGGTTTACCCATCTAGTTCAGGGGAACCGTTCGGTGTTTGCTTATGAGCAAGAGTTTCTGTAGTTGAGCCGGTATGCCCCATAGCATGTTGCCACAGAGAAGATGAGATGTAAGAGGTTCTTGAGAGGTCTGAGGAAGGAGATCCAGACTTATCTCATTGCTAGACCACCTAAAGTGTTCTCAGAGTTAGCTGTTAGTGCTAAGTCTCTTGAGCAGGTTCAGGGTTTGACCTACGGGCCATCTGTTAGCCAGAGAATCTCCGGTGGAGCCAGTTAGAGTAACGTGGGTAACTCTCAATCTCACTCTGGTAGGAGTAGAAACTGTTGGAACCAGAACAGAGGAGCATCAAATCAGAGTTCGAGGTCAGATCAGAGGTTAGAGTCTGTGGAATGTATGAGGCAGTCTATGTCTTCTTCTGCTGGGGGTCCAGAAAGTTTACAGAGAAGTGCCAGTGTCAGTGTTTAGACTTGCAAGCATTATGGCCGGAGCCACCGAGGAGTGTTGGGGCAATGCAGAGTTTGTTTTTAGTGTGGGTCTCCGGATCACCTTGTGAGGGTCTTTCCTGAAGTTGTGACGTCTTGTCCCGGTTAGGCTCAGAGGGGTCGTGGGTTTTCGCGCGACGGAGCTAGCCATGCATTAGCAGGCACCTTTTAGTCCACCGCTAGAGCACCAACGAGGCAGTATGCGGTAAGGGATAAGAGGATTGTGCTGCTACAGATGTGATCTCAGGTACGTTCAGTTTGTTTTCAGTACCTATATTTGCTCTTGTGGATTCGGGGTCTAGCCACTCATATATCCGTAGTGGGATATCTCAGCAGTGGGGGTTACCAACGGAGGATCTTGACGTAAGGGTCCGTGTGACAAGCCCGTTAGGGTTGGATGTGCTTGTGGATATGGTATATCGGAGGTTTCCGATAGAAGTACAAGGGTCTATCTTTCCGGCCGATCTTACGATCCTGCCGTTTCAGGAGTTTGACACAATCCTAGGGATAGATTGGTTGTTCGAACATGATATGAGTTTTGGGTGTAGGACTAAGAGCTTGAAGCTCAGAGTAACAGATGGTTCTAAGCTTGTTGTGAGGGGTGAGAGGAACTCGTGTTTACCGAATGTGGTATTAGCATTGATAGCTCAGAGGTTGATCTAGAAGGGTTGTGAGGCTTTCTTAGCTCACGTGGTGGATGTGAGCATCGAGAGTCCGATATTGAAGAGTTTGAGGATAGTTTGTGAGTATTCTAATGTGTTTCCGAAGGAGTTGCCTAGGTTACCTCCTGATTGTGAGTTGGAGTTACGAATAGAGGTGTTACCAGGAACGACACTGGTGTCTATAGCACCGTATCGTATGGCACCGGCGGAGATAAGGGAGATGAAATAGTAGATCTAGGAGTTGCTAGAGAGAGGTTTTATCAGACCGAGTGTGTCACCGTGGGGAGCACTGGTTTTGTTTTTTAAGAAGGATGGATCGATGAGGATGTGCATCGACTACCGTCAGCTCAATAAGGTCACGATCAAGAATCATTATCCTCTGCCTAGGATCGATGATCTATTTCATCAGTTGAGGGGTGCCCGTGTGTTTTCTAAGATAGATATGAGGTCAGGGTACTATCAGTTAATGGTAGTGGATGAGGATGTCCAGAAAACCGCTTTTAAGACGCGGTACGGACATTATGAGTTTCTAGTGATGCCGTTTGGGCTCACGAATGCACATGCAGCTTTTATGGACTTGATGAACCGGATCTTTCAGCCGTATCTAGATCAGTTTGTGCTGGTGTTCATCGATGACATTATGGTGTATTCATGCTTAGAGGAGGATCATGACTACCACCTAAGGGTTATTCTTTAGGTTTTGAGGGATAGACGTCTATACGCCAAGTTCAGTAAGTGTGAGTTCTGGTTGTCTGAGGTAGCGTTTCTTGGCCACATAGTTGCAGCTGATGGGATCCGAGTAGATTCCAAGAAGATCCAACCTATGGTGGAATGGAAACCCCCAAGGAATGTATCGGAAGTTCGTAGTTTCCTCGGACTTGTCGGGTACTATAGGAGGCTTGTAAAGGGTTTTTCGATCATAGCGACACTTTTGACCAAGTTGCTTCAGAAAGGTGTTCCTTTTGTGTGGAATGAGAGGAGACAATAAAGTTTCAAACAGTTGAAAGCTTATCTTACTGAAGCATCGGTCTTGACGCAACCGAAACCGGTAAAAGATTATATGGTATTTAGCGATGCTTCCTTGAATGGGTTAGGTTGTATGCTCATGCAAGAGGGTAAGGTGGTTGCTTACGTCTCGAGGCAGTTGAAACCCTATGAGAAGAACTATCCTACATATGATCTAGAGCTAGCAGTCGTGATCTTCGCTTTAAAGATATGGAGGCATTATCTCTATAGGGAGAAATGCTACATCTACATCGACCACAAGAGTTTGAAGTATCTGCTTACCCAGAAAGAGTTGAATCTGAGACATCGGTGGGTAGTGTTGTTAAAGGACTATGACTGTGTCATAGAGTATCATCCCGGCAAGGCGAACATGGTCATCGATGCTTTGAGTAGGAAGTCCATGTCGGACTTGAGAGCTTTATTTGCTCAGTTGAGGATGACCGATGATGGAGGTCTTTTGGCTAAGTTACGCGTGGAGCCCACGCTTTAAACTTACTAGTTACCAAATTATATCAAAAACGAAAATAAGGGAGGAATGACAGTTAACAAAGAAATGGTTTAATTACAACAAGAGGGTCTGAACTTTTCAGAATTTAAAACTGAACCATCAGATTTTCAAAAAAATTACTAAAAAGCCCCTAAAAATCCTTAAATTCTAGAGTTTTTGAATTAGGGATTTATGTTTGAATTTAGGTATAAATTGAGGGAAAATTGGGATGTTACAGTTGAGGTCTTCCCTCCAATTCAATTAAGGCTGCACATACTGACGGGGTGTTATCTCTTTTTCCTCCTCATTATACTATAGACACATACATTAATGATTCACGTAACAGTTTACAGAAAGATCGTGATGGTGGTTGTCATGTATCTAGTGTTCTAGAAGTCTCCGTAGTTGTTCCACCACCTGCAGATTCTCCTTCTATGGCTTTTCATCCCATAAAAACTCAAAACAAGCATGGTATATTCAAACCAAAAATTTATATAACTGAGCATGAACCTGAGGCCAATAACACTCAAGAATCTCTTGCCACACCAAATTGGATTGCAAAAGATAAAGCTGAGTATACTGCATTAACAAACAATCGTACCTAGTCATTGTTTCCTCTACTAGATGGTCATTCGACAGTAGATTGTAAGTGGCTCTAAAAGTTCAAGAAGAATACATATGAGATTGTGTAGCGCTACAATGAAAGGTTTATGTCCAAGGGATATTCTTAAGTCCCTGGGCAAGATTTTCAAGAGACTTTTAGTCCGATGTGAAGTCAGCTACCATTAATGTGATTCTTTCTTTGGCAACAACAAACAAGTGGTCACTTAGGCATGTTGACATCAACAATGCCTTTCCTAATTTTGATCTAGCTGAAGAGCTTTTTATGGATCAGCCATAAGGGTTTGAGAAAATAGCATTGGATGGAACCTTGCTGGTATGCAAACTAGAAAAGGCATTATTTGGCCTAAGACAGTCCCCTAAAAATTTGTATTCTAAACTACGAGATTATCTAGTTAGCCTTGGGTTCGAAAGCTCCCTTGCTGATACCTCGTTGTTCATCAGAAAAGCTCAAGAACATGTCGTGTATATACTTGTATATATGGATGCATTGTAATAGCAAGAGATTCAACTCAGGAGATAGAAGAGGTCATCAAACAAATAACTAATAAGTTCTCACTCAAAGATCTTAGAGAATTGCATTACTTATTGGGAATTTAGGTTAGGAGAAATGAAAACTCACTCTTCTTGAGTTAAAAGAAATACGTTATGGAATTACTAGCTAAAACTGGAATGGATAAGGCAACCACTACTTCTACTCCTATGATATAATCTCTTAAGCTCTCAAAAGAAGCTGGTAGCCCACTAGATGATGCCAAGCAATATCGAAGTTTGATAGGATCCTTACTTTATGCTTGGCATACAAGACCCGGTATTGCCTATAGTGTTAATAAGTTAGCTCAGTTTATGCATGCTCCTTGTGAGCATCATTTAGCAGAAGACAAGCGAGTGCTACGTTATTTGAATGACACGCTCGATTATGGTCTGTGGTTCACTATGTCAAAACCTCCCTTGCAATTGATAGCCTTTGTCGATGCTGATTAGGGTGGCAGTGTAGAAGACCGTCGATCCATATCATGTAGTTGTGTGTATCTAAGAGGGAATCTGGTATGTGGAGTTCGAAGAAGTAAAAGACTATATCTAAGTCTACAACTAAGGCAAAATATCGAAGCTTGGACGATGTTACAACTAATATAGTGTGGTTAGATGCTTTGCTGAAGGACATAAAGGTTGAGGTTGCCGACACTCCAATTGTCTGGAGTGATAACTCCAGTGCAATAGCAATGAGCAACAATCTTGTGTATCATTCCAAAACGAAATATGTGGAGTTGAATGTTCATTTTGTGAGGGAGAGGTGGCAGCAAACAAGATGAGAATAAACCATATGCCTCTGAAGGATCATGTTGTTGATGGGCTAACTAAAATTTGTTTAGACAAAAGTTAGGAGTAGTTTCTTGTTTCGAGCTTGAAAATGGAAAAGGTAGGGAGCATGTTGAATATAATGAGTTGTACATTAGCCAGCAAAGTAAGATGTGAGTTGTAACCAAGTTAGTTAGGTGGTTAGCTTTCTTGAACTCAAACATTGTGTATAAATAAAGGAGTTCATCTTCTGTGTAATGCAAGTTGGTTTTCATAATCAATATCAGTTTACTCACTTTCTTAAAAGGGTGCGGGTCCATTTCAGGTCGGGTCCATTTTAGGTTGGGTCTATTTCATGTCGGGTTTATTTCAGGTCAAGTTCAAACGGTTCAGGTCCAAATCAGATAATTGACAAGTTTATTTCAAGTCGGATAGATTTCAGGTTAGATTCATTTTAGATCGGATTCATTTCAAGTCAAATTCATTTCAAGTCGGTTTTATTTTAGGTCAAATTAATTCGGGTTTTAAATTCATATCAATTAAAATTATTAAGTTTGAAGTTGGTACAAATAAGTAATTAAGTAAATATTCGATAGACTTTAGGTTGAATGGTTGATTATTCATTTCTAATTAATTATTTAATATCTAACATCTTTAACTAGCACGAATCCTTTGAAAATAAATTTTACGCACTAGACTAAACAAAAATATCATCAAATTATTTATATCTTAAAAATTGGGTTAAGTTACAAAAATTAAAAATTAATAAGGAAAAAACATTTAACTAGAAAGAATAAAGTTTTAAATTAAAAAGAATAAAAATTAATAAAATAATATATTATCTTATTAAAAACACTAAACTAAATTAGAAAAATAAATAATAATCAATTTGAAATAAAAATAAAGTTGTAAGGACTAAATTGGAAAAATTATAAATTAATAATATAAATAAATATATACTTGTAACACCCTAAAATCGAGTTAGAATAATGATTCAAATAATTTGTAAATTAAAATAAAACATGTGATTAATTGGATTAAAAGTAGTGACTAAATTGAACTAAACAAGGAAGATGAGAGTTGCATGGTAAAAATGAGAATTCCCTAAACTACCCTTGTGATAAAACAAGTCTAAGTATATTAAAGAGGGGCAGAAAGGTCTTTCTACACCCATTGATGAGTATGTTAGTTATAAATGTTAGATAAAATAATAATATTATTATTAGGATAAAGTTCTATTTAATAGTATTAAGTAATTAGGACTAACTCCTATATTTTAGGAGTTGTTAGTATGTTGAAACTCTTATCTCATTAAGAGATTAGAGTCCTATTTGTTTAAGAGATTAAGAGACCTATTTTTAGTTATTGTAAAACTCTTGCAACAAGAGTCTATATAAGAAGTCATTCAGCTCAGTAATAAAATAAGTAACAGAGACTATTTTACTCTGTTTTCTATAGAGTAAGAAAAAAATCAGCCCATTCCTTCATCTTTTCTCATTTTCACGTGAAAAGCAAAAAGAAAGAAATGGGAGAGAAAGCTCCGTGTTTGATGAATATCCTATCCCTTGCCCATCAAATTAGAGAGATTGAGAGTAATTTTAGTTACCATGGAAGGCTAAAGGAGCTAGAAAGCTTGGGAAAAGTGGTTATTTCTAAAAACACAAGGTGATATTCTTGCTCCTTGCTTGAAATATTTTAGGGTTAGGTTGTTAGAAATCGAATTAATGTAGCTATGACTTGGTTATGATGTTAGAAGCATGGGAAAGTAGATTTGAAGGCTTGGGTTTAGTGTTTTGGAAATGTTATGTATAATAATTGATTCAATGATAAACATGCATGAAAATAGTTGATGACAAAGTGATTTAATTGAGGTTGATTTCATGTTAGAGGTGCTAAAAATTTATGAAAATGAATTGGGAATTAGGGATTAAACATATAGAATGGAATTTAGCCGAAATTGCCTAGAAATGCTATTTCGAGTAGCCATCTTTGAAAACTTCCCTAGGAAGGTATTGAAGGATTTAGGAGCTGAAATTTTGAAGTGTGATACTCCCATATATCTAGTTTAAGGGAAAATTTACAGAACCTCAATCGAAGTTTGGTAGAAAAAGATATAAGCATTTCCGTAGGGGCTGTTCGAGCAGTCCTGATTCGGTACGTGTCTGATTCGAATAAAATCTGGTATTGATTGGCCATGAATTAAAAATTGAGGTTAAATTGTAATTGTAGAGGGTCTTCCTAGCTTTCTAACGATATAAAATAAGCTCGATTTAGATGTGGGAGCTAGGAGATATGACCGATTCTTTATAGGGTAGCAAAATTGTCCCTAACAAATAAATGTACATGTTCACATTAGTTAAAGTTTAAGGTCACTTGAATTAAGTGATCATAATGTGTTCTAATGTATTTTCGTATGAATATAGTTTATTAGAGAATCCGAGGGAAGAGGACAACGAAGAAGAAAGACTCAAACTAGCAAGGAAAAGAGCAAGGGGATTACCATCTACAATCCTTGAAGTGCTTGGAATCAAAAGTGAGTATGGAAAATCTTAGGGCTAGGACCTAGGTCCTAACCATCTTTTGTTTATTTAATATATCATATAAATGGACTGATTACATATTTGGTAAAAAGGGGAGGAGGTTAAATGTTAAAAGACTTGTGTGATAACATATTTTGGTTGCTAGATGGTTAGCACTAGCTTAATATGTATGCATAACTCAGAAATACCAAGGTAAGTATGATACGCGGCTATGGATGTCAGGTACGTGAATCATGTATGAAGCATGCTTATGATGATATGGATAATTGTTTGATAACATGATATGCATGTTACTTGTTAATATGTGATAAATGTATTGCTTGATAACATGCCTTGGATACTTATTCTTGATGACATGAACTTGGCAAATATGAATTGAATGATTAAACGGATAATGAAAATGTTATTGAGCCTTGGTCGATAGTTGGTCATAGGTAGTACGGCATGCCTAGAGTCTGAGCTCATTGTTTAGTGCTTCGACACTCTTGTTTAGTACTTCGGTACTCTTGTTCGGTACTATGGGTACCATTGATTGGTGGTTAGTCATCATTGTTAGATACCATGGGTATCTATTGTTAGTGTCTTCGTGATACTCTTGTTGACTCGCTTACCTTGTCTAACTTACCAAGGCATCACATGAAATTAAATTAAAAGATTAAAGCTTAGAAGAAATTATATGTATATGTATTGGCTTATGAAGCATTGAAATTGATTATGATTTGCTATAAAAGCATTGAAATGAAATTGTTGCTATGTGTAGCACTCGAATGTAAAAGGGCTATTGAATATGTAAAATGGGTATATGTCCTATAAGTGGCCCTTGACATGAAATGATAAATAAAAGCATTGAGAAATAGAAATTAACTATTGATTCACATACATCGAATATATGCTAGCTAATACATAAGCATATAGGTTATGAAATTGAATGGTATGCTAGAATTGTTATAGACATGAGAAGCATGATGAACGTTGTACTTGATGATTGACATCCTTGTATATTGAATGAATTAATGCCATGAATTAAATTGTTTGCTGAATTGAAGCATGTCATTTTTATTTATTGATTTATGTCTAATATGGTTAGACTAGGGTTGCCTCACTAAGTACTTCATAGTAGTTACCACTCGTTGTTTCCTCCTTCCTAAACAACAGGTTTCGGAGCCAAGAAGCTAAATCAGGATTGATTTCAAGCAAAGACATCAAGCAAGCAAAATATGGTATTTTGTAATTTATTAACTCCTAGACTATGGTGGCTTAGTGATCGTGCTTTGATTAACTTATGTATTTTGGCTTTTGATTCATGGTATACATATGTGGCCATTTAAACATTTGGTATGGATGCCTTAAGGCCAAATGGGTGTGATCTTGCTAGTTATTGCTTAGACTAGTTATTGCATTTTGTATGCATTGTTTTATGGTCCTCATCTAGAGTAATTGGCATATGAAAATATGAAGCTAAGTGGAATGATACGAAAGCCTTAGGGCTAAGGCAAAATTATGATAGTTGCTATAGGTAATCGGATTGGCGTAATGTTAGCATAGGCAATGGTTTGAATGATTGATATGAATGATATGCATATTGGTTTGGGTAATGATTTGATTAAAGAATCCTAAGATTAGTAAGTTACCATAGATGACTAACATGCTAGAACCATTCTTTAATGTTTAAGGAAGAAATGAGACTAAAATTGTAGTCCTTCGATTTCTGTTTAAGTGTTTAAAAAGCTTGAAACCTGTCATTTCGGGCTGGGGTATCGATACCAATTATATGGGTATGGATACCACCCTTGACAGTAACGAAACGACATCGATGATTGGTTCGATGCCAAGCCTCCCAACGGGCTTCCTGGTTCGATACCAGTATCGAACCAAGCTATCATAGCCTTAGGTCATTGAGTCATTGAGGTTAACCAGATTCGATACCGAGTACGATACTGGAACTTCTAGTAGTAAAATGGCATCGATGCTTAGTTCGATACGAAGCCTTCTTATGAGCTCCCTGGTTCGATACTAGTATCTAACCAGGATGCTCTAGCCTCAAGTCAACAAATCAACGTTCAACATAATTGACTAGGCATTGAATTGGGGTTCGATACCCCTGTTTCGATACTCCTTATTTGGAGGTATCGATACCTCCAGCTATTTTTTGGGTTAAGCATTGTAATTAAATGTGAAGGTTTCGTATGATGCTTTAGGGATTCCAAAGGTTAGATTAAAGCCTATTCTTGGAAACAAATTGGTACTAAGATAAGCTTGGATAATAAGATCAAATTGTAATAGCAAGGGGATTAAATTGAATTGATTGTGACTAGAAGTGATAAATGAACTAAGCTCAAAATTGGAAACCGTTATATGATTAAGATTAGAAAAAGTTTTAAATGGGCCTCAAATTTGGTAAGTATTACACATAATTGTCATGAACTGTCATACAAATAATCGAAAGGATCTAAAAACGAATATAAGTTTGGTTTAAATACGAGCTGATTGTTCGGTCGATACCCCCGTCTTCTAACCCGGGACGAAGGTGTCACAATACTATTTATATAATATAATTTAATACATATATAATATACTTTAATATATATAATATACTAATATATTATACTTTATATAATGTATTATATGTAATACATAATATACTTTTATATTATATATATATATTCCTATACTTTAATATAATATATATATAAATTTAAATGTATACTAATATATGTATTTAATTTGTTTTTGAATGAATTTATATATATGTATTTAATTAATGTATGTATATTATTAATTCTTTAAGCCCAACAGTAATCCTCTAAGCTCAAATCACTAAACTAATTTTCTAAGACCAATTCTCCAATCACTAATCTAATTCTCTATGATCAAATGGAAACAATTTTATTTTAATTAAGTGCAATGGCAAAAGTTTCATCATTGGGTATCAACCAAATTCAAAGCAATTACGTCAAATTGAATACATGAAAAATAATATACGAAATCTGTATCCAACATCTATCAATGAATGCAACCATAATGAAATTAATTAAAGGCAATTACCCTCAAAACTCGAGTGAAGCGTTATCCTCAATGCATAAAAGAAAAAGTAAAAAAATACAAATGAGTCCATTAGAAAGGTCGTCACCTTGATTTAATAATTTCCTGGTTATTGTGTATTAATTTTTTTTCTCGTCGTGGTGATTGAATGTGTGTTGCTCGTTTTGCGATTCAATTTTGGTGGCACGACTGGTGGAGATTTCATTGTTGCAGACATTGAATTGTTCAAATCTGAAAAATCATGAAGTGATTCAGTACTAGTAAGTTTAAAGACTGTTGCCTTACCTTTTATTGGTGCAACCATTGTTGCCTTACCGTTTAGTATGGAGTCGAGACGAATTCTCTCATTACTATTATACCTTTAGCCGTCGCCTCCATCATGTTCTAAGTCTTTCGGAGGTTTAGAATGTTTGTGGAGTAATCGGAGATGAAGGTTATGTTTGATATTTATTAATGCAAAACCTATTTCATAGTTTATTCTCTCTTGGTAGTTACTCTTCTTACATATGAGCTCAAAAGATAAGTATGTGAGAAAAACTCATTTGCTTAGCACCGGGAGATGTAGGTTCACGAAATGAGAGACTATGGTCTTTGCTCATGGGTATTTACTAATCCATCAAGGATTTCAGCGACTAATAAGACGCATGTGTTTGGTTGTTGTCCACCCTTGATTCACGCCGGGAGGTATCATCAAGACGTGGGTTTCAACAGTTCTCTTCGCTTAGGGATAAGAAAGAGACATACAAGGATGCTCCGTCGAACTATGAGTTTTTGAATTACCGACAAGGCATAACCCCGCCTAGGTAGCTACGACGACCCTTAGTGCGACCCGCCGAGGCGGCAGTTAAACCCTATTGTATTATAAGAATGAGACAATTACATTCTGATTCCACACTACAAAGCACTCTAACTTGTCTCACTTTTCCATCTTTATTGATTTTTTCGCCAATGGCACCCTCTTAGACCGCCAACCCCATGAGAGTTTAGAAATTCTGGACAGATTGCCAAAGAATGACTATCAACACCCAACCACCAGAAGAGGCATAAATAGGCGATGTATGACAACTTCTGATTTTGCAGATTCTATCCTAGCACAGCTATCAGCCTTAACCAACATGGTCAAAGATCTTCATAAACCAAGCCACGTTCGGGAAGTAAAAGCATTCACCATTCGTTGCAAAACCTGTGGTGACAACCATGACCCGAACGCATGCCCGCACAATCCAAAATTTTCCTTCCATGTTGGAAACTTTAAAAGAAACAATATGTCCAACAATCACAACCCATCATGGAGGAAGCACCCTAATTTCTCATGGATCAATCCTAATAATGCGCTTAACACGCAACATCAACCAGCGCAATCTACGGAATTCCAGAAAAAACAATAGATTTGCTCAGCAGTAGATATCGCAGCAGGCACCGCCGCTGCAGCAGGCACTGCCGCTGTAGCAGGCAACACATGTTCAAACTTTGGAGAACACACTATAAACCTTTATTACTCAGACTGGTGCATACATTGCAAAAACCAACAAGTTCATCCAAAGATCCGACACCTTCATGGACAAAATAGAAATGAGAATGCAGAATAACGAAGCTGCTCTCAAATCACTAGAAACCATAGTAGGAAAAATGACACAACAGATGAAAAGCATACGCATAGGAGGTCTCCCTAGAGATACTAAAGTCGCTAGAATTGGTCCTCATGGACAATGTAAATCCATATCTACCAGAAGTGGATTACAACCGAAGGACCCTAAAATACCTGTTCAAACAGTAGGTAAGACCCCTGAAACAGTAGCCCCAGAAGAAGCTACTGATAAAACATATAAGGCAAAGGAACCAGCAGACACTTCTGACAATACTGTCGTAGCAGATAATGTCGTAGCCGCACCGCAGATAAGATTCTAGTGCGACGAAAAGATCGAAAATCTACGTTTACCACCATCTTTTCCACAAAGGTTAAAACAATAAAAACAGGCGTACCAGTTTAAGAAATTCCTTGATATACTTAAACAGGTATACATAAACATACCTTTGGTAGAGGCAATAAAGCAAATGCCCAACTATGCCAAGTTCCTAAAGATATTATATCTAAAAGGACAAAAATTGGAGAATTTGAAATAGTTGCCACCACAGAAGGATGTGTAGTAATGCTGCACAATAAGGCCACAACCAAAAGAAAAAATCCTGGTAGTTGCACAATAAAATGCGTTATCGGTGATCAATACGTAGGCAAGGCACTATGCGACTTAGGCGAAAGCATAAATCTCATGCCTAATTTAGTATTTCAGAAGCTATGCATTGGGCAAGCAAAGCCAACAACAATGATGCTACAGCTGACAGACCGCTCTTACATGCAACCAAAAATAAAAATTGAAGATATTTTGGTAAGAGTGGATAAATTTATTTTTCCTGTTTACTTCTTAATTCTTGATTGCAAAGCAGATGAACATGCACCAATCATAATAGGAAGGCCATTCTTAGCCACAGGAAGAACATTGATTGATTGCGAGAAAGGAGAATTGATCATAAGGGTCAATGATCAACAAGTAAAGATCAATGTGTTTAAAACTATAAGGCATCAGGATGAACCAGATGAATGCAAAAGAATTAAAGCTAAAACTGAGTTTAACTTCAATCCAGAAATAGATTGCCTGAAGAAAACCTGCCAAGACAACCTCTGTAGAGGCAACACGCCCCTTGAACAACATTACATTCGAAAAAAATACCTGATAAGGAGACAACAACTGGGACATCAACTTCTCCTCCATCCAAAAAGGGAAAGATGGTTGCAACTGAAGATGCAATTTATTGCACCTCTGCAGTAACCTAAATTTTCTATCTCTTAGTCCCTAATTTATTTTTTGTGTTTTAGGAATTAGAGTATTATTTTTAGTTTTAGGATTTAGATTTTAATTTTCAAATTAGTTTAAAATTTTAAATTTTCTCACAGCTTTAATAATTTAGTTTTTAGGCACAATAAAGAAAATAAAATAAAAACACGACCTAACTCAAGGCAAAAATATCTCGGCGGGAAACTTGTCGCCCAAGTCGAAGTTGTAACCCCTTTAGCCCGGCCTAGACGGAACCGGCACTAATAGGTCACACGGGAAATATCAAACCAAACCCGCGAAGGTCTGATTTGATAAACAACCCTGAAAACCGATATATTTTTTTTCTAGATGCATAATTATGTTCCTACATGTCTTGGTCTCATACAAAGCATTAACGGAAGCAATCTGATCACAAACAAGCATCCGATTAAACACTTAAGTGAATTAAGGACTAAAACGTAAAACTTTTAAATTCTAAGCATAAATAAAAACATAAATCACATCAACATTAACATTAACATCAAGAACCTCAAATTACCTATAGGCATGCTTTCTAAAATATGGTTAGTAACAAGGATGTTCATGCTTCTACAAGTGTACATGCTTTCTTTGATAAGGTTTAAAATAAAGAACAATCATGTATAATCATGCTTTAGGCAATCCAAAACATTATTACATTCCAAAAACAATAGTTCAAGCAAAATATAGTCTCTTTACAAGTTTAAAACCAAGTAGTACACTCACTCTACTATGGAATTGGTTTACACATTGCCAAGCCCAAACTTATTTGCCAAAACATATCAACAACTATGTAACTTTTTCCCTTGGTGCTCTTGCTCCAAATGCAGCCCAAAGATGTCTTTATTGCTCTGCAAAGATGAAAGAAGAGATTAAGCACAATATGCTTAGTGAGGAAGCTCCAACAAAATCATCTATGCATCAACTTAAAACCATATTTAAACCATAGTTTGCAATGCATCATTAAAAACATGCATGCTTAATATTCCACGTTCATGTTTATAATATCAAATCACCTTCTTGAGTATGTTCAACATTACCAAAACAATTCATGAATGATGCATAATGTTCTCTTTAAATACATGTATGCATATTGGCTTTCTAGTGATCACTTATTGTGAACCTTAAGTTCACCGAATACACGGATCCATTGCTAGAGACCATTAGTCTCGTCATGACACAAAGTCACCATTAACATAACACAAAGTCACCATTGACATGGCACAAAGTTACCATTGACATGACATAACGTCACCATTATAGCACTATCACGCACGGTTGGACACATAGTCACCCTTGTTACGTGTAAACGGCTCTACCACGCACAATAGGACACAAAGTCACCCTTATTACGTGTAGGCAATATTCTTTATTCTCAATAGTGTTTATAGTGCACTCAAGACAATCCTAATGACATGTCATTTGTATTCGAATCTAAAGTTACTGTCACTAAGCCAATATCATAATCAAATTTGTATGATAATTTGCTGCTCATAATACATGCATAATATGTTCACAAATAAACCAAATGTCATGCCCAACGGCACCATCAATTTTAAGGAAAATAATCACATAATATCTCAATTCATTTTCAGATCATAATGCATCCATAATGTGCTCAATAAGTGAACCGAAAGTCATGCCCAATGGCACCTTTAATTTGAAGGCAAATAACCACATATATTTCAAATTCATTTTTCATGTTTCCCTAACCATGGATGTCTTTTTAAACCATGCATTGTCAGCAATTATTTCATGCATGCATCATTTCAAAATTATACTTATGCATTTCCAAAAATCTCATTGAGTTATCATTGATGCGTGTAATAAAAGCGCAATTAAGTGCAAGTATACACGGCGTCAAGTAATAAAGTGATAAGCATTTATAGAGTATCATCTCCACAGGGATTGGTATACTTAATATGATACCTTTTCTCTTCTCACTCTGCAATAAAATAAAAGACACAAATTATTGGGGTTGAATTATAACTAAGAAACTAATTAAAACAATAAAGATAAATGATCAAGAAATCAAGGATGGAAAAGTGGGGCAGGATCCAATTGTGTCGTATCGTAGATTCAATTGACTTGTTTCTATCCAATGCAATTGCACTGTACTGCCTCAGCAGTACTGCAGATATTGTCTCGGCAGCGACAATATTCTCTACTGCGACAATCTCTTACTCTTGGGCAGATTTATCAAAGTTCGACAAAGTGTCCTTGAATGATTCCGCTTATCTCTAAGTCGAAACAGTGTTGATGACCAGTCCTTGATGATACCTCTCGGCGTCAATCAATTATAATCACCAACCAATCCCACACTTCTTTTAGCCACTGAAACTCTTAACCTATCTCTAGGTCGAGTTAGTGTCTACAACACCGCACTTATCCCTTTCGTGAATCTAACTCTCTCGATATTAGATAAATGAATTACTTACAAACTTCTCTCTCGAGCTTGAATGCAAGAAAAAGGAATGGCAATAGGATAAGCAAACTTTGATATTCTTATTGCATTGAAACAAGAAACAAAGTACAATATCCTCTCACAAATACTCGACAACCTTTATCTAAACCCTAGGGGACGATGGAAGAATTTAGGGTTTTCTATGAACACTTGATTTCAAGATATCTTCCTCTCTACATAGGCTATGGTTGATATAGGCTTGACCTAGGGCAAACCTTTCCTAAGTAGGAATACTAATTGGAGTAGGAGTAAGATTACAATAATAAAATATTTCCAAGTTTATTCTTATAAGGATTCTTTTCCCACGTGGCCTTTGACATTGTCTTTTCGTGTGTTTCTCAGCTCCGATTTTTATGCCGCTTGTCTTAAAACGTTCATCTTATTTATCTTTTCAAATCGCGTACCATATTGACATTGCCTTTTCGGGTGCCGTCGAGGCATCAATGTGCTATCGAGGCATTAAAGTGCTGGCGAGGCATTTAAGTATTGTCGAGGCATCAAAGTGTTGCCGAGGCGGGTGCTTATCTGCATTTTAGCTTCAGTTTTCAGCATCCATCTTCTTTGCTTGGCAATCCTTATGATGCAGTTTCTTGTCTTAAGAAAGAAAACCATCAAATACATCTGTTTTATGCCAAATAATAGATTAATTCATAAATTGAGTATTGAGATGCTGAAATATGGAAATAAGGAGAATTATCCAATATTGCCATTAAATATATCCTTTACTAGCAATAATCGAGTGAGAGAATGATATGAAAAATAGGAATTTTGATTACTTATCAAATAGCCCCAAACTCGAACTATTGCTTGTCCTCAAGCAATGGAAAAGATAATAAAAAAAATTAATCAAGTGGGAAAATGATGTAAAAGATGAGGACTTTTAGGAACTCATCACACCCCCAAACTCGAACTATTGTTTGTCCTCAAGCAATGCAAAAGATAAATTTAAGTAAAGAATTTTAAAGTAATATAACGTCCTGCCTGCCGCGACAGAATTCCTTTCTTGACTCGGCCTCTTCTTGGTTCGTGGGAATTCCTCGGAACTGGACCATGAGTCTTGGTGAGTGTGTGCGTAGCTGTGTCAAAGATGATTTTCTATGTTCTAATCCTTTTTTTAGCTCAAGACTTACGACTAAGATTTTTCTTTAATTCTTTTTTTTTCAAACGGTGGTATATAAATCTATATTGCTATAAATTTATATTGTTTGAGCCAGTTTCAGGCACCTCAAGTGTTTTAGCTTTTCTTACTAGAGTCGGTGATAGGCACCTCTAGTAAGTGGGAGAAACCTAAGTCCTAGAGTCGGTCATGGGCACCTCTATGGACTAAACTCGAGCCAATGATAGGCACCTCTAGTATAAAATCTAAGCCTAAGTCTTTATTGCTTTTCAAAGAAAAGAAATTTTAAAATCAACTAAGACTAACAGTGTTTATGTGATTTCAGGCTCATAGTCTAATCCTAAGTACTAATCCTAAGAGACCTTTCCGAATTCAAGTCTGGTGAGTGGTGCATACTGTTGCGATGGCAGGAGAATATATTGCTGCCGAGGTAGTCTCAATAAAATTCAACAGACTTAAAAATAAAAATTTGCATCAAATTGAAATAACTGTAAAGATAGAAATTAAAGCAGTAGTAGGAATACTAATTGGAGTAGGAGTAAGATTATAATAATAAAATATTTCCAAGTTTATTCCTATAAGGATTCTTTTCCCATGTGGCCTTTGACATTGTCTTTTCGTGTGTTTCCCAGCTCTGATTTCTATGCCGCTTGTCTTAAAACGTTCATCTTATTTTTCTCTTCAAATCGCGTACCATATTGACATTTACCTTTTCGGGTGCTACCGAGGCATCAATGTACTGCCGAGGCATTAAAGTGCTGCAGAGGCATTTAAGTGTTGTCGAGGCATCAAAGTGTTGCCGAGGCGGGTGCTTATTTGCATTTCAGCTTTAGTTTCCAGCATCCATCTTCTTTGCTTTGCAATCCCTATGATGCAGTTTCCTGTCTTAAGAAAGAAAACCATCAAATGCATCTGTTTTATGTCAAATAATAGATTAATTCATAAATTGAGTATTGAGATGCTGAAATATGGAAATAAGAAGAATTATCCAATATTACCATTAAATTTGTCCTTCACTAGCAATAATCGAGTGGGAGAATGATATGAAAAATAGGAATTTTGATTACTTATCAATCATCATAGATGTCTTTACCGAAAATAGCCGAAACTCATTATAATGCATCAAAATCATTTACTTTACTTACTCTTGAACTATAGAAAGTTTCACACTATTCCATAGCCCCCAAAATAGAACCGAACCGATGTGATTCACTTTAAGTCCAAAAACACTCACCGACAAGTGAAACGAGCCTTCATCGATGCTCCGGTGACAACCCCAATGCACCAGCCACTTCACCTTCTTGCACTTCTTCTACATCGTTAAAAACAAAACATATTCACATCATAGCATGCTAAAACCAACAGCCACATCAAACCTCCACAAAACTACCGAAAACTTAGTCGAAAAGACCGAAAACTAAGCCGAAACGTATCCGAACAACATCAACCTAAAACCTAATGATTCTAACATCTAATACACTTCAATTATGAACCAAAAACACATCTAAACCATCCTTATACCTCCAACAATATTAAAACACCTAAAACAGCCCCTAAAACAACCAAAAATCACCTTCAAACAACACCGATTACATTATTCCGGGATTAAATTAATGTGCTATCAATTCAAAAATCATTTAATCAGTTAATTGACATAATAAAAAAAATTAAATCAACCTAATTACAACATTAATTGAGATCTAAAAAGATTTCATAAAAATCCTCATAAAATCATTAGATCTAGAATTAAAAACATGAAATCAAGTTTCACTTAATGATTAGCAAGCTAATACTCGGGAATTTCAATAAAGAACCTTAGAAAAAGATTAAAATTCAGCAAGTTACCTTTGAGATTTACTCCACCAAGAAGATGAGAAATCCTCTCCTTGATTTCTTGAAAATGGATGTTGATTTTGCAAAATTGATGAGTAGGCTTTGTAGAGAATGAAAAGATGAATAAAATAAAATAAATCTTCTTAAAAATGGTGAAGAAATTAGTAAGTAATTGAAGAAATTTGAAGAAGAAGAATATGGAGAGAAAATCATGAGAGAAAAGATGAGAAAATAAGTGGTTATGAGAGAAAATAATATTATCATCTTTTTAAAACTATTTAAAATACAATTTTGGTGGATAACTCATTAATTAAAAATAAATTGGGTTTATGGCCCTCTAAGGATTCTAAGTATAGCTTGCTTTCCAATTTAGTCACTAAAAATACTCATTTTCGGAAATCACCAATTAAACCACCAAATCTTTTTTCCAAAATTACAATTTGGTTACTAGTACATAATTAAACTTAATTATAAATCAAATTGAAGTTCAAATAACATTCTTTTAATTTTAAAACATCATTTTAATATTTCTAAATCATTTCCCAAAATTACTACTTGTCCGATTAGAATATTATTAATTTAATTTTCCTAGAATAACGAACCGAAGAACCCGATTCGACCCGAATCGAATTCCCTAAACCATCACTCAAACTACTAACCCCAAAATAGGGATGTTACAACTCTCCCCTCTTAAAAAAATTTCATCCTCGAAATTCTCACCTAAAGCAAACAAGTGAGGAACTACTTCTCCATGCTTTTCCTTGTCTCCCAAGTTGCCTCTTCGGCACCTCGGTGTTTCCAAAGCACTTTAACCAAATCTATGATCTTCCTCCGAAGAACCTTTGTATCCACATCCAAAATCCTCACTGGTTCCTCCTCACAACTCATATTCGCTCTTAACTCAATCTCCTCAACTAGAACAACATGAGAAGGATCTGAACTATACTTACGAAGCATTGAAACATGAAAAACATAATGCATCCAACTCAACTCCACCGGCAACCTCAACCGATAAACAATAGGACCAATTCGCTCTAACACCTCATTCGGCCTAATGAAACGAGGACTTAACTTACCCTTACGTCCAAACCTCATTAACTTTCTTCCATGGCGAAACCTTAAGAAACACTTTATCCTCAACAGCATACTCTATCTCTCTGCGCTTCAAGTCGGTATAGGAATTTTGCCTATCTAAAGCCTTCTTAAGCTTGGCACAAATAAGCTTAACCTCCTCATCCGTATCCTTCAACACTTGAGATAAAGAAACATACTTCTGTCTATCTTCCTTCCAACACAATAAAACTTCAAACGGTGTCATTTGTATACTTGCCTGAAAACTATTATTACAAGCAAACTCTACCAATGGCCATTGTTTTTCCCAAGAACCTTGAAACTCAATGATGCAACATCTCAACATATCCTCCAAAGTCAGACTAACACGTTCAGACTGATCATCTGTCTGAAGATGACAAGTAGTACTAAACTAAGCCTTGTACCCAAAGCAACCTACAAACTCTTCTAAAAACTTTGATGTAAAATGTGGATCTCTATCCGATATGATCAGCTTAGGCACACTATGCAACTTCACCACCTCAGAAAACATACAACTCTACCAACTTATCCATAGAACACATCGTATGTATGGCAAGAAAATATGCACACTTTGTAAACCTATCAGCAATAACCCATATAAAATCCTTCTTGGACTCCGTCACATCTTTCTTTAAACCAATCCAAAAGTACACACTTTTAAGATCTCTACACATCTTTATTATACCCGGATGCATAGCAAACAGACTAGTATGTGCTTCTACCAAAATAGCTTGCCTCAACTCAACATCATCCTGCACCACAATCCGACCTCTAAATCACAACACCTCATCATCATCAAAATGATACTCGGTTGGTCTACCCTCTGCAATATCCTCCACAAAAGGTACCAACGCCTCATCCTCTAACTATTTCACCTTTATCATCTCAACCAAGATAGGTTTTACTTATAACTCTGACACTCAACCACCTTCCTTTAAAATACTCAACTTAGCAAACATCACCCTCAACTCAACTGTTGTTTTACGGCTCATAGATCCAACCATCACATTAGCTTTGCCCGGAAGATTCGCAATAATCATCCAACACTTACCTTCCTCGGACAACCATCAGATTAATCCCTCACAACAAAGCAACAACGCACACACCATCACACCATCTCAATTCTCACAGAAAACATCACTCAAAAGAAAACTCCCTTTTTCTTGCTTAAGATTGATAACCAACTCTCGATAACCGTAATGGTTTCCATACCACCACCATCGAGCTAACCTTATTTTCAACGTCCTCCCACATACCAGGTAACCAACTAAGCCTTTCACCAATCTCCACTCCACACAATGATGCTCCACCAATAAGCTTCAAACTAACTTTACACAAAACTGTCAACACTGTCTTAAGCAAACTCCAACAACAACAACAACTTCATTATGAGTCATACTAACCATATCACAACATCACAGCATATCATCCATTTACCTATGAATGATAAAACCCAACATCCAAACGACAACCTATGTCGGTCTTAAAAACCCTCAAATCTTAACATATTATAGATACACCATTCACCCATCTTTTCAATGGGACTTAGAAACCCAAGAAAACCATACTCAAATAAACGATTGATATACCAACCCTTATAGGAAAACTCCATACCATCCATAGAACTTACTACCAAACTTATGATGATTCTTTCCGACTTCAACCTTGGCACCTTTACTAATAATAATAACTGATGAGTGCCTAAAAGGTAGTTATTTACTACCCTTCTCATGGTACTTTAAGCATCTAATATACACCAATTTGAACCGAAATATAGACTCTTTACACAAATACTGGATATTCCGTTATCATCACTTACAAAGTCAATATTTATAAAGAATGCAGATATTATTACATATTTTGTACATGCATGAGTATCTAGAGTCAAAGCAGTAGAAAAGCAAGGTTGAGGCCGAGGTAGAAGACATGGCTTCGGTAGAATCCAGTGTGGCAGCATTAACAATGGAGGCGCAATGAAAAGATAAAAATATAAAGAATATTCTGGAAGATGCAGCGCATAAATTGGACCAGGCTAGCGCGCTAAAAGCCCAATTCAAAGACCAAGCGGGAAAACCCTTCTAGAAGGTGGCAAACTTGGAAATATCAGATTCCTTGAAGAAGACTTGTTCCCTACTCCAAGTTGAAGTCTATTTAGGAAAGATTTGTCCTAGGTTAAGACTATAAATACCCTAGCCGACCACATTGTTCAGGAGAGCTGATTTTTAGAGAAAACCTTCCTCCCAAAGAATTGTACTTAAACGACAATATGTTCTAAACTTCTTAGGGATAGGTGAAGGATGTCGATATTAGTAAGAGGAGATTGATTCTTGTATCCTTGTTCTCATGCAATAATAAATCAAATTTTGCTTATCCTATTGCCATTCTTTGTTCTTGTACTCAAGCCCGAGAGGAAAGTTTGCAAGTAATCTATTTATCTAGCATCGAGAGGTGTAGATTCACGAAAGGGATAAGTGCGATGTTGTAGACACTAACTCGGCCTATACACATTTGGAGGCACCAGGAGATAGGTTAAGAGTTTCAGCAGCTAAAAGAAGTGTTGGATTGGTTGGTGGTTATCTTTGATTTACGCCGAGAGATATCGTTAAGGACTGGTCATCAATAGTACTCTGACTCAGAGATGAGCTGAGTCACTTACGGACACTTTACTGAACTTTGATACTTCTGCCCAAGAGCAAGAGATTGACGCGGCAGAGGAACACCAATATTGTCGAGGCGGTATCTGCAGTACTGTCGAAGCAGTGTTGTGTGATTGCATTGGACAAGAAGAAAATCAATTGAATTCACTAATTAACGCAACTAGATCCTACCCGTTTTCTCTATAATCGTTCTCAACCTTTTACTTTATGTTTTGTTATTTAATTATTTAGTTAGATAAAACAAATCAACTTATTTGTGTTTTTACTTTATTTTTAGGAGCAAGGAAACAAAGGAAGACATATTAAGTATACCAATCCCTATGAAGAAGATACATGATATACTTATCATTTTATTACTTGACGACGTGTACACTTGCATCCAAATTGCGCTTATACATAATGCATCAATAACCCAAAGAAAATTGATACTCACTCTTACCTTATCAGCAAGATAAACATCTACACATGATTAAAACATAATCCAAACAAGCTCAGTCAAAAACACATGTTTCCCCAACTTCTACCATAACACCTACCACCAATCACACGGAAAAAGATTACCATAAGTGCTGATCAAGATACCATTCCATCTCGGCACTTTTCGAAACAGCCATGTGGCTCACAAAACACAAAAAGATTCTCAACACAAAACCAAACCTTGCCAAGCACATCCTTAACTAGACCCTCAACAAACACTTGACCAAGACTTGTCCTTGATCAACTTAACCAAGATAGAGTCTCGCTCATAGCTCCACCATTTTACTAGGTCTCTCCACAGATTAACCGAACATCTTACCTCGTAACTCCACAATAACCTGGCTTACCTCACATAACAAACTCCCATTGCAAGCATCCATATGTAAGCCAAGTCATCCCCGATAGCTAACATTCCATAAAATATACCATACAAGAAACTTACCAACTTTGTGTCAAACCCAACATTGTACTCATCTCAACGATAATATCTCCAACTTAAGGTTTAGCCACCATAATCAACTCAACACCATGTTTCAAACTTTAAGATCCACACATCGTTAAGTGCCTTGACACTTAACTCAAAACTCCTTCTCAATATCAACTCATCGATGAACCAACTCTTATCTCACGTATACCATAACAAAATCCAAGCTTGTAGAACTATTCCTTCCACTTGCTCCAACATCTCTTATTTTATAATCTTGCCAAAGCAGTAACCATATTGATGAAACATCCACAAACATGAACCCACCGAACATAAACCCTCACAACATTTTTCGATAAAAGTAAGCCCACAAGACTGGACAACCGATACAAACCATAAACTGTCCAGCGGTCCCCGATACACCCTTCAAACATTATCAAAAACTAACTTTAGCCGAGCTATATCCAACTTAACACCTTATAAACCCAACATGTACACTTTCCTCCTTTATAGTACAACCAAACCTCTCAAGGTCACAATAACCCATGTTTCAAACCCATGATACCACAACTCCTATACCAATATACATCTCATACTTTGCTTTTTATCCTAACCCCATTACTTAACAAAAAAAATCAGATCGGTCACAACCCCCGATCTAACCGCACACTAATCATACTACAAAGAATTTCATGTAATTATTTTTTTTCCACCAACATGACAATAAAACAACATCTTTTCCAAAAAACAATTTCACATTACTCAGGAAAAATATCAACCCTCCTTACTCTACAAAACATGCTGCAGCCTTCTTACAACCTCCAAACCCTAACTAGAAAGAATCCGCAAAACTCAGCCTTACCTTTAGTAATGACCAACTCAGCCTAACCATAACTCAGGGTATTTATCTCGGTTTCAAACATTTACAACTTTGAGACCAATCACTCATTCCTCATCCAAGACTATTCCCTAACTAAAAGGGTGGCTTGCCCATTACATATCCAGCTCAACACCACAAGAAAGCCCTTTCAACCCACTTTTTTTTCATACCTTCACCCTAAAAGAATCAACCACACCCTACTTACATCTTCAAAGAGCTACTCACAAGTGTGAAAAAATGTATGCATGATTTTCTGTATGCCCTCATAAATGCCTATGCAAGTGCATGTGTATATAAATGCAATTTCTAATGTCATGCTCAAGAATGCATGCATGTCCTACATTATCTATAGATATATATACATATATGTGCTCTTACTCTAAGCATGATTATTGTTCACACTCACAAATAACATCCTCAATTCCAACAACTTCAACTACTATCTTGTTAACTACTCCCAAGTCAGATTAGCAACAATCTTACCAGCTTCAGCAGATTGAAATACACCCGAAAGAACGGTATAACACCCTAAACTGACCTCCCTACATAACCAGAGGCACACTCATGGAGGAGGAAGAAGAAATTACTCTTCCCTAGCAGTCGTTTCATCCTCAATCTTGACCATCACTGTTCATACCAACACTAGCTCGTGACTTACTTTTCAGAATATATTTCAAAAACTTTAAACATGCAATTTAAAACATAATATTAAAACATAATAAACTTACATTCGGGAAAGATCCAAGGGAAAACCGAAGAGCATCTGAAATATATTGGCATTGGTAATGTGTAACCGATAACCCCAATTATAGCACCATTGACATGACATAAAGTCACCATTATAGCACTACCACGCACGGTTGGACACATAGTCACCCTTGTTACGTGTAGGCGGCTCTACCACGCACGATTGGACACAAAGTCACCCTTGTTACATGTAGGCAATATTCTTTATTCTCAATAGTGTTTATAGTGCACTCAAGATAATCCTAATGACATGTCATTCGTATTCGAATCTAAAGTTAGTGTCACTAAGTTAATATCATAATCAAATGTGCATGATAATTTGTTGCTCATAATGCATGCATAATATGTTCACAAATGAACCAAATGTCATGCCCAATGGCACCATCAATTTCAAGGGAAATAACCACATAATATTCCAATTCATTTTCAGCTCATAATGCATCCATAATATGCTCAACAAATGAACCGAAAGTCATGCCCAATGACACCTTTAATTTGAAGGCAAATAACCACATATATTCCAAATTCATTTTTCATGTTTTCCTAACCATGGATGTCTTTTTAAACCATGAATTTTCAGCAATTATTTCATGCATGCATCATTTCAAAATCATACTTATGCATTTCCAAAAATCTCATTGAGTTATCATCATAGATGCCTTTACCGAAAATAGTCGAAACTCATGACAATGCATCAAAATCATTTACTTTACTTACTCTTGAACTATGGAAAGTTTTCACACTATTCCATAGCCCCCCAAACAGAACCGAACCAATATGATTCGCTTTAAGTCTGAAAACACTCACCGACAAGCGAAACGAGCCCTCGTTGATGCTCCGATGGTAACGCCAATGCACCAGCCACTTAAGCACCTTATTGCACTATCTCTACATCCTTAAAAACAGAGAATATTCACATCATAACATGTTCAAACCAACAGCCACATCAAACCTCCACAAAACTACCGAAAACTTAGCCGAAAAGACCGAAAACTAAGCCGAAACACATTCGAACAACATCAGCCCAAAACCTAATGATTCTAACATCTAATCCACTTCAATTATGAACCAAAAACACATCTAAACCATCCTTATACCTCCAGCAACATTAAAACACCTAAAACAGCCCCTAAAACGACCGAAAATCACCTTAAAACAGCATTGATTACATTATTCCGGGATTAAATTAATGTGCCATCAATTCAAGACTCATTTAATAATTTAATTTTCATAATAACATAATTAAATCAGCCTAATTACAGCATTAATTGAGATCTAAAAAGATTCACAAAAATTCTCATAAAATCATTAGATCTAGAATTAAAAACATAAAATCAAGTTTCATTTAATGATTAGCAAGCTAATACTTGGGTATTTCAATAAAGAACCTTAGAAAAAGATTAAAATTCAGCAAGTTACCTTTGAGATTTACTCCACCAAAAAGATGAGAAATCCTCTCCTTGATTTCTTGAAAATGGATGTTGATTTTGCAAAATTGATGAATAGGCTTTGTAGAGAATGAAAAGATGAATAAAATGAAATAAATCTTGTTAAAAATGATGAAGAAATCAGCAAGTAATTGATGAAATTTGAAGAAGAAGATGGAGAGAAAATGGAGAGAAAATCATGAGAGAAAATATGAGAAAATAAGTGGTTATAAGAGAAAATAAAATTATTATCTTTTTAAAACTATTTAAAAAACAATTTTGGTGGATAAATCATTAATTAAAAATAAATTGGATTTATGACCCTCTAAGAATTCTAAGTATAGCTTGCTTTCCAATTTAGTCACTAAAAATACTCATTTTCGGAAATCACCAATTAAACCACCAAATCTTTTTCCAAAATTATAATTTGGTCACTAGTACATAATTAAACTTAATTATAAATCAAATTTAAGTTCAAATAACATTCCTTTAATTTTAAAACATCATTTTAATATTTCTAAACCATTTCCCAAAATTACTACTTGTCCGATTAGAATATTATTATTTTAATTTTCCCGGAATAATAAATCAAAGAACCCGATTGGACCCAAATCGAATTCCCTAAAATATTACTCAAATTACTAACCCCAAAATCAGGATGTTACAGAAGTCGCATCATTTCTTCCGCCCGGTGCAGGCCAGCTGGATTTGCGTAGCGTGCACGCCAAGAATAATAATGAAACTAATGTCGTTCTAACGGTTGGCCGCCTTCGCCTATAAATAGATAAGCAAGGCTTCATCTTCCCCATACCTCTTTTCTATTACCGTCACTCTGCTAAAACAATTCTACAAGATTCACAAAATGACTACCCAAAGACAATCCTACGTCGTAGCAGCAAAATTTAGATGATTCTCTACATCAGTAGTCGAGCATGAGTATGAAAGAAACTTCAAGAACCGTCAAATCTGGGAAGAACAAGGGTTTTATTATACTGATGATGAAGATTTGGGCCTAGAAGCATTCATATTGTCAAAAATTACATTCCAGCAATGGTAGAAATTTGCAAAGCAACCAGATCCAACGAACATCGAATGGGTTCGCGAATTCTATACCCATCGCCCCGTACCCAATAACCATCTACATATCTACGGGGATGGGTAATTCTATTGGCCGACATCACGATCAACGCCTACTTCGGCCTCCACATCAAAAACGATGAACATGCAGGGTTTGTAGCCGCCTTGACAGCTGAAGACTACGAGTAAATAAAGACTGAATTATGTCTACCAAGAACAAAATGGAATACGGGCAAGCATCGTGGATCTGTTAGTCGTCGAAACCTCCGACCATAGGCAAAGCTCTAGATTTTGTTCATCAAAAGAAGTCTGATGCCAACATCTCATAACCAAACAGTGGATAGACCACGATTGGCGCTTATCCACTCCATCATCCATAACCGGAGAATCGACGTTGGCATTATCATCAGCGAACAAATATTCGCATGCGCCACCAAGGAGAAAGGTATCCTAATTTTCTCTTGTCTAATTACTGCTTTGAGGAACTTAGAAAGGGTCCCAAACATGACTTTGGACACATGCACACCACGAGGAGTGGGCTGGATGAGGGAAATTTACATAAAAATTATGCAAGTGAAAGAAGTAGTACCACAAGCCTTCATTCCTCCCACCGCCAAAGCAACGCCCGCCAAGGCCGGTCAACAGGAAGACCCAGTGGAACAACCAACAACAGGACTCCTAGAGATCCTGCAGAGGATGGAGAGAAGGCAGCTGGCATTTATGAACTATATTAAGGAATTCAACAATGCCATCATCACCACCATCCGAGAAGAACTCCCTTCATGCACGACTACATTCCCTAACTTCCCAGTTGAGCTCTCCACGCCTCAGCCTCCCCCTGCTGCACCCACTACTTCAGCCATTGTCCTAGTTTCCCCCGCAGCCACAATCTTCTCAGCCGCAACTGAACCATTATCAGCAGACACAGTAGCTGAGTTCCTCCGAATGAAATCCACTAACAGAGGAGCTACTCTAGAATAGTCAACAACATTCACATGGAGTGACTCAGAAGAAGATCTGACTAGTCAACTCCGAGCTGCTGATGAATTTATTGTTGCAGCACAAAGTAGGCAGAAAAGAAAGGCAACATCCTCCTCTCTAATCATCTTAGACACGGAGGAAGAGTAACAAGACCCACTCCCATTTGCGTCCAACCACCACTCTCGGCTAAGAAACCAATGGCGAGCCCGCCAAAACCAACCGTTGAGTAGCCGCCCAAAACCCACCGCAAACTACTCATCGACAGTGACTCTAAAGATTCCTTCGGGTCCGCAGAATTCTAAGGGCGGTAGTTTTTCCTATTTTTTTCTTTCTTTTTTCTTTTCTTTTATTTCCTTTGATTTTTAGTTATTTTTCTTTTTTCTCTATTACTTGACCATGCTTTAAGGATAATGCATCTCTCGAGCCTGTGGGAGCATTTTTCCAATTTTTGTAACATGTAATTATCTGCCTTGTATAGAAGTAATCAGGGTACCTTATTATTGCTTTAAAAATTCTGCTTAAAATTTTGCCTTATACAAATACAATTAAAAAAATTTAACTGTGAATTTTATTGAAACTGCCACGGCAGTAATATATTCTCCAGCCACCACAGCAGTTCACACCATTCACCACACTTGAATTCAGAAAGGTCTACTAGGCTTAGTACTTAGGATTAGACTATGAGCCTAAAATCACTTAAACACTTCTAGTCTTAGTTGATTTTAAAAGTTCTTTTCTTTCAAAAGCAATAAGGACTTAGGATTAGATTTTAAACTAGAGGTGCCTATCACTAGCTCTAGTTAGTTCATAGAGGTGCCTATGACTGGCTCTAGGACTTAGTTTTTCTCCCACTTACTAGAGGTGCCCGAAATTGGCTCTAGTAAGAAATAGCTAAATACTTGAGGTGCCCAAAACTAGCTCAAACAGTATAACTATATAGCAATATATAATTATACATCAATTTCAGGGGGAAAGAAGGAAAAAGAATTAAGAAAAATCTTAGTCGGAAGTCTTGAGCTAGAAAAAGGATTAGAACTTAGAAAATCAGCCTTGACATAGCTACGCACATACACACTAAGACTTATAGTCCAATTTCGAGGAACGCCTAAAACTTAAAAAAGACCGAGTCTAGAAAGGAACTTTGCAGCGGCAAGTAGGACGATATATTACTTTAAAATTCCAGACTTAAAAATTATCTTTTGCATTGCTTGAGTACAAGCAATAGTTCGAGTTTAGGGGTGTAATGAGCACTAATGTAACCCCTTTAGCTCGGCCTAGACGGAACTGACACTAATGGGTCATACGGGGAATATCAAACCAAACCCGCGAAGGTCCGATTCGATAAACAACCCTAAAAACTGATATATTTTTTTTCTAGATGCATACTTTTGTTCCTACGTGTCTTGGTCTCCTACAAATCATTAATGGAACAATTTAATCACAAACAAGCATTCGATTAAACACCTTAGTAAATTAAGAACTAAAACGTAAAACTTTTAAATTTTAAAGACAAAGTAGAAACTCGTTCCATCAAAGTTCAATTAAACATACAAATATCTCTCGGTAAATTTCAAATCAAACGGAGCATTCTAGCATCGTAATTTGCATGTTTCACCAATTTAGGGACCAAAATGTAAATCTTTCAAATTACAAGGACTTCATCCAAATTAAGTTAGTCATCTTGAAATTAAATCAACTTTATACATCCATATGAAATTTCAGCTCAAAATAATATCTATAGATACCATAATTGAACAAAGAAAGATATCTGGGATTAAAATGCAATTTCCATCAACTATCAATTTTCGGCAGCCAAAGGTTTCGAAACCTTTAATAAAGGTTTCGAAACTTCCCTGAAGGTTTCAAAACTTTTCGCGTCCAGAAACTTTCCAGAATCGAAATTACCCACAAGGTTTAGAAACCTTCCTGAAGGTTTCGAAACTGTTTGGCAAAGGTTTCAAAACCTTCCTTAAGGCTTCGAAACTTTGGGTCTGGAACCTAAAAATTTTGTCACACTAAGTGAATATTATCAACTCAAAACACAAGCATTAATCATCACCAACTATATGCATAAATCCTAAGAATAAATAACAACATAAAACACATGATTATCAATGTCAAGGACATCAAACAAACTATAGGCATGCTGCCTAGAACATGATTAAAATCATAACGTTCATGCAAGTACATGCTTCAAAAATCCAAACAATGCCATGATTCATCAATTAACAATCAAAGCAACATAGGTCTTATTACAATATAAACTAAAGCCAAAATTCATACTCCTTACATTGGTTGGGTTTACACATTGCCAATCCCCAACTTATTTGCCAAAACATACCAAAATTTTAGATAACCTTTCCCCCTTGGTTTCCTTGCTCCGAATGTAGTCCCGAGTGCCCTTACTTTTCTGTAAAGATGAAAAGGGAGCTTAAGCAGACATGCTTAGTGAGGAAGCTCTACATAAGGTCATCAATGCATAAAATAAAATCATTTTTAAATGTCATGTTTGCATCCTTTATGCTTAATTGAAATAAGTAAAACCAAATCATGCTCATCAACATTGTCAAATCATTTCATGTGTCATGCATAAGAATACCATTTCACTTCATGTATGCATATTGGCTTTCTAGTGATCACTTAATGTGAACTTAAAGTTCACCGAATATACGGATCCCTTTTTCCATAATTGGAGACTCTTGGTCTCAACATACATCGGTCGGACACATAGTCACCCTTGCATGCATGTTACCCCCACTACGCACGGTCGGACATAAAGTCACCCTTGTTTACGTATGGGTCAACTATATGCATGGTCGGACACAAAGCCACTCTTGTTTACATATAGGCAAGCTCTACACACACGGTCGGACACAAAGTCACTCTTGTTTATAGGCAAGCTCTACACGTACGGTCGGACACAAAGTCACCCTTGTTTACGTGTAGGCATCATCATTATTCTCTTTTATTTTTATAGTGCACTCAATCCTAATGACATGTCATTTGTATTCGAATCTACAGTTAGTGTCACTAAGCCAATATCATTTCCAATCATGCATGTTAACTTGCTGCTCATAATGCATTCATATCATGTTCATCATGTGAACCATAAATCATGCTCAACGGCTTATCAACATAGGGAAAATAATCTCATCATATTCCAATTCATTTTCAGCTCATAATGCATCCATAATGTGTTCAACAAATGAACCGAATGTCATGCACAATGGCACCATTAATTGTAAGGCAATTAACCACATATTATTCCTATTCATTTTCATATTTTCATAATCCATGGATGTCTTTATAAACCATGCACTTTCAGCAATTTAACACATGCATGCTTCATTTCAAAACCATAGTTATACATCTCTAAAATCTCATTAAATCATCATCATTAAAGCCATTACCGAAATTGTCGATACTTAAGAAAATGTATCAAAATCATTTAATTCACTTACTCTTGAACTATGGAAAGTTTTCACACTATTCCATAGTCCCCAAAACAGAACCGAACCAATGCGATTCACTTGTAACCCGAAATCACTCACCAACAAGCGAAACGAGCCTTCGCCTATACTTCGATGGCAACGCCAATGCACCAACCACTTAAGCTCCTTCTTGTACCTCTTCTACAACATTAAAAACAGAGCATATTAACATCACAACATGCTCAAAAAAGAAGCCACATCCGATCACCATAAAACTACCGAAAACTTAGCTGAAAAGACCGAAAACTAAGCCGAAACGCAACCGAACAACATCAGCCCAAAACCTAATGATTCTAACATCTAATCCACTTCAATTATGAACCAAAATCATATCTAAACCATCCTTATACCTCCAGCAACATTAGAACACCAAAAACAACCCCTAAAATAACCGAAAATCACCTTAAAACACTATCGATTATATTATTCTGAGATTAAATTAATATGCCATCAATTCAAGACTCAATTAATAATTTAATTGATATAATATCATAATTAATTCATCTAATTACAGCATTGAATGAGATCTAAAAAGATTTCATAAAAATATTCATAAAATCATTAGATCTAGCATTAAAAACATAAAATCAAGTTTTATTTAATGATTAGCAAGCTAATACTTGGGAATTTCAATAAAGAACCTTAGAAAAAGAGTTAAGATTCAGCAAAATTACCTTAGGGATTTGATCCACCAAAAGATGAGAAATCCTCTCCTTGATTTCTTGAAAACTGATGTTGATTTGTAAAAATTAATGAGTAGGCTCTGAAGAGAATGAAATGATGAACAAAATGCAATAAATCTTGTTGAAAAATATGAAGAAATCAGTAAGTAAGTGAAGAAAATTAATGAAGAAGATGGAGAGAAAATGATGAGAAAATAAGTGGTTATGGAAGAAAATAAAATTATCATCTTTTAATACTATTTATAAAAACAATTTTGGTGGATAAATCATTAATTAAAAATAAATTGGGTTTATGGCCCTCTAAGGATTCTAAGTATAGCTTGCTTTCCAATTTAGTCACTAAAAATAGCAATTTTTGAAAATCACACATTTAGTCCCCAAATCTTTTCCAAAATTACAATTTGATCACTAGTACATAATTAAGCTCAATTAAAAATCAATTTAAAGTTCAAATTACATTCTTTTAATATTAAAACATCATTTTAATATTCCTAAACTATCTCACAAAATTATTACTTGTCCGCCCAAAATATTATTATTTTATGTTTTCCCGGAATAACGAACCGAAGAACCAGATTCGACCCGAATCGAATTCTCCTAACTAATACCCAAAATTCTAACCCCAAAATCGGGATATTACAACTAAAAAATCCTTATTTTTCATATCATTTTCCACTCGTTTATTGCCAATAAAGACAGAATTAAATACGATAATAGATATTTCTGGTTATTTTCCATATTTTAGCATCCGATCACTAACTTTTTGAATTTATCTATTAATTGGCATAAAACATATACGTTTGATAGTTTTATTTCTTAAACAGAAAACTAGATCACAGAGACAGTCAAAGAAGAAAATAGATGTTGAATTGCAGATGAAGCATCTGCCACAGCAGCATTCTAAAGGTCATTGCAACAGCATAAAAGACAATAATTGATGCTCAACAGAAAGGGGAAAAGATACCAAACTCAACGGACAAAGAGCAAAAAAAAATAAAACTTAGTTAGGAGGTCAAGCCCGAATCAAAGCCAACTGCGGAAAGAAGAGATATTTTAGGAAATAAGATTAAATTAATATAGTTTAATTAGGAATTAGATTTCTTTCTCGTTTAAAACTTTTTCTTTGCATGAAAAGATCAACTTAGGACTTGGCCTATATAAGACATTTATTAGGTTTAGGTTTAGTATGGAGTCAAGATGGATTCTAACATTATTATACCTTTAGCCGCTGCCTCCATCATGTTCTAAATCTTTCGGAAGTTTAGATTGTCGGTAGAGTAGTCGGAGATGAAGGTTATGTTTCACAGTTTATTGTCTCTTGGTAGTTACTCTTCTTGCATATGAGCTCAAAAGATAAGTATGTGAGAAAAACTCATTTGGCTAGCATCGGGAGATGTAAGTTCACGAAACGAGAGAATACGGTCTTTGCTCATGGGCATTAACTAATAAGATGCGTGTGTTTGGTTATTGTTTGCCCTTGATTCACACCGAGAGGTATCATCAAGATATGGGTTTCAATAGTTCTCTTCGCTTAGGGATAAGAAAGAAGACATTCAAGGATGCTCTATCGAACAATAGAATTTTGAATTGTCGATAAGGCATAACCCCGCCTAGGCAGCTGCGGCGACCCTTAATGCGATCCGCCGAGGCGGTTGTTTAACTCATTGCATTAATAAGTGGTTACTTAACATAACTAGATTCTTCTCTATAAAGCACTCAATCTAGCCTCGCCTTTATCTTATTATTCTATTAATTAATTTTATGACTTTATAATTATCTTAGTCATAATTTAACCAAATCATTTACTTGTGTTTTTAGTTTTATTAGTGCAGTTATAAGAAGTAGCAAGGTTGACTCAGTCCTCGTGGGACCGACATCTTAAATACTATAATCTAACAAAGGTGGAATTAATAGGACTCCATAGCCTTCATCCATCATCTCCTTGCCTAAATGATGTGATGTTATTTCTTAACTTATCTGTCATATTTGTGTAACTAAAACGAGTCAAGAAACTATGACACAGTCTTGTCCACGAGTTTAAAGATCCAAGTTGGAGATTGTTGAGTCAAGATTTCGTCCTATCCCTTAGTGAATATAGGAAAAGTTTTAATTTAAGTACATCGGCAGAAACTCCCAGTAGCTTAAATGAATTACAGATTTCTAAAGAGGATTTTAGATGTTGCCGAGTATCTTCATTAGCCGAACCTCTAAATTAACCTAGAGTGTTGATCATGTTGAACATGACCGATTTTAACTCAAAATATTTTGCGTCTATGTTTGACATGACGACAACAGGCGTCAACCTATCCAAATCCTCCTCTAGATAGTCATGAACAATACATATACGTTCATGTCGAGGAAGGTTGTCTGTATCGAGAACTGTGAATGCGACCTAGTTGACTACCTCGACGACATTCATGCTAGCGTTTTTCCCCTGCTGGCCAGCTGCTTGATTCATCCTTTTGTGTAAACTTTTTCGAAGATTTCTTGTGGTTCTCTCGATTTCAGGATCAAAAGGATAAATGTCTGTTGACGGATTAGACCTGGTCATACAACAGAACAACCCAAATTATATTGAATAAAAACAAAAAGAAAAAAGAAAAAGAAAAAGGTGCAGAAGTAATATGCGGTTAGGTTGAATGCTAGTCCCTAACAACGACATCAAATTTGGTGTGAGCTTTGAAGTCTTATGCTTATGTACAAAGCTTTTACCTCTTGCCTTATTATAATGTTTTAGATATCGGTCCCACAGGGACTGGATCATCCTAGGTAGCACATTAATTATGCACTTAACAAAAAAGAACACAAGTAATTTAGATGGAGAATAATTAAAGCAAAAAGAAAAACTAAGTAAATAAAGTGAATCTCAATTATGCTCTTATTAATGCATTTGGTTGACTTGTCGCCTTGGCGGGTTGCACGAAGTATCGCCTTGACTGCCTCGACGGGGTTATGCCTTGTCGATAATGATGGAGGCTATGGAGTCCTATTAATTCCACCTTTGTCAGATTATAGTATTTAAGATGTCGGTCCCACGAGGACTGAGTCAACCTTGCTACTTCTTATAATTACACTAATGAAACTAAAAATACAAGTAAATGATTTGGTTGAATTATGACTAAGATAATTATAAAAGCATAAAATTAATTAACGGAATAATAAGATAAAGGCGAGGCTAGATTGAGTGCTTTGTAGAGAAGAATCCAATTATGTTAAGTATCCACTTATTAGTGCAATGTGTTTTGTAGATAATTATAAAAGCATAAAATTAATTAATGGAATAATAAGATAACGGACTGAGTCAACCTTGCCCACTTATTATGCACTTATCGAATTTCTATTGTATGAATATTTTTATTCGAATATTTATTATACAAATATATTTTATTCTAATATTTATTATTTGAATATTTATTATACGAATATTTTTATTTGAATTTTTATTATATAGATATTTTATTTATTAATTTAAAATATATTAATTTAAAAGTTTGATGACCTAATTGATGATTTTTTGAATTGGGTGGCCAAATAGGTATCTTTAATTAGTTGAGTGGCTACTAATATAATTTACCCTTTTTTAATATATTAACCTGTTGAACTGTTAACTTATTTTAATCTAACGGTCAAAAGAGATGGGTTTCCATCCAACGGCCATTATTGTTTGGCCGTGTTTTAGCCGTTATTTAACAGCTGGTTTTTAGACAAACCCTCTTAATATGCATCTTCTCTTCTCCCTTAAATTACAGTTGCTTATCTCAATAATAACTCCTGTTTTTTTTTTCTCCTAAATTGTTTGTCAAATCATCATTTTTATATTTTAAAAATTTGTACGAATAACGACAAAGATAAATAACGAACTAAGATATTATTTTTCGATGTTACATGAGGATGTCCTAATAAACAAAACATAATAGCCAACAACGGTATACTTAATGCACCAGCAATGCTCACCAACAGTGAACTTCCCTCACATTACTGCACTTGCTAAATGTGAGGGAAGATAAAAATAGAAACACAATGGTTCAACAAATGGTACAACTCTGATGCATGAATTCATGGATGTCTTCCACCAAAAGGATGCTTGTGTACGGGATGTCTCCATGAGAAAGAATGCATCAGATTCTTTATATATTTTTTACAAATTAAATAACCCTTTTCTCCATTAATGTCGAAAATCCGAGCAAGGACCGATTAAGTCCTGGCTCGGACAAGGGGTGATTGAGGTAAAGGGGAGTGTGGAGACATGATGCCTGTAGGGGACATGAAATCATCCATCCTCCGAGATAAGCTTCGAGATAAGCTGACTTTAAGGCTGCTGCGCCTGCACAGCTTGCGAGGAACAATGGACTCATTGTTCTTAAAGATAAAGGTTCTGATCCTGGATAAAGCTACTTCCATGGTGCTATCCTCCATGTTGGCAAAGCAAACCCTGAACCAACCAGGCTCATGGCAATGGAAAGACGAGCCAGGAGAAACATTGAGCTTAACTTCATTAATGATCACCCTCCACAGATCCATTTCACCTTCAAAAGTCTTGTCTTTAAGGAGCTTACGAAGATCCATCCATATAAACAACCCACCATTGCTCTTCAACGAACCGATACCGACTTGGGAAAGATTCCATGTGAAATAATTGTGCCTTTTGAACAACTGCTCTTTGCTCTCAACCACGAAATTTTCAACGAATTCGTCGTCATTTAACATCGTCGCGATCAAATGCTGTGTTTGCGAGGACACCAAGCCATAGCTAGACATTTTTCGAGCACAATTCACCACCGCATCGTTGTACGAGTATACGATGCCGACTCTGAAACCGGGGAATCCCATGTCTTTCGAAAGACTGTAAACAATGTGGATGAGGTCACGGTCGCATTCAACTTCCTCTATGATCTCGGAAACGCTAACGAACTCGGGGTCTTTGAAAACTGTGGCCGCGTAAATCTCGTCAGCAATAAGGTGGATGTTCTTCTCGTTTACGAACCTCACGATGTTCGTCAGTGTGTCTCGATCCATGATCGTTCCCAAAGGATTCGATGGATTTGTTATGAGCAATCCCTTGACTCTGATGTTATCTTCTTCTGCCTTTTCATATGCAGTTTCCAAGGCCTTCCTAGTGATTTGAAAATTGTTGGAACTCTCGCATGTCACTGGAACAAGTTCTACACCAGTTCTCCACCTCAAGTCACGATCGAATCTGTAAAAAATGATATAATTTTCTTTAGCACATATTTAACTCGATTCAAATATAAAAATTAATAACCATGAGTCTAGTCAGATTATCTACTCGAAATCTAATCCCAATACTGTGGTCTATGTGACTGCCTATTTCGTGCATCCAGCTATAAAGGATGAATGAAATGAAGATAACTTCTCAACTTTCTAGAGATAATTATTGACCCACTAAGGATGGTGAGCACTCACATTACAGAGATGGGCCATCGGCTTTAAAGGGTTGTAACATCAAAATAAGGAGACAAAGTTGCTTTCATGATTCCCATCACTGAAAGATGCACAGAAAACTGGGATATGTCGAGAACTTTTATTTTCGTGGAAAGTGGCGAATTACCCGATTTTTTTACTATCAATTATTAATTCATGATTAATCAAATCATTTTTTAAAAAAAAATTATAACTTAATTATTTTAATTTTTTATTTTTTATTTTTAACGTAAAAATCTATTTTTTTATTTTATTAAAAATTTTAATATACTATCTCGTTAGATTAACTGATTATTATTTAAATTATTTAAATTTTCATCCTCTTTGAACTAATACCAGGCGGCGACGTTGTCACATTTGACTTTACTGCCAAGCTGACTAAATTAATCTATTTTCGTTAAACGAATCTTAGTCATAATTTAATAGTAGTTAATTAGCAATTAGTGTGGGTTGGTTTGCGGACAAAAGGTCAATGATGTTCACTAGAAGTACGAAGAAAAAAAAGCATAATATTCGTGGCAGAAATTCGAGTTTAAATAAAAATATGAATTATATATATTTTAAATTAAAAAAATATAAATTATAATCGTCTTAACGCTATTAAAAATCTCGGATATATAGATGTAGGAAGAAAATTACCCCGGATAATAAGGAGTAGGAACCAGTAAAGCTTCACCAGGATCCGCCAAGCAAAATGCCACCATTTCATGAGCTCCTGTTGCTCCACCACTCATAACAATACGATCTGGGTCAAACTTCACTCGATCTCCCCTCACTTTCGCCATGAACTTTGCAACAGCCTGTTGTTAACAAAAAAAAAAACATACACAAGTTCGATTAATGAGGTGTTAATTAGTTAATCAACATGTAATGAAATATCAGCAAGAAACTGTGTAATTTGTACACCATATGTACCTGTCTGAACTCAGGCATCCCATGATAATCTTGGAAAAGTGCTGTCTCTTTGAATTTTCCCACACCTTCTGGAGTGCAAAGGGAGGCCTCTGGGTGTTCCATTAGCCATTTTTTAATGAATTCAAAGCAAAGCTGGATAACATAAAGGATCATCAGTTTCTAGCAGAGATTCCCATGACAGAAAAGCTAAAAGTAGTAGGAAAATTCATTCCATGGAGGTTTCTAAAGTTACCTGATTCTCAGCTAGACCCATTTGAATGACACCATCAGGCCTGTCAGTAGAGTGAAATGGATTGGTCTCATATGCCTTCCATCCATCAAAATAAGGTGAGTTTTCACCATGGCCATTTCCAGTAGCAATCTTAGACATGGAAACCATTTTTTTCTGAACAGATCAAGTTTTGCAGGAAAAGAAAAAGTACTTACAGGTGAGAAAGAATGGGAAAATAGCTTTGGGTTGAGAAAGAAACTGATTAGTTTAATGGGTCGGGAGTGTTGGAAATCTGGTTTGTCGATGTGGGATGAAGTTCAGCTTATATATAGAGGTTGGTGGTATACGTGTATAAAGCCTGTGGTGGATGGGGTCTACACGAGAAAAAAGTGGAATGTTCCTTGAAGAACACATATGTTTAACAAGGTTTTGGTACTCATTTTAACAGTAAATTTGTCATTGAAATTTAGGCAAATTGAATTTAAAATTCCAATTTGGATACCTCCTCTTTACAACAAAGAGATGAACATCACAGCATAATGGATGACAGATGGACCCAAGGTCATGTACCATTAGTATATTTTTGAAGATTCGATCATGACCCTCCAATTAATAAAAATATTGTTAGAGATCTTATAACTTTAGCATCATATCTAAATTTGATAGTTTTATTAACCTTTGAAAAAGTTCAGAAGATCAACTTAGCAAGTATTTTGGTAGAAAAGTAAATTATATTTATTATAAGAGATATGAGTTTAAATTATTTTGTTTATTAAGTATATATATTGTCAAAAATTTAAAAATATATACAAATAAATATTATTTTATAATTATTTTTAAATAATTTTAAAATATTAAAAGATAATTCAATTAGATTAATTTTTTTATTCATAAAATATAATTTTATTAAAAAGATAATCGAATAATAAAATATTATATACGAAATAATCGTATATTAATGCTTTTATTATAATTAAAATTTTAATAATGTTTTTGAATATCGGTATACTCGAGGTGTATTAGTAACATTGTCCTATTGTCTGATGAAAATATTTTTGTTTGATATGTAAAGGTGGTGTATTAGTAGGGACCGGCGCATGGATTTTATTTACTCGTATTGGGTAACGATACGTTGGGTGTATATATTAGTACGATCTTTAAAACGATAGTTAAGCATAGGTACTCGAGGAATATCAATACTTTAGAGAGACGTATTGTACCCATTAGCTAAGTACTCGTTAGGTAATCTATTTAAAGAATTTTAGTTCGTATTTAGAGTTTTATAATTTGAGGTAAAAACCCAATGAGTCTATTAAAGTATAAAATGAATTATAAAATTTCAAACCTTGTAGGTGTAATAATAGACTAATAACTTGATAAATATTGGGTGAACTGCTTGTGTTAGTAACTCATAGGTATATAAAATAAATGATGTATTGACAAGGTAAAGTAAAATATTTGAGATTAATTATATACTTTTTTATAATATCTTAATAATTCGGTGATATAAGATAGATGATGTGTTGATGATTAGTAATAATAGAAGATCATTGAGATCGTGTTGCTTGATAGATAATAAATTGATTGAGTCTTTTTGATTGATGAAATCTGGACATAAGTGAAATAGTATTGCAGAACCATAATTTAAGATACTGAATGAAGGTTATTAATGTTATGTGACCCAAAACTCGTTCGATGATACTCAAAAAAAAAAAATTCTTAGTATGTATATATGTTCTAATGCTATGTAACCCAATCTCACCTAGGATTTATGTTACAATGTTATGTGACCAGACTTCAACTGGATTGTATGTAAAAATGCTTTTTGACCTGACCTTTCTTCAAAGTTTTTATTATCGATATGCATTTTTGCTTGAATAATCTGATAAAATCTCAAGCATAGTTGGACCTTTAGTACCATGTATGATATTTTGCTTGATGTGAACATGTATTGAGTTGACTATTGATAGCATTTTTAACATTAAAACACTTACTGAATTTGTATGAAACATTTTTTTAATATAATATTAACTATCAATTGATTTAATAAAATAAGATATTATTTTTTAAAAATATATAATAAAACTTAAGTAAAATCATATATTTAAATTTAAACACTAAAAATTAAATAAATCAAAATTATATCATATTCTATTTTTTATAATATTCAATTTAAATTAATTAATTAAAAAAATAATATTATACATTTCATACGGAACATTTAGACTGTATTGCATAGGAATAGTTTAATTTTCTTAGACATGATTATTAAATATAATAATAGTTTTGCTTATTCATTATTTTATATACATTTATTATGTTTTTTTCGTATAATAATTGACTTATTTGCTGTGGATGTAATCGTACCTTTTTCTTTTCAGGCCAACCAGCATTTTCCTTAATAAATATTTCAGAAAAAAAATATATATTTCAGTCCCTAAAATTGTCCTTTTTTAGTCAATTATTTGTGCAAAAATATAAAGTGATTACTCTTATTTATTTGGATTCTGAACTCTGCCCAAAACCTATGAAAAAGATCTGTCCCTGCCACTCACACGTTACCGTGTGTACGTCCACTGACATTACGCACTTGCAATGTCTCAAAGTATGCTTAACCCACTCAGAAACATAATTTATATCTTTCACATGACGTTTACCATTTTATTTTCGAGTAACGGTATTTGTAGCACGAATCATTTAATTTTAATAATTGAAATAACGATCATTATTTTTAGAGTCACAAATTCGAGTATTAGTAATATTATTATAATAATTGAACGATTAATGTTTAATGATTAAAATTTGAGGGTATATTTTAAAATAAATACTATTGTAACCACCGTAACTAAATAAAAAAAATATATTACCCTATAATTGTATGATCTAAATTAATTAATTAAATAATAAGTTAAATGAAAGAATTTGAATTAATATAAAAAATAATATAATTAGATTTAGTTGAGGCTCGAAGTTCATTAAGATTGGTTCAGGGTTGATTTAGATTCGTCAAATTCGATTTAGTTTGATTTAAAATTTAAAAAAAAAAATTATTGTGATTTTTGATAAAAGATGTGGTCTCGTTAAAAAATTTTCATAACCAACAATTAAATAAACTTTAATGTTGGAAAAAGAGGAGGAAAAGTTTTAACAGTATTTTAGTTAATTTATTTTTAGTGCATTTTCCCTTGAATTATTTTATTGATTTTTATTTGTTAAAAATTTACTTTTTGTGCATACGAACCATATATATAATTATTTTGAGCTTACTTACAAATTTTTTGAGCAAAATTTGAATTGATTCGACTCGTTAAATTCTCAAACTAAGTTTAATCTCGAAATAAATTTATTTAAATTAAATTTTAATCAAATCAAATTTAAATAACTTACGAACCACTGAGATTTATGAGCCTAATCAGAGGTATATAGGAAGTTGATGGCAATTACTCTCCTAACTTTAACGTTTTAATGCATTTTATGTCGTTTGTAATTTTAAAATCATTGCAATCAATCTAGTTTATCATTTTTAGGATATTGATAGTTAAAATTTATGAAATTAATTCTTTAGTTTTTGAATTTAGTTATTTTAAGATTTATTTTTTTGAAAAATAAATCAATTTATTTCTTATTATTCAATCCTATTTCCGTGACAACTATCGTGTAATACTAATACATAAACTGAAATATCATACTAAAATTAATGTAGTACTAAAATAAAACAACACGAAAAGCTGAATCGCACCGTCCCATGTGATTTGTAATCTAGTTTATGATTTTTAAGATATTGATACCTAAAATTCATGAACTTAATTCTTTATTCTTTATTTTATTATTTTTAATATTTTTTAATTTTAGAATCATTAAATAAATGTATACTTTATTTTTAGAAATTTTATGATTTAGTTATTTTATTTTTAAAAATTAATTAATTAATTAATTAATTTCTCATTATTCATTCTTAATTCTATTATTCTGTACCTGTTTTTAAGAATATTTGTAAAAAATTATTATTTAAAGTCAGAACCAGATGTTACAGATTTCATTGACACCGTAAAAAATATACTATTATAAAAAATAAATTCGTATTATTACTATATTAAGAATTGTTTTTTTATTACAATATTCGTGTGAAATCTCCCTACTAGCATGTGATACTACTCCTACTTGCATATATACGAAAATAAAACATCACGAAAAGCTTCATCGAACCGTCCCATGTGATTTATGCTCTTGGTTTCAAACCCTACCCTTTGATATTTTCCCTTCGGAAATTCCCCTTCCCTTCCGTCCATTTTTCATATGATAAGCATGGTGCCATGGGGCATGGACCAGCCATTTATTTCCAAATTTGCCATCATTTTTAAGTGATTAAATTAATGATGAGATTAGGGTTAGGCGAGTGGACACTTGTGATGTTTGCAGTGAGCAATACCGACTCAAGGAACCGACACTTAAAGAAGTGGGGATGGCAAAGGGAGTAAAGAGCGACCGACAGCAGTCAGACAGTTTAGGTGAGGAGTTGAAACAGCAGACGAGACAGGGGGGGGTATATAAAATAACCGCAGGATAAAAAACGACTAAAAAATAATTGTATAAATTTTTTTTATAAAATTTATAATAATTTTAGTATAATTATTTTGTATATATTAAATTTTTAAGAGAAATTCGATATATATTAATTTTTATATATTTTTTAAAAATTTGATATATATCGAAAATTTTATATATTTTAAGAAATTAGATATATATTAATTTTTTATAATTTTGTAATAAAAAATTTGATATATATTAAAAATTTTATATCAAATTCTTATAATTTTTGTAAGAAATTCGATATAATCATTTTTTAACCATATCACTTTTTAGAATTACCCCAGAATAGCCATGAGCAAATATAAAATTTTATGTTAAGAGGTAACTATAAATTTTGAAGAGATAAATTTATAAAATTTTATAAAAATAAAAATAGTTTTTTTAATAAAATGATATATAATTTTTATTTTTTTTAAAATCATATAAAAATTTGAACTTTTTATAGGATAACCATCTCTTCTACCCCTTTGTATATCCATGTCTATGAGTCGCTTTATGTCAACACCTTTGAGAGTCTGAATCATATTCAGTATCCTGTCACCATCTGCTTGTCTGCTACATGTAATAATTCATCCCTTTTACTATTGTTTATAAACGCAATATTTCTCAGAAGCTGCAACCCCTGGAGAGGCAGCAGCAGCAAGCAAGCAGGCTATGGAATCAATTGGCTTTTTTATATATAAATGACATTTCTTGTTTGTCCAGTTGGAATGCATAAAACTAGGATAATCTTGTATCGTCATCAAGATTTTCCGACATTGCTTTGCTTGGTTAATATTTTTTTTCTGTCTGTTGGGTCCCTTCCTACACTTTTGACTGCAAAAATTTCCTCTCATTTTCTTCCTTTCTAACCTAATCCTCGTGGTTTTGATTTTGATTTCAAAGACTTGAATGCTGGAGTCTTAAAGCTCAAAGAAAATACGAGTTAGATTCAGACTGTCAATTTTATCCAACGCTGCCCATGGAAGTCAGATACAGTAATAATAATTATTGTATTTAATTAATTTTGTAATAGTAAGTATAACTATTAAATATATTAAATAAAATAATATTGAAATTTAATATTTAAAATAAAAATTCATATTATAAAATAATATTAAATATAATAATTACTAATATATTAAATTCATGTTTAATTATATTATAACAATATAAAAATAAATAGTTTAGAGGCTGAATTTTATATTTAAATCAAAATTTTATGTTTATTATTTAAAAATATTTAAACCTTATATTTTAGACATAAAAATTTAATAAAGAATTATCATGATTTTGATAACTTTTTATTTAGGTTAATTTATTTTATATATAATAGTGCTAATAAATTTTATTAGAACGAATTTAAATATCTTTTACTTTTATTTATTTTTTACTTTATAAAATTTATGTTTAAAATAAATATTTTAGCTTTTTAAAATTATTTTTTACATCAATGTGAAACACTAAAATTTGTAATTAATTTTACAAAATCACTTTCTAACAATTCTTTTAAAAATATTTTTCAAAAGTAATACCAAAATAACTTATAATCAATGGTGTCTCATAATTAATCCAATATATGGACCCACTCATGAATAATATAATCACATAAATAATATACACCCAAAATAATTCAAAACAAAATTGATTGAATCCAAAATATACAACTCAAAACAACTTACATTTTAAAATTCTAATCAATAAAAAAATCAGATTAATCAACCAAATCCCCAATGGATATACTACACAAACTTTAAAATTAAAATGCATAGAAATAATGAAGTTATATTGCCCAATTGATATATTCTTCTTGTTGGATTATCCAAGGAACAACATGACAGAATCAAAACAAGATATAGATGTAGTAGGTGGCTAAGCTTCTAACTAGGTTTCACTCTTGGTCAGCCTGGTAAGGGGGAGTGGGGCGGTGGTGCTGGTGGTGGGTCTTGCTCCGGAGATAATGGTCAGAGGACTGATGAGATGACAAATTTGAACCCTTCAATGGTTTCCCATTCCACCCTTTTTTTAAGTCAAAACCTTTGATTCCTCGTGTGAGTTGGCTCTCAAAAGTCTCATCTGCTACACCAACACACTGTCTATTTGAAAAAAACATGTCATAAAACAGTATGGCCAAAGCCATACTCTTTGAAATGGTCCAACCGTGATTCTAGGGTTTTTTCTGGGTTTATTGTAGTGGATACAGCTCAAGAACATCAGAAATCATAAATAAAACGAAAGTTATGCCTGAACATATCATCAGAAAAAATGTGTTAATTGCCAATGGTAAGAAAAAAATTCTAAAATTGATCCATTTAAAAAGTTTTCGTGTTGGAATGGTGAGTTTACATAGAGCAAATTATCATGTGAAATTCATGGTTTTTATGTATTTGATTGTTTCATGTGGAAACTGAGAAAGATTGAAAATTCAAATAGAGAAACAGGAGACTTTGCACACGTGAGGGCAGCAAAGTAGGAATTGAACAATGTGAAGCTGGGAAACTGTTCGAACATAAACTTTTAAGAATAGAGTTATACTCCAAATTTGTACACGTGAGGGCAGAAAACTGAGAATTGAACAATGTTGTCTGTTCCAACTTCCAAGTTTTGAGTCTTTGACAAACTTTCATAAACCAATGTCTGGTTTCGAAACAGTAGCCCATCGGAACTTCCCATTTTCTTCCAGGTGAAATTTTGAGAACTCAAAATACAGTGAGTTTGTCTGACAGTAAAACGATAAAATTTTACTTCAACAAGGCTGCCATGGTTAAACCAAACATTCTCTCTTTTGTTCTGCCAGAAAAATAGCATTAATCTAAATATTCTCAAATGCTTAAATGGGGCATGATATAAACATTAATACGTGAGGCCCAATGGACTGAGTAGACAATACTTTGCAAATTGGCGTGGAGGGTTAAAGAAAATAAAGATCTAATTAACAAAGGTTGGTCCAAGTGATAAGTAATTTGGTTCCGCTTAAACAAGTCTTAGTGTGACACCCCTGCCCTGGGTTAGGAGACGAGAACATCGACCAGACTTACAAACTCGAACTAAATCGAACATTGTATTTGTTTTTGTGATATTTCAAGTCAAACACATGTTGTACCAATCAAATTCGAGGCCAATTTAAAATTTTTTTCCAAATACAATTTACTCATTAATCAAACTTGAACTTATATTATTTTTCATTTGTAATTCACCAAATACTCAATCTTCTTATCTAATTTATAAGTCACTTATTAATCTATCTTGTACTTGATCTAAGATTAGGTCCCATTCTGAACTTTAAACCAACATAAGGAACCACTAGATAGAAATGTGGAACCTCCAAACTTCAGCCTCAATGATTTGAACCATTAGGACCAGAGGTATCGATACACTGATGGAACAATATCAAAACTGATGGTATCGAAACACTCCCTCATTGTTTCGATACGTTGATTCATTGAATTAAGACCAAGATGACCTACTTGTATCTGTACCCAACCATGTTCTGATAGACCCCCAAAGGGGTATCGAACTCAAAAGTTACTGAAGAATTTGGTATCGATACACCCAACAAGGGGTATCAATCCAATTTGCTACTGGAATTCTAAGCTCTAAAACAAAGGCTAGGCGTTCCAATACGCCTATCCTTCATGCTTAGGATTTTCAAGAGGGTATCGATACGTATGAGAATGGTATCGATATCCCTACCCGAGTATACAGGTTCTAAACATTTCACTTACCTAAACTCTATCCAAAGGTCACCTATATGACCTCAAACCATTCTTATACTTAAAGGAACATTTCTAGCATGTTTAAACCTCCATAGTAAGTATACTAATTCTCTTTTCATTTAGCCAATCCTAATTATTTTAGGACATCCTTAACTAGCATATCATTCTCTTTACAATCATTCAAGTTCATCTTTCAAGCTAACACTTATACTATTCTATATTATTTGTCCAAATCATCATCTAAGTTCATGTTCATGTCAATCCATTTCACTTTCACTATGGTTACTAGTGCAACCACATCTTAGCGTTAAGGTCTACATCTCAACCACTTAGTACAACACTTGCATGCCAATGACACCAAATTCAACGTAGTTAGCTCATTAACTTACATACCAATTACACAAAATAAAGACCAACATGTATATGAAATTCATAGACCTAGTCCTCGAAATGCAAATGCTAGTATAAACACACTTGTCCTTAAAGCTTACATACCAAATGCTCAAATAGAAATATGTACAAATCATAGCTAAATCTCATAATGCATAAAACTAGCCAAAATATGATCACTGTGCCACCATAATCTAGAAGTTACAAAAGATACGAAATACCATATTTGTCTTGCTTGGTGTCCTTACTCTCGATCGATCTCAATCTAACTCCTTGGCTCGATAACCTATTGTTTTGTGAAGGAAGAAAACAAACGGTGGTAAGTACGTTTTAGATACTTAGTGAGACAGCCCGATGTCTAACCATTTTTAGACATTATTCATATAACAAGGATACATGCTCCAATTAAGCAATAGACCAAGTTCATAACAAACAATATAATCAATTATGCAAATTTTATCATTCACTAATTCCATGCTTATCATGCTTATCATACCTCTAGCATACAAACAAATTCACATTCTATATGCTTATGCACTAGCTAGCATATATTAGATGCATATGATTCACAAGTCAATTTTCATTTTTTAAAGCTTTCATAAGCAAGGTCATATTCAAACTTTCATAAGCAAAGTTATATTCAAAGCTTTCCTAAGCAAGGTTATATTTAAACTTCCATAAGCAAAATCATATTCAAAACTTTCATAATCAAATTCATGTTCAAAGGCTACTTATAGCCATTTGTTCATTCCAAATGCTCAATAGCAAGTTTATATCCAAATGCTACTTATAGCAACAATTCCATTCAAATGCTCTATTAGCAAATGTATGTCTAAGTTCAAATGCTTTACAAGCAAATGCATATGCCAATGGTTTTTACATCTTAAGCTTTAACTTTCAAATTAGTTATATATGATGTCTTGGTATAGTTAGACCAGATAATCGAGTCAACAAAAGTACCACGAAGGCACTAACAAAAGATACCCAACGTATCTAACAAATAGTGACTAACCACCAATCAAAGGTACCCAAAGTACAGAATAAAAGTACCGAAGTACTAGACAAAAGTATAGAAGTACTGGGCAAAAGTACCAAAGTACTAACAAATGAGCTCAAACCCTAGGCATGTCGTACTACTTATGACCAACTATCGACCAAGGCTCAATAAGATTTTCAATATTCGTTTAATCATATTTCAATTTGTATTAACCAAGTTCCTTATCAAAAAAATATATGTCCATAACATGCTATCAACAAAAGTATTTATTTCATGTTATCAACAAAAGCATATATCTCAAGCTACCAATAAAGCATTTATTTTATGCTATCAAACAAAACATGCATATCATATTATCAAATAAATGTTCATATCATCATATACATGCTTCATGTATGATTCACATATCTGACATCCCGTAGCCGCATGCTATAATTTACCTCGGCATTTCTGAGCTACGCACATGTACTAAGCTAATTCTAGTAATCTAGCAATCAATTCATATCATCACACAAGTTATTGAATCATTTAGCCTCCTTCCCTTTTTATTAAATATAATATTGGTCCAATTACATGACAAATCAAATAACAAAAGGGGTGGTTAGGACCTAGGTCCTAACTCAAAAGTTTGCCACACTCACAAATTTTCCAAGCAAATCAAGGGTTGTAGATGGTGATCCCTTTGTCCTTTTTCCTTACAAGCTCTTGTCTTTTATCTGTTGGTACTGTGGGCATACCCCATGGCGTAGTAGAACAAAATTACGATGATCTTTTCAGTGATCCATGTAAGTTTAATCCAAAATCGAGAGGAAGAGATACGATGACTTATATTGAGTTCCTTGATAAGTAGTAAAAACAACAACTGGATCTGCTACAATCACGATCGTTCGACGATCCAAATCTTTAGCCTCCACGAATATCGTCTCGTCTTCTACTCAGTTTACCCGGTTGAAAGAGCAAATCTCAAAAATCTATTTTTCGTGATTCTAGAGTTTAAGAATTCAAAATTCTCTGTTGTAGCTGCTTGACCCAAAGATCCTTTATATATATATGTGAAACCCTAGGTATAAGAGTTTTATTCCGAATTTGTTTAGGAAATAATTACTTTAATTATTTCCTATTTCCTTAAATTTTAGAATCTATATTTAATTTTAATTTAAAAAGGAATATAATTACTTTAATTATATGTCCTTTGTTTAAAATTTGGGATTAAATATAACAACTTATACATATATATTTTTGCTCCTTTTTAACCATTAGGTGTGACCCTGTAGGCTCATTGTAACGTTAGTAATAATATTAGAACAATTCTAATATTACAAACAATGAGTGACATCTAGAAATATATCATTGTCATCTAAGTTACAAGAGATCATGATTCGATGTATCATGTCCGTGACCAACTCTTTTAATGTATTATATTTTTTGTCCTTTTATATCTTTAATAAGCACAAGTCTTGGAATAGTCACACTTGTATAGCCTATTTTAATATTTCTTGATGTCTAGAATGGACTATTTTTAATGAATAATTTGTGATATCTCATATCAACGTATTCAAGTATGGCCATGCATTTCTAGTCTCACTCAATCAAGTGGCCTTTGATATATTTTCCTATTATCTAGGAAGGACAAATCCTATCTTGATCATTCACATCTCACTACATACATTATAATATGTCCAATGTTAATTTTTATAGTGTAACTAATTACGACACACGTTTAACTGCATCAAAACATAAAACAACATATGTTGACATAGTAATAATCTCAAGTCTAAGGATCATATATATAGTTGTCACTATGAGTAATATCGTGATCGTCACATAATAATCCAAAATGTTTTTAATTAAGAAAAAAATAATTTGGAAGGTGGTTTGAAATATTAAAAATATGTTTCAAAATTAAAATAAAATAATTTGGATTTTATAATGATTTTTAATTATGCTTAATTATGCATAAATGACCAATTTGTAATTTTTGGAAAATTGGGGGAATTAATTTGGATTTTCGAAAATTATGTTATTTTAGTGACTAAATTGAAAAGCAAGCTAAACTTAGAATCCTTAGAGGGCCATAAACCCATTTTTAATTTTTAATAATGATTTATTCATCAAAAAGTGTTTTTAATGACTTTAATTGGATTTTTAATCATTTTTCTCAAAAACCACTTTTCTCTCATCTTTTTCTCTCATTTTCTCTACACTTTCTCTTCATCTTTTCTCTTTAATTCCTTGCTGATTTTTGCATATTTTTCCACAAAGATTACATCACTTGCATCATCTTTCCATCCTTTACAAAATCTAAGCATCAATTTCATCAAATCTACATCAAATTGAAAGGAATCAAGAAGGGGAAAATTACATATTTTTGGTGAATAGATCTTGAAGGTAATTTTCTGGATTTTTATTCTTTTCTAAGGTTCTTTATTGAAATTCCCAAGTATTAGCTTGCTAATCTTTGAATAAAAACTTGATTCTATGTTTTTAATGTTAGATCTAGTGATTTTGTGATGTTTTTGTGAAATCTTTTTGGATCTCATTTAATGCTGGAAATTAGATAAGTCTTTTTGGAGGTATAAGGATGGTTTGGATGTGTTTTTGGATCATAATTGAGGTGGATTAGATGTTAGATTCGTTAGGTTTTGGGTTAATGTTGTTCGGATGCGTTTCGGCTTAGTTTTCGGTCTTTTCGGCTAAGTTTTTGGTAGTTTAATGGTGATCGGATATGGCTGTTGGTTTGAGCATGTTATGATGTGAGAATACTCTGTTTTTAATGTTGTAGAAGAGGTACAAGAAGAAGCTTGATTGCTGGTGCATTGGTGCGATCATCGGATAGCGGCGAAAGCTCGTTTCGCTTGTTGGTGAGTGTTTTCGGACTTTAAGCGAACCGCGTTTGGTACGGTTCAGTTTGGGGGACTATGGAAGAGTGTGAAAACCTTCCATAGTTTAAGAGTAAGTAAAGTAATTGTTTTTGATAATCCGATATAAGTTTCGGCTACATTTGATAAAGACATTATGTTGATAATGCATGAGATTTATGGAAATGCATGAGCATGATTTGAAATGGTGCATACATGAGAATTACTTGCTGAAATGCATAGCTTATTTATCATCCATGATTATGAAAAATTATGAGAAATGATTTGGGATACAATATGGTTATTTGCCTATTATATGATGGTGCCTTTGGGCATGGCTTTTGGTTCATTTGTTGAACATATTATGCATGCATTATGAGCAGCAAGTTATATGATTCGAAATAAAATATGGTTAATTGCCTTATACATGATGGTGCCTTTGGGCAAGGCTTTCGTTCATTTGTTGAACATATTATGCATGCATTATGAGCAACAAGTTATCATGCATATTTGATTATGATATTGGCTTAGTGACACTAACTTTAGATTCGAATACGAATGACATGTCATTAGGATTGTCTTAAGTGCACTATAAACAAAATTGAGAATACAGAATATTGCCTACACGTAAACAAGGGTAACTTTGTGTTCAATCGTGCGTGGTAGAGTCGCCTACACGTAAACAAGGGTGACTTTGTGTCCAACCGTGCGTGGTAGAGCTTGTCTATATGTAAACAAGGGTGACTTTGTGTCCAACCGTGCATATAGTTGACCCATACGTAAACAAGGGTGACTTTGTGTCTAACCGTGCGTAGTGGGGGATAACATGTATACAAGGGTGACTAAGTGTCCGACCGATGCATGTTGAGACCAAGAGTCTCCGGTTATGAGAAAATGGATCCGTGTATTCGATGAACTCAAGTTTCACATTAAGTGGTCACTAGAAAGCCAATATACATACATGAATTTGAAATGGACATTGTACATCATTTATAAATTGTTTTGATAAGATTATGTGAACTCAAGGATGTATATGATTTAAAGAACATGAGCATGAAATGTTAGCATGCATTATTTAACAATGTATTACAAACTATGTTTTCATCATGATTTTAAATAGATGCATTGATGATTTGTGTAGAGCTTCCTCACTAAGCATGTTTGCTTAAGCTCTCTTTTCATCCATGTAGAGAAATAAAGGCACTTGGAGCTTCGTTCGAGGCAAGGAAACCAAGGGGAAGAATCACTTTGAATTTGATATGTTTTTGGCAAACAAATTGGACAAGGCAATGTGTAACCCAACCTATGTGAGGAGTGTGTACTTAGGCTTTGGTTTATGTTATAATAAGACCATTATTGTTTGATTGTTAATTATTGAACTTTGGAATTGTTTGGATTGTTGAAGCATGTACTAGCATGATTGATATGTTGTTAATCATTTCCTAGGGAGCATGCCTATAATTTGATGGATGTCCGTGTCGTTGTTGATTATGTGCGATATGTTACTAAATATGCCTAGGATTGATGCATTTAGTGGATCTAATTAATGGTTGAGTATGGAGTATTTAGAATGCATTTAGTGTAACGAAACTTTTGGTTTCAGACCCAAAGTTTCGAAACCTTTGATCACCAAGAATTGAAAATTGCTAGAAATTAAACTTTAGTCCTAGATATCTTCCTTTGTTCGATTAAGGTGCTTACCGATGTTATTTTGAGCTGAAATTTTGCATGCAAGTATAAAGTTGATTTAATTTCAAGATGGTAATCCTAATTTGTATGAAGTCCTTGTATTTTGGAAGATTTACATTTTGGTCCCTAAATTAGAAGAACATGTAATTGATGATATTAGAATGATCCGTTTGAGTTGAAATTTGCTGTGAGGAACTCTTGTATGTTTAATTGAACTTTGATGAAGAGAATTTATATTTTGTTAATAGGATTTAAAAGTTTTACGTTTTAGTCCTTAATCTATGTTAGTGCTTAATCGGATGGTTGTTTTTAATTAATGTGTTACCGGCAATGCTTTGTATAAGACCTTGTCACGTAGGAATAAGATTGTGCATGTAGTAAGATAAAACAAAAAAAAAATAAAGCAGTTTTAGGGTTGTTCATCGAATCAAACCTTCGCGGGTTTGGTTTGATATTCCCCGTATAACCCGTTAGTGCCGGTTCCGTCTAGGCTGGGCTAAGGGTGTTACATTTGGTGGTATCAGAGCCAGGTTTGAAAAGTGTGTTGTAAGGTTTGAAAAAAATATGTTGTTGATTTGTAAAGTGTGTAGTTGGTTAGTTAAAGCATGTATAGGATTGCTAAGTTATGTGCTTAAATGTGCGATTGATCATGATATGTGTGATTGAGCATGATATGTTGTTGGAGTGTGAAAATCTATTCGTGATGATTGTACTTTGCGTAATGATGGTTAAACTAAGGTTATCTATTACACATTGCCAATGCCAAAATATTTTCAGATGCTCTCAGTTTTCCCTTGGATCTTGCCCGAATGTAAGTTTGTTTTATTTGAACATTATGTTTTAAACTGCATGTTTAAAGTTTTTGAATATGTTTCTAAGACGTAAGTCACTAGATACTGTTGGTATGAACTTTGATGGTCAAGATTGAAGATGAAACGACTGCTAGGGAAGAGTAAATTCTTCCTCCTCTGTAAGCGTGCCTTCGGTTAGGCCGGAAGGTTAGTTTGTGGTGTTGCACCGTTCTTTTGGGTGTGTTTTGGACTGCTGAAGCTGGTACAACAGTTGCTAATCTAACTAAGGAGTGGTTAACAAGTTGGTAGTTGAAGTTGTTGGAATTGAGGATGTTATTTGTGAGTGTGAACAATAATCATGCATAGAATAAGAGCACATATATGTATATATCTATAGATAATGTAGGACATGCATGTATTCTTGAGCATGACATTAGAAATTGCATTTATATGCACATGCATTTGCATAGGCATTTATGAGGGCATACAAGAAATCATGCATACATTTATTCACACTTACGAGTAGCTCCTTGAGGGTGTAAGTGGAGTGTGGTTGGTTCTTTTAAGGTGAAAGTATGGAAAAAAAAGAAGAGGTTGAAAGAACTTTCTTGTGGTGTTAAGTTGAATGTGTAGTTGGCAAGCTATCCTTTTGGTTAAGGAATGGTCATGGATGAACAATGAGTGGTTGGTCTCGGAGTTGTGAATGTTTGAAACCAAGGTAAGTACATTGAGTTATGGTTAGTTTGAATTGGTCATTACTAAAGGAAGGGCTGAGTTTTGCGGATTCTTTCTAGTTAAGATCTGGAGGTTGTAACAAGGTTACAGCATGTTTTATAGAGTAAGGCGGGTTGGTGTTTTTCTGAGTGATGTAAAACTATTTTGTGGAAATTACATGAAATTCTTTGTAGTGTGGTTAGTGTGTAGTTGGATCGGAGGTTGTGACCAATCTGGTATGGTCATGATGAAAGTAAAATATAAGATACATATTGGTATGAGAGTTGTGAAATCGGGGGTTTGAATCATAGATTGTTGTGACCTTGAGAGGTTTGGTGGTGCTATAAAGGAGGAAAGTGTACACGTTGTGTTTACAGGATGTTAAGTTGGATATACTTCGGGTAAAGTTAGTCTTTGATGTTGTCTGAAGTGGTGTAATATGGATCGCTGGACAATTTATGGTTTGTATCGATTGTTCAGTCTTGTGGGTTTGCTTTTATCGAAAAGTGTTTTGAGGTTTTGTGTTTAGTGAGTTCATGTTTGTGGATGTTTCATCAATATGATTACCGCTTTGGCAAGGTTATAAAATAAGAGATGTTGGAGCTAGTGAAAGGAATAGTTTTACAAGTTTGGATTTTGTGGTGGTATGGTTAATGTAAGAGTTGGTTTGTCGATGAGTTGATAAAAAAAGGGTTTTAGGTTAAGTGTCAAGGCACTTAATGATGTATAGATTTTAAATTTTGAACCTTGGTGAAGTTGGTTATGGTGGCTAAACCTTAAGTTGAAGATATTATCGTTATAATGAGTACAATGTTGAGGTTGACACAAAGTTGGTAAGTTTCTTGTATGATATGTTTTGTAGAATGTTAGCAACTGGGGATGATTTGGCTTACATAAGCATGCTTGCAATGAGAGTTTGTTATATGGGGTAATCCAGGGTTTTTGTGGAGTTACGAGGGAAGATGTTCGGTTAACTTATAGGGAGACCTAGTTAAATGGTGGATCCATGAGCGAAATTCAATCTTGGTGAAGTTGATCGGGGACAAGTCGTGGTAAAGTGTTTGTTGCGGGTCTAGTGAAGGATATGTTCTGGGCAAGGTTTAGTTTTGTGTTGAGAATCTTTTTGTGTTATGTTAACTGCATGGTTGTTACGGAAAGTTTCGAGATGGGATGGTATCTTGAGCAAGGCTTATGGTAATCTTTTTCCATGAGTTTGGTGGTAAGTGTTGTGGTAGGAGTTGGGGAAAAACATATGTTTTCGACTAAAATGGTTTAGATTATGTTTGAATCATATTTAAATGTTTATCATGCAGATAAGGTAAGTGAGTATCAATTTTCTTTGGGTTATTATTAGTAGTAAAGGTACAAAAGATGAAGTCGGAAAGAATCATCATAAGTTTGGTAGTAAGTTCTATGGATGGTATGGAGTTTTCTTATGAGGGTTGTTGGATTAATCGTTTGTTTGAGTACGGTTTTCTTGGGTTTCTAAGTCCCTTTGGAAAGGTGTGTGAATGGTGTATCTATAATATGTTAAGATTTGAGAGTTTTTAAGACCGACATAGGTTGCCGTTTGGATGTTGGGTTTTATCATTCATAGGTAAATGGGTGATATGTTGTGACGTTGTGATATGGTTAATATGACTCATAATGAAGTTGTTGTTGTTGGTGGAGCTTGCTTAAGACAATGTTGACAGTTTTGTGCAAAGTTAGTCTGAAGTTTATTGTATGGAGTGAAGGTTGGTGAAAGACTTAGTTGGTTACCTGGTATGTGGGAGGATGTCAAAATTAAGGTTGGTTCGATGGTGGTGATATGGAAACTGTTGCGGTTATCAAGAGTTGGTTACCAACCTTATGGGGTTTTCTTTTGAGTTATGTTTTCTATAGAGGTTGAGATGGTGAGGTGGTTTGTGCATTGTTGCTTTGGTGTGGGGAAAAAATTTGTTGGTTGTTCAAATAGGGTAAATGCGGGTTGTCTGTTGCATACCATCCGGGGAAAGCTAAGGTGATGGCTGAATCTTTGAGCCGTGAGACGGCGGTTGAGTTGAGAGTGATGTTTTCTAAGTTGAGTATTTCAAAGGAAGGTGGTTGAGTGGTGGAGTTGTAAGTAAAGCTATCTTGGTTGAGATGATAAGGTGAAACAGTTAGAGGATGAGACGTTGGTACCTTTTGTGGAGGATAGGGCTAAGGATAGACCGACCGAGTATCGTTTTGATGAGGAGGAGATGTTGTGGTTTAGGGGTCAGATTGTGGTGTCGGATGAGGTTGAGTTGAGGTAAGCTATTTTAGCGGGAGCACATAGTAGTCCGTTTGCTATGCATCCTGGTAGTGTGAAGATGTATAGAGATCTCAAAAGTGTATATTTTTGGGTTGGTTTAAAGGAAGATGTGACAGAGTCCAAGAAGGATTCTATATGGGTGATTGTTGACAGGTTTACGAAGTGTGCACATTTTCTTGCTGTGCATACGATGTACTCCATGGATAAGTTGGCGGATTTGTATGTTTCTGAGGTGGTAAGGTTGCATGGGGTGCCTAAGTCGATCATATCGGATAGAGATCCACGGTTTACATCTAAGTTTTGGAGGAGTTTGTAGGTTACTTTGGGTACGAGGCTTAGCTTTAGTATAGCTTATCATCCACAGACGGATGGACAGTCTGAGCGTGTTATTTAGACTTTGGAAGATATGTTGAGGGGTTGTGTCATCGAGTTTCAAGTTCTTGGGAGAAACAATTGTCTTTAGTGGAGTTTGTATATAACAATAGTTTTCAGACGAGTATACAGATGACACCATTTGAGGCGTTATATGGGCGTAAGTGTCGTACACCTTTGTGTTGGAAGGAAGTTGGACAAAAGTATGTTTCTTTGCCTCAAGTGTTCAAGGATACGGATGAGAAAGTTAAGTTCATATGTACTAAACTTAAGGAAGCTTCGGATAGGCAGAAATCCTATGTCGATTTGAAACGTATGGAGATAGAGTATGATGTTGGGGACAAAGTGTTTCTTAAGGTTTCTCCATGGAAGAAGGTGATGAGGTTTGGTCGTAAGGGTAAGTTGAGTCCTCGTTTTATTGGACCATATGAGGTGTTGGAGCATGTTGGTCATGTTGCTTATAGGTTGAGGTTACCGGAGGAGTTGAGTAAGATGCATGATGTTTTTCATGCATCAATGCTTCGTAGATATAGATCGGATCCTTCTTATGTTGTTCTAGTTGAGGAGATCGAGTTAAGAGAGGATATGAGTTATGAGGAAGAACCGGTGAGGATTTTGGATGTGGATACAAAGGTTCTTCGAGGGAAGACCATAGATTTGGTTAAAGTGCTTTGGAAAGACCGAGGTGTTGAAGAAGCAACTTGAGAGACAAGGAAAAGCATGGAGGAGTAGTTTCCCCACTTGTTTACTTTAGGTAAATTTCGAGAACAAAATTTTCTTAAGAGGGGGAGAGTTGTAACATCCCGTTTTTGGGGTTATTAGTTTAGGCTTAGTCAGGGGAATTCGATTCGGGTCGAATAGGGTTCTCCGGTTCATTAATTTCGGGAAAAATAAAATAAGGATATTTTTAATTAAGAAAAATAATAATTTGGAAGGTGGTTTAAAATATTAAAAATATGTTTCAAAATTAAAATAAAATAATTTGGATTTTATAAAGATTTTTAATTATGCTTAATTATGCATAAATGACCAATTTGTAATTTTCGGAAAATTGGGGGACTTAATTTGAATTTTCAGAAATTATGTTATTTTAGTGACTAAATTGAAAAGCAAGCTAAACATAGAATCCTTAGAGGGCCATAAACCCATTTCTAATTTTTAATAATGATTTATTCACCAAAAAATGTTTTTAATGACTTTAATTGGATTTTTAATCATTTTTCTCAAAAACCACTTTTCTCTCATTTTCTCTCATCTTTTTCTCTCCACTTTCTCTTCATCTTTTCTCTTTAATTCCTTGCTGATTTTTGCATCTTTTTCCACAAATATTATATCACTTGCATCATCTTTCCATCCTTTACAAAACCTAAGCATCAATTTCATCAAATCTACATCAAATTGCAAGGAATCAAGAAGGGGAAAATTACATATTTTTGGTGAATAGATCTTGAAAGTAATTTTCTGGATTTTTATTCTTTTCTAAGGTTCTTTATTGAAATTCCCAAGTATTAGCTTGCTAATCTTTGAATAAAAACTTGATTCTATATTTTTAATGTTAGATCTAGTGATTTTGTGATGTTTTTGTGAATTTTTTTTGGATCTCATTTAATGCTGGAAATTAGATAAGTCTTTTTGGAGGTATAAGGATGGTTTGGATGTGTTTTTGGATCATAATTGAGGTGGATTAGATGTTAGATTCGTTAGGTTTTGGGTTAATGTTGTTCGGATGCGTTTCGGCTTAGTTTTCGGTCTTTTCGGCTAAGTTTTTGGTAGTTTAATGGTGATCGGATATGGCTGTTGGTTTGAGCATGTTATGATGTGAGAATACTCTGTTTTTAATGTTGTAGAAGAGGTACAAGAAGAAGCTTGATTGCTGGTGCATTGGTGCGATCATCGGATAGCGGCGAAAGCTCGTTTTGCTTGTTGGTGAGTATTTTCGGACTTTAAGCGAACCGCGTTTGGTACGGTTCAGTTTGGGGGACTATGGAAGAGTGTGAAAACCTTCCATAGTTCAAGAGTAAGTAAAGTAATTGTTTTTGATAATCCGATATAAGTTTCGGCTACATTTGATAAAGGCATTATGTTGATAATGCATGAGATTTATGGAAATGCATGAGCATGATTTGAAATGGTGCATACATGAGAATTACTTGCTGAAATGCATAGCTTATTTATCATACATGATTATGAAAAATTATGAGAAATGATTTGGGATACAATATGGTTATTTGCCTATTATATGATGGTGCCTTTGGGCATGGCTTTTGGTTCATTTGTTGAACATATTATGCATGCATTATGAGCAGCAAGTTATATGATTTGAAATTCAATATGGTTAATTGCCTTATACATGATGGTGCCTTTGGGCAAGGCTTTGGTTCATTTGTTGAACATATTATGCATGCATTATGAGCAGCAAGTTATCATGCATATTTGATTATGATATTGGCTTAGTGACACTAACTTTAGATTCGAATACGAATGACATGTCATTAGGATTGTCTTAAGTGCACTATAAACAAAATTGAGAATACAGAATATTGCCTACACATAAACAAGGGTAACTTTGTGTCCAATCGTGTGTGGTAGAGCCGCCTACACGTAAACAAGGGTGACTTTGTGTCCAACCGTGCGTGGTAGAGCTTGCCTATATGTAAACAAGGGTGACTTTGTGTCCAACCGTGCATATAGTTGACCCATACGTAAACAAGGGTGACTTTGTGTCCAACCGTGCGTAGTGGGGGATAACATGTATACAAGGGTGACTAAATGTCCGACCGATGCATGTTGAGACCAAGAGTCTCCGGTTATGAGAAAATGGATCCGTGTATTCGATGAACTCAAGTTTCACATTAAGTGGTCACTAGAAAGCCAATATACATACATGAATTTGAAATGGACATTGTACATCATTTATAAATTGTTTTGATAAGATTATGTGAACTCAAGGATGTATATGATTTAAAGAACATGAGCATGAAATGTTAGCATGCATGATTTAACAATGTATTACAAACTATGTTTTCATCATGATTTTAAATAGATGCATTGATGATTTGTGTAGAGCTTCCTCACTAAGCATGTTTGCTTAAGCTCTCTTTTCATCCATGTAGAGAAATAAAGGCACTTGGAGCTTCGTTCGAGGCAAGGAAACCAAGGGGAAGAATCACTTTGAATTTGATATGTTTTTGGCAAACAAATTGGGCAAGGCAATGTGTAACCCAACCTATGTGAGGAGTGTGGACTTAGGCTTTGGTTTATGTTGTAATAAGACCATTATTGTTTGATTGTTAGTTGTTGAACTTTGGAATTGTTTGGATTGTTGAAGCATGTACTAGCATAATTGATATGTTGTTAATCATTTCCTAGGGAGCATGCCTATAGTTTGATTGATGTCTGTGTCGTTGTTGATTATGTGCCATATGTTACTAAATATGCCTAAGATTGATGCATTTAGTGGATCTAATTAATGGTTGAGTATGGAGTATTTGGAATGCACTTAGTGTAACGAAACTTTTGGTTCCAGACCCAAAGTTTCGAAACCTTTGATCACCAAGAATTGAAAGTTGCTAGAAATTAAACTTTAGTCCCAAATATCTTCCTTTGTTCGATTAAGGTGCTTACCGATGTTATTTTGAGCTGAAATTTTGCATGCAAGTATAAAGTTGATTTAATTTCAAGATGGTAATCCTAATTTGTATGAAGTCCTTGTATTTTGGAAGATTTACATTTTGGTCCCTAAATTAGAAGAACATGTAATTGATGATGTTAGAATGATCCGTTTGAGTTAAAATTTGCTGTGAGGAACTCTGGTATGTTTAATTGAGCTTTGATGAAGAAAATTTATATTTTGTTAATAGGATTTAAAAGTTTTACGTTTTAGTCCTTAATCTATGTTAGTGTTTAATCGGATGGTTGTTTTTAATTAATGTGTTACCGACAATACTTTGTATGAGACCTTGTCACGTAGGAATAAGATTGTGCATGTAGTAAGATAAAACAAAAAAAATAAAGCAGTTTTAGGGTTGTTTATCGAATCAAACCTTCGCGGGTTTGGTTTGATATTCCCCGTGTAACCCGTTAGTGCCGGTTCCGTCTAGGCCGGGCTAAGGGAGTTACAAGAGGTCACTGTCGCTGCCGAAGATAGTATTTGCAGTTCTTCCGAGGCAGTGCAGTGAAATTGCATTGGACAGAAATAGATCAATCAAATCCACTATACAACACAACTGGATCCTACCCTCTTTCTCAAATTTGACTTCACCTTATCTAGTTTATTTTATTTAGTTTAATCAACACTCAACTTATTTGTGTTTTTACTTTTGTTTTACAGAGCAAGAAGATCAAAGGAAGCATATTAAGTATACCAATCCCTGAGGAGACGATAACTCGATAATACTTATCACTTATTACTTGACGTGTACACTTGCACTCCAATTGCGCATATTCAACACGCATCAAGTTTTTGGCGCCGTTACCGGGGACTGACAACTAAATTTTGTTTTCTTTATTTTCTTGCTTTTATTTTAGTTATTTTAATTTTTCTTATTCTTATTTGATTTATTTTTGGTGTATGACCAGGGCAAACCCTAACAATCCACTATACGAGATTGACCCAGAAATCGAGAGAACCTACCAAGGATTGAGAAGATAAACCCAAGGAGCCATGGCAGTGAATCAAGGAAATCAGAACCTACCTGCAGGCAATGGAGGCCTTCAACAACAACCACTGTCGTAACCTCTGTCGCGGCAGCTAACTGTCAAAGATTTTTTGGTGAAAGATCTGAATTGATTGAACCCTAGAGTTGTTACACCAGAGATAGAAGCAACCCACTTTGAACTTAAACCTGTGATGTTCAATATGCTCAATACTATTGGACAATTTAGTGGGTCTGCAACTGAAGATGCCAGGTAATATCTCAAATCCTTCATGGAAGTATGCAACTCTTTCAAAATCCAAGGAGTCCATGAAGACATTTTGAGATTAAAACCTTTCCCCTATTCACTGAGGGATAGGGCCAAAAGCTGGTTGAATAGCATTCCGGCAGAATCTATTGGATCTTGGAGTGAACTCTACCGAGAATTCATTACGCGATTTAACCCTAGAAACTTATATGACCGAATCCGTAATGAGATTACTTCTTTTAGACAAGCTGATGATGAACCTATGTACGAGGCTTGGGAACGCTACAGAAAGTTACTAAACAAATGTCCACTATATGGATTTCCACTTTGGATGCAAGTAACCATGTTCTATAATGCTACCAACACCCCGAAAAAGATGATGTTGGATGCCTCGGCAAATGGCACACTTCTTGAAAATGCTTTGGAAGAAGCTATAGAGATTCTGAACAAACTCGCAAGGAACGATTTTCAATTTCCTACTTCTTGGCGAGGAGGATTAAGATGCCAAGCCACAGTAAATGAACTAGAATCTACCAATTTAGTGGCAGCACAGTTGTCATCTTTAACCAATGGTTCAGAACATGCAAGTACATCAAAATAATCACGAGGTAAAAGCAATCAATTCTTCTGAGTATATGCAAGATGAGGAATCTGGTTTTTATGTGGGAAACTACAACCTGCCCGAATATCTTTCTTTATTCAATTAGGGTATCTATAGATGTTATTTTGAGCTAAAATTTCACATGGATGCATAAAGTTGATTTAATTTCAATATGGCTAACTTAATTTGGATGAAGTCCTTATAATTTAAAAGATTTACATTTTGGTCCCTAAATTGGTGGAACATGCAATTGATGATGTTAGAATGCTCTTTTTGATTTGAAATTTACTGTGAGGGATATTTTTATGTTTAATTGAACTTTTATGAAACGAGTTTCTACTTTGTCAATAGAATTTAAAAGCTTTACGTTTTAGTCCTTAATTTATTTAAGTGTTTATTCGAATGCTTGTTTGTGATCGAATTGTTTCCGTTAATGTTTTGTATGAACCTTGACATGTAGGAATATAATTCTACATCTAGAAGAAAAAAAATATATTGGTTTTAGGGTTGTTTATCGAATCAAACCTTCGCGGGTTTGGTTTGATATTCCCCGTGTAACCCATTAGCGCTAGTTTCGTCTAGGCTGGGCTAAGGAGGTTACATTTGGTGGTATCAGAGCCAGTTTTGTTAAAGTGTGTGTAGGTTTTCTAAGTTGTATGGTTAATTTGCTAAAGTGTAAGATTGAACGTGATATGTTGATGATGTGTGAATACCCATACATTGTGATTATACCTTAAATGATAATGGTTTTAAAGGATTACCGGTTACACATTGCCAATGCCAACATATTTTCAAATGCTCTTCGGTTTCCCTTGGATCTTGCCTGAATGTATGTTTATTATGTTTTAATATTATGTTTTAAATTGCATGTTTGAAGTATTTAGATTATGCCTTCGAGACGAGAGACACGTGCAAGTGCGAATATAATCACCAAGGGTCAGGCAGAGGGTGAGGCGACTGTTAGAGATGAGCCGCTTCCTCCTCCTCCACCCATTGATGTGCCCCTGGTTCCTTTAGGAGGCCAGTTCAGGAGTTTGCCCCGTTCATACAGGCTATAACGGGTGCGTTTCAGGCTGCGATGACTAGAATGCATATTCTGGCCCCTGTTCCCACCATATTGGTTACCCTAGGGCTACCGTTGGAGCGTCTGCATAGCTTGGGTATTGTTGAGTTTTGTGGGTCTAACCCGAGTTAGCTGAGGAGTGGTTGGCCAGTACTGAGAGGATTCTAGACCAGATGGATTGCTAGGACACTTGGAGGATGCAATGCGTGGTCTCTTTACTCTACGGTGATGCTTATCGGTGGTGGACTACCACAAAAGCGGGTGTAGCTGCTGCTAACCTGACTTGGGAATATTTCAGGACTGCTTTTGTACAGAAGTTTTTGGGTGCGCAGTATGAGGATACTCGGAAGAGGGAGTTTATGTCTCTGGTGCAGGGCACCATGACTATGGTTGAGTACGAGGTACAGTTTATTAGGATTAGCCACTATGCTTCTAAGATGGTCCCTACTGATAGTAAGAGGTGTGATAGGTTCCGATATGGGTTGGATCCTGAGATCAAGACATATTTGCTGGTTGCGGAGTACACCGAGTTTGATGTGCTTTTTAATAGGGCTAAGGATGTTGAGGAGTCCTTGAGGGAGGCTAGGAAGTCTTTCGATGTCGGTAAGAGGCCTGTTGAGGCTAGTAACCAAGGTAATAAGGGTAAGAGGCTTCAGGAAAACCGATACATAGCAGATCGATGCCGAGGTGATTTTAGATGCGGTAGTCGTGCTCTACAGTATGGTAGAGGTGGCAGTGAGGCCCCGGTTTGTAACTTGTGTTCTAGGCGCCACCCGGGCGAGTGCTGGTGGGCTATTGGTGCATGCATGGGATGTGGATCGAGGGATCACATGAGGCGTGATTACCCAAGATTTGCTAGTGAGATGGGTGACCTTGCTGAGGATGTTGTTGTGCCTGGTAAAGGATATGGACATGGTCGAGGTCCTTTCCACAAGCAGGGTGATGGGTGTAGAGTCTATGCTCAGCATGGGGCCCGTACTGCTACAGATGTGGTTGCAGGTACTTTTTCTTTGCAAAATGTACCATTGTTTTCTTTGGTAGATTCGGGATCTACGCATTCTTATGTTTTGAGTGAGAATGCATATATGTTGGATATCCTTGTTGAAGTTTTAGGCGTGGGTGTTGGGGCTACCAATTATTTGGGTGAGAAGGTTACAGTAAGAAAGTTGTATAAGAGGTGTCCGTTGGAGGTGCAAGGGCATGTCTTTGAGGTGGACTTGATGTAATTACCTTTCCATGATTTTGATCTTATTTTGGGTGTTGACTGGTTGACAGAGCATAGAGTAGTAGTGGATTTTGAAAAGGAACGGGTTACCTTGAGGTTGTTGGGTGGTAGTGAGGTTGTGATAAAGAGTGAGTATACCGGATTTTTGTCCAATGAGGTTTCAGCCTTATAAGCGGAGAAGTTGGTGCAACATGGTGGTATGGCATATCTAGCTTATGTTATGAACATAAGGATAGGAGAGGTTCGAGTGTAGGACATTCGGACAGTACACGATTTTCTAGAAGTATTTCCTGAGGAGTTGCTAGGATTACCTCCCGTTCGTGATGTGGAGTTTAGTATCGAGACTTATGCCAGTACTAATCTGGTGTCCATTACTACTTATCGCATGGCACCTAAGGAGTTGAAGGAGTTGAAGATGCAGTTGCAGGAGTTGCTTGACCAAGGTTTTATTCGACCGAGCGTATTACCTTGGGGTGCACCGGTGATGTTTGTGAAGAAGAAAGATGGCACAATGAGGATGTGCATTGATTATCGGCAACTGAATAAGTTGACCGTGAAGAATAAGTATCCTTTGCCGAGGATTGACGATTTGTTCGATCAATTTCGAGGAGCAAGTGTGTTCTCGAAGATTGATTTGGGATCGGGGTATTACTAATTGAAGGTGAAAGAAGAGGATATATTGAAAACGGCTTTTCGAACAAGGTATGGTCATTATGAGTTTTTTGTGATACCATTTGGATTGATGAATTCTCATGCTGCTTTTATGGATTTGATGAACCGGGTGTTTCATGAATACTTGGACTAGTTTGTGGTAGTATTCATAGATGATATCCTTGTGTATTCACGTACCAAGAAAGATCATGATCGACATTTGCGGATTGGGTTGCATGCATTGAAGGAGAATCAGTTGTATGCTAAGCTAAGTAAGTGTGACTTTTGGTTAAAGGAGGTGGTGTTTCTCGGTCATATAGTGTCAGAAAAGGGTATTAGTGTTAATACGAAGAGGATAGAGGCTGTTATGGGTTGGAAGCAACCAGGATTGGTGTCGGAGATTCAGAGTTTTCTGGGGTTGGCTGGTTATTATAGCAGGTTTGTTGAGGGGTTTTCGAGCATTGCTGCTCCTATGACCAAACATTTGCAAAAGAAGGTTCCTTTTGAGTGAAAAGAAAGTCAATAAAGGAGTTTTGAGAAGTTGAAGGAGGTGTTGACTAATGCTCTGGTGTTGGTGCAACCCGAGTCCGGTAAGGATTTTGTGGTTTATAGTGATGTATCATATGTTGGTCTCGAGTGTGTTTTGATGCAAGAGGGGAAGGTTGTGGCTTATGCTTCTAGACAGTTAAGGGTGCATGAGAAGAACTATACGACGCATGATTTGGAGCTTGCGGCGGTGGTGTTTGCTGATGCGTGCTAAATAGATGCGCAATTAAGTATAAGTGGACACGTCGTCAAGTAATAAAGTGATAAGTATTTATCGAGTTATCATCTCCACATGGATTGGTATACTCAATATGCTTCCTTTGATCTTCTTGCTTCTGTAAAAGAAAAGTAAAAAGACAGATATGTTTGGGTAATGATTAATCTAAATAAACTAAACTAAATAAGATAAGATCAAATATTGAGAAAAGAGGGTAGGATCCAGTTGTGTTGTATAGTAGATTTGATTGATCTACTTTTGTCCAATGCAATTGCACTGCACTGCGCTACCTCGACAGTACTGCAGATACTATCTTCGATAGCGATAATGTTTTCTACCGCTGCAATCCCTTGCTCTTGGGCAGAGTTTACCAAAGTTTGGCAAAGTATTCTTGAATGGCTCCGCTTATCCCTAAGTCGAAACAGTGTTGAATGTCAGTCCTTGATGATACCTCTCGGCGTTAATCAACTATAACCAACAACCAATCCCACACTTCTTTTAGCCGCTGAAACTCTTAACTTATCCCTAGGCCGAGTTAGTATCCTCCAATCAAGTTGAATACCGCACTTAGTCCTTTCGTGAGTCTAACTCTCCGGAGTCTAGATAAATAGATTACTTACAAACTTCCCTCCCGGGCTTGGATGCAAGAACAAAGAATGACAAAGAGTAAGCAAACCTTGATATTTTATTGCATTGAAACAAGAAACAAAATACAATCTCTTCTCACAAATACTCGACAACCTTCACCAAACCTTAAGAGAACTTAGAACATGATGGGAAGAATTGTCCCTAAATTCTCTCGGTGGAATTGTATAAGCCAAATCTAATGTGTCTAACCCCTAGGAGGGCAGGCTTGCCTAGGGCAAACCTTTCCTAATTAGAGAACAACTTGGAGTATGGAACAAGTTATCTACATAGGGTAAATATTTCCAAGTTTAATCTTCTAGAAGGTTTCATCCTGCGTAGCCTTGTCCTTGGGCTTTTCTTGTTTTGTTCAGCTCCGATTCTTGGGCTTCTTATTCAGTAACGTTCTCCTTATTTTTCTCCTTCAACTGCCAGCCATATCGCCTTTTCTCCTCTGCTGTCTCGGCATCAGATCCTGCCTCGGTCTCATTCTACTACCTCGGTAGTACTTGTTCCTACATAGATAAGAAAATGCAGTAAAGTATACCTTTTCTACAAATATAATCTTTAATGGCATAATCCCTAAATTTATCACATTAAGTCCATGCACTGGTTCAGGTGGGTGTAAAATTGATGATAAGTGCCCATGAAAAGTGTAGAAAGTGATAGTGGGTTGAGCACTTATCACACCCCCAAACTTGAACTATTGCTTGTCCTCAAGCAATGCAAATCATCAATTTGTCAAACTCTATTCTCTCTTAGTCTTATGCTTCCATCTATTCTCCCCACCGTAGTTATGTCTATTCTTTAGACTTAACCTTTCGGTTTCCTTAGGGTGTACTTAGAAGACAAGCTATAAGGTTAGTGTGTGTGTGTGTTTTTGTGGAAAAGTTTGAATAAGGGCCTTCTTAGATAAACTCTAAGTTCAATACAAATAGACTTGGTTTTGGCTTACTTTTCTTATAACAACAATTCCTTGAGCCAATTTCGGGTACCACAAGTATTGTGTTTTCTATTTTTTAACTCTTTATTTCTTTTGCTATTCTTTTGTGCATACTAGAGCCAATATTGGGCACCTCTAGCATGAAGAAGAGTCTTTCCTAGAGCCGGTCATAGGCACCTCTAGTCACCTTTCCAAATTCTAAGTCTTTATCACCTAAGTTTATTAAAATAATTTCTATAGCCAAACAAGTCCCAAAAGTGTTTTTAAAGTTCAACCTTATAGCAAACTTCTAAGTTTTTGTCCTTAAGTATACTAGAATCAAGTCTTTAAAACAGATCCTAACTATGGTAAGGAGAAAGATTTCTATTGCCTTTAAGAATAAACTAAGACAACACTGATGAAGAGCAGTGCAAAAGTATGACAACAGTTTTAAGTACAATGGTGGATATAAAATAAAAATTTTTATCACTAAAAACTTCCTTTTCATGGCAAGGCCGTGGCAGTAGATAGCCTCGGTAGTGGCTCTACACCCCCAAACTCAAACCAAGCATTGTCCTCAATGCTTAATTTAGGGGTAGGCAGTAGATAAAAAATATAAGTACGTAATGAAAAATAAAAATGAAGAAGAGAAACTATAAGGATTCGGAAGAGCTTTCTTCCACGATTTTTCTTCTCTGTCTAAGTGCTGATGGTTGTGCCCTTGGTGATGGTGATGGTGATGGTTTTGCTCTTCTCGGAGGCTGAACTCTCATAGGTGTTTCATTGTGTTGGAGCATTGACCGCTTCTCCTCCTTCATCGTCTGTGTCTATGATTTCTGTGCCTTCATTTTTTGGATCTGCCCCGACATGCTGGATACTGGGCTCCGCAGTTGATGAGATTTGATGAACGTAGGTATCTATCTCAGCCGATAGACTGACCATTGGAATTGGCAATCTTGGGGGAGTGCTGAAAACTCTCCTTCGCTTTGAAGGTCTTCTTCTTGCGGATGATGCTGCGGTAGCGTCTGCTGCCCTAGATGGGCTAGCTGCGTGGAATTGTTGCTGCGGTTTGAAGATGAAAAATGGTCTCGGCCCTGGAGCTGGAGTGGTCTTCGTGTAAGGTGCTTCCGTTACAAATATTTTTATAGGGCATTCTGGAAATTATGCTCCTTGGTGGGGGAAGCTTTGCATCATCATTTGAGTAAGGTTGCTATTAAAGTCTCGTTGGTATTCCATGTATCTTTGTTGGTGAAGGTCCATGGTTTCTATTCGCTGAGGAATTTTCTGGTAGGGGTCTGCTACGATAGGGGCTTCGGCAGTGCCTGGCATCTCTGCCGTATATTGAGCTCTGGCAGTGAAGTTAGCAGTAAATTGATGTGGCGTTACCTGGACAGGTTCTGCCTGTGTGATATGCATTACTTTGTGGCTGAATTCTCTCGTCCATCCTTGCCTTGTTGGTGTGTATTCGTCAGTGTCTTCAACTGGTACTCCTGCAGCAATGCATAAAGCAGACATTAAACATGGGAAATATAATGGTCCATGTTCCTTCTTACCACAATCATGAATTTCTCGAAGAATGATCTCTCCAACGTTGATGCTCCTCTTGTTGATGATTGAATGGATCAACACCAATCTCTTGTGGTCCACTGTGCTATTGTGGGAAGTAAGGGTAAGGCGTCTTTTAACGAATGTGCACCACAATTTTGCCTCGGGCTTGAGGCTTTGCCTTGGCACAAAACCTCTATAGGCACCGGTTTCCCATGGAGTGTTGTTGTAACAGAGGTCGTCCTTGATTAATTCATAGTCTTGGGTGGTGATATCATTCATGAATTTAGTATGCCTATCTTGTCTCGGTGCTAGGCCATAGAATGCATTAATTGTTTCAGCATCAAGGCGTAGAGGTCTGCCTCGATAGTGGACAAAGAGATTGTCCTTGCTTGGACCATGTGTATAAAACTCGCACACTATGGTTGCATTAGCTTGCTTGGATTATAGGAAGAAGAGTTGCCATTTTTGATACTGAATCTTGTCGAACAGATAGTGGTCAATGCTGAGATTTTCTTCCTCAGATTGTTGAAATCCTTGTTCTTCCCACAACTGCCGAGCAACAAAAGATCTGTTGAATCTTTCTGTAATAGTGGCAGGGGTAAATCTGTTGTATGCTGCCATTGATGATTTGCAAAGATTGAGAGTCTTGGTGAAATATTTTGAAAATTTCAAGACGATTTGTGAGAGTATTGTGAGAGCAAGATTTAGTAGAATGCTAAAGAATTCAAGAATGCAAGAGTGAATAGTTCAAAAGAAGGATGCTCCTTATATAGGCCTCAGCCTTGTAGCCGTTTTAGATTTACTACCCGCTAGCATTTACTGCCGCGATAGAAAATTCGGCAAATAGCCGTTATACTGTCTCTGTTTGTTGGGACTGCTGCAGCTTCTGACATTGTTCACTGCCTCGGCAAGTCTCCTGCTGAGAACTATTTCCCCTTTATTCTTGCTTTATTGTCCTAACCTAAAAAGATAAACATAAAGAAAGAAACATTCAAGTAATGAGAAGATAATTATTCCTAAACACATTAATGAAGAAAATTCATGAAAACACCAAGTAAATAAAAGAGAAAATTAATATAAAATAAGAATATAAAGAAAACTTATGAAAGGTCGTTTCTGATATTTTTTATAGTCCATCCGCACCCTCCATCGAGTGACTATTCTACCCAAAAAGATATGGGCTAATACGGGTACGGATACTCCCATTTGTGCAACCATGGTGGAGGTGTCTTCTTTTTGTGTTCTTTTGTTGTCCATGCCTATCCTCAAACTTGATACTATTCCTGAAGGCATGAATATCTCGTTAGAAAAAATTATATCAATATCCAACCATTTAATTACCTTATTCTTGTTGACTTCCATCATAGTTGGATATAGCCTTCATTGTCGAGGCAATTCCTATGCTAGCCAATTGCCGTGGCAATCCTTTGCCAAGATTTGGTGTAAGTTAAGTGAAGAACCATCTTTCTTTAAGTCTTCAAAAATTAATCCACATTGTTCTTTATGCTTCTCAAAAATCTCCATCAGTAGAGATTTTGGTTTAGAGCTACTATTAGATGGAATTATCACAGTTAAAATATCAGTAAAGATACTTGCAATGAAAGAGATGAGTTTTTAAAGAATTCAAAAGGTTCAATCATTACCATCTCATACTCCATTATCTCGGCATCGCCATCTTGTTGATTGAACATGTCGTCATGTAACTGTTCCGACAACTGTGAGTGAGAGTAATCCTCAGATTCCTTCTTTAGGGAATCAGACTCCTCAGAATTTTCTATAGCATTACTCTCGTCAGCCTCGTTAAGTGGTATCGTGACATTACCCTGTTCAAGCTTCTCTACTGCCACGACGAGAATCTCGGCAGACTCATCCACTATTTGATAGTCTTTTTCATCAACATGTTCTAGACTTAGACGTTTCGGAATTTCCTGTGTCCTCTAGTGTTGGGATTTCAGTATCTCTAAGGATTGATTGTTGGGTCATGTTATCCATGGTATATTCGGATCTCTGCAATTGATTTTCTGAATCCCGCAAGGGTGCATCCGTCTAGCTATATGCGCATCCATGAACCTTGATTGCTCTATCATTAATTCTTTCATTCTAGCCATTGACGCTTTCAATATTTCCTCCAATGAATTTTGATACTCTTAAGAAGAATTGTATTGCCATGGTATATTTGTATCATCAACAAAATTATCACGGTAAAAAAATTATCATGGTAAAAAAATTATCATGGTCCTCTCTGTGGCCAAATGTTCTAGTACTGTATGGGCAATTGCTAACCAAATGATCATCTCCATAATTAAAGCAAAAATCTGCCCAGGCATGAATTTGTTGAGTTGCTCTTGGTTGACATAGATAATCATCATTTAATCTAGGAAATTCTTGATAGGTTTGATTCATATCTTCCAACATCAACTCCCGAATAGATTTCTTTCTTTCTCCTTGCATCTTGAAAGTCCTTCAAACACACCTATTTTTTTTAAGAAAAAGAAAAAGAAAAAATGTTAATAAAAATAACTAAAAGCAAGAAAATAAAGAAAACAAAATTTAGTTGTCAATCCCCGACAACGATGCCAAAAACTTGATGCGTGCTAAATAGATGCGCAATTAAGTGCAACTGAACACGTCATGAAGTAATAAAGTGATAAGCATTTATCGAGTTATCGTCTCCACAGGGATTGGTATACTCAATATGCTTCCTTTGATCTTCTTACTTCTATAAAAGAAAAGTAAAAACACAGATAAGTTTGGGTAATGATTAAACTAAATAAACTAAACTAAATAAGATGAGATCAAATTTTGAGAAAAGAGGGTAGGATCCAGTTGTGTTGTATAGTGGATTTGATTGATATGCTTTTGTCCAATACAATTGCACTGTACTGCCTCGGCAGTACTGCAGATACTGTCTTCGGCAGCGACAAAATTTTCTGCCATGACAATCCCTTGCTCTAGGGCAGAGTTTACCAAAGTTCGACAAAGTATTCTTGAATGGCTCCGCTTATCCTTAAGTCGAAACACTATTGAAGGTCAGTCCTTGATGATACCTCCCAGCTTTAATCAATTATAACCAACAACCAATCCCACACTTCTTTTAGCCTCTAAAACTCTTAACCTATCCCTAGGCCGAGTTTGTATCCTCCAATCAAGTTGAATACCGTACTTACACCTTTGATGAGTCTAACTCTCCCGAGTCTAGACAAACAGATTACTTACAAACTTCCCTCCTGGGCTTGGATGTAAGAACAAAGAATAGCAAAGAGTAAACAAACTTTGATATTTTATTGCATTGAAACAAGAAACAAAATACAATCTCTTCTCACAAATACTCGACAACCTTCACCAAACCCTAAGAGAACTTAGAACATGATGGGATGAATTTTCCTAAATTCTCGCGGTGGAATTGTATAAGCCGAATCTAATGTGTCTAAACCCTAGGACGACTATGCCTTATATAGGCTTTGCCTAGGGCAAACCTTTCCTAATTAGAGTACAACTTGGAGTAGGGAACAAGTTATGTACATAGGGTAAATATTTCCAAGTTTGATCTTCTAGAAGGTTTCATCCCGCGTGGTCTTGTCCTTGGGCTTTTCTTGTGTTGTTCAGCTTCGATTCTTGGGTTTCTTGTTCAGCAACTTTCTCCTTATTTTTCTCCTTCAATTGCTAGCCATATTTTCTTTTCTTCTCTACTGCCTCGGTAGCAGGTCCTGCCTCGGTCTCATTTTGCTGCCTCGATAGTACTTGTTCCTGCACAGATAAGAAAATGTAGTAAAGTATGCCTTTTCTACAAATATAATCTTTAATGGCATAATCCTTAAATGTATCATATTAAGTCCATGCATTGGTTCAAGTGGATGTAGAATTGATGATAAGTGTCCATGAAAAGTGTAGAAAGTGATAGTGAGTTGAGCATTTATCATTTGCTCTGAAGATGTGGAGACATTATTTGTATGGTGAAAAGTATACTATATACACGGATCATAAGAGTTTAAATTATCTCATGTCACAAAAGGATTTGAACCTTAGGCAACGAAGATGGATGAAGTTACTTAAGGATTATGATTTGTCTATTGAGTATCATCCGGGGAAAACCAATGTAGCGGCCTATGCTTTGAGCCATAAGGCGGTGGTTGAGTTGAGAGAAATGTTTGCTAGATTGATTATTTCTAGGGAAGGTGGTTTGGTGGCGGAGTTGCAAGTGAAACCTGTTTTGCTTTAGACGATAAAGGTGAAACAGTTAGAGGATGAGGCGTTGGTACCTTTTGTAGAGGATATTGCTGAGGGTAGACCGACCGAGTATCATTTTGATGATGATGAGGTATTGTGTTTTAGAGGTCGGATTGTGGTACTGGATGATGTTGAGTTGAAGCGAGCTATCTTGGTGGAAGCACATACTAGTTCGTTTGCTATGCATTCGGGTAGTGTGAAGATGTATAGAGATCTCAAAAGAGTGTACTTTTTGGGTTGGTTTAAAGAAAGATGTGACAGAGTTTGTGTCACGGTGTATGGTGTGTCAGCGGGTGAAAGATGAACATCGGTTTCTTGCAGGTTTGTTGCAACCGGTTCAGGTGCCGAAATAGAAATGGGAGTGAGTTACTATGGATTTTGTGACGGGGTTCCATTAACGCCATACAAAAAAGGATTCTATATGGGTGATTGTTGATAGGTTTACGAAGTGTGCACAATTTCTTGCCGTGCATACGACGTATTCCATGGATAGGTTGGAGGAGTTGTATGTTTCTAAGGTGGTAAGGTTGCATGGTGTGCCTAAGTCGATCATATTGGATAGAGATCCGAGTTTACCTCTAAGTTTTGGAAGTGTTTGTAGGCGACTTTGGGCGCGGGACTTAGTTTAGTACAACTTATCATCCACAGACAGATGGTCAGTCTGAGCGTGTTATTCAGACTTTAGAGGATATGTTGATATGTTGCATCATTGAGTTTAAAGGTTCTTGGGAGGGACAATTGCCTTTGGTGTAGTTTGCTTATAATAATAGCTTCCAGGCAAGTATACAGATGGCACCGTTTGAGGCTTTATATGGGCGTAAGTGTCGTACACCCTTGTGTTAGAAGGAAGTTGGATAGAAGTATGTTTATTTGCCTCAAGTGTTGAAGTATACGGATGAAAAAGTTAAGCTTATTTATGCTAAGCTTAAGGAAGCTTCGGATAGGCAGAACTCCTATGTCGACTTAAGGTGTTTCTAAAGGTGTCACCGTGGAAGAAAGTCATAAGGTTTGCACGTAAGGGCAAGTTAAGTCCTCGTTGCATCGGACCGTATGAAGTGTTGGAGCGTGTTGGTCCTGTTGCTTATCGGTTGAGGTTGCTTGGGGAGTTGAGTAGGATACATGATGTTTTTCATGTGTCGATACTTCATAGGTATAGATCATATCCCTCTCATGTTGTTCCAGTTGAGGAGATTGAGTTAAGAGCGGATATGAGTTATGAGGAGGAACCCATGAGTATCTTGGATATGGATACAAAGGTTTTTCGAGGAAACACCATAGATTTAGTTAAAGTGCTTTTGAAACACCAAGGTGTTGAAGAGGCAACTTGGGAAACAAGGAAAAGTATGGAGGAGCAGTTTCCTCACTTGTTTGGTTTAGGTAAGAATTTTGAGGACGGAATTTTTTTAAGAGGGGGAGAGTTGTAACATCATGGGTTTAGGGTTAGTAGTTTGAGTGTTAGTTGGAGAAGTTTGATTCGGGTCAAATCAGATTTTACTAAGGTTCGTTATTCCGGGGAAAATTAAAATAATAATATTTAATCGAACAAGTAATAATTTTGTGAAATGGTTTAGAAATATTAAAAATGATGTTTTAAAATTAAATGAATGCTATTTGAACTTTAATTGAGCCTAATTTTACACTAGTGACTACATTGTAAATTTTGGAAAGATTTATAGGATTTAATTTGTGATTTTCGAAAATGAGCATTTTTATTGACTAAATTGGAAAGCAAGCTACACTTAGAATCCTTAGCGGGACATAAACCCAATTTATTTTAATTAATGATTTATCCACCAAAATGATTTTTAAATAGTTTAATTAAAAGATGATAATTTTATTTTCTCTCTTAACCACTTATTTTCTCATCTTTTCTCTCATCTTTTCTCATCATCTTCTCCAAATTTCTTCAATTATTTGTTGATTTCTTCATCTTTTTCAACAAGATTTATTTCATTTTATTCATCTTTTCATTCTCTACAAAACCTATTCATCAATTTTGCAAAATCAACAACTATTTTCAAGGAAATCAAGGGAGGATTTCTCATCTTTTAGTGGAGTAAATCTCAAAAGGTAATATGCTGATTTCCCATCTTTTTCTAAGGTTCTTTATTGAAATTCCCAAGTATTGGTTTGCTAATCAATAATTGAAACTTGATTTTATGTTTTTGATTCTAGATCTATAGATTTTATGGAGGTTTTGTGAAATCTTTTTAGATCTCAATTAATGCAGTTATTAGGTTGAATTAATTATGATATTATATCAATTAAATGATTAATTGAGTCTTGAATTGATGACACATTAATTTAATCCTAGAATAATATAATCAGTAGTGTTTTAAGGTATTTTTCGATGGTTTTAGGGGCTGTTTTAGGTGTTCTAATGTTGCTGGAGGTATAAAGATGGTTTAGATGTGGTTTTGGTTCATAATTGAAGTGGATTAAATGTTAGAATCATTAGGTTTTGGGCTGATGTTGTTCGGTTGCGTTTCAGCTTAGTTTTTGGTCTTTTCAGCTAAGTTTTCAGTAGTTTTGTGGTGATCGGATGTGGCTGCTGTTTTGAGCATGTTGTAATTTGAATATGCTCTATTTTTAATGTTGTAGAAGAGGTACAAGAAGGAGCTTAAGTGGCTGGTGCGTTGGCGTTATCATCGGAGCATCGGTAAAGGATCGTTTCGCTTGTCGGTGAGTGATTTCGGACTATAAGCGAATCGCATTGGTTCGGTTCTGTTTGGGGGACTATGGGATAGTGTGAAAACTTTCCATAGTTCAAGAGTAAGTGATTTTAATGGTGTTGATGCATTACTTCAAGTTTCGGCTATTTTGGTAATGACATATGTGTGAATAATGTTGCAATATGATTTTGAAATAGCATATCTTGGATTTTGAAATGATACATGCATATGTTAATTGCTGAAAATACATGGTATATAAAGGCATTCATGGCTTATATAAGCATGAAAAAGAATTAGAATATGATGAGGTTATTTGCCCTATGTTGATAAAGTCGTTGAGCATGATTTATGGCTCACATGATGAACATGATATGAATGCATTATGAGCAGCAAGTTAACATGCATGATTGGAAATGATATTGGCTTAGTGACACTAACTTTAGATTCGAATACAAATGACATGTCATTAGGATTGAGTGCACTATAAAAATAAAGAGAATAATGATGATGCCTACACGTAAACAAGTGTAACTTTGTGTCTGACCGTGTGTGTAGAGCTTGCCTATATGTAAACAAGGGTAACTTTGTGTCTGACCGTGCATATAGTTGACTCATATAAACATGGGTGACTTTGTGTCTGACCGTACATAGTGGGTGTAACATGTACACAAGGGTGACTATGTGTCCGATTGATGCATGTTGAGACCAAGAGTCTCCAATTATGGAAAAAAGAATCCGTGTATTCGGTGAACTAAAATTTCACATTAAGTGATCACTAGAAAGCCAATTTGCATACATGAAGTGAAATGGTATCTTGTGTATGACACATGAAATGATTTGACAATGTTGATGAGCATGATTAGGTTTTACCACTACAGCAGAACAAGTTTATAGCGGCGTTTTTTTATATATACAGTGGCATTTTTTAGCGCCGCTAAAAGTACTTGTGGCACAAAGAAAAACGCCACAAAAAACGTCGCTACAAGCTGCGCCGCTAAAAGTAGCGACATTTATTTAAAATAAACGCTGCTATAGTACACGATCCATAACGGCGTTTTAATAAACAAACGCCCGGGACAAAGCCATGAACAATTAAGTGTTCTTCTACAACTTCATGACTGTGCCAATTAATGTTAACACATTTCTTACAAGGGCAAAGAATCATATTCTCTTGGCTTGAATTCGCAAAAGCTACATTTAGAAAAGTCTTGACTCCGTTTCGATAGTCAGCACTTACCCTTGACAAATTCATCCAACTCCTATCCATTTAGAATTTCTGTAATATACATCATCAAAGAAAATACTATGAATAATAGTTCTGCTTGATAGCAATAAAACTAAAGAACTCCCTTCCTTTAATTTAGTTTGAAAATAAGTCCAAATGTTTCTTCAAAGAAATATGTATGGACAATCATAAAAGCTAATAAAAGTTTGAAAAATGAATTGTTCTACACTAAACTATTCAGTTCTACATTGCTCATGGAGAAGTACACCCCAGATTGCCTAGAAGAAGAGACCACTTAATACAACCTTAAAGAACAAGACAAGAGAGAAACAAGAGACAAGGCAATAGAAGACACAAAAACACCACCATTGACAGAGTGAAAGAAACAAAACAATCTTGTTTCATAGGTAAAGTACTAAAATGGTCTTAGAAATATATGCTTATACCCAATAAACATAATTAAGACTTCAAAAAATATATAATCACACCATAAATATTCGAATTATTAAGTCTGCTGTAAGTATTACCGTATTTCCTGAGATGAAAGATTTCCCAGTTCAAGAAAAAACACTGCAAAGTTATTTGCAGACCTGAAATTTACCCGAATTATTAACTCGAATAGCTTTCAAAAATTGAACTTTTTTTTTGTTCTTTTTGGATTAAGTCAGAATGTACAGACCTGAATTAGCAGATTGTCCGATCGTAACAAATCGATGCAATATATAGATTTTTAGGCCATTTTTCCTGTAACATGAACAATAAAACCAGTGAGGGATCATTCCGCAGGTGATGAACAATAATAAACCTAAATTATTAGAAATCCTAAATCTAAAGAACCCTAAATTAAACTATGAATTTACGTACAGTAGAACGACGGTCGGTCGGTCGGGGGTGTCGGTCGGAGCTTCCGGCAAAGGGACGGACGACGGCGAACGGCAGAGTAGACGGTCGGCCGGCTGGGTTTGTGGCGGGGGGGGGGGGGGAATGTGTAGAGGAATTGTGTGGGGGGGGATGCTGCTTCTGGAACGATGTAATCGTTCATAAAATTTAAGTTAGCGGCGTTTGTTAATGAAATGCCGCGAAAGAACCACCTATTACAGCGTTTATTACTAAAACGCCATAAAAAATTGAGCCTTTTGCAGCGTTTTTAAATAAAATGCCACAAGCTTTGAGACTACTGCGACATTTTTAAATAAAACGCCACAAGCTTTGAGACTACTGCGGCGTTTTTAAATGAAACGCCACAAGATTTGAGACTATTACGGTGTTTGTTGAGTAAAACGCCATTACAGTTCGTGTAATTGCGGCGTTTTTTATAAAACGCCACTAAGATAGAAGTATTGCGGCATTTTTGTAAGAAACGCCACTAATTTGCGATTCTTTGTGGCGTTTTATAAAAAAACGCCACTAAAGTCGCCGCTACAGTACAAAACTGGTGTAGTGTACTCATTTCAAACAAGCATGAAGGATGCATACATGACATTTAACATGATTTTGTTTTATGCATTAATGACCTTGTGTAGAGCTTTCTCACTAAGCATGTTTGCTAAAGCTCTCTTTTCGTCTTTGCAGAAATATAAGGGCACTCGGGACTACATTCGGAGCAAGAAAACCAAGGGGAAAGTTTATCTCAAATTTTGATATGTTTTGGCAAATAAGTTGGGGCTTGGCAATGTGTAAACCCAACCTATGTAAGGAGTGTGAATTTTGGCTTTGGTTTGCGTTGAAATAAGACCTATGTTGCTTTGATTGTTAATTGATGGACTATGGTATTATTTGGATTGTTGAAGCATGTACTTGCATGAACGTTATGGTTTTAATCATGTTCTAGGTAGAATGCCTATAGGTTGTTTGGGGTCCTTGACGTTAATAATCATGTGTTATACGTTGTTATTTATGCTTGAGATTTATGCGTATAGTTGGTGGTGATTAACGGTTGTGTATTGATTCGGTAATGTTCACTTAGTATGACGGAATTTTTAGGTTCCAGACCCAAAGTTTCGAAACCTTATGGAAGGTTTTGAAACCTTTGCTAAACAGTTTCGAAACCTTCAGGAAGGTTTCGAAACCTTGCGGGCAATTTGGATTCTGAAAACTTACTAGACGCGAAAAGTTTCGAAACCTTCAGGGAAGTTTTGAAACCTTTTACATAAAGTTTCGAAACCTTTATGTAAGGTTTCGAAACCTTTGGCTGCTAGAAATTGATAGTTGCTAAAAATTGCATTTTAGTCCCGGATATCTTTCTTTATTCAATTAGGTTATCTACATATATTATTTTGAGCTAAAATTTCACCTGGATGCATAAAGTTGATTTAATTTCAAGATGGCTAACTTAATTTGGACGAAGTCCTTATAATTTAAAAGATTTACATTTTGGTCCCTAAATTGGTGGAACATGCAATTGATGATGTTAGAATGCTCCGTTTGATTTGAAATTTACCGTGAGGGATATTTGTATGTTTAATTGAACTTTGATGAAAAGAGTTTCTACTTTGTCATTAGAATTTAAAAGCTTTACGTTTTAGTCCTTAATTTACTTAAGTGTTTAATCGAATGCTTGTTTGTGATTGAATTGTTTCCGTTAATGTTTTGTATGAGACCTTGATATGTAGGGATATAATTATGCATATAGAAGAAAAAAATATATCGGTTTTAGGGTTGTTTATCAAATCAGACCTTTTCGGGTTTGGTTCAATATTCCCCTTGTAACCCATTAGCGTCGGTTTCGTCTAGACCGGGCTAAGGGGGTTACAAAGTACATTTTAGCAACACGGATAGAAGACCTTCCCACTGTCACAACAACTCTCTAGTATTTTGATCTTGTTAATTACTAGGCTAATGGTGTTCTACCTTATAACCTTAAGCATAATGAAAAAAGAGGTTTTAGCATAATGAAAAGCATTATTTCTAGGAAGATCCTCTTTTTTTCAAGCAATATGCAGATCAGGTTATAAGAAGATGTGTTCTAGTGGACGAGAAAAAAGAAGTGCTCCAGCATTGTCATGATTCACCTTGTGTAGGACATTTTGGAGGAAATAGAACCGCCGCCAAAGTAATTCAATCAGGCCTTTATTGGCCCACACTCTTCAAAGATGTCCAACTTTATTACAAGAACTGTGACCGATGCAACCGAATGGGCAACATCTCTAGATGTAATGAGATGCCATTGAAACCCATATTGGAAGTAGAACTATTTGATGTTTAGGGCATAGACTTCATGGGACCATTCCCATCATCTCAAGGTAATCTCTACATCCTAGTAGCGGTGGACTATATGTCAAAATGGGTCGAGGCAATTGCCACACAACATAATAATTCCAAGACTGTTAAGAAATTTCTCAAGAAAAATATATTCACCAAATTTGAAGTCCCTAGAGCGATAATTAGTGATGAAGGTAAACACTTCGACAACAGACTTATTGTCGCGGCCCTGAAGAAACTAGGTGTCACACACAGAATTGCCATAGCCTACCACCCATAGACAAATGTGAAGGCTGAAATATCAAATAGGGAATTAAAAAAATCCTTGAAAAGGTAGTAAACCCATCTAGAAAGGATTGGTCTCATCGTCTCGACGATGTCCTATAGGCATATAGGACAACCTACAAGACCCCATTCAGAACATCTCCATACAACTTGTATATAGAAAAGCATGCCATTTGCCCGTGGGAGAAAGCTGGCTCCGATCCAAACACAAGCAATACAGTAAAAAAATTGAACATGGAATGGGAGAAAGCTGGCCAAAAAATACTGCTAGACCTTAATGAGATAGAAGAATTCAGAGCAACGACCTATGAAAATGTCAAGATCGACAAAGAAAAGACTAAACGATGACATGGTAGTAAGTTATTGCCAAGGCAATTCCTGCCGGGGCAGCAAGTTCTCCTTTTCAATTCCAGACTCAAACTGTTCCTAGGCAAACTCATGTCCAGATGGTTATGCCCATTTGAAGTTATTCAGGCTTACCCACATGGTGTAGTAACGATCAAATCATAAAGGGACGGGCATGCATTCAAAGTGAATGGACAATGTTTGAAGCACTACTCTAGCCAACATGATTTAAGGGCTATAGAGACCATCACTTTAGGATATACACTTGCATGCAGTCCTATCGTGAATTAATTCCTTTATCTTATCTTTATTTTTCTTTAGGATTAGTTTTAGTTTAGTGATGCGTGTAATAAAAGCGCACAAAAAAGGGCATTAATATGAAACAATAAAAAAAGGGCACAAAATACATAACAAATAAAAATACGTGAAAAGTATATACTTGTGTAAAATATGAACAAAAATAATCATATGAAACTAATAAGTCTACATGCATAAAAAAACTACGACAACACAAATGTGCACAATGCTAATCCTAAAATGTATGGTTACAAATAAATAAAACGCATGAATAAAGAATATGAATAAATTAAAGTAATGCACTAAATAGACAACATAAACAAAAGAGCATAAGTATAAATATCCATGAAACCAATACATACAAATAAATAAAAAGATGTATAAATGAATAAAATAAAAAGAGAAATAAAGAAACATTAATAATAACAATAAAAACTACTGTAAATAGCCGAATTAAAAAGAAATAAAATCCGGAGGACTCGAACAATGATTTAACCAAGGGGACATACTAAAAAAGAGAACTTCTTGGGGCGTAAGGATTTAAAAATAATTTAGACCGATTTTAAAGGAGGATAATAATTCTATTAGTGACAAAAATGAAAGAAGGAATAAAATATCGGGGACCTCGGTTCAGATTTGGGGAACACGGAGGTCCTTAAAACCGTAATAAAATCATTTTTATTTTAAAAGCCCATTATAAAACATAACCCAAAATAAGCTTCCCCTCCTTTTCTTAGTTTCTCAACCGAAAACAAAGCTAAAGAGAGAAAATATCTCAGTTTTCTCAAATCAAACCCAAAAGAAGGATGAATATTTGAATGTTTATCAACTCTGACGCCTCTTTTCCAGAACCAAAACACTTTGAAAACCTCTTTTTTCGAAAACCCAAGACCCTATTCGTATTTCAAAACCAAAACCAAAGTTAAAATCTTTGTTTTCTTCCCAAAACAAATCAAAAACCCCTTCGCTTTTTCTCAAAACCGTAAACAAAAAAACCTCCGAGGCACAACCTTTCTCCGTCACCAGTTCACTGTTGGCTTAAAGGCCGTGGCTTATCACCGAGGAGAATCTGATCGACTCGAAAAGACTAAGCCTTTGAAGGTAAAAAAAACGCCGAACCCTACCCCTTTATCGTTTTATTTTGTTTATGACATGCAAAAAAAAATGAATATCACTGAATTCTTTGTGTTGCTATTGATTCTGTGGTGGTAAAAAAAAGACCCCTTTTACATTGTTTCTTTCGGTTTAAATAACCGAGAATTACATTGGATTCAAAAGAGAAATCTCCTATTCGTTGCTCCTAAGATTTACTACTGGTATTTGTTATTTTGTGGCTTCTGAAATCGGTTGGATGGCTCTGAAATTCTCTGCCATTATCGCTCCTTGTATATTGGAAATTCTGAATATTTGTTATGTTGCTATGTGGATTCATTGTAATCCTTACACAATTCTGATATCTTTTGTTTTCTTATGCATGTGTGCCTCGTACGGGGAAGAGGGGACAATAATAATAATAATAATAATAATTATGAATAATAATAAAATAAAAGAAGATAATAATAATATAATAATATTCAATAATAGATAACAACAATGAGATGTGTATAAAAGAAATAAATTAGTAACACATATATATTTTAGTTTACATAGGAAATAACAACATAACTAATAATAATAAAATTGAACAAAAGAAGCAAATGCAAAAAGTAAACAAAAAAATAAAAAAAAGAAACATAAAATATGCGTACAAAAATAAATAAGTGAAAATGTCATGTCTTTGAATTTTTAGAATTTAAGAAATATTTAAAATATATAATAACATAATGAATGGTAATATTTTTTTATTTTTACAAAATAATGTGTGAACTAAAAGAATATACTTTTTTGTATTTTATTCAAATGATATAAACAAAAACATTAAGAAAGCAATATATTTATGCAGTTTTTGGATTAATTGATACAAGCCCATTATTCAAAATTAAAACAAAAATTAAACCCGAGTTTAGCACCCCGGATAAAATTAGTGATTACAGTTGCCCGCCTTTGCTTATCGTTGTAAAACAATGATGAAGCAAAGACAATAAACACTAATTTTATCTGACTTTCTTGTTTGGAGACACTGATTTGAAAGCCTTTTCTCCGAAATTTTGATAGCCCTTTCGTCCCCTAATCCCCTGATTAATTTGCCACGCACATGAGATCACCTACATACATCAAAAGAGAATTTTCAGAGGCGAATTTTGATTCCCTTATTTAGATATTTTGAGCAAATTAAAAGACTCTGAGTTGTGGGTCCTCCCTCTATGAGACTTTAAGCTCTGAGCTATTTGAAATGTTGGTCCTTCCTATATAGAACCAATCCCTGAAAATCTTTGTGCCTTTCCTATATAAAGCTCTTCGCAAAAGTCTTCGACTTGAGTCTCTCCTATATGAAACCCTAAATCTAGAATTCTAACATTGTTGATCTCTTCTCCATAGAATCTACATCTTCGAGATGCTCTGATTTCTAATCATTGCAGCATCTGACGGTCCCTCTCTTCGAACGTATACCGTAGTGGGCGACCCTTTCTTTGAGCATATGTCACAAAAAAACAATGTTGTTCCCTTCTCCGTAGAATCCACATCTTCGAGATGCTCTGATTTCTGATCATTGTAGCATCTGACGGTCCCTCTCTTCGAGCGTATACCGTAGTGGGTGACCCCTCTCTTTGAGTATATGTCGCTAAGCATGACCCCCTTCTTCAGGCGTATGTCATAGTGAACGGTCCCTCTCTTCGAGCGTATACCGTGGTAGGCGACCCCTCTCTTCGAGTGTATATGGCAAAAAAACAATATTGATCCCTTCTCTGTAGAATCCACATCTTCGAGATGCTCTGATTTCTGATCATTACAGCATCTGACGGTCCCTCTTTTCGAGCGTATACCGTGGTGGACGACCCCTCTCTTTGAGAATATGTCGCTAAGAATGACCCCCTTCTTCAGGCATACGTTATAGTGAACGGTCCCTCTCTTCGAGCGTATACCGTGGTAGGCGACCCCTCTCTTCGAGTGTATGTCGCAAAAAATAATGTTGATCCCTTCTCCATAGAATCCATATCTTCGAGATGCTTTGATTTCTGATCATTGCAGCATCTGACGGTCCCTCTCTTCGAGCGTATACTGTGGTGGGCGACCCCTCTCTTTGAGTATGTATCGCTAAGCATGACCCCCTTCTTCAGGCATATGTCATAGTGAACGGTCCCTCTCTTCGAGCATATACCGTTCTAGTATTAAAGAAATCATTTGTTTGTCTCTACATATTCTTAATTAGTCAACCTCGACTGTCTCTTGACTTTTTCTTCTACTTCTTCTTCTTCTCTATTTTTCTTTGTTTTCTTTCTCTTTCTCTTCTCCAATGTCTGAATATCGATTTCTGATAATCTTTTCTCATATATTTTTTCTTTCTCTTTTTTTTCTCTTTTTTTTCTTCTTTTTTTTCTTTTTTTTTCTTCTTCTTTTTCTTTTCGTCGTCCCTTTTCCTTTCTTTCTTTTTTTTTGCTTTTGTCTTCTTTTTCTTTCCTTTTTTCTTTTTTTCTTTCTCTTTCTCTTCTTCTTTTTTCTTTTCCTCTTGCTTTTCGCTCTTCTTCTTCTTCTTTTTTTCTTCTTTTCTATTTCATTTTCATTTTCTCTCTTTTTCTCTTTCTTCTTTTTTTTTTCTATTCTTCTTTCTTCTTCCTTTCTACTTTTTCTTTTTCTTCTTTGTTCTCTTTCTCTTTCTTTTATCAAATATCCGAATATCATAAAAATGTTAATTTTTTATAGTCTTCTCTCATATATCTTTCTCTCTTTCTTTCTCTTTTCATTTTCTTCTTCTTTTTTTCTTCTTTTTTTATCTTTTCTCTCTTTTTCCTCTCTCTGTCTTTTTTCTTTTTCTCTCTCTTTTTTTGTAGACATCCTTAAGGAAGGATTAAGTTAAGCAACTCTGAAGTTCAAATACGAAGTGGTATACTTGAATATCTCATAAAAATATTATATCTCACTCTAGAGAATACCTAATACCTCATCTATGATGTCTCGTTATTTGATCTTCCCAACATAGAAAGCTCGTTGCCCCCAAAAGTTGGAAAGCCACGAATTTTAATTCTTCGCTGAGGTTTATCTTTCTTCTCGTGTGACTTAGACCAAATCTTTGATCAATCTTCAAAATTCTTGTTTAAAAAATGAGCAAAATGTAATGATAACATGAATTAGGATGCTCGTAATGAATGTTTAGCCTAGATGATGCATGAGTGTTATTTTTCCTTCTTCCTTTCTTTTTCACTCTTCTTCTTCTTCTTTTCTTTGTTTTTCTCCTCCTCTTCTCCTTTCTTTTTTCTTTTTCTTCCTCTTTCTTTCTCTTTTGTTTTCCTTTTTTTCTTTTTCTTCTTTTCTCTTTATTTTTCCTTTTCCCTTTCTCTTATCCTCCTCCTTCTTCCCCTTTCCTTTTTCTTTTCTTTTCTTGTTGTTTTTCTTTTTTTGAACGAGGTATCTCAACCTCACATCATCTATCTTCAGACAAATCCGAAGACTCATGATTCTTTCTGATTTTGTTTCTTCTCTAGGGGTTGTAGATCAAGCTTCTGATCACTCTTCAGGATTTCTATTTAAGATGTGCAAAATGCCATGATAGAATAAAATGAGAATGCTAATGAGGCATGAATATCTAACCTAAATGATGCTTGAATATTTAACCTACGTGATGCATGAATATTTAATCTAAATAATGAATGCATGAATATTTAACCTAAATGATGCATGAATATTGTTCTTCTTTTCTTTTCTTTTTTCTTTGAGGATAGATTCTCGCTTTCTATCTCCTCGGGCTTCCATCTCTTCCAGATCTTTCTTATCTATCTTGTCTTGGAAAGGGAACTATTTTTGGTGTCGATCAAAACAGATTTTGTGATCTTCTTTTATTCGACGCTTAGTTAAATTTTCTTTCTTTTTCTTCTCTTTTCTTTACTCTTCTTCTTTTTTATTTTTTCTTTTTGTTTCCCAAATGCTAAGGTAGACAGATGCCCCAAATTCCCCAGGGTTCAATATTGGACAAAAGATCATCCTTATCCTTGTTGTTTTCTTTTATTTGACTCTTGAAAAGACTAGAACTGACTTGCGTTGATGGATCAGAACCTCCTATTAAAAAATGTCTCATTTCTTTAAGCTTTGTCTCAACCATATTTTTTCATTGAGTCTTTGCGACAAATCTTAGATTGCAATGTTAGGGTAAACACGTGCCCCCAAATTCTCGTGTGTGCTTCTTCAATTAAGACTCGATCCATTTTTTTAAAAAAACCATTCAAAACATTATGGTAGAAAACTAGCTAGCATCTGAAATTTGGCATTTATTCTTCTTCCCTTCTCAAATAAACACGGTTATTCTCTTGTTCTTGATTTACTATAATTCTGAAGCACTAATCTCGGAATACTTTTATTTCTAGCTTGTGGTAGTAGCTCTCAATCCTTAGGCTTAGGTCATTTAAGGTTCATTTTCAACCTATTCATTTAATATTATTCTCTTGGATTCCAATGTCTTTGGGCCATCTGATTGACTCTCTTTATGCCCCCAATATAACTTTTGCCCAAAGTCTTGATATCTATCTTGGCTCAAATTGTAACCCAATATGATCAGGTAATCTTTGTTTATTCATGTTGACCTGAATTCTCAACATATATCATCTTACAATCAGAGTGCTCTTTTCCGGAAACACCTAGTATCACACATTGTCCCCTCTTCTCGGGTCATGTCAAAGATGATCGTTTGCATTAATGATCTTGTTCATAAATCTTTTGGAAAAAAAAAGAAAAAAAAAGAATTTAATAACTGTAAATGAAGCAAAATTTAAATGAGTTTTGACAAACACAAAAATTTTAAAAGGAAATGAATAATAAAAGATAGAAAATAGATTCCTTGGATATTGAGTGCTTTAGACTCAACCCTAGAAGTTCAGTTTTTAACCTTTGGAAGTTGTGGCGATATTTAAAGATTTTGAATTCCTTTCAGATTGCTCGGTTCATCCTCATGATTATCGTATTTGCTCGATCTATTCGAAAACTACTCCTTCTAGTTATCAATACTTTCTCCTTATACATTCAAGCTTTTCCTACTAGCATTTTCTCGAGAATTCGATATGCTTCAAAATGCATCTAACTATAGAAATGTTTTTCTCTCTCTTTTTTTCTTCTTCTTCTTCTCTCTCTCTCTCTTTTTACCTTCTTATTATTTTTATTTTCCTTATTTTTATTTTGGGGAAATCAACTCATCACAGTCCTTTGTCTCAAAGATCAAGATGGAGCATACAATTGAGCCCCGACTTACTTGACATAGTCATGAATTTGAAAATATTATCATCACTCATGAAGCAAAGACTTCGAATGGTGCATTGCTACCTTATTAGGTCTATCACTTCAGCGGAGTGCCCCGAATATTTCCACACTCTTGTTCAAATATACCTATTATCAGGTTTTGAATATTAGAGCATTTTTTATTTGATATTTGTTCTCTCTTATCTTTTTCTTCTTTTTTTTTTCTTGTTTTTTGTTCTTTTTTACTTACTCTTTTCTTTCTCTTTTTTCTTTGTTTTTCCTCTCTTTCTTTTTTCTGGATGTAATCCTTATGCCCTTTGGGAATTCTCGAGATCATCTAATATCATCGAGCCTTTTTTCTAGAAGATTTTCTTATCATTGAACATCATTGAAGGAGTAGTAATCTTATTTCTCGTGCATTACTGACCGAAACTACTGATTGAGGAATTATACTTCATCGTAATCACAACATTCTAACAACTTTATAATTGATTCATAGGCATATGATATCCAAGGAAATTTGAAGATAAAAAGACATATACAAAACATTTTAACAAAAGGCATCTCTTAATTGAAATTAAAAACATGTGTCAAGATCTACAAAGAAAAGACTAAACGATGACATGATAGTAAGCTACTGCCAAGGCAATTCCTGCCGGGGCAGCAAGTTCTCCTTTTCAATTCCAGACTCAAACAGTTCCTAGGCAAACTCATGTCCAGATGGTTATGTCCATTTGAAGTTGTTCAGGCTTACCCACATGGTGTAGTAACGATCAAATCATAAAGGGACGGGCATGCATTCAAAGTGAATGGACAATGTTTGAAGCACTACTCTAGCCAACATGATTTAAGGGCTATAGAGACCATCACTTTAGGAGATACACTTACGTGCAGTCCTATCGTGAATTAATTCCTTTATCTTATCTTTATTTTTCTTTAGGATTAGTTTTAGTTTAGTGATGCGTGTAATAAAAGCGCACAAAAAAAAGGCATTAATATGAAACAATAAAAAAAGGGCACAAAATAAATAACAAACAAAAATACGTGCAAAGTATATACTTGTGTAAAATATGAACAAAAATAATCATATGAAACTAATAAGTCTACATGCATAAAAAAATTATGACAACACAAATGTGCAGAATGCTAATCCTAAAATGTATGGTTACAAATTAATAAAACGCATGAATAAAGAATATGAATAAATTAAAGTAATGCACTAAATAGGCAGCATAAACAAAATAGCATAAGTATAAATATCCATGAAACCAGTACATACAAATAAATAAAAAGATGTATAAATGAATAAAATAAAAAGAGAAATAAAGAAACATTAATAATAACAATAAAAACTACTGTAAATAGCCGAATTAAAAAGAAATAAAATCCGGAGGACTCGAACAATGATTTAACCAAGGGGACATACTAAAAAAGAGAACTTCTAGGGGCGTAAGGATTTAAAAATAATTTAGACCGATTTTAAAGGAGGATTATAATTCGATTAGTGACTAAAATGAAAGAAGGAATAAAATATCGGAGATCTCGGTTCAGATTTGGGGAACACGGAGGTCCTTAAAACCGTAATAAAATCATTTTTATTTTAAAAGCCCACTATAAAACATGACCCAAAATAAGCTTCCCCTCCTTTTCTTAGTTTCTCAACCGAAAACAAAGCTAAAGAGAGAAAATCTCTCAGTTTTCTCAAATCAAACCCAGAAGAAGGATGAATATTTGAATGTTCATCAACTCCAACGCCTCTTTTCCAGAACCAAAACACTTTGAAAACCTCTTTTTTCGAAAACCCAAGACCCTATTTGTATTTCAAAACCAAAACCAAAGTAAAAATCTTTGTTTTCTTCCCAAAACAAATCAAAAACCCCTTCGCTTTTTCTCAAAACCGGAAACAAAAAAAACCTCCGAGGCACAACCTTTCTCCGTCACCGGTTCACTGTTGGCTCAAAGGCCGTGGCTTATCACCGAGGAGAATCTGATCGGCTCGAAAAGGCTAAACCTTTGAAAGTAAAAAAGACACCGAACCTTACCCCTTTATCGTTTTATTTTGTTTATGACATGCAAAAAAATGAATATCACTGCATTCTTTGTGTTGCTATTGATTCTGTGATGGTAAAAAAGACCCCTTTTACATTGTTTCTTTCGGTTTAAATAACCGAGAATTACATTGGATTCAAAAGAGAAATCTCCTATTCGTTGCTCCTAAGATTTACTGCTGGTATTTGTTATTTTGTGGCTTCTGAAATCGGTTGGATGGCTCTGAAATTCTCTGCCATTATTGCTCCTTGTATACTGGAAATTCTGAATATTTGTTATGTTGCTATGTAGATTCATTGTAATCCTTACACAATTCTGATATCTTTTGTTTTCTTGTGCATGCGTGCCTCGTACGGGGAAGAGGGGACAATAACAATAATAATAATAATAATAATAATAATAATAATAATAAATAATAATAAAATAAAAGAAGATAATAATAATATAATAATATTCAATAATAGATAACAACAATGAGATGTGTATAAAAGAAATAAATTAGTAACACATATATATTTTAGTTTACATAGGAAATAACAACATAATGAATAATAATGAAATTGAACAAAAGAAGCAAATGCAAAAAGTAAACAAAAAAATAAAAAAAAGAAACATAAAATATGCGTGCAAAAATAAATAAGTGAAAATGTAATATCTTTGAATTTTTAGAATGTAAATAATATTTAAAATATATTATAACATAATGAATGGTAATATTTTTTATTTTTACAAAATAATGCGTGAACTAAAAGAATATACTTTTTTGGATTTTATTCAAATGATATAAACAAACACGTTAAGAAAGCAATATATTTACGCAGTTTTTGGATTAATTGATACAAGCCCATTATTCAAAATTAAAACAAAAATTAAATCCGGGTTTAACACCTCGGATAAAATTAGTAATTACAGTATCGTTTAGTAACAGCGGTAGGATAAAAACAGTTGTATGTAGCCATGGATGACTCTTGAATATTTGGTATATTGATGAGAGATTCTTTAAAAAATGGTTTGAAAGTTGCAAGAATGCATGTAAGATTGCAGAGAGTATTGTGAGGAAGATTGGAATTCTAAAGAAATTTCAAGAATGCAAGAGTGAATAGTTTCAACAAGGAAGTTGCTTATATAGGCCTCGACAGATATGGTTGTTTGATTTCTATTCGTTAGTCTTTTCTACCGTTTCAAATAGTAACTGCCGCTGGCATTTAATGCAGTGACAAAAATTTGGTAGATAACCGTTACACTGTTTCTGCACGTTGGAACTGCTGCGGCTCTGACACTTTGTACTGCCGCGACAATGGACTTCCTGCTGTGCACTGTTTCTCTGTTATTCTTGCTTTATTATCCTAAAAATAGATAAATAAGATAAAAATATTTTAAAGATAAATATTGATATAAAATTAAAATTTTGAAATTGTTAACGTAAAGTAATTCTAATATAATAATACAAAGAGTAGGGTTAGAAATTAAGTTACTAGGGGAGTGCATGAAAATACAACTCTCAATTTATCCCTCTCTTTATGGCCAAGATGATGTTTCTGTGATTGTTGGCCATCCCAATTTATTTCTTTTTCCAAGCATTCTGCCGAGGATGCTGCCAAGGCAGGATATTTTGGTGTTTGTGGCATAGATAGCCTTGCACTCTTCTGGATCATCAAATTTGTTTAGGTTGTGGAAGGCATTGAGTTTGACTTGTTGGTCATTGACCCTCATAGTCAACTCTCCATTTTCCACATAAATTAAGGTGCGTCTAATAGCAAGGAAATGTCTTTCCAGGATGATCGGTGCTTTTTTATTTGCTTCACAATCAAGTACAAGAAATTCAGCTGGAAAAATAAATTTATCGACTCTTACCAGTATGTCCTTGATTTTTCCTTTGAGGTGTACATATGATCGATCCGCAAGTTGGAGCAGCACTGTTGTTGGTTTTGCCCTTCTTATGTTGAGCTTTTGGAAAACTGATTTGGGCATTAGGTTGATGCTTTCTCCAAGGTCACATAGGGCCTTTCCTTCATAGTTATTCCCAATCGCACAAGGTATGGTGAAACAACCAGGATCCTTCAGTTTGGGTGGCATGCGATTATGCAACATTGCCATGCACCCTTCAGTTGCTGCCACTTTCCCAAACTTACCTAACCTCTTCCTTTTAGACACAATGTCCTTTAATAATTTAGCATAGTTGGGCATCTGTTCAATTGCCTCAACAAGTGGTAAGTTGATGTGGACTTGTTTCGAAATATCAAAAAATTTCTTGAACTAATGGTCCTGTTTCTGTTTTTCAGCCTTTGTGGGAAAGGTGGTGGTGGCCTCATCTCATTAGGGTTTCATTAGATTGAAATTTAATACATGGGACAACTGTTTGTCTTGCTGTCTCGGCAGGAAGTGTAGGTGTTGCCGAGCTTTTTATTGGGGAATCGTCATCGTGCTCAGTCTGTTCAGCATCCAAGTCCTTATCTGTATCCTCTTGTATTGTTTGTGGAGCTTTGGTTGCTAAATTACCCATTTTTTGTTTCAGTTGTAGGCCACTTGTTGTTGTGATTGCTTTTCATTATTCATGGCCCATTCCCTTAGCAACTTCAGTATTGCTAGGTAATCCTCCTTGTGGTCTTGTATTTTGTCTTAGAGCGAATTGACCAACTTTGGTTTCTAATGATTTTACTACAACATCTTGGTTTTATAGCTTCATCTCTGTTCTGTTCATGAAGTCATCATTCTTCTTCATGAAATTACTGTTCTCAGCCATATATGATTCAATTTTCATAATAAAGGCCTTGAGAGTATTTTCTAGTGAATTCATAGGCTATTGCTGCTGATGCATCTGCTGCTGTGGCAGTGACTGCTGCATCTACTGCTGTGGCAGTGGCTGCTGCATCTGCTGCGGCAGTAGTGGCTGATAATTAGAGGTCTGATTGGTGGGGTTTAAGGCATTGTTTGAGTTGCTCCATGAAAAGTTTGGGTGCCTTTTCCAAGCCGGATTTTATGTATTTAATATCATGTTGTTCTGGTTATAATTTCTCACATAAAATCCAGTTTCCTCGTCTTGCATATACTCAGAAGAATTTATAGCCTTCACTTCTTGAGTATTTTGTTGTACTTGCATGTTCTAAACCATTTTTGTTAAAGATACCAACTGTACTGCCACCAAATTGTTGGTTTCTAACTCATTTACTGTGGCATGACATCTTAATCCTCCTCGCCTAGAAGTAGGAAATTGAAAATCGTTCCTTACGAGTTTTTTCAGAATCTCTATAGCTTTTTTCGGGCCTTGTCAAGGAGTGTGCCGTTTGTTGAGGCATCCAACATTATTCTAGTCGGGGCATTGGTGGCATTATAGAACATGGTTACTTGCGTCCATAATGGGAACCCATGTAGTGGACATCTGTTCAGTAACTCTTTATAGTGTTCCCAAGCCTCGTACATAGGTTCGTCACCAGCCTGTCTAAATGAAGTGATCTCATTACGGATTCTATCATATAGATTTGTTGGGTTAAATCTCGTAATGAATTCTCGGCAAAGTTCACTCCAAGATCCAATTGATCCTGCCGGAATATTGTTTAACCAGGTTTTGTCCCTATCCCTCAGTGAATAGGGGAAAAGTTTCAGCCTCAAAATATCTTCATGTACTCCTTGGATTTTGAAAGACTTGCATACTTCCATGAGAGATTTGAGATGCTGCCTGGCATCTTCTGCTGTAGCCCCACTGAATTGTCCAATAGTATTGAGCATATTGAACATTACTGGTTTAAGTTCAAAGTGGGTTGCCTCAATATCTGGTGTAACAACCCCATGGTTTAATCCATTTAAATCTTCTATCAGAAAGTCTCTGACAGTTAGCTGTCGCGGCAGTGGTTGCGACAGTGGTTGCTATTGCTGGCCTCCAATGCCTTCATGTAGGTTCTGATTTCCTAGATTCACTGTCATGGCTCCTTGGATCTGTCTTGTCAGTCTTTGATAAGTCCTTTCGATTTCTGAGTAGATATCACGTAAGAGAGTGCTAAGGTTATCCCTGGTCATACACGAACGATAAAATAGATAAAATATTATTATATATATTAGATAATTACTTAAAAGCAAGAAAATTAAAGAAAACAAAATTTAGTTGTCAGTCCCCAGCAACGACGCCAAAAATTTGATGCGTGTAATAAAAGCGCAATTAAGTACAAGTATACACGTCAAGAATATCGTTCTCCACAAGGACTGGTGTACTTAATATGCCCCCTTCTACTTCCTTGCTCCTGAAATTATTAAAATAAAAACACAAGTAAAAAGATTTGTTGAATAACTAAAGAACAAAAGCTTAAATAAAAGGTTGAGACCGAATAGAGAGAAGGGGTAGGATCCAGTTGTGTCATATAGTGGAGTCGATTGATCTGGTCTTATTCAATACAATGGCACAACACTGTCTCGGCAGCACTGCAGATATTGCCTCGGCAACGTTAGTGTTTCCTGCCGCGACAATCTCTTGTTCTTGGGCAGTTTAGTCAAAGCTCGACAAAGTATCCTTAGATGTCTCTGCTTATCTCTAAGTCGAAGTAATGTTGATGACCAATCCTTTATGATACCTCTCGGCGTGAATCAATGATAATCAACAACCAATGCCAAACTTCTTTTAGCCGCTAAAACTCTTAACCTATCTCTAGGCTGAGTTAGTTTCTATAACACCGTACTTATCTCTTTCGTAAATTTAACTCTCTTGATATTAGATAAATGGATTACTTACAAACTTCTCTCTCGAGTTTGAATGCAAGAACAAAGAATGACAATAGGATAAGCAAACTTTTATATTCTTATTATATTGAAACGAAGAAACAAAGTACAATCTTCTCACACTAATATTCTACAACCTTCACCTAACCCTAAGAAAGCTTAGAACATATTGTAAAAGAATAACACAATTCTTAGGGTTAAGCTTTCTCTCTAATTCGTCTCTCCTCTATACATTAGACGGCTCATGTATTTATAGTCTAGACCTAGGGCAACTTTTCCTAAGTAGAATATAACTTGGAGTAGGGAACAAGTAATAAAAATATAATATTTCCAAGTTTAATTCTATCTAGAAGACTATTCTCGCGTGGCCTTTGACTTGGTCTTTTAACGTGCTAATCTGCTCTGATCCAAACGCTTTAAGTCCAGAAATTCTCAGCTCATTTTCTCTTTCAATCGCCCAGCATCAGTACTAGAGCTTCTGCTGCCGCGACATTTCTTGGGCCTTCGGCAATGGTTCTGCCTTCGATAATGGTTCTGCCTTCGGCACTACTGCTGTCTCGGTAGGTATTTTCTTCAACTACACAAAAGCATGGCATAAAGCCTTCATTTCTCAAAAATATCATCTTTATATGTTGTGGTAGCAAAATGTCAATTATTGAGCAATAAGTATATGTATCAGCTCAAATTAGTGGTAATGAGTATATATTGTTTAGAAAAAGAATGGTAAATAATAGCCTTTTTAGGCGCTCATCATTTAAATTTTTATTTTATTTTAATCTTTTCTTGTTGTTTACTTTAGGACGAGAATCAAGGATCAAGGTGAAGTCGTTTATAACAGCAAGGCCTCGAAAACTGATCGTCATAAGCAGTTCTTCGGATTCTATTTAATTTTTATACCTTTATATCTTTACTTGTTCATTTTCATATTTTGTTTCCTGTTGTGTGCCATGGTTATAAGCATTGAGGACAATGCTTAATTCGAGTTTGGGGGTGTAGACTCACTGCCGAGGCAATTCACTACCACGGCCTTGCCATAACAGGAAGCATTTAAGTTGTTTTTAAATTTTTTTTGTGTCCACCACCTTACTTGAAATATTGTCCATACTTTTGCACTGCTCTACATCAGTATTGCCTTAGTTTATTCTGTTTAGGCTATAGAAATCTTTCTCCTTACCATGATTAGGTTATGTTTGGAAGGCTTAACTTTAGGATACTTAAGGAAGAAAACTTAGAAGCTTGCAATAAGATTGATCCTAAAAACATTTTTGGGACTTGTTTGATTATAAAAATTCTTTTAATGAACTTAGGCGATAAAGGCTCATATTTTTGGAAATATTGGCTAGAGGTGTCTATCACCGTCTCTAGGAATCACTCTTCTTCATGCTAAAGGTGCCCGAAATTGGCTCTAGTATGCTAAAAAAGAGAAAAGAAATCTTGATGAGAAAACACAATCCTTGAGGTGCCCGAAATTTGCTCAAGTAGATGTTGTTATAAGATGAGAACATAAATTCCAAGTCTACTTGTCTTGAACATAGAGTTTGTCTAAGAAAGCTTTTAATAAAACTTGTCCACAAAAACTCACACACTCACAAAATTTTATAGCTTGATTCTGGGTAAATCCTTGGGTAATCGAAAGATTAAGGCTTAAGAATAGGCATAGTTATGATGGGGAGAATAAATAAAAACATAAGACTAATAGAGAATAAGGTTTGGTAATTTGATGGTTTGTATTGCTTGAGGACAAGTAATAGTTCGAGTTTGGGGGTGTGATAAGTGCTTAATTTACTATCACTTTTTATACCTTTCATGGGCAATAATCACTTAATCTACACCTTCTTGGACTAATGCATCAACTTAATGTGAGATATTTAGACATTTTGCTTTTTATGACAGATAAAGATGATATTTATAGAAAAGACAAGCTTTACTGCACCTTTGTTCATTTGCAGGTAGATCTGATGTCGCGGTAGTGATTGAGGTCGAGGCAGGACCTAAGGCCGCGACTGAACCTGAAAGACAAATGTTGATATTGTAGGCGAGCTAAAGAGAAAAATAAGGTGGATAATTTAAGACAAGCAACACAAGAATCAGAGCTAGGAAACGCATGGAAAGTCTAAGTCAAAGGCCACGCGGGAAAAGAGTCCTTGTGGGAATAAACTAGAAAATAAAACAAACATCTTTTATTTATGTACTTGACTCGTATTTTACTCCAAGTTTTATTCCTACTTTGAAAATGTTTTCCCTAGGCCAAGCCTATATAAAGGAGGTGCCTCCCAAGGACAAGGTAGATACGAGAGCCGGATTGAGAGAAGAATTCACCCTAGAGTTTAGAGTTTTCTTTGTTTTCGTTACTTTCTAATTTCTTTTAGGCTTAGGTGAAAGTTGTAGAGTATTTGTGAGAGGAGATTGAACTTTGTTTTCTTGTTTCAATGCAACAAAATATCAAGGTTTGCTTATTCTTCGTCATTCATTGTTCTTGCATTCAAGCTTGGGAGAGAAGTTTGTGAGAAATCCATTTATCTAGTATCGAGAGAGTTAGATTCACGAAAGGAATATATACGGTATTTTCTAGTCAGAAAATACTAACTCGGCCTAGTGTTAGGTTAGAGTTTCAGCGGCTAAAAAAAGTGTAAGATTGGTTGGTGATTACAATTGATTCACACCGGGAGATATCATCAAGGACTAGTCATCAACAGTACTTCGACTTAGGAATAACCGGAGTCATCAGAGGATACTTTGCCGAATCTTGGTAAAGTCCACCCAAGAGCAAGGGATTGTCGCGGCGGACGTGACTCTACACTGTCGAGGTGGTAAAATTGCAGTGATGCCGAGGCAGTGTTGTGTTATTGCATGCTACAGAAACAAGTCATTTGAATCCACAATACAACAAAACTGGATCCTGGTCATTTTCTTAATCTGTTTCTATTCTCTTTATTTAGCTTTCTTTATTATTCAAGTTATTTAGTTTACTTCAGAATACCCCAAATAATTTATGTTTTTATTTTATTTATTTTGCAGAGCGAGAAGACAAAAGAAAACATATTAAGTACACCAATCCTTGTGAAAACGATACTTGATTTACTTATCACTTTATTACTTGCGACATGTTCACTTGTACTAATTGCGCAACCTATTTTACATGCAACACCTATCCAAAATTTCTAAACTCTCATGGGGTGGGCAGTCTAAGAGGGTGACACTGGTAGAAGCATCAAGCATCATCCTCGTAGGAGCGTTTACTTCATTGTAGAAGATTGATAGTTGAGTCCACTCGGGTAGACCATGTATGGGGTATTTTCTGCATATTTCTCTATATCTTTCCCAAGCCTCATACATTGATTCGTCTTCATCTTGCCTGAATGATGTGATATCGCTTCTCAGTTTATCAGTCATGTTGGTATAACTGAATCGGGTAAGAAAACTTCGGCATAGTTCAGTCCATGAGTTCAATGATCCAAGCTAGAGGTTGTTTAACCACGATTTTGCCCTATCCCTTAGTGAATGGGGAAACAATTTCAGCTTAAGGATGTCGGCTGAGACTCCCGACAACTTTAACGAATTACAAATTTTCATAAAGGACTTAAGATGCTGCTGAACATCTTCATTTGCCGAACCCCCAAACTGGAATAGGGTGTTGATCATGTTGAACTTGAACGGTTTTAATTCAAAGTGTTCTGCCTCTATATTAGGCATCACAATGACAATAGTTAACCCATCAAAATCTTCCTCTAAATAATCACAAACGGTTCGTGCGTGTTCCTATCTTGGGAGGTTTGTTGGGTCAACAACTGCGAATGTGTTGCGGTTGTCTGCCTCGGCGACATTCATGCCAACGTTGTTCTGCTGGCTAGGTGCTATATTCATTCTTTCGTGTACCCTACGTTTCAGATTTCGTGTTGTTTTTTCTATTTCTAAATCGTAAGGGCATTGATCAAGTGACGGGTTGAACCTAGTTATACACAGAACAACCCTAGTAAGTTAAAATAGATTAAAACTAAAACTAAATAGAATAAAATAAAAGGTGAAGAAATAATTAGTAGTAAAATAGAGCATCAGTCCCCGGTAACGGCGCCAAATCTGAAGGAGGCTCAAAAGTCCTTTTTGTTCCACCTTTGTCAGATTGTAATACTTTAGGTTGTCGAACCCACAGGGACTGTGTCGACTTCACTACTTCTTAAAACTGCACAATAAAAAAAACAAGTAATTTTTATTGAGTTGAAATAACTAATTTAACTAAAAGAAAAACTAAATAACAAAAAGATAAGTATGATAAAAGTGAGGCTAAGTTGAATGCTTTATAGTGGAGGATCCAATTTATTATTTATCCACTTATCAATACAATGGGTTGAATTGCCGCCTCGACGGGTCGCACTAAGGTTCGTCGCAGTTGCCTAGGCGGGGTTATGCCTTTTCGATAATTCAACTTTTCATAATTCGACAGAACATACTTGTATGTCTTCTTCTTTACCCCTAAGCGAACAGAACTATTGAAATCCATGTCTTCATGATACCTCCCGACATGAATCAAGGGTGAATAACAGCCAAACACATGCGTCTTGTTAGTCGCTGAAATCTTAGGCGGTTAATCTCTCAATCAAATTAGTCAATGCCCTTGAGCAAAGACCGTATTCTCTCATTTTGTGAGCCTAACTCTCCCGATATTAGACAAATGGATTTTTTTTCACATACTATCATCTCGAACTCATATACAAAGAAGAGTAAATGCCAAAAGAGAATAAACTATGAAATAAGTTTTGCATAATAAGTATCAAGAATAATACAACCTTGTTCTCCAACACTCCATAAACGACCTAAACCTCTAGAGAAGTTTAGAACATAATGTAATCGGCGGCTAAAGCTATATGAGATGTAAGATCCGACTCCCTTAAACCTAGACCTAAGGGTGTTTTATATAGTCTAAGCCTTAGTTTAAAGTTTTCCATGCAAAGAAAGAGTTCTAAAAGGGAAAAAATTACAACTCATAATTAAACTATAATATTTTATTCTTATTTCTTAAAATAACTCTTATTTCCTGCAAATGACTTTGACCAGGGCTTGACACGTTAAATCGACTCTGTATTTCTCTCGCTCTTTGTATGTTAAGATCAACATCTTTTTCTTTTTCTATCGAGCACTCTAAACCCTAAACCCTAAACCCTAACCCTAAACCCTAAACCCTAAACCATTATTACCCATAAATCTGTCCTTTAGTAGCAATAAACGAGTGGGAAAATGGTATAAAATTTAGGACTTTTAGGAACTTATCATATCGATACACCTATTGGTTTATCAATACCTAACCCTGTTTTGATAAACCCCCAAAGGAGTATCGAACTCAAAAGTTACTGAAAAACTTGGTATAGATACGCCCAACGAGGGGTATCAATCCAATTTGCTACTGGAATTCTAAGTTCCAAAAAAGAGTCTAGGCGTTCCAATACGCCTATACTTTACGCTTAGGAATTTCAAGAGGGTATCGATACGCATGGGAATGGTATCGATATCCCTGCCCGAGTATACAGGTTCTAAACATTTCACTTACCTAAACTCTATCCAAAGGTCACCTATATGACCTCAAACCATTCTTATACTTGAGGGACATTTCTAGCATGTTTAAACCTCCATAATAAGCATACTAATTCTCTTTTCATTTAGTCAATTCTAATTATTTTAGGACATCCTTAACTAGCATGTCATTCTCTTTACAATCATTCAAGTTCATCTTTCAAGCTAACACCTATACCATTCCATATTACTACTCCAAATCATCATCTAAGTTCATGTTCATGCCAATCCATTTCACTTTCACTATGGTCACTAGTGCAACCACATCTTAGCGTTAAGGTCTAAATGTCAACCACTTAGTGCAACACTTGCATTCCATGTGCACAAGACACCAAATTCAGCATATTTAGCTCATTAACTTACATTCCAAGTACACAAAATAAAGATCAACATGTATATACAATCTAGGGACCTAGTCCCCAAAATACAAATGCTAGCATAAACACACTTGTCCTTAAGGCTTACATACCAAATGCTCAAATGGTAATTTGTACATATCATAGCCAAATCTCATAATGAATAAAACTAGCCAAAACATGATCATTATACCATCATAATCTAGGAGTTACAAAAGATACGAAATCATACTTGTCTTGCTTGTTATCCTTTCTCTCGACCGATCTCAATCTAGATCCTTGACTCGATAACGTGTTGTTTTGGGAAGGAGGGAAACAAACGGTGGTAAGTACTTTTTAGGTACTTAGTGAGACAACCCTAAGTCTTACCATTTTTAGACAATATTCATATAACAAGGATACATGCTCCAATTAAGCAATAGACCAAGTTCATAGCAAACAATATAACCAGTTATGCAAATTTTATCATTCACTAATGTCATTCTTATCATGCTCATCATGCCTCTAGCATGCAAACTAAATTCACATTCTATATTCTCATGCACGAGCAAACATATATTAGATGCATATGACTTACTAGTCAATTTTTATTTTTCAAAGCTTTCATAAGCAAGGGCATATTTAAACTTTCATAAGCAAAGTCATATTCAAAGCTTTCATAATCAAATTCATGTTCGTAGGCTACTTATAGCCATTTGTTCATTCCAAATGATCAATAGCAAGTTCATATTCAAATGCTCTATTAACAAATTCATGTCAAAGTATAAATGCTTCACATACAAATGCATATGCCAATAGTTTTCATACCATAAGCTTTAACTTTCAAATTAGTTATATATGATGCCTTGAAATTAGACCAGGGAAGCGAGTTAACAAAAGTACCACAAAGACACTAATAAAAGTACCACGAAGGTACTAACAAAAGATACCCAATGTATCTAACAAATGGTGACTAACCACCAATCAAAGGTACCCAAGTACCAAACAAAAGTACTGAAGTACTAGACAAAAGTACCAAAGTACTTGGCAAAAGTACCGAAGTATTGGGCATGTCATACTACATATGACCAACTATCGACCAAGACTCAATAAGATTTTTATTATTAGTTTAATCATCTTTCAATTTGTATGAACCAAGTTTCTTATCACAAAAGTATGTATCATAACATGCTATTAACAAAAACATTTAATTCATGCTATCAACAAAAACATATATCTCATGCTACCAACAAAGCATTTATTCAATGCTATCAAACAAAACATGCAGATCATGTTACCAAACAAATGTTCATATCATCATATACATGCTTCATGCATGATTCACATACCTGGCATCCCGTAGCCACGTGCCATAACTTACCTCGTCATTTCCGAGCTATGCACATGTACTAAGCTAATTCTAACAATGTAGCAATCAATTCATATCACCACACAAGTTATCAAATCATTTAGCCTCCTTTCCTTTTTACCAAATATAAGATTAGTAGGTCCTAACCCTAAATTTTACCATACTCACAAATTTTCCAAGCAAATCAAGGGTTGTAGATGGTGATCCCTTTGACCTTTTTCCTTGCAAGCTCTTGTCTTTTGTCCTCTTGTCTATCTCCCTCGTTTGGATCTTCTAGCAAACCATATTCATATAACCATTAATTAGGACAAATTGAAAACACTTAATTCAAGTGATCATATGCTTAACAAATATAAACATTTACATTTGTTTATTAGGGACAACTTTGTTACCCTTTAAAAATTTTATCATATCTCCTAGCTCGCATATCCGAATTTAGCTTATTTTACCTCCTTAGAAAGTTAAGAATATCCTCTACAAGGAAATATTAACCTCTCATTTTAATTGCTAACCAATTAGCACCAGATTTCATTTAAAGTAAGATTTGTCCAGCTTCGTGACTACTCGAACAACCTTCAAGAATTGGCCTATAACTTTCTCTACATAAATCCGAACGAGTTGCCGTAAATTTTTACTTCAAATAGATTCAAGAGGCTATTTGAAAAAAATCATCCCATAATTTCCTCAAATTCGTCCTAGGGAATTTTTCTAAAGTGGTTACCCGAAATTGCATGTTTCAACCAATTTGGCTATTTTATATTTCAATGGTCTTCACAACTTTTTCATATTCTTTACTCAATATTCCAGCAACTAAACATGTTCATAACATTTAATTTCATGACCATTACTTTAGGATTACCAAAACAAACACTAACTCATTACTTTATGATGTGTGTTAGATATGCGTAATTTAGTACAAGTAAATACGTCACCAAGTAATAAAGTGATAAGTATCAAGTATCGTCTGCACAGGGATTGGTCTACTTAATACGTTTCTTTTGATCTTCTTGCTCTGTAAATAAATAAAATAAAAACACAAGTGATTGGATTGCGATTAAACTAAACAAAGGAAACTAAATAATAAGGAAAAACAGATAGAGAAAGTGGCCAGGATCCAGTTGTATTATAAAGTGGATTCGGTTGACTTATTTCTGCTCAATGTAATTGCTTAACACTGTCTTGGCAGTACTGTAGATTACTGCCTCGACAGCGATAATACTCGTCCGCCACGTCAATCTCGACTTTATCAAAGTTCGGCAAAGTGTGCTTGAGTGCCTCCGCTTATCTCTATGTCGAAGTACTATTGATGATCAGTCCTTGATGATACCTCTCGGCATGAATCAATTATAATCACTAACTAATCCCACACTTCTCTTAGCCGCTGAAACTCTTAACTTATCTCTAAGCCGAGTTAGTGTTTCCCGATTGAAACACCGTACTTATTCTTTTCGTGAATCTAACTCTCTCAATATTAGATAAATGGATTACTCACAAACTTCTCTCTCGAGCTTGATTGCAAGAACAAGGAATGGCAAAGAATAAGCAAACTCTGATATTTTATTGCATTGAAAACAAGAAACAAAGTTCACTTTCTAATACTAATACTTTACAACCTTCACCTAAGCCTAAACAAATTTAGAACATAATGTAAAAGAAAAGAAAAACTAAAAGATGAAATCTAAGCTCTCTAATTCTATGAATTGATCGAATTGTCTATCAAGTTGAGTTCTTCTTGCTCCTTTGGACGGCTAGGTCTTATATAGGCTTGGCCAAGGGCAAACGTTTCCTAAGTAGAATACAACTTGGAGTAGGAAACAAGTCATGTACATAAATCAAATATTTCTAAGTTTATTCCTTGTAGAAGGCTTTCCCGCGTGGCCTTTTCTTTGGGCTTTCCACGTGCTTATCTAGCTCTGATCCTTGGGCTTCTTATCCAACAACGATCTCCTCATTTTTCTCTTCAGCTTGCTTGCCACATTGCTACTTTTTCTTTGCTTCCTCGGCATTAGGTCCTGCCTCGACCTTAAGTTGCTGCCGCGACAATACTTCTTTCTACACAGATATAAAAATGCAGTAAAGTATACCTTTTTTGTAAATATTATCTTTATCAACAAAATCCCTAAATATATCACATTAAGTATATGTATTGGTCCAAGTAGGAGTAAAATTGATGATTAATGCCCATGAAAAGTGTAGAAAGTGATAGTGAGTTGAGCACTTATCACACCCCCAAACTCGAACTATTACTTGTCCTCAAGCGATGCAAACCATCAATTTATCAAACTTTATTCCCTCTTCGTCTTATGTTTCCATCTATTCTCCCCACCATAACTATGTCCATTCTTTAGACTTAACTTTTTGGTTACCTAAGGGTTTACCTAGAAGACAGGCTATAAGGTTTTGTGAGTGTGTGCATTTTTGTGGACAAGTTTGATTAAGGCCTTCTTAGATTAAATTTAATTTCAAGACAAATAGACTTGGATTTGTGTACTCTTCTTTCTCTAAACAACCGATTCTTGAGCCAATTTCAGGCACCTCAAGGATTGTGTTTTTCTCTTTATTATTTCTTTATTTCTTTTCTATTCTTTTAAGCAAACTAGAACCAATATCGGGCACCTCTAGCATGAAGAAGAGTAGTTCCTAGAGCCGGTGATATGCACCTCTAGTCATCTTTCCAAGGATCTAAGTCTTTATCACCTAAGTTTATTAAAAGAATTCCTATATCCAAACAAGTCCCAAAAGTGTTTTAGGATCGAACTTATAGCAAGCTTCTAAGTTTTCTCCTTAAGTATTCTAGGGTTAAGCCTTTAAAACAGAATCTAATCATGGTAAGGAGAAAGATTTCAATAACCTTAAAATAATAAACTAAGGCAATACTGAAGATGAGCATTGCAATAGTATGGGCAACAATTTCAAGTAAAGTGGTTGACATAAAAAAAATTATCACTTAAAAACTCCCTTTTCATGGTAAGGTCGCGGCAGTGGATTGCCTCGGCAGTGGCTCTATGATGCGTGCTATATATGCACAATTGTAGTACAAGTGTAAACGTCGTCAAGTAATAAAGTGATAAGTAAATCAAGTATCGTCTCCACAAGGATTGGTATACTTAATATGTTTCCTTTGATCTTCTTGCTCTATAAAATAAAAGTAAAGACACAAGTAAATTGGATGTTGATTAAACTAAATAAAAAAATTAAAGAAAACTAAATAGGATGAGATCAAATTGAGAAAGAGGGCAGGATCCACTTGTTTTATATAGTGGATTTGATTGATCTGTTTCTATCCAAAATAATTATACTACACTGCCTCGGCAGTACTGCAGATTACTATCTTCGGTAGCGATAGTGTTTTCTGCCGTGGTAATCCCTTGCTCTTGGGCAGATTTACTAAAGTTCGGTAAAGTGTCCTTTGATGGCTTCGCTTATCCCTAAGTCGAAATACTGTTGATGATCAGTCCTTGATGATATCTCCCGGCGTTAATCAATTATAACCAACAACCAAACCCACACTTCTTTTAGCCGTTGAAACTCCAACCAATCCATAGGCTGAGTTAGTATTCTCCAATAAAGCCGAATATCGTACTTACTCCTTTTGTGAGTCTAACTCTCCCGACTCTAGATTAATAGATTACTTATAAACTTCTCACCCGAGCTTGGATGCAAAAACAAAGAATGGTAAAGAGTAAGCAAATTTTGATATTTTATTGTATTGAAACAAGAAACATGATACAATCTCTTCTCACTAATACTCAACAACTTTCACCTAAACCCTAAGAAAGCTTAGAACATGATGGGAAGAATTATTCCTAGGGTGAACTCTCTCAAATTCGGCTCTCCTAATCCCTTGGACGGCTATGTCTTATATAGGCTTGTCCTAGGGCAAACTTTTCCTAAATAGAGTACAACTTGGAGTAGGGAAAAAGATATGTACATAGGTTAAATATTTCCAGGTTTAATTCTTCTAGAAGGCTTTTTCCCGTGTGGCCTTGTCCTTGGGTTTTCCTTGTGTTGTCCAACTCCGATCCTTGGGCTTCTTGTCCAACAACGTTCTTCTCATTTTTCTCCTCAGTTTGCTTGCCATATTGCTATTTATCTTCTACTACCTCAGCATCAGGTCCTACCTCAGACTCAGTTTACTTCCGCGGTAATATTTGTTCTTGCATAAACATGAAAATGCAGTAAAATATTCCTTTTCTACAAATATTATCTTTAATAGCATAATCTCTAAATGTATCATATTAAGTACATGCATTGGTTCAGGTAAGTGTAGAATTGATGATAAATGCCCATGAAAAATATAGAAAGTGATAGTGAGTTGAGCACTTATCACTCTATACCCTCAAACTTAAACCAAGCATTGTCCTCAATGCTAAAATTAGGGGCAAACAGTAGGCAACAAAATATGAAAAGGAAATAAGTAATTAAAGCAACATAAAATAAATTTATAAGGGCTCCGAAGAGCTGTCCTCCATAATTAATTTTCTAGATCTTGTTTGTTGATTGATGCATCCTTGGTGATGGTGATGGCTGAGTCTTTGCTTGTCGTGGTGGTTGGACTCTTGTAAGTGTTGTTAGTTGCATGGGAGCGTTCACTTCTTCTTCTCCTTCATCTTCGATCACCATTACATCAGTCCCTCCATCGTTTTCTAGATCTGCCCAGGCATTATGAATGATCGACCCAACAGCGTCTGAACTTTGGTGTACATAGGCATCTATCTTTTTTGATAGACTACCCATGATGATGGGGGATCTTGGGGGAGTGCTGGAGACTGCCCTCCTCTTGGAAGGTCTTCTGCTTGCAGATGATGCCGCGACAGAATCTGCTGCCCTAGATGGGCCAGCAGCATGAAACTGTTATTGAGGCTCTATGGAGAAGAATGGTCTCAGTCCTCCTGGAGCTAGTGTTGTGTCGGTGTAGGGTGCAGCTGTTACGAACATGTTAGTCGAGAACTCTAGAAACTGCAACCTTGGCCTAGAAAGTTGTGGAGCATCATTTGTGCAAGTGTACTGCTGAAGTCTCTTTGATACTCCATGTATCTATGCTGCCTAAGATCCATAGCTGTCATTTAGGGGCAACAGTAGGCAACAAAATATATAAGCAGTAAAAACAGTAAAAATCATGAGGACTCTGAAGGGTTGCTATTGACAATTGTTGATGTAGATTTGCTGAGTGATTGCGCCTTTGATCCTTGGCTCTTATCCTAAAATAAATGAATAGAAAATTATTAATAATAGTCTAAATTAAAACTAATCCTAAAATGAAAATAAAGATAAGATGAAAGAATTAATTCACAATAGGGATGTATGTAAGTGCATCTCCTAAAGTGATGGTCTCTATAGTTCTCATCTCTTGTTGATCAGAATAGCGCTTCAACCGTTGGTCATTCACTTTGAATTCATGCCCATCCCTATGTGACTTGATTGTGACTGCTCCATGTGGATAAACTTTGACAACTTCAAATGGGCCTGACCATCTGGCTCTGAGTTTGCCTAGGAACAGTTTGAGTCTAGAATTGAAAAGGAGGACTTGCTGCCCTAGCAGGAACTACTGCGGCAGTAGCTTGTTGTCATGCCATCGTTTCGTCTTTTCCTTGTAGATCTTGGCATTTTTATAGGCTGTTGCTCTGAATTCTTCTATTTCATTGAGGTTTAGCAGTCTTTTATGGCCAGCTTTCTTCCGTTCTATGTTCAAATTCTTTACTGCCCAATAAACTTTATGTTCAATTTCTACTGGCAAATGGCATGCTTTTCCAAATACTAGCCTGTATGGAGATGTTCCCAAAGGGGTTTTGTAGGTTGTCCTATATGCCCACAGAGCATCGTCTAGACGATGAGACCAGTCCTTTCTAGATTGGTTTACCACCTTTTCAAGGATTTGTTTCAATTCCCGATTTGAAATTTCAGCTTGCCTATTTGTCTACGGATGGTATGCCGTGGCAATTTTGTGAGTGACACTCAATTTCTTTAGGGTCGCGATAATGAGTTTGTTATCGAAGTGCTTACCTTCATCACTAATAATGGCTCTAGGGATTCCAAATTTGGTGAAAATGTTTTTCTTGAGGAATTTTTGTACAGTCTTGGAGTCATTGTGAGGCGTGGTAATTGCTTCGACCCATTTTGACACATAGTCCACTGCTACTAGGATGTAGAGATTACTTTGAGATGATGAGAATGATCTCATGAAATCTATTCCCCAGACATCAAATAATTCTACTTCTAGTATGGGTTTCTATGGCATCTCATTATGCTTAGAATTATTACCCGTTCTTTGGCATCGGTCACAATTCTTGCAATAAAGTTGGGCATCCTTGAAGAGTGTTGGCCAATAAAGGCCTGATTGAAGTACCTTAGTTGATGTCCTATTTCCTCTAAAATGTCCTCTACAAGGTGAATCATGACAATGCCGAAGCACTTCTTGTTGTTCATCTTCCGAAACACATATTCTTATAACCTGATCTGCGCATTGCTTAAATAAAAGAGGATCATCCCAGAAATAATGTTTTGCATTATGCTAAAACCTCTTCTTTTCATTATAGTTAAAGTTAAAAGGGATAACTTCACTAGCTAAATAATTAACAAGGTCAACATATTAGGGAGTAGTTGTTACTGCAGCAAGATCTTCTATTAAGGTTGCCGAGATGTATTTAGTTAATGCCTCGACTGCATGGTTAAACACTGTTGTGGTTGCTGTCTCGGTAGTGTCTTCGGGAGTTACCGCGATATGCAGTATTTGTTCATCTAGGAAGGCATATTGTATTTCTTCCAGCATGATGTTATTGTCTTCGTTCTCTAGTCTGGAGAGGTGATCGGCTACCTGATTTTCTATACCTTTTCTATCATTGATTTCCACATCAAATTCTTATAAAAAAGGATCCATCTGATCAGTCTTGGTTTGACATCCTTCTTCGAGAATAGGTATTTGATTGTCGAGTGGTCAATATAGACAGTAACTTTTTTTCCGATAAGATATGATCGGAATTTGTCAAAGGCAAATACTACTACTAGTAATTCCTTCTCTGTTGTGGTGTAATTGATTTGAGTTTCATTGAGTGTTTTACTAGCATAGTATATGATATGGAACAGGTTGTTCTTTCTCTGCCTAAGTGCTGCCCCGACAGCATGATCACTAACATCACACATTAACTTGAAGGGCAGGGACAAATCTGGTAGAACCACTATTGGTGCTATGATCAACTTCTCTTTTAGTGCTTCGAATGCTTTAGTATATTCCTTGTCGAATTCGAATTTTTTGTCTTGTTCATGCAGGTTAGAAGAGGTTTAGAAATTTTAGAAAAGTTAGAAATAAACCTTCTATAAAAATATGCATGGCCCAAGACGCTTCGAACTCCTTTTACATAAATTGGTGGGGGTAAATTCTTTATCACATCAATCTTGTCTTTATCGATTTCAATTCCATCTGATGATATTTTGTGTCCCAATACTTTGCCCTCGTTCACCATAAAGTGACATTTTTCCCAATTAAGGACTAAATTGGATTCCTCGCATCTGTGCAACACTTTTTCTAAATTGTCAAGGTAGTGATCAAAGCTGTCTCCAAAGACTGAAAAATCATCCATGAATATTTCCAGGAAGTCCTCTATCATATCAAAAAAAAAATTATCATCATGCATCTCTGAAATGTTGTCGGGGCATTACAGAGGTCGAACGACATTCTTCTAAAGGCATATGTTCCATTTGGGCAGGTGAAGATGGTTTTTGCTTGGTCCTCTAGATCAATGGAAATCTGATTATATCCTGAATAACCATCAAGGAAACAGTAGTAAGGTTTACTAGCACGTCTATCAAGCATTTCATCAATAAAGGGTAAAGGCAAGTGATCCTTCTTTGTTGCCTTATTCAACTTGCGATAATCCATACAAATCCTCCAATTGGTCACAGTCCTGGTTGGGATCAACTTGTTGTTCTCGTTGGTTATGACAGTCATGCCACCTTTCTTGGGTATACATTGTACCGGGCTTACCCATGCACTATTAGAAATAGGGTAGATGATTCCGACATCAAGCCATTTGATTATTTGTTTGCATACTACCTCCTTCATGGCATGGTTAAGTCTTCTTTGGGCTTCCACAGTGGGTTTATGGTCTTCTTCCAAAAGGATTTTATGTATACACACTGTTGGACTTATTCCTTTTAAATCGTCAATGGACTACCCAAGTGCCTTCTTGTGATGCCGTAACGTTTCGATCAAGCTTTGTTCCTATTCTGGTTGTAACTTAGAATAAATAATTATGGGCATTGTATGGTTGGCTCCCAAATAAGCATATTTTAGTTTTTGAGGTAAAGGTTTTAACTCTGTGACTAAAGGTTCCTTTGCAGATTTTTCAGTCTTACCTGGGTAATCTAGAGGATCAAAATACTTACCTGGAAGATGTGTTGTCCAGTTAACTTCTTCATTTTCTAGTGTTTCTACATTGTCCAAGATACTGCTGTAACAGTCATATATTGTGTTGTCGAGGCAGACATCTGGTGTATCGTTAAGACTGTTGCTGAGGTAGTTATTGCAAAGATAGGGTGTTGTATTAACTTTATTTGTATTGTCCAACATTTAACATTCTTATGGATAATCATGTCTCTTTAGGATTTGGAAAACATTGAGTTTGATTTGTTTATCATTAATCCTCATAGTCAACTCTCTTTTTTCCACATCTATGAGTGTACGTCTAGTGGCAAGGAAAGGTATTCCTAGGATGATCGATACATTATCATCTACTTCACAGTCAAGGATAAGGAAGTCGGCAGGAAAAATAAATTTGTCTACCCTTACCAATATGTCCTCTATTTTACCTTCATGATGCACATAAGATCTATCTGCTAGTTGGAGCAGCACTGTCATAGGTTTTACCCTTCCTATTCCAAGCTTTTGAAAGACTGATTTGGGCATCAGGTTGATGTTTGCTCCTAGGTCACATAAGGCCTTTCCTTCATAATTGTTACCAATTGCACAAGGTATTATAAAGCATCCAGGATCCTTTAGTTTGGGCGACATGCGATTGTGTAGCATTGTCATGCATCCTTCAGTTGCTGTCACTGTTTCAAACTCACTTAGCTTCTTTCATTTAGACAAAATGTCTTTTAAGAATTTAGCATAGTTGGGCATTTGTTCAATTGCCTCAACAAATGGCAAATTGATATGGACTTGCTTTAAAATATCCAAGAACTTTTTGAACTGATGGTCCTGTTTTTGCTTTTTCAACCTTTATGGAAGGTGGTGGTGGTCGCATCTCTTCCAGGGTCTTATTGGTTTGGAATTTGATACCTGGAATCATTGTGTTTCTTACTGTCTCAACAGTTTGTTCAGGTATTGCCGAGCCTTCTGTTGGGGCAATATTCTCATTATCAGTTTATTCAGCATCCAACTCGTCTTTGTCTGATTCCTCATTTGTTGCTGGTGGAACTTTGTTTGCTGGACTGTCTGATGTCTCTTTAAGTTGTAGGCCACTTCTTGTAGTGATTGCTTTGCATTGTTCATGGCCCATTCTCTTAGCAACTTCAGTATTTCTAGGTAGTCCCCCTTTTACTCTAGTATTTTATCTTTGAGCAAATTGACCAACTTGACCAACTTGGGTTTCCAGTGATTTAATTGCAGCTTCCTGGTTTTGCAGCCTCATCTCAGTTCTATTCATGAAGTCATCAGTTCTCTTCATGAAACTGTTGTTCTCAATCATATATGATTTTTTTTTCTTTATGAAGGTCTTGAGAGTATTCTCTAATGAGTTCATAGGTTGTTGTTGATGCATCTGCTACTGCGGCAGTGTATGTTGATATCCTGAGGCTTGGTTAGTGGGATTCAAGGCATTATTAGGATTGCTCCATGAAAAATTTGGGTGCATTTTCCATGCCGGATTGTATGTGTTTGACATCATATTGTTGTTCCGATTGTAGTTTCTCACATAGAAACCAGATTCCTCATCTTGTATATACACAGAAGAATTGATCGCTTTTACCTCATGAGTATTTTGTTGCACTTGCATGTTCTAAACCATTTTGGTTAAAGATGCCAATTGTGCTGCCACTGAATTGGTAGTTTCTATTTCATTCACTGTGACTTAGCGTCTTATTCCTCCTCGCCTAGAAGTAGGGAATTGAAAATCGTTCCTTGCGAGTTTGTTCAAAATCTCAATAGCTTCTTCTGGAGCTTTGTCAAGGAGTGTTCCATTTGCCGAGGCATCTAACACCATCCTTGTCGGGGCATTGGTAGCATTATAGAACATGGTTACATGTGTCCATAGTGGAAATCCATGTAGTGGATATTTGTTTAGTAACTCTCTGTAGCATTCCCAAGCCTCGTACATAGGTTCATCATCAGCCTGTCTAAAAGAAGTAATTTCATTATAGATTCTATCATATAATTTGGTAGGGTTAAATAATGTATTGAATTCTCGGCAGAGTTCACTCCAAGATCCTATAGATCCAGCCGGAATGCTATTTAACCAGGTCTTGGCCCTATCCCTCAGTGAATAGGGGAAAAGTTTTAATCTTAAAATATCTTCATGGACTCCATGAATTTTGAATGAGTTGCAGACTTCCATGAAGGACTTGAGATGTTGCCTGGCATCTTCAGTTGTAGACCCGCTAAATTGTCCAATAGTATTAAGCATATTGAACATCATAGGTTTGAGTTCAAAGTGGGTTGCTTCTATCTCTGGTATAACAACTCTAGGGTTCAATCCATTCAGATCTTCCACCAGAAAATCTCTAACAGTTAACTGTCGCAACAGTGGTTGCTGATAGGCGTGGTATAAGCGCTATTTTGAATGCAAGTGTACACGTTGTCAAGTAATAAAATGATAAGTATATCGTGTATCGTCTCCACAAGGATTGGTATATGTAATATGTCTTCCTTTTTCCTTGCTCCTGAGAATAAAATAAAAATACAAATAAGAGGATTTGTTTTATCTAACTAAATAAGTAAATAACAAAACATAAAATAAAGAGTTGAGAACGATTATATAGAAAGCGGGTAGGATCTAGTTGTGTCAATTAGTGGATTCGATTGATCTTCTTCTTATTCAATGCAATCGCACAACACTGCTTCGATAGTACTACAGATACTGCCTCGGCAATGTTGGTGCTCCTCTGCTGTAGCAACCTCTTGCTCGTGGGCAGAAGTATCAAAGTTCAGCAAAGTGTCCGTAAGTGACTCCGCTCATCTCTGAGTCAAAGTACTATTGATGCTCGGTCCTTGACGATACCTTTCGGCGTAAACCAAATCTAACCACCAACCAATCCAACACTTCTTTTAGCTGTTGAAACTCTTAACCTACCCCTTAGTGCCTCCACAAGGGTATAGGCCGAGTTAGTGTCGCCGACATCGTACTTACCCCTTTCGTGAATCTCCACCTCTCGATGCTAGATAAATAGATTACTTACAAACTTCCCTCTCGGGCTTGGATACAAGAACAAACAATGGCAATAGGATAAGCAAACTCTGATTTTATTGCATAAGAACAAGAATACAAGAATCAATATCCTCTCACTAATATCAACAACCTTCACTTATCCCTAAGAAATTTAGAACATGTTATCGTGGAAGTACAATTCTTAGGGAGGAAGGGATTTTTCTACAAATCGGCTCTCTTAGATAATATGGTCGGCTAGTATATTTATTGTCTTAACCTAGGGTAAACCTTTCCTAAATAGACTTCAACTTGGAGTAGGGAACAAGTCTTCTTCAAGGATTCTGATATTTCCAAGTTTGACGCCTTCTAGAAAGGGTTTCCCACTTGGTCTTTGAATCGGGATTTGAGCATGCTAGCCTGGTCCAATTGATGCTCTTTGTCTTCCAGAATATTCTCCATATTTTTATCTTTTCTGCCTCGGCCTCTACATAACTTTTCTGCCGTTTCGGCTCTGGATATTCCGACATGTACAGAAATTGTAATAATATCTGCATTCTCTATAAATATTAACTTTGTATGTGGTGAAAACAAAATATCCAATATTTGAGCAAAGAGTATATGATTCGGTTCAGGTGGATGTATAATAGGTGCATAAAGTACCATAAAAAGGGTAATAAATTAGTGCCTTTTAGGCACTCATCAAATACCCCCAAACTGGAACTATTGCTTGTCTTCAAACAATGCCAAACATCAAATTGCTAAACCTTACTCCCCTTTGGTCTTACTCTTCCATCTATTCTCCCCACCATGGTCATGTCTATCTCTCTGTTTTAGCCACTAGTTTACCCAAGGACTTCTACTAAGAAACAAACTCTAGGGCTAAATGAGTGTGTGCGTTTAATGGACAAGGTTGATTCAAGGCTTTCTTAGATAAACTCTAAGTTCAAGACAAGTATAATCCTGGATTAGCTATCTCCTTAAAACAGCAAGTCTTGAGCAAATTTCGAGCACCTCAAGATCTGTGTTTTCTATTTTCTTCTTTTTTCTTTTGTAGCACCTATTTAGCATACTAGAGCCAATTTCGGGCACCTCTAGTACGAAGGAGAGAAAAACTAGAGCCGGTGATAGACACCTCTAGTTATCTTTCCAAGAAGCTCTAAGTCTTTATCAACTAAGTTTATTAAAAGAACTCCTAAATCAAACAAGTCCAAAAAGTGTTTATTTTTTTTGTCTAACCCTAAAGCAAGCTTCTAAGTTTTATTCCATGAGTATCATATGATTATCCCTTCAAAATAGTACTTGGCCATGGTAAGGAGAAAAAATTCTATAACCTTAAAGGAGTAAACTAAAGCAAAGCTGACATAAGGCAGTACAAGATTACAAACTTAAATTCAAGAAAAGAGAATAAAAAAAATCAGTAAAAAATTTACTCTCTTTTATGGTATTGCCACGGCATTGGATAGCCTCGACAGTGCTTCTGCACCTTCAATCTCCCCCAAACTCAAACCAAGCATTGTCCTCAATACTCAAAATATAAAGCACACAGCAAAAGAAAACAAGAATAATAAAGCATTAGGATTTAAATAGAGTCTGATTGTGATTCAGAAGAGCTGTTGGAGATAGCTTCCCTTCTAGGTATTCTTGTCGATGCTTTCATTCTTGATCCCTGTCCTGGTGATTACTGTGTTTTTGCCTACTGAGGTGGTTGCACTCTGCTGGGCGTTCGATGCTGCAGCGGGGCTGTAACTTCATCTCCATCTTCTTCGTCATCTGTATGCATTACTTCTGTTTCTCCCCCAAACTCAGCAGTTGGTATCCTCTCATGAGTATGTGATGAGCTCTCATGGAATACTCATCGATCTGTCTAGAGAGACTATCTTTAGAAAAATTGTCGATGGGGATAGGATTTTGTTGTGGAGAGCTGAAGATAACTCTCCTCTTTGATGGTTGCCTGCTGCTGGATGATGTGGCGACCGTGCCTGTAGGTTTGGATGGTCCGGCAGCGTGAAACTATTGTTGTGGCCTAGCAGCAAAAGACGGTCTAGGTCCTGGTACAGGTGTTGTTTCTGTGTATGGTGCGGCAGTGACAAAAATATTGGGAGGGAAATCTGGAAACTGCATCTCATGGATGAGGAAGTTCTGAGTCAGCATATTGGCAAGGGTGTTGTTGAAATCTCTCTGATATTCCATATAGCGTTGTTGTTTGAGGTCCATGGCTGACATTCTCTACAAAATCTCCTGGTATGTGTTTGTTACGGCAGGGGCTTGGGAATTGTCAAATACTTCTACTGAATACTGCCCTCCGACAGGGAAGTCAGTCGTGAATTGTTGAGGTGTTTCCTACACTGGGTCTGCTTGGGTGATCTGCATCACTCTGTGGCAGAAGTCTCTTAGCCAGCATTGCCTTTGTGATGTATAGTTGTCGGTTGCTTCTATCGGGACACCTGCAGCAATACATAAAGCAGAGATTAAATTAGGGAAATATAATGGGCCTCGTTCTTTCTTACCGCAGTCATATATCTCTTGAAGAATTATCTCTCCAACATTGATCGTTCTTTTGTTGATGATGGAATAAATGAGCAGCAATCTTTTTCTGTCAACTACGCTATTATGAGAAGTCGGCATGAGGCATCGTTTGACAAACATGCACCACAGCTTTGCTTCAGGTTTAAGGCTGAGCCTTGTTACACAACCTCTATGGGCACCGGTTTCCCATGGAGTGTTGTCGTAACAGAGGTCGTCCTTGATAGCTTCATATTCCTCGATAGTTGCCGCAAATTCACCATGCTCATCGCGTATGGGGATCACACTGTAGTAATCGTTGATTGCCTCGGCATCAAGTTTCACAGGCCTGCCCCGGCAGTAGACGAATAGTGTATCCTTGTTCGGGCAGTGCGCATAGAATTCTCTCACAATTGTTGCATTCACTATGGGAGGTTGGAGGCAGAATTTCTCCCAATCCTGGTCTTCGATTCTGTCGAACAAGAATTGGTCGATGCCGTAGTTTTCGTCGGTGGTTTGCTGGAATCTTTGTTCCTCCCATAATTGTCGTGCAACAAAAGATCTTTGAAAGCGTTCTGCTACGTTGCCGCTGGCAAATCGTCTATATGCTGCCATGGATGTTGATGAGATATTCTTGAAGATAAATAGAAAGAATGTTGGTAGGAATTTAGAGAGTTCTGAGAAATTCAAGATGTAGTGAGAGCAAGATTGTGAAAGTAAGTAAGGATAACAAGAATGCAAAGTAAATAATGCACAACAGTGAATATGCTTATATAGGCTGTAAAAATATGACTGTTAAAATACTAGCCGTTAGACATTTACTGCCTGGATACACAGTTACTGCCGCGGCGAATTTCTCGGTAGATAGTCGTTATACTATTTCTACTCGTTGATAATTTTGTGGTTCTAACACAGTGCTGCCGCGGCAGCAAACTTCCTGTTGTGGCAAAATATTCCTGCATTCATCACTTTATTAAAAATTAAATATACTGAATCCAAAATACTAATAAAAATACTGATCATAAAGTAAAATAATAAAATACTAGAAATAACAAAAAACTTAAAAATAAAAAATGCTGAAAATAATATTGTATATACTAATCCTAATATTAAAAGTGAAGGAAAGAGATTAGGTTACTTTTGGAGTGCATGTGAATGCATCTCTCATTTTTGCTATCTCTTTCTGGCCCGTGTTTGTCTACATGAGTTGGTTAGTCCCTTCGGTGAATTCGGCTTCTCCTTTGGGTTTTATTCTTTTACCGAATAGTCTACCGAGCGTGCTGCCCAAGCAAGATATTTTAGTACCCTTATTAGGTTTATGGAGAGCCTTACATTCTACTGGAGCGTTTGAATTTGGCAGATTGTGGAAGACATTCAACTTGATTTATTGATCATTTATTCGCATTGTGAGTTCACCATTCTCCACATCAATGATAGTGCGTCCAGTAGCAAGGAAAGGTCGACCCAATATGATTGGTGCATTGTCGTCAGCTTCACAAGCAAGGATAAGAAAGTCGGCAGGGAAGATGAACTTGTCAACTTTCACCAGAATGTCCTCGATTTTGCCTTCAGGATGCACGTAAGACTGATTCGTAAGTTGGAGCAGTACTGTTATTGGTTTTTCCCGTCCAATTTTGAGTTTCTAAAAAACTGATTTGGGCATTAAGTTGATGCTTGCTCCCAAGTCGCATAGGGTCTTTCCTTTATAACCATCTCCAATTGCACAGGGAATTGTGAAGCAGCCAGGATCTTTTAGTTTGGGTGGCATACGATTATGTAGCATTGCCATGCAGCCTTCAGTAGCTGCCAACGTTTCAAATTCTCCTAGCCTTCGTCGTTTGGATACTATGTCCTTTAAAAACTTGACATATTTGGACATTTGTTCAATCGCCTCAACTAGGGGGCAAGTTAATTTGGACCTGTTTCAAGATGTCTAGGAACTTCTGAAATTGGTGATCCTATTTTTGCTTCTTTAACCTCTGTGGAAAAGGAGGTGGTGGTCTGATGTCCTCCAGGTTTCCTTGGATATTGAGTTTTATACTTGGGTTGAATTTCTCTACAGCTGCCTCGGCAGTGGGTTTTGATACTACTGGTTCTGTTGTCGTGGTAGCTTTCGAAAGGGTCTTCCTCAGCCTCCGAGTTCTCCTGTAGTTGTTGTTCTGGTTGGACCCTTTCAATTGAGGTCCCCTCTTTATTTTTCAACTGTAGGCCACTTCTGGTGGTGATTACTTTACATTGCTCATGGCCTAATACCTTAGCAACTTCAGTATTGCTAGGTAAACCTCCAGGTGGTCGAGTATTTTGGCGTTGGGCAAATTGACCAACCTGAGTTTCTAGGGATTTTATTGCAGCCTCCTGGTTTTGCAGTCTCATCTTTGTTCAGTTCATGAAGTCATCAGTACGCTTCATGAAACGGCTATTCTCCATCATGTCATGTAGGCATTAGTCTTTAACATGAAAGCTGTGAGAGAATCAACTAGTGTATTCAGAGACTGTTGTTGTTATACCTGCGGCGGCGGCATGGTCTGTTGAGTGTTCTGCTGCGGCAGGTTCTGGTTTTGATGCTGAAATCCAGGGGCTTGGGTAGTTGGATTCAAGGCATTGTTAGGGTTTCTCCAAGAGAAGTTCAGATGCCTTTTCCAAGATGGGTTATAATTGTTGGATATCATTGGATTGTTTCTATTATAATTTCCAACATATAGGCCAGTCTCCTCATCTGGCATATAATCTAATGAGTTGACTGCCTTAACCTCATGTATACTTCTTTGGTTTTGCATATTCTGAACCATCTTGATCAGAGAAGCCAATTTGCTGCCACGGAACTTGATATGTCTAATTCATGAGTTGTGGCATGACATCTCATTCCTCCTCGCCTTGATGTGGGAAATTAGAAATCGTTCCTTGCGAGTTTGTTCAGAATTTTAATGGCCTCCATGGGTGCTCTATCTAAAAGTATCCCATTTGCGGAAGCGTCTAGCATAATCCTTGCGGAAGCATTGGTAGCATTGTAGAACATGGAAACTTACGTCCACAAGGGAAAATCATGTAAGGGGCATTTTTTTAATAGTTCTCTGTAACGTTCTCATGCCTCGTATATTGGTTCATCTTTATCTTGTCAGAATGATGTAATTTCATTACGAATGCGGTCACAAAGATTTGTTGGATTGAACCTCATAATGAATTCTCGGCAAAGTTCTTCCCAAGATCCGATCGATCCTGCTGGGATTCCATTCAACCAAGTCTTCGCCCTATCCCTCAGTGAATAGGGGAACAATTTTAAGTGCAAAATATCCTCATGGACTCCATGAATCTTACAAGAGTTGCACACTTCCATAAAGGATTTAAGATGTTGCCTTGCATCTTCGGTAGCAGACCCACCAAACTGTCCAATTGTGTTCAACATGTTGAACATCACTGGTTTAAGCTCAAAGTGAGTTGTTTCGATCTCCAGGGTAACTACGCCAGGGTTAAGTCCATTCAGATCCTCCAATAGATAATCTCTGATAGTTGGCTGCCTCGGCAATGGATGCGGCATTGCTTGTTGTTGCATTGTTGGCGGTAGTACATTATGATCAACAGGTCCTCTAGGTGGATTGTCCATAGTTTGGAATAGATTTCATCTTAGATTATGTTTTGTATGTTCAATCTCTGGACGCAACTCGTACAATGGTCCACTCGGATTTGCCCTGGTCTTAAACCAAATAAATAAAAATTGATAAAAACAAAAATAAAATAAAACTAAAGTTAAAGTTAGATAACTAATAATTAAAGAGCAAGAAAATTAAAGAAAACAAAATTCAGTTGCCAATCCCCGGCAACAGCGCCAAAAACTTAATAAGCGTGGTATAAGCGCTATTTTGAGTGTAAGTGTACACGTCGTCAAGTAATAAAATGATAAGTATATCGTGTATCGTCTCCACAGGGATTGTTATACGTAATATATCTTCCTTCGTTTCCTTGCTCCTGAGAATAAAATAAAAATACAAATAAGATGATTCGTTTTATCTAACTAAATAAGTAAATAACAAAACATAAAATAAAGAGTTGATAACGATTATAGAGAAAGCGGGTAGGATCCAGTTGTATCAATTAGTGGATTCAATTGATCTTCTTCTTGTCCAATGCAATCGTACAACACTGCTTCGATAGTACTGTAGATACTGCCTCGGCAGTGCTAGTGCTCCCCTGTCGCGGCAATCTCTTGCTCGTGGGCAGAAGTATCAAAGTTCAGCAAAGTGTCCGTAAGTGATTCCGCTCATCTCTGAGTCAAAGTACTGTTGATGCTCGATCCTTGACGGTACCTCTCGGCGTAAACCAAAGCTAACCACCAACAAATCCAACACTCCTTTTAGCTACTAAAACTCTTAACCTACCCCTTAGTGCCTCCACAAGGGTATAGGCCAAGTTAGTGTCATCGACACCGTACTTACCCCTTTCGTGAATCTACACCTCTCGATGCTAGATAAATAGATTACTTGCAAACTTCTCTCTTGGGCTTGGATACGAGAACAAGGAATGACAATAGGATAAGCAAACTCTGATTTTATTGCATAAGAACAAGAATACAAGAATCAATCTTCTCTCACTAATATCAACAACCTTCATCTATCCCTAAGAAATTTAGAATATGTTATCGTGGAAGTACAATTCTTAGGGAGGAAGGGTTTTCTCGACAAATCGGCTCTCTTAGACGGTTGGCTAGTATATTTATAGTCTTAACCTAGGGTAAACCTTTTCTAAATAAACTTCAACTTGGAGTAGAGAACAAGTCTTCTTCAAGGATTTTGATATTTCCAAGTTTGCCGCCTTCTAGAAAGGATTTCCCGCTTGGTCTTTGAATTGGGCTTTGAGCACGCTAGCCTGGTCCAATTGATGCGCTGTGTCTTCCAGAATATTCTCCATATTTTTATCTTCTGATGCGCCACCATTGTTGGTGCTGCCACACTAGATTCTGCCGCGGCCGGTCTTCTGTCTCGGCCTCTACATAGCTTTTTTGCCGCTTCGGCTCTGGATATTCCTGCATGTACAAAAATTGTAATAATATCTGCATTCTCTATAAATATTAACTTTGTATGTGGTGAAAACAGAATATCCAATATTTGAACAAAGAGTATATGATTCGGTTCAAGTGGGTGTATAATAGGTGCATAAAATACCATAAGAAGGGTAGTAAATTACTGCCTTTTAGTCACTCATCAGTTGCTCTAGAAGGCCTCCATTTCCAGTAGGTAAGTTCTGGTTTCCTTGATATACTGCCATGGCTCCTTGGATCTGTCTCCTCAACCCTTGGTAGGTTCTTTCAATTTCTTGATCCATCTCGTACAATGGATTGCTTGGGTTGGTCCTGGTCATACACCAAAATTAAACCAAAAATAAAAATAAATAAATAAAATAACTAAAATAACTAAAATAAAAGCAAGAAGATAATGAAAACAAAATTTAGTTGTCAATCCCGGCAATGGTGCCAAAAACTTGATGCGTGTTATATATGCGCAATTGTAGTGCAAGTGTACACGTCGTCAAGTAATAAAGTGATAAGTAAAGCAAGTATCGTGTATCCCCCTTAGCCCAGCCTAGACGGAACCAGCACTAACGGGTCACACGGGGAATATCGAACCAAACCCGCAAAGGTCTGAATCGATAAACAACCCTAAAAACCGATATATATATATATATTTTTCTAGATGCATAATTATGTTCCTACATATCTTGGTCTCATACAAAGAATTGACGGAAGTAATCTGATCACAAACAAGCATCTGATTAAACACTTAAGTGAATTAAGGATTAAATAGTAAAACTTTTAAATTCTAATGATAAAGTAGAAATTCTTTTCATCAAAGATCAATTAAACATACAAGTATCCCTCACGGAAAATTTCAAATCAAATGGAGCATTCTAGCATTGTTAATTACATGTTTCACCAATTTAGGGACCAAAATGCAAATCTTTTGAATTACAAGGACTTTGTCCAAATTAAGTTATCCATCTTGAAATTAAATTATATTTACGCATTCATGTGAAATTTCAGCTCAAAATAACATTTGTAGGTACCTTAATTGAACAAAGAAAGATATCTAGGACTAAAATGCAATTTCCAACAACTATCAATTTCTGGCAGTCAAAGGTTTCGAAACATTTCATAAGGTTTTCGAAACTTTATGAAAAAGGTTTCGAAACTTCCCTGAAAGTTTCAAAACTTTTCGCGTCCAGTAACTTTCTAGAATCAAAATTGCCCGTAATGTTTCGAAACCTTTCTGAAGGTTTTAAAACTTTGGGTCTGGTACCAAAATGTTCCGTTACACTAAGTGAACATTATTGACTCAATACACAACCATTAATCACTCACAGCTACAGGCATAATTCCTAAGCATAAAAACAACATAAACCACAATAACATTAACATCAAGAACCTCAAATAACCTATAGGCATGCTTCCTAAAATTTGGCTAGAAACAACGATGTTCATGCTTGTGCAAGTGTGCATGCTTTCTATATAAGGTTTAGAACAAGGAACAATCATGTATAGACATGCTTTAAGCAATTCAAGGCATAACCACAATCCATCAAACAAAACCAAAAGCAACATGAGGTCTCTTTACAAGTCTTTAAACAAAGCTAAATACACTATCCTCTTGCTCCAAATGAAGCTCCAAATGTCTTTAATTTTCTGTAAAGATGAAAAAAGAGCTTAAGCACAACATGCTTAGTGAGGAAGCTCTAACAAAAATCATCTATGCATCAATTTAAAACCATAATCAAATCATAGCTTGCTTTGCATTGACAAAATTCATACATACTTAACATTTCATGTTCTTGTTCATAATACCAAAATATTTCTTTGAGTAAGCTTTGCATTATCATTTCCTTTCATAAATGATGCACAATGCTCCATATTAATTCATTTATGCTTATTGGCTCCTAGTGATCACTTAGTGTGAACCTTAAGTTCACCGAATATACGGATCCATTATTAGAGACTACTAGTCCCGTCATGAGACAATGTCACTATTGACATGACACGAAGTCAACATTGACATGACACAAAGTCACCATTATAGCACTACCACGTACGGTTGGACACGTAGTCACCCTTGTTACATGTAGGCGGCTCTACCACGCACGATTGGACACAAAGTCATCCTTGTTACATGTAGGAAATATTCTTTATTCTCATAATATTTATAGTGCACTTAAGACAATCCTAATGATATGTCATTCGTATTCGAATTTAAAGTTAGTGTCACTAAGACAATATCATAATTAAATGTGTATGATAATTTGCTGCTCATAATGCATACATAATATGTTCACAAATGAACCAAATGTCATGCCCAACGGCACCATCAATTTCAAGACAAATAACCACTTAATATTCCAATTCATTTTCAGCTCATAATGCATCCATAATGTGCTCAACAAATGAACCGAAAGTCATGCTCAATGGCACCATTAATTGTAAGGCAAATAGCCACATTAATCCAATTCATTTTCATGTTTCCATAATCTATGCATGCCTTTATAAACCATGCATTTCCAGCAATTTAACACATGACAATGCATTTCAAAAAAAAAATTCATTGAGTTATCATCATAGATGCCTTTACCGAAAGTAGTCGAAACTCATGATAATGCATCAAAATCATTTACTTACTCTTGAACTATGGAAAGTTTTCACACTCTTCCATAGTCCCCAAAACATAACCGTACCAATGCGATTTGCTTTAAGTCCAAAAACACTCATCGACAAGCGAAACGAGCCTTCACCGATGTTCCAACAACAACACCAATGCATCAGCCACTTATGCACCTTCTTGAACTACCTCTACAACATTAAAAATAGAGCATATTCACATCATAACATTCTCAAAATAACAGCCACATCCGATCACCACAAAACTACCAAAAACTTAGCCGAAAAGACCGAAAACTAAGCCGAAACGCATCCGAAAAAACTTTAGCCCAAAATCTAATAATTCAAACATCTAATCCACTTCAATTATGATCTAAAAACACATTGAAACCATCCTTATACCTCCAGCAATATTAAAACACCTAAAACAACCGAAAATCACCTTAAAACCACATCGATTACATTATTCCGAGATTAAAATAATGTGTCATCAATTCAAGACTCATTTAATCATTTAAATGGCATAATATCATGAATAAAAAAACCTAATTACAACATTAATTGAGATCTAAAATGATTTCACAAAAACCTCCATAAAATCCATAGATCTAGAATTAAAAATATAAAACCAAGTTTCAATTATTGATTAGCAAGCCAATACTTGGAAATTTCAATAAAGAACCTTAGAAAAAGATTAGAAATCAGCAAAGTTACCTTAAAGATTTACTCCACCAAAAGATGAGAAATCCTTTCTTGATTTCTTGAAAATGGATGTTGATTTTGCAAAATTAGTGAGTAGGTTTTGTAGAGAATGAAAAGATGAGTAAAATGAAATAAATATTGTTAAAAATGATGAAGAAATCATCAAGTTATGGAAAATTTGGAGAAGGATATGGAGAGAAAAGATGGGAGAAAAGATGAGAAAATAAGTAGTTAAGAGAGAAAATGAATTATCATCTTTAATAAAACAAATAAAAATCATTTTGGTGGATAAATCATTAAAAAAAAAAATTGGGTTTATGTCCCTCTAAGGATTCAAAGTATAGCTTGTTTTCCAATTTTGTCACCAAAATGTCAATTTTTGAAAATCACACATTAAATCCCATAAATCTTTCCAAAATTTACAATGTAGACATTAGTGTTAAATTAAGCTTAATTAAAAATCAAATTGAAGTTTAAATAACATCCCTCAAATTTTAAAATATCATTTTAATATATTTCTAAACCATTTCACAAAATTACCTCTTGTCCGATTAAAATATTATCATTTTAATTTTTCCCGGAATGACGAATCGAAGAACCCGATTTGACCCGAATCGAATTCCTCTAACTAATACCCAAACTTCTAACCCCAAAATCGGGATGTTACATATAATCTCCATAGGTATTGGTATACTTAATATGCTTCCTTTGATCTTCTTACTTTGTAAAATAAAAGTAAAGACACAAGTAAATTGGATGTTGATTACACTAAATAAAACAATTAAAGAAAACTAAATAGGATAAGATCAAATTGAGAAAAAGGGCAGGATCTACTTGTGTTTTATAGTGGATTTGATTGATCTGTTTCTGTCCAATGCAATTGCACCATACTACCTCGACAATACTACAAATTATTGTCTTCGGCAGCGATAGTGTTTTCTACCGCAACAATCCCTTACTCTTGGGCAGATTTACCAAAGTTCGGCAAAGTATCCTTTGATGGCTCCGCTTATCCCTAAGTCGAAACACTATTGATGATTAGTCCTTGATGATACCTCTCGACGTTAATCAATTATAACCAACAACCAAACCCACACTTCTTTTAGCCACTAAAACTTTAACCTATCCCTAGGCCAAGTTGTATTCTCCAATCAAGTCGAATATCGCACTTACTCTTTTCGTGATTCTAACTCTCCCGAGTTTAGACAAATAGATTACTTAAAAATTTCTCTCCCGAGCTTGGATGCAAGAACAAAGAATGACAAAGAGTAAGCGAACTTTGATATTTTATTGCATTGAAACAAGAAACAAGATACAATTTGTAATAACCCGGTTTCATTTTTGAGTGTCGGGTTAACCCGTGGGTTTGGGCTTCGATTTTGGGGCTCGGGTTTGTGAGGTTTGGGCCTTGTTGGGCCTTAGGCTTGTTGGACTTATAATGGTTTGGGACTTAGGAGTTTTTAGACGGGGGCATCTCGATAAATGTCTTTTGGGATGGAAGAGGGGGAAGGGGTGGTTATTTTTCTGCAGAGGATGATCTCACCCTTCTTTTCTCTTGTACTCCCTTCATCATCTTCTTTGAGCAAGGAAAAAGATATAGGAAAGGTGTAAACTTTGCTGGATTGTTGTGGTTTCTCATTTTGTGCTAGAAAGGTAAGTTATAGAGGTGTTTGGGATCTTTAAAAAGAGGTAAGGATGGTAGTTTTTGGTGAGGATGAAGGGTTGTGATTTTGGGGTTTAGAAGAGAACGGGAATGAGATTTTAAGGGCTTAAATCTCAGTTTCTTGAGTCTTTTCAGTTTCAAGAATTTTTCCAAATAGTGGCTAATGGTTTAGTGTCTTCCTCTTATAGAGAAACAAGTGGAGGACCCATCTTCAAGCTTAGGAAAGAAGAAGTCTTGAGGGGGAAGGAGGAGCTCGTTTTTATGCTGTGCTTGCTAAAGGTTGGTACTCCCAACTCTTCTAATTATTCTGTATATCATGGTAGAAGCATTCATATAGTTTGGTGTATGTGTGTGCTTGGTTTGAGCTTGACATGTGTTAATGGTGAAATCCGAGTTTATGTGTTAACTGGTTGGATATTAATGTTAAAACATCCTAAATACACTAAAAAATGAGTAGGAAAACTTTGGAATCGTTTAGGTAAGGTTTGGGGGTGAAACTCTAGAATTTCTAACTGCAGACCCATCCTTAGTGTAGGGGATATCAATACTCGGGCTACCGGTATCGATACTCATAAGAGCTTTTTGACTTGTTGTTCAGGGGTATCGAACCTTATTTCGATACCAAAGGAGTCCAGAAACTTTTTGCATCAATACCTGTATCGAAACGGGTTCTCCCCTTTTGTTGACTTTTGTAGTTGGTCAACGGTATCGATTCTGGTATCGATACCTATGTGTTCAATACCCTCTTTGGGTTGGTATCGATATAGGGTGTTCTGATACCCTACTTAAGGGTATCGATACCCTTGTATATTTTGACCAAGATGGGTAGAGTTTTGGGCTCGGTGTTTCTTGGTAAATAATTACTTTAATATAAAAGCTATGAAATAAATTGTCGAACTAAGATTGATAATCATAATGCCAAAAGACTTAAATATGATAAGGATTAATATATCTTGTTTTGATAAGATCCTAGGTTGATCGTTTGTGTGGTTTGATTCCTTGTGAGTTGGAAATCCGGATATCGATAAGTGTTACAACACGTTGAAGGCCATCCGATGTAACATGCCGGGTGATGATTGAAGACTTTTATTCCGAGTGTTGGGCGGCCTCACTCGAAGATGTTCGATATAACATTCCGAGCATGGGGTTGGTTGGGCAGCCTCCACCCTTTTCTGAACGTTGGGCAGCCTCATTCGAAAATGTTCGATGTAACATTTTGGGCATAGGATTTGAGGGCAGCCTCAATCCTGAGTGTAGGATCCCGATGCTGTATGGACGCGGGCCTCACTCTTGTGTGATTACTTGTGTGATTGTATATGCTGTGTGCGTTAATATATATTCATTTATGCCATGTGATAGGTAAGCATATTAGACCAACATACCATGCATGAGATTATATGTCATGTTTTACTGCTTTGATATGCATGATGTTGGCCGAGTTTGGCGTATCCACTGAGCTTGTGTGGCTCAGCGTTTGAAATCTGTTTTTGTGCATAGGTTAGGTGGAATGGGTCCCATGGAGCACCATCAAGGTTTGGACTTTCAGCATCGACCGTGTTGTCAGAGTACAGATTAGATGTAGTGGGCATAGTACTATGTTGAACCCTATTGTAATTTTGTAACTCTGTTATTTTAATTTGGGTCGAATGTTTTAAACAGTTTGTAATATTTTGGGGCTCTGATTCCTTAAACTATTTTGGGCTTACGTTTTAATTCGTTTTAAATTTTATGAATTAAGTTGGACTTAGATTTGGGTACTTGTTGGACTTTTAAAGAAAATTTTTAAGATACGGGTTTTGGGCCGGAGACCCAATGTGACATTCGGGTTGGGTGTTACACAATCTCTTCTCACTAATACTCAACAACTTTCACCTAAAATCTAAGAAAGCTTAGAACATGATGGGAAGAATTATTCCTTGGGTGAACTCTCTCAAATTCAGCCCTCCTAATCCCTTGAACGGGTATGCCTTATATAGGCTTAGCCTAGGGCAAACCTTTCCTAAATAGAGTACAACTTGGAGTAGAGAACAAGTTATGTACATAGGTTAAATATTTCTAAGTTTAATTCTTCTATTAGGATTTTTCCCGCGTGGCCTTTTCCTTGGGCTTTCCTTGTGTTGTCCAGCTCCGATCCTTGGGCTTCTTGTATAGTAGCGTTCTCCTCATTTTTCCCCTCAGTTTGCCTGCCATATTGCTATTTATCCTCTGCTGCCTTGGCATCAGGTCCTGCCTCTACATCAGTTTGCTGCCGCGACAATACTTGTTCCTACACAGAGAAGAAAATGCAGTAAAGTATGCCTTTTCTACAAATATTATCTTTAATAGCATAATCCCTAAATGTATCACATTAAGTACATACATTGGTTCAGGTAGGTGAAGAATTGATGATAAGTGCCCATGAAAAGTATAGAATGTGATAGTGAGTTGAGCACTTATCACTCTACACCCCAAACTCGAACCAATATTGTCTTCAATGCTTAAATTAGGGGCAAACAGTAGGCAACAAAATATGAAAAGGAAACAAATAATAAATGCAGCATAAAATAAATTTATAAGGACTCCGAAGAGCTGTCCACCACAATTAATTTTCTGGATCTTACTACTGATTGATGCATCCTTGGTGATGGTGATGGCGATGGCGATGGTTGAGTCTTTGCTTTTCGTGGTGGCTGGACTCTTGTAATTGTTGTTCGTTGCATGGAAGTGTTCACTTCTTCTTCTCCTTCATCTTCGGTCACCATTACATCAGTCCCTTCATCGTTTTCTAGATCAACCCAAGCATAGTGAATGATTGGCCCGACAGCATTTGAAATTTGGTGTACATAGGCATCTATCTCTCGTGATAGACTGCCCATGATGATGGGGGATCTTGGGGGAGTGCTGGAGACTGCCCTCCTATTGGAAGGTGTTTTGCTTGCAGATGATGCCGCGGCAGAATCTGCTGCCCTAGATGGGCCAGCAATGTGAAACTGTTGTTGAGGGCCTGTGGGGAAGAATGGTCTCGATCCTCCTAGAGCTGGTGTTGTGTCGGTGTAGGGTGCAACTGCTACGAACATGTTAGTGGGAACTCTGGAAATTTCACCCCTTGGCCTGGAATATTATGGAGCATCATTTGGAAAAGTGTGTTTTTGAAGTCTTTTTTATACTCCATGTATCTCTACTGTCTAAGATCCATAGTTGTCATCCTTTGTAGTATTTCCTGGTACTAGTCTGCTGCGATAGTGGTGTGGGCAGAATCAGGCATATCTGCCGTGTATTGGACCCCAACAGCAGTGTCAGCAGTGAACTGCTACAGAGTTGCCTGGACTGGTTCTGCTTGCGTGATATGCATGATCTTGTGGTAGAAGTCTCTGGTCCATCCTCTTCTATTGGCTTTGAATTCATTTGTTTCGGAAGTGAGTAGACCTGCAGTATTACAAATACCAGTAACTAAAGAATGGAAATATAAAGGACCTTTATCCTTCTTACCATATTCGTAAGTTTCTCATAAAATAATTTCTCGAACGTTGATGCTCCTTTTGTTGATGATTGATTGGATGTGCACCATTCTCCTTCGGTCCATCGTACTGTTATGGGAGGTTGGGATGAGACGTCTCTTTACAAAGGTGTTCCAAAGCTTGGCCTCTGGTTTAAGGTTCTTCCTTGCCATAGCTCCTCGATGGGCCCCGGATTCCCACAGGGTATTTTCGTAGCAAAGGTCATCCTTTATCAGCTCATAATCTTCAGTGGTGATATCCTCCATAAATTCGGTATGGACATCACGTATAGGTATTAGGCCGTAGAATTGGTTGACTGTCTTGGCATCGAGCTTAACAGGTTTGTCTCGGCAGTGTACAAAAAGAGAGTCCTTGCTTGGCCGGTGCGCATAGAATTCCTGTATGATAATGGCTGATGGCCTGGATTGGTTGGAGGCAGAAAATCTCCCAATATTGATATTTTATCTTATCGAACAAGTAGTGTTCGATGCCGAAATTTTCTTCATCGGACTATTGGAACCCTTGTTCCTCCCATAATTGTCGAGCAATGAAGGAACTATTGAATCGGTCTTCCACAGTGGCTGGGGCAAAACGTTTGTAGGTGGCCATGAGTAAGTAGTTTGAGAGTTGAGATTCATGGAGATTTTCTTTAAAAAATTTCTAAAAATGCAAGAAGACTTGTGAGTAGGCAGAGAGTATTGCGAGTGTAAGATTAGCAAAGATCTAAAGAAAACAAAAATGTAAGAGTGAATAGTTCAAGAGGGAGAGATTGCTTATATAGGCCTCGGTAGTGTAGCCGTTGGACTTATACTGCCGTTTGCATTTACTGTCACGGCGAGAATCTCGACAGACTAGCCGTTACATTGTTTCTACCCATTGGGACTGTTGAGGCTCTAACACTGTTTTTCTGCCTCGGCAAGATTCTTGCTGTGAACTATTTCTCCTTTATTCTTGCTTATTATCCTAAGAAAAATTAATCAAAAACAAGAAAATTAATTAAAGCAAAATAAAAATTAACTTTAAACTAAACTAATACTAATATAATAGTAAAAAGAGAGGGGAGAGATTATGTCACTGGTGGAGTATATGCAAATGCATCTCCCAAGGTGATCATCTTTTGTTGGCCAGAATGATTCTTTAAGTGTTGGCTATTGGCTTTATTTCATCCCTTTTTGTCCTAATCTTCACTGCACCCTGTTTGTCCGGACAGTGTGATGTTCTGTTGATTTCCTCCACATTTGCCTTAATTTTCCTGCAAAAAAATCTACCATAATAAATATCTAATTTTCTACTGAGCATGATGTCCATGCAATGGTTGTTGAAGCAGGATATCTCTGTATTTGCATCTGTGGTGTGAAGAGTTTTGCGTTCTTCTGCATCGTCATATACCTTTTTAAATTGTAGAAGGCATTATGTTTGACTTGTTGGTCATTGACCCTCATAGTCAACTCTCCTTTTTCCACATCAATTAATGTTCGTCCAGTCGCAAGGAAAGGTCTCCCAAGGATGATCGACACATTCTCATCTGGTTCACAATCAAGGACAAGAAAATCAACAGGAAAAAATAAATTTGTCTACTCTTACTAGTATGTCCTTGATTTTTCCTTCGGGTTACACATATGATCAATCCGCAAGTTGGAGCATCACAGTAGTGGGTTTTGCCCTTCCAATTCTAAGCTTTTGGAAGACAGATTTGGGTATTAGATTGATGCTTGCTCCAAGGTCCCATAGAGCCTTACCTTCATAGTGGTTACCAATTGCACAAGGTATTGTAAAGCATCCAGGATCCTTCAATTTTGGTGGCATGCGGTTATGTAGCATTGCCATACATCCTTTTGTAGCAGCCAATGTTTCAAACTCACCGAGCCTCTTTCTCTTAGACACAATGTCTTTCAAGAATTTAGCATAATTAGGCATTTGTTCAATTGCCTCTATAAAGGGTAAGTTAATGTGGACTTGTTTAAAATATCCAGAAATTTCTTAAATTGATGGTCTTGTTTTTGCTTTTTCAACCTTTGTGGAAAATGTGGTGGTGGTCTCATCTCATCCAGGGTTTCTTTAGTTTGGAATTTAATACCTGGAACCATTGTGTCTGCTGTTGTCTCGGCAGGTTGTTCAGATGTTGTCGAGCTCTCTATTGGGTCAATGTTATCTACTGGGACATTTTCAGTTGATTTAGCATCCAAGTTCTCTTTTTCTGGTTTTGTTAGTGGGACTTTGTCTGCTAAGTTTTCTACCTTCTCTTTCAGCTGTAGGTCACTTCTAGTAGTGATTGTTTTGCATTGTTCATGGACCATTACCTTAGAAACTTCAGTATTGCTAGGTAATCCTCCTTGTGGTCTAGTATTGATGTTCTGAGCAAACTACCCAACTTAAGTTTCTAGTGCCTTTATTGCTGCCTCTTGATTCTGTAACCTCATCTTAGTCTTATTTATAAATACATTTGTTCTTTTGATGAAGTTATTGTTCTCTGTCATGTATGATTCAGTTTTCATCATGAATGCTTTCAGAGAATTTTCCAGAGAACCTACAGGTTGCTGATGATGCATCTGCTGCTATGGCATAGGCTGCTGGACCTGCGGCGGCGACAGATGTTGTATTTGTTGCTGGAATCCTAGGGGTTGAGTAGTTGGATTCAAGGCATTATTTGGATTGCTCCATGAAAAGTTTGGATGCCTCTTCCATGAGGGGTTGTATGTGTTGGACATTATATTGTTTCTGTTATAGTTTCCAACATACATGCTAGACTCTTGATTCTACATACACTCAGAAGAATTGTGGTTACCTCCACATAAATTGCAAAAAGAATCAATAGCCTTAACCTCATGGGTGTTTTGTTGTAGATGCATATTTTACACCATTTTAGTAAGAGAGGCCAATTGTACTACCACAAAATTTGATGTTTATAATTCATTCACTGTGGCTTGGCGTCTTCCTCTTCCTCGCCTAGATGTAGGGAATTGAAAATCGTTATTTACGAGTTTGTTCAGTATCTCAATAGCTTCCCCAGGTGCTTTGTCCAGGAGTGTTCCATTTGCTGAGGCATCTAACATCATCCTTGTCGGGGCATTGGTGGCATTGTAAAACATTGTCACTTGTGTCCATAATGGAAATCCATGTAATGGGCACTTGTGCAATAACTCTCTGTAGCATTCTCATGCCTCGTACATAGGTTTGTCATTAGCCTGTCGAAAAGAAGTAATTTCGTTACGAATTCTATCATATAAATTTGTAGGATTAAAGCACGTAATGAAATCTCGGTATAATTCACTCCAAGATCCTATTGATCCTGCTGGAATGCTATTTAGCCAAGTTTTTGCCTTATCCCTCAGTGAATAGGGGAACAACTTCAATCTTAAGACATCCTCATGGACTCCTTGAATTTTGAAGGAATTGCATATTTCCATGAATGACTTAAGATGTTGTCTGGCATCTTCTGTCATTGACCCACCAAACTGTCCAATGGTGTTTAGCGTATTGAACATGACAGGTTTTAGCTCAAAGTGGTTCGCTTCTATTTCTGGTGTAACAACTCCAGGATTTACCTATTTAAATCTTCGTCCAGGAAGTCTCTGACAGTTAACTGTCGCGGCAGTGGTGGCGACAAAAGGCCTCCATTACAGGCAGATAAGTTATGTTCTGCTTGATTGCCTTGATGGTCTGCCATAGCTCCTTGGATTTGTCTCCTCAACCTTTGGTGTATACGTTCGATTTCTGGATCTAACGCGTATAAATGATTTGTAAGGTTGACCATGGTCATACACCAAAAATAAACCAAAGTAAAATAAAAATAAAATAAATAAAAAGCAAGAAAATAAAGAAAACAAAATTTAGTTGCCAATCCCCAGCAACGGTGCCAAAAACTTGATCCGTGTTAGATATGCGCAATTTAGTGCAAGTGAACACGTCGCCAAGTAATAAAGTGATAAGTATCAAGTATCGTCTCCACAGGGATTGGTCTACTTAATATGCTTCCTTTGATCTTCCTACTCTATAAAGAAATAAAAATAAAAACATATGTGATTGGGTTGTGATTAAACTAAACAATGTAAACTAAATAATAAGGAAAAACAGATAGAGAAAGTGGTCAGGATCCAGTTGTATTGTAAAGTGGAATCGGTTGACTTATTTCTGCTCAATACAATTGCTCAATAGTCCCTCGGCAGTATTGCAGATTATTACCTCGGCAGCGGTAATGCTCATCCGCCACAGTAATCTCTTGCTCTTGGGAAGACTTTATCAAAGTTCGACAAAGTGTCCTTGAGTGCCTCCGCTTATCTCTAAGTCGAAGTGTGGTTGATGATCAGTCCTTGATGATACCTCTCGGTGTGAATCAATTATAATCACCAACCAATCCCACACTTCTCTTAGCCGCTGAAATTCTTAACTTATCTCTAGGCCGAGTTAATGTTTTACGATTGATACACTGTACTTATTCCTTTCGTGAATCTAACTCTCTCGATATTAGATAAATGGATAACTCACTCTCTCGAGCTTGAATACAAGAACAAGGAATGGTAAAGTATAAGTAAACTCCGATATTTTATTGCATTGAAAACAAGAAACAAAGTTCACTTCCTCACACTAATACTTTACAACCTTCACCTAAGCCTAAACAAATTTAGAACATAATATAAAAAAAAAATAAAAACTAAAAGATGAAATCTAAGCTCTCTAATTCTATGAATTGATCGAATTGTCTCTCAAGTCGAGTTCTTCTTGCTCCTTTGAACGGCTAGGTCTTATATAGGCTTGTCTTAGGGCAAACCTTTCCTAAGTAGAATACAACTTGGAGTAGGGAACAAGTCATATACATAAATCAAATATTTCCAAGTTTATTCCTTCTAGAAGGCTTTCCCGTGTGGCCTTGTCTTTCGTCTTTCCACGTGCTTAGCCAGCTCCGATCCTTGGGCTTCTTGTCCAACAATGTTCTCCTCATTTTTCTCCTCAGCTTGTCTACGATATCGGTACTTTTCCTTTGCTGTATCGGCACCAGGTCCTGCCTCGGCCTTAAGTTGCTACCGCGATAATACTTCTTTCTACACAGATATAAAAATATAGTAAAGTATGTCTTTTTTGTAAATATTATCTTTAACAGCAAAATTCCTAAATATATCACATTAAGTATATGCATTGGTCTAAGTAAGTGTAGAATTGATGATTATTGCCCATGAAAAGTGTAGAAAGTGATAGTGAGTTGAGCACTTATCACTTTACAAAAACAATCTCTATTCTAGCTTATTCCAACTCATGGGACAACCATTGAATTCATTATTTTAGCACACTCTTTTTATCTCCTTGCTAGTTACCCATACAATAATACAATTTCTAACATTTTCTAGCCAAAGAATGTAGTTTTCCTTCAGTATATCAAGATCAAATATCGTGAAAAATCATAAAACTAAGAATTCACATCTTATACTCAATCGGTAAATAGAGTAACTTGCCAATCTAGTTGAATCTAATCTCCTGGCAAAATTTTCCTTCCATGCAAAGCTTTAAACCTCCTCGAATAGCTTTTTCCCATATTTTCTCTCAAGACCCTCTTCTCTTTCTATTTTCGTTGGATGACAAGAACAAAGGAGGTAAGAAAAATTCTCTTTCTTTCTCTTATTTTTTTTCTTAGAATTTGACTATGGTGATAACTATGGAAGAAGATGAATCTTTCTCTCCCTTTTTCATTTTCTCATTTTCTCGGCATAAAGGGAAAAAGATGAAAGCTTCTTTTTTTTGTTGATTAAAATAAGCCTAATAATCATTTAAGATGACAAGTGCCAAACTTCTTGGTCTAATTACTCAACTTGACAAACCACACTTTTTTGTTACATGCAAACTCTCTTACTTTGTTCTTGTTGCAATTACATCCTTAAATTGGCTTAATATTTCTCTTTTGTCTCAATTGAGTCCCTTTTATTGATTATTATAACTATCAATTGGTTAATGGATCTATTGCGCCATCCTTCTAGGTCGTATTGAGGGCGTTACACTTAGGTTCAAGACGTTTTGTACACAGAAAATATCTACTGGGAGACTCACCCACCAAAACTAAGTGTGCAACGCGGGTCGGTCTAGATTAATCTGGACTGGACTCTGAAACCAAAAAAACAATAAAAAAAGAAAATAAATATTTGTTTAGAAAATGATAAGGGTAATTTTGATTATCAGCATAAGTAGATATGAGATCTGTGTTGAGGGCTCTTGCCTCACATAGAAAATCATATATATATATATATATATATATATATATATAATAGTTTAATTAGGAATTCATCATCTTACTTAAACATTTATGTTGTCTCAAACCTTTAGTTACACCATCTTTGATAGTGCGATAAGTGTTTGGATTAAAAATAGTTCTAACAATGGGATAGTTCTAGGAAATGACCCTTAAAAAGCAACTAAAAAAAGGCCTACCGGTTTACCCGGTCATTTATGTACATAATTGGTTATAAAATTTGTACACAATTTCTTATAAAAACTATAAGCCAAAAGGTATATACATAAATTGTTACAAACGTAAGGATTTGTGTACATACACAAAACCTTACAAATATTGTAAGAAAAACAGTATGTACACAATTCCTTACAACGTAAGGATTTGTGTACATACACAATCGGTTACGAATATACATAATATGACACAAAAATGATAAGGATTTATGTATGTACACAATTCGTTACAAAATATACACAATAGCTTACGAAAACCGTAAGGAAAAATGTATGTACACATATCCTTACGACTTGAAACCATGAGCTAAAGGAGGACATCCAATGGTAAGGATTTGTTTATATACACAATTGCTTAGGCGTATACATAATATGACACAAAAATGATAAGCATTTGTGTATGTACACAATTTCTTACAAAAGATACACAACGGCTTACGAAAATCGTAAGAAAAAAGGTATGTACACAAATCCTTACGACTTGAAACCATAAGCTAAAGGAGGACATCCAAGGGTAAGGATTTGTGTACATACATAATTGGCTACGAGTATACATAATATGACACAAAAAATGGTAAGGATTTGTTTATGTATACATAACCATTTGTGTATATGTTATAGGGATTTTTGTACAATAATTTTATTCTTATATTTTTTATTCGAATATTTTTATTCGTATATTTTTTATTTGAATATTTTTATTTGATTATTTTTTATTCGAATATTTTTATTTTAATTTTTATAATATGGATATTTTTATTCGAATATTTATTATATGAATATTTTTATTCCTATATTTTTTATTTGAATATTTTTGTTAGAATATTTTTATTCAAATATTTATTATATGAATATTTTTATTCGAATATATTATACGAATATTTTTATTTGAATATTTATTATATGAATATTTTTTATATACATTTTATTCGAATATTTTGATTTGAATATTTATTATACGAATATTTTTATTCGTATATTTTTATTTAAATATTTATTATATGAATATTTTTATTCAAAATTTTTATACGAATATTTTTATTCGTATATACTTTATTCCAATATTTTTATTCGAATATTTATTATATGAATATTTTTTTAAAATATTTATTATATGAATATTTTTACTCAAAATTTTATTATACAAATATTTTTATTCGGATATTTTCATTCAAATGTTTTTATTCCAATATTTATTATATGAATATTTTTATTCGTATACATTTTATTCAAATATTTTTTATTATAATATTTATTATATGAATATTTTTATTCGAATTTTTATTATATTAATATTTTTTGTATATATTTTATTCGAATTTTTATTATACTAATATTTTTATTCGTATATATTTTATTCAAATATTTATTATAAGAATATTTTTATTCGAATATTTATTATATGAATATTTTTTATTCTAATATTTTTATTCGAAATTTTATTATATGAATATTTTTATTCAAATATTTATTAAACGAATATTTTTTCTCGAATATTTTTATTTAAATTTTTATTATGTAAATATTTTTATTTAAATATTTTTATATAAATATTTTTATTTGAATATTTTTTATTAAAATATTTTTATTCATATACTTTTTATTTAAATATTTTTTAATATCGTTAGATACCAGAAGGAGACGTACCTTTTTTTTCTTTTAAGCAACCGGTTCCATTTAGTTTCATTTTTTAATTTAACGGTCTAAAACAATTAGACCTCATCCAACGAAAGATATAGAGTAGCCGGCTTTTAGATAAACCCCTAACAATGAAGTTACATTGGAATAAATAATTTTAGTACGTGACCTTAGAATAAGAAAAATAGAGCTGCAAATGAAGGTGGCGCAGACAGTCCATGTGCTGAATCATGACATATAATCCTGTAATCATGTCGCAACCAATCAGTGGTTGGTCCAGTTTCAGCGGAACGAGGTAGAAGGAAACATTTTTACATTGATATTTTATTTATAAAGGGAGAGATTAAGATTTGGGTTAAAAAAATTAAAAAAAATTTTTTTAGGGATGATACAAATATAAAGTTTTAAAATTTTGAGGATTAAAATAAAAAGAATAAAAATAAAATAATAGTTTAGGGAATATATAGGTTATTTATCCTTTTTTATTATGTGAGATCAGTTTTTGGGTTATGTTTATCGACAATAAACGTTTCAGTGACAAAAAAGTTATAGATCAAAAACGAAAATGACTTTATACGTCGTTTTTCAAAATTGATTACCAAATCTGTATTAGAAGGAAACAAAAGTGACTATTGCAGTAGTTAACCCTTTAATTAAAGGATAATCTTCACTTGTGGTCCTATTTGTTTATGTTTTATTCTATTTTGGTCACCAAAATAAAAAATAAAAAAATTCTTGACACTTAGATTCATAAACGTTTCTGTTTTGGTCACTAGACCGTTTACCTTTATTAATAAAAAATAATTTTAATTTAACCCTCAAACTTTTAAAATTTTATTTTTCACAATCTTTCTCAAAAACTTGAGAATTTTATTTCTCGTCCATCATCCGATCCCGACCATCTTTCCCAAATCTCAAACCATTGCCCTGCTGGTTTCACTTGCCCTAGCTCTAGTTGTCTCATTATTAATAAAGCTTGTTGTATCATCAAATCTGCAGTATGTCAAATATACGAGCTTTGGAACCACCTTCCTCACTTCGGTGTCTCCCCAAAGCATGGCCACAACACGGAACATGGACGACCTCTACATCGTTGATATCTGAGTGTACAAAGGGTTATTCCTATCACACATTTCACTTTTTACCCATTGAATTTTAATAATTTATTTTTAGCCAGTTCTACATCACTTCCTCTTTATGAACTCTATGATATTAAAATAAATGCATTACTGTATTAGTAATTAATAATTATGTTTCTTGAGTTTGCTATATCTTGTTCTTTTAATCCATTTTTTTCTAAATCCATTACTTGGGGAAAAATTGATGACGGAAGAGCAATTGTTTCAAATAATTGTCTGCAATATCTATCAAAGGCAAAAGCCGGTTCATTACAGAAATTGTCATTATATATGTTGTGTAACGCCATAACCTTGTGAAACTATATGCTTGCAGCATTGAGACAGAATATGTCATCATTTATGAGTATCTGAAAAACAAGAATTTAAACTAATAATGACTCAAGTTTTGGAACCCAAGTGTCAAACCTGAGGCATGGCCCTTGTGTTGGGCGCCTTATAAATGGACTTTAAGAACCTTGTTGGGTTTGGGTCATGACTTGATTGTGGGCTTTGATTGATGACAAAGGAGTATTTTGATAATTAACTAAATAAGTTAAAAAAAAATAGAAAAAATCTTAATTTTCTACACAATGTAGAAAATTGATGATCTCATACCCTTATGTCTTCTTTCTTTTTTCCTACCCCATTCTCTCCAAAATTCATCACCAAAGGTAGAATTTTAGTATCTTTGAATCACGTTTAGCTTATAGAAAGAAGTATTACTGGCATGCAAAGTTTCGCAAAACAAGGTAAAAAAATAATCTAAAATGGTGAAAGTTGATGTTTTGGTGAGGATTCTTAAAAAAATGATGAATTTTAAAAGCCTTATTGTTGGGTTAAATTGAGTGCTCAACACTCTAGAATCTCACTATTAATCTTGTAATCTTTTGATAATCTTTCTCAGTAAAGAAGTGGGGGAGCCTTCCCAAGGCTTGGGTAAGAAGAAGACTTAAAGTAGTGCCAAGAGCTTTATTTCCAATCTTTGAATTCAAGGTTAGTATACTCCAAAATCCTATGGATTTTTAGAAATCATTGATTTTCTTGCTTACTTAATTATATGGTATTTTGTCTAAGATTAGAACTTGATAATTCTTTAATGACAAATGATGAAATTAGTGATTATAAAATCTAAATATTTTAGTAACCCACTTAATGGAATTCCCATAACTTGAAGGTACGATTTGCGGCTTGACTATATAGGTTAAGTAACATTTTTAGGTGAAATATGAACCTAGACTTTAAAATTCTAAGCCCGTGTATTGGTACTAGTTGATCGATATTGGTATGCCTAAGTAAGGAAGAAGATGGTTCACAAGGGATGCATATTTTTGGTTGCGTACCGATACCCATTCATTGGAAATTTTAGTAACATTTTTACGTGCACGTATGCTTGAGGCTTATCGTTTCCATTGTTCTATTACCTAAGAAAGGCGTTTGTGAACTAGTATGTAAGGGTAGGCGTATCGATATTGGTGGGAATTGATATAGGGTGGTTCCTATAATGTTACTAAGTATCGATATGGTGAAGAGCATATCATTACTGGTTAAGGATTGGTTTCTTTTAATCTAACTTATGTATAATTACTCGTTAGAGAGTATTGTACCATAAAGAAGCATATTGACACCCATATATAAGTATCGATACTTACTAGACAATCTATTGGAAATGGTAGGGGTTAAGGTTTTAATGAGGTTTTGAGAGAAGAACAAGAGAGTATTTTGGGGGAGCTTAAGCATGGTTAGAATCTCGATTTTACTTAATCCTCCGAATAGTGTAGCAATTCTTGGTAATAATCTTGTAATAAAAGACAAAAGAGAACCATCAAGAAGCTTGGGCAAGGAAAAAATTTAAGAGGTTGATAGAGATGTTCCAAAATCTTACTTTTGAGGTTCGTACACTCCTGAAACATGTGATTCTATGTGCATTATCCTTCTTTGCATGTTTGATTAGACTTATGTGGATTTGATCAAGGTTAGAGTTTAAGTGTACATCAATGATAATCCTATATATTGATGTTGCTATGGGCTAAAAATGAATAGAAATTCATCTAAACACTTCTAATAACATGTAGGAACATTTTAATATTGATAGGTTAGCATTTGAGGTTAAAATAGGAGATTTCTGATCTCTAAATTATGTTTTTTAGGTTTAGGCATCTATACTCAAGTATCGATATTCAAGATTGAGTCTTTATATACCCTTCTATCAAGATAGGCAAATCCTAAAAGGAGCATTAGTACGACCAGGGGGCGTATCAATACGAGTGTGATAACTCAAATTCCATTAACCATTTTTGTATCGATACACCAAGGGGTGTATCAATATGGGCTACAGATCGGTACTCAATGTATGAGTATCGACGCAACATACTAGAACGCCATGTTAGTGTATTAGTACACTTTGATGGGTCGATTGCATAAAATACAATCTCGGTATCAACATGCGTATGAGAAAATCAATATGTAAAGGTATCAATACGTGTGGAGATGTATCTATACGGGTAGAGCAATTGCCCAAGTTTTTACATTTTAAGTTTGAGGGTTCAATAATTGGTTTTGATGGTCATACCACAAACTGGTTCAAGTACTCATGAAATACTTAGTTCATCATATCCATAAAATCAGCAGGGGCATTCGTCAAACCAAATGGAATCACTAAAAACTCATAGTGGCCATACCTTATCCAAAAAGCCATTTTCAATACATCATACTCCTTTACTTTCAACTGATAATACCCCGATCTTAAATCAATCTTCGAGAATACACTTACACCTTGAAACTGATCAAACAGATCGTCAATCTTCGGCAAAGGATACTTATTCTTCACGGAAAACTTATTCAATTACCGGTAATCAATACAAATTCTCATAGTTCCATCCTTTTTATTCATAAACAACACTAGCGTACCCCAAGGTGATACACTTGGTCGGATAAAACCTTGGTCAAGCAACTCTTGCAACTACATCTTCAATTCTTTCAACTCCTTAGGTGCCATAAGATAAGGAGCAATAGATACCGGGTTAGTACCAACATAAGTCTCGATAATAAACTCCATATCGTGATCGAGAGGTAATCCTGACAGCTCATTAGGAAACACTTTCAGCCTTACAAGTGGATTTTAAAAAGAAGCGGGTTACCTTGAGGTTGATGGATGGTAGTGAGATTGTGGGGAAGAGTGAGTATACCGGATTCTTGTCCAATGTAGTTTCGGCCTTACAAGCGGAAAATTTGATACAACATGGTGGTATGACATATCTAGCATATGTAATGAACCCGGGAATAGGAGAGGTTCGAGTGCAGGATATTCGAATAGTACATGATTTTCCAGAAGTATTCCCTGAGGATTTGCTAGGATTACCTCCCGATCGCAATGTGGAGTTTAGTATCGATACTTATGCTACTAATCCGGTGTCTATTGCTCCTTATCGTATGGCACCTAAGGAGTTAAAGGAGTTAAAGATGCAGTTACGGGAATTGCTTGATTGTGGTTTTATACGACCGAGTGTGTTACCTTGGGGTGCATCGGTGTTGTTTGTGAAGAAGAAAGATGGCATGATGAGGATGTGCATTGATTATCAGCAACTGAATAAATTGACCGTGAAGAATAAGTATCCTTTGCCGAGGATTGGCGATTTGTTTGATCAGTTTCGAGGAGCAAGTGTATTCTCGAAGATTGATTTGAGATCGGGGTACTACCAGTTGAAGGTGAAAGAAGAGGATGTGTTGAAAATGGCTTTTCGGACAAGATATTGTTAGTATGAGTTTTGGGGGATGTCGTTTGGTTTGACGAATTCCCCTACTGCTTTTATGGATATGATGAACTGGGTGTTTCATGAGTACTTGGACCAGTTTATGATAGTATTCATAGATGATATCCTCGTGTATTCATGTACCAAGGAAGATCATGACCGGCATTTGCGGATAGTGTTGCAAGTGTTAAAAGAGAACCAGTTGTATGCTAAGCTAAGTAAGTATGAGTTTTGGTTAAAGGAAGTGGTGTTTCTTGGTCATGTGATGTCGGAAAAGGGTATTAGTGTTGATCCAAAGAAGATAGAGGTTGTTATGGGTTGGAAGTAACCGAGATCAGTGTCAGAGGTTCGGAGTTTCCTAGGCTTGGATGGGTATTATCGCAGGTTTGTTGAGGGGTTTTCGAGCATTACTGCTCCTATGACTAAACTTTTGCAAAAGAAGGTTCCTTTTGAGTGAAAAGAAAGTCAACAAAGGAGTTTTGAGAAGTTAAAGGAGGTGTTGACTAGTGCTCCGGTGTTGGTTACGAAAACTTTCCCCTCAAGTAAGTATTTTAGGTTAAATAATTTCAAAATTAGGGTTACTTTAACAAATTGGGAAAACAGATTAGGGATTTTGGTTATACCAAATCAATTGCTTAAAACAATGTCTCAATAACATTTATAATATCTGAAAACAGATTTAGGAAAACATATATTCAATAAGTTCAGAAAGTATAAAACGTTTCATAACAGATAAAAACATTAAAACTGAAATAATTATAGGATCATACTGAATAATAATATATCTGAATAATATGCGAGATGCTCCAAGTACCGGTTCGCCTAAACTGGTCTAAGAATCTGAAAAGCCGACTAAAGGGGTGTAAGGTAAAGAGCTTAGTGTGTCACTAAAGTGCAAACAGTAACAAAGAAAACATGTTTTACAATTCAGAAAAGTTTTTGAAAATATTTCTGAATTCAAGAAAAACTGAAGCATGATATGTTATGATGACTGATGCATGACAAAAAAATCAGAGGGCCAATATCAGAAATCATACAGAGTGGAGGATTATCCTCGCCAGAGTGGAGGTTTCCCTCGCCAGAGTGGAGGTTTCCCTCATATTACTGATATTAAATCCGAAAATATTTTCGATGTCAGAACATGATATGATTTGCAAAATTATAAATCATAACTCTTTCGAGTAGCAATGTTTCAGAAAATCAGAAGCTTGGTTTGAAAACAGGATGCATATGCCATGCATGATGATATCATGTATAAATAGATAACAGTCTCAAAATCAGATCAAGCAGTGTATAGATAATATTTCAGAGATGCACAGAGAATATATCATAATAGAATATAAACACAAAACATGTAGCACAGAAAGAGACACACCTTAAGCAACTGAAGCTCTAACTATGAGATGGACGCGTCTCGCGTTCCTGTCTAGCTGAAATAGGACCTATGAAATAACAAAATTATATTACAATTTATTACTAATTCTAAGCCACCAACTAAACAAAACTCTGATCAAAAGCTTACTCACGTGACGGTCTCAAAGAACGTGCCTAATGGTACGAACAACTGAAGGTACACCAGAGGTTTCAGGAACGTTGACACCTAAACAGAAGACGAATTCTGAATCAGATTCCTCAAAACACTCATTTTAGACTCTAAGAATAATTCAGATGAAAACACTTAAAACGGGGCTTTTGAGTTTGAATTTGACAAAACAAACAGCAGATTCAGGCTCAGAATATCGAAAAAGGTTAAGGAGAAGGTTTTTTGAAAAAGTCAACTTTTGGTCAAAGTCAGCGGTCAAAGTCAACTCAGAAGTCAAAGTCAAACTTTGACTGGTTAAAGGTCAAAAGTCAAAGTCAAGCTTTGATTGGTTGAAAGTCAAAGTCAAACTTTGACTGGTCAAAAGTCAATGGTCAAACAGTCCAAGGTCCAAGGTCAAAGTTGGTCAAAGGTAAAACTTGGTCAACAAAGTCAAACCAGTCAAACAGGTCGGGTCAACACCGGTTCGGGCCACTACCAACAAATTAAACCAAACCTCTAGAAAAGAGCTCTCCAAAAAATTAACACAATCGGTTCACTATACTAAACACCAACCCAATAAAACTTACACTCAAGCCCAAGCCACCTACAAATATCCAAGCCTAAATGTCAAATAACACACACCACTCAACAACTCACTCATAAGCCCAAAAACATAACCCAACTAACTCACCCAACTAGGGTTTCTAGCAACCCATAAGATGGCAGCAACACAAACCACCAAATTGGTGTGGCGGCTTAACTCTTCGTCGGTAGCTCCGACGATCATTCCGGTAACCCAACAAAGTGTAACACTCTACAAAACCGAAATTAAGAGCCACACAACATATAAAACCGAAATTCATTATCAACTTAACTCCAAAAAATTAAAACCAAAAACAAAAGATCTTACCCTCACACCAATAATCGAAGATGGCAACAGAACAAGGAAAAAGAGGACAACCATGAACGACTAAAAACACTACCCCACCGACGACCACCATGGAAAACAGAGGCTAAAACGCTAAAAGAAAAACCCACAAAAGAACCAAAAGGTTCTGTTCCTTTACCCCACGAATGATGGTTGCCAGAGACTCAAATGAAAGTCAAAGGAAACAAAAGTATGATTGCAGTAAAGGGGAGGGTGAAGAGATGCGTAGAGGAGAGAGAGAAATATGGTATGCGGCTGCAATTTGATTTCAAATTGCTTTTCTCCCGAAAAGTTAGTATAAAATATAAGTAAACTGGGAAAATTACAAGATAGGTCCCTAAACTTATTAAGGTTTTCAAAAAAATACAAAACTTTTAGATTTAAACAATTTAATCCCTAAATAAAATTCAAGATTTTAAAACAAAATTTTCCAAAATTTTAGGGATTCAAAAATTAGGGATTTCAGAATTTAAATCTCGAATTAAAGCAAAAATTCAGAGTGTTACACCGAGTCCATTGAGAATTTTATGGTTTATAGTGATGTATCATATGTTGGTCTCGGGTGTATTTTGATGTAAAGAGGAAGGTTGTAGTTTATGCTTCTAGATAGTTGAGGGTGCATAAAAAGAATTATCTGACACATGATTTGGAGCTAGCGGCGGTGGTTTTTGCTTTGAAGATTTGGAGATATTTTTTGTATGGTGAGAAGTGTACTATATACACGGATCATAAGAGTTTGAAGTATCTCATGTCACAAAAGGATTTGAACCTTAGGCAACGAAGATGGATGGAGTTGCTTAAGGATTATGATTTGTCTATTGAGTATCATCCGGAGAAAGCCAATGTAGTGGCTGATACTTTGAGCCGTAAGGCGACGATTGAGTTGAGAGCAATGTTTGCTAGATTGAGTATTTCCAGGGAAGGTGGTTTGGTGGAGGAGTTGCAAGTGAAACCTGTTTTGGTTATGATGATAAAGGTGAAACAGTTAGAGGATGAGGCGTTGGTGCCTTTTGTTGAGGATATTGTTGTGGATAGACCGACCGAGTATCATTTTGATGATGATGAGGTATTGTATTTTAGAGGTCGGATTGTGGTACTGGATGATGTTGATTTACAGTGAGCTATCTTATTGGAAGCTCATATTAGTCCGTTTGCTATGCATCCGGGTAGTGTGAAAATGTATAGAGATCTCAAAAGTGTGTACTTTTTGGTTGGTTTAAAGAAAGATGTGACGGAGTTTGTATCTCGTTGTATGGTGTGTGAGCGGGTGAAAGTTGAACATCAGTTTTTTGCCGGGTTGTTGCAACCGGTTCAAGTTTCGGAGTGGAAATGGGAGAGAGTTACCATGGATTTTGTGACGGGGTTTCCATTAACACCATCCAAAAAGGATTCTATATGCGTGATTGTTGATAGATTTACGAAGTGTGTACATTTTCTTGCTGTGCATACAACGTATTCCATGGATAGATTGGTCGATTTGTATGTTTCTGAGGAGGTAAAGTTACATGGTGTGCCTAAATCGATCATATCGGATAAAGATCCGCGGTTTACCTCTAAGTTTTGGAAGAGTTTGCAGGAGACTTTGGGCACGAGGCTTAGTTTTAGTACATCCTATCATCCACAAACAGATGGTCAGTCTGAGCATGTTATTCAGACTTTGGAATATATGTTGAGATGTTGCATCACCGAATTTCAAGGTTCTTGGGAGAAACAGTTACCTTTGGTGGAGTTTTCTTATAACAATAGCTTTCAGGCTAGTATACAAATGGCACCGTTTGAGGCGTTATATGGGAGTAAGTGTCGTTCATCTTTGTGTTGGAAGGAAGTTTCTTTGCCGCAAGTGTTGAAGAATACGGATGAAAAGGTTAAGATTATTTGTGCTAAGCTTAAAGAAGCTTCGGATAGGCAAAAGTCCTATGCTGATTTAAAGCGCAGAGAGATAGAGTATGCTGTTGGAGACAAAGTGTTTCTTAAGGTTTCTCCGTGGAAGAAGGTGTTGAGGTTTGGACGTAAGGGTAAGTTGAGTCCTCGTTTTATTGGACCATATGAGGTGTTGGAGCGTATTGGTCCTATTGCTTATAGATTGAGGTTGTCAGAGGAATTGAGCAAGATGCATGATGTTTTTCATGTATCAATGCTTCGTAGATATAGATCGGATCCTTCTCATGTTGTTCCAGTTGAGGAGATTGAGTTAAGAGCGAATATGAGTTATGAGGAAGAACCAATGAGGATTTTGGATATAGATACAAAGGTTCTTCAAGGAAAGACCATAGATTTGATAAAAGTGCTTTGGAAACACCAAGGTGTTGAAGAAGCAACTTGGGAGACAAGGAAAAGCATGGAGGAGTAGTTTTCTCACTTGTTTGCTTCAGGTAAAATTTCGAGGATGAGATTTTCTTAAGAGGGGGAGAGTTATAACATCCCGATTTTGGGGTTAAAAGTTTGGGTATTAGTTAAGAGAATTCGAGTCGGGTTCTTCGGTTCGTTATTTTGAGAAAATATAAAATATAAATATTTTAATCGGATAAGTAATAATTTTGTGAAATAGTTTAGGAATATTAAAATGATGTTTTAAAAATTAAAAGAATGTAATTTAAACTTTAAATTGATTTTTAATTGAGCTTAATTATGTACTAGTGATCAAATTGTAATTTTGGAAAAGATTTGGGGACTATATGTGTGATTTTCGAAAATTTCTATTTTTAGTGACTAAATTGGAAAGCAAGCTATACTTAGAATCCTTAGAGGGACATAAAACCAATTTATTTTTAATTAATGATTTATCCATCAAAATTGTTTTATTATAAATAGTTTTAAAAGATGATAATTTTATTTTCTTTCAAAACCACTTATTTTCTCATCATTTTCTCTCATATTTTCTTTTTATTTTCTCTCAATCTTCTTCATCAATTTTCTTTAATTACTTGTTCATTACTTCATCTTTTTCAACAAGATTTATTGCATTTTGTTCATCATTTCATTCTCTTCAAAGCCTACTCATTAATTTTTACAAATCAACATCAATTTTTAAGAAATCAAGGAGACGGTTTCTCATCTTTTGGTGGACCAAATAACTAAGGTAACTTTATTGAATTTTAACTCTTTTTCTAAGGTTCTTTATTAAAATTCCCAAGTATTAGCTTTTTAATCCTTAAATGAAACTTGATTTTATGTTTTCAATGCTAGATCTAATGATTTTATGAATATTTTTGTGAAATCTTTTTAGATCTCATCCAACATTGTAATTAGATGGATTTAATTATGTTATTATGTCAATTAAATAATTAATTGAGTCTTTAATTGATGACACATTATTTTAATCCCGGAATAATGCAATCGGTGTTGTTTTAAGGTGATTTTTGGTTGTTTTAAGGACTGTTTTAGGTGTTTTAATGTTGCTGGAGATCTAAGTTTTCAGTCTTTTCGGCTAAGTTTTCGGTAGATTGTAGCGATCGGATATGGCTGCTGGTTTGAGCATGTAATGATGTGAAAATGCTCTATTTTTAATGTTGTAGAAGTAGTGCAAGAAGGTGCTTAAGTGGCTGATGCGTTGACGTGGTCATCGGAACATCGATAAAAGTTCGTTTCGCTTGTCGGTGAGTGTTTTCGGACTTAAAGCGAATCAAATTGGTACGATTCTGTTTTGGGGACTATAGAAGAGTGTGAAAACTTTCCATAGTTCAAGAGTAAGTAAATTAAATGCTTTTGATATATTAAAATGAGTTTCGGCTACATTCGGTAAAGGCATTGATGTTGGTAATGCAATAATTTTTAGAAATGCATAAACATGATTTTAAATTGGTGCATGCATGAGAAATACTTGCTGAAATGCATGGTTTATCAAAGCATTCATGGTTATGGAAATGTGAGAAAAGGTTTGAAATACACTATGATTAATTGCCTTAATATGATGGTGCCTTTGGGTATGGCTTTCGGTTCATTTGTTGAACATATTATGCATGCATTATGAGTAGCAAATTATCATGCACATTTGATTATGATATTGGTTTAGTGACACTAACTTTAGAATCGAATACGAATGACATGTTATTAGGATTGTCTTGAGTACACTATAAACATTATTGAGGATAAAGAATAATGCCTACACGTAACAAGGATGACTTTTTGTCCAATCGTGCATGGTAGAGCCGCCTACACGTAACAAGGGTGACTTTGTGTCCAATCGTACGTGGTAGTGCTATAATGGTGACTTTGTGTCATGTCAATGGTGACTTTATGTCATGTCTGTTATAATACGAATTTAAAATAAAAAGATAATAAAATAATATAAAAAATAAACAAAAAACAGAGATAATGGGAGTTACCAGATTTTAGGGGATAAGGGTGTTACCTGGAGAGATTTTCGGAAGTTGGAGTTTATTAGGATTGGCTGTTTAAGTTGAGGGATTTGTGGAGTTTGGATTGAGTGAGGATTGTAGGTTTGAATCCTTTAAAAGAGGAAAGCTTCAACCGATTTTAAGGTTTTTTCTAATTTGGAACCGGAGGAGGAGATGACTGAAAGCTTGACAAATCCAAGGAATTTTCAGAAGTTGTTGGTACACGAGGAGGTAAGATTTTTACCTTTTTCTTTCCTTTATCGTTTCCTAATATTAATTCATGCTCAGTGAACCTGAAGATAGAAGGATTCGATTTCGGGTTCAAGGGTTAGATCTATGTTTGTTTTTCGAGTTTATTTGGTTAGATTCGGACGAATCGGGGGAGTTTTGGGTTGTTTAGGCGTTAGATCTGAACTTTGGGGTGGCTTTAGTGTGTTTCGGTACATTCTGATGAGTCGACGGTGGCCGAAAATCTTTGTTGAAGTCCGATGGTGGCATCCGGAGTCTCGACTGTCGCCGACGAACACATTGGGGTGACAACGAGCGGCGGCGGTATGGATCTGAGGGCGGAGGTCATGGTTTTTCTGGGTTGGTGTTCTTCATGTTCATGAAGAACACCGAAGAACACCATGAGTAATGAGTGTTTTTGATCCATTTTGGTCAAGGTTTCTGGTTTTGTGATGTTTGTGTTCAGAGGATTTTAGGGAGTGAGTCGACCGGTCGAGTTGGGTGAGGGTTATTATGACCGAGTCAACTCGAAAAGGGGCTTTTATAATCCCTCAAAACGCTACCGTTTTGAGGGAAGAATTTGCGTGGGTCGTATCTGGGTCTACCCGGATCCGTGCGTTTCTGAATGAAGAGGGATAATTACCCCTTTGATCCTCCCTAATTTGAATTGTTTTGTATTTTAGTCACCAGATCCCCTAATTAGCCCCCTAAAACTCTAGAATTCACTCAATTTAGTCCCTCATTGAACCTATATTGAACCCTAAACTCAAAATTAATTTAGATATTAATTAGGTTTAAATTTAATTTTTAAGGCTTAGGAATATTTTAATTAGGTTCTTAATTTAATTTAATTTAATTTCTAAGATAAAACTTAAAATTAATTTTAGTCTAATGAGATCTAATTTAGCCCTAATTGAATCTTAAAACCAAATTTCCTATCAAATTAGACTTTAATTAGGATTGATTAAAATTTTTTGAGCTTAGGATTAATTTGATTAAATTATTAATTTAATTAAAGATTTTAAGCTTTAATTTTAATTGAACTTAATTAAATCTAATTCACCTCCAGAAATTGAACTTTTTGCCGATTTAATTCTTGTAATTTGAACTTCCATAATTCTAATAAAAGTAATTTAGTTCCTTTATTTGGCTTATTTATTTTATTGTTTTATTTAATTATGTTTCATTTCAAAATCATGTAGCATATTTGTTAGAGATCACTTAATCTTCATTTGGTTAATTAATTTAGAGCCTTCTAGGATTAGTTGTTTTAATTAATTAAATAGGGAGATAATTAGTAACGTTAGCATTTGAATCTTATACGTCGGATACACTGAAAGATCGGTGTTTTGACGTACCATGATGTTGACCTAAAGAGTGTACCTTGGTATCGAATTCATGTGCTATCAAAAGCCTAGAACTTGATTCATTTAGGTTTAGAATTAAATAAAATTGGTTAGGTAAACAATTAGTGACATTAATAAAATTATTAATTTTGTTAAGTGACAAGATGGTAGTGTCCGAGCATTCGGATGTTATCGTACACTTGGTGAAATTAATAATTTAAATAGGGTTTTAAATACCTAATTAATGGAGTCTTCCTAGGTTAGAACTTAAAATGAACAAGATAAAAAAAATGGTCATGCATTTAAACCTTTTGAGGCAGAATTTATATTTCTTTAAATTTGGGTGAGATTTTCTATCTAGAGGACGTCTTATTCAATCCCAATTTTAAAAGGGATATATTTTCTTAATCAAAAGGATATCCTCAACTTAAGCGATGTTTAGTTAACAATGAAGAATTAAATTAATATCTATATTAAAAATACCAAAATGCCACGTGTAATTAAAGAGGTACCAATTTTTGGCGTTTGTAAGGGTCGTCCTTACACGTAACAGACTCCCAAACCCAAATATTTTTTTAACGAATCTCTGGTTTGTTTTATGGTGTTTGGCCTACCAAAGTGGCCGGTGGTGACTCCAAATCAATTTTTAAAATTAAATTATGTGCATTTTTTTTAAAATTTGGATTTTCAGGATTAAAGGGGATAAAATTTGGATTTTTCAAAATCAATTTGCTAGATTATTTTCCAAACGTTTCAGTTTTAAAACGGTCGCGACAGCTTGGCGACTCCGCTGGGGACTAAAATTCTTTTTTGTGAGTCAGGCCTAACTTTTTTTAAAAAAAATTTACACGTGGCATTTTGGTATTTTGAATATAGATATTAACTTAATTCTTTATTGTTAAATATATATTGTTTGAATGAGGGTAGCATTTTCATTTTTGTGATATATCCTGTCAATCATGCATAAGCTCTCGACCCGAGCTTTTACTCTTAAGGGGGAGTTAGATACTATCCGACGTGATGCTCTCTAGCTCCGAGTTTTGGATTTTTATCTGCTTCTAGTATACTAACCTTACGCATCGTGAGGTCTTCACCTCCGTTGTAAGGGACCTATACCACCGAATCGATGTCTTATCGTCATAGTAGACGGTAACAATAGTTCGGGAACCCAGTGTCTAGATCAAAAACCACGTATATAGAGTAGAAACCCACCCCTTTTTGAGCCAGACAGGGACCATAAGATAAGGCGATATACTGCCGAAATGCCGCCAAAATTAGGATTTTTCTTTTAACATGCTCTCTGGTTATTTATATGCAATTTAACCTGTTCTCTGGTTAATTTTCATTTCATTATAAACTGCTCTCTTGTTACTTTTAGGAACATTTCTTATTATCTTATTTTATTTTTGTATTCATCATACTAACACAATTCTTTCTATTTCGCTTTTTTTTCTTTTATGTATCTTTTGTTATTTTATTTGGTATATCATTTGCATTGGTATTGATTCAGGAAACAGTAAAGTTAGAAGTGTCCAAAATGTCAGAAGGGATCATTATAGGAGAAGATAATATAGAAGTCTGGACGTGCTCGGAAGCAGTTCAGTATAAGAAAGGGGATAGCTTACCTCCAGGAAGCGTCTCAGCGTTGAAAGGGTATGTCAGGATCAACACGAATCAGAACCCGTGTCTCTTTGAAGTTTAGGAAATATGGGACCAGTGGACCAGTGACATGAAGGAGCAATTCAAGAAGGAATTTGGAGACATTGTATTGTTAGTGAAAGTTCCCATCGACAGACACTTAATGAGAGCAATGACATAGTTTTGGAATCCAGCGTATAATTGTTTCACTTTCGGAAAGATCGACATGACGCCTACATTATAGGAGTATGAAGTTTTGATTAATTACCCAACAATCAAGAGTGATAGGATATACGTCAAGCCCAATAGTACTTCGGGTTTCAAGAAGAGGTTGATGCAGATCAACGGGAAGGAAAAAGAATTTTGGGGTCAGAAGATAACGGGTCACAATGGCAACGACGTGAGTAAGGAAAAGGAAAGAGTGAGATGGAAGGTTTTAAGGGATTTAATAGCCGCTAGAAGTGAAGAGCCCACCAAGGCAAGAAGGATTTACGCTCTTTGCATTTATGGGTTGGTGTTGTTTTCGAGAACTCTTGAGCATATAGACCTATCCACTATTGGTTTGTTCGAGAGACTGTTCAAAGGTGTGAATCTGGTTCCTACCATTTTAGCCGAGACTTATAGATCATTGACCGCATGCAAGAAGGCCGGTGAAGGAAGGTTTTGGGGTTGCGCACAACTACTAGAGGTATGGTTTAGAGGTCATCGTTGGAGCTCGCCGTATAGCACCCTAAAGTTTAGGATCACTTACTCGCCCATTGAAGAACATCTAAAGATTTGTGTTTTGGAGAAGAAGACTGAAACCCAACAGAGAGATCTCTTCTGGGACTTGACATATTCAGACGTTGTTTGGAAGGCTTGTTGGTCGACCAGAGGAAGTATTTTTCGATATCGGTGTGGAGATAGGGATTGGATTCCTCTGGCGGGCATATGAGGTGGAACAGCTTATTGCTTACTTCTAGTTTTGAGGCAGTTCGAGTCTAGACAGTTCATATCGACTACAGCAGGAATGGCAAGTTTTGGCTATACGCACCAAACCGAGGGTTCTGCCCGATACGACGAATAGAGGGTGCAAAGGGTGAATGATGGAGCTTTTCGAGAAGTATCGAGGGATGATGGATCGTCATCGAACAAAGCAGCCCAAAAGCGCTATTAGCACTAGTAAAACTAAAGCATGATCGGTATCTGAATTTGCAAAGACAGGAGAGGAAGATTTATGACCTTACGCAAGAGTTGAACCTAACAAAATATCAAGTGATGACACAAGAGAGAAAAGAGAAAGAGTTGGCACTGCAGAATGAGAAGTTAAGTCAGGATCTGAGAGAGGCACGAGAAATATCTGAGAGGCATAAGAGGAAATACCCGAAAGAAGGTGAAAGCAAGATCATTGGGGATTTATCTGACCGCTTAGACATGATAATGAGAGAGAAGGAAGACTACAAGAAGCTCTACGAATGGAAGTACTGCGAAGCAAGAGAAGTGATCTATAAAGCAAAGAAGATGTTAGAGAAAGAGCAGGCAAAGAACCTTGAGCTGACAACCCAGGTAGCACAGTTAGAGGAGTTGGTTACCAGGTATCACAACAAGGACAAGGTTTAGATGGAAGAAAAAAATGATGGTCTACAACAGAGGATTGTCTCGCTTGAGAACCAAGTACAAGAGTTGCAAGAGAAGTTAGTCGACTTCGAAGGGACTTTATGCCAGGATGCCGGAGGAGCGTAAAAGGCAAAGTACGAGGCAGCACAGTGCACCATTCAGAGTTAGAATAACGAACTGGTCAATTTCAAAGGATAAGTCAGAAGCATCGCATCCTATGTACAGATATTATCGAAGGAAGCTACAACTCTTCTGAAGCAGCCGAACATCGAGCAAGAGCACGAAGAAGCTATTGTATGCCTGTTGCATGAGTTGACTAATTTGGGGATCAGGGCTAGTAGTTTTCTGTAGTTAGCTATCTTTAATTTGTAGTGAACTTTTTTGGATAAACGGATATTTTTAAGGCACTATTTTTCGGATTCAATACCCTCTTGCATAGATGCATTCATACATTCATACATCATATGCATTATTAATTAAAATAAAGTTTAATAATAAAAGGTTTTATGAGAGTAAATTCTAAAAATTACAAACATACTATATACATACTCAACGCACTCGTGCACAAGAAAATTAGCAATGGAAGAAAGGCTAAAGAAGTTAGAAAAGGATCATGTTGAATTCCAAAATCGACTGGATGGAATAGAGAACAACATGAAAGATAGTATTGCCAAGGCTCAGGCAGATATTATCAGTCAATTGACCGCTTTGTTGGGAACAAGGCAAGGTGAGAAAGACAAGGCACCAATGGGAGGACCGAGTGAGACTGAAGGACAAGCAGACACTATATCTCACATAAGGGGGCAACCTAAGGTGCAGTCAGTACCAGGTAGAGTGCAGTTTAATTTAGCAGGGGCATCCATAAGTCATCCCGTGGAAGTTGATGATTTTACTCTAAATGTTGATGAGGTCGCAGATCTCAATTTTATGAATGAGGTGGACAAGATACGCTAGGACATGAAAAAAAATACGCCGATTATTTCAAGGTACTTGAGGTGAAGATAAAAGAAATACAAGGGACAATTGATAAAAGTATTGGTGTATTTGATTTAGGGTTGGTATCTGATCTGGTCTTACCACCGAAGTTTAAGATGCCTGACTTTGAGAAATATGATGGAACGTCGTGTCCCAGTGCTCATATGACCATGTATTGTCGGAAGATGGCCTCTTTTAGTAAGGATGAAAAGCTATTGAACCATTGTTTCCAAGATAGCCTGATGGGTTCTGCGGTCCGATGGTACACACAACTGAGTCGAGAGAACATAAAGTCGTGGAAGGACTTATATCATACTTTTATGGAAAATGACAAGCATGTGTCGGAGATGGGACCCACTAGGATTATGTTGCAACAGATAGGGTAGAGGTCAAATGAAATGTTTCGATAATATGCTCATAGATGGAGGGATCTAGCCTCTCAAGTGCAGCCTCCATTGATTGAGAGGGAAATGACCCATATGTTCGTGGAAACATTGAAGGGCCCGATGTACGACCATTTGTTTACTAGTACATCGATGAAAAGCTTCTCTTAGATAGTTGCTACCGGAGAGTTGTGGAAGCAGCCATCAAGAGCGGAAGAATTAAAGGGTCTGACAGTTCCAAAAAGAGCTTCAAGAAGAAGGATAATGAAGTGAATAACGTTGTTATGTACGAGGCGCCGAGAAATATGACGATTTCTAAACCAGGGGCAGGAACAGGCAGCTCGCAGGATTCGAATAAGAAGGATTCGAAATGGGAAAGGCCGAATTTCACGCCTATCCCAGTAACATATGCTGAGTTGTACACTCAGCTACATGATGCGGATATGATACGTCCGTATTTCATCATACCACTCAAACCTTCATATCCGCATTGGTATGACCCGAAGTCTCAGTGTGAATATCATGCTAAGGTTCACGGGCATAACATTAAGAACTGCACTGCTTTTAAAAGAATAGTTCAGAACATGATTAATATTGGGGTTTTGAAATTTGATGAACCCAGTGTATCTACGAACCCATTGCCGAATCATGGCGGTCGAGGTGTAAATGCGATTGAAGAAGATCAGATGAGGTAAGTCAAAATGAGTGTATAGGAGATCCGATCATCGTTAAAGTGGGTTTTTAAACAGCTATTCGATAACGGGCTTATATGCCAAGGAAGGAGGATGAAGGAGCCTGCTGAGATAGGCTTGTACTGTGAGTTTCACCAGGAATAGGGACACATGATTCAGCATTGGGGTGAATTCAAAAGTTTACTACAAGGAATGATGGACAATAGGAAAGTAGAATTCTTTGCAAAAGAGGGAGGCCGAAGAATGATGGACGTATGCACGTCCGAGAGAACCAGGCCAAAGTATAATGTAGATAGGCCATTAGTCATTTCAGCTCGACCAGAGGGTAACAATTCAGTTGGAGAAGCGAGACCAACAGTTGCTCCTCGCATAGTAATTACTCCTCCAGCACCCTTCTCGTTCAAAGATACATAAAGGGTTCCATGGAATTATGTTGCGAGTGTGGTTGGGCCAAGTAATTCGAAACCTGCTAAGGAGATATAGCCAGAGAAACCCGAAACTGACGATGAAGTCGAAACGGAGGAGCCAGTGAACGAGGTAGGACATTTCATGAGAAGTGGGAGATGTTACTCACCAGCTCAAGATAAAGAAGAGGACAAGACCAAGCATACTGAGAAAAAGAAGATTTTTGTAGATCCAGTCCCGAAGGTGAATGAGTCTATCACCGAGGAACAAGCGCATGAATTTTTTAGATTCTTGAAGCACAGTGAGTATAATGTTGTTGAGCAGTTGAAAAAGCAACCAGCTAGAATCTCCATTCTTGATCTGTTATTGAGCTTTGAATGACACCGTGATGCTTTATTAAAGGTGTTAAATCAGACCTTCGTTCCAAAGGATATATATCAGTGAACAAGTTGGACCGGATTGTTAATCATATCGCGACAAATAATTATATAACGTTCACTGATGATGAGATCCCGGACGGTGGAATAGGGTATATCAAAGCTTTAAACATCATGACTCACTGTAAGGGTCATGTTGTACTGGGAGTATTAATTGATAATGGTTCAGCACTGAACGTGTTACCTATGGAGACATTACAAAGGTTACCCATAGATGTTGCTCACATGAAAAGTTACCAAAATGTGATCAGAGTATTCGATGGGACTACAAGGGACGAGTTAGGCAGAATAGAAGTATCGCAACTGATTGGGCCGTCTGTTTACAATATAGATTTTGTTGTAATGGACATCAAGCCCACCTATAATTGTCTACTCGGAAGACCTTGGATTCATTCTATCGGGGCAGTGCCGTCATCTCTTCACCAGTAGTTGAAGTTTGTAGTATATGGAAAGCTCGTGTGTGTCAGGGCAGAAGAGGACATTATTGCATCTGTTTCCACTGATACACCATACATTCAAGCGAATGAGGAAGTTTTGGAATGTTCTTTCAGGGCTTTGGAGTTCATCAACGCCGCATTTGTTGCTGAAGGTACCAAGTTCCCATGCCCGAGGTTGTCGAACTGCATAGAGATGATTGTTAAGCAGACCCTTGGTAAAGGAGCCAGAGCTGGAAGATGATTGGGAAGAAGGTTACAAGGGAATTTATGCCCAAAGCTCGTGGTTATGAAGAAGGGTTGATCTGGGTTAGGTTTTTCAATCGAGCGAATTGGAATAAATACGAAAAAGCCGTAGCTAAGAATCCAACCTCATTGAGTTCAAAGATCGACTTCATCTCTCATGGATTTGTGAATGTCACTGAACAAGCAGAGAAGAATCCTTTAGAGGCTATTAGGCTGCAGGAGGAAGAAATATTCGGGGATGCTTTCGATGGTTTGATGGTGGGAGGAATTTCTAAAGGACGAAGGATTAATTTTCTAGAGAGAATCCGTCCATGCCTCCCTGAAGAGACTCTGAAGAATTGGACCGTAGAGGATTTACCTGTAGTTTTCAAAACAAAGTAATGCCATAAACCATCCTGTACTTTTGCCCGCGAGTATAGGGGATTTTCTGTAAAGGGCTTTTTCATATTTTTCACTAGTAAATAAAGATGTTTTTTCCTTTCTTCAATGACAAATATTTTCTTTTCTTTCATTCGCTTCATTCATTTCTTCCTTTATTCATTTATCATTCCCATCCAAATATACAAGTTTTCTTCTCAGGTTCCCAATCAATGATTGCATGAATGATTCTGTGCCTAAGCCCGAAATAGATTTGAAAAGGATCTCTTATCTAACAGAAATCAATGAGTGTGAAGATAATGTGGACTATGAAGTTCCTGAAGAATTATTAAGATTGGTAGAGAAAGAAGATAAACAAATCATTCCCCGCAAAGAAGAGATAGAGATTCTGAATCTGGGTACCGAAGAAGAGAAAAAGGAAGTCATGATCGGAGCAGTGTTTCCGCCAGGGGCAAAGCAAAATTTGATAGATTTATTGCAAGAATTCAAGGATGTCTTTGTATGGTCTTATCAAGATATGCCAGGTTTGAATACTAATATTGTGGTTCACAAGCTGCCCATTAGACCAGATTGCAAGCCCATACAATAGAAGCTCGGAAGGTTAAGACCGAAAATATTGTTGAAAATCAAAGAAGAGGTAAAGAAGCAGATCGATGCAGGCTGCCTATAGGTGACAACATACCCAGAATGGGTAGCAAACATAGTCCCAGTACCAAAGAAAGATTTAAAAGTACGGATGTGCATGGATTATAGGGATCTAAACAGGGAAAGCCCGAAAGACAATTTCCCTTTACCATATATAGATGTTTTGGTAAACAATACTTCAGGGCATTCGTGGTTCTCTTTCATGGATATATACTCGGGTTATAATCAGATTAAAATGAATCCATAAGATATGGAGAAAACAACTTTTACCACACTTTGGGGCACGTTTTGCTACAAAGTCACGCCTTTCGGGTTGAAGAATTCTAGGGCCACGTATCAGAGAGCTATGGTGACACTGCTTCATGACATGATGCACAAAGAAATCAAAGTTTACGTGGACGATATGATAACCAAATCCCAAACAGAGGATGGACATGTGCAGGATTTGAAAAAGTTGTTCTAAAGGCTACGAAAGTATCGAGTTGAAGCTTAACCCTAATAAATGTATGTTTAGGGTTACATCCGATAAGCTACTTGATTTCATGGTCAACCGAAGGGGCATCGAAATCGATCCCGATAAAGTTAAGGCGATTCAAAATTTGCCACCTCCAAAAACACTGAAAGAGGTTCGAGGATTCCTCGAAAGATTGAATTATGTCTCTCGGTTTATTTCTCAGTTAACCGATAAATGTGATCCAATCTTTAAACTGCTACGGAAGAACAACCCGAGTGAGTGGAATGATGAATGTCAGGAAACATTGGACAAGATCAAACAATACTTGTCAAACGCACCGGTATTGGTGGCACCTATTCTCGAGAGACCACTAATCCTCTACTTGGCAGTTTTCGAGAATTTTATGGGGTGTATGCTGGGACTACATGATGACACTGATAAGAAAGAAAGAGCAATTTATTACCTGAGTAAAAAATTTACCGAGTGTGAAGTACGGTACCCGTTTATCCAAAAGATATGTTGTGCACTTGTTTGGGTTACCCGCCGACTCAGACAATATATGTTATACCATACCACATGGTTGATATCGAAACTTGATTCATTAAAGTTTCTGATGGAAGCACCCGCGTTGACCGAAATATTAGCACATTGACAAATGTTGTTGTCTGAATTCGACATATGGTACGTTAGCCAGAAGGCAGTTAAAGGGAGTGCCATAGATGACTTTCTTGCAAGTAGAGCTTCAGATGATTATGAGCCTCTGAACTTAGATTTTCCTGATGAGGATGTAATGACCATTTCTATTGAAGAGAATGAAGAAATGGAAAAATGGAAATTGTATTTTGATGGGGCAGTTAATGTCTTGGGACATGGAATTGGAGATGTGTTGATATCTCCAGATGGTATACATTATCCTCTCACGAACAAGTTGGAATTTTTGTGCACCAACAATATGGCTGAATACGAAGCATGTGTTATGGGATTGAAGGCTGCAATAGAAAGAAAGATAAAGTCCTTGAAGGTATACGGAGATTTAGCCTTAGTTATTTATCAGCTACGTGGAGAATGGGATACCAAAGACAAGAAGTTGATAGAATATCGGAAGCTGATATTAGAGCTAATTGAAGAATTTAAGGAGATAACATTTTCATACCTTCCTAGAGAGGACAACCAAATGGCGGATGCCTTAGCTACACTGGCCTCGATATTCTAAGAAGATAGACCGAAGGATATGATGCTAATCCGAATATAGAACTATGAAATATACACTCATTGCTGCAACTTGGAAGAAGATGATGGTAACCCTTGGTATTTTGATATTCTACAATACATCAAGTTTCAAGCTTATCTATTTGGAGCTAATGATATTGACAAAAGAACAATCAGAAGAATGGCTACCGCGTATGTGTTAGATGGTGACGTCTTATACAGAAAGAGCAGAGATCAGGTGTTGCTAAGGTGTGTCAATGCTCGTGAAGCTAAAAGTATTCTTGAAGAAGTTCATGATAGAATCTGCGGTACGCACGTCAATGGCTTCTCGATGGCACGAAAAATAATGAGATACGGATATTACTAGTCCACTATGGAAGGAGATTGCATAGAATATGCCAAAAAAGTGTCACAAATGCCAAATCTATGCAGATAAAATCAACTCTCCGCCAGTATCGTTACATACAATGAATTCACCCTGGCCTTTTTCCGTTTGGGGATTAGATGTAATTGGGCAGATTCACCCTAAGGCTTCAAATGGACATCGCTTTATCCTAGTGGCTATCGATTATTTCACCAAGTAGATAGAAACCACCTCTTATGCTAACATCACGAGAACAACAGTTTGCAAGTTCTTGAAGAAAGAGATTATTTGTCAGTATGGTGTACCAGAATGAATCATCACGGATAATGCTGCCAATTTCAACAACAGATTGATAGCGAAAACCTGTGAGCAGTTCAAAATAATTCATCACAACTCTGTGGCATACCGGCCAAAGATGAATGGAGCGGTTGAGGCAGCTAATAATAACATTAAGAAGATCATATCAAAGATGATAGAAACATACAAAGACTGGCATGAAAGGCTTCCCTTCGCCATGTTTGCGTACTGAACTTCGATAAGAACTTCTACCGGGGCAACGCCATATTCCCTAGTATACGGAACTGAGGCAGTGTTACCACTAGAAGTTGAAATTCCATCTCTTCGAGTATTATCAGAAGTGAAACTAGATGATGCAAAGTGGGTACAGATTCGTTTAGATCAGTTGAATCTAATCGAAGAAAAGCGGTTGAAAGCTATCTGCCATAGCCAAATGTAAGAGTTATATTTCTTTCCTTTTTAGAACTCTTTCCTTGCATGGAAAACTTAACTTAGGGGTTGACCTATATAAAGTACTTATTAGTTTTAGGTTTAGTATGGAGTCGAGACGGATTCTCTCTTTTATATACCTTTAGCAGCCGACTACATCATGTTCTAAACCTTTCGGAGGCTTAAGTTGTTTGTGGAGTAATTAGGGAAGAAGGTTATGTTATGTTTGATCCTTATTAATGTAAAACTTATTTCATAGTTTATTCTCTCTTGGTATTGAATCTTCTTGCATATGAGATCGAAAGATAAGTATGTGAGAAAAACTCATTTGCCTAGTATCGAGAGATATAGGTTCACGAAACGAGAGAATACAGTCTTTGCTCATGAGCATTGACTAATCCGGTTGAGAGATTAACCGTCCAAGACTTCAGCGACTAATAAGATGCATGTGTTTGGTTGTTGTCCATCCTTGATTAACGTTGGGAGGTATTATTAAGACGTGGGTTTCAACATTTCTCTTCGCTTAGGGATAAGGAAGAAGACATACAAGGATGCTCTGTCGAACTATAGAATATTGAATTGTCGACAAGGCATAACCCCGCCTAGGCAGCTGCAACGACCCTTTGTGTGATCTACCGAGGCGGCAATTCAACCCATTGCATTAATAAGTGGATACTTAACACAACTGGATTCTCCTCTACAAAGCACTCAATTTAGCCTCGCTTCCGTTATCTTTATTATTTTGTTATTTGATTTTATGTTTCATAGTTTTCTTAGTTATAATTTAAACTCTTCAATTTACTTGTGTTTTTAGTTTTCATAGTGCAGTCATAAGAAGTAATAAAGTCGAATCAGTCCCTGTGGGTTCGACAACCTAAAGTATTACAATCTGACAATGGTAGAATTAACAAGACTCCATAGCCTCCATCATTAATGTTGAGTATATTGAGGTGGTTCTTTCGTGTGTTTATAAGATTTTTGATGTTGAAGCATACTCTTAGGAGTTGAATATATTGTCGCTAACTAGATCGAATTGCATCTAGTTAAATGTCATGATATGTGCTTAAAGTGTTTTAGGTGAATTTGCATATAAAGAGAATGTCATGAAACCTTTAGAGTCTGGAAATAGTCCCTAAACTTTGAGCATGCAATTAAATGACTTCTACATATTATTTTAAGTTGAAAATTTAGGTGCAAGCCTGAAAATAAAATATTGATAACCTTAACTTCACTATCAAGATATAAAATATTGGAAATTACAATTAGGTCCCTAAAACTTATTCGACTAAATTAGGGCTCGTTTCTCTTTAGTTTCTGCTGCAATTGAACTCGGCCCTTGCATAAACATGTAGGATCTAATTAAAGCATTTAGTAAAGATAAAAGGAAAATTTTAAAAAAAAATTTAAGGGTTGTTTATCGGGGCAAGTCTCTGGATTAGTCTCGATATTTCCCGTGTAGCTCATTCGAGTCGGGTGGCGTCTAGACCGAGTCGATGGGGTTACAATCATTAAGAGTTCTACTTGCATATTAAATAACATGGAAGAGTTTACTTCGTCTTTAACCTAGTGTTGCGCCAACTGCGTATCCTTTGCGTTACACATCAACTCTAATCGCTTAGTCTAATCGGGTGGTATAACTATTGGAGTTGAGGTAAGCTTCTGCTTCAGTTCAGTAAAAGCCTATGGCATTTTTCATCAAAGACAAAGGGTTGATTTTGCTGTAGCAAATTGTAGAGCGGCTTAGAGATTTTTGAGAAGTCTTTGATGAACCTCTTGTAGAAGCCAACATGTCCCAAAAAGCTTCTAATTTCTTTTACTGTTGTTGGAGGTGGTAGCTTCTCTATCAACTCAATTTTTGCTTTGTCAACTTTAATTCCTTTTCTCGAAATTTTGTTCCCCAAAATCGTACCTTCCGTAACCATGAAATTGCATTTTTCCCAATTAAGTACAAGGTCGGCTTCTTCACAGCGTTTCAGTACCTTGGCCAGGTTGCCTAGGCAATTTTCAAATGTTTCTCCAAACATAGAAAAATCGTCCATGAATACCTCCAAGAATTCTTCAACCATGTCTGAAAATATCGCCAACATGCAATGTTGAAAAGTTGTTGGAGCATTACATAACCCAAATAGCATTCTTTAGTATAAGTCCATTAAGGGCAGGTGAAGGTCGTCTTCTCCTGGTCCTCTGGTGCTATAGCAGTTTGGTTATACCCAAAATAGCTATCAAGGAACCAATAATAAGCCTTTCCCGTCAATCGATCCAGCATTTGATCGATAAAAGGAATGAGAAATGGTCCTTCTTTGTTACCTTGTTCAGCTTCCTATAGTCCACACAAATGCGCCAGCCTATGACTGTCATTGTCGGGAGTAACATGTTATCCTCATTGATGATTACTGTCGTGCCTCCCTTCTTAGGAACACAATGCACAAGACTAACCCATGAACTATCAGAAATTGGGTATATGATCACTGCATGCACTCAATTATTAAAGGTTAGATTTAGATCACTCAATTATAGGTAAGGTTACATTTGGGTCACTCTTCATATTAAAAAAAGTTTATCAATTCGTGTATTAGATTAATAATGATTTCAAATGAAATATTCTAATGTTAACAAGGGTATACAAGTGATTTAGAAGAAAAAACGACCAAATTGATTACTTTTTCAAATATGAAGGGTGACCCAAATGTAACTTTACTTATAATTGAGTAATCCAAATGTATCCTTTAATAATTGGGTGACCCAAACGTAACCTTACCCATAAATGAGTGACCCAAATATAACTTTTAATAATTAGGTGACCCAAATATAACTATACCCATAATTAAGTGATCTTTGTTGCAGTTTACCCAAAATAAAATAGTTAAAAATTGGACAAAATGTGTCGGGGAATGTTTCAAACACTTAATGCATAATTGATATGTTTTGTTTGGTCCCTCAAATGGCTCAAAACTTAGGGTTAAAGAGTTGAACATATTATTACAAGTACAATAGAAAGAAACCCAAATGTTTTTGGGAGCCATAGGAAATGATATATGAAATAAAGTTGTCTTTGGTGTTATTGTAGGCTCTTTTGGGAACATTACATCCATTATTAGTGAGAAATTTGGTCCTAGGCTAAATTTTTTTTAATAAATAATTTGTGGTTATGTAAACATGAAGTGTGCTGTCCTTTGAAATAATAATTGGTTTAAGGTTTATCTTCTAATGTAATAGTTTATTTTTTAGATTTAGGGACAAATAAAAATAAATAAATATAATTGTTCATCGATAATAATAAAATTATTTATAGGCAGAATGTTAGATCCGCCCCTGTTTGCATCAGTATATTTTATCAACCTTATAAAAACAACCAATCAAAGACTAAGAAAAAGGAAAGAGAAGATTATCTATAGGTGGAATTTTGATTTGGTTTTAATTTGTATTTCAATTTGATGATTATTATTTTATATATTAACGGTAAAAAAATATTTTATTAGTAGAGGTTTAAAGTTGATAAGTGCCTTAGTTAAGATTTATGGTTTAAAGTTATGAGATTTATGATTTAATATTTAGAATTTTGGATATCTAAACAAAACATATAATAACATTAGAATTAGAGATGGGCACGAGTCGGGACGAGTCGGATTTTCGGTCCATCCGAACCCGACCCGAACACAAATATTCTAAATTCGATTCTGATCCGACCCAAATATTTTTTTAAAAACTGACCCGATCCGACCCGAAAATAAATACCCTAAACCCGACTCTGACCCGACCTATATATAAAAAATAAATTTATGGACTAAATTGTAAAAAACATAATATCGGGGACTTAATTATAAAAACTATAATTTTAAGGACTAAATTATAAATAAAAATTAATTTTAAGGATCTAATTATAAAAATATATAGATAAAGGACTATTATAAATATCCCTAAAAATTATTTAAAAAATTATATATTTAGTCCCGAGGTCGGGTCAGGTCAGATATTTTATACCCTAAACCCAAACCCGACTCGACCTGAACCTGAACCTGAACCTGATTTTTTCATCAAAAAATCTAACTCGATCGGACCGGATAAAATACCATCCCTAATTAGAACCCGTTCGTGGCAATGACAGATTCAAAATTTTAAAAATAAGTCCAAAATAACTTTTTTTTTCCCTCTCAATTGGGTATGCATATTTTTTAGTTTTTACCTACACACTAAATTGTTTTTAAGAAAGAATCACCTTATATTAAATCCACCCCAAAAAATAGATTGTACCTGCTCCCCTTCTGATCATGTACATCAACCTCCAGCATGTTTGTAAGGTGTATATTTTATTAAAAAATTTAAAATATATGAATAAATATTATTTTATAATATTTTTAAAATATTCAAATAACATATATTCGAACTAACTTTTTAATTATGTTGACTAAAATAAAAGTAAAAGTAAATTTAATAAATTTAATTATGAGTTTTAAAACTTTAACTCATCGTATCAAAATTTTATTTAGTTACCGCGATTTAATATGTTTTTAGTTGATTTAGTTATAAAAAAAATTTAAAAAATAACTTTATTTATGACTAAATATAATTAAAAAAACACTAATATTAAAAAAAACAGTATTCTATCTGTCACACATGCTAAGTCTAAATAAAATTGGAGTTCTTGATGATGAGTACAAATAAATTTTAATATAAAAATAAAATGACAATAAATATTTAAAAATAAAGACAAAATTGAAGTTAAAAATGTCACATATTATATGCAGCCGAAAGAAAACAATGGACCACACTCTAGGAACAAAGGGTCTACACTTATGGTCTCAAAGTTTAAATTTTATTACTTAAAAATTTTATATTAATATTTTATCCAAATAAATTTATATTCGCAATTAAAAATTTGTGATAAATTATACAAATATATGATAAATTGATATGCATATAAAAAGACAGCATGAAAAAAATAAAAGAATTTTATGATAAAATTTTATACAAATTTATATATTTATATTATAAAATTTAATTTTAAAATTATCAAAACCACAAAAACTATATACAATAAATTTTAAAATCTAAAATAACCCCTTAAACTTTAATTCATAAATTAAATTCATAGGAATAAAGTCGATATTTGAGGTTGGAAGACAAACATAAATGTTTGAAAGTGAAGGTAAATTAGGGACAACAATGAGGTAAAGTTTTGACCTTCCCGACACTGACCAGAAAATTAAACCACCCGCCCCAACCCTAACCCAACTTAATCTTTATATATTTTATCCTAACCCGACTCGATTTGATATAATGAAAGCAAAAATTTAATCATAATATTTTAATAAAAAATCTGACCTGGGAAAATAATAAAAATATTAAACATATTGGATCTGGTCGGGGAACTTTCACCTTAAATCCAAATTCGACCCAACCCCACTTTATTTTTTCAATGACTGTCTATCTCATCTCATCTTTTTTATCAAGTGAATACTCATATAATAAAAATTATTTTTGAATTTAATTTATTGTAAATATTAGTAAAAATTTACTTGGAAAAAAGATGAAGTGAAAAAAATAATTAAATGGATACTTTTTATTATTTGGTCTCATAGATGATATGGTGGGAATGACCCATGATATAATTTCTTATGACTAGAGCCATTCATTTTTTTTAGCTTTTCAAATACGACAATTGCATATTCTTATTAATAAAACTTCTCAAATTACAAGTTTTTGAAGCAATATTTATAGTTCATTACGTCGCAAGAAAGACTGAACTTGTTTTAGTATTAATCGAGAGCGATCATTTAAAAGAAACTGATGTTAAAAACGTTACAGATGATTTTATTTTAAAACATGCAAGAAAAACAACAATTATAAGTATAAATGTTATTGTTAGATGTTTGTAAGTATTTTTTATGTTGATCAAGAGAGTAAATGATTATAATTGTTTATCTTTATTAGTATCAGATGGTCGTTCTGCTTCTCATTTCTTTGAGAATCCTCCTCTGATTTTCAAGAATAATGACCCATCCTCTGATTTTTACATCCATCCAAATGAAAATCCAACTTTGATCCTAAACTTGCCACTAATGCATCCTAGAGCATGTAAATGTGTTTTTATTGGTTTGTCTAAAAACATTAAAGGGTATAGGTTGTACAATATAGAAATTAAAGAAATTTTTGTCTCGAGAAATTTCAGCATTAGAAAATAATAAAACATGAGATTTAGTGTCTCTTCCACATAATAAACAGACCGTAGGTTGTAAATGGATTTACAAGATTAAATTAAAATCTGATGGGACACTTGAAAGGTACAAAGCTAGGTTGGTAGCTAAAGGTTACACACAACAATTTGATATTGATTTTTTAAATACTTTTAGTCATGTTACTAAATTAACTACAATTAGGATTTTGTTAGCTATTGTTGCTGCTAAAACTGAAAACTTAAACAGTTAAACATTAATAATGTTTTTTTTACATGGTGTGTTAAAAGAATAAGTTTATATGGAACTCCTCCTGATTTTAAAACGAAAAAATAAGTGTTAGTTTGTAAATTAAATAAGAGTTTGTACGGTTTAAAACAAGCTAGTAGGTAGTGGAATGAAATGTTAAGTGTTTCTTTAATTTCTCAAGGTTTTAAGCATGTTGATTCCGATAAATCTCTTTTTGTGAAAGGTACTGGTAAAAATTTTATTGCACTAGCAGTTTATGTTGATGATATTATACTTGTTAGTCCTAGTTCACATGAGATATCTAGTATTAAGAATTTTTTACATGATACTTTTAGGATAAAAGATCTAGGCAATCTTAAATTTTTTTGGGTCTTGAAGTGGTTAGATCTTCTAAGTGAATCAATTTATGTCAAAGAAAGTATATTCTTGATCTTCTTAAAGAAACAGGATTTACAAACTCAAAACTTGTGATTACTCCTATCTTAGCAAATAATAAACTTCCATTAAGCCAAGGCACACCTTTGAAGGATATTTCTTCTTATAGAAAGCTTATAGGAAAACTATTGTATCTTACCAACATTAGGCTAGATATTTCTTTTGTTGTTCAATAGCTTTTTCAGTATCTTTTCGCACCTATTAATGAATATATGATTGCAGTACATAGAATTTTAAGGTATCTAAAGGGTACTGCAGGACAAGAATTATTTTTTCTTGCTTTTAACAATATTAAATTAAAAGATTTTTTCAGATTCAGACTGGGCTACATGCCCTGATACGAGACGCTCCATAACAGAATTATGTGTTTTCCTTGGTTCTGCCTTGGTTTCATAGAAATAAAAAACAAACCAACCGTTTTTCGTTCATCAAGTGAGGGTGAATATCAGACGATGGTCGTGGTTACTTGTGAAATACAATGGTTGAAATTTTTGTTTTTTTGATTTAAAAATTAATTTGTCTACTATCAACTTGTATTGTGATAATTTGTCCGCAATTAAAATTATAGAAAATCTTCTCCATCATGAACGAACGAAACATATCGATATCGACTACCATTTGATAAGAGAGAAGGTTCAAGAAGGGTTGATTACATTACTTTCTGTTTTTACAACTCACCAGTTAGCCGATTGCTTCACTAAGACCCTTCATGTTACACAATTCAGGAGCTTCATTAGCAAGTTAGGCATACAAAATATATATGCTCTAACTTGAGGGGGTATTAGGATTTATATATTAGCTGTATTTTACAGTTAATTAGTCAGGGTAGTTAAAGATAAAGTTAAATATTTTCTTTAACCTTTTTCTTTATTCTTTATTAGTATATATAGGCTAGGATTGTGTATATTTATAATTACTTTTTACTTCCGATAACAAAACCTCTATTCTCTTTACTCGAGTATTTTTGTTTCAGAGCTCTCAAACTCTGTAAACTCAACACCAATTAATTTTAAAGTTTTACGATCTGAAACTGGAAAAAATAAGCCTTGACTGTTTTTTTATTCAATTTAAATATTTTTTAGGTCTTTGTTTATTTTAAAATTAAGTTAATTTTTTTTTGTTTTCAAATTAGGAAAGTGAACTCTAATGCCCTCCTTTTTAAATTTTAATTAATTACTAATAAAAAATTGAACACATTATTAATATTTATATTTGACTCTTAAAGTTCTTTTTATTATGTTTCTGAAAAAATATCGAAGAAGAAGATTTATATACACACAAATAAGGACGAACTTAGTGGGGATAGGTAGCCGAACCCTAAACATTTTAAGTTATTTTATGTTTTATATATTTAATTTATATTTTTATTAATAATTTAATTCTATAAACCTTAAACTCTTATAATTTTATGCCCTTACAATTTTAATATAATTTCTTGATAGTTTACACTCCTTACATAAAATTGTGGGTCCGTCCGACACAAATTGAGTAATTGGTCATACGAGTGACGAAAACTTGACTCAACATAAAAATATATATTCCAAATTTATTTAATAAAATTTGAGTTATAAAATAAGACTCAAAATAATTCGATTTTTTTAGTAACTAGTAAATCAATTTTAAGTTTAAGTTGAGTCTCTCAATTCTGCTTAATATATACATATAACATATATTATAGAAAATCGTTGAGATTGGAACCAACTAGTACCATAAATTATAAATATTTATAATTAAATTTGAACAAGATCTGGAACAACTCGATTCGACTTGGAAAATTTTAAAATAAATTTTGAATTATAAAATATGACTTGTCAACTTGACTAAAATAAAAATATTTTGACTCAAAACGATCAAATATTCATCTCCTCTAGGTGGTTAGACAATGCAAAGGTGTGTCTATGTAGAACATGTTTTAATGAATCTTTTGTTTTATGTTTGGTAAAAGCGCTTTTGCTCTTTATGTGGATTCTTGAAACAAAAGTTTAACAAAAAGTTGGAATTGATGTTGCTTGAACTTGCAAGTTAACAATTTCCTTCTTTTTTACTATTTGAGGGGGGAAATTGAAACCATTAGACATTAAAAAAATTAGAATGATGAAGATCGTGGGAGACAAAATTATCCAATTTCATGCTTTAACTTCACACCTCAAAACCCTTTGTTATCCAAGATACTTCCTACAAAATTTTAAGATTCAAAATTCAGCAGTATTGACATGGATTTAGGGTTAGAGTTAATGACCCTAATTACGGTCAAGATACTTCAGTGTAAGGGCTATAACAGTCATTTTCAGAATAAAATATAAAATAATTAAAATTTAAATAAAATGTTTTTTTTAAAATAAGACTTTGATTCTATCGTAGTTAAGGTTGAGAATGTTTAGTAGCATTTTATTTTAGAATTAATTAATTTTTAATATTTTATATAAATTTTAATTATTTTATATTTTATATTAGAATAAAATTATATTTTATATATATATGTATTTGATAGGTTAGATGTCATGTCATTTAAAATATATTATCATATGCATATGACATGTCATCATTGTTAAATTTTTAATGGTTCAATTATCATGATCGTTAAAAAATAAGTTATTTGTTAAAAAGATATAGGTTAAGGGCTAAATTTATACAAAAAAAAAATAAGGACTAAAATGATAAAATTTATAAAAATTATAAACGTTAAGAGTTAAAAGCATTCTTATGCCATATTTTTTTTATTGTGACATCATTATTACTCGTCGTTTATCACGTAACACTTGCATTTTTTTTCCTGTACCACACCCCTATTTGTTATACGAAATCACATGCGATCTAAAATAATCATACACGTTAAAATTCAAAACCTAAATTAATATGTAATGATTGAGTTTCATTCATGTATATAGATTAGGTAGGATGTCCATCCTTAACAAAAAATAATATACCAACATTTGTTGTTTTTTATTTATGCTTTAATACTAAAAATTTAATATCAGAATTTAAAGATAACGCTTATGTTTTTATTATTTAAGCTTTATTGTAAATTGCAGCGTCCAAACCTCAGTAGGGGCTGCGGCAGTTGTCTAATAGCCAATCGTTGACTGTTTGATAAGGAAGAACTAGATAAACACCCATTTAAACTATTAAATTCAATCAAAAATAAAACTTTAGTACTGAAATATATAAAGGAAAAAAAAAACATGATTTTTGTTCGTGACCGACCAAGATGGTGGGGTTGAATTCCACTTGTTCTGGAGATCATTCAGTCAAAATCATACGCATGTCAGTCATGTTATAGACTCCAAGACAAACAACAAACTCTAAAAAATCCCTATAATTCCTCTGAAAAAATTGCTTCTGCAGATTTGGGAACAAATGGGCCCGTTCTCATGTTCACTGATTTCCTTCTTGACATGTTTCCCATAAAATATTCGATTCATACGATAGGAAACGATAAGTAATATCTTAAACATGATTATGACACGAAATAATAACACTTGTATATAAATGTCTGCTTATTTCAATCACCATTACACAACTGAAAAAAAACTATAACCAATTACCAAAACTACAATGTCTGGCAAAAGATCAAGTGGCAGGAGCAATGAAAACGAAGATTTTAGCCTCAGACTTAGAGAGCTTTTGTCAACTAACAAGAAGAAGAAAAGAAATGCAGCGAAGGTATGCACTTGGTTTTCCTCGTTGTTTTCCGTTTATCTTTGTCGTGTTTTGCGATGAACGCTAACATAAGTTGCGAAATAACAACGGATTATATTGCGGTCGTTGTATATATTGAAATGCAGCTTCTGGATGAAACATACAATCGTATTAAGAAGCTTAATGGAGAGGTGGATGATTTGAGCAATCGAATATCAGAGTTACTGAATTCATCAGAGGCTGAAAGTAACATTAATGCAAACATCATTAAACAACTTGTACAACAATAACCATTGCAACTTTGTTCTTACAATACAATATATATATATATATTTATATTTATATTTATATTTATATTTCAGCCGTTGCGTTTGTGTTGTTCCGGGATATTGTTGGCATCCAAGAGAACAAGCAAAGGGTTTATGTTTTACATGCTTTTTATAATTATTTTGTATCTTCCATAATTTTTCCCTTTTTTTAGCTTCCATTATTCTTAGGTTTTGATCATGATGGATGATAAGTTTTATTTTTTTAATAATAAATTATATATATTTCTTGAGTTTTAGTGTGAGATTGATAAGGGAAGTTTTAGTGTGAGATTGATAAGAGATAATCAGAAAATTTATTAGATGAGTTTGACTCCACACCTTATTTACAGTCTCATCCAATAATAATTTTTTATCTTATTTTTTAAATTAAATCTTTACTTCTTTCTTACATGTCATTAAATGAATGAATCTCATTGAATGAATGAACGTGATAAACGAAGATCATGTAATAATTTCTCCCTTAATAGTGTTCCAATAATTAAGGATTATCAAAATATTAATGGTTGTTTTAAAAGATGGAGGTTAAAAGGAGACTAAAATAAGATTGTACCAAAATTCTTATAAAAGTTGTAAGAATTTTGGTATCAATTTTTCGACATATACCAAATTTGGTATATACTAACAAAATGATACTAAAATTCTTATAACCTTTATAACAATTTCGATATAATTTTATTCTTTACTTTTTCAAACTTTTTTTATTCATACCAAATTAGGTCATTTTTCATGAAAAGACTAATACAACAAGAGGTCTTTTTAATTATGCTTTTCAAAGTTTAAGCAGAGACTAATATAACATTATTATTGTTGTTATCATCTTATGTTCTCACTTAACTGTTTATTTGGACTAAAACATGATAATTACACTTATAGAAGCCAAAAAACTACAATAATTAGTTTGGATTACGACTAACCAAAATGTGAAATTACTTGAAACTTAAGATTGGTACAAACATGATCAATTGAACGATAACTTTTGTTATGTTTTGTTCTGTGTGTTTGAATTATGATATTTTATTTTGTTTAATTAGTTTTATTTTTCTATATTTTTTTACAAAAATAATGGATTTTTTATTTACTTTTACAACACTTTTTTTTTATTAGAATCGAATTTGATATCAGATCTTCGGTCGATATTTATTTCTTTATATTAATGATTTAATTATATTTTTGACTCTCAAGTTTGTTTTGTTATATTCATAATCGGTCACAATCACCCCAAATAGATAGCAATTGAGTTTTGGTTTAATTAATTTATTAATGTGTCTGAATTGTTTTACCATCTTTCACCGTCAGCGGTGGTATATTTTTTTATTTATTATTTTTAAATTATTGATTAGAGTTTTTAATTTTTTTAATATCTTAATTTATTATTTAATACATACTATTAATTTAGTTATTATTATTATTAAACTTTTATAATTTTGTATTTTTTATTTTTCGAATTAAAAGAGATCATATTTTAATAAAATTATAAAGAAAGATAACTATTCATGATTTTAAATAGGGTTAATATTTTAGTAAACTGTCTGTGTCTTAAAATCAGAAAGTATTCTAGTTATATTTTATAATTTTATTCTAATTAGTTTTAGGGAGGTTTTTAATATGATGCACAACTTAGGATTAGGATAGTATTCTATTATTTTTAATAAAATTCATAATTTTTGAGTAAAAAAATATTCTAATTACATACCTTTCGTATTCAATTAGGTTATTATTGTAGTATAGTGGTGAGTATTCTCGCCTATTACTTGAATCACTAGGGTTCGATCCCCGACAACGACAACAATTTGAAACACGTCGTTTTCGCATAAAAAATATTTCCTATATTCTAGTAAAGCCTTAGGCATTGATTCTGACTCAATTTCCTCAGATCATCGAAAAAGAGTTTCTTTACTTTGAGATTCACCTTATTTAATTGCTTAAAAGATCAATTATTGAGACTACGTTTTTGTAACTAAATACCCAAATTTTATCTTTGATATCAATTTAAAAAGTTGATCTATTAAAAAACAATGTTGTAGATCAAAATTGTTTAAGTTTAGTAAAAACAGCTCGTATTAAGTTATTTAAATAATGCTAATTCTGATTTTAATTTTTTTCTTAGTAATCAATTTACTAAGTATGTTTCTTGGAAGTCGAATGTGCTTCAATAACAGATCTTTCCTCCTATTAGAATAATATTGTTATTAAAGTTTGTTAGGCTGGTAAAGAATCTGTTAAGAATTAGTCTTTGGGTATGGGCTCGTCCTTTATAACTATTCAAAGAAAGATCAGAGTTTCATGTATTACTTTACCTTTCAATTTCAATAAAGCTTCTGGTTTCTTCTTCAATTTGTGTTAGTTTTACATCGTTAGTTTAGCTACTCGATAGGTATGTGTCAAGGTTCAAATCTGCAAATCAACAAGGTCTGGATTTTCTCAGGAAAACAAGAGGAAAATGAGAGAAGAATCGAGAGAAAATTAGATGAGAAAACAGAGAAAAATTTCTTCCATTTCAGACTTAGCCGCCTCCACAGTACAACCTCAGCATAAAACCCTATTTTTTTCTCAGTAATGAAACGCAGCGTTCCATTAAAGTCCCACAACGGTCAAAATAAAAGAAATAACACATAACGTTTAAAATATAAAAACATTTGAATAAAAGCAGCCTAACAATACTCCCCCTTGGACAGCTATCCTTGTCCTCAAAGATTGAAATTTGGGAATTGCTGTTGAAGATGGTGCAACACCTCCCATGTAGCATCATCCGGAAAAGTGTTTGTCCACTCAACCAAGACCTCCGTGACTGCTCTACTGCCTCTTTTCCCAATCCTCCTCCCCAATATTTTGACTGGTTCTTTCACCATAGTTCCATCAGACCCTACCACTGGCAACGCTTCTTATACTGGATCATCTCCCACATGCTTCTTAAGCTGAGAAATGTGGAAAACAGGGTGCACCTTGGATCCTGGAGGTAGTAGTAATTTATAAACTACCTTTCCCACTCGGTCCAGTACCTTGTATGGACCAAACCACTTGGGGGCCAACTTTTGGTTGGTCCTAGAATGGATGGACTGCTACCTATAAGGTTGCAGTTTCAAATACACAAACTCTCCTACCTTAAACTCTTCATCCCTTCTATGCCGATCTGCTTGCTGTTTCATCCTATCTTGAGCCCTTCTAAGATAGAACTTTAACATTTGAACAGCAGCTTCCCTTTTGGACAAACTCCTGTCCACTGCAGCTACTAAAGAATCCCCAGCTAAGTATGGTAAGTGATGAGGGGGTTCTTGCCATACAAAGTAGCGTATGGGGTGGTGTTAATGGAAGAGTGGTGAGTGGTATTATACCACTATTCAGCCAAATGTAACCACTCACTCCATTCCCTTGGTTTTTCTCCCATTATACATCTGAGATAGGTTTCTAAGCTTTGATTTACCCTTTCAGTTTGTTCGTCAGTTTGAGGGTGGTAGGCAGTAGAGGGAGTAATGGTAGTTCCCAACTTTCTGAACAACTCCTTCCAGAAAAGAATCATAAAAACTCTATCTCGATCGCACACAATAATCTCCAGCATCCCATGTAATTTGAAGACATGTTCCACAAACACCTGGGCAATACTTGCTGCTGTAAAGGGTGTGCCACTGCAACAAAGTGACCGTACTTGGTCAGTCGATCTATTATCACCATTATCACCTTCTTCCCCTTTGAAGCTGGTAAACCTTCTATAAAGTCCATACTAATAGATTTTCATGCTGTTTCAGGCACCGGGAGTGGTTGTAGAAGCCCTTTTTCATGTTGCAATTCTCCTTTATTCCTCTGGCAAACATTGCATTCCCTCACCAGGTTCCTAATCTCCCTTCGCATTCCCTTCTAGAATACCACTGCAGTACCTCTTTTAACAGTTGCCTTGGCCCTAGAATACCCTCCCATTGGTCCTGCGTGAAAGTATTTCAGCAGTTTTCGTCTTAAGTCCATATCTGCCCCTACCACCAATTTCCCTTTTCTTCTTAAGGCACTCTTGTCCCAGCTATACTTTTTGTGCCTCCCTTTTCCTTCTTCCAAATCCTTTATGATTCTCTTCAGCTTCTGATCCAAATGCCACGAATTCACAACTCTCATCAGCAAAGGTGACCACACATTACAAACAGTCATAGCACAACACCCAGCAAACCTTGGATTTCTAGAGAAAGCATCGGCCACCTTATTATGTATCCCCTTCCTGTAAACCACCTCATAGTCATAACCCATCATCTTTGCAACCCATCTTTGTTGTGAGGGGGTGATGGCCTGATTATCTGTTAAAAACCGAAGGCTTTAATGATCAGTTTTTATTTTAAAGTGCCTCCCCAAAAGATACGATGACCATTTTTTTACTACCAAGAGTGTTGCCAGCATCTCTTTGTCATAAATAGATAGTCCCTGGTGCCTCACACCCAGCCCTTTGCTAAAGAAAGCTAAGGGTTTACCCTTTTGCACCAACACTGCCCCCACAGCCACATCTGATGTATCTGTTTCATTGTGAACACTTCCCCAAAATCTGGAAGGCTCAACACTGGAGCAGAAGTTACAACCCTCTTCAATTTCTCGAAAGCCTGCTGCTCAAGCTCAGTCCACTTCCACCCTTCCTTCCTTAACAGATCTGTCAAGGGCTTAGCTAATTCCCCATATCCTTTTATAAACCTTCGGTAATAGCCTGAAAGGCCCAGAAATCCCCTTACTTCCTTCACACAACTAGGAGTAGGCCACTCTTTGATACAGATTACTTTGGACTCTTCCATAGCTATGGCTCCCTCACTTATGACATAGACAAGGTACTCCACCTTTGTTGCCCTAAAACTACACTTGCTCCTCTTGGCCACCGATTGGTGTTGCCTCAACAGTTCTAGAACCTCCCTAAGGTGGGTCAGGTGATCCTTCCAACTGGCAGAATACACCAGGATATCATCCAGAAAGACTAAAACAAATTTTCTTAACAAAGTTTTGAATACTTTGTTCATTAAAGATTGAAAAGTGGTCGGGGCATTGGTCAGCCCAAATGGTATGACCAAAAACTCATAGTACCCCTCGTGAGTTCGAAATACTGTCTTCACAATATCTGGACCCCACATCCTGATCTGATGGTACCCTGACCTTAAGTCCAGCTTAGAAAAGTATTTGGCCCCTTCCAATTCATCCAGTAACTCTTCAATAATTGGCATAGGGAATTTATCTTTTACAGTAAGCTGGTTTAACCTACGGTAGTCTACACACATTCTCCAACTACCGTTTTTTTTTCACCATCACTACAGGGGAAGCAAAGGAACTAGTACTGTCTCTAATCACCCCACTCTCTAATAACTCACTGGTCATCTTATCAATTGCATCTTTCTGGAAAGCTGGGTATCGATAGGGGTGTATTTTTACCACAGCTGCTTCATCTGTTAAAGGGATTTTATGAACATGTCCTCTCTCTAGAGGAAGACCTATTCGTTCCCTAAAAACATCCATAAACTCCTCCAATAGTTCCTTAAGCCCCATCAATTCAACTTCCCCCTTTAAATGCATATCCGTATGTGCTTCCACCATTAGACAAGCTGTAAAGGGACTACCACTGCTCTTCAACACTTTAACATATCCCTTAGCTTCTATACTCTTCCAAGAACTAGGCTGAATCCCCACTAATTTAATTTCTCTCTTTTGTTACTGGAAGCTCATTGTAGCTTCAACAAAATTCCAAGTGATTGGTCATAGAGTAGATAACCACTACACTCCAAGGACCATATCACAACTTTTCAAGGGCAAGACCAAAAAGTCACTCAAGAACTCCTCACCTTGTGTCTCCCACACCACCCCTTCACACACTCCTACTGTTTCCATCAAACTCCCATTAGCCACTGTCACCATCAAGGGACTTTGATGGTTGACTGACAATGTTGCACCTTTCACCAATGACCCATTTATGAAATTATGGGTACTGCCCGAATCCACCAATGCTATCCATTCCCTCCCTTTTATCCTTACTCTCAACCTCATGGTTTTGAACTGGGGACCCCCCCACATTGCCTGCAATGATAACACAAGGCCTTCTACTTTAGCTACACCCAGCTCCTCCACCTCTTCACAATCTAAAAACTCCTCTAGTTCAGCTTCCTCCTCCACTCCCTCCATAGCTATTTGGTATAGCTGAGCCTTAGCACATCGATGGCCTGGCGTGTACTTGGCTGCACACCAGAAGCACAGGCCCTTCTTCTTTCTGTCTTTGACCTCAGCAGTGGTTAACACCTTTCCTTTTCCCCCAGCAGTACCTACATTCTTAATGTTCCTAGGTGTTGTCTGACCAGGGGTTATACTCCTCGAGCTGGGTGGGGAAATAGAAGTACTAGCTATACTTTTATGGTGCTAAAACTTCTGTTTGGAACAGACAGTACTGGGGGTGGGCTAGGTTTATTAGTTAAAGGACTATTAGCCTTAGAGTTGGTAAGGAATATAGCCTCTAACTGTTTAGCCATGTGGAAGGCTTCCATTAGAGTTTTCGATTACAGTAACTTTAAGAACTGACTAATTTCTACTCTCAAGTGGTTCTTAAATAAACTCAAAGCATACTGATCAGGGATTTTTACCTGATTTAGCAGGGTCACAAAATCATCGTAAAATCTTTCTATTGTGTCCTGCTGCTTCAATGTCACCAACTCGGCGAAAGGATCTTCAAAGCTTTTAGGTGCAAATCGATCTTTCAGCAAGCCCAAATATCGGTCCCATGGTAGCTCCCTTAAATCCCCAAAGTCTCGAGTGACAAACTGATGCCACTGCAAAGCTCTCCCCTCCATGTGCAACATGACCAGACGAACTCGAGCTTCCTCTAGTACTTGTTCTACTTCTATGAACTGTTCCAGCTTGGCCATCCAACCCCTAAAATCCTCCCCATCAAATCTTGGGCACATGAGCAGTTTTGAAGTTGTGGTCGTGACTCTCTAAGACTCTGGAAGGCTTGAGGGTGCTCTTCTTCAGTTACCAAAATCGGCGTCCCTCCAGGTTGACTTGATGAAGCCGTTCGTGGTGGCTCAGGAACTACCCCCAATATCCCAGGTGATGTCAATAACCTCTCCTCGTCTATCGACTCCTCTGGAACCGGTTTCTTCCCCAAAGCTTTTTCAACCACTTTCTGTAACTCTTCCAGTAACGAAAGTTTGAGGTCTTGTATCTTCGTCTCTATAATCGCTTCCATATCTGCCTTCAGGGTTTGGAGTTTCCCCTCAATCGAACCATCTACCCTAGCTATTTCCGCCTATAAATTAGCCATTTCTGTCTACACAACTTGACTCCGAGTCATTTTAACAAGAACGAGCAGGCTTTGATACCCTTGTCAAGGTTCAAATCTGCAAATCAACAATGTCTAGATTTTCTCAGGAAAACAAGAGGAAGATGAGAGAAGAATCGAGAGAAAATTAGATGAGAAAATAGAGAAAAATTTCTTCCATTTTAGACTTAGCCGCCTCCACAGTACAACCTCAGCATAAAACCCTATTTTTTTCTCAGTAATGAAACGCAGCGTTCCATTAAAGTCCCACAACGGTCAAAATAAAAGAAATAACACATAACGTTTAAAACATAAAAACATTTGAATAAAAGCAGCCTGACAGTATGGAAATCTATCATGGTCTCAGATGTCAATAAAAGATTTTGGACTAATTTGTCGGTTGTTCGTTCGACTCGATTTCTCGTCTTCCAAATCTAATCTGGTTTGTGTTCGCTTCTTTATTGGCTTATTCATTACTTCTGCTGCTTGCGATTGTTCTCTATTGCAGTCGATTTCTGTTTGTTGCTATTCAAAGATTCTGAATTGTTCGTCAACGATTGATTCATCCTTTGTTCTTTCTTATTCATCTCTTGAATCTGCTCTGTTGATCTCTGATCGGTGAGGCCTTTCCTCCTTCTTCGGTTGCTTTAATTTCTCCCTACTGCGTTGTTCTTTTGGTTGTGAGATCTCTGTCTTTTTCATCTCTGTTTCTAATGGTTGATCCTGTTTGCTCAACTACTAATGATGTTATTAGTGATAATTCTGTTGTACGATCATCATCATTTTGTGTTTTTTCAACTAAGAAAAAAATGTCATTTTAGATGATAATAATTACCTTATTTGGCATCAACAAGTATACTTAACTATGAAAACACATAGACTCCTACAGTATATTGATAGTCAAGTTAGTCCACCTCCTGAACATATTACACAGGATGGTTAGGTTGTTATCAACCCAAAATTTGAGGCTTATGAGGAGCAAGATGAGGCTCTTGCCTCGTGGTCACTCTCAACAGTTAGTCAAGGTGTTCTACCACATCTGATTGGTATGAATATTCCTTCTGAAATTTGGAATATGTTACGTAGAGTTTTTATTGGAAAAACTACATCTGGGTTGATGCATTTTCGTAGAATATTGTATACTCAGAAAAAGGATGAATTAAGTATGAGAGATTTTTTGTTGAGAATCAAGACTGACAATTTGGCAAATTGTGGTGAGGTTATTTCTGAACATGAGCATGTCACTACTATTTTGAATGGACTACCATCTAAATATGACTCTATTATCACTATCTCAACTGTTGGTTCTTTTCCTTCGTCTATAAATCATGTTACCACTTTGTTGCTTGATTCTGATAGACAGGCTGCTATGCAAGCACATGTCATAGCGTGTGCTTATCCTATTGTGTTTTAACAGTCTGCTAATGGTATTCAACATACTCCATCTCTGCTTGTCCTGGTTATTCCTGCTAATCCTAATCTTAGTTATAATATGAATCCTATTATTTCTAATTTTCCCCTCGCAATGTATATTCTGTTACTGATTTAACTCACGAAGGGACTGTGCCCTCTGCCTTAACTCTTTCTCCATATGCTGCTATGTTTTATACATCCAATTCTAGTCCTGCTCAATCCTATCATGGTATCCCACCTCCTGAACATATTACACAAGAAGGTCAGGTTGTTATCAACCTAAAATTTGAGGCTTATGAGGAGTAAAATGGGGCTCTTGCCTCGTGGTTACTCTCAACAGTTAGTTAAGGTATTCTACCACATCTGATTGGTATGAATACTGCTTCTAAAATTTGGAATACGTTGCGTAGAGTTTTTATTGGAAAAACTACATCTAGGTTGATGCATTTTCGTAGAATGCTGCATACTTAGAAAAAGGGCGAATTAAGTATGAGATTTTTTTTAGAATCAAGGTTATTTATGACAGTTTGGCAAATTGTGGTGAGGTTATTTCTGAACATGAGCATGTCACTGCTATTTTGAATGGACTACCATCTGAATATAACTCTATTATCACTATCTTAACTGTTGGTTCTTTTCCTTCGTCTATAAATCATGTTACCGCTTTGTTGCTAGATTCTGATGCTAGACAGGCTGTTATGCAAGCACATGTCATAGTGTGTTCTCATCTTACTGTGTTTCAACAGCCTGCTAATGTTATTCAACAGACTCCATCTATGCCTGTTCCGGTTATTCCTGCTAATCCTAATCCTAGTTATAATATAAATCCTATTGTTATTCCTCCACATGCGTATACTGCTATTGTCAATTCTACTACATATGCTCCTGATTTAACTCACGGAGGGACTGTGCCCTCTGCCTCAACTCTTTCTCTATATGCTCCTATGTTTTACACATCTAATCCTAGTCTTGTTCAATCCTATCATCTTCCTGGTTCTGCTATGACTAGTTTTCCTTATTCTTGTTCATCCACTGCACCTATTGTTTCACATGCTCAAGCTCAAGCTCAAGTTGTAACATCAAAAGTTCAAGATAACAACTCTTGGTATCCAGACTCTAGGGCAACACATCACATTACTATGGATGTGCAACACCTTCAACCTGACACTATATGTTCTACTGCTGGTGGAGTTCAAGTAGACAGTGGTAATGTCCTTCCTATTTTTTGTTCAGGCAAATCTAGCCTGATCACTCCTTGTTAGTTCACTCTTAATAATGTTCTGTTTGTACCAAATATTACTAAAAAATTGTTATCTGTTTCTAAGTTCATACAGGACAATGAGGTATCTGTTGAATTCTTTCCTACTCACTGTCACGTAAAAGACTTGGCTACTGGAAAGGTGCTACATCAAGGTATTGAGAAAGATGACTTGTATGAAATAGTATCTTCATCAACCAATATTTGCTTGAATAAAGTTTTTTTTCCTGTTTCTTGTTATTCTGTTAATGGGTGTTTGTGTGTTGAGCAGGGGATAGCTCCTGATTCATTTTGTTTTTCTGCAAATAATGTTGTATCTTTTGATTTGTGGCATAAAAGGCTAGGGCATCCTAGCTCAGATGTTTCAGCCGCAGCTTTACGAAATTATAATGTTGTTTTTCCAAGAAATAAAGAAACACATCTTTGTAATGCATGTTAGTTGGGAAAATCTCATAAATTACCCTTTCCCGTATCTAGTATTACTTATTGTCAACCTTAAGAGTTGGTTGTTGCTGATGTTTGGGGATCCGTTCCTGTTTTGTCTAATAGTTTTCGGTATCATGTTGCTTTTACAGATGTTTTCTCTAGGTATACATGGGTGTATTTTATAAAATTAAAATTTGATGTTAAGGCTGCATTTGTTCAGTTTCATAAACATGCTGAAAGATTATTGGGTGTAAAATTGAAAGTTGTTCAGACTGATGGAGGAGAAGAATTTGTTGCCTTGAGGCAGTATCTAGCTGACAAGTGAATTCACCATCGATTCTCATGTCCACATACTTTATAACAGAATGGTATTGTGGAAAGAAAACACAGACACATTGTGGAGGTAGGTCTCTCTCTATTAACTCAAGCTCAATTACCTTTGAAGTTTTGGAATGATGCTTTTGCCACTTCTATTTTTTTTGATAAAAAGGTTAACTTCAGTAATTTTATCTCAAAAATCTCCTTATGAAAAATTGTTTGATAGGAAACCTAACTATACCATTCTTAAGGTTTTTAGTTGTTTATGTTATCCTTGCTTAAGACCTTTAAATCAACATAAACTTCAGTTTAGGTCAGCTCCATGTGTGTTTTTATGTTACTCACCTATTCATAAAGGGTATAAATATTTAGAACAATCTGGTCGTGTAATTGTTTCAAGACATGTTAGGTTTGATGAGTCTATTTTTTCATATGTAAATGATTTTGTTCAACCATTTGCTAGTACTCAAAAACAGGATGTTCAATATCTTTCGTGCTCCTTCCCTAGTTTTTCTTACTCTCCTAGGTCTACTATTAGTAAGGGTGTTCAACCTTCACACACTACATCTCATACTTCATATTTACGTCCATCATCTAATACACCCATTGCTATCTCACCACATCCATCAACTCTTGCTGCTTCATCTCCATTTACAGCTCCACATTCACCTTCATTATCTAATACACCCATTTCTATCTCACCATATCCACCAACTCTTGCTACTCTACCTTTATCTGCAGCTCCACATTCACCTCTATCATCGAATACATCCACTGCTATCTCACCACATCCAACAACTCTTGCTGCTCCACCTCTATCTGCAGATCCACTTTCACCTCCATCATCTACTACACACATTGCTATCTCACCTCATCCACTAACTCTTGTTGCTCCACCTTCATCTGCAGCTCTACATTCACCTCCATCATCTACTACATCCACTGCTATCTCACCACATCCACCAACTCTTATTGCTCCATCTCTATCTGCAGCTTCATATTCACCTCCATCATCTACTACACCCACTGCTATATCACCTCATCCATTAACTCTTGCTGCTCCATCTCCTTCTGCAGCTCCACATTCACTTTCATCATCTACTACATCCACTTCTACTACATCATCTCATATAGCTCTAGTTATGCCATTTGTTCAAAACTTGCATCCCATGGTGACTCGTGGAAAGGCTGGAATCTTCAAGCCAAAAGCTTTCCTCTCTGCTGCCTCTATACATGAACCTGTTACTGTGTTTGAGGCTCTTGAACATGTTGGGTGGGATCAGGCTATTCATGATGAATATGATGCTTTAATAAAGAATGGCACATGTGATCTTCAGATATTACCTCCCAATCGTAGAGTAATTGCTTGTAAATGGTTTTTTTATGTCAAGAAAAAGTCTGATGGATCTGTCGATAGGCTTAAAGCTCGTCTTGTGGCAAAAGGGTTTTCTCAAAAGATGGGGAGTGACTTCAAAGAAACCTTTAGCCCGGTTGTTCGAGCTACTACAATACGAGTTGTTTTGGCCTTAGCTGTCACAATGGGTTGGGTAGTTCGTCATATTGATATTAATAATGCTTTTCTCAATGGTGAACTTACTGAGGACATTTACATGAATCAACCACCCGGTTTTGTACAAGTTGGTCCTTCAGGTGAAAGACTTGTGTGTCATCTTAGGAAAGCCTTGTATGGCTTGCGCCAAGCACCTAGAGCATACTTTGACACCTTGAAAACTTATTTAGTTTCAAGTCAAGGTTTCTCATCATCGAAAACAGATTCATCCTTATACTTCAAGAATACTTCCACCTCCATGTTGTGGCTTATGATTTATGTTGATGACATTATTATCACAGGAAGTAACTCGACAGAGGTTGATGCACTTGTGAGTCAACTTCATGAAACCTTCTCTCTTAAAGACTTGGGTGAACCTGAGTATTTTCTTGGCATGGAAATCACGCAATGTTCAGGAAAGATGTTCTTAAGCCAGGAAAAATATACCAAAGAACTTTTGCACAAATCTGTTATGCTCGGCAGAAGCCCTACACCAACGCCCATGGTGGTTACCTCCAAGCTACCTCTTGATGATCGGAGCTTGTTTGAGGATGGTTACTTGTATAGAAGTATTGTGGGAGGTTTACAATACTTATGTTTAACTCGACCTAATATTGCGTATACTGTGAACAAGGTCAGTTAGTACATGAATGCTCCTTCCACCTTGCATTGGAATGTAGTTAAGCGCATATTACGGTATTTGTCTGGTACAATTGACTTTGGGCTAGTTTTTCAGCCAGCAAAAATACTCAGTCTGGTATGTTATTCATATGTTATTTAGATGCTGACTGGGCATCATCCTTAGAAGATAGGCGATCTACTTCTGGCTATTGCATCTTTCTTGGTGATAATCTTATTGCTTGGTGCTCTAAAAAGCAAGCAGTAGTATCTCGTTCCTCCTCCGAGGCTAAGTACCGGAGTGTTGCAAATTCTATCTCGGAGGTAATTTGGATTGAAAATATGCAACAAGAACTTCAGATTTTCTACTATTGAAAATCCTATTATCTGGTGTGATAACACCTCGACTGTGTCAATGTCTGCTAATCCTACTCATCATGCTAGAGTCAAGCATGTTAAAATTGATTTTTACTTTGTTCGGGAATGAGTTCTAGCTGGACAACTTATAGTCAATTTTGTACCTGATACAAATCAAGTCGCTGGCATATTAACAAAACCCATCCCTCCTGCTGATTTTAGCAAGATGCGAGCTTGACTCAAGCTTTGTTCTCTTCACAATAGCTTCTTGGAAGAGGAAAGAACTAGAAGAATATTAGAATAATATTGTTATTAAAGTTTGTTAGGCCGGTAAAAAATCTGTTAAGAATTAGTCTTTGGGTATGGGCTCTTATATACAAGCCTTATAACTATTCAAAGAAAGATCAGGGTTTCATGTATTACTTTACCTTTCAATTTCAATAAAGCTTCTGGTTTCTTCTTCAGTTTGTGTTAGTTTGGCTACTCGATAGGTATGGAAATCTATCACCTCCCACATATTTAAACGAAACAACATCCTTGCCAACATCAATCTTCAATTTTAAAATTATTTGATTTAGAAATTCCATCTTAGAAAACTAAAAGAGGTTCCCGAAATTTAAAAATGCTTTTCAATCCTTACATTAGAATTGAGTCATTGTTGTAGCCATTGGCTTAAAAGAAAATATAGTTAAGCATGATTATAAAACATATTTTAAATAAATAAAAAAATTAAGAAAAACAAAATAAAGAAAGGAAATTTATAAATTCACTATAAAAATGAAAAAAAAGAGATGAAAGATGATTTGAGTTTCACAATTAATGAAGTATTTATACTAATCTAAAATCCTAAAAATAATCTAAAGCTAAATAAAAGATAAATCATAAATACTTCAAATTAAATCTCAGAAGATAAATCTAAATTTTAAAATTCAAATTCAAAATGATAAGCTATCAACCATGTGAATAAGCTATCTGGCGTGTGTATAAGCTATCTGTAGCCACTAACATCATCTTCTAAAAGATTATTGATGTGGTGCCACATCGGATTTTCATGATCCAATTCATGCCCACTAATTCAACTTTAAATCTGAAAAAATTGTATAATTTCGTACTTTTAAGCACATTTTCTAAAACTGTAATACACAAAAAATACATACAAATAATTGATTAAGTACCATAAATTTATCATTAAAGGTATAATTAAACATAAAAATGGAATCATTTAAACCACTTATTAGTGTTACACTAAAAAAAAATTATTATCCTCGGAGATAATTTTTTTAAAAAAAGGAAGGAATTTTGGTAATAAAGTTAGTTTTTCATTCTATTCAAGAATCCCAGAGAAACATGAAAATGAATGTTAAAAAACATAACAAAATAATTAATTAGGGTTGTTTTTCAAAGAAGAATTAGAGTTGTATTGTCGTTAATGGTTACCAACGATTTTGGTCTTAATTTTTTATATCATAGAGTAATTTTTCCCAACGTAAATAAATGGATGACATGAAAAATAAAAAAAGAGTTTCATTTTAAATTTTAATATTTTTTCAATTAAATTAATAGAATTTTTAAATATTGACAATCTAATTAAACCGTAAAATTATATTAATATTAGAACGAAATTGACACTTTTTGAATATTGTAAAATAATATTAAATTAAATACAATAATAAAATATATAAAAATATGAATAATATTAAATAATATAAATACAATAATATAAATATATTAAATTTAATATTAAATTAACTCGAATAACTCAAAAAGAGTTCAAATTGTAAAATATGTTAACTTAACTCGAATAACTCAAAAATTTTGACTCGAATCAACTCAACTCGCCCGAACGCTCACCCCTAACAGGGGTTAGTTACAAATTTAATTTTTTTCTTTACAATTCGGTCATTTTCCAAATTTATTTTTATTTTAATTAATGGAATTTTTATTTTGTATCTTTAATATATTTCTATTTAATTTATGTTATTTTTTAATATTCATATTTAATTTATTATTATTTTTATCTAATCTTAGCCTTACTTAGATAAAACGTTTTTTAAAGAAGCCTATAATTTAATAAAATAAGATATTCATATCTAAGATATTTGATGATGATAATTTTAATAATCATAATCATAATAATAATAATAATAATAATAATAATTTAAAATCTTATTTACACATGTAAAAAATAATATGAAGAAATATGTATATAGATTTAAAGAGAAAATTGTTTAAATTTAATCAAACAATACTATAATATTAGAAATATTATAATTGAAAGTTTCACTTAAACTCTAAAAATCGAAGACTTGAACTCGATTCAAACTCGTTAAAATCTCGACTCGAAAAAATTTCAAATTATAAAATACTATAACTCAACTCGAATAACTTGAAAACTTTTTACTCAACTCGCTCGAACGTACACCCCTAGTGGTAGTGATATCAGTGATGAACATAGGATTGTTGTCTTCAAAATCTGCGTGAGAAGTGTTCCACGTGATAAGCCATTGTAGTACACGATCCTTCTTAATCGGCTAATAGTTCAGATACCAATGCTTTTTTTAAAAAAACTGAAAAATGCTCTTAATCTTTGAGATAGGGGTGTTTAAATCCGGGTACCCGGGTATTCGAACCTTCGGGTAGTATAAAATTTAGTCCGTGTCTCGACCCGTATCTTTCGGGTGCCCAAATATTCGAGTACCCAGAAATTCGGGTAATCGGGTACCCGGTACTTCGGATACCTGAATATTCAGGTACCCGAAAATTCGGGTAATTGGATACCCGGTTTTTTAATTTTTTTTTATAAATTTTAAATTTAATCTTTAAAAAATATACATAAAATTAAAAGTTTGAATTACATAATCTAACGTCGAAATATAAAATTTTAAAGATCTAATTACATAATCTAAACATAAATTTTAAAACCCAAATTACATATTCTAATTCGAAATAAAATATAAGTTCTAAATGAAGTTTTTTTTAAAGAAAATATTTTTTAAATATTTTTAATTAGTATAATTTACTTTAATATGCAAAAATTAATGGTTTAAGTATGAAAGAATCTTAAGTTAATTTTCGTATTAGTTAATACACATACAAAAATAATACATATCTAAATGGATAAAGTTCGAATTTTACAAACTCAAAAAACTAAATTTATACTTTTACGATGAATCTTAATTTTCTTTTTTTTACAATGAATCCCTAGTTGTTATTTAAAAATAACATTTGAGGGATCGAGATTTAGAAATTATGTTATTTGATTTGGGAATATAGTGAATATAAGTGTATTTTATTTAAATAATAGTTATATTTAAAATATAAAAATAAAAAAAATTAGGAACCGGTACCCGAAAGTAACCGGGTACCCAGATTTTTATAAATTTTTGATTCGGGCCCGACCCGGAAAATGATAGGCCGGGTACCTAACCCAGAACAAAAAAATCAAGAAAATACCTGATTTTTACGTTCGGATAGTCGGATAGTCAGATCGGGTCATTCGGGTTGGGTATTTTTGAACACCCCTACTTTAAGATTCTATTTAAATAAGCTTTTAAGCTTTAGTTAGAGCTCAAATAAAACCTTAATCTTTTTTCGTAATGGGTAAGAAGTAAAGCCTTTTATTTTCTACCTCACTAATATAAAGCATCATTTCATTTGAAATAAATCTTTCAACGTGAAAATTTTATATACACAGAGCCTCGAACTTGAGAACTGTTTATGTGATACTCAATTGCTTACCACTTTGTTAATACAAACATATCTATTTTAATTTCTCAATCTAAAATCTAAATCCCCGACACAATTTTTTCATCAAGCCCGGATTCTAAATTATAACTCTAAACATTAAAATATAATTTTAAAATCATAAAACATACCCTTAACATCAAAACCTAAATTAAATTATATAAAAAACACATAACTATAGGGTTAGTGTTGAAATAACCACAAATTTTTAAAAAAAACTACAAATATACTATTTAACTATTAAAATGGCTCTAATATAGCCATCTATCGTTAAAAAATAACGGAGTTATAACGTGACAGTTAAAAATAAAATGGTATAATTATATATTTAGTCTCTATTATTTAGACATTTTTAATATAATCCTAAGAGGAAATGATTAGGAAAATAACGTGTACGGATAAATTGATATGGGAATATATTGTGTTGTTACTTTAGATTATAGTAGATGATAATCAAGCCATTAAGGATATCTCTCAGCTATAAGAAAACTGATGAATTTGAGAAACCCAGACTTCTTTAATATGCGGGTGATTACATGGAATATTAAAGGTCTCGACTTTGCTTTAAAGATGATTGTAGGGTGTTTATGAGGCTTTAAAATATTCTTGGAGTATGGGTTGTCGACGGATCATCATTGAAACAGATAGTTAATGTTGTAAGTATGTTTAGTAGATAATATAAAGCTCTTCGTGGTAATACACTCACTTCAAAAGTTCGTCGAATGATCAATTTGAATTGAGATGTTAGATTTCACAAAATTAATCGTGATCAAAATAAAGTCCATAATATTTCAGTGTTTAACAAGTAAGAGATCAATTGTTTATACCATCGCATTGATAAAATAAAGATTTAATATGATCTCTATCATTCGTATCATCTTTATAATTTCACTTCTGGTTGATATAAGCATTCAAAATAATCATCTTATCCATGTTTATTTTATAACCTCAATCGCAACTACAATTACTAATGTAACTTTTATTCATTCCGCTTTAAAATATCACATTCACTTCAGGGAATGAAACGGAGACTAATAGGTATTTAAAACCTTTTCATGATATTGTGTCTACAAGACAACATTAATGTATGAAAAGTGGAGTATGTTTTTCTAACATATCATCATCAGTGATACTCTGACACATATGATGAATTATCACGTTTGCATCCACTTCAAGGAATGAAATAAATTCAATAATCGTATGGAATAAACATCATACTTGCACTCACTTTAGGGAATGACATAAATTCAATAATCGCATGGAATAAACATCATGCTTGCATTCACTTTAGGGAATGCCTCCCATAAAAAAATTTGGATCAAGACGATTATCGTAACTTGAACTTGAGAGAATTCTATAGTCGATTTTTTCGACATAAAAATAATATTGTTTTCAAGCAAATATAAACTTTATAACATTCATACTATTAAATAGTAATTGATCAACCAATATATATACAATACATATAAAGAACAAAAAAAATTAATCCTCATACGCGGCGTTGTTAAACTAGTCCACAAGGTCCTTTAAAAAGAACCTCCTTTAAGAACCTCCTTTGACCAGTAGCCTCGTAGAACGGGATGTCCAGTCAATATACTCGAATTAAACCAAAATAACATAAAAATATTAATTAATTAGACTATAATTGGATTTTACCATAGTGATCGGTTTTTACCCTTTGCCTAATTTAATAGCTTTTGAATTATCGACAAGAACCACGGTAACTGAGTCACTTTATCGCTACACAAACACCAAACAATCAAATATTTTTAAAAAATTAAAAATCAAGTTAAAGATCAAGAAAAAATAATCGGTAATTAAAATATAATTGAGGGAGAAAAGCTTATCTTTGATTTTGCTAGTAACAAATTCTTTTCAATAACTCTTTCAAGATTCGAACGACAAAAACCTCCATCGGTTAGAGTCTCGTGCTGATAACGTGTTGTAAATAAAATAATGAAGAACTAAAACAAGAATAAAGAACAAGAATGGAAAAATATATAAAGAGAGATATTTGTATTATTCTCAATCTTGACTTGTGTAAAATGCCTTCACAAACTATCTATTTATAGGCATAAGAAGTACATAATATATTAAACTCTAATTAATGAAGATAATATTCCTAATGATAGAGTTCTTATTATGATCATCATCCACATAGATAAATATAATTCATAACAATAGGTACTATTATTTATATTTATTGTTTTAGTTTCACACAAAATCATATATTTATTTTTTATTTAATTAAATTATTAATTAAATTATTTTATATATAATAAATTAAAAATTTATAAACCCTAAACCTTAAACCCTAACCTACCTAAGTTTATTTTCATGAAAATGAGCTTGGTGTACCGGTTAAGTTGATGATATCCTTTCTAGACTACCTAGGTTTAATTCCTCAATTGCATTTTTGTGTCAGTTTTTCACCTTTAATTAGGTGCAGATACGTCCTCACTTGAACAGATAACTAAAATATTTTATTAGAATAAAATTATAATTAAATTTAAAATTTATAAATAACATGAACTAAATGTGTAATTACACTATTTTATTTTTAATTAAATAATATATTTGTTGCTTTTTAAAGGATAAATAGTGACTATTTCGACATTAACCCGTAATTAGATAACTTTTTATATAATTTACCCAATTAAATATATAAACAGTAAACTAAAACCGTTTATGAAATAATTTTTTTTCTTAATCTATTATCATTAGAAACTATTGCTTTAAGGTTTGAAACCAAGATACGATATTACCGAAAGGGTTTTGATTTTGAGGAAATTCCATACTCCAAAGTTCATCTAACCAAAAAGATTGAGTCCATTCATTCTCCTTCTCAAATAAAACCCCTTTCGACTCGTAAATATGTTTTTTTTTTCATTTTAAAAATTAAATTTTAAATTTCAGTTTTAATTTTTAAATCTTAAACCATTCACTTTAAAAGAATACATCTTACCCATAATTCTCTAAATACTAACTATAACCTTAATCTTAAAACCTAAACTCACTATCTTAAAATAAGAATATCAATAAAAACACAATAAAAAGATTGACGATTTCACTTTACCCCATACGAAATGATTAGAGAAAAGTGTACAGACAAATTGATATGAGAATATATTGTGTTGGTAGTTCAGATTATAGGAGATGATAATCAAACCATTAAGGATATCGGTCAGCTAGAAGAAAACTGATGAATTTGAGAAACCCAGACTTCTTTAATATGCGGGTGATTACATGGAATATTCAAGGTCTCGACTTTGCTTTAAAGATGATTGTAGGGTGTTCATGATGCTTTTTAAACATATTTAGAGTATGGGTTATCGACGGATCATGTTTGAAACAGATAGCGTTGATGTTGCAAATATGTTTAGTAGACAACATGAAGCTCTTCGTAGTAATACACTCGCTTCAGAGATTCATCGAATAATCAATATGGATTGGGATGTTAGATTTTACAAAATTAGCCGCAGTCAAAATAGAGCTACAAATGTGTATGTTAGATCCAGCCGTGGAAGACCTATGAGAGAAACAATTTATACCGTTGCACCACCTATTGTATATGATCTATTCAAGAAAGGATTTTAATCTTTTTTTTTCTGTACACAATTGAAAAAAAAAGATGATTTCTTGATTTTAATCTTTTTTTTTCTGTACACAATTGAAAAAAAAAGATGATTGTATGGAGAAGATTAGTGGTGGTATGATGATGTGGTGGAATTTAAAGTTTCAGAATCTGAAAGGATGGTGGCACGGTAACTATATGGGATAAATCAAAATTTTTACTAGAGTGTGAGAAAGATGGCATTGTGGTGGTCAGAGTAGTGACCAACAATGAGGTGTAAGTAAAAATGTATAAAGGTTATATAGAAAAGAACTTCAGATTTTGTAAAAGAGATTACAATAATATTTGAGTCAAGAAGGATGGTTTGATCAACGCACCTATTGACTTTATATAGCCTAACCTAATAACAGACTATTAACCAATTAATAAACTAATAACCACAATTAACAACTCAACACAGTTAATATTTAACAATTCTCCTTACTTTCTCAAGTTTCTTCTTTTCCTTCGTATTTTCTCTGTAATTTTTAGTGTTGTTCCTACTTTCGCAATTGTAAGGTTCCTGAGGATGCTTACTCATCAAAATACACCTTCAAAATATATGACAAAACAACATTGTCCCAAAACAACAAAAGAATGCTTCAAGCAAGTGATGGTTACAGAAGGTTAAAGGCGAGACCAACCTTTCCCGACAAAAGGCAACAATGATTGAAGAAAAGTTCTTGTAATCTTTTGTAATCGATGGAGACACATAGAAGTCAAACACATCCTCGTGCTTATGTTTCATTAGCTTTATTTTCTCGGTTTATTTTGAGCCATTCCAACAAACAAATTCTTTGAACCAAATTGTACCTTATTCATCGACTTCAGAACCTTTTTAGCAGCATCAAGGGATGTTGTCACAGTGATCCAAAAAGGTGGTTATGGCATAGTTCGAAAACAAAAAAAAGTTGACTAGTGAGAAATTTCTTCAAACAAAATCCTTTAAAGGTATTTCTTTATTCTTTATTGTTGTAAACACTAATTTTATCCGGGTCTAAATCCGTGTTTTTATTTTTATCGTTCTCGAATAATGGGCTTTTAATAATAAAAAATGCAAAAAAAAGACGTTATTATATGCTTATTTCAATTAAATCAAAAAGCAAAAAAATATTTTAGTGGGATATCATAGTAATATATATATGAATGTTATTATTTTTATTTGTGTTTGTCTAGAATTTAAAATTCAATATATATATATGTTCGTATATTATATAAGTTTTTATTAATATATATGTACTTCCTTTTTTTACGTTTTCATTTTTGTTAATTATAATTTATTTTTGGTTTTCGTTATTATTATTATTTATTAAATTATTATTATTATTATTTCTTTTATCTTTTTATTATATTATATTATATTATATTATTTTATTTTATATATTTATATATAATAGATTTATAAATATATAAGTTAAAACAGATAATTAAATAATCAACCCATCTTCATTAACAGTCCAAAATAATATACATAACTCATTTGATTAAATACAAGTCCAATAACAAATACTAAGCCCGGATTAAAATAAGATACATGCCCACTATCTTAGCCCAAGTGTAATAATTATAATAGAACCCTAATTGATCTCCCCTTTCCTCTGCGCAGCCATATCTTGACCGTTAGATCAGATTTGATCTAACGGTCCATGTTAAACGGAGGAAAGCCGGTTGGAATCCCAAACGCTCCACACGCGCCAGCTATCATCCACCCACGCGCGCGTTGTCCACACGTACGCGTCTTTTCAGATGCTTGAAGGCTGGTCGTTTTCTTTCGATCACTGGAAACGTCGATACTCTGATTAGTGGTCCCCATCACATTTTCGGCCGATTCACACACAAAAAAGAACAAAAAAAAAGAATGTCAGTAATTGTACGACGATTACAATGCCAAAAATTCATAAACCAAAAGGACAATTTCAGAGAATTTCGGCCGATTCAGAGAGCAAACCAACAAATTCAGTACTATCCCAGCAGCTACACATACACCAGATTTCAGCAAATAATCAGAAGGATATCATAGGAATAAAACAAAATAGCAGATAACGTTTCTTATTTTCTTTTTTCTCTCATGTAAATCGGCTATATAACCGATTCAAACAATGATGTAAGGGGACTTTTTTCCCATCGATTATCAATCAAAAAAGACCATTCAGAGGTATATCCTCGTTTCCTTTCGCATGCAATAAAAGGGGAATAAATCTAGGGTTTTAAGTTTTTTACCTTTGGGTTCTCCTCTTCTCCATACGTCGGTGATAAACCTTAGATCTTTGGATCGTTTGTGGTGAGTCGAGACACAGAATGGGCTTCTCCCTTCTTATTTTAAGAACTTTTTTTTGACGGAAAATGGCCTTGTTAAACCCCCTAACACTTTCAACCCCAAAGAAGGGTTGAAAGCCCCTATGGGAAAAAGAGTACCCCTAGAATTTTATTGAAAAAGAGAGTTAAATCTCTCAGAGTTTACAAAAGCCCTTATAAAATCGGGCATGTTTGAATCAAATTGAAGAGTAGAAAGAGTGTGCACGGCCCTAGAAGCAAGAGTATGGGCTACATTATTGGCCCCTCTAGGTACATAAGTGATCCGACAATTAACTAAACTCCCTATGGTGGTACGAATCATGGATACCAAAGGCTTTAGAGTTGAGAGATCTGGTCCGCCTTGGTTGACTTTATTTGCAATAAAGGTTGAATCTGTCTCAAAGGTAATATTTGTCCAACCTTTTGGGGATGCAAGGTAAAGGCCCGCTAAGATTGCTTGTGCTTCAGCCGAAGCAGCATCTAGACATCCTACAAGGGGAAGAGAAGTCCCTCCCAAAACAACACCATCCGAGTTACGTGCTACTACACCAGCTGCAGTACTTCCAGAAATGGGATCAAAAGCCTCATCCGTGTTTATTTTAATTGAACCAGTCCCTTGTTTTTGCCAAGTTTGGTTTTGAATAATGAGTGTTTGTGGATTGTTAGTGGAAGAGGTAAGATTTACATTTTGATAGTCATTCAATAGTGAATTTGCGTTTGCAAATGTTAACCAAGGTGGCTGAAGATGACCATTATAGATCCAATCATTTCTTCTATTCCAAATATTTCAGAGGATTGTTAGAAAAAGAGGAAAGTTCTTTTTATTAAGTTTAGCCGCTGCGATCTCTAGCCAATGGAGTGTCGATGTAAAGTTACCTTATTGGATTAAAGTAGGAAGACCTGTTAGTCGAATAGTTTCTTGGGCACCATGACAGTCACACAAAGCGTGTATCGGGTTTTCAATTGTGGCTGCACAGATTGAGCATATACCATTACCTAAGTTAGCATTTAGTAATTTGGATCCCGTAGGAAAGGCGTCATGTCCTAGTCGCCATCTAAAGGTTCTAACCTTTGGTAAGGCTGGTAGCTTAGATATACTTTTCCAAATACGTGTTAGTCTATTTAGAGGGCCACATGGTTTTTGTAGGAATAAATAGCCCGATCTGACTGAATAAAGTCCACAATCATTACTCATCCATATGGTCGTATCTCTATGATCATTAATCATAGGAATGTTTAAAATAACATTGGCATCCTCTGTAACAAAGAAGGAACATATTTTAGGTTCATCCCGTTGTGGTTGTACAGGAATCATAAAATCTCGAGCTCGTTTGGGAAGTTCAATAGAAATTTCATATTCTCCAAAAAGTTGAATCGGAGAGGAACCTCCCCATAGATCATGGAAAATGTCAATCTTGCTAATTATTCCTGGCCTTATAACAAAACCAGGAAGGAGTTTTTTCACGGCCGTGCATAGACCTTTACAAGCAAAAGAGGATTTTTTAGTAGAAGTTGCATCGAGGATGTTGCCAAATGGATAGTATTTGGCTTGATATACCTGACCGAGGAGGTTAGATGGTTCAAAGAGTAGTCTCCAAATTTGTTTTCCTAATAGAGCAATATTAAAGTTGTGGAGATCATGGAAGCCCATGCCCCCTACTGATTTTGGTTGGCATACAATTTCCCAAGGAAGCATGTGCCAACCTTTTTTGTTATCTTTTCCAGACCACCAATATCGGTGAATAGAAGTAGTCATATCATCGACAATGTTATATGGAAGAAGATAGCAGGACATGACATATTGCGGAAAAGATTGGATAACGGATTTTATGAATATTTCTCTACCACTAAAAGATAATAAATGTTTATCCCATTAGGAGAGACTCGCGTTAACTTTGTCTTTAGTAAATCCTAACGAAGTTGTTTTGTTTTTTCCAATCAGGAGAGGGACGCCTAGGTAAATATCTGGTTCGTTAACCTCTTGGACATGGAGAATCTCGTTAATAGATGATCTCTAAGATAGAGGGGTTTTTGGAGAAAAGTAGATTATCGATTTTTCAAAATTAATTGCTTGACCTGAAGTGGTAGCATATTTGTGTAGTGCATTTTTGAGATGATTAGCTTCATTGGTATTGTTTTTTATAAAGACCAAACAATCATCAGCGAAAAGAAGATGGTTTATTTTTGGTCCGTGCCGACTAGCGCTAAGTCCAGGGAGGTTGTTGTTAGCATGCTCAGCATTTAGTATAGTTGTTAAACCTTGTGCGCAAAAAAGGAAGAGAAATGGAGAAAGTAGGTCTCCTTGTCGGAGGCCTCGTTGTGGTATAAAGGAATGAGATAAAGAGTCGTTTACACGGACCTGGTATAAAACGGTAGTGACACAATTCATAATAGTAGAAATCCATGTGTCGTTAAAACCCATATGTTGCATAATTTGATGTAAGAATGGTCATTCAACTCGATCGAAGGCTTTTTTCATATCTAGTTTCAAACTTGCACCTTTAAATAGATGAGAGTCTCCCGTATTGAGGGTATGGAGTAGTTCATGTGCAATTAGTATATTGTCCGTGATGTTTCTACCTTGTATAAATGCCGCTTGGTTGTTACTGATACATAGGGGTATGAATGTTTTGAGTCGATTGACTAAGACTTTAGATACAATTTTGTATATAACAGTGCAGAGGCTTATTGGACGAAGTTGCCTCATTGTTGTTTGATTTTTTTTCGATATTAAGACAAGAATAGTTTGGTTGACCTCAGGCATATTAATAGTACTCGAGAGAAGATCGAGGCATAGTCATATAATGTCCTTACCTAGTGTATCACAGTGTTGACGGTAAAAACCACTTGAAAAACCATCTATCCCTAGAGCTTTTCTAGGATCAATATCCCAAAAAGTATTTATAACTTCGTCTTCTGTGTAGGGTCGATTTAAGTTTTCATTCATTTGTGGTGTAATTGTGGTTGGAATGTTATTAAGGATATCAGTCGAAGGAGTTAGACTTGATGTAGAGAAAAGATTTTGGAAATAGTTTGTAGCAATTGATAGAATGTTGGAATCTTCTGTGTGCCAAGTGTTGAAATTATCAAAGAGGCCTTGGATAGTGTTTTTCTTACGACGTCCATTGGCTCATGCGTGGAAGAAAGAAGTATTTTTATCTCCATGTTGAAGCCAATTAGTTCTAGAGCGTTGGGCTCAATATATTTCATTGTTATGTTGAAGTGATTGTAGTTCTTTCTTTGCTTGAATGTGGTAGAGTTCCTCAGAGGAAGGTATTCGATGTTTTAGACTATTATTAATGTATGTAGTTAGATATTGTAGGCGTTCATTTGATTTTTTCCTTTGAGAATTCTGCCATGAATTTAGACGGTTGCTAATCTTTTGTATTTTATTTAGGGTGTTCCCATTCGTATTGGTCCAAATATCCTTGATTAGGTTTTTGCTTTCATCATTGTTGGCCCAACATTCCTCAAAACAAAATGTTTTCTTAAAATTCTGTTTTCTAGCAAAAGTAGTGGGAGAGGTATCAAGCATAATAGAACAATGGTCAGATTTGGATTGGAAGTGAGAGGTTATAGTATAATTTGGATATATATTTATCTAGTTAATTGACCCAATGAATCGATCAAAACGTTCGAAGATAGGTTGTGAGTTAGGTCCATGTGAACCATCCTGATTTAGGTTTACAATCGAAGAGTTCATTTCTAGATAAGTATTCTTGAAAATTGTTTATTTGGGATCGTGCACGACGACATCTCCTTGTTTTTCATTGTCATGTAGTATTTCATTAAAGTCTCCACCTAAAAGCCATAGGAGGTTGGAGGATGATTTTAAAGAATCTATTAATTGCCATGTTTTGTATTTACAGTTTGTATTAGCATAACCATGTAACCCGGTGAAATGGAATTTGGAATTGTCATGGTTAATAATACAATTGATATGACGATCAGAGTAAGAAAGTAAATCAGTTTGAATATTATTACTCCAAAGTAAGGCTAGGCCAGTACAAGTTGAACTATTTTCTACCGATATGCATCCTTGCATAGAAAGTGATACACAAGGAGAATTACATCGAGATTTATTAAGTCTAGTTTCTCATAGAAATAAAACATCAAGTTCATATTTGGTAATTATTTTTTTGAGATTTGAACTGCCTAGGCCTTACCAAGGCCTTGGCAGTTCCAACACATGATTTTCATTTGGCTCGGCGAGGTTGAGCCATGTCAACCTCCGCCACAGAGTTTTTTCCGCTGCTCATCCCAGCTTTAGCAAAAGGAGCATGTTTTAGTTTCTTTTGGTGTTATCTTTCATGCATTAGAGGGAATTGTTTCTTTCCAGCACGAAAAAAGAAAGAAAAGATATGAACACTTTTAGTTATTTTAAGTAATAAAGTAAAATTAATTTGGTAGGAATAGATATATAGGTTGAAAAGAATAAAATAAGATATGGTAATAGATAATAGAGTATAATGGTAATAATAGGTACGAATCTTAGTAATAGTTATGTAAAAAGGTAATTTATAATTAAGGTAAGTGAAGAAAAGAAAATGAATTAAAGTATATGGAAAAGATATATGAAAATTAATTAGCATAAAAGAAAGAGGTATATAGGAAGAAAAGATATGAATTATGATAGGAGAAGGTAAAAGACAAAAAAGGTATGGAAATATATGAATTTTTTTTGTAAAATAATATTTTGTAAGTGTATTTAGAAATATTTTGAATATTTGAGAATCTATTTTTTTTTAATTCAAAATTTTTGTAAAAAGGTAGTTATTAAATATTGAGATTTGAAGTAAATTTAGTAATTTTATATTATTAATGGTGAGAATTTTTAATTTTTGGTGTGCGAAAAGATTGTAGTTTATTGTTGGTTGAGTTACGTCTATTTTCGTTATTGAAACTTTTGATATAAAAATTTTATATGAGATCAGTGGATCTTTGTATATTTTAACAGTAATTTTATTTGTCATGTTTTCTAGCATTATTTTCTTCCTTACGGTTGATTGTATGGTTTTAGTAGATGGAATCCAAGAATGGGTTGGTATGATGAATTTGGCATTATATAAGATACCATTAAATGTTTGGGTAATTTTGAGTTCCCAATAATGGGTTGGTTTAGTAAGATTGTATATGATATGAAAATTATCTATTAGGTGAAAATATTTAATTGTTTTTGAAGATATTAGTAGTGGAGCAAGAAAAGAGATATAAGGAAAGGAGAAAGGACAAAGAAGGTTAAAAAAGATAAGAATTTTATTTGTGGAAAAATGTAAAGGTAAGCGGTAAAAAAAGGTAATACAAGATTAGAAAAAATTCTAGTAAGTTGTAGTTGTTGGGAAAATATGAAAGTTTTTTGTAAAGGTAATTATAATTCAAATGATTTTGCAGCGAGTTTGGTAATTTTATAAATTTATTTGTAAATATGGTAAAATTATAAAGTAGTAATAGTAATTGAAATAAAATTGGTATTAATGAATTTAAAGAGATTTGGAAAATTGGTTTCGGTGTTGGTTTTAAGTATGACTGATAAAAAGATGTGGATGAATTTAGATAATAAGATAGTTTTTGAGAATATTAGATGAAAAGAATAAAAATATATATGGTAAGAGATAATGAAGTATAATTGTAAAAAGAGGTAAGAATTTTTATGATAGTTGTGTATAAGGATAAATTATAAAAGATATAAAAATTAATTAGCATATAAAGAGAAATTAAATTGTACAAAAGGTAAGACAAGATATGAAAATTAATTAGAGAATTAGATAAAGATATATGGTAAAAAAGGTACAAGAGGATATGAAGGATATTTACTACAAGAATTTTTATTGTTATTGTTGAAAATGTTATTAATAGGCTAAAAAATATAAAAGGTAATAGAGATTAATTAGTATATGAGAAAAAAGTAAACGATTAGGAAAGAGGAGAAATATTTGAAATTTATTTAGGATATAATGATAAGGTAAACGGTAAAAAAGGGGATAAAGTATTTTAGAAGTTTTTAGTAATATTTTTTGTGTATTTTGGGAAGTTTTATGAAACTTTGAATATATATTTTTGGAAATTTTTTCAAGATTTGAATGTCTACTTTTTTGTAATTCAAAATTTTTGAAAAAAGGTAAGTAGAAAGGATTGAAATTTGGTGTGAGTTTGGTAAGTTTACATTAGTATATGTGGGGACATTTAATTTTAGGTGAGAAAAAAAATAAGGAGGAAAAATTGAATGGTGGTTGTAAAGGGTCAAAGGTAAAAAAAATTGTATAAAAATATGAGGTAAAGATATGGATAGAGATTGTAAAAAATAGCTAAAATTTTTTTATGAGAAAATAAGATATATGGAGTATTTATGGTGAAATTATGAATTACGATATTAAAGGTAATAATGGAGAGATTATGAAAATTTTGATGGTAAGTTTTAATAAATTGATTTGAAAAATTGATTTTAAAATACCAATATTTTAGTAGAGATGATTGTAAAAAAGTCCAAGTTGCCTTGTGGGAATGAAGTAAAGAAATTAGTATTCGAAATATTTTTATGGAAGGTGTGTAAATTGAAGGGAAATAGATATTATGAAATTATTTGGTACATGAAAATTTAAAAAATTTAAAGAAATAGAAGAGATGTTTAATATGTTTTTGGATAAATTTGTATTTGATGGAATTTGTTTCCTTGAGTATATAGTGGACTTGAGGAAAAGTTTTGGAAATTCAAAAATGTTCCAAATTAGTCCTCCTTTCCGATTGTAAGTAATCCATGATGTCATGTGATTTAAAATTATAAAGAGAAATATTTTTATAATTGTAAATAGGAAACTTAAATGGTAAGTGAGATTGATCTTATGTACCAATTGATTATACTCTTGAAAAATAACATAGGTACCATAGACCCAGTTTTTTCGAAAATTAGAAAAAGGGGAATTCCATGTTGTCATGTGGATTAAATGCAAGAGAATGAATATCTTATTTTTGAGAGGATCAAAAAGGTTGATTTGAAAATTTTTACCCAAAATTAAAAATGTGGACATAATATTTGATTGGAGATTATTATTAATTTCTAGAAAATAAAATGGAAATACTACATAGGTACAAATAAACCAATATTTACTTGAGAATAGCCATGGATCAGTCTATGTTGTTAAATAGTTTAAAGATAAGAAAATAATGATTCGATTAAAATTAAACGAAGGTAGGAAAATAAAAGTTATTTGTAATTTTAAATTCCATGTTACCATGTAAGTCGTATTAGTTTTTGGTAGATTCAAGGTAAAAAATGTTTGAAAATAGGAATTTTTGTAGTATGAGATGAAATAATAAGTTTTTGACATTGGTACTTTAGTTGGAAATCCGAATTTACTTATTTTTATTGTTTGAATGATCATAAGAATTTATGGTATAGGATTGTACCTATCGATGGATGTCGTTAGGCTTGTATCATAGAATTCCCGATTAACGGGTGGTATGATGACCAAAAGGCCACTTGGATATGAGTAATTACATTCATAATTTGATGGTAATTCCAAAATAATTTTTTGGTTAACAAGAAAGAAAACTAAAAGATAAGTGATGTAATGTACTTTTGGGACACATTGATGATGAAGAAAATAAATTAATAAAAATTGAAAAACTAAATATAACAACTTTGTTCCTAAAGATTTACAAGTTTTAAAAACGTAAAATATATCCTGGATGAAATCTATGGAAAAAAAGACATACCTTTTGGAAAATTGTCGCGATGTGTGTGATTCTTCCTCTCTCACATCGGTGAGCGTGGTGGGGTTGTTGGTGATTGATTGGTTGAAAGGTTTGGCAAGATTTGGTGATGAAACAAATCTGAAAAAGAGGTTATTCCATCAGTCCTTGACGACAACGAGGGTGATAATCAAAAAACAGGAAACATCTACAACGACGATGGCAGCGACGACGATGGTAGTAACGACGGCGAAGATGATCATCAGCGAGATTAGCAGAAGCAAAGGGAAAAGCAACAAGGAAGGAGAAGCCATGATGGAGGTAGAGAAGGAAAGGAGAAAGGGAGAGAGGGAAGAAAAAGAGAGAGGAGAGAAAAACCTTCCACTTAAGCTTTGTGTTAAGAACTTTAGTAAGGAGAAAAGAACCATCTTTTGTTCTTATGGTTTTCAAAATGAAAGGGTTTTCTTCGGTGTTGAAAAGGTTTGTTTCTAGATTTTTCGTTCAAGGACATGATGAATGTTCTTGATTTTTCTGGGTTGTAGCAAGAACATATCAGAGGGTTTAAAGTTTCTTTTGTTTTCGGATGGGTAAATGGATAAAGGGGGGCTATTTTGTTTTTTTAATGCCATTTATAGTATAGTCCTTTTATAAAAATGGTCATTTTATACCATAAATACCTCCGTGTCTTTAAAAGCATCTCCCAGGTCCCTGATACTTTTCCTTTACTTTCGATTTGGTCACTTTTCAGTTATAATCGTTGTTTTTTAAATTGGCTTAATTAATCTCTGATCCCTCCTTGCTTTGATGTTTACTTTTGAGCCATTCCCCTTTTCAAAATAGCGTTCGGAGGGTCTAAATGTTTTTTAATCTTTTTGATCTAGTCACTATTTGTAAATAAACTTTGTTTTTCTCTCAATTTTGGCTCAAGTTTCGGTCTTTCTTTTAATTTAATCCCTTTCAGTGTGTGATTTTCATTATTTAAAGTTTTTTTTTTTGCTCTTTGTTTATTATTTAATTTTATCTTTTCATTTTGTTCTTTTGTTTATTTATTTCATGTCATCTATATTTATATGTTTATTTGTTTATTATTCTCATTATCCATTTATTGCATATATTTATTTCATTATGTTCTTAATTTATTCATGACATGTTTTTAATTTAAGCATGTTATTTTCTTCTTACATTTGCATTCTTTTGATCATGCTTTATCATGTTGAACATAATTATTTATGTTATGTTTCTCTTGTGCATGCTCTTTGTCATATCTTGTATCTATGCTAATCTTTTATTTGTATTTTTATCACACGTGTCATGCATCATTTATTTATTTGTTCCTATTCCATTATTCATGTGTATATTCAGTTTGTTGTAAATATTATCTTTTATTTGGTTTAAATCACATTTCACACTTAATTAATGAACTTAATTCCAACGTTTTTATTCGGTCGTAACGAGCCCGTGTTCCAACGTAGTGGTAGCGGTGTATATGTTGCCTCCAAATAAAGACACAGAAAAAATAAAATTGAATTCGAATCTTTAAACGAATTTTAATTTAAATGCCACTCTTAATTCGAAAAATCTAAATTAATTTAAGCGGTTATTTTGGTAAAGATGTCAATTTTGGGTGGTTTTAAACCCTAAACCCGTTTTTAACCGTAATCGACTCTCGAATCCGTCTTTTTCAGAATCTTTGGTTTTTACGGTGTCCGGCCTACCAAAGTGGCTGGTGGCGACTCCACCTCTTTTTTAAATCTCTATCCAAATATTTTAATCACGAAGTCCTTTTAACCCTAATTTTAAATTCCTTTTTGATTTTTCAAACCCTAAATCCCCAAATTTTCAATTTTGACCTAATTTTTTTTAAAGACCTAATTCCCAATTTTTTTTGAGACCTATTTTCTCATTTTTTTCACTAGTGACCTTTCTTTCAAACTTTAATTATTTTATTTTCATTTTTTAAAGGGTCGCTACAATTGTCTACATCCTTCAACATTTATTTAGCCTTTCTTTTTTTTTAGAAGCAAAGCGATCAAGCTATATGCTACCGAGTGTAATCTAAAGCCCACTCTCGAGCAAGAAGACACCCTCTTATATCTGGTTAACGGAGAGTAAGACGGTTAAACACTTAACACTCCCTAGAGATTTTCTTTTATAGAACACTTGGCAATGAAACCTAAAGTGCCCATGTATATTACGGAGAAGAATAAACAAAACAACAAAGAATTTCAAACTCACATAGGCAGAGCAACTCAATTCTTTAACAAGAATCGTTATTCACAAATAACACCTAGTCGAGAACCAAATTATAATCCAACTGCAGTAATAACTATGCCAAAACCAACGAACAAAAACATTCGGTAATCCATCAAGAGCCAACAATCAAACTAGCGAACAAAGAACATGAGCCATGATCTCAATATGAAACCATCTTAATGATGTCCAATCAAATACAAAAATAAACAGGTTCATAACCGATGCAGCAGCAGTAACCAATCATTAAAACTTGTGCATGAAAAATACTCCAAGCAACACTTGAAAAGAAGGGGAAAAATCAAGAACCTGTACAAACAGAGCCCATATCAACCACCAAACCTCAAAGACGACAACGAAGGCCAGACAACGCTAGGATCTGTGATTCTCTTGAGTAGGACAAGAAAGAAACATAGTGAATCGATAAAGAGTCAAGATGACTCCAAAACAAAAGGAGTAATGATAGATGTGAATGGCAATAGCAAAAAAATCAAATAACATCAGGATAATTGGTAGACGTGAGATTTAGAGCAAGAAACAATATTGTTGATCGGAGACAATGATAGAATATGGTTTAAATGAAGGAAGAATTCCGATTGAAAGAGGCGAAGAGAAGTAGATCCAATGAACTCCGTGTGATCAAGATTGAAGCAATCAGAATAGCGGAAGGTAATAGGCTCCAGGATCGTCAATGGCGAAAGATACCATGTGAGAAAGGTGGTATTATGGTGGTCGGAGTAGTGACCAACAGTGAAGTGTAAGCAAGAATGTATAAAGGTTACAGAGAAAAGAACTTCAGATTTATATAAAAGAGATTACAATAATATTTGAGTCAATAAGGATTGTTTGATCAACACATCTATTGGCTTTATGATAAGTGTTTAAAATAGTTAATATTTAGTGTTTAATTACTTCTTGATTTGATGAATTATATTACTGATCTTAATATTTTCGTATGTTTTTGTGCAGGACTCTGAATCTGGAAAATGCACTTAAATGGCTAATTTCTGAAGTTTTTTTTAGTTTTTGGATCGAGTCTAGATTGGTGGGCACGACTTTGGGCATGAAAATCTGACGTGTCACTCGGTCAGTAGCTTCTAGAAGATGACGTCAGCAAGTGCATGATAGCTTATCAGTGTTCCATATAGCTTATCAACCGAGATTTGAATTTTAAATTAGGATTTATCTTTTATAATTTGAATTTAAATATGTTTAGGATTATCTTGAATTTATCCTCTTATTTTAGGGTTTGTAAAAGGCTATAAATACCCACCTTGGGTAAGCCTAGAACACATCCTTCATTTTCCTGAATTTCATCTCTTTGTTCTAGGTTTTATAAAAGTTTTCTTTCTTTATTTTTCTTGTTTTTATTTTTATTTTGTTTTAATTATTATATTGAGCATAATTCTTTCTATAATTATGTCCGACTAATTTCTCTATAGTCAAGGGCTTAAGCAATGACTCGATCCAAATGTGAGGATTGAAAAACGCACAAATAACTTCGATTTTTATTTCTTCAGTTTTCTTTGAACTTATTTCCAAAATTAAATTGATTTTAAAACTAAAGATTGACTTTAGTCAAGATGTTGATTTAATTACTTGTGTGGGAGGAAAGATTTGCTATTGAAGCAATCCGACTTCTTGGGAACACACTTAGCAAATTGATTGTCAAGAAGAAAAATAAGATTAGATCAGTAATTATTGAAATAACATAATCCAAGTCGGTTTTAATGATTTAAATGTGTTTGTCTACAAACATTGAGTTGGTGGATTAATCCATGAAACTAATATCAAAGATAGCACTTGGGTATTCGGTTTGAATGTTTTGCTTCAAGGATTGAACCTTGAATGCTAAGTACTGACGTAAAATCCCAAAGTGAAAATCTTATTCCGATGATCAATTAAAATCGAGTCAAAGCGAAAGCCTAAGACTAATTTTCATTTTATTAAATTACTTTCTTAATTTCAATTTTTTGAATTACATAGTTTATTTAATTAGACAAAACCCCTTTTTACTCAAACACTATTCGATCAACCTTCTTGGATCACCAATCAAATAGAACATAATCAAGAAGTTTCTAGTCCCTGTAGGATCGACCCTTACTTTTGCTTTACTATATTTAATTTTCTATTTATTATTTCAGAATAAGAAATTTATTTTTGACACTATACGATGTGTGTCACTTTATATAACCTAATCTAATAACAAACTATTAACCAACTAACAAACTAATAACCACAATTAACAACTCAACACAGTTAATATCCAACAGGAGTTCCCTTATTAAACCAAATTACATTCTTTTACGTGGAAAATGGCTAGTTGAAAGTAGAGAAATTTTGTTATGTTAGAAAATGATAATTCGAAATGACTATTAGGAAGTGATTTATCGATGGAGAGGAGAATTTTTTACATGGTTCAGACAAAGCTATAGAGAGTAGGTTGGACAGGTTCTTCTTAGGCTATAACAGGTTAATTATCCCTGAGGATTTTGTTCGAATGATACAGCCAATTAAAAATTATAAAATAATATTGAAATAAAAATCTAAGAAAATACTACTTTATTAAAATAAGTTTAAATTTGTATATTTTAGAACTAATATTTATGTTTGAATATGTTTCCTAAAAAATTATCTTAGCATAGAAGATAAATAAATGTATATGTTGAATAAAAATATCATAAATATACATACTTAGGCCTAATTGTTAAAACACAAATTGTATAATTCATATTTTATATAATTATAACTTCAAAGGATAATATATATATTTAAATGATATTTTTTAGAATATATAAAAAAATTTTAGTTATAAAAGGATAAAATCAAATGATTTTTAAAAATTATTTAAAAGAAGTAAAAAGTAAAATAATTATCTAAAATCTAATTTATAATATCAAATTTGAAAAATCCAAACGAAGAGATAAGATTTTTAAAGTAAACAACTTATTCGAATGGTCTATAAATACAAAATTTCTAACAAAAAATAAACAAGATTGAAGTGAGTTCATAAAGAGAAAAAAACAAAATGATGTTTGAATTAAGAAGTGTAGTTATTACTTGTGTGTTTTGGTAGTATATTCATCTTCATTAGGGAATGCACAACCACCACCAATAGTTCATGAACCAAACCCGCAACCGCAACCTCCATTGATAGTGGTTAAAACCAAACCCACAACCACAACCTCCATCGATAGTGGTTGAACCACCAGTATCGGTACCGGTTACACCTGTTTCGTCGACTTTAAAATCACCAGTGAAGAATCATCGTCATCAAAATCATTCGCATCTTTGGAGTCATTGTGAAATACCAACAAATGCTTCGTATTTTGTTAAAAGAAGTAAACGATGTTGGTGTTCGATGGAGAGTTACAGCAATAGATGCTTCGAAAAGATTTGGAGAACAATAACAACATATCACTATTTCAGAAAAATTGACAAAACATGTTGTGATGCCTTTCAAAAAACAGATAAAAACTGTAGTTTGATATTTGAGCGATATACCTATTTTGTTCATCTCAAACAACATTGCGCTCAATTTTATTAGGATTCAAATTATTATTATTAGAGTTTACATGTTGATTTAGGGATCAAAATTTTTATTTCTTTTAAGTATCAGTTTCTTTGTTTTATTTAACTAGTTTAAATGAGGTCTCATAGTTCTATAGGCATTAAGGCCATTTTATGTGCCAATTTCATTGTTAGGTTATATTTATATTATAATATATTTTATTTTTCAATGGATATGCTTTAAAATGGGTTAATATGATTGCACGGGTATACAATCTAGAAAAGATGAACTCACTAAAAAGTCTTTGTGGTGAAGTAAAGTTTTGTTTCAAGCTATCAGTAAGTAGCCTGATGATAGATCCAGCAATGGGCAACAATTGGTTATAACATTTAAAACAGAACTAGAACATTATCATCGGTAACTTGAAGCAAATATTCTGTGTCGGATACATATCTATATCTGACACTCTGAGTCTAACCCGAGTCCAAGTAACATACCTGGGCGTTCCTTTTATTATTATTGCAGATAAGGAGATCTAAACCATGCCCAAGGTTGGCTAGATTTTTACCCTTCTCTCCTAGCCGGATTCTCATCACCTGATATCTTTTGAGCGTAAGTAACTTTACTGGTCTGGTTTTGCCCATCATCACCATCCACTGTACAGCCAAATACTATCTTCTTTTTTTATCGTGAAACCATTTTTACTCGTCGTTTATCGTATAACCCTTGCATTCTTTCCGATGCCACAACTCTATTCGAAATACAAAATCACTTGTGGTTTGTGAAAAGAGAAAGGATCATACACGTTAAAACCCAAAACCTAAATTAATATGTACCGATTCAGTTTCGTTCATCTATATAGGTTAGAATGTCCATCCGAAACAGAAATCATCTATCTCCTTTTGTTGTTAACGTATATGCTCTCACACTAAAAAATGACTTAAAATTTAATTGTTTAATGTTGGAACATACGGATAAACACTAAAAACACATAAGATTTCGGTTTGTTGTCTCTCCCAGTAATAACAGTTTTCTTAATTACCGACCAAGAAGGTGGGGTTGAATCCCACTTGTTATGGAGATCATTCAGTCTATATCATACGCATGTCAATCATGTTATAGACTCCAAGACAGACAACAAACTATAAAAAATCCCTATAATTCCTCTGAAAAATTTGATTCTGCAGATTTGGGAACAAATGGGCCCGTTCTCATGTTCACTGATTTTCTTCTTGACATCTTTCCCATAAAATATTCGATTCATACGATACAAACACAATAGGAAACGACAAGTAATATCTTAAACATGATTATGACACGAAATAATAACACTCCTATATAAATGTCTGCTTATTTCAATCACCATTACGCAACTGAAAAAAACTATAACCAAATACCAAAACTACAATGTCTAGCAAAAGATCAAGTGGCAGGAGCAACGAAAACGAAGATTTTAGCCTCAGACTTAGAGAGCTTTTGTCAACTAACAAGAAGAAGAAAAGAAATGCAGCGAAGGTATGCACTTGGTTTTCCTCCATGTTTTCCGTTTATCTTTGTCGTGTTTTGCGATGAACGCTAACATAAGTTGCGAAATAACAACGGATTATATTGCGGTCGTTGTATATATTGAAATGCAGCTTCTGGATGAAACATACAATCGTATTAAGAAGCTTAATGGAGAGGTGGATGATTTGAGCAATCGAATATCGGAGTTACTGAAGTCATCGAAGACCGAAAGCAACATTAATGCAAACAATCATTGAACAACTTGTACAACATTAACCATTGCAACTTTGTTCTTACGATACAATATATATACATACACATATATTTATATTTCCGCCTTTGCTTTTTTTTAAAGGTATATTTCAGCCTTTGCGTTTGAGTTATTCCGGGATATTGTTGGCATCCAAGAGAACAAGCAAAGGGTTTATGTTTTACGTGTTTTTTTAATTATTTTGTATTTTCCATAGTTTTTTCGTTTTATATCTTCCATTATCCTTAGGGTTTGATCATGATGGATGATACGTTTTGTTTTTTCAATAATAAATTATTTCTTGAGTTTTATTGTGAAATTGACGAGGGATAATCAGAAAAATTATTAGATGAGTTTGATTCCCTTAATAATTTCTTGAATTTTTGGTACAATTCTAATTCTCAATCACTCTGTTGATATCGCTGGTACTCGAATCTGTAACCTCTAGGAATAACAATCGTTCTGTTAACCGCTTGGGCTAGAGGGCTCGTGCAACAAAAGGTTTTTTTAATTATGCTTTGCAAAGTTTAAGCAGAGACAACATTATTATTGTTGTTATCATCTTATGTTCTTACTTAACTGTTTAATTGGACTAAAACATAATAATTACCCTTATGGAAGCAAAAAAAAACTACAATATTTAGCTTGGATTACGACTAACCAAAAAACTATAATAATTACCCTTAACTTGTAACTTAAGATTGGTACAAACATGATCAATTGAACTATAACTTTTGTTATGTTTTGTTATGTATGTTTGAATTATGATATTTTATTTTGTTTAATTAGTTTTTTTTATTATTTTTATAAAAATAATGGATGTTTTTATTTATTTTTACAACACGTTTTTTTATTAGGATTTAATTTGGTATCACATCTTCGGTTTATATTTATTTCATTATCTTATTGATTTAATTATATTTTTGTCTCTCAAGTTTGTTTTGTTATATTCATAGTCGGTCACAATCACCTTAAATAGATCCTAATTTATTAATGTGTCTCGATTGTTTTATCATCTTTCACCGTCGGCGGTGGTATTTTTTATTGTATTTATTATATTATTTTAAAATTATTTGATGAAGGTTTTAAATTTTTTCTTGTAAGATCCTAATTTATTGTTTTATACGTACTATCAATTTATCCATCATTATTAAACTTTTATAAATTTAATCCCTCGGTTTGATTCATATTACGAACAAAAACTTTATTTCTTAAAAGGATTTTTTTTCATTTATTTAATCAAAAGAGGTCATATTTTAATAAAAATAATATAAAGAAACTTAACTATTCATGATTTTATACAAGGTTAATATTTTGGTCAACTGTTGTCTTCGAATCGGAATCTATCCTAGTTATATTGTATAATTTTATTCTAATTAGATTTAGGAAAATTTTTAAAGTGACACACAACTTAGTAGTAAGATAGTATTCTATAACCCTTAATAAATTCATAAATGTCGAGTAAAAAATATTCTAATTAAATAACTTTCATATTTAGTAAAATTTTTAATATTGACAATCAAATTAAATTATAAAATTTTATTAAAATTAAAACTAAATTAACATTTTTTAAGTATTGAGGGTTAAACTAATTGAATTTTCTTGAATTAAAAATAAATAAATTGAATGAATAAATAATAATAATAATAATAACTAAATTGATAGTATGTATTTATAATGAGAATATATATATTTGTATAAAATTAAAAAATAATAATATAATGTATAACCTTAAATGTGTATATATGTCAAATGTTCTGAACTCAACCGTTAGTTTGAGAGGCTAAAATATGCATTAAGCCATGATATAACAAAAAATTTCAAATGCCTTCTTTAGATTGAATAAACTTGTGTCTAGAGATGGGCATGGGTCGAATTAGGTGTTCGATCCACCCGAATTCGATCAGAACACAAAATTCTAAACTTGATTCTAATCCAACTCAAAAATAAATACTTTAAACTCGATTCTGATTTGACCCGATCTGACTTATAAAAAATAATTTTAGGGACTTAATTGTAAAAAATAGTTTTAGGGTGTTTAATTATAAAAAAAATAAATTGACAATTTTTAAGTATTGAAGGTTAAACTAGTTGAATTATTTTGATTTAAGACTAAACTAATTGAACGAATAAGTAACAATAACTAAATCGATAGCATATATTCATAATGAGAAAAATATATATAATTATATAAAATAAAAAAATATAATAGTATTTAATTCTGTAAAATATTAAAGATGTTTAACAATATATGTTACATGTTCTAAACTCATTCGTTAGTTTGAGAGGCTTAAAAGTGCATTAAGCCATGATATAACAGGAAAGTTCAAAGACCTTCTTTAGAATAAAAAAAACTTGTACCTAGAGATGGGCACGGTCGGGTCAGATTTTTGGTCTACCAGAACTAGACCCGAACACAAAATTCTAAATCGATTTTGAACCGAACCAAAAATAAATACCCTAAACTCGATTCTAACCCGACCTATAAAAATAATTTTAGGTACTAAATTATTAAAAAAATAATTTTATGGGGCTTAATTATAAAAATATATAATTTTAAGAACTAAATTATAACTAAAAGTTAATTTTAAGTTTCAAATTATAAAAAATATATAGATAGAGGACTATTATTATAAATATCCCTAAATAATTTATAGAAAATTACATATTTAGTCGTAGGTCGGGTCAAATATCTTATCCAATAAACTCGATTCCAACCCGATCCAAACCCATTCTTTTATCAAAAATTTCAACTCGACCAGACCGGATCGAGTCGGAACACGATCGATCCGGGTAAAATACCCAGCCCTATTTGTATCATTAAAAAAATGAGTAGTTAAAATTGTTGGAAAATAGTGAGCAATGATCATCTTTGAAGCATTTTTTGAAGTGTAAAGATGAGGATTCGAACAAGAAAATTATTGATTCCTATTCTATTCCGCGAGATCTTTACAACAGCAGCTCATATGCTCAAAATTATTGAGTGATGAATGAGAAATTGATGCTCAAAGTAGGAAGGTCAAGAATAAAATAAGGAATAAAGAACCTCTTATCCCACAATGATGGGATAAATGAAGTGGGAGGTGTTTATATACACCTACCCATATAAAGGTCATTAAATGACCTAAGATGACTTTGTGCCTTACGTGTGGGGTGCAAATCTAATCCCATTTGGGTTAGGCCTTGGGCTTATGGACATTTTACTCATTGTTAGTATTTTTTTCTTAATTTATTTTTTTAATATCCAAAAAGAGTTTATATTTAGTTAAAATACGAATAAAGGAGATGTTGAACTTCCCTTGAACTATGGATATTAAAGTGGATAATAGGAAAATAATGACTATTATTAGTTTAAATTTGAATTTAATTCAATTTTAAATATTAGATAATTAGCATTATGTCTTACTTTCCAATTCTGATTCGATTCAAACCGCTCATTGTTGCCCTAATTTTTCACTATAAATATGATTTGATTGCTCAGGTTTCAAACACACCCAAAAACGTTTTCTCTCTCGTTTTCTTCCGGTGATTGGTAAAGGTAGAAAAGGCTCGGGATCACTATAACCGTGCTATTGTAGAAGGTCCTCTTGTTGTTGTATCTTGGGAGACAGACTACCATCAAAACTCTAGCACCTCATGAGTGACAGAAAATCTGTCTTAAGAAAACTATGTTCATGTAGGCCTCAACACGATTCCATCTTATCATTTTCAAATTTGGTTTGATCGAAAATTATTTCTTTTTGTTCTATTTTATTGTTCGTTTAAATAATAATAATTTATATTGATTTTATTATTATTAGTTTTCTTGTATTAACCACTTATTGTTTAACAAAAAATATTTCATTAAGTTTTTTAAAAATTAAATAAAATTATAACTACAAATATTGACACTTAACTTCGAAAAGAAACAACTATTTCATTGATATTTTTATTGAAAAATAATAATATATTATACTTTTATTTTAATTTTATGATCTAATATATTTTCTGTAATAAAAATAAAAGTTGATCAGATTATATGTCGATATTATGTAAATAAAAAAAATCGACCAAATTATATTTCGATTACTATCCTCACTTTAACATGACCCATTAATTACTTACTGATGTGATGAAAATCAACTTGGATTATAAAATAAAAACAAAATCATGAAGCAATATCCTAGCAACTACTTTCAAAGAAACTATTAGGATATTGAGTAAATTAGTAGGAATTTATTTTTATAGAATAAAGTATGAGCCTCAAATTAATAGGAATGTTGAGGAAATATGGTTTCCCTAAAATTTATTTTTATTTGAAACTATTAGGATATTTGAGTTTTAATTATTTTATATTAGAATAAAATTATATTCTACATATGTATTGATAAGTGCTTAAAAGTTCTCTATTTTCACATCATTTCTCCACTCATTTATTACAAATAAAGACAAAATTAAAAGCAATAATAGACATTTCTGATTATTTTCTACATTTCTGATTATTTTCCACATCTCAGCATCCAAATACTGTTATTATGAATTTATCCATTATTTGGCATAAAACAGATATGTTTTGATAGTTTTCTTTCTTAGACAGGAAACTAGATCACAAAAAAGAGCAAAGAAGAAAACAGAGGCTGAATTGCATGTATGTATTTGATAGGTTAGATTTCATATCATTTAAAATATATTATCATATGTTTACTATATGTATTAACATTAAATTTTTAACGGGTTAAATTTATCTTTATGAAAAAGATAAAAAAATTAAAAATTAGGTTTTGAAATGTTGAAATAATTTGAAAATTAGGGAGTTTAATTTAGAAAAAGGAAATTAATAATTTAAAAATTAGGGCATGAATAATTTAGGAATTGAGATTTAAGAAATTAAGGATTAGTGAAAATTTGGGAGATTAATTAAAAAGGGAATTAGAGATTAAAAATTAAAGTTTTGGGAATTTTGGAAAATTTGGGGAAAAGTTAAAAAAACAAAAAAAGGGTCATTAAATTTTAACTGGAATTTGAAATAATTTTAAAATAATTCGAAAAATAAAAAACAATTTAAAAAGTTGGAAAATAATTTAAAAAAACGATTGGAGTTGTCAACGGTCACTTTAGTAGATTGGATACCGTAAAATCAGATATTCAAAATTAAAAGGGTTCGGGAGTCAGTTACAATTAAAAACGGGGTTAGCATTTTCAAACCGCCCAAAATTGTTACCTTAAAAATATTTACCGTTTATTTAATATTAAAAATTTCAAATTAAATTAGCAATTAAATTAATATTTAATTATAAATTCGAATGTATTTTAATTTTTTTATTCGAAGGTAAACGCATACACCGCCGCCACTACCCTGGCGTCCGGTTCGTTACAACCCAATTTTGAGACATCACATTAATTAATGTTTTAACAACTTGAATTACAACTTAAGTGAAGAGCAAAATTAAATATGATACGGAAAATACAATCAAAATATTCGTACGACAAAAAAAAATACATGACATTATGAACAAAGTAACAAAGATGGACATAGCAAAAACACACATGTCACAACTCTAGCTACGAATGAAACATAATATAAACATGAAACGTGGAACAATCTAGATGGCAAGCATAACAAAATAAGAAAAACATGCAATGAAATTAAAGAGATATAATAAACTAAACATAAAGCAAGATCGGTTGGTAATTAAAAAAATAACCAAAGGTAACAACTTTGCATCTAAAAAAACGAATAATCATATATGTCATCTCATATGCATGTATATACACCATGAAAAATATAAACGTCCTAAACATCAAAATCTATATACAACATCACATATAGTATAAAAGAAGAGGCAAACATTAGTACATGTACATACAAAAAGATACATTAAAGTCTTCCATGTCATTTAAATTACACATGATATATTATGTACAAAGAAAATGCCTATGCAAAAATAAAAAATAAAACAAATTCAATAAAAGCATATAAAGATAAACTAACTCAATAAAAGAAATACACTACTGAAAATTGGACTGAAATTAAAAATAAATAAAACCTAAGAGACCTGTATGAAAATGGGAAATGACTAAGTTAAACAAAAAATAAAATCCGAAGTTCAAGATATAAAACAGAAGGAAATAATCTAAAAATAGTGACCAAACCGAAACAAAACTTAAATCTGTGAACAAAATTAAAACACAAGAGCAATCTTTGTAAATGGGTGACCGAAACATAACAAAATAAGATATAAGGGGGAATAAAACAAAATTCAGGTAATAATATCACTAGTTAAAATAGATTTTGAGGATGAAATTAAAAGAAATAAAGTTTATAGGAAAAAAAGAAAACCCAAAGATAAGTGCTATCCTTTAAATCGAGACTTAATTAAAACGAAATCAGAATTAGAGAGTTAAATTAAAAAAGAAGTAGAAAATTTTATTACGAAGCAGTGATTGAAACGTAAAACAAAATAAAGTTACAAGGATTACGGAAAGGGTTTCAAGAACATGAGAGATCTTAACGAGGTAATAAAACCATCTTTATTTCAAAGCATGGTGTGAAACATAAACTTGAAATTAAAACAAAACCTTTCCCCATTTCTTTCTTCCCACCGAAACTCAAAACTCCTCAAACACTCTCTTTGTTCTTCCAAACCAAGATAACATTTATCGTGTTCATCACAAAACCCAAAAATCGCCACCGTAGAAAATCAAAAATCACTAGTGGCAGATCGGTGAAGCAAAAACCAAACTTTTTCTCCTTTCTTAAAACTCAATTTTGAAGCACCCTTAAAAACTTTTCGATTGTAATACCAAAACAAAAAAAATTCACTTGTTTATAAACCTAGAACCAAAATCAAGAACCTTTGTTTGAAAATCGAGAACAAAACCATTTTTGGTTCAGAAAGAATGAAAGAAGAAAAGAGCGTCTTTTCTTCTTCGCTTGGCTCACCACTAACGATCCGAAGACCTGGTGTTTGTTGCCGGCGAAGAAGAAAAAAGAAATAAAGGTCGATGACTCTAAGAAAAGTAAAAAAAATCTATTTTTTGTTTCAATTCCGTGCATACAAAAAGAAAAAGGATTTTACAATTGAATTTGTGTTCTTATATTGATTTCAATGGTGGTTCCCGAATGGGGTTACAACTTAGGGTTCTGCTATTTTTATAGCCCTTTTTCGATTACATTGATTAGAAAAATAAAGAATGTTTATCCCTAATCTATTATCTCTGATTTATACAGTTTGGCCTGATTCGAATTAGCCTCTGAGGTTGTCTGTTTGTTGGATGATTTGGCTCTGAGATGTTCATTTGTCTTATAGCCTCTGATAATTTACCGAGAAATTGTTGGAATTTTGGCCTCTGAGTTTTGCATATTTGGTTGTTAATCTTGTACGAAATCTGATACTATTTTCTTCTGTTTGTGGCATGTATTAGTGGTCGAGGGAGGATCAGCGGAGAAACGACCGACAAGGGAAGATGAAGAGTCGATTCGGGAGCCGAAGGGTCTTGCGCGTGGGTTGCACGCGGGGATGGGGATGCAAATGGACGGCATGCGGGCGCATGGATATACACAAACCGACTCTCATGTATCTGAACTGTTGATCTTAGATCAGATCCAACGGTTCTGGGACGGTTGCACAGATGCAATAAAGGGATAGGGTTTTGTTCTAACTGGTTAGACTCAAATGTAATTAGAGATTGGGCTGTTAATTTATTTAATTCAGGCTTGTAACTTATTATTATTATTTTGGGGGGTTTAATTAGACTGATGTATTAATTTATGTGTGGTCTGGTTGATTTAATATTTGGATTTATTTGTTTAACATAAGTTTTATTTATTTAATTATCTGATCTTTATTTTTTATAAATATGATATAATAATAATAAATATTCAAAATTAAATCATGAAAAAATTAATATGTATTAATACTAATAAAACGAAAATAAAATATATTACGATAGCTAGTTACTATATGATAATGTTTTTAATTTTTTGAAGCTTATAACTTACTTATGTATTTTCTATTTATCATAAAAAATTATAATACTAAAAGAAAAAAAGGGGATTTTTTTGTGTTTTTCTAATAATAAGTCAAGATATTAACAAAAAGAAAAGATGGTATAAATGACATATATAATACTTTATATTATTTTTAAAAAAAGTAAATAATATAAAATAAGAAATAATTATAATATTTTTGATGTAATTTTTCACTTTAATAGTAATATAAGATAATGAATAATCTTTTTGAATTTTTTAAAATATTTTTAAAATTAAGAATAAAACACATTATTATATTTTTTCTTTTTTTGATATAAATGCTAAAACTAACCAAAACCCATTATTTAAGAAAAAAATAAAAATAAACGGGTTCGTTCCCAGATAAAATTAGTGATTACAAATAACATTGAAATAAAAATCCGAGAAAATACTGATTTGTTAAAATAAGTTTAAATTTGTATATTTTAGAACAAATATTTATGTTTGAATATATTTCCTAACAAATTATCTTAAAATTAAAAAAAATGATAAAATCTTAGCAAAAATAAATAAATATATACGCAGGATAAAAATATCATAAATAATATGATTTATATTTTTATATAATTATAACTTCGAAGGATAATATATATATTAAAATTATATTTTTTAAAATATATAAAAAATTTATTAGTTATAAAAGGATAAAATCAAATGATTTTTAAAAATTATTTAAAAGAAATAAAAAATAAAATAATTATCTAAAATTCAATCTTTAATATCAAATTTGAAAAATTCAAACGAAGAGATAAGATTTTCTAAAGTAAACAACTTATCTGAATGGTCTATAAATACAAAATTTCTAGTAAAAAGTAAACAAGTTTGAAGTGAGTTCATAAAGGAAAAAATGATGTTGGAAATAAGAAGAATAGTTATTACTTTGTGTGTTTTGGTAGTATTTTCATCTTCATTAGGGAATGCACAATCACCATCAATAGTTGCTGAACCAAACCCGCAACCTCCATTGATAGTGGTTGAACCATCGGTATCGGCACCGGTTACACCTATTCCGTCAACTTTAGAATCACCAGTGGAGCATCATCGTCATCAAAACGACCCGCATCTTTGGAGTCATTGTGAAATACCAACAAATGCTTCCTATTTCATTAAAAGAAGTAAACAATGTTGGTGTTCGATGGAGAGTTATCGCAACAGATGCTTCGAAAAGATTTGGAGAACAATAACAACATATCACGATTTCAAAAAAATTGACAAAACATGCTGTGATGCCTTTCAAAAAGCAGATAAAAACTGTAGTTTGATCTTTGAGCGATATACCTATTTTGTTTATCATCTCAAACAACATTGCGCTCAATTTTATTAAGATTCAATCATTATTATTAGAGTTTACATGTTGATTTAGGGATCAAAATTTTTATTTCTTTAGGTTATGAGTTTCTTTGTTTTATGCAACTATTTTAAATGAGGTCTCATAGTTCTATAGGCATCCAGGCCATTTGATGTGCCAATTTCATTGTTAGATTATATTTACATTATAATATATTTTATTTTTCAATGGATATGCTTTAATATGATTGCACAAGTATACAAACTAGAAAAGATGAACTCTATAAAAATTCCTGAAGTACAGTTTTGTTCTTGGCGTTGAGACTTTAAAGAAGTAGAATGATGAAGCTCAGGAGACAATCATCCAATTTCGTGCTTTAACTTCACACCTACAAAATTTTAAGATTCAAAACTCTGCATTATCATCGTGGTTTTATCGTTAGAGTTAATGACACTAATTTTCAGTTAAATTGATAAGTTCAAGAGTAACAAAATATAGTAACACATAAAATTTCAAGAATGGAAAAAATTTAAGAGTAGTAACACACATAAAATTGATAAGTTCTTTTGCATGGAAATATGTCAAAGAAAATCTTTAAATGTAACAAATATAGTGTAACAAAATAAAGTTGAGAAATGAGTGACAAAGATAAGTTGCACGAGCACACACACGAAAGAATATTCAAAGTTAAAGACTCGTTAGCCTTATTATGGAAAGATTTATGCTTTTATCCTGAATAACTACTATTTTCTACCTTAAATCACACTCAATAGAGTTTACTAAACCTAGGTGATGGTGTAAAACTAAAATTGATTTTGATATAACATTTATGATAAAGGATTATTTTTGTAATAATTTTTTAAGTTACTAAGTCAAAAATTAAATTTCAAGTCAAACCAAGAACATTGAAATATTTTTTCTAAGTGTTTTTACATCAGTATTTCGATACCACTAGAACAGATAACGATACAACCCTTGATTTTTCAAAGAATGTTCTTGAGACTAAGAATAAGTTTCGATACCCATTTCGATACTGAGACCTGAACACAGTATCAAACCAGAATTTGATTTTTAAATATTTTAAAATTATGAGTAAGCGTTTCGATACCTGTATCGAAACCTCCCATAATCCCCAACGACTCTTTTAAGCATTAAATGACTTGACCGTTGGTGGCAGTTAAGCTTTAAATGGTTGTTAACCCGTTTTGGTACCAACCTTCACAGTTTACTTGAGGTATCGAAACAGGTAACCCATGTTTTGATACTAGTTGTTGCAGAGTGTATTTATTATAGAAAGATGAAGCTCCAACGTCTCAATTTATGTTTCCAACAGCCTCAACGGTTAGAAATCAATGAGAATGTATAAATTGAAGCATTTCAAGCAGCATTAATGATAAGTGCTCAACTCATTATCACTTTTCTATACTTTTATGGGAATTAATCATCAATTCTACACCTACTTGAACCAATGCATATACTTAATATAATATATTTATGGATTTTGCTGTTAAAGATAATATTTATAGAAAAGGCATATTTTACTACATTTTAATATCTATGCAGGAAGAAGTTGTCGCGGCAGCAAACTGTGGCTGATGCAAGACCTGATGCCGAGGCAGTAGAGGACAAGTAGCGATGTGGTAGGCAAGCTGAGGATAAAAATGAGGAAAATATTGGTAGACAAGAAGACCAAGGATCAGAGCTGGAAAGAACAGGGAAAGCCCAAGATAAGGCCACGTGGGAAAGCCTCCTAGTTGGAATAAACTTGAAAATATTTTATTTATGTACATGACTTGCTCCCTACTCCAAGTTGTATTCTACTTAGGAAACGTTTACCCTAGGCCAAGCCTATATAAGACCTAGACGTCCCAAGGAGCAAGGGCACTTGACTTTAGAGACAATTCGGTTTATAGAGAACTTAGTCGAGTTCTTCTTTAGTTTTTCTTTTTACATTATGTTCTAAATTCGTTAGGCTTAGGTGAAGGTTGTAAAGTATTAGTGTGAGGAAGTTAAACTTTGTTTCTTGTTTCCAATGTAATAAAATATCGAAGTTTATTTATTCTTTGTCATTCCTTATTCTTTCATTCAAGCTCGAGAGAGAAGTTTATAAGTAATTTATTTATCTAATATCGAGAGAGTTAGATTCACGAAAGGAATATGTACGATGTTTCAATCGGGAAACACTAACTCTGCCTAGAGATAGGTTAAGAGTTTCAGAGGCTAAAAGAAGTGTGGGATTGGTTGGTGATTATAATTGATTCACACCGAGAGGTATCATCAAGGACTGATCATCAACACTACTTTGACTTAGAGATAAGCGAAGGCACTAAAGGACATTTTGCCGAGCTTTGATAAAGTCTTCCCAAGAGTAAGAAATTGTCCCGACGGGCGAGTATCTTCACTGTCAAGGAAGTAATCTGCAGTACTACCGAGGCAGTATTGTACAATTGCATTGGATAGAAACAAGTTGATCAAATCCACTATACAACACAACTGGATCCTAGCCACCTTCTTTATTGGATTTTTCTATCTTTATTTAGTTTTCATTATTTAGTTCAATCACAACCCAACCACTTGTGTTTTTATTTTATTTCTTTTACAGAGCGAGAAAATTAAAGGAAGCATATTGAGTAGACCAATCCCTGTAGAGAGGATACTTGATACTTATCACTTTATTACTTGGCGACGTGTTCACTTGTACTAAATTGCGCATATCTAACACGCATCAATTAACAATCATTGAACCTCAAGCAACATCCAAGTATACAAATCCAACTCCAAAGCACTTCATTGCAAATCCTTGTCTCCCAACTTTTGTACTTCATTTTAGTTCTTTGTATTTGAGTTTGGGGAGAGTGAATCTGTAATTGAGGCAATATTTGTCTTTTGAGAGATATCCAAATTTGCCTTTCTTTCATTTTTAATCTTGTAAGGTTGAATCTAGGGTAGAAGAATTGATTCGAATTGTAACGGTTATCCCTTGAATCGAGAAAAAGATCGAATTCATCTAGTGAATTGGTTTCAAAATCCTTAGTGGGAGCTAAGGTAGTGGATGTAGAGCTTATTTTGAAGCTTGAACCACTATAAGTCTTGTGTCTCAACTTTTCTTTATTTTTACCAAAAATCTTTCATCAATTTTTACTAGTCAATTCACCCCCTTCTTGGCCAACTTTATCAATCGATCAACTCAACAATTGGTATCTGAGCTAGATCTTTGAAGGAATTAACATCCACCAAATAAGATACAAAGATAGTTGATCATTTTCAAATATCAAATCCAATGGCCTCTACTTCCGGAAGTTGGAACGAGTCTCACTCCATCACTAAGCCTCCATTATTCAATGGTGACAACTACCCATATTGGAAAAATAGTATGAGGTTGTTCATCAACTCCAACGATTATGTCCTTTGGGATATAATTGAAGATGACCCATCAATTCTAATGAAGTTGGAAGGAGATAGAATAGTACCGAAGAAGAAGAACGAGATGAGAGATAAAGAGACAAGAAGGATATCCACAAACGACAAAGCTCTAATATCATCTTTTATGCTCTTGGTCCCGACATCTACTCCAAGATGTCATCTTGCACAAATGCTAAAGAAGTATGAAACTCTTTGGAGACAACATACGAGGTCCCCAATGATGTCAAGGAGACAAAGATTGATATTCTCAATCTCAACTATGAGAACGATGGAGCCGGATGAAAACATCACCAAGATGTTTGATCGGTTTACCATTATTATGAATGGTCTCAAGGGCTTGGTGAAATCATACTAGAGGAAAATATTGTGAGGAAGCTCATCTACTCTCTTCCAGAGTCTTGGGATAGCAAGATAACGACTATCATCAAAGCAAATGACCTCAACACTCTCAAACTTGATGCTCTTGTGGGATCTTTTTTCATCCATGAGATCATGAAGAAAGGAAGAGAAGAAGAGAAAAAGAAGGAAGATGTGAAGTAAGAGAAGAGAGAGGTAGAAAAGAAAAAGCAAGACATTGCTTTTAAAGCTTCATCATTCGAAGAAGAGGTGGATACTAGTGAAGAGGAAGAGCTAGAGGAATTGGCTATGGTAGCCAAAAGATTCACAAGGCTCATGAGGGCTAACCGGAATAGGAGATTCTAAAGGAAGAAATATTTTAAAGCAAAGTGTCACACCCCAAATTTCCCCTAATTTTAATCTTTAAATCCCTAATCTGAAACCCTAGGAATTGAGGATTTTTCAGGGACTGATTTGCATCCTCAAGCTCTTTGTTTTTGTCCCATTTTGTGTGTGTGTTTGGTGAGTGCCTTGTGGCCTTCGATCCGTCTAAGTGGTGTGTTTTGGTAAGCATCTGATTATCTTTTTGGTTTACTTAAGTTTTGGTTTGTTGAGGAATAAGTTGTTTTGGTTCTATTTGTTTAGAGTTATGTTGGGAAGTAAGATGAGTGTTGGGAGGTTTTGTTTGGAAGGGTTGGTTGTTTATGAGATTTAATTCTCGGTTTGAAAGTATTTTAGGTTGTGTTTAATATGATTTTTGAGGTTTTAAGATTGTTTAGATTTGAATTTGTTTCTAGCAAACCAAAGAGGAAATCGAATCTGGAAGCAAACCAGATTTCTCTGGGAATTTTCTGGGTTTTCAAGGAACATTCTGGAAATTGGTTACTGACCCGACCCGAACTCGATCTGACTTAAAACCCAACCCGAAACACAACCCGTCTAACATCACTGTTGATGTCATCTGCTGATGTCATCTACTGATATCATCTACTGTTGTCATCTACTAACATCACTATTGACGTCATCTGTTGACGTCAGTGTTGACCAATAATGACATCAACAATAACTTTTTCTGACCCAGTCTTGCTTTATGTTTTTCAACGTCCTGAGTCCGATGGCGTTGTCTATTTTTTCGAAATTCAAACCCGAAGTGTCATGTTTAGGGCTTTTATGTTCGGATGCCTTATTTGGAAGTTATCTATATCAGATTCTGAATCAGTTCCTGTTTGGTTCAAATGACGTAGATTCCGACCCTGAGCATCTGCTTCATCCTCCTCCTGGGCGACCTCTTATTCATCAGTCTTCAGGACTTGCATGTTCTACGTCTGCTAGACCTAGTACTAGGACTGAGCCAGTGGATGTTATTACCAGTGTCAGGTGATTTGCATCAGGTGTGTGTCTCTCGATCATTTTCTGTTTATCTTTGTATGCATTATTTGATATATCTATTAATTCTGTGTAACATGTTGATTGCATTATTTCTTTTATTTTCTGAAAATACTTGAATAATTGTCATGCTCTAAAATGTTAACTGAATATATGATTCTGAGATTATTATGCATTCCTTATGTTATTCTTTGAGGCATGTATTCTGATTCTGTGTCTGTTCATACCTTGTCATCTGTTCATGTCATTGCATCGATTGGATATTGAGTACGTGGAAGTTCAGTGATATCACCTATTGGTGAGTATCACTTCTGATCAGTGGCTCCACCTTTGGGTCGAGTATCCACTTCTGTTTAGTGGCTCCATCTACAGATCGAGTAACCACTTCTGTTCAATGACTCCACCTTCAGGTCGAGCTTCACTTCTGATGGTATGATGAAGATAGAGTGGTTCAGGGGAACCTTCTCTTCTGATGGTGCTCGATGTTTGGGTACATATCATATCATATATGCATTACATCGCATGTTCTGTTATGTTTTGTGATATGATGTTATATTCTGAGATTATGCTATTCTGCTCTGTGTTATATTTTCCGTTCTACAAATTTATCTATATATACCTTAGAGACACACTATGCTACCAAGCTTACATCCTCATAGTTTCTTGTTTCAGATCTCTAACCTAAGCTTCGTACGATACTTAGAGGATTCTGACTCATATTATTTTTCTCGTATGTTTTATAATTTTAGTTTCTGTATTATATAATTTTATTTGGATATTATTTTTTGTATAAAGGACTTTGAACTTTATTTCGGATTTCAAAAGATTAAATGTTTATAGAATTATGGGTTGAACTCGGTTAAATAAATGATATATTTCAGTGTCTTTAAATTATTAATTATTTAATAATTTATCAAAAATATTTAATGTTATTCTTTACTAAAACCTAACTTGTAAATGAAGTTTTCGTAATATGAACCCTAACTTTTAATCTAAGGAATTAGGTTGAAATTATGAGTTACATTTAATGATATCAAATTCAGGCTCAACCCTCGGACTGTGAGGTCCAAAATGATTTTGATTTGAATTTGATTTTATCAATATTATTTGAAAATACCGATTCTCGTTTTGAGTTATAATTAAAATTTTTTTGAAATTTTTTTGAATATTACTCCAAATACCGATTCTAATGTAGGATTCTGACAGTCCTTCTGTAGACACTCTTCTATGTCACCTGGTAGGAGTATATGTTTAGCAGCCGAGAATGGTCAAGGTCATAGACGAGGTCATTCTGTTGGATCTGCTAATGATGTTCTGCCTCATGTGAAACCGCCACAGGATCTGAGTTTAACCCAAGATATAAGAAAAGAAGATTTACTTGAGGTCCAGACCGAGGCTCAGCAGGCTGAGGTTGGTTAGTCGATCCAGAATGTGGGACCGTATGTTTCTGGATATAGTGAGTCTGTAGGCCTAGGTTCTGTCTTCTTACAAAGAGAGTTGCTTCGATATCTTCTTCATTCTGAGGGTGCTAGGAAGCCCATTTCTACAGAATTTCTGGCGGTTGGCATGATTATGTTCGATGGTAAGACTAGTACTGACCTAGATGATACAGAATACTAGTTGAAGAAGCTTCAATATTTGTTTGTGGAAATGGACTACCCTTCTGATAGGAAACTAAGGGAAACCATATCTTTGCTTTAGGGTGAAGCCCTGAATTGGTGGGAGGCAGAGGAGAGGGTGATTAATTCAGATAAGATCAGTTGGGAGTTTTTCAAACATGCCTTTGAGGATAAATATGTGGGACCTGAATATTTGGCTAAGTGCCGTGAGGATTTTCTGAATCTGCAGCAAAACGATATGTCAGTGAATGATTATGAGATAGAGTTTTTGCGACTGCTCTAGTATGCTCCTGGTATTGTTTCAACTGAGAAACAAAAATGTGATCATTTTCTGAAAGGACTCCGGGTACCGTTGAAGATTGCAGTTGCCACTCATCATGATACAAAATATAAGATGATTACTTGGTGTGCCAGGACAGTCGAGCGTAACGAGATTTTGAGGGTTCAGTTGGAATCCCAGGGTCATGATAGATCTAGACGACAGTCTACACCTTCTGTATAGTAGAGTCAGGGTTTCCAATTCTGGAAGAGGGGTTGTGATGGGTTTGAGCCACAGAGTTTTGCATGGGCTAGACCAACAACGTCAGTTGTTCCTGCTAGTAGTGGAGATGGATCCACTAGTACGCGAGCCTTATCTCAGTGTTCGTTCTGTAAGAAGTGGCACTCAGGAGAGTATCGTGTGTGAAGTGGAGCTTGTTTCCGTTGTGGTTCTTTTGATCATCGTCTCAGGAACTGTCCAGTGTCTCCGCAGTCAGGTTATACTCCAAGACAGTCTCAGGCTTTGGTTCAGACTCCTGTTGGAGAAAAAAGTTAGGGTAGATCTTCTACTTCAGGTGTTGGGGATAGAGGTACATGTTATGAGTTCAGTCTCTAGTTCAATCTCTGGTTATGTAGAATGTGGAAGCCCAAATCTATTATCAAAGTCCTGTATCCGCATCTCTCTGATCCAATTAAATTTTGAGGATGAAATTTCTTTAAGGGAGGGAGAGTTGTCACACCCTAAATTTCCCCTAATTTTAATCTTTAAATCCTTAATTTAAAACTCTAGGAATTGAGAATTTTTCAGGGACCGATTTGCAATTTCTGCAAACTTAAGGGTTCACTTTTATATTTTAAAAAGCCAGACCCTTAATGTGTAATTTCACTATTTCTTATTTGGAAACTTTTTTTCCTTCTCCTTTCCATTTCAGAATTTATTTGGGGGATTTAATTTCTAAAATAATTTCCATTTTGAATCTCAGTTATTCTTTTCTCATTTCAAAACTTATCATTGTGGTTTTGGATTCCTTTTGGCATCCTTAAGTTCTCTATTTTTGTCCCGTTTGGTGTGTGTGTTCGATGAGTGTCTTGTGGTCTTCGATCCGTCTAAGTGGTGAGTTTTGGTAAACATCTGAGTATCTTTTTGGTTTACTTCAGTTTCGGTTTGTTGGGGAATAACTTGTTTTGGTTTTATTCGTTTAGATTTATGTTGGGAAGTAAGATGAGTGTCGAGAGATTTTGTTTGGAAGGGTTGGTTGTTTATGAGATTTAATTCTCGGTTTGAAAGTGTTTTAGGTTATGTTTAATCTGATTTTTAGGGGTTTAAGAGTGTTTAGTTTTGAATTTGTTTCGAGCAAACCAAAGAGGAGAATCGAATCTAGAAGCAAACCAAATTTCTCTAAGAAATTTTTGGGTTTTCCAAATTTTCCTAGAAAATCTAGAAAATCCAGATTTTCCAGGAAAATTCTAGAAACCGGTTATTGACCCGACCCAGAACTTGACTCGACTCGACCCCGAACTCGATCTGACCCGAAACCTGAACCGTCTGACATCACTGTTGATGTCATCTACTAACGTCAGTGTTGACTAGTGCTGACGTTATCGTTGATTTTTCTGACCCAATCACGCTTTATGTTTTTCGACGTCTTGAGTCTGATGGTGTTGTTTGTTTTTTCAAAATTCGAACCCAAAGTGTCGTGTTTAGGGCTTTTATGTTCGGATGCCTTATCTAGAAGTTATTTGTATCGGATTTTGAATTAGTTTCTATTTGGTTCAGATGATGTAGATTCTGACCCTGAGCATCTACCTCTTTCTCCTCCTTTTGGGCGACCTCCTGTTCATTAGTCTTCGGAACTCGCACATTCTACGCCTGCTAGACCTAGTACTAGGACTGAGCCCAGTGGATATTATTATCGGTGTTAGGTGATTTGCATCAGGTGTGTGTCTCCCGACCATTTTGTGTTTAACTTTGTATGCATTATTTGATATATCTATTAATTTTGTGTATCATATTGATTGCATCATTTCTTTTATTTTTTAAAAATACTTGAATAGTTGTCATGCTCTAAAATGTTAACTGAATATCTGATTCTAAGACTGTTATGCATGCCTTCTGTTATTCTTTTAGGCATGCATTCTGATTTTGTATCTGTTCAAACCTTGTCATCGGTTCATGTCATTACATGGGTTGGATATTGTGTACGGGAAAGTTCAGTGATATCACCTATTGGTGAGTATCACTTCTGATCAGTGGCTCCACCTTCGGGTCGAGTATCCACTTCTGTTTAGTGGCTCCATCTACGGATCGAGTAATCACTTCTGTTTAGTGACTCCACCTTCGGGTCGTGCTTCACTTCTAATGGTGTAATGGAGATAGAGTGGTTTACAAGAACCTTCTCTTCTGATGGTGCTCGGTGTTTGGGTGCATATCATATCATACATTACATCGCATGTTCTGTCCTGTTTATGCTATGATGTTATGTTTTGAGATTATGCTATTCTGCTCTGTGTTATATTTTCTGTTCTATAAATATATCTATTTGTACCTTAGAGACACACTAGGATCCCAAGCTTACACCCCCATAGTTTCCTGTTTCAGATCTCTGACCTAAGCTTCCTACGGTACTTGGAGGATCCTGACTCAGATTATTTTTATCGTATATTTTACAATTTTAATTTCCAAATTATATAATTATATTTGTATATTATTATCTGTATACAGTACTTTGGACTTTATTTCGAATTTCAAAAGATTAAATGTTTATGAAATTATGGGTTGAACTCGGTTAAATAAATGATATGTTTCAGTGTCTTTAAATTATTAATTATTTAATAATTTATCAGAAATATTTAATGTTATTTTTTACTAAAACCTAACATGTAAATGAAGTTTTAGTAATATGAACCCTAACTTTTAATCTAAGGAATTAGGTTGAATTTAGGGGTAACTCAAAGGGCAAAGATTATGAGAAAGTTCAAATCATTTGCTAGGAATGCAAAAAGCCCGGTCACATAAGGATCAATTGCCCACAATATAAGAAGAAGCGTTTTGAGAGAAAGAAGAAGCAAAAAGCTCATGTTGCCACATGGAGTGATGAGGAGTCATCATTCGATGAAGACAACGAAGTAGCAAACCTTTGTCTCATGGCTCTTGATGAGCCCAAGGTAACCCTTGAACCATCTTATAATGATCTTACATATGATGAATTATATGATACATATAATGAATTACAAGATATGTATGATGAGTTAGTTTTGAAATTCAAGGAATCTGTTTTGAAAAACAAGAAAATTATTTCCGATTTAAAAGAGAAAAACGATTCTATGACAAAAATAATTTTGGATTTTGAAGAAAATGTTATTGTTTTAAATGATGATTTAAAATTCTTTCAAAAACATATGAATTTAAACAACTTTATCTCTAGTTTGAGTGAAAATCACCACAAAGAGGTGAATGAGCTCAAAGAAAAAAAAATTGTAGGGAGCCCAAATTTTTAAAAAGAAAGCTCTTCAAAACCTAACCATGTGAAAAAGAATTTTCATAGCCACAAACAAAGAAATTTTCAAAGGCATACTAGATATAGAAAGATTAGGAGTGTATGGGTTCCTAAGGAACTTTTTATTTCTAATAATGTTCATGTCATTACATCTTGGATTCCTAAGGGAACCAAGCTTTTGGGAACTAACACTCATGGACCCAAAATGATTTGGGTACCAAAAATCAAAAACTAAATTTTTGTTTGTAGGTTGATGTTGAGGTTTGGATGTAATGTTTAAAAGATGATTAATTCTCATACAAGTATACACATCGAACAAGTAATAAAGTGTGTGAGTGAGATCATTCCCACGAGGATTTAGTAGGTTAATTCAAAAATAGTTAACATACACAAAATATAAAATAATCCTTTGTATTAACATATGCTAAAGCAATTCTACAAGTATCACCAAAATACTTTAGCAAAATAAAAATGTCACCAGTGATGCTAGAGCAAAACAAAGATTGTCACGAAAATGCAGTAACACTTAAAACAGATATTGGAGAAATAAATAAAGGTGCACAAACACAACACTGACAAGATGTTCAAGCTTAAGACAGGCTAGGCTTGCTATGGTATGACCTCACTGTTCTCCTGAATGCTACTGTTCCACCGGTTTACTAGTGTTTGACAAAGTTCACTAAAAATGCCTCCACTATCCTTAGTCAGAAGGCCTAACACTAAAAAATACTAAGGCATTACCTCCCGGTCTCAATCTTAACACTCCTAATGTTGATAAAGTGTTATCACTTTTATTCGTTGTAATTCTACCTTATCCCTAAGATAAGTTAGGATTCTACTCCCGTAGTAACCCCATTGTTCAAGTTGGTTTAACTTTGTCTATCTCTAGATCTAAACTTCTCGAACCCCTTAAGGTATGGATACCTCCCGACGCTCTTAAAAACCAAGGTTTAGATGAAAAAAAGTGTTAGTTTTCTTGAACAAAACACTAAAGTAAACATTGAAACAGTAAACATCCATTAAAACAAAGTAAAAATCATCCAACACAAGCCTTATACTTATTAGTTCATGGTGAGGTAAGAAAAATATTCAACTTTCGTCCCTTGAAATACATTTTCAATAACTTAGAAAAGAGGTAAAACAAAGTGATGAGAAATCAAGTCTCAAACGCAGGTTCCATGAAGCTTTTCCTAGATTTCCGCTCCTCCCGAAGTCGCGCAAATCCCTTGCTTGAAGCTCTCCAACAATGGTGTCTTGTCTAGAGGTTGAAGATGAAGGAAAGTGACCTCCTTTCTTCTTTCTTCTCCCTCGTGCTGTCTTAAAGTTTGCTCTTTTTTGGTGGCTCTTTTAGCTACTGATTTTTTCCTTCTCTTGCTCAACATACTTGTAGAATGGTGCTTACCCTTGTATTTATAGGAGGCTTATAGGGTTTTCTGCCCTAAAGATGCAAGGGAATATTCCCTGACATTCGCTGCAGTAGATAGAAGTAAAATATAGGTCTGCAGCAGCGGTGCAACGCCTACGATGAGTGCCTAAAAGACAGTTATTTACTACCCTTCTCATGGTACTTTATGCATCTATTATACACCAACTTAAACTGAAATATGGACTCTTTGTGCAAATATTGGATATTCCGTTATCATTACTTACAAAGTCAATATTTATAGAGAATGCAAATATTATTATATATTCTGTACATGCAGGAATATCCAAGGTCGAAGTAGCAGTGAAGCAATGTTGAGGCAAAGGCAGAAGATAAGGCCGCGATAGAATCCAGAGTGGTAGCACCAACATTGGGGGCGCAATGAAAGATAAAAATATAGAGAACATTCTGGAAGATGCAACACACTAATTGGTCCAGGCTAAAATGCTAAAAGCCCAAGTCAAAGACCAAGCGGGAAAACCCTTCTAGAAGGCGGCAAACTTAGAAATATCAGATCCCTTGAAGAAGACTTGTTCCTTACTCCATGTTGAAGTCTATTTAGGAAAGGTTTGCCCTAGGTTAAGACTATATATACCCTAGCTGGTCACATCGTTTAGAGAGCCAATTTTTAGAGAAACCTTTCTCCCTAAAAATTGTACCTAACGATATTATGTTCTAAATTTCTTAGGGATAGGTGAAGGTTGTAGATAATAGTGAGAGGAGATTGATTCTTGTTTCTTTATTCTTATGCAATAATAATATCAAAGTTTGCTTATCCTATTGTCATTCCTTGTTCTTGCATTCAAGCTCGAGAGAGAAGTTTGCAAGTAATCTATTTATCTAGCATCGAGAGATGTAGATTCACGAAAGGGATAAGTACGGTGTTGTAGACACTAACTCGGCCTAGAGATAGGTTAAGAGTTTCAGTAGCTAAAAGAAGTGTTGGATTGGTTGGTGGTTATCGTTGATTTACGCCGAGAGGTATCGTCAAGAACCGAACATCAACAACACTCCGACTTAGAGATAAGCGGAGTCAACTACGGACACTTTGCTGAACTTTGATGCCTCTGCCCAAGAGCAAGAGATTGTCGCGGCAGAGAACATCAATGTTGTCGAGATTGTATCTGTAGTACTGTCGAAGCAGTGTTGTGTAATTGTATTGGACAAGAAGATCAATTGAATCCACTAAATGATGCAGCTGGATCCTACCCACTTTATCTATATCGTTCTCAACCTTTTATTTTATGTTTTGTTATTTAATTATTTAGTTAGTTAAACAAATCAACTCATCTGTGCTTTTACTTTATTTTTAGGAGCAAGGGAACAAGGGGAGACATATTAAGTATACCAATTCCTGTGGAGATGATATACGATATACTTATCATTTTATTACTTGGCAACATGTACACTTGTACTCAATTACGCTTTTATTACACGCATCAAGGTTTTGGCGCCGTTACCGGGGATTGACAACTAAATTTTATTTTCTTTATTTTTTTTCTCTTTAACCATTCTTTATCTAACTTTAATTCTAATTATTTATTTATTTAATTTCTATTAACTTTGATTTATTTGGTTTATGACCAGGGCAAACCCAAGTGGTCCTTTGTACGAATTGGATCCTGAGATCGAATGCACAAGACACCATCTGAGACTCAATCTTTTCCAAGTCATGGATGATCCACTAGGAGGACAAATTCCACCTTTTGATCATAATGTACTGCCACCAGCAATGTCGCAGCAGCCACTGCCGCAACCATTGCCGAGGCAGCCCACTATTAGAGACTATCTGGTGGAAGATCTAAACGGACTCAACCTTGATGTAGTCATACCAGAAATCGAAGCAACTCACTTTGAGCTCAAACCAGTGATATTGAACATGTTGAACACAATTGGACAATTTAGTGGGTCTGCTACTGAAGATGCAAGGCAACATCTTAAATCTTTCATGGAAGTGTGCAACTCTTTCAAGTTTCAAGGAGTCCATGAAGATATTTTGCTATTAAAATTGTTCCCCTATTCACTGAAGGATAGGGCGAAAACTTGGTTGAATGGTATCCCAGTAGGATCCATAGGATCTTGGGAGGAACTCTGCCGAGAATTTATTACGAGATTTAATCCGAAAAATCTTTATGATCGCATCTGTAATGAAATCACATCATTCCGGCAAGATGATGACGAACCGATGTATGAGGCATGGGAATGCTACAGAGAACTGTTAAACAAATACCCGACACAAGTCTCGTTATTTTATAATGCTACCAATGCCTCCACAAGAATGATGCTAGACGCTTCCGCGAATGGGACACTTTTGGATAGAGTACCCATGGAGGCCATTGAGATTCTGAACAAACTCGCAAGGAACGATTTCCAATTTCCCACATCAAGGCGAGGAGGAATGAGACGTCATGCCATATCCCATGAATTAGATACATCCAGTTCGGTGGTAGCACAATTGGCTTCTTTGACCAAGATGGCTTAGAACATGCAAGCCCAGAGAAACATACATGAGGTTAAGACAGTTAACTCATCGGATTACATGCAAGATGAGGAAACTAGACTATTTGTTGGAAACTATAACATAAACAATCAAATAATATCCAACAATTACAACCCATCTTGGAAAAGGCATCCAAATTTTTCATGGAGTAACCCTAACAATGCCTTAAATCCAATTAATCAAGCCCCTGGATTCCAGCATCAAAGCTAGAACCTGTCGTAGCAGCACACTTAGCAGCCCATACCACAATCGTAGGTACAACAACAACAGTCTCTGAATGCATTGGCAGATTTTCTCACGGCTTTTATGACAAAGAACAATGCTTACATGATCGAGAATAGCCGCTTCATGAAGTGTACTGATGATTTCATTAATCGAACTGAGATGAGACTGCAAAACCAAGAGGCTGCTATAAAATCTTTAGAAACCCAAGTTGGTCAATTTGCCCAACGACAAAACACTCGACCACCAGGGGGTTTACCTAGTAATACTGAAGTTCCTAAAGTGTTAGGCCACGAGCAATGCAAGGTAATTACAATAAGAAGTGGCCTACAATTAAAAGATAAAGAAGGGACCTCAACCGATAGAGTCCAACCAGAAAAGCAACATCATGAGGACTCAGAAACTTAGCAAGACCCTATCGAAAGCACTGCCACGACAGCAGAACCAGCAGTATCAGAAACACCTGTCGAGGCAGCTGCAGAAAAGTTCACCCAGTTATTAAACTCAATATCCAAACAAACTTGGAGGACATAAGACCACCACCTCCTTTCCCGCAAAGGTTAAAAAAGCACAAACAGGACCACCAATTTCAGAAATGCCTCGACATCTTGAAGCAGGTCCATATCAACCTGCTACTAGTTGAGGCTATTGAACAAATGCCAAACTATGCCAAGTTTTTAAAGGACATAGCATCCAAACGACAAAGGCTAGGGGAATTTGAAACGGTGCAAGCCACTGAAGGTTGTATGGCCATATTGCATAATCGCATGCCGCCCAAGCTAAAGGATCCTGGATGCTTCACAATCTCTTGTGCGATTGGGGATGGTTATAAAGGAAAGGCCCTATGCGACTTAAGAGCAAGCATTAACCTTATGCCCAAATCAGTTTTTCAAAAACTTGGAATAGGACAGGCAAAACCAACAACAGTACTGCTCCAACTTGCGGATCGGTCCTATATGCATCTTGAAGGCAAAATTGAGGACATTCTAGTGAAGGTCGACAAGTTTATATTTCCTGCCAACTTTCTTGTCCTTGACTGTGAGGCCGACGATAATGTACTGATCATATTGGGTCGATCTTTCCTTGCTACTGGACGTACCATCATCGATGTGGAAAATGGCGAGCTCATAATGCGGATAAATGATCAACAAGTCAAATTCAACGCCTTCCACAATCTTAAAAATTCAAATACTCCAACAGAATGTAAGGCTCTCCATACACCAAATCAGGGTACTAAAACATCTTGCTTGGGTAGCACGCTCGGTAGACTGTTCGGTAAATGAATAAAACCCAAAGGAGAAGTCAAATGCACTGAAGGGACTTGCCAACTCATGAAGAATGATACGGGCCAGAAAGTGATAATGAAAATGGGAGATGCATTCACAAGCACTCCACAAGTAACATAATCTTTTCCCTTCCATTTTAGTTATTATATTAGGATTAGTTTATATATTATTTTCAGTATTTTATGTTATTAGGTTTTATTTTCAATGTTTTTATTTTTAGAATAAATAAAGCAACGAATGCAAAAAGATTATGCCACAGTAGGAAGTCTGTTGCCGCGGCAGTACACTGTGTCAGAGCCGCAGAAATCCTAACGGACAAAAACAGTGTAACAGTTCTCTGCCGAGAAATTCGCCACGGTAGTAACTATGCAACAAGGCAATAAATGCCTAACGGTTACTTTTTAACAATCATATTTTTACAGCCTATATAAGTAGACTCATTGTTGTGCATTATTTACTCTTGCATTTTTGTTACTTTTGCTTTCTTGAACACTCTTACTCTCACTATCTTTTTAATCTCTTGAAATTTCAGAACTCTCTGCATTCTTACCCGCATTCTGGCACTTTACAGCTTATTTTCAAGAACATCTCATCAACATTCGAATCCTCCATGGCAGCATACAAATGCTTTGCCAATATCATCGTAGCAGAACGATTCCAAAGGTTTTTCGTTGTACGGTAGTTATGGGAAGAACAAGGATTCCAACACACCATCGAAGAAAACTATGGCATCGACCAATTCTTATTTGACAAGATCGAAGGCCAAGATCAAAATTTTTTTTTCCTCCAACCTCCCATAGCAAATGCCACAATTGTAAGAGAATTCTATGCACATCGTCCGAACAAGGACACCCTGTTCGTCTACTGCCGGGGTAAGCCAGTAAAGCTTGATGCCGAGGCAATCAACGATTACTACGGCCTTATCCCCATACGTGATGAACATGGTGAATTTGCAGCCAATACCGAGGACTACAAGGCCATCAAGGACAAACTTTGCTACGACAACACTCCATGGGAAACCGGTGCCTATAGGGGTTGTGTAACAAGGCTCAGCCTTAAACCCAAAGCCAAGCTTTGGTGCACATTTGCCAAGCGATGCCTCATGCCCACCTCCCACAACAGCACAATTGATAGAAGAAGATTGTTGCTCATTTATTCATTCATCACCAAAAGGACCATCAATGTTGGAGAGATCATTCTTCAAGAAATTTATGATTTCGGTAAGAAAGAACGAGGTCCATTATATTTCCCTAGTTTAATCTCTCCCTTATGCATTGCTGCAGGTGTGTCTATAGAAGAAACCGATTAATACACAATACAAAGGCAAGGCTGGACAAGAGAATTCTGCTACAGAATGATGTAGATCACCCAAGCAGACCCAGTGCAGGCAACACCTCAATAATTTACTGCTGAAGAACAGTATACGACAGAAGCCCATGACAATGCCCAAGCCACATCCGCAGTAGATCCATATCAGGAGATTTTGCAGAGGATGTCAGACATGGACCTGCGCCAGCAACGATACATGGAATATCAGAGAGATTTCAACAACACTCTTGTCAACATGCTGATCCAGAATTTTCCCATCCATGGGATGCAATTTCCAGATTCCCCCCGCCAACATTTTCGTCACTACCGCACCTTACATAGAGACGACCCCTGCCCCAGGTCCTCGACCATTCTTTACCACCAGGACACAACAACAGTCTCACGCTGGCAGCCCATCCAGACCTGCAAGCATGGCCGCCACATCATCCAGCAATAGACGACCATCAAAATAGAGAGCTGACTTCCACTCTCCACCATCGAGTCCTATTCCCATAGGCAGTTTCTCTAGAGATAGTCTTTCTAGACAGATTGATGAGTATGTCCATGAGAGTTCATCGCATGACCAAGAAGGAATACAAGTTGTCGAGGCAAGAGGAGAAACAGAGGTGATGCATACAGACAGAGAAGAAGAAGGAGATGAAGTTACTGCCCCACTGCAAAAACAAACACCCACCAGAGTATAGCCACCCCGGCATGCAAAAACACAACAATCACCAAGACAAGGATCTAGACAGAAAGCATCGATAGGAAAACCTAAGAGGGCAGCTATTTCCAGCAGCTCTTCTGAATCAAAATCAGAATCTATTTAATTACTTCTACTTTACTATCCTTGTTTTCTTTTACATGCTATGTATATTTGAGCATTGAGGATAATGCTCGGTTTGAGTTTGGGGGAGATTATAGGTGCAGAAGCACTGCCGAGAAAACCCACTATTGCGGCATTACCATAAAACGGAGTAAATTTTTTTTTTTAAATTTTTTTACAATATTCTCTTTTCTTGAATTACTGTTTGTAATCTTGCACTGCCCTACATTAGCTTTGCTTTAGTTTACTCCTTTAAGGCTATAGAATCTTTCTCCTTACCATTGCCAAGTTCTGTTTTGAAGGGATAACTATAGGATACTCATGGAATAAAACTTAGAAGCTTGCTTTAGGGTTAGAAAGAAAATAAACACTTTTTGGACTTGTTTGATTTAGGAATTCTTTTAATAAACTTAGGTGATAAAGACTTAGAACCTTTTGGAAAAATAACTAGAGGTGCCTATCACTGGCTCTAGTTTTGGTCTCCTTCATGCTAGAGGTGCCCGAAACTGACTCTAGTATGCTAAATAGGTGGTTAATAAGAAAAAAATAAGAAAAAGAAGAAAATAGAAAACGCATATCTTGAGGTGCCCGAAATTGGCTCAATACTTGTTGTTTTAAGGAGACAACTTTAGCCCAAAATTCTATTTGTCTTGAACTTAGAGTTATCTAAGAAAGCCTTTAATCAGCCTTGTCCATAAAACGCACACACTCACCTAGCCTTATAGCTTGTTTCTTAGTAAAAGTCCTTGGGTAAACTAGTGGCTAAAACGGAAAGATAAACATGATCATGGTGGGGAGAATAGATGGAAAAGTAAGACCAAAGGGGAGTAAGGTTCAGCAATTTGATGTCTTGCATTGCTTGAGGACAAGCAATAGTTCGAGTTTGGGGGTATTTGATGAGTTCCTAAAAGGTAGTTATTTACTACCCTTTTCATGATACTTTATGCATCTATTATACACCAACTTGAACTGAAATATAGACTCTTTGCATAAATATTGGATATTCCGTTATCATTACTTACAAAGTCAATATTTATAGAGAATGCAGATATTATTACATATTTTGTACATGCAGGAATATCCAAGGCCGAAGAAGCAGTGAAGCAATGTCGAGGCCGAGGCAGAAGAAAAGGCCGCGGCAGAATCCAGAGTGGCAGCACCAACATTGGAGGTGCACTGAAAGATAAAAATATAGAGAACATTCTGGAAGATGCAGCAAACTAATTGGACCAGGCTAGCGCGCTAAAAGCCCAAGTCAAAGACCAAGCGGGAAAACCCTTCTAGAAGGCGGCAAACTTGGAAATATCAGATCCCTTGAAGAAGACTTGTTCCTTACTCCAAATTGAAGTCTATTTAGGAAAGGTTTGCCCTAGGTTAAGTCTATATATACCCTAGTCGACCATATTATTTAGAGAGCCGATTTTTAGAGAAACCTTTCTCCCTAAGAATTGTACCTAACGACCTTATGTTCTAAATTTCTTAGGGATAGGTGAAGTTGTAGATATTAGTTGGAGGAGATTGATTCTTGTTTCTTTGTTCTTATGCAATAATAATATCAAGGTTTGTTTATCTTATTACCATTCCTTGTTCTTGCATTCAAGCTCGAGAGATAAGTTTGCAAGTAATCTATTTGTCTAGCATCGAGAAGTGTAGATTCACGAAAAGAATAAGTATGGTGTTGTAGACACTAACTCGGCCTAGAGATAAGTTAAGAGTTTCAACAGCTAAAAGAAGTTTTGGATTGGTTGGTGGTTATCGTTGATTTACGCAGAGAGGTATCGTCAAGGACCGGTCATCAACAACACTCTGACTTAGAGATAAGCGGAGTCAACTACGGACACTTTGCTGAACTTTGATGCCTCTGCCCAAGAGCAAGAGATTGCCGCGGCAGAGAACACCATTGCTTCCGAGACTGTATCTGTAGTACTATCGAAGCAGTGTTGTGTAATTACATTGGACAAGAAGATGATCAATTGTATCCACTAATTGACGCAGCTGGATCCTACCCACTTTCTCTATATCGTTCTCAACTTTTTATTTTATGTTTTGTTATTTAATTATTTAATTAGTTAAACAAATCCAATCATCTGTGTTTTTACTTTATTTTCAGGAGCAAGGGAATAAAGGGAGACATATTAAGTATATCAATCCTTGTGGAGACGATACACGATATACTTATCACTTTATTACTTGGCGACGTGTACACTTGCACTCAATTGCGCTTTTATTACACGCATCAGCCTGCCAAGGAGAGGTACAACGTCTGCAGAGGAGGTGCAATGCTTGCATAGTAGGTGCAGCTGGCCTGGAAAAACACGTGAGGATAGTGGACTGCATGTATGTCTTTTCTTCCGTTTTGTTTTGTCCGCCCACAATGCTATAGCATCTTGAAGTACGATCCAACACTTGAAAGTATGCTAAAGCATCTCTTTTAATCTTTCAAACTTGACCTAGAAATCTTCACGTCAAAATTAAGAAAAATACCCTTCAAAGTAGCATCTTTTAAAATAAAAGAGAAAATAAAATAAAAACCTAAACTAAATACAAATGCACATGAAATGCAACTAAATGCAATGCAAATGAACTTGAAATCAAACAAAACCTTAAGTAAAAGGGTATAAAATATACGCTTTTTAGAGCGTTAATAGTTGAGCTTTGCTTCAAGGCCAAAGCTTCAAGTCAAAACATACGGTACCTTGATAATGGATGCTCAAGGCATATGACCGAAGACAAGGGACGATTTAAGGAGTTAGAGTTCAAAAATGGTGAAGTAGTGACTTTTGGTGACAACTCCAAAGGCCAAATTGAGGGTATTGGCTCTATTGGTAATCACTCATCTATTCTCATTGAAAATGTTCTTCTTGTTAATGGTCTTAAACATAATTTGTTGAGCATTAGTCAATTGTGTGACAAAGGGTTCTATGTGTCTTTTGATAAATATGGTTACAAAATAATAGACATAGAATCTAATAAAACAATGCTCATAGGTCATCACATAGGAAATATCTATATGATGCATTTAGATGATATAAATCTTTCTCATTCAAGCTTAGTGTCTAGTGATGAAAATGATGCACGATTATGGCATAGGAAACTAGGACATGCTAGCATAAGTGTTTTAGAGAAATTAGTTTTCCAAAATCTAGTTAGATGTTTACCTAAGGTCAAATTCTCTTTAGACAAATTTGGTGATGCACGTGCTAAAGGTAAACAAAAGAGAGTTTCTTTTAAGTTCATTAATGATGTTTCAACTAGCAGAGTATTACAATTGATTCATATGGATCTTTTTGGACATATTAAGACAACTAGCTTGGGTGGAAAATCATATGCATTTGTTATTATAGATGATTACTCTAGATACACTTGATTCTATTTTTGAGTACTAAAGATGAAGCCTTAGAAGAATTCATCACATTTTCAAATATTTCTCAAAATGATCTTGATCAAAGAATTTCTCATATTAAAAGTGATCATAGAACCGAATTTCAAAATTTTGGTTTTGATAATTTTTGTAATAAAAATGGGATTAGCCATAATTTTTTGATTCCTCGCACTCCTCAACAAAATGGGGTACTTGAGAGGAAAAATAAAACTTTAGAAGAAACGGCTAGGACTATGCTTTGTGAAAATAATTTACCTAAGTGTTTTTGGGCGGAAGCCACAAACACTTCTTATTATATTATAAATCGTGTAATGATTAGGCCAATCTTAAACAAAACTCCTTTTGAGATTTTAAAACCCAAAATGCCTAATATTAGATATTTTCACCCTTTTAGGTGCAAGTATTTTGTTTTAAACAATGAAAAAGATAATTTAGGTAAATTTGATGCAGAAAGTGTTGAAGATATTTTTCTTGGATATTCTCAACTTTCAAAGGCTTATTGAGTTTTTAACAAAAGAACCTTAGTTGTAGAAGAGTCTATACATGTGGTTTTTGATGATAACCTCCTTCCTAGAAAGGATTCTTGTGATGATGATGATGTAGAAACCATTAAAACCATTGATGAGGGACAAACATCAAACATGGATGGGGTTCCAACCAATGAGGAAATATAAGATCCTTCAATAAAAGTTTTGGGAGATGTAAAACTTGAAAAAAGGGAAGTGAGCTACCCAAGAGAGTTTAACTATGTCAAAGGTGGTGAAATCTTGGGTGATCCATCCAAGGGGTAACTAATCATTCTTCTCTTAGATTAATGAATCATATTGCATTTATCTCATGCATAAAGCCTAAAAATATCAATGAAGCTTTAGATGATAATTTTTGGATATTGGCTATGCAAGAAGAGTTAAATCAATTTTGAGAGAAGTAATGTGTGGACATTAGTTGATAGGCCTTGTAATAAATCTACTATAGTAACTAAATGAGTTTTTAGAAACAAACTAGATAAGAGTGATAACATTGTGAGAAATAAAGCTAGATTAGCTGCCCAAGGTTACACTCAAGAAGAGGAAATAAATTTTGATGAAACTTATGCACCCTAAGCTAGGATGGAAGCTATTAGGATGTTACTTGCATTTGCATGCTATCATGATTTCAAGCTTTTTCAAATAGATGTCAAAAGTGCTTTTCTAAATGGTTTTATTAATGAAGAAGTGTATATTGAACAACCACCGGGTTTTGAAGATCTAAAGTTTCCAAACTATGTTTTTAAATTAACAAAAGTTTTATATGGCTTGAAACAAGCTCCTAGAGCTTGGTATGAAAGACTTTCAAACTTTTTGATTGAAAAGGGCTTTGAAGAATGGAAGGTGGACACTGCATTTTTTATAAAAAGGTTTAAAAATGACATCTTTGTAGTTTAAAATTATGTTGATGATATTATTTTTTGATCTACTAATGAATGTTATTGTCAAGAATTTTCTAAGATAATGCAAGGTGAATTCGAGATGAGCATGATGGGGGAGCTGTCATTCTTTTTAGGACTCCAAATCAAGCATAGGAAATATGACACCTTCATCAATCAAGCAAAGTATATCAAGGATATGCTCAAGAAGTTTGTCTTGGAGAATGTGAAACCTCAAGCCACTCCTATGAGCTCATCAACTAAGCTTAACGAGGATGAAGGAGGTAAGTGTGTTGATTCTAAATTGTATAGATCTATGATAGGGTCTTTGCTTTATCTTACCCCAAGTAGACCGAATATTATGTTTAGTGTTTTCTTGTATGCTAGGTTTCAAGCTAGTCCTAGAGAATCACACTTAGTAGCCATTAAGAGAATTTTTAGGTAACTTAGAGGCACACCTTGTTTAGGTCTTTGGTATCCTAAAGACTCTTCCTTTAGTCTTCATGCTTATTCGGATGCGGATTATGGGGTTGTAAGATAGAAAAAAGTACGTCCGGAACATGTCAATTCTTAGGCAATATGCTCATATCGGTTCTCTAAGAAACATAATAGTGTAGCTTTATCTATCACCGAAGCGGAGTATATTTCCTTAGGAAGTTGTTATGCTCAAGTTCTTTGGATGAAACAACTTTTAGATTATGGCATTAAGGTTGAAAATATACCTCTAAAATATGATAATATTAGTGCCATATGTCTTACTAAGAACCCCATTCAACATTCTAGAACTAAACACATAAAAATTAGACATCACGTCATTAGAGATTATGTGTCTAAAAATGATGTTGTTCTAGAGTTTGTTTATACCTTAAATTAATTAGTGGATATCTTTACTAAACTTTAGACAAAGAGCATTTTTGGATCCTTAGGAGAGAGTTAGGTCTAACTAGCCTTTCTTGGCCTCTTAAGTGTTATTTTGTACAAAATATGCTTGAATCTTGATTGAAATCATGCCTATGTTATTTTCCACCTTGTTGCTTTTATGCATATTGGTAGGGGGAGTATGAACTTGTTGATGCATTTTAATCATGTCATAACATCATATGAATGCTTCTAGGGTCTTTAGAAACTCATTTCTAGTATTTTAGAAGCATATAATGCAAAGCTCAGCTAAGTGGTATCGAAACAGGTAAAACTGGTTTCGATATCTGTTCATCTTTTCCATTTGAGAAATTTCTGGGTAAGTTTGGTATCGAACCTTGTTTCGATACAGGTGGTTCGATACGATGTTGGATGTATATTGAAACAGACTGTTTCAAAACGCCTATAAGGGAGTATCGAAATGCGCGGCGGCATAATGCTATTAAAACACACCAAACCTAATTTTTACCCAAATTAAAATATACTCAAACTCTTCTCTCAAACCCTAGCGAAACCCATCTATAAAAACCTCTCAATTCATCACTTTTTACCACAAAATCAAACGGTTTTTCTTAAGGGTTTTTCATCAACACATAAAAGCCAAGGTTATATCAAAGATTGGTGCTTCAAAACCCTTTGATTCATCCTAATCCATAATCAAGGTAATTTTTCGAAAAACCTTATTTTCGTTAATTTTTAGAATGTTAAAATTTAGATTTGGAATATATTCTTAATGATTATTGTAAGGGTTTTCATAATCCTATAAAAGTTTTTTCAAAATAAAAAATCTTTAATTCGAATATAAATTATTTTTTTGTATTGGTTTTTACTGGTTTTTCAAAGAATTTTCAAAATTTCCAAACCCTTGAATTATTGATTAATAGGATTGAATTAGGTTTATAGAGCATATATGTTTTTAAGTGCCTAACATTAATCTTAATTGTTTTACTCCTTAGATCATGGCACCTAAAAAACTCCAACGTACCGAGGGAGGCAGTTCTTCATCCTCTTGTGCTTCCGAAGTCGACATCCAAGTGGTTTTCGAAAAATGTTTGGATAATCACGATAGGATCGACAACTTCCAACAATTTTGCCATTACCCACTTAAGAAAGAGCATTGCATGGATATGCAATTCATGAACTCTCTCACATTCCAATTTAAATACTTTCACCTCCTTCGAAATTGGAAATTCTTGCCTTTTCTCACCCATTCCGGCAAGTTTTATCCTACTCTTGTACTCTTATTTTATGCTAATGTCACTTACATTCTTTCGAAGGATAAGAGTAAAGTGGTTTCCATCGAGTCTTTTCTTATGGGATATAATTCTAATCTTAACATGTCTGATGCATGCATTTATGATCCTAGCCTGGAATGCAAAATGAATATGTCAATGATTTTGTCTCAGGATTGGCTCATTCAGTTGGCCTTACTGTCTGTTTGAATTACGTTTCCATAGTTGGACCTTTCTTCTTCAAGCAAATATATCCTACCTCATTATGTTTATTTAGTAGTTGTCTTTGTTTTTGAGGTGCTTTCTTGGCAAAAAACCTTTTTCAGAATTGAGATCGCTCTCAATCTCTGTACTTTTAGGAATGTTTCTGGAGCAATATAGACAAAATTATCAATTGATTGATAAAGCCCAACTAGCAAACATTGATAGCTACTCAGACAAACTGAAAAAATGTGATTCCCCACATATCTTGTTAACAAGCTTGGTAGGATCAATTTAACGAGACCTCTTGTGTCTTGGAGGCTTTAAGTTAAAATTCTCTTTGTATCACAAAGCTTTTCTTCATCTTGTTTTGACTTGGCAAAATCCATAAAGAATTGATTTTTTTCTATGGGTAATATAACTTTTATCCCATAAACTAGGGAAAAAGGGGTTGCCCCAGTAAAAGTTCAGATTGATATAAAACGCGTGATAACTTTGCATGTCCCTTCTATGATTAGGGAAAAATTTCGAATTCTACGGATAATATAGCATTTATCCTCTATATTAGGGAAAAAGTGGTTGCTGCCCCAGTAGAAGTTAGGATTGATATAAAGCGCATGATGGCTTCTCATGTCCCTCTATGATTCAGGAAAGATTTTCGATTTCTACGGGTAATATAGCTTTTATCCCCTAGATTAAGGAAAACGAGGTTGCCCAGTAGAAGTTTGGATTAATATAAAGCACATGATAGCTTTTCATGTCCCCACTATGATTAGGTAAAAATTTTCGACTTCTACGGGTAATATAGCATCTATCCCTAGGTTAAGGAAAAAGAGGTTGTCCCACTAGAAGGTCGGATTGATATAAAGCGCGTGATGTCTCCTCATGTCCCCTACATGATTAAAGAAGAATTTTCTACTTCTACGTGTAATATAGTGTTTATCTCCTAGATTAGGGGGAAAAAGGCTACCCCATTATACCTCGGATTGATGTAAAGCTTCTCATACCCCTTCTTGTAGATTGTAGGTGTAACCAGATTTTTATGTTTTTTTAACAGATTGGAGAGTGAGTCAAAATCTCGGTTATCATCACATTGTCGAGGTGCCCCATCATTCTCTAGTCTTTCTTGGAGTGAGAATTCAGTTTGTCTTTCTGAGAATTTTGTTATAAGAGTTTTAACTGACATATGAGTCTTGGTAAGAGGATTAATAAAGTCTTCTACTAGTGTATTCAGGTCTATAAGGACTTATGCCTTTCTTTTTATTTGGACCTCTCCTAGACAATATTTTTGCTATTTATTCTTGTAAGTGTGCGCGAGTATCTAGCTACATTTTTCCAGCTTACTCTCAATATCTCTCTTGATGTCTTCATGTGATTGGTCGATCTTCATCAATTTTCTCCATCCCTTTGGTTTTGTATATGATGGAATGAGAATGTTGAGTTTTAGTTTGTTCCAAGACGAACTGCAAAATATACTTTATCATTAATATTACAAAATATTAAAAAAAAGGTGTCGAATCAGTACAACTTTAAAAAGGAAGCTCACATTTGAACAAAGCTTTTTCTACATAAGGTGGGCCTTATTTTATATGTACTATTTGACCTCGACCCAAAATCTTGGTTTTTTCTAGGAGCGATTGATGAGTGCCTAAAAGGCAGTTATTTACTACCCTTCTCATGATACTTTATGCATCTATTATACACCAACTTGAACCGAAATATAGACTCTTTGCTCAAATATTGAATATTCCGGTATCATCACTTACAAAGTTAATATTTATAGAGAATGCAAATATTATTACAATTTCTGTACATGTATGAATATCCAGAGCCGAAGCGGCAGTGAAGCAGAGTAGCGGCCGAGGCAGAAGACAAGGCCACGACAGAATCCAGTGTGGCATCACCAACAATGGAGGCGCAATGGAAGATAAAAATATACAGAACATTCTGGAAGATACAACGCATCCATTGGACCAGGCTAGCGCGTTAAAATCCCAATTCAAAGACCAAGCGGGAAAACCCTTCTAGAAAGTGACAAACTTGGAAATATCAGATTCCTTGAAGAAGGCTTGTTCCCTACTCCAAGTTGAAGTCTATTTAGGAAAGGTTTACCCTAGGTTAAGACTATAAATACCCTAGCCGACCACAATGTTAAGGGAGTCGATTTAGAGAGCCAATTTAGTGAGAAACCCTTCGCCCTAAGAGCCGTTCTAGAGAAAACCTTTCTCCCAAAATTTGTACTTAACGATAATATGTTCTAAACTTCTTAGGGATAGGTGAAGGTTGTCGAAATTAGTGAGAGGAGATTGATTCTTGTATCTTTGTTCTTATGTAATAATAAAATCAGAGTTTTCTTATCCTATTGCCATTCTTTGTTCTTGTATTCAAGCCCGAGAGGGAAGTTTGCAAGTAATCTATTTATCTAGCACCGAGAGGTGTAGATTCACGAAAGGGATAAGTACGATGTTGTAGACACTAACTCGTCCTATACTCTTTGGAGGCACCGGAAGATATGTTAAGAGTTTCAGCAGCTAAAAGAAGTGTTGGATTGGTTGGTGGTTATCGTTGATTTACGCCGAGAGGTATCATCAAGGACTGATCATCAAAAACACTTTGAATCAGAGATGAGCGGAGTCACTTACGGACACTTTGCTGAACTTTGATACCTCTACCCAGGAGTAAGAGATTGTTGCGGTAGAGGAACACTAATATTGCCGAGGCGGTATCTGCAGTACTGTCGAAGTAGTGTTATGTGATTGTATTGGACAAGAAGAAGATCAATTGAATCCACTAATTTACGCAATTGGATCCTACCCACTTTCTCTATATCGTCTCCAATCTTTTATTTTATATTTTGTTATTTAATTATTTAGTTAGATAAAACAAATCAACTTATTTACGTTTTTACTTTATTTTCAGGAGCAAGGGAACAAGAGGAAACATATTAAGTGCACCAATCCCTGTGGAGACGATACGCGATATACTTATCATTTTATTACTTGACGACGTGTACACTTATACTCAAATAGCGCTTATAACACGCACATCAAGTTTTTGGCATCGTTGTCGGGGATTGACAACAAAATTTTGTTTTCTTTCTTTTCTTGCTCTTTAACTATTCGTTATCTAACATTAACTTTAATTATTTATTTTATTTTTGTTTTTATTAATTTTTATTTATTTGGTTTATGACCAGGGCAAATCCGAGTGAACCATTGTACGAGTTGGATCCCGAGATTGAACGAACAAGACATAATCTAAGATACAATCTGTTCCAAGTCATGGATAATCCACCAAGAGGAAAAATCCCACCTATTAATCTTAATGTAATGCCACCAGTAGTGTCGCAGCAGCCACTTTCGCAACCATTACCGAGGCAGCCCACGGTTAGAGACTATCTGGTGGAAGATCTAAACGGACTCAACCCTGGCGTAGTCACACCAGAGATCGAAGCAACTCACTTTGATCTCAAAACAGTGATGTTCAACATGTTGAACACAATTGGACAGTTTAGTGGGTCTGCTATTGAAGATGCAAGGCAGTATCTCAAAGCTTTCATGGAAGTGTGCAACTCTTTCAAGATTCAAGGAGTCTATGAAGATATTCTCCGATTAAAATTGTTCCCCTATTCACTGAGGGATAGGGCGAAGACTTGGTTGAATGGTATCCCAGCAGGATCTATAGGATCTCGGGAGGAACTTTGCCAAGAATTCATTACGAGGTTTAACCCAACAAATCTTTATGACCGCATTCGTAATGAAATCACATCATTCAGGCAAGATGAAGATGAACTGATGTACGAGGCATTGGAACGTTACAGAGAACTATTAAACAAATGCCCGCTACATGGTTTTCCCTTGTGGACGCAAGTTTCCATGTTCTATATTGCTACTAATGCCTCCACAAGGATGATGCTAGACGCTTTCGCAAATGGGACACTTTTGGATAGAGCACCCGCGGAAGCCATTAAAATTCTGAACAAACTCGCAAAGAACGATTTCCAATTTCCCACATCAAGGCGAGGAGGAAGGAGACGTCATGCCACAGCTCATGAATTAGATACATCAAGTTCGGTGGCAGCACAATTGGCTTCTCTGACCAAGATGGTTCAAAATATGTAAACCTAAAGAAGCGTACATGAGGTTAAGGCAGTTAACTCATCGGATTACATGCAAGATGAAGAGACCAGCCTATATGTTGGAAACTATAACAGAAACAGCCTAATGTCCAACAATTATAACCCATCTTGGAAAAGGCATCCAAATTTTTCATGGAATAACCCTAAAAATGCCTTGAATCCAATTACTCAAGCCCCTAGATTCCAACATCAGAGCCAAAACCTAGCGCAACAGAACACTCAGAAGTCCATGCCACAGCAGCAAGTACAATAGCAACAGTCTCTAAACGCACTGGCAGATTCTCTCACAGCTTTTATGTCAAAGATTGATGCTTACATGATGGAGAATAACCGCTTCATGAAGCGTACTGATGACTTCATGAACAAAACTGAGATGAGACTGTAGAACCAGGAGGTCGCAATAAAATCCTTAGAAACCTAGGTTGGTCAATTTGCCCAATGACAAAATACTCGACCACTAGGGGTTTACCTAGTAATACTGAAGTTGCTAAGGTGTTAGGCCACGAGTAATGCAAGGTAATCATAACTAGAAGTGGCCTACAATTGAAAGATAAAGAAGGGATCTCAACCGATAGAGTCCAACCAGAAAAGCAACTCATGAGGACTCAGAGGTTGAGCAGGACCCTGCCGAAAGCTCTGCCACGGTAACAGAACCAGCAGTATCAGAACCTCCTACCGAGGTAGTTGCAGACAAATTCACCCGAGGTATTAAACTAAATATCCAAGGAAACCTGGAGGATATCATACCATCACCTCTTTTCCCACAAAGTCTAAAGAAGTAGAAACAAGACCACTAATTTCAGAAGTTCCTAGACATCTTGAAGCAGGTCCATATCAACTTGCCACTAGTTGAGGCTATTGAACAAATGCCCAACTATGCCAAGTTTTTAAAGGACATACTATCCAAACGACGAAGGCTAGGAGAATTTGAAATAGTGGCAGCCACTGAAGGTTGCATGGCCATGCTGCATAATCGCATGCCACCAAAACTAAAAGATCCTGGATGCTTCACAATTCCTTGTGCGATTGGAGATGGTTATAAAGGAAAAGGCCCTATGCGACTTGGGAGCAAGCATCAACACCCAAATCAGTCTTTCAGAAACTTAGAATAGGACGGGAAAAACCAACAACAGTACTGCTCCAACTTGCGGACCAGTCTTATGTGCACCCTGAAAGCAAAATTGAGGACATTCTGGTGGAGGTTGACAAGTTTATATTTCCTGCCGATTTTCTTGTCCTTAACTGTGAGGCTGACAACAATGCACCGATCATATTGGGTCGACCTTTCTTTGCTACTAGACGTACTATTATTGATGTAGAAAATGGCGAGCTCACAATACGAATAAACGATCAACAAGTGAAGTTGAATGCCTTCCACAATCTTCCAAATTCAGACGCTCTAACAGAATGTAAGACTCTCTATACACCGAACCAAGGTACTAAAACATCCTGCCTGGACAACACGCTCGGCAGACTGTTCGGTAAAAGAATAAAACCCAAAGAAGGAGTCGAATGCACTGAAGGGACTGACCAACTCATGAAGAAAGATACGGGCCAGAAAGTGAAAATGGGAGATGCATCCACATGCACTCCTCAAATAACATAATCTCTTCCCTTCAAATTTAATTTTTATATTAGGATTAGTTTATATAATATTATTTTCAGCATTCTTTATTTTCAATATTTTATTATATTTTATTTTCAGTGTTTTTAATTTTTTTAAAATAAAGTTATGAATGAAGGAAAAATTATGTCACAATAGGAAGTCTGCTGCTGCGGCAATACACTGTATCAGAACCGCAGAATTCTTAACGGGCAAAAACAGTGTAACGGCTCTCTACCGAGTAACCCGCCGCGGCAGTAACTGTGCAACAAGGCAGTAAATTCCTCACGGCTAAAATTTTTAACAGTCATATTTTTACAACCTATATAAGCAGACTCATTGTTGAGCATTATTTACTTTGCATTCTTACTATTTTTGCTTTCATAATCTTGCTCTCACTACGTCTTGCAAATTTTCAGAACAATCTCTATTCACTCCAGAATTTCTCACAAACAACTCAATGGCTTCTTACACAAGATTTACCCCGACCGCTGTTGCTGACAGATTCAATCGATCGTTCGTTGCTCGGCAACTATGGGAAGAGTAGGGATTTCAATAGAACAATAAGATATATTTTGGCATTGAATCATACTTGTTCAACAAGATTCAGCATCAGGATTGGGAGGTTTTCTACCTACAGCCTCAACCGGCGAATGCCACAATTGTAAGAGAATTTTACGCGCATTGCCTGAGCAAGGACACCCTCTTTATTCACTACCGAGGCAAGCCTGTGCAACTTGATGCCAAAGTCATCAACGACTTTTATGGTCCCACACCCACACGGGATGATCATGTCGACTACGTAGACTGCATCACCACTCAAGACTATGAGGAGATTAAAGATGAGCTTTGTTACAACAACACTTTATGGGAAACCAGTGCCTATAAGGGTTCAGTAATACGGTAGAGTCTAATACCCGAGGCCAAGATATGGTGTACATTTGTCAAAAGACGACTTATCCCAACCTCCCATAACAACACAGTGGATCGTAAAAGACTGGTGTTGATCCAGTCCATCATCAAAAAGAGAAGCATCAACGTTGGAGAGATCATTCTTCACGAAACCCATGAATAAGGCAAGAAGGAACGTGGACCACTATACTTCCCATGTTTAATCTCTGCCTTGTGCATTAATGAAGGAGTTCCGGTCGAAGACACGGATGAATACACGCCAACTTGGCAGGGATGGATAAGAGATTTCTGCCACCGAGTTATACAGATAACACATGCAGAACCTGTCTAGGCAACACCGCAACAATTTACTATTGACTTCACCGCCGGAGGGCAGTATTCAACAGAAGCACCAGCCTCTGCCGAGCCAACTGCCGCAGCAGACCCATACCAAGAAATTCTACAAAGGATGGCAGCCATGGACCTTTGCCAACAATGTTACATGGAGTACCAGCGGGACTTAAACACATCGCTAGCCAACATGATGATGCAAAACTTCCCACATCAAGGGGCACAATTTCCAGAGTTCTCAGCCAATATGTTCGTCACTGTCGCCCCTTATACCAATACAACAACTGCCCCAGGACCGCAACCATCTTTCCAGCCACGACCGCACTAACAGTTTTATGCTGCCGAACCTTCCAAGCCAGCACGATCTGCCGGAGTATCATCTACCAGCCAGAGGCCATCAAAGAGGCGAGCTGTCTTTAACTCTCCCCAAAGGGAACCAATCCCTATGCCCAGTCTTAGCAAGGATAAGCTGTCTCGCGAGATTGATGAATACCATAGTCCATCCCATGAATCAACAATACCCACTGCCACGGCAGGAGGTGGAACGAAAATTATGGACACAGACAATCTGGACGAGATGAAAGAAGGGGATGAGGTTACAGCACCGACGCACCGCACACCGCCCAGTAGAGTGCAGCTACATCGGCAGGCCAAAACACCAGCAATCACCAACACAAGGATCCAGGAAAAAGGCACCAGCAGCAAGGCCTAGGAGAATGATCTGTACAAGCAGCTCCTCGGAGTCATTATAAATATTTCCTTTACTGCCTTCACCTTTTTCAATATTTTAATTGTTGTTTGCCTTATATTTTGAGCATTGAAGACAATACTCAGTTTGAGTTTGGGGGAGATTATAGGTGTAGAAGTACTGCCGAAGCTATCCATTATCGTGGCATTACCATAAAGGGAGTAAATTTTTCTAAAATTTTTTTATTTTTATTCTCTTTTCTTGAATTTATGTTTGTAATCTTGCATTGCCTTACGTCAGCTTTGCTTTAGTTTACTCCTTTAAGGCTATAGAAATCTTTCTCCTTACCATGGCCAAGTTCTGTTTTGAAGGGATAACCATAGGATACTCATGGAATAAAATTCAGAAGATTGCTTTAAGGTTAGAAAGAAAATAAACACTTTTTGGACTTGTTTGATTTAGGAGTTCTTTTAATAAACTTAGGTGATAAAGACTTAGAACCTTTTGGAAAAATAACTAGAGGTGCCTATCACCGGCTCTAGTTTTGCTCTCCTTCATGCTAGAGGTGCCCGAAATTGGCGTTAGTATGCTAAATAGGTGGTTAATAAGAAAAAAATAAAAAAATAAGAAAAAGAAAAAAAATAGAAAACGCATATCTTGAGGTGCCCAAAATTGGCTCAAGACTTGTTGTTTTAAGGAGATAGCTTTAGTCCATGATTCTATTTGTCTTGAACTTAGAGTTCATCTAAGAAAGTCTTGAATCAGCCTTGTCCATAAAACGCACACACTCACCTAGACTTATAGCTTGTTTCTTAGTAAAATTCCTTGGGTAAACTAGTGGCTAAAACGGAGAGATAGACATGACCATGGTGGGGAGAATAGATGGAAAAGTAAGACCAAAGGGGAGTAAGCTTTAGCAATTTGATGGTTTCCATTGCTTGAGGACAAGCAATAGTTCGAGTTTGGGGGTATTTGATGAGTGCCTAAAAGGCAGTTATTTACTACCCTTCTCATGATACTTTATGCATCTATTATACACCAACTTGAATCGAAATATAGACTTTTTGCTCAAATATTGGATATTCCGTTATCATCACTTATAAAGTTAATATTTATAGAGAATGCAAATATTATTACAATTTTTGTACATGCAGGAATATTCAGAGCCGAAGCGGCAGTGAAGCAATGTAACGGTCGAGGCAGAAGACAAGGTCGCGGTAGAATCCAGTGTGGCAGCACCAACAATGGAGGCGCAATGGAAGATAAAGATATAGAGAGTATTCTGGAAGATACAGCGCATCCATTGGACCAGGCTAGCGTGCTAAAAGCCCAATTCAAAGACTAAGCGGGAAAACCCTTCTAGAAGGCGGCAAACTTGGAAAATCAGATTCTTTGAAGAAGACTTGTTCCCTACTCCAAGTTGAAGTCTATTTAGGAAAGGTTTACCCTAGGTTAAGACTATAAATACCCTAGCCGGCCACAATGTTAAGGGAGTCGATTTAGAGAGCCAATTTAGAGAGAAACCCTTCGCCCTAAGAGCTATTCTAGAGAAAACCTTTCTCCCTAAGAATTGTACTTAACGATAATATGTTCTAAACTTCTTAGGTATAGGTTAAGGTTGTCGAAATTAGTGAGAGGAGATTGATTCTTGTATCTTTATTCTTATGCAATAATAAAATCAGAGTTTGCTTATCCTATTGTCATTCTTTGTTCTTGTATTTAAGCCCGAGAGAGAAGTTTGCTAGTAATCTATTTATCTAGCATCGAGAGGTGTAGATTCACGAAAGGGATAAGTATGATGTTGTAGACACTAACTCGGCCTATATTCTTTGGAGGTACCGGGAGATAGGTTAAGAGTTTCAGCAGCTAAAAGAAATGTTGGATTGGTTGGTGGTTATCATTGATTTACGCTGAGAGGTATCGTCACGGACTGGTCATCAACAACACTTTGACTCAGAGATGAGCGGAGTCAGTTACGGACATTTTGCTGAACTTTAATACCTCTATCCAAGAGCAAGAGATTGTCGCAGCAGAGGAACACCAATATTGCCGAGGCGGTATCTGTAGCACTGTCGAAATAGTCTTGTGTGATTGCAATGGAAAAGAAGAAGATCAATTGAATCCACTAATTGACGCAACTGGAGACGATATGTACACCAATATCGTCTTCAACTTTTTATTTTATGTTTTGTTATTTAATTATTTAGTTAGATAAAACAAATCAACTTATTTGCGTTTTTACTTCATTTTCAAGAGCAAGGGAACAAGAGGAAACATATTATGTACACCAATTCCTGTGGAGACGATACACGATATACTTATCATTTTATTACTTGATGACGTGTACACTTGCACTCAAATAGCGCTTATAACACACACATTAGCGATACTAGCTTTCTTCCCTAAACACAAAACCTTCGCTCGAACAGTTAAAGTTCATAGATATCCGGTCAACTCTCTTATTTTCTTTAGGGTTTCGATCAAACAACTCCCTTTTAAGAGGACACTTCTATGCCTTTGTGATGGTGGTGATGTCTCTTGTAATCTTTTCCACTATAAGGAAGTTCATATGTAACAAGTCTTTTCATCGCTTGGAAGAAACTGTCTTGACCTGTATTGTCTTGACGTCATTAACGGAGCATAACCAGTTGCCCCTCATATTCTGAACAAAAGAACTCAATCGTAACCTTCGCAACTATAAATGATTTCCGAAGGAAAAAACCCATTCATTTTTCATATGATATCTCCCTCACATAGATTCTATAGAATGGATTTCCATTGGTCATAAGGTATGTTTCCCTGTCTTTGAGTACATGTAAAATCCCTTAATGGTTATTCTTAAAGCAGGTACAGTACGAAGCCATTTTTGGCTTCCAAAAATGACTATGGAATAGGTGTACACAATCGATGAATATTTCTTTTCCTCTTCTTCAAGTGTTAGATGATCTAAAGGTCTTGGTGAGGATAAGTGGAACAAGTGTGACACATTTTTTGAGGTGATCGAATAGTTCCATAACAATATCGTCTATGTATCCAAGTGACTTTGAGAAAATGACCGACCCGTAGATAGCCAAGATGAGCATTGTGACTTATTTCTCATATTTTGTCTTGACTTGAATCAGGTCTCAAATATTTCTCTAGGCAATGTATTTTGTTTCTCCTATTTCTTAGATTTTGGACTTCGTCTATTATTTATTCTTTACAGAAAAATGTCGGTGAAACAGGGATTTCAAAATACATCTCATTCATCTGGAATTTGGGGCAACAAATGAAGTTGGTGTATTCTTCGATTATCGGTGCAATGTCGATATCCCATCTAGCAGATATGATAAATCTCCATGATTAGCAAGAAATAACCCTTTAGTGTGTTCGTCCCATTGGTCTAATTATATTTTAATTCTTGTAATTGATTATGTGTTGATGAGATACGGGTAAAGTCTCCGAGGTTAGTCTTTCCCCCCTCTAATATGTTGTCTCCGTTCTGGTACTATGATTCCTAAGATCATTTTCGAATTCAGAGATTGCTTTCCACCTTATCAAGAAAATAGTTCTTCATGGTTGAACCTTTCTAACGTTTGTACTTGTATCAACACATTTTTAAAATTAAAACAGAAGTGTAATGTAAAAACGAGAGATAATACAACACAAATAGGAAAAAAATGTTAGTATTGGATTAAATAATAATAAACAAAATAAAATAGGTAACAAATATATTGCAAAAATAAATAAAACAAAATAAGATCATAAATAAATTTACCCCCTCACACTCGCTCTCTTTCAAAAATACACCCTACAAGGTGACTTTGTAAACGACCAGAGGTTCGGCATGATTGCTCTAGGGTAGGCTTCTACGACTCACTACATGCGGTGTAGTTCTAGAAGGTTCCCCAAACGGTACTTACTATCCTACTAAGGCTAGTAAGCATAATTCAGGTGGATATGTTTCTCAAGTCTATGCGGAGACGTAGGTCTCACGAAGACAGAGAGAAAAATATTCCAAAAGCAATTCACTATCAAAGACGGACGCGGAACCTCATGAATGAGTGGTTTCATGCTCCCACTTAATTGGACGGAGCCTGGGCTGAGAGCTCTTGTAATGGGGTCCTGAAAATCATTTAATACATGTTAATAAATACTTTAAAATAAAATAAAATAAAATAAAAGGGATCGCTAAATTAAAAATAAATCAAATTTATATTTTTGATTCATTAAATAATATGTAACAGATTCAAGGCTCGACTCTTGAAAAATAATCCACAACGGAGTCTCCAGCTGTAATCAACGAAAATGGTCCAGAGAGTCACCACCAATCTTTTTTAGGTGCGATAGGAACACCAAATATGAGTCTACGGAACTAGAGTTGGATCCTGGAGTCTGTTATGTGTGGGAAGGGAAAGCAGTCCACAATGCCAAAATTTTCCACCTATCAATTATAAAATATTTTATATGATCAAAATTATAAATTTGACATAAAAATTAATATTCTGATCCCAAATATATATTTTTTAATCTAATCTGCAAAATAAATAATATGTGTTAGATAAACAACTGTTAGATTAATATTAAAGAAAATAAGATTAGCATATTTATATTAATAATAAAGTGTAAATAAGTAGAAATACTTAATAAATAATATATAATAGCAAAACAGTGATGAAATTGCATAAAAAATAAAAATTTGGTGCTAAAAACATGATAAATGTGACAAAATTATAAGAAAATCAAAACTGTAAAACCAAATGCAAGGATACTAGGTATACAGGGAACACGAGTGTAATTTCCACATTATTTCGGGTTATACGCGGATATAGATTCGGCTCTTGGAACAGTTCAGAGCTCTAGGGGATAAACAACATCGTTTTGGGTCCTATAACCAGACGCCAAAACGACATCATTTTGGGTTTGGTATAAATCTCTAATGTTTAAGTAAAAATTCATTTGCTCTCCTCTTAAATCAAACGAAATAACAGTGCCTCAAAATCTCTCTTGCTCTTTCTCAATCCTAGTTACCAGCGAAGGAAGCTCGCGACGGTCCGTAGCTCGCCAGCGACGACCTGCACCACTAGAGGTCACAGAAGATAAAAATTTTACACTTTTTTGATTGTTCTCAACATGGGGATGTGAATCTGTGCTCGTATTTTTGAATTGAATCGTGTAGAAGGCTAGATCTTAGAGACAAAGATAAGTAATTACCCCTTTTTTACCTTTTTTTCGTTCCGATTAGCTTTCGAATCACACTTTTTCTTTTTCTTTTTTTTTTCCTTCGATTGTAATGTTGTTTGCTCTGTACTTTTTGGTTCGAATACCTTTTTTCTATTCTAAAATTCGGGGGAAATAACCCATTACATTGGATTTATGGCTTTATATACCCAACATTTTACAATATAATAAACGAAAGATCTATGTTCTTTGATTCAGATATGATTTGTGTTTAATATTTTGCAGGTGAAGAACGGTGGCTACAGACTTGGGCGGTGGCTGGCTATGGGAGAAAATAAGAGGGCGCGTGGCGGCCACCTACGATTTGAAATATCGCACGTGGCAGCCACGCGTGAAAAGTTGGCAGGTACACCCAACTGCGACCAACTTAGTTATGGGAGAAAGGTTGCTGGTTAGGGTTTAGATAGAGTTAATTGTTTATTGGATTGTGTTATAATTTAGGTAACAGGTTTAGTTGGGCTGAAAGGGTTGGGTTTATGGATCTGTTACTTGGGTTTATTTTTAATAAAATGGATTTTTGATTTTACTAAAATGGGTTAGTACAATGGATATGGTTACCTCATATTAAATGCGCAATCAAATTCAATGTGGACGAGTCTGAAAAAGTGAAGAAGGTTGGTTGTGATGGTTTCCTTCAATATGAAGAAGGATGTTATGGATTAAATTGGTTAAGAAGATTGTTAATGTAGAATTCAGTCTTGTGCCAAGAGCTGCAAATGTGATGGTTGATTATCTTGCTAAAGAAGGTCTTTTCAAAGTTTGGTGGTGATGGATACCAATAGAGTATGTTAATCTATTAGGATAAGAATTATTTTCTTGTTCTGTCGGGGAATGTTTGTTGTAACTTTCAACAAGGTGTGTTTTGTGATATGGTGTATAAATATTCTTTGGTGATCTTTTGTTTATATGATTGTTTTATACTCTTCTCTTTCACTTTAGGTTAAGGAGGCTTTTAATGAGGCATGCAATCGGAAAAAACTCGTCTTTACTAAAAAAAGTTATACTGTCGAGCAAAAAAATATCGTGTTGGTAGTTGGTCCATCCGTGTGTACAATGAACAAAATACTATTCAACCAAATATCAATTCATGTAAAATAAGTATGATATTTGAAGGGTGATTTGTCGTTTTTTTGTTTTTTTAGATGTGTTCATTTTCGGATATTAAATCTTATCTAATTTTTCAATGCATATTGGTAATGGGAGATAGACACATGAGATGTTACAGTCTAGAAGTGTAGTATAGGACTTGGGTCAACTATTTTTGTGTCTTGGATTTTCTATCAGAATTATCCTAATTGTATTTTATATTTTTCTTCTAATTAGGTTTAAAGAAGTTTTTAATCAGACGTATAACTTGAAATTAAGATTATATTCTATACTTCTTAATACAATTCATAATTATCGAGTAAAAATTATTACGGTTATATCCCTTTCTGTTAGACTTATAGTGGCTCGATGCACAACCGATTAACTTGCAAATTTGATGGAGAAAGAACACTTTGGGTGATTTATTGTGGAAGCAAAAATAACACAATGATTTTAGAGTGGTTCGGCCTTTGAACAAGCACCTACATCCACTACCCTAGCTTCCTACTAAGGATTTCACAAATTCACTAAGAATTTCAACCTTTTGGGACAAAGGATAACCTTACAATCCTAGACTCAAACCCGAATCTAGCATCCAATATTCACAACCCGAACTTTGAGAATTCACTCAACAAAGAGAAAACTTAGCAAACTTGTTTAATCCTTCTAATAAGGCTAATGTTTGCAATCTAAGCAGTCACCCAATTCCTAATTACACTTGAGCATATATTGACAATTAAGCTCATAAGTGTTTGTCTACCCTAATAGTAGGAAATTAAGCACTAAGACAATTTCTTGATCATAATGTTGTTACAAGTGAAGCATTTTTTTTATCTTCATGCTTGAGGCTTCCTTTTATCATCCCAAATGAGCTTCTAGCCCTTTATGACCGTTGGGGATGTTTTGGGGCCGTTTGGAGCTGATTACAAGGTTTATTTCCTCTTCTAGTGCAGGCAATATCGAAACACGTGAAGTCTGTTTCGAAACAGGTGCTTTGGGAAATAGCCATTGACCTACATTTATGAACAGGTGTCGATACTAGTATCGATATCGCTCCTAGCCGTTGGGGGTTTTCATAAAATTATTTTGACCATTGGGGGTGTTTCGAACCATGGTTCGAAACAAGTGATCACAGTGAGGAAAAGGTATCGGTACCTGTATCGATACCATTGTAGTTTTACCCTTAAAAACAAGTTAATGAAGAACAGGTATCGAAACACCTGGGTAAAAATAAGTTCTTTGATTCCTTTAAATCATTCAAAACATATTTATAAACTCTCAAAAATATCTTAAATATATTTTCAAGTAGATTGGACATAAGAACCATTTTTAAAATCTTTTCAAATTAGTCCAAAACTAATTTTCAATTATTATATCAAAATATTAGTTCTACAATCTCCCCTTTTTGATATAATAAAACTAACTTGAAAAATTGTTTTTGAGATTGCTCCCCCTTTGTTAAATAAACTTTGAATAAGAGAATTACAGAATCAAATCATTTAAGGTTCCTCTTATCCATTTGAAAGTCTTTGAAAAGCAATTTTTCATAACATTCTCCCCCCTTTTGTTATATCAAAAATGGTTCAAACCAAGTTTGAAAAACTTTAAAGCTCATAACATAGGAGAATTTGAAAGATATCAATTCTTGGAAAAATTAAATATCAAAATATTGGTTATGAAAACAAAAGACTCCCCCTTACTCAAGACATCATTAAGTGGTTAATTCAACAATTATGATAATCTAGTTTAAACAAAAAGATAAACAAAAATAAAGCTAAACTAGATTTTACCACACTTGAACTCAAGGAAGGATGTGAATCCTTCCTTCTTCAATTGTCCTACTTGTGTGTATGGACCTCCCCCTTAATCTTGCACTTTGATGCTCATACCTCCATCACACCTAAAATGAAACAATAAAGTAATTTTTTGTATCCAAATTGCTTTGGATCTTTTAGCATTAGAAGCAAATAATTTAGTTCCCTTAGGAATCAATTTTTCAATTTCATCCCTATTTTTTGAAGTGATTAGTCCTTTGGGGACTCAAACACTTCTAAAACATTTTCCATTTTCAAATCTAGGGGCACTAGATTGTTTCAAATAAAAATTTGATTTTCCCACATCATTTTTCTTTTGAAGTTCTTTGGAAATCAAAACCTTTTCCTTCTTAAGATCATCTAAAGCAATTTGATGATCTTTTTCCATCTTTTGAAGAAAGTTTTGTAAATCGAAAACTTTGAGTTCAAATTCTTTTAAACTTGCTTCAATTTCAAAATTGGTTTTTGAAAGCAACTAATTTTCTAACTTGAGTTTTGAAATCATCTTTTTATTTTTAAAAAATGAAGCTTTAAATTCAAAAGTCAATTTATAATAGGCTTCTTGTAACTCATCAAAAGTATATGAATTACAAATAGACGAGTTAGAAGTTACCTCCCCTCATTGAGGGCCATCAAGCATAGGCTGGCTTCTTTATTTTCGGTGGAGTCATCATCACTCCATGTAGCCACATATGCTTGCTTCTTCGAAGATGATCCCCTTTTGATAGACTTGTGGGAGTCTTTCATCTTCTTCCTTGATCCGTGCTTTGAGGATTTCTTCATTTTGTTCCTCACGAATCGATCAAAATAAATGAAGAGTTGGGCAAGCTCTTCATCTCCTTCACTATCCTCCTCACTTGAATCTTCAAGGTGGATTCACGTGGAGGATTTTAGAGCAACGGTGTTAACATTTACACCAAGCTCTTGAACCTTCTTCTTCCCCATCGCTCTAATCTCTTCCTTCTTCTTCTTCTCTTGTCTTCCTTTCATCATAATTTGATGTGTGAGGAGTGACCCTATGAGTTCATCAAGCTTGAGTGTCTTTAGATTTTTGGCTTCGATGATGGTAGTCCTTTTCGAGTTCCATGACTCGGAAAGGGAATAGATGAGCTTATGAACAAGCTTCTTCTCCGAAATGATCTCTCCATATCCTCTAAGTCCATTGGAAATGGTGGAGAAATGATCAAACATCATTGCTATGTCCTCTTCTGGATTCATCTTGAAGTTCTCATATCTTGGTTGAGGAGTCCAATCTTGGTCTCCTTTACTTTATTTGTTCCTTTGTATGTGACTTCTAGCTTGTCCCAAACTTCCTTTGCACTATCACAAGAAGATATCTTCTCATAGATGCTTGGATGGAATGCACAAACAAGAATATGCAAGGCTTTGTGATTAAGCATCATCTTCTTGCGATCTTCCACGCTCCATTCCGCCTTTGTTCCTTTAGGCACAAATGGTCCATCTTCAACTATATCCCATAGTTTATAATCTCTTAAGTTGATGAAATATATCATCCTTATCTTTCATTGGGAGTAGTTGGACCCGTCAAAGAAAGGTGGCTTGTCAATGGATTGAGCCATGGATTGTCGGTTGAATGTAAATTGGTCGAGCTTTTCGGATCTTCTCAATAGGATATTAATCCTCTTCGATTGAGCCTCGCTCTGATACCAATTGTTAGACTTAGATTGGCTTGATGCAGAACCAATTAACTTGCCAATTTGATGGAGAAAGAACACTTTGGATAATTTGTTGTGGAAGCAAAACTAATACAATGATTTTAGAGTGGTTCGACCTTCGAACAAGCACCTAATCCACTACCTTAGCTTCCCGCTAAGGATTTCACAAATTCACTAAGAATTTCAACCTTTTGAGGCCAAAAGGATAACCTTACAATCCTAGACTCAAACCCGAATCTAGCATCCAAAGTTCACAATCCGAACTTTGGGAATTCACTCAACAAAGAGAAAACTTAGCAAACTTTTTTAATCCTTCTAATAAGGCTACTGTTTGCAATCTAAGCACTCACCCAATTCCTAATTACACTTGAGCATATATTGATAAATAAACTCACAAGAAACGTCTACCCAAATAGTAGGAAATTAAGCACTAAGACAATTTCTTGAACATAATGTTGTTACAAGTGAAGTATTTTTTTCTCTTGATGCTCGAGGCTTCCTTTTATCATACCAAATGAGCTTCTAGCCGTTTATGACCGTTGGGGATGTTTTGGGGCCGTTTGGAGCTGATTACAAGGCTTATTTCCTCTTCTGGTGTAGGTGGTATCGAAACAAGTGAAGATTATTTCAAAACAGCTGCTTTGGGAAATAGCCATTGACCTACATTTATGAACAAGTATCGATACTAGTATCGATACCGCTCCTAGCCGTTGGGGTTTTCATAAAATCGTTTTGACCGTTGGAGGTGTTTCGAACCATGGTTCGAAATAGGTGCTCATAGTGGTGAAAAGGTATCGATACCTGTATCGATACCACTGAGGTTTTACCCTTAAAAACAAGTCAATGAAGAAAAGGTATCGAAACACCTTAAGGGTGTATCGAAACACCTGGGTAAAAATCAGTTTTTTGATTTCTTTAAATCATTCAAAACATATTTATAAACTCTCAAAAACATCTTAAATATATTTTCAAGTAGTTTGGACATAAGAACCATTTTTTAAATCTTTTCAAATTAGTCCAAAACTATTTTTCAATTATTATATCAAAACATTAGTTCTATACTTTCGTATTCGATTAAGTTATCGAATTAGACCAAGTCACTTTAAAAAGGCTTATTATTCTCAAAGACAAACTTTTTAATAGAAATAGTTAGAATTTTGGTTATAAAGGTAGCTTGACATTCTGTTCAAGAAGTCTAGAGAAAAGAACATGAATGTTAAACGTACAAATGGGTGACATGAAAAATAATAATAAAAAATAAGTTCCATTTTAATTTTAATAATTTTTAATTATATTAATAAAATTTTTAAATATTGATCATCTAATTAAATTAAATTATAGAATTATACTAAAATTTAGATTAAATTAATATATTTTAAATATTAAGGGTTAAATCTTTCATTGAGCTTTTCTTTTAAACTAAAAATAAAACTATAACACCGGATCTTACTAATTACTCTCAAAGAAACTATTAAGATATTGAGTAAATTTGTAAGAATTTATTTTTTATAGAAGAAAGTATGCCTCAAATTAGTAAGAATGTTGAGTAAATTTGGTTTCCCAGAAATTTAATTTTTATTTAATATTTATTTTAAAATACTATGATAATAGAGGAAAACTAAGAATCCATTAATTGAGAATTAAAAATTACAAAATAGTATTGAAATAAAAATCTAACAAAATACTAATTTATTAAAATAAGTTTAAATTTGTATATCTTATAAATAATATTTATGTTGGAATATATTTTCTAAAAAATTATCTTAGCATAAAGGATAAATAAATGTATATGCTGAATAAAAATATCATAAATATACATACTTAGGCCTAATTGTTAAAACACAAATAACATGAGTTATATTTTTATATAATTAGAACTTTGAAGGACAACATCTATTAAAATAATATTTTTTAAAATATATAAAAAATTATTAGTTATAAAAGGATAAAATCAAGTGATTTTTAGAATTATTTAAAAGAAGAAAAAAGTAAAATAATTATCTAAAATCCAATCTATAATATGAAATTTGAAAAATTAAAACGAAAAGATAAGATTTTCTAAAGAAAATAACTTATCCGAATGGTCTATAAATACAAAATTTTTAACAAAAAAATAAATAAGATTGAATTGAGTTCAAAAAGAAAAAAAACAAAATGATGTTCGAAATAAGAAGTATAGTTATTACTTTGTGTGGTATTTTCATCTTCATTAGGGAATGTACAGCCACCGCTAATAGTTGCTGAACCAAACCTGCAACCGCAACCTTCATCGATAGTGGTTGAACCACCAGTATCGGTACCGGTTATATCAGTTCTGTCGACTTTGAAATCACTGGTGAAGCATCACCGTCATCAAAATCACCCGCATCTTTGGAGTCATTGTGAAATACCAACAAATGCTTCATATTTCATTAAAAGAAGTAAACAATGAATATTAAGGTTAAATTAGTTGAATTATTTTAAATTAATACTAAATAAATTGAATGAATAAATAATTATAACTAAATTGATAGTATATATTCATAATGAGAATATATATATATATAGTTCTATAAAATCAAAAAATAATAGTATTTAATAGTGTATAAAATTAAAAGTGTTTAACGATATATGTCACGTGTCATGAACTCATCTGTTAGTTTGAGACACTTAAATGTTTATTAAGTCATGATATAACAGTAAAGTTCAATGGCCTTCTTTAGAATGAATAAACTTGTACCTAGTGATTGGCCTAGGTCGGGTCGGATTTTCAGTCTATCTAACCCGACTTTGACCCGATCCAAAAATAAATTTTTTAAACTCGATTCCGACCCGACCCAACCTATAAAATATAATTTTAGAGACTAAATTGAAAAAAATAGGGTGCTTAATTACAAAAAGTTATAATTTTAAGGACTAAATTATATATTAAAAATTAATTTTAAAGAGAAAATTATAAAAATATAAATATAGGATTATTATTATTAAAATTTTATAGAAAAATTACATATTTAGTCATGGGTCGGGTCGAATATTTTTCACTCTAAAACCGAACTTGATTTTTTCATTAAAAATCCAACCCATTTGAGCCGGGGTATCGGTCTGGATAAAATACCCATCCCTACTTGTACCATTAAAAAATGAGTAGTTAAAAATAGTTTCATTGAGCTATTTTTTTAAAAAATAAAAATATAACTACAGGCCTCGACACTTAACTTTGGAAAGAAATATCTATTTCGTTGATATTGTTATTGAAAAAAATATAATATATTATATTTTGATTTTGATTTTGATTTTTATGAGTTACTATATTTGTTATAATAAAAATAAAAGTTGTTCAGATTATATATCGATATTAGACAAATAAAGAAAAATCGACTTCTATCCTTACTTTAGCATAACCCATTAATTAATAACCCATTAATTTGATGAAAATCAAAATAGATTACAAAATAAAAACAAAATCGTGAAAAAAAAAACTTAAAACAATATTTTAGCAACTACTCAAAGAAACTATTAGGATATTAAGTAAATTTGTAATAATTTATTTTCTATAGAAGATATTAATGAGCCTCAAATTAGCTGGAATGTTAAATAAATTTGGTTTCCCTCAAAATTATTTTTTATTTAAAAATGATATAATAATATAGGAAAACTAAAAAATCAATGATTTGAGAATTAAAAATTAAAAAATATTATATAAAAATCCAATAAAAGACTAGTTTTTAAAATAAGTCAAAATCTATATATTTTAGACCTAGTATTTATGTTTGAATATATTTTCTAAAAAATCATCTTAAAATATAAAAATAAAATTTATAAAATCTTAGCATAAAAGATAAATGTATACGCTGAATAAAAATTGTTATAAATATACATATTTAAACTTAAAACACAAATAATATGATTAATATTTTTTATATAATTATAACTTTGAAGGATAATATATACATTAAAATGAAAATTTTCAAAATATACAAAAATTTATTAATTATAAAAGGATAAAATCAAATAATTTTTAAAAATTATTTAAAATAAATAAAAAATAAAATAATTATCTAAAATCCAATCTATAATATCAAATTTAAAAAATTCAAACGAAGAGATAAGATTTTCTAAAGTGAACAACTTATCTGAATGGTCTATAAATACAAAATTTCTAGTAAAAAATAAACAAAATTGAAGTGACTTTATAAAGAAAAAAAAGATGTTGAAAGTAAGAAGTATAGTTATTACTTTGTGTGTTTTGGTAGTATTTTCATTTTCATTAGGGAATGCACAGCCACCACCGATAGTAGCTGAACGAAACCCGCAACCGTAACCTCCATTGATAGTTGAACCATCGGTATCGGTACCAGTTACACCTGTTTCGTTGATTTTAGAATCACCAGTGGAGTATCATCGTCATCAAAACGACCCGTATCTTTGGAGTCATTGTGAAATACCAACAAATGCTTCCTATTTCATTAAAAGAAGTAAAGAATGTTGATGTTCGATGGAGAGTTATCGCAATAGATGCTTCGAAAAGATTTGGAAAACAATAACAACATATCACGATTTCAGAAAAATTGACAAAACATGTTGTGATGCCTTTCAAAAAGCAGATAAAAGTTGTAGTTTGATCTTTGAGCGATATACCTATTTTGTTCATCATCTCAAACAATATTGCGCTCAATTTTATTAGTATTCAAATCATTATTATTAGAGTTTCCATGTTGAGTTAGGCATCAGAATTATTATTTCTTTAAGTATAAGTTTCTTTGTTTTATTCAACTAGTTTAAATGATGTCTCCTAAATCTATAGTCATAAGGCCATTTGATGTGCCAATTTCATTGTCAGGTTATATTTATATTATAATATATTTTATTTTTTAAATGGATATGCTTTAAAATGGGTTAAATGATTGCACGGGTATACAAATTAGAAAGGATGAACTGAATGCAAAGTCCTTGTGATGAATAAAGTTTTGTATCAAGCAATCTGTAAGTAGCCAACAATTGGGTATAACATTCTAATACAGAACTAGAACATTATCATCGACAACTTGAAGCTAATATTTGTGTCGGATACATATTTATATCCGACACTCTGAGTCTAACCCGAATCCAAGTAACATACATAAACGTTCCATTAATTATTATTGCATATAAGGAGATCTAAACCATGCCCAGGGTTGGCTAGATTTTTACCTCACAGCCGGATTCTCATCACCAGCTATTTTTTGAGCGTAAGTAACTTTACTGGTCTGGTTTTGCCCATCCAAACCATCATCACAACCAAATATTATCTTCTTTTTTTATCGTGAGACCAGTATTACTCGTCGTTTTTCGCATAACCAAGTAGGTGGGGTTGAATTCCACTTGTTCATTCAGTCAAAATCATACGCATTTCAATCATGTTATAGACTCCAAGACAAACAACAAACTCTAAAAAATCCCTATAATTCCTCTGAAAGAATTCCTTCTTCATATTTGGGAACAAATGGGCCCGTTCTCATGTTCACTGATTTCCTTCTTGACATGTTTCCCATAAAATTTTCGATTCATACGATAGGAAACGATAAGTAATATTTTAAACATGATTATGACACCAAATAGAACACTTGTATATAAATGTCTGCTTATTTCAATCACCATTACATAACTGAAAAAAAAAACTATAACCAAATACCAAAACTATTTAGCCTCAGACTTAGAGAGCTTTTGTCAACTAACAAGAAGAAAAGAAATGCTGCTAAGGTTTGCACTTGGTTTTCTTCCATGTTTTCTGTTTATTGTTGTCAAGTTTTCGATGAACGTTAACATAAGTTGCAAAATAACAATTGTATATATTGAAATGCAGCTTCTGGATGAAACATACAATCGTATTAAGAAACTTAATAGAGAGGTGGATGATTTGAGCAATCTGATATCGGATTTCTTGAATTCATCGGAGGCCGAAAGCAGCATTAATGCAAACATCATTAGACATCTTACACAACAATAACCATACCATATGTATACATTTTAGTCTTTGTGTTTGAGTTGTTTTGAAATATTATCGGCATCCAAGAGAATAAGTAAGGTTTTATGATTGATATTTTTTTATCTTGAATTAAGACTAAATAAATTGAATGAATAAATAATGATAACTAAATTGTTAATATATATTTATTATGAGAAAAAAATATATAGTTATATAAAATTAAAAAATGATAGTATTTAATAGTGTACAACATTAAAGGTGTTTAAAGATACACTTCACATGTTATGAACTCATCTGTTAGTTTGAGAGGCTAAAATGTACGTTAATCCTTTATATAACAATAAAGTTCAAAGACCTTCTTTAGAATGAATAAACTTGTACCTAGAGATGGGCACAAGTCAGATTTTCGGTTCATCCGAACTCAACTCAAACACAAAAATTCTAAACTCAATTTTGACCCGACCTGAAAATAAATATTCTAAACTCGATTCTGACCAGACATGATCAATTAAAAATAATTATAGGCACTTAATTGTAGAAAATAATTTTAGGGTGCTTATTATAAAAAAAATTATAATTTTAAGAAATAAATTATAAATAAAAAATAATTTTAAGGACCTAATTATAAAAAATATATAGATTGAGGACTATTAATATATATATCTAAAAATTGTATAGAAAATTTACATATTTAGTCATGAGTCAGGTCGGATATTTTATACTCTAAACCTGAACTCGACCCATATTCAATTTTTTTCATTAAAAAGTCCAACCTGATCAGGTCGTGCTGGAACCCGATCAGTCCGGATAAAATACTCATCCCTACTTATACCATTAAAAATAAGTAGTTAGATATCGTTTCATTGAGGTTTTCTTAAAAATTAAATAAAATTATAACTACAGATCTTGACACTTCGGGAAGAAACAACTATTTTAATGATATTGTTAGTGAAAAATGTATAGTATATTATATTTTTATTTTTATTTTATGATCTACTGTATTTGTTATAATAAAAATAAAAATTGGTCACATTATATGTCGATATTAGACATAAAGAAAAATCTATCAGACTATATTTCGACTAATGTCCTCACTTTAGCATGACCTATTAATTACCCATTAATATGATGAAAATCAACATAGATTATAAAATAAAAAAATATATAGTTAAAAAACTTAAAACAATATTCTAGCAACTACTCTCAAAGAAACTATTAGGATAGTAAGTAAATTGGTAAGATTATTTTTATAGAAGAAAGTATGTTCCTCAGATTAGTAGGAATGTTAAGTAAATTTGGTTTCCTCAAAATTATATTTTATTTCAAAATAATATAATAATATAGGAAAACTAAAAATCCATGGTTTGAGAATTAATATATATATATAATAGTATTAAAATGAAAATCCAAGAAAATAATATTTTTAAAATATGTTAAAATCTGTATATTTTAGAACTAGTATTTATGTTTGAATATATTCCCTAAAAAATCATCTTAAAATTAAAAAATTAAAATTTATAAACTATCAAGTGAAGAAGTCAAGCAAGATCAAGTAGCAGGAGCAACGAAAATGAAAATTTTAGCCTCGAGAGCTTTTGTCAACTACCAAGAAGAAGAAAAGAAATGCAGCAAAGGTATGCACTTGGTTTTCTTTCATGTTTTCTGTTTATTGTTGTTGTGTTTTGCAATGAACGCCAACATAAGTCGCTAAATAACAACGGATTATATCGCAATCGTTGTATATATTAAAATGCATCGTTTGAATGAAACATGAAATCGTATTAAAAAACTAAATGGAGAGTGGATGATTTGAGCAATCTGATATCGGAGATATTGAATTAATCAGAGTTTGAAAGCAGCCTTAATACAAATATCATTGGACAACTTGCACAACAATAACCATACCATATATATATTGTTGGCATCCAAGAGAACGAGGAAAGGGTTTATGATTTACATGTTTTATTGGGGTTTTTTATTTTTAATTTTGTATCTTCCCTAATTTTTTTGTTTTTTAATCTTTCATTACTCTTGGGGTTTGATCATGATGGATGATAAATTTTGTTTTTCTAATAATAAATTATATATTTTTTGAGTTTTATTGTGAGATTGACAAGTGATAATCACCTTAGTAGTGTTCCAATAAGTAAGGATTAACTGAATATTAAAGGTTTTTCTAATGTTAGACACTTAGAATAAAGTTAAAATAAGGTTTTATTGAAATTTTTATAAAATGATAAGAATTTTAGTATCGATTTTTATATACGTACCAAAATGCTTGCAATAATAGGTCTTACCAAATTAGGTCATTTTGATGGAAAAACAAAGTTTAAGAAGAGACAACATTATTATTGTAGTTGTTGCTATCTTATGCTCTCACTTAACTGTTTCCTTGGATTAAAACATAATAATTATACTTATGAAAGCCAAAAACTTATAATAATTATCTTGGATTACGACTAAGTAAAAAGTGAAATTACTTAGAACTTAAGATTGATACAAACATGATAAATTAAACGATAACTTTTGTTATGATTTGTTCTGCATATTTGAATTGTGATATTTTATTTTGTTTAAATAATGTTTTAACAAAAATAATTAATATTTTTTATTTTTACGTTACTTTATTTTATTAGGATTGAATTTGATATCACATTTTTAGTTGATGTTTATTTGATTATTTTCTTAATTTAATTATATTCTGTACTATTAAGTTGGTTATATTATATCGATAGATGCTCACAATCACCCAAAAATATGTAGCGGTTGAGTTTTGATTTAATTAGTTTATTAATGTATCCTCGTTATATCATGTTTTATATTGGTGTTGATGACGATTATCTTTCGCTTTCGATAGTGATATTTTTTATTTATCAATTTTTAATATTATTTGGTCCAAATTAGTTTTCTTAATCTTTTTTGTATGGTTCTATTTTATTATTAATACTCATTTAATTTATGTATTTTAATACTTTATGGTTAATGACCGCTTAATGTGATAAGTTTACTTTAGTAAACTTTTATAATTTTGTATTTTTCCTTTTTTAACTAAAATAGGTTATATTTTAATTTTAAAAAAATGTAAAGGAACATAATTGTTCGTGTTTTTATATAGAGTTTTTTGATGGATTTGAAACTATGTGATGTGGTAAAATGAATGATCACTTCATCCCTTGTAGAGGGTTCGATCAATACCCATAAGAATTGAATATATTTTATGATGAGTCGTCTCATGCCTAGGCGATGATCGAACCTTCTTGCATATTTTTTAGTGATTAGTTTACGTATTTTAATGATTTTAGGGAAAATATCGATTAATGTGACAAATCTACTTTAATTTTTATAGATATTTTATTGTATTTTCTCTTTTATTCAATAAAAATAATCTATATTTTAATTTAAAAATTAGTAAAAAAAAGCATAGCTATTTATAATTTTATATAGGATTAATATTTGAAACAATAAAGGTATAATAATTCTAAGCATCGTAGTGAATTAGATGATGATACGTTATCATAAAGTTTTAAAACTAATGCATTTAAGGTTATCACGATTTATCAAGGTATCGCCTTGGAAGAAGGTATCCCATTGGAAGAAAAAGTGTACCTTAAGGTATCGCTTTGGAAGAAGGTGATAAGTTTTGGTCGAAAGGGCAAGTTGAGCCCTAGGTTCATTAGTTTGTATGAGGTTATAGAGAGAGTTGGACCAGTAGCCTATCGGTTGGTGTTACCCTCTGACATGGCGCACATCCATAATGTGTTTTATGTGTCTATGTTAAGGCGGTGTCCTTCGGATCCCACCCACATCATCCAGAGAGAAGAGTTTGAGTTCAACCTGGAATTATTTTATGAGGAAGAACTAATAGTGGTTGTAGATTGAGAAAATAAAGGAACTTCTACAAAAGAGCATACCTTTGGTAAAAATGTTATGACATAATCAAGGAGTGGAAGAGGACACGTTGGAAGTTGAGGAGGAGATAAAATGACTATGCACGTATCTGTTTCCTCAGTTAAATTTTAAGTATAACATTTTTAAAGGAGGAGAGAGTTGTTATGATCCGGATTCTACCGAATCAAAGGTTTGAGGCTAAACCGAGACACAACCTCATATTTGAGCCTTAGAAGCCTATTTGGGCTTGATTTTTTGTTGGGCTTGGACTAAAAGGGTTTATGAAGGAAAAATAGAATATTTGGGGGTAAGTTTCAAGAGAGTATGGGAAGGGTGAAGTTATTTTCTGCAGAGGTGTAAAGCAAGGGTGGAGGTAAGCAAGTTTGTTAATTTACCTTCTAATATCCTTCATTCCTACCAAGGGTTTGAGATTAAAGGTATGAACTTTGAGTCTTTTAGAGAGAATCTCGTTTTAATGAAGAAAGAAAGTGTTAGCAGCTCAAAACGATTTTTTTGTAGAGGTAAGGATATGTTGAAATGATGATTCAAATAGTTTGAGTGGGGGTTGAAGAGGGAGGATGAGGATGGGAAATTGGAAGCCCCAAACCTAAGGTCATATATAATTTTAGCGTCTTTCCTCAGTCAATATTGTTGTATATTTCATTCTAACTCTTGTTGTAGTTGAAGAGGTAGGAAGAACACCATCAAAGAGCTAAGACCAAGGGAAGAGCAAAACTTTAGGTTTAGGAGGTTTAGACAACTATGAGATCAAGGTTAGCATACTTCTAAACCTTATGAACTCATTGAATTAATGATGATAGTGTTTGTAGCTAAAATTGTGCATGTTATAGCTTAGTTTGGTAGCTTACGTTGTCAATGTTGAAATCTAAATCTGGGTATATGGTTTGCTGAAATTGAGTGTAATATATTGAATATGCCTTTGATACCTTTTAGGAAGATTTTGGGTGAGTTTTAGAGAGTTTAGGCAGGCTAAGAGATGTGATTTTAGCTTCAAAACTGAAAATTTGGGTTCGAGTACCGATACGAAAATTACATGTATCCGTACCCATGAGAGGGAAGTTGGGGGTTTCAGGCAGGGTGTATCGATACGACCACCCCATGTATCGGTATCCATGCATATTAAGGAGTTCTAGAACTATTTTTGGTTATCGATACGCGTGTGTGTATCGGTACCACTATTTTATTGATGTTGAGTATCAGTACGGATGACCCTCGTACTTGTACTGGGTTCTGGCACGTCAAATAAGTGTATTGGTACGGGCGTAAGAAAAAAAATAAAGTGTTTGAATGGTTTGGGGGTTTCGATAATCGAGGGAGGAGTATCGATATCGTTTAGGGGAGTATTGATACATCATGTAGGCGGACCGATACACGCAGACCAATTTGTCCAAGTTTTAACATTTAGGTTCGGAGAGTTAATAAATTTTATTAATAGCCTTGTTAGGTCCTTTTTGGCCTTAAATGAGTATTAAAACTTAGAAATATGAATTTTACTATGCTTAAGGCTTAAATAGAGAAAAGTGAACTAAATGCTTAATGATGACTTGTATTGATATTTTATCATCTGATGGTTATTTGTGTATATGATATTATTGTTGTTTATGATCATGAGATTGTTTAAACAAGATTTGGATATCCAAGAGTGGCTTCCAAGGATGTGTGACATCGGACCACTTGTATGAGAGAGTGTGAGGTCCGCTACTCGGTGACTCTGAACACACTCAAGGTATGTAAGGGTTTGAGGTTCGATACTCAGTGACTCCAGACATGCCCAAAGTATGAGAGAGTATAAGGTCCGATGCTTAGTGACTCCGGACATACTTATCTATGGTATACTTGTGATTTAATTGCTTAAGAATGTCATGTAACCTTGCTAAGATCTTGTCATACATAATACCATGTGTTTAAGTGGTTATGGTAGCACCAATAGTTCATATTCATCGTACTCTTGTTGCATGCATTTAATCATGAATTACACAAATCAAAGTTAAGTAGAAGTATACCCAATAAGCAATCAGTAGCTCAGCGTTCAGAATTCTTTGTTTTTCGTGTGCAGTGTATTAGGTGAAGATCAATTCGTGGAGCACTAATAAGTGCTCAACTCACTATCACTTTCTACACTTTTTATGGGCACTTATCATCAAATCTACACCCACTTGAACCAATGCATAGGCTTAATATGATAAATTTAGGGATTATGCCATTAAAGAATATATTTGTAAAAAAGGCATATTTTACTGTATTTTCTTATCTGTGCAAGAACAAGTATTGTCGCGGCAGTAGAATGAGGTAGAGGCAGGACCTGATGCCGAGGAGGCATCGAAGAAAAAGGAAATATGGTTGGCAATTGAAGGATAAAAATAAGGAGAACGTTGCTGAGCAAGAAGCCCAAGAATCGGAGCTGAACAACACAAGAAAAGCCCAAAGACAAGGCCATGCGGGATGGAACCTTCTAAAAGATTAAACTTAGAAATATTTACCCTATGTACATAACTTATTCCCTACTCCAAGTTGTACTCTAATTAGGAAAGGTTTTCCCTAGGTCAAGCCTATATAAGGCATAGCCGTCCTAGGGGTTATAGTGAGCATAAACGATAGATCTTAAGAACCGAATTTTGAGAGAGTTTTAGGAACAATTCTTCCCATCATGTTCTAAATTCTCTTAGGGTTTTGGTGAAGGTTGTTAAATATTTGTGAGAGGATATTGTATTTTGATCTTGTTTTAATGCAATAAAATATCAAAGTTTGCTTACTCTTTGCCATTCTTTATTCTTGAATCCAAGCCCAGGAGGGAAGTTTGTAAGTAATCTATTTATCTAGACTAGGGAGAGTTAGCCTCACAAAAGGAGTAAGTGCGGTATTCAACTTGATTGAAGGATACTAACTCGGCCTAGGGATAGGTTAAGAGTTTCAGCGGCTAAAAGAAGTGTGGGATTGGTTGTTGGTTATAATTGATTAACACAGGGAGGTATCATCAAGGACTGGCCTTTAACAGTGTTTCGACTTAGGGATAAGCGGAGCCATACAAGGACACTTTGCCGAATTTTCGTAAATCTGCCCAAGAGTAAGGGATTGTCGCGGCAGAGAATATTGTTGCTGCCGAGACAGTATTTGCAGTACTGCCGAGGCAGTGCAATACAATTGCATTGAACAGAAGCAGATCAATCAAATCCATAATACAACACAACTGGATCCTACTTTCTCTCTCATATTTGATATCACTTTAGTTAGTTTAGTTTATTTAGTTTAATCAACACTCAACTTATCTGTGTTTTTACTTTTATTTTACAGAAGCAAGAATACCAAAGAAAACATATTGAGTATACCAATCCCTGAGGAGACGATAACTCGATAATATACTTATCACTTATTACTTGACGTGTACAGTTACACTACAATTGCGCATATTTAGCACGCATCAAGTTTTTGGTTCCATTGCCGAGGATTGACAACTAAATTTTTTTTATTTTCTTGCTTTAATTTTAGTATTAGTTATTTTTATTTTTATTTGGTTTTTGGTGTATGACCAGGGCCAAACCTAGCAATCCACTACACGAAATTGACCCATAAATTGAAAGAACTTATTGGAGTCTAAGAAGAAAAATCCAAGGAGGCTAAGAAGACAAATCCAAGGATCCATGGCAGTGAATCCAGGAAATCAGAACCTACCTGAAGGAAATAGAGACCATCAACAACAACCACTGCCGCAACCACTATCGCGGTAGCTAACTGTCAAAGATTTTCTGGTGGAAGATTTAAATGTATTGAACCCTGGAGTTGTTACACCAGAGATTGAGGCAACCCACTTTGAACTTAGACCTATGATGTTCAATATGCTTAATACTATTGGACAATTTAGTGGGGTTGCAACAGAAGATGTCAAGCAGCATCTCAAATCCTTCATGGAGGTATGTAACTCTTTCAAAATCCAAGAAGTTCATGAATACATTTTAAGGCTGAAACTTTTCCTCTATTCATTGAGGGATAGGGCTAGAACTTGGTTGAATAACATTCCGGCAGGATCAATTGGATCTTGGAGTGAACTCTGCCGAGAATTCATTACGCGATTTAACCCTACAAATTTATATGACCGAATCCGTAATGAGATTATTTCTTTTAGACAAGCTGATGATGAACCTATTTACGAGGCTTGAGAACACTACAGAGAGTTACTGAACAGATGTCCACTATATGGATTCCCACTATGGACACAAGTAACCATGTTCTATAATGACATCACTTCCCCGATAAGGATGATGTTGGATGCCTCAGCAAATGGCACACTCCTTGACAAATCCTAGGAAGAAGCTATAGAAATTCTGAACAAACTCGCAAGGAACGATTTCCAATTTCCTACTTCTTAGCGAGGAGGACTAAGACGCCAAGCCACAGTAATGAACTAGAAACCAACAATTCAGTGGCAGCATAGTTGGCATCTTTGACAAAAATGGTTCAGAAGATGCAAGTACAATATAATACTCATGAGGTAAAAGCAATAAATTCTTCTGAGTATATGCAAGACGAGGAAACTAGATTTTATATGGGAAACTATAACCGGAATAACAATATGATGTTAAATATATACAATCCGACATGAAAAAGGCACCCAAACTTTTCATGGAGTAATTCTAACAATTCCTTGAACCCCACCAACCAGGCCTCAAGTTATCAACATTCACTGCCACAACAGTAAGTGCAGCAGTCACTGCCGCAACAACAAATACATCATCAACAACAACCTATGAACTCATTAGAGAATACTCTCAAGGCCTTTATTATGAAAACTGAATCATATATGGTTGAGAATAACAATTTCATGAAGAGGACTGATGACTTCATGAACAAAACAAAGATGAGGCTGCAAAACCAAGAAGTTGTTATAAAATCACTAGAAACCCAAGTTGGTCAGTTTGCTCAAAGACAAAATACTAGACCACAGGGGGGATTACCTAGCAATACTGAAGTTTCTAAAGGTATGGGCAATGAACAATGCAAAGCAATCACAACAAGAAGCGGCCTACAATTGAAGGAAATAATGGGTAAGTCAGCAACCAAAGTTCCACCAGAAATACAGAAGGACATAGACAATGAGGACTTGGATGCTGAACAAACTGAAGACAAGGACGATGCCCCAGCAGAACCTTAACTACCTGCCGAGACAACAAAACACACAATGGTTCCAGGTATTAAATTCCAAACTAATGAGACCTTGGAAGAAATGAGACCACCACCACCTTTCCCACAAAGGTTGAAAAACAGAAACAGGACCATCAGTTTAAGAAATTCCTTGATATTCTAAAGCAAGTTCACATCAACTTGCCATTTGTTGAGGCAATTGAACAGATCCCAAACTATGCTAAATTCTTGAAAGACATGTGTTTAAGAGAAAAAAGCTAGGTGAGTTTGAGACAGTGGCAGCAACTGAAGGATGCATGGCAATGCTGCACAATCACATGTCACACAAATTGAAGGATCCTAGATGCTTTACCATACCTTGTGCGATTGGTAACAATTATGAAGGAAAGGCACTATGTGACCTAGGATCAAGCATAAAATCTCATGCCCAAATCAGTTTTTCAAAAGCTTGGAATAGGAAGGGAAAAACCTACGATAATGCTTCTCCAACTTGCGGATAGATCTATGTGCATCCAGAAGGAATAATTGAGGACATATTGGTAAGAGTTGACAAGTTTATTTTCCTTGCCGAGTTTCTTGTCCTTGATTGTGAAGCAGACGAAAATACATCGAACATACTAGGAATGCATTTCCTTGCTATTGGACGAACCTTAATAGATGTGGAGAATGGAGAGTTGACAATGAGGGTTAATGATCAGCAACTCAAACTCAATGCATTCTACAATTTGAGAAAATCTGATGGTCCAGAAGAGTGCAAAATCCTCCAGACAACAGATGCAGATACCAGAATATCCTGCCTAGGAAGCACGCTCGATAGACTATTTGGTAAGAAAATTAAAGCCAAAGTGCAGGCAGAAAATAAAGAAGGGATTGACCAGCACCTGCAGAAAAATCTGTTCCAACAAGAGATGAGCCATTTGAGAGATGCATTTTGTTGGGTTTTTGCACAGCGCCTAAAATATGATTGTGAATTGCGTGCAAGAGTGTGCAAGTATACATATCGAACAAGTAATAAAATGTGTGAGTGAGATCGTTCCCACGAAGATTGGGTAGGTTAATTCAAGAATAGTTATCATACACAAAAGATAAAATAATCTTTTGCAAAGTCATATGCTAAAGCAAATCTACAAGTGTCACCAAAATGCTTTAGCAAAATAGAACTGTCACCAAAGATGCTAGAGCAAAACAAAGGATGTCACGAAAATGCAGTAGCAAATAACAGATATTAGAGAAATAAATAAAGTTGCACAAACACAACACTGAAAAGATATTCAAGCTTAAGACAGGCTAGGCTTGCTATGGCATGACTTCACTGCTCTCCTGGATGTTATTGTTCCCATGGTTTACTAGTGCTCGATAGAGTTTACTGAAAATGCCTCCATTATCCCTAGTCAGAAGGCCTAACATTCGAAAATGCTAAGGCATTACCTCCCGGTCTTAATTCTAACACTTCTAATGTTGATAAAGTGCTACCCCTTTTAGTCGTTGAAACTCTACCTTATCCCCAAGGTAAGTTAGGATTCTGCTCCCGCAGCAACCTCATTGTTCAAGTTGGTCTAGCTTTGCTTATCCCTAGATCTAAGCTTCCCAAACCCCTTGAGCTATGGCTACCTCCCGGTGCTCTTACAAACCAAGATTTAAAGTAAAAAGTGTTAGCATGCTTGAATAAAACACTTAATAAACTGGAAACAGTAAAACATCTATTAAAAACAAATGAAAATCATCCAAAACAAGTTTTAGCCATACTAGTTTAGTTCATGGCTAGGAATGAAAAACTATTTAACTTTCGTTCTTTGAAATACATATTCATCGATTAGAAAAGAGGTAAACAAAATGAAGAGGAAGGAAGTCTCAAACGCTTGTACCGTGACACTTCCTAGCTTGCCGCTCCTCCCGAAGTCGCACAAATCCCTTGCTTGAAGCTCTCATACAATGGTGGCTTGGCTAGAGGTTGAAGATGACCGAAAGTGACCTTCTTTCTTCTTTTTTCTCCCTCTTGCTTGCTTAAAGCTCGCTCCTTTATGGCTCCTTAGCTACTGATTTTTCTCCTTTTCTTGCTCCAAACACTTTAGGCTCTTTTTGTAGAAGGAGGTTTGGCCTTGTATTTATAGGAGGCTTCTAGGGTTTGGTGCCCTAAAGGTTCCAAGGGAATATACCCTGACAATTGCTGCAGTAGGTGGCAGGAATGTCTGGTCTGCAGGGGACTGTGGCAGGTCTGCAAAGGGTGGTGCGACGTTTGCAGGTTTTGTAGAAGGGGTATAGCTGGCCTGAAAAACACGTGGAGACAGTGAGTTGTGGGTGTGTCCTTTTCTTCCATTCTATTTTATCCGCCCACAATATTGTAGCATCCTTGAAATTCGATCCAACACTTGAGAAATATGCTACGACATCTCTTCCACTCTTTCAACTTAGCTTCAGCATCTACACAGCATAACCAACAACATACCCTTCAAAGCAACATCATTTAAAAATAAAAAGAAAATAAAATAAAAACCTAAACTAAATGCAAATGCACATGAAATGTAGCTAAATGTGATAAAATATAATGCAAATGGACTTAAAATCCAACAAAACCTTAAGAAAAAGGGTAGAAAATATACGCTTTTTAGAGCGTTAACACATTTACATGCACTCCACCAGTAATATAATCTCTTCCCTTCTATTCCACTTTATTATAATATGATTAGTTCTAATTTATGTAGTTATTTTTATTTTCAGTATTTTTCCTTAATAATATTTTTTATATGTCTATTTAATTTTTCTCTTTTTTAGGAAAATAAAGTCAAGAATAAAAGAGAATTAGTTCAGAGCAGAAACTCTACAAAGGCAGTAAACAGTTTCAGAAGCCGCAAAAGTCCCAACGGGAAAAAACAGTGCAATGGCTATCTGCTGAGTTTTTTATCGTGGAAGTAAATGCTAACATGCGGTAAATACAAAACGGCCATAAAACAGCTAGTGGTTAAAACGGTCACAATGCCATGGCCTATATAAACAACATCCCTCTCTTGAACTATTCACTCTTCAATTCTTGAATTCTTTATCATTCTACTCAATCTTGCTCCCACAATACTCTAATAATTCTTCTTGAAATTTTTCAGAAAACTTTATCAAGACTCTCAATCCTACAAATCATCAATGGCAGCATACAACAAATTTTCCCCTGGCACTGTTGTAGACCAATTCAATAGATCTTTTGTTCCTCGGCAACTGTGGGAAGAACAAGGATTTCAAATCAGTAAGGAGGAAAACTTCGGCATCAACAACTACTTGATGGACAAGATTAAATATCAAGAATGAGAGATCTTCTGTATATAACCTCGCTAGGCTAATGCAACCATAGTGCGAGAATTTTATGTACATGGGCCGAGCATGAACAATCTCTTTGTCCACTACTGAGGCAAGCCTGTCTGACTTGACGCAGAAGCAATTAACGATTTTTATGGACTCATCCCCATCAGTGATAGGCATGTCGAATTCATGGACGACATCATCATACAAGACTATGAATTAATTAAGGACGACCTCTGTTACAACAACACTCCATGAGAAACCGATGCCCATAAAGGTTCTGTGATAAGGCAAAGCCTCAAGCCCAAGACAAAATTGTGGTGCATATTTGTCAAGAGACGCCTCATACCTACTTCCCACAACAACACAGTGGAACGCAAAAGATTGGTGTTGATCCAATCCATTATTAACAAGAGGAGCATCAATGTTAGAGAGATCATTCTTCGAGAACTTCATGATTGTGGTAAGAAGGAACGTGGATCATTATATTTTCCATGTTTAATATCTAGTTTATGTATTGCTGCAGGAGTACCAGTTGAAGACACGAACGAATACACACCAACAAGGCAAGGATGGACGAGAGAATTCTACTACAGAGTGATGCAGATCACACAGGCAGAACTTGTCCAGGCAACACCGTAGGAGTTCACTGCCGGAGCTCAATACACGGCAAAGATGCCAAGCACTGCCGACTCCCCTTCTGCAGCAGACCCCTAACAGGAAATTCTTCAGAGGATAGAAGCCATGGACCTTCGCCAGCAAAGATACATGGAATACCAAAGAGACTTCAACAATACCCTTGCTCAGATGATGATGCAAAACTTCCCCAACCAAGGAGCACAATTTCCAGAATGCCCTACAAACATATTTGTAACGGTAGTACCTTACATAGAGACCACTCCAGCTCCAGGGCCGAGACCATTTTTCACCTCCAAACCGCAGCAGTAATTCCACGCAACTGGACCATCTAGGGCAGTAGACGTTGCCGCGGCATCATCCGCAAGCAGAAGACTTTCGAAGTGAAGGGGAGTCTTCAACACTCCCCCAAGATCTCTAATATCAATGGATAGTCTATCGGTTGAGATAGACGTCTACGTTCATTAGAGCTCATCAATTGCCGAACCGAGCATCCCACATACCGGGGCAGATCCAGGAAACAAAGGCACAAAAATTATGGACACAGACGATGAAGGAGGAGAAGAGGTCAATGCTTCAATTCAACGAGCAACACCTATAAGAGTTCAACCGCCGAGAAGAGCAAAGCCATCACCATCACCAAGGGCGCAACCATCAACAACTAGATCAAGGAGACAAATTGTGAAAGAAAGCTCTTCCTAATCCTTATAATTTCTCTTCTTTATTTTCATTGTTGAGCATATAATTGTTTTTTTTACTGCTTATATTTTCATTGCTTATAATTTTTACCTACTGCCTGCCCCTAAATTAAGAATTGAGGATAATGCTTGGTTTGAGTTTAGGGGTGTAGAGCTACTGCCGAGGCAATATACTATCGCGGCCTTGTCATAAAAAGGAAGTTTTTAGTGATAAATTTTTTTATATCCACCACTATACTTAAAATTGTTGTTATACTTTTGCACTGCTCTTCATCAGTATTGTCTTAGTTTATTCTTAAAGTCGATAGAAATCTTTCTCTTTACCATAGTTAGGATATGTTTTGAAGACTTGATTCTAGGATACTTAAGGAGAAAAACTTAGAAGCTTGCTAAAAGGTTGAACTTTAAAAAAACACTTTTGAGACTTGTTTGGCTATAGGAATTCTTTTAATAAACTTAGGTGATAAAGACTTGTTGGTTATAATTGATTAACGCCGGGAGGTATCATTAAGGACTGACCTTCAATAGTGTTTCGACTTAGGGATAAGTAGAGCCATACAAGGACACTTTGCCGAACTTTGGTAAATCTGCCCAAGAGCAAGGAATTACTGGGGCAGAGAACATTGTCACTGCCGAGACAGTATCTGCAGTATTGCCGAGGTAGTGCAATACAATCACATTAAACAGAAGCAGATCAATCAAATCCACAATACAACACAACTGGATCCTACTCTCTCTCTCATATTTGATATCACTTTAGTTAGTTTAGTTTATTTAGTTTAATGAACACTCAACTTATCTGTATTTTTACTTTTATTTTACAGAAGCAAGAAGACCAAAGGAAGCATATTGAGTATACCAATCCCTGAGGAAACGATAACTCAATAATATACTTATCACTTATTACTTGACGTGTACACTTGCACTACAATTGCGCATATTTAGCACACATCAAGCACCATCTTCAATAAGTTTTAGCTTCGATCTTATAGAGGGGTACACTAATTAGATATATGGTTTATGTATTCTAGGACCTATTTAAGTTGTTGTATTTGATAGAATGTTATTGTTTTTAAATTCGGAGCTCCTAACTATTTTTGAATTATGAATCTATGTTTTTTAATGGATTTAGCTAATGGGGCTTGTTTGAACTTGGATTCGATTTGGAATTTTGGGTTCGGGTTACACTTGAGGCCCAAATGTCTCACCCTGAACCGAGGGTGTTATAGGAAATCCAAATGCTTAATGTCATAACTATATTTAACTTGCCGCTTCTCCCGAAATCTTGCAAAAATTCTCGCTTTGAATCTCTAACAATGGTGACTCAAATTGAGGAAGAAGATGAGAAAGTGATCGTCTTTCTTCTCTTTCTTGTCTCACTTTTTCTTCAATTTCGTCTCTTTTCTAGGTCTGCCTTTAGTGACGGTAGTCCCCTTGTATTTATAGTGGATTCCTAGGGTTTTGTGTTGTAAAGATGCAAGAAATATTCTCTTTGTGCACATGGGAGAGCAACTGGACAATTTGTCCCGTGTAGGGTTGGGTTGTACTTTTGTCTTTTCTGCATTTTGTCTTGTGTGCCCGGAATGCTATAGTATTTATTGTTGTTCCATCCCTCATTAAATATACTATAGCATCTCTTCTTTTTTCTAACTTTGCTCCAGTAATCATGTACTTTACAACCAAACAAACATCTTCCTCACAGCAACAACATTAAAATAGAAGTGCAAACCTACTATGTCGCTAATACAATGAATTGATTCTAAATGCATTGCAAATGTAATGCAAATGTACTTGAAATCAAGCTAAATATTAAGTAAAAAGATATAAAATAAACGTTTTTCTATTGCGTTAACAAGAAACATAATGATTTATGATTTTATATAGGTTTAATATTTTGGTCAATTGTTAGTGTCTTGGAATCGGATTCTATTCTAGTTATGTTGTGTAATTTTATTCTAATTAGTTTTAAAAAGATTTTTAATGTGATAAACAATTTAGTATTAAGATAGTACTCTATAATCCTTAATAAAATTCATAATTGTCAAGTAAAAAGTATTCTAATTACATACTTTTCGTATTCAATTAGGTAATGAAATGGGATGATGTCACTTTGAAAAATCTTAGTACTCTCGAAGACATAACTTTTAACAAAAAGGGTTAGACTTTTGGTAATTAAGGTAGTTTTACATTCTATTCAACAATTTTGACCAATGTAAACAAATGGGTGACATGAAAAAAAAAAGTGTCATTTTAATTTTAATATTCTTAGATTAAATTAATATAATTTTTAAATATTGATAATCAAATTAAATTATAAAATTTTATTAAAATTAAGACTAAATTAATAATTTTAAATATTAAGGTTAAACTAGTTGAGTTATTTTAAATTAATAGTAAATAAATTGAATGAATGAATAAATAATGATAACTAAATTGATAATATATATTCATAATGAGAAAAAAAATATATATATAGTTATATAAAATCAAAAAACAACAGTATTTCATAGTGTATAAAATTAAAAGTGTTTAACGATATATGTCACTTGTCATGAGCTCATCTATTAGTTTGGCAGACATAAATGTGCAATAAACCATGATATAACAATAAAGTTCAAAGACCTTCTTTAGAATGAATAAACTTTGTACCTAGAGATGGGCATAGGTTTGGTCGAATTTTTAAAAAATCTTATTATTCTCGAAGATATAATTTTTTAAATAAAAATAATAAAAATTTTTGTTATAAAGAACATGAATGTTAACGTACAAATGGGTGACATGAAAAATAATACTAAAAAATGAATGCCATTTTAATTTTAATAATTTTTTAATTTCATTAATAAAATTTTTAAATATTGATGATCAATTTAAATTAAATTATATAATTATATTAAAATTAGAATTAAATTAATATATTTTAAATATTAAGGGTTAAATCTTTCATTGGTCTTTTCTTTTAAACTAAATATAAAACTATAACACGAGATCCTACTAATTGCTCTCAAAGAAACTATTAAGATATTGAGTAAATTAGTAAGAATTTATTTTTTATAGAAGAAAGTATGAGCCTCAAATTAGTAGGAATATTGAGTAAATTTGGTTTCCCACAAATTTAATTTTTATTTAATATTTATTTCAAAATATTATGATAACAGAGGAAAAGTAAGAATCTATTAATTGAGAATTAAAAATTATAAAATAGTATTGAAATAAAAATCCAAGAAAATAATAATTTATTAAAATAAGTTTAGATTTGTATATTTTAGAACTAATATTTATGTTTAAATATATTTCCTAACAGATTATCTTAAAATTAAAAAAAATGATAAAATCTTAGCATAAAGAATACATGTATACGCTGAATAAAATAATATGATTTATAACATAATATGATTTATTTATGTTTGAATATATTTATGTATACGCTGAATAAAATGATAAAATCTTAGCATAAAATCAAATGATTTATAAAAAATATTTAAAAGAATTAAAAATAAAATAATTATCCAAAATTAAATCTATAATATGAAATTTGAAAAATTCAAACGAGGAGATAAGATTTTCTAAAGTAAACAACTTATCCGAATGATCTATAAATACAAAAGATTTAACAAAAAATAAACAAGATTGAAGTGAGTTCATAAGGAAAAAAACAAAATGATGTTCGAATTAAGAAGTATAGTTATTACTTTCTGTATTTTGGTAGTATTTTCATCTTTATTAGGGAATGCACAGCCACCACCAATAGCTGCTGAACCAAACCCACAACCACAACCTCCATTAATAGTGGCTGAACCACCGGTATCGGTACCGGTTATACCAGTTCCGTCAACTTTGAAATCACCAGTGAAGCATAATGATCATCAAAATCACCCGCATCTTTGGAGTCATTGTGAAATACCAACAAATGCTTCCTATTTCATTAAAAGAAGTAAAGAATGTTGGTGTTCGATGGAGAGTTATCGCAATAGATGCTTCGAAAAGATTTGGAGAACAATAACCACATATCACGATTTTAGAAAAATTGACAAAACATGTTGTGACGCTTTTCAAAAAGCAGATAAAAGCTGTAGTTTGATCTTTGAGCGATATACCTATTTTGTTCATCATCTCAAACAACACTGTGCTCAATTTTATTAGGATTCATATCATTATTATTAGAGTTTACATGTTGAGTTAGAGATCAGAATTTTTATTTCTTTAAGTATTAATTTCTTTGTTTTATTCAAGTAGTTTAAATGAGGTCTCGTAATTCTACAGGCATAAGGCCATTTGATGTGCCAATTTCATTGTCAGGTTATATTTATATTATAATATATTTTATTTTTCAAATGGATATGCTTTAAAATGGGTTAAATGATTGCACGGGTATACAAATTAGAAAAGATGAACTGAATGCAAAGTCCTTGTGATGAAGTAAAGTTTTGTATCAAGGAATATGTAAGTAGCCTGCTGATAGATCAAGCATGGGGCAACAATTGGGTATAACATTCTAATACAGAACTAGAACATTATTATAGGCAACTTGAAGCTAATATTTGTGTCGGATATATATTTATATCCGACACTCTAAGTCTAACCCGAGTCCAAGTGACATACATGAGCGTTCCTTTTATTATTATTGCATATAAGGAGATCTAAATCATGCCCAGGGTTGGCTAGATTTTTACCTCACAGCCGGATTCTCATCACCAGCTATCTTTTGAGCCTAAGTAACTTCACTGGTCTGGTTTTGCCCATCCAAACCATCATCACCGTCCAAATATTATTTTTTTTATTTTTTTATCGAGAGACCTTTATTAGTCGTCGTTTTTCGCATAACCCTCGCATTCTTTTGGATGCCACAACTCTATTTGAAATACAAGGGCGGTTCAAAGATTTTAGGGGTCTTGTGCAATTTATTAAAATATGACCTTTAAGTAATTCTCCATAATCTCCGCTAATTATAAAATTATAGCCCTTAGAATCAAAGTTCCTTTCTAAGGTCCCCTGTGCGATCGTTTTTATTACGTCTGTCTAAAACCTCACTAATTCTACAGTCCTAATAGTATTAAGAATAATCAATAAGATTTTATAATCAATTACCGCATTTAATAAATAATTATACCGTTTTAACAATGAAGCCCCTGTCTTTTAGGGCTCCTGTGCGGAAATACAAAATCACTTGTGGTTTGAGATAAGAGAGGATCTTAGGCATTAAAATCCAAAATCTAAACTAATATGTAGCAATTCAGTTTCGTTCATGTATACAGATTAGAATGTCCATCCTAAACAGAAATCATCTATATCCTTTTGTTGTTAATGTGTATGCTCTAACATTAAAAGATACTTTAAAATTTAGAATTAAAACTTAAAATTTAATTATTTATTTAATAAATTATAAAATTAAAATTAAAATAAATAAATAATTAAATTTAAGGGTCTTAGGCTGCTCGGGATCTTAAGCGGTTGGTCGGGGTGCTCCCTTCACAGCCGGGACTGATTGGTGGTATACCCAAGATATAAATAAAAAACTATAAGGGTTAGGTTCGTAAACTAAGTATTGCAAAACTTTAGTATACAATATTGGTCAGTGAACTTATGCTTATTCCTTTCCAACCTGAATCGATTTGTGTCACACACCTAATTTTTATAAAATGAATCTATCAACATGAAAATTTTACATACACAAGGCCTCGGACTTGAAAACTGGTTAAGTGATACTCGATTGTTTACCACTTGGACCAACTTTGTTAATACAAATATATCTATTTTAATTTCTCCATATAAAATCTAAATCCTCAACACATTTCTTTCATCCGGCATTGATTCTAAATCATAAACTCAAACATTAAAATATAATTTTAAAGACATAAAATATACCCTTAACATCAAACCCTAAATTAAATAGGATAAACTCTATAAAAAACACATAACTATGGGGTTAGTATTGAAATAGCCATCATTTTTTAAAAAGCAGAAAATATACTATTTAACAATTAAAATGGCTCTAATATAACCATCCGTCGTTAAAAATTAACAGAGTGATGACGTGACAGTTAAAAAAATGGTATAATTACATATTTAATCTATATTATTTACACATTTTAATTTAATTCTAATTTTATTTTAAGAAAATATTTAATTATCCAATCACATATATTTAATTTATTAAATTCATTTTCCTCTATTAATCAGATGGTGATTCGCATCACCACATAATTAAAGGACAAAAACAAAATGGAATCAAACCTAGATTGGCTAGGAAGAAAACCAACAACTTAACTACTGCACCAAGCTTATTTTTATGATAGAAAACACTAAGAATATTATATATACTATTATTTTCTACATTTATTGTTTCAGTTTCACACACAATCATAGATTTTTTTATTTAATTAAAATATTAATTAAATTATTTTATATATAATGAATTTAAAATTTATAAGCCTTAAACCCTAAAAATGTATAAGTCATAAACTATAAAAAATTTATAAACCTTGAAACCTTAAACCATAAAAATTTATAAGTTCTAAACCCTAAAACATTAACTATAAACCCCTAAACCCTAAATTTTAGGGTTTAGATCTTATCAATTTTAGGATTAACATTTAGGGTTTATAAAATTTTACTGTTAGAGTTTTAGGGTTTATCAAATTTTCAAGGTTTATAGGTTATAATCTATATCCTTTTGTTGTTAATGTGTATGCTCTAACATTAAAAGATACTTTAAAACTTAGAATTAAAACTTAAAATTTAATTATTTAATGTTGCGACATACAAAAAGACACTAAAAAGATATAAGATTTTAGTTTGTCCGTCTCTCCCGTTAATAACAGTTTTTTAAATCAGCGTCCAAGAAGGTGGGGTTGAATTCCACGTTATGGAGATCATTCAATCAATATGTTATCTTTATTTACTCCTTGATTCGATAATTTATGTTACTGATTTAGGTATTTCGTGTAATTTTATGCGGGACTATTATTACGACCTTTTAAAATTTACAAGTTTAATAGAATGTCGCTATTTTGAAAATTCAGAAAATGAACAATTAGGAACTTCAAAATTGAAATTATGGATTTAAGAACGTGGGAATTGGTGTTTAAAACTAGGGTTCAAAATAAAAATGAAATTGAAATTTGGGTAATTTAAAAATTGAGGATTTAGGGTTTGAAAAGGACCTAAAATAAAAAAAAATCACTAAATTAGAAAATAGTTTTTAAAAATGGTTTTAAACATGGTTTAAAAAAACAAATGGAAACAAATGGAAAACAATTTATAAAATGATAGGTTGGAAAATGATTGGAGTCGCCACCGGTCACTTAGGTAGATCGGACACCGTAAAATCAAAGATTAGTAGTCTCTTATATAACGAAAGTATATTTTTATTATGAATAAAAAATTGACTTTTATGTGTGTTTTTTATGCACCAACAATAAAAAATAGGTTTAGAGTTACTCATGATTTAAGATTAAAGTTTAAGGTAATAATATAGAGTTTAGAATGTATAATCCTGAATTTATGATCAAGGCTTAAAAATTATTTTTTTTAGTATTGAATATAAAAAATAACACCGAATTTTTTATTCATCTCGTTTATTTAAACAAATAATTTAAGATTTTAAACACTTTATTTTTAATGTTAGATTTATTTATTTATATATCTAAAAAAATAATTTTAACCATTAAGTTAATTAATTAATTTAATAAATTATAAAATTAAAATTAAAATAAATAAATAATTAAATTTAAGGGCCTTAGGCTGCTTTGGGACCCTGAGCGGCTGCTCGAGACCTTAAGCGTCTGGTCGGGGTGCTCCCTTCACAGCCGAGACTGATTGGTGGCATACCCTAGATATAAATAAAAAACTATAAGGGTTAGGATTGTAAAGTAAGTATTGCATCACTTTAGTATACAATATTGGTCAGTGAACTTATGCTTTTTTCTTTCTATCCTGAATCGATTTGTGTCACACACCTAATTTTTATAAAATGAATCTATTAACATGAAAATTTTACATACACAAGGCCTCGGACTTGAAAACTGGTTAAGTGATACTCGATTGTTTACCACTTGGACCAACTTTGTTAATACAAATATATCTATTTTAATTTCTCCATATAAAATCTAAATCCTCAACACACTTCTTTCATCCGGCCTTGATTCTAAATCATAAACTCAAACATTAAAATATAATTTTAAAGACATAAAATATACCCTTAACATCAAACCCTAAATTAAATAGGATAAACTCTATAAAAAACACATAACTATGGGGTTAGTATTGAAATAGCTATCATTTTTTAAAAAGCAAAAAATATACTATTTAACAATTAAAATGGCTCTAATATAAGCATCCGTCGTTAAAAATTAACAGAGTGATGATGTGACAGTTAAAAATAAAATGGTATAATTACATATTTAATCTCTATTATTTATACATTTTTAATTTAATTCTAATTTTATTTTAAGAAAATATTTAATTATCCAATCACATATATTTAATTTATTAAATTCATTTTCCTCTATTAATCAGATGGTGATTCGCATCACCACATAATTAAAGGACAAAAACAAAATGGAATCAAACCTAGATTGGCTAGGAAGAAAACCAACAACTTAACTACTGCACCAAGCTTATTTTTATGATAGAAAACACTAAGAATATTATATATACTATTATTTTCTACATTTATTGTTTTAGTTTCACACATAATCATAGATTTTTTTATTTAATTAAAATATTAATTAAATTATTTTATATATAATGAATTTAAAATTTATAAGCCTTAAACCCTAAAAATGTATAAGTCATAAACTATAAAAAATTTATAAACCTTGAAACCTTAAACCATAAAAATTTATAAGTTCTAAACCCTAAAACGCTAACTATAAAACCCTAAATTTTAGGGTTTAGATCTTATCAATTTTAGGATTAACATTTAGGGTTTATAAAATTTTACTGTTAGAGTTTTAGGGTTTATCAAATTTTCAAGGTTTATAGGTTATAAATTTTTAGGGTTTAAGGTTAAGGTTTTAAGATTTATAATTTTTAGGGTTTATGGCTCATAAATTTTTTGGGTTTAAGGTTAGAATTTGGGCTCTGGGGTTTATAAATTTTTAAGATTTAGTGCTTATAAATTTTTAATTTATTATATATAAAATAATTTAATTAATTAAAAAATAAATCTAGAAATGTGTGAAATTAAAAATATAAATGTTAAAAACAATAATATATATATATATATATATATTCATGTTAGTGTTTATTTTCATAAAATTGAGCTTGGTGTAACGGTTAAGTTGTTGATATCCTTCCTAGCCTACCTAGGTTTAATTCCTCAATTGTATTTTTGTGTTTGTTTTTTTCCTTTAATTAGATGGTGATAAGTGTCATCACCTGATTAAATAACTAAAATATTTTATTAGAATAAAATTATGATTAAATTTTAAAATATGTAAAAACATGAACTAAGTGTGTAATTATACCATTTTATTTTTAACTGACATGTCATTGCTCCTTTAACTTTTAATAATAGATAACTATATTAGAATTATTTTAATAATTAAATAGTATATTTATTGCTTTTTAAAGGATGAATGGTGACTATTTTGATATTAACTCCACAATTAGGTGATTTTTTATATAATTTACCCAATTAAATATATAAACCGTAAACCAGAACCGTTTATAAAATATTTTTTTTGTTGATCTATTATCATTAGAAACTACTGCTTTGAGGTTTGAAACCAAGATACGGTATTACCAAAACGGTTTTGATTTTTAGGAAATTCCATACTCCAAAGTTCATCAAATCAAAAAGATTTACTCATGGACTCATCCCATTCATTCTCCTTCTCAAACAAAAACCCTTTGAACTATAATTATGTCTCTTTTTAAAAAATTAAATTTTAAATTCTAATCTTAATTTTTAATTTATCATACACCTTAAAAGAATACATCTTACCTCTGATTCTCTAAATTCTAATTATAACCCTTAAATTTAAACCCTAAACCCATCATTTTAAATTTTCTCTTGTTATTGGAAAAAATAGCATGAGTGGTTATCCAAGAAAACCATTCACTCTTATCCTTTAACTTAAATTAAATTAATTTAATTGTCATTTAAATTAAATTAATTTAGTTAATGGTCTATATCAGTTTGACCCTTTTACTTTTCACAAATTTTAAATTGAACCTTTAATTTCTACGTTTAATAAGGAGCGGAGGAAAAAAGAATTTCACCTTTAATTTCGATCTTTAATCATTGTTAATCATCACTACGAGAACATACATCGAAATCATCAACTATAAGTTACATAAACCATAATAGTTATCATTAAAATTCTATCAGCTTGGAGTATGGGTTGTCGACGGATCATCATTTAGACAAATAGCGTTGATGTTGCAAGTGTGTTTACTAGGACAATTAATAATTAATTTAATTTAACTTATTTTATGTTTTTAGTTTAATTAATAGTTTGAATTATGGTTAATAAATGTTAATTAAGTTTAACATTTATTAGGTTTCACTTCGTTACCTATATAAAGAACCTACATGCGTATTTGTAATACATACCGAAAAAAAATAATAAAAAGTCTCCCTTCTTCTATTTGAGCATTTTCTTTCATTCTTTAAATGCTTCGATTATGGGTGTTTAACAATTGGTATCAGAGTCTCGTTGAAGGTTATTTTGGTTGCTCGGTTAATGCAAAATAGTGTGGTACAGTGACGGTGCATGTCTAGGAAAGTTTTGACAAGGAAAGACTTGGTATTTGAGTGATCTGAGTGATCCACCTCTCTTTCCTGGGAGCTTACCTGGTGTACGTTATACATACTTTTACCGATGCATTTATTTTGATGAAAATCATTTACCTACACAATGACAAACCTACATGTTGTTTGTAACCCCCTCGACCCGGTCTAGACGTCACCTGACTCGAACGAGGTACACGGGGAATACCGAGACTAATCTAGTGACTCGCCTCGATAATCAACCCTAAAATTTAAAATTTTTCTTTTAACTTTTCTAAATGCTTTAATTAGATCCTACATGTTCATGCAAGGACTGAGTTCAAATACAACGGAAACTAAAGAGTAACGAGTCTTAATTTAATCGAATAAATTTTAGTGACAATCGTAATTTTTAGAATTTTATATCCTGATTGTGAAAGTAAGGTTATGAATATTTATTTAAGAATATTTCATGCTTGCACGTAAATTTTCAACATAATATAATAACTACAAGTCATTTTATTGCATGCTCAAAGTTTAAGGATTATTTTCAGCCTCCAAAGGTTTCATGGCATTCTCTATATGTGAATTCACCTAAAAACACTTTAAGCACATATCATGGTATATTAGCTAGATGCAATTCAATCTAGTAACAACAATATATTCAACTCCTAATAGTATTCTTCAACATAACCAATCTTGTAAACACATGGAAGAACCACCTTAATATACTCAACATGATTTCTAAATGCATTCCAACCTAGATAACAATATCATAGATTTGACTCATAAATAGTCATGCTTCATTATCAACAATACTCAAATTCACACATAGAGATATCAAGAATCAAACTTCAAAATAACTAAATTATTACTAAAGGAATATCAATGAGCAATTCAATTCAAAGTCACGAGCTAACATCAACTTTGATATTCATCAAATATGTATAAGTATATAACCATTTCAAGTCTCAAAAGCATAGACATTATTCACAATATGATATCCCATCCTCATTGCTCTCTCACTACTACTAATGTTATAAGATACACTTGAGCTTTCACTTGACGGTTACCTGGATCTTGCTTTCATTGCTGCCTCTACATCAAATACTCTGTATTACAAGGTAAATGAGAGGGTAAGCATAAGCTTAGTGATTGAATAAAAACAAGTATAAAAACACCTTGTAACTCAGCCCATATTAAACCAATTTCATCAATTTAAAAACATGTCATGCTCTTTATAAAACAAAACACACATGGCTAACAACTCCACAAGTCTTACATGCTACTCACATAACAATACTTACACGTGCATCTTGATGCACAAAGCTCAAGTCTTACATACTATCAACATAACAATGCTCAAATCTCATGCATACCAATGCATAAAACCTCGCATGCATAACACCATATGCAATCAAGTGAAAACCATGAAACTTACCTTTGAAAAATAAAAACATATATTGGTGTTAGTGATTCGATTTGTACTACTCCAAATCGTTAGGATAAACGGGTAACCGCATGTTAGTACTACTCCCAGAGCATGCACATGTTGATACTACTCTCAACATGAATTATCTCATCTTGGTGTCCGTTGACAATACTACTCCGATCAACATGTATGTGAGAGTACTACTCCCATCACATAGCATTAGAAATATAGGCCAAAATGCAACACACAAAGAATTTATATACGTACGACTTTTGAATGTTTATAGTGCACTCTAGACCCTATTGATCGATCAACTTATCCCATAAGGTAAATCACTTATCTAGCCAATATATTATCAAAAATCAATACTCAAAACTTAATTCAAAATAGAATTCAAATCACATGTATCTCACTTTTTATGCATCACTTGCAAAAACCGATAAAACTACTTTTATCTTATTTTTCAAAACAAAACTGCGAGAACATCGAATATATAAAATCTCTTTAAAAACAGTTTCATGAGCATTTATATACATGAATAATCACATATACAGAATACAACAAGAGCATAACAAATAACATTGTAAAACAAGGTATAATATGGGAACCTTTAAGAAAGCAATACTTAAAACTTACTTCCAAGTATAGGGAGGTTTTTCACACCTTCCCTACATCTCAAACCTTTGAAAACACATTTAAAATCATGTCAAATTGGCAGACCTCATAATCTACTCACCGATAACCGATACTTGCTCGCCAAACCACCGAAACAAACCGGAATGCCTTCAAACACGACCGCCTAACTCTTGTCATGTTTCAAGCATAAAAATCAAGGGGTTTAATGCTTCTAAACTCACAAAATAAACCAACAATTCGGATCCCTATGCAACAACCCTTAAAACGTATCAAAACTTAAGCCGAAAACTTGTCGGAACACACCAAACTTCACTTAAGCCTATAGTCCGGGATTAGGGATATTAAAAACACTTTATAAACATTCAAACATTAAAAATAATTCATTTAAGACCCAAAAACAGTGGGTAAGAACCCTTGAACGAAAATTGAGATTTTTAGCAAAATTTTTTTTTATAAAATTAAAGGATTAAAAAAAATTTCTACAAGTCAAGAACTTTATTTTTCTAGAGGATTGACAAAATTTCACCTCCAAAACCGATTCAATTGCTTTCTGGGTTTTAAAACGTGAAAATGATGAGAAAACAAGAAAATTTGAAGGAGAAAAGTTAAGATAATTATTGTAAACGATTTTTAGTGGAAAAAAATGAGTTTTTACCTTGAAAACTTGGTGAACGGATGCCTCCAAAGAGGGAAACAAAAATTAGAAAAAATATGTGATGTTTAGGTTAATTAAAAAGGTTTTAAGAGTTTTAAATTGGGTTTAATTAAGTTATTTAATTTAAAATAGATTTTGAGATTAATTAATTAATTAATTAAAATTTGGAAAGCCTAGACCAGCTAGGATTATAATTGGATCAAAGCTCCTTAAAGATTCAAAGTTTTGTCTTGTTTCATAAAATTGCCCTTAAATTTTCAATTTTTACAAAACGGTCACTAATTTCAAAATCTTAGAGTTTTAAGGGTCGATTTTTAAAATTAATTTGACCAAATTCTAATATATATTATTTAAGAATTTTAGAATATTTTTCCTCACTTTATTTTGATAAAAAAACTAATTTTTTAGTTATTTAATCATAAACTAAGCTAAACCGACAAAACTGATCCACTAGACCTCTAAATCGGCCTCTAAACTTTTAGGCCCAAATTTGGGGTGTTAAACTGTCGGTGGAATGAGGAAGCTTAACAACGACAATTATAATACATGGTCAACTTGCATGATGTCATATATGCAAGGACATGACCTATAGGAGATTGTCAATGGTAGTGAAAAGGAGCAACCAAAACTAGAGGATGCAAATGGTATACTAAGAAAATGGAAGATAAAAGTAGGCAAGGCAATGTATTTCTTGAAGACAATGGTGGAAGAAGATATGCTAGAGCATATTCGAGATGTCAAAAACCCAAATGAAGCTTGGGAAACATTCGCCAAGTTGTTTTCTAAGAAGAACGATATGAAGCTCCAACTTCTAGAGAGCGAGTTGTCTATAAAGCAAGGTAATATGACGATTAAACAATACTTTCACAAAATAAAGTTGTTGTGTCGGGAGATTTATGAGTTGGATCCAGCAGTCCCTATTGGTAATACCAGGATGAAACGAATTATTATTCATGGTCTAAAGCCGGAATTTAGGAGTTTTGTTGATGCTGAACAAGGATGGCAAACTCAGCCGTCACTTGTAGAATTCGAAAATTTATTAGCTAGTCAAGAAGTATTAACTAAACAAATGGGAGGTGTCTCATTGAAGAAAGAAAAAGAGGCACTCTATGCTAGTAAAGGCAAGAGAACCTTCAAGCAGCGTGACTATAACACCCCAACTTTTCCCTTTTTGGAACCCTAAAATCCCTATTTTTAAAACCCTAATAATTTGGGGATTTTCATTGGTTAAATTGTAAATTTTTGGATGTTAAGGATTCCTCAAAAAAGTTTAAAAATTTTCATACCCTTATAGGGTAATTTTATCATTTTTAAATTGGTAACTGTTTTCTTCTTCCTCTTTTCATGATCAGTTTTTATTTGGAATTTATTTCCCTTTATTGTCAAATTTAGAATCCTCTCATGAATCTCTCTCTATTTTCGGTTTTATTCCGATCAAAGAATTCATTTTGTTTCATTCGCTGGTATGTTGGTAGGTTATCAAATTTGTTCTTTTTATTGGGTTTTGTTCATTCATGTTTGGTGTTAAGTTTTCATTTAGAAGGCTTTAGAATCGAATCAGAAAGGGAGGGGAATTGAATTCAAATCTGGGTTTTTCTGGATTTTCCATATTATCCTGGAAAATCTGGGAATTTCAAGATTTTCCCGGAAAATCTAGGTTATCTAGATTTTTTGGGGAAAATCCTAGAATCCGTTGACCACTCGATTCGACCCTTTGAACGACCCGACCCGTAACCCAACTGACATCACTACTAACATCATCTATTGGCGTTACTGCTAACGTCAATGTTGACATACTGATGTCAGCGTTGACTTTTTCTGATCTGGTCCCACTTTATATTTTTAACGTCCTGAGTTTGATGGTGTTGTCCATATTTTGAAATTCGAACCTGAAGTGTCATTTTTAAGGCTTGTTTTCTTTATCAGAATCTGAAATAGGTAGCATTTGGTTCAGGTGACTTCGATTTAGACCCTGAATATCTGCCTCCTCCTCCTCCTCGATGACCTCCTGCTTTTCAAACTTCGGGACACGCCCATGAGTTATTTGATCATTTCTATTTTGTGTTTATCTTGGCATAGTAGGGTATTTTAAACTGTTTCTCACTCGTAGGTTCTACGCCTGCTAGACCTAGTAGTAGGACAAAAGCCCAGTAGACGTCATTGTCGGCGTTAAGTGATCTACTTTAGGTGTGTCACTCCCAAAATTTTTTTGTTTATTTCTGTGTGCAACTTTCTGTATAGCTATTAATTCTGTGTAATATGTTGATTGCATCATTTTTATTATTTTCTGAAAATAATTGTGTAATTGTCATGCTTTGAAATATTAAATTGAATATTTGATTCTGAAATTGTTATGCATGCCTCTTGTTATTCTTTTAGGCATGAATTCTGATTTTGTTATCTGTTCTTACTTTGTTGTCTGTTCATGTCAAGTCATCGGTTGGATAAGTGTACGGGAAAGTTCTGTGGTATCACCTATTGGTGAGTATCACTTCTAATCAGTGGCTCCATCTTCGGGTCGAGTATCCACTTCTGATAAGTGGCTCCATCTTCAGGTAGAATATCCACTTCTGTTTAGAGTGTAATCACTAATTTTATCTGGGGTAAGTCCATTTTATTTTTCAATTTTATTTTTATCTTAAATAATGGGCTTTAGTTAATTTTAGCGTTTATGATGAAAAAATAAAAAATCAAAAAATAATAATGGGCTTTATTTTTCAATATTCATTTAATTTTGTTTTATTATAAAAATGTTAAAAATCCAGAAAGATTACATATATTTATTATCTTTATCATTAACAAAAATATATTACTATACTATTACCTATTTACTTTAAGACATCGTATTTTTTACATATACTTCGAAAAAAACTCAAAATACTATATATATATATATATATATATTAATTATTATCTATAGTTAAATAAAAAATTCAAATTGTTATTTTCAGTCACATTATCTTATTTTTATTTTAACTTATCTATCTATATTTTTCACACTTTGCATGCTATTATTATTATTATATTGTTTATTATTCATTTTGTTTTTATTTTATTATTATTTTTTTATTTATATTATTTTTTTATTAAATATTAAATTTATTAATATTATATATAGATAGATAAATAATTACAACCCAAAAATTTAAATAAAGCACAAGTTTTATTGGATTCAAAGTCCATTTACAATATTAAAAACCCAAAAATATTATAAATTAATTAAAAATTAAAAATGTGTTAATCCTTTCTTCTTTATTGTTACAGACTCAAGGCAGTCCCATGCCTCCAACCCCATGGCTGCAATCTATCCATCTAGAGCCCCTGATGTGTATTCTCTCAGTCCCTCATAGATCATAACCGAACCTTGATGCTCACACTTCAACAGCCATGATCTTTGGCAACCAGAATGGTCCCCTCTCCACCAAGAATTGATAGAGCAGCCAATATCATTAATATATTGTAACTCTTGTTTTCATGTTTCTTTATTCGTAAAATACCCCTATTTTGGCATTATACTATAGCCATGTCATGTTACGTTTAGCTACTTTGCTCATATTTAATTATTTGGTAACATATTTAAATGCTTAGTGTAAACTCATGTTTGTTTCTTAGCTTATGTCATGTCATGTTGTTTGTGCATTTCATATATCGCATGTGTATATATTTGAGATCACATGTTTCTTTTCTTTAATTGTTTTGTCTTCTTTGCGTTATTTGTTTGAATAATGGATATTAATGCTTTGATTGCTTATTTTGTTTTTAGGGAGTCAATTTGGCTAATACCAGTCACAGTGGTGGTGATCATTTGTATGCTTTTGAATATTGGGTTTGTGGTTCATCTCCATGTTTTTTTATATATACTTGCCTTATTGCTTATTATCTCTCATGTACATATATCATGTATTTTGTACTTTGTAACACATATTTTATTTTTGCTCAACCTCACATCCTCCTTTAATTAATGAGCCTAAATTTCAAACGTCTTTATTCCGTCGTAACGGGCCCGTGTTTTAACGTATTGGTCGCGGTGTATGCGTTACCTTCGAATAAAGACACGGTAAAAATAAAATTGATTCGAATCTTTAAACAAACATTAATTTAAATGTCACTTTAATCCAGAAAATCCAAAATTAATTAAGCGGTTATTTTAATAAAGGTATCAATTTTGGGGCAGTTTTAAAATTCTAACCCCATTTTCAAATCGTAACCAACTCTCGAACCCGATTTTTAAAGAATCTCTGTTTTTACGGTGTCTGGCTTACCAAAATAACCGATGGTGTCTCCAACATTTTTTAAACCAATTTTTCAAATCCATTCCCTAATTTCCTTTTATTTTAAAATCTACTTTCAAGTTTCAATTTTTCAAAATGGTGACCCCTCTTTTTTTTACTACTTCTTTTATTACACTTAAAATAAACTCGATTTTTAAAGGGTCACTATAGTTGGCGACTCCGCTGGGGATATTTTTTTAACTAACGAGTCAAGCCTTATTTTCAAAAAAACGCTTAATTAATTTTGGAAGTTGCGGAATACAGTGACAATTAAATTATTATTTGTTTACTAATTCACGGTTTTTTAAATATCATTCAAACCCGTTGTTCTAAGTGGGGGAAATGCTATTGCTTTTGTGAGGATATTGTTCCTTCGTATGGGCCTAGCAAAGTACCTTTAGGGCTTGACTACCCTATGTTTTCGTGGGAATATTGTTTTCCTGTACGGGTATAGCGAAAGGGTCCTCCCGGATTGAACTCGATTAAAATGAGTCAATAATGGGTGACGATCGGGGGCCTTGCTACTCTTAGAAGAGGAAAATAAGGACAATTCGGGTACCTCCTAGTACCAAAATTGCATATAGAGAATATAGTCAACCCACCCCGTTAGAGCCAAGCAGATAACCTAGGTGAATTAGGTATGATATTTAGATTTTGTTTATCTTTCTCTTTCTTTCATGTCATTTATTTATGTCATTCATTTATGCTTTTATTGTTTATCCTTACTAACACATTCCCCTTTTTCTGTCGTTTGTTTTTTCTTTTATTTCCTTTCCTCGCATCTTTTTTGTATTTTTTACATAAAGGTGTTGATTCGAGTAGTTTGCTCATATTGAGATCTTTCATTATGGATAAAAGGCTTCTTCACTCACGAGATCTTAACTCGGCGGTTCGATATTGGTAAGAACTTTAACCGCTTTGATTAACCATAGAAATGTCAACAAGGATTGAATTTATTCGAAGCCCCTTAAGTCTTAAGACTATCAGACGAAGTTGAGAACTTTAACCAGAATGAGTGTTGCTTGGGTTCGTGGTTTGATTCAAGTCCGAGGAGAGAGTGTTGCATTTTCATAGGAAAGCATTCGAGATATTATACTGACACACCCGGATGAGGTGATGAGGATGGACTTGTTCATCTTAGGCATATACGGGTTGATCATTTTCCCTCAAGTTTTGGGCAACATAAATCTAGCTATTCTTGACCTGTTCGACCATTTGAAAAGGAAAGTCAACCCAGTGATGGCCATATTAACCGAGACTTTCATCTCCTTGAATGCTTGTCGAAAATACGAAGAAGGGCATTTTAGAGGTTGTACACTATTCTTTCAAGTCTAGATTCATAGTCACTTTTGGAAAGAGCCGACTAAGTTTCTATCAGGTATTTTTCTTGGATGCATAATACATGCTAAATATGCGCAATTATAGTGCAAGTGTATACGTCAGTAATAAGTGATAAGTATATTATCGAGTTATCGTCTCCTCAGGGATTGGTATACTCAATATGTTTCCTTTGGTCTTCTTGCTTCTGTAAAAGAAAAGTAAAAACACAGATAAGTTGAATATTGATTTAAACTAAATAAACTAAACTAACTAAAGTAATATCAAATATGAGAGAAAGGGTACGATCCAGTTGTGTTGTATTATGGAATTGATTGATCTGCTTTTGTTCCAATACAATTACAATGTACTGCCTCGACAGCGAAAATGTTTCCTGCCACGGCAATCTCTTGCTCTTGGGCAAAATTATCAAAGTTCGGTAAAGTGTCCTTGAATGATTCTACTTATCTCTAAGTCGAAATACTGTTGATGACCAGTCCTTGATGATACCTCTCGGCGTGAATCAATTATAATCACCAACCAGTCTCACACTTCTCTTAGCCGCTGAAACTCTTAACTTATCTCTAGGCCGAGTTAGTGTTTCCCGATTGAAACACCATACTTATCCCTTTCGTGAATCTAACTCTCTCGATATTAGATAAATGGATTACTTACAAACTTCTCTCTCGAGCTTGAATGTAAGAACAAGAAATGGCAAAGAATAAGCAAACTTCAATCTTTTATTGCATTAGAAACAAGAAACAAAGTACAATCTCTTCTCACAAATACTTGACAGCCTTCACCAAAACCCTAGGAAAACCTAGAACATGATGGGAAGAATTGTCCCTAAACTCTATCGGTGTAAGCCGAATCTAATAATCTCATCTATTCTCTCTCTCTAACCCCTAGGACGGTTATGTCTTATATAGGCTTGGCCTAGGGCAAACCTTTCATAATTAGAGTACAACTTGGAGTAGGGAACAAGTTATGTACATAGGGTAAATATTTTCAAGTTTAATTTTCTAGAAGGTTTCATCCCGCGTGGCCTTGTCCTTGGGCTTTTTTTGTGTTGTTCAGCTCCGATTCTTGGGCTTCTTTCTCAGCAACGTTCTCCTTATTTTTCTTCTTCAGCTGCCAGCCATATTGCCTTTTTCTTTTCTACTACCTCGACATCAGGTCCTGCCTCGGCAATACTTGTTCCTGCATAGATAAGAAAATGCAGTAAAGTATGTCTTTTCTTCAAATATATTCTTTAATGGCAAAATCCCTAAATTTATCATATTAAGTCCATGCATTGGTTCAAGTGGGTGTAGATTTGATGATAAGTCCCCATGAAAGGTGTAGAAAGTGATAGTGAGTTGAACACTTATCAAACCGCCAAACTTGAACTATTGCTTGTCCTTAAGCAATGCAAATCATCAATTTGTCAAACTCTATTCTCTCTTTATCTTATGCTTCTATCTATTCTCCCCACAATAACTATGTCTATTCTTTAAACTTAACCTTTCAGTTTCCTAAGGGTTTACTTAGAAGACAAGCTATAAGGCTAGTGTGTGTTTGTTTTTGTGGAAAAGTTTGAATAAAGGCCTTCTTAGATATACTCTAAGTTCAAGACAAATAGACTTGGTTTTAGTGTACTCTTCTTATAACAACAATTCCTTGAGCCAATTTCGGGCACCTCAAGTATTGCGTTTTCTATTTCTTAACTCTTTATTTCTTTTGTTATTCTTTTATGCACACTAGAGCCAATTTCGGGCACCTCTAGCATGAAGAAGAGTTTTTCCTAGAGCCGGTCATCGGTACCTCTAGTTACCTTTCCAAATTCTAAGTCTTTATCACCTAAGTTTATTAAAAGAATTCCTATAGCCAAACAAGTCCCAAAAGTGTTTTTAAAGTTCAACCTTATATCAAGCTTCTAAGTTTTTCTCCTTAAGTATCCTAGAATCAAGTCTTCAAAACAGATCCTAACTATGGTAAGGAGAAAGATTTCTATTGCCTTTAAGAATAAACTAAGACAATACTGATGAAGAGCAGTGCAAAAGTATGACAACAGTTTTAAGTACAGTGGTGGATATAAAACAAAAAATTTTATCACTAAAAACTTCCTTTTCATGGCAAGGTCGCGACAGTAGATAGCCTCGGTAGTGGCTCTACACTCCCAAACTCAAACCAAGCATTATCCTCAATGCTTAATTTAGGGGTAGGTAGTAGGTAAAATTTATAAGTAGTAGAAAAAATGAAAAAAGGGAAGAGAAATTATAAGGATTCAGAAGAGATTTCTTCCATAATTTATCTTCTCGAAGCCCCCACCCAACTCCTGAGAACCTCACGAGTCTCCCACCTCAAAGCATATCGAGAAAGGCACAAAGCTCAAAGTGAAAAGAGATTCAGGCACCCCAAAGAGGAAGTAAGGAGAAGACTTTTACCCATTTTCCATTTTTATATAGAGAGTTGCACTCACACCTATACAAGATAGATCTGGTTCGACCCAATCACTTCACCCCCTTTAAAGCACCTCATCTCATGTGGTATGATTCAAGTGTATAGTGCGAATATCATGCTGATATAATGGGGCACACAGTAAGAAAATTGCATAGTATTGCAAAATTTGATCAACTCTAGAATTATACAACTTGGGTCATCGGGTATGATAACCCACTCTTCGTCTAATTTTGGGTTCATTAAGGAGGTGGTCCAAGATCAACACCCAAGTCAAAGAGAGTGTTTAAGGGACCTCAGTTCGGTTCTCATTTCTTAGATGATAGCTTGCATCAATAGTCTTGCATTTTTCAAATTTTCTTTTGTGTTTGAATTCATCTTGCTATTGTTGCCCCAAAAGTAGCATTGATTTTAAAAAAAATGGGGCACGCATTATTATTTTAAATGAAGAAATACATTTTGTAAAATTATACATGTATATATTCTTGTTTATCCCCCATAGTTTCTTGGACGTCACATGCTTGTTTGACTTTGATTCAAATGTCGAAGTAGTGGATTGTTGTGATTACGATAGAGTATGATTCCTTTCTCAACAGCTTTGGTCAGTAAAGCAAGAGATATAAGATTACTACTCCTTCGATGATGTTTGATGATATGAAAATCTTCTAAAAAAGGCTCGGTGAAATCGGTTGATCTAAAGAATTCCTCAAAGTATAAAGATTGCATCTAGAGAAAGAAAGAAAGAAAGAAAGAAAGAAAGAAAGAAAGAAAGAAAAAAGAGAGAAGAAAAAAAGAAAAGAGAGAACAAAGATTAAACAAAAACACTCCAATATTCGAAACCTGGTAATAGGCTTATTCGAACAAGAGTGTGGAAGTATTTGGGGCACTCCGTTGAAGTGATAGACCTAATAAGGTAGCAATGCACCATCCAAAGTCTTTGCTTCATGAGTGATGATAATATCTTCAAATTCATGACTATGTAGAGTAACTCAGAGTTTTATTGTATGCTCCATCATTACCTTCGAGACAAAGGACTATGATGAGTTGATTTCCCAAAATTTAAAAGAAAAAATGAAGAAAAAGAACAATAACATATGTGAGAGAAAAAGAGAAGAGAAAAAAAAGAAAAAAGAGGTAGAAAAAATGAAAAAAAGAGATAGAGAGAAAAAGAAAATGTTCTTATAGCTAGATGTAATCTGAAGTACACATCGAATTCTCAAGAAGATACTCTTGTACTAAACTAGCGGGGCAAGTACGGAAAGTTTGAATATAAATAAGAGGAGAAAGATATTGATAACTAGAAGGAGTAGTTTTCGAGTAGATCGAACAAATACAATAATCATGAGGATGAACCAAGCAATCTAAAAGGAATTCAAAAACTCCAAAATATTGTCACAGCTTCCAAAGGTTAAAAAACTGAACTTCGAGGGTTGAGTCTAAAGCACTTGATATCCAAGGAACCTCTTCTTATTTCTTTTTGTAATTTTTGTTTTTGTAAACATATTTAAATTTTATCATATTTAAATTATCAAATTATTTTTGAAATAAAATATTTTTATCCATAAAGGTTTATGAACTGTAAGATCATTAATGCAAACAATCATATTTGATATGGCCCGAAAAGAAAGGGCAATATGTGATCCTAGATGTTTCCAAAAAATATCACTCTGATTGTAAGATGATACATTTTAAGAATTCAGGTTAGCATAAATAAGCAAAGATTACTCGAGCCTATTGGGTTTAAAGTTTGAGCAGTGATAAACATCAAGCCTTTGGGGAAAAAGTTATATTGGGGGTAATAAAGAGAGGTAATGGGAAGGCCTAGAGACAAGAGTTAAAGTAGAACCGAAGAGAATAATCTCAAATGAACATGTTAAAAATAAACCTCAAATGATCTAAGCCTGAGAATTGAGAGCCACTACCACAAGTTGAAAATAAAAGTATTCCGAGGTCGATACTTCAGAATTTTATAGTCAATCAAGAACAAGAGAATAACCGTGTTTATTTGAGAGGAGAAGAATAAAAAATGCCAAACTTCAGATGCTAGTTAATTCTCTACCATAATGTTTTGAATGGTTTCGAAACACGTTTCGAGTCTTAATTGAAGAAATAGACCCGAGAAGTTGGGGGCACATGTTCACCCTGACATGGCAATCTAAGACTTATCACGAAGACTCATTGAAAAACTATGATTGCGACAAAGCCGAAAGAAATGAGGCATAATTGAATAGAATATTTTAACCCATCAACGCAAGTCAGTTCTAGCCTTTTGAAGAGTCGAATAAAAGAAAAAACAGCAAGGATAAGGATGATCTTTTGTCCAAGATTAAACCCTGGGAAATTTGGGGCATATGTCCACCTTAGTCTTTGGGAAAGAAAAAAAAAGAAAAATAAAAAAAAGGAAAAGGAAGAAAAAGAGAACAAGAAAAAGAAGAAGAGAGAAAAAAAAAAGAAAAGAAAGAAAGAAAAAGGCCTCTAGGTGAATGTCAAACATATACTACAAGAAGATGATTGAGTTGCAAAATTGAGGCATCTTGTTTTGACCAACACAAGAAAAACAATCCCTTTTTTAAGACAAGACAGAGAAGGAAGATCTAGAAGAGATGGAAGCCCAATGTGATAGGAAGCGAGAATCTATCCTCTAAGAAAAGAAGAAAAAGATAAATAACATTTATGCATCATTTAGGGTAAATATTTATGCATCATTTAGGTTAAATATTCATGCATTATTTAGTTTAAACATTCATACATAATGTAGGTTAAATGTTCATGCATCATTTAGGTTAGATATTCATGCATAATTAGCATTCCCATTTCATTCCCTCATTGTATTTTGTATATTTTAAACAGAAATTTTGAAGATGGATCATAAACTTGATCTACAGCTCACTAGAGAACAAACAAGTCTAGAAAAATCATGATTTCATGGATTTGTTCGACAATAGATAATATGAGGATGAGGAAGAGAAAGAGAAAAGATAAAAAGAATGAAAAGAAAAAAAGTAAAGAAAAAGAGAAAAACAAAAAGAAAAGAAGAAGATGAAGAAGAAAAAGAAAAAGAAAAAAAAAGAGAAAAACAAAAAGAAAGAAAAAAGAAGAAGAAAAAGAAGAAGAGAAAGAGAAAGAGAAAAGAAGAATGAAAAGAAAGGAAAAAAAGAAGAAAAAAAAGAGAAGAAGAAGAAAGAGACGGTCGAGGTCGACCAATTGAGAATATGTAGAGGCCAAGAAAGGATTTCTTTAATACAATACGGTATACGCTCGAAGAGAGGGACCGTTCATCATGACATACGTTTGAAGAGGGGGTCATACTTTGCGACATACGCTCGAAGAGAGGGATCGTCCATCATGGTATACGCTCGAAGAGAGGAACCATTCATTATGACATACGCCCGAAGAGAGGGGTCATACTTTGAGACATACGCTCGAAGAGAGGGTCACCTATCACGGTATACGCTCGAAGAGAGGGACCATTCATTATGACATACGCCCGAAGAGGGAGTCATACTTTGTGACATACGCTCGAAGAGAGGGATCACCCATCACGGTATACGCTCAAAGAGAGGAATCGTACATTATGACATACGCCCGAAGAGGGGGTCATACTTTGCGATATACGCTTGAAGAAAGGGATCGCCTATTACGGTATACGCTCGAAGAGAGGGATCTTTCATTATGACATACTCCTCAAGAAAGGGGTCATACTTTGCGATATATGCTCGAAGAGAGGGGTCGCCCATCATGGTATACGCTTGAAGAGAGGGACCGTTTATTATGGCATATGCCTGAAGAAGGAGGTCAGACTTTGCGATATACGCTCAAAGAGAGGGGTCGCCCACCACGGTAGACGCTCGAAGAGAGGGACCATTCAATATGACATACGCCCAAAGAGGGGGTCATGCATTGCGACATACGCTCGAAGAGAGGGGTCGCCCACCACGGTAGACGCTCGAAGAGAGGGACCGTTCAATATGATATACGCCCGAAGAGGGGGGTCATGCATTGCGACATACGCTCAAAGAGAGGGGTCGCCCATTATGGTATACGCTCAAAATGAGGGACCGTCAGATGCTGCAATGATCATAAATTAGAGCATCTCCAAACAGGGAAGTCAGATAAAATTAGTGCTTGTAGTCTTTGCTTTATCATTGTTTTACAACGATAAGCAAAGAGGGGCAACTGTAATCACTAATTTTATCCGGGGTAAATCCATTTTATTTTTCAATTTTATTTTTATCTTAAATAATGGGCTTTAGTTAATTTTAGCGTTTATGATGAAAAAATCAAAAATTAAAAAATAATAATGGGTTTTATTTTTCAATATTCATTTAATTTTTTTTATTATAAAAATATTAAAAATCCAAAAAGATTACATATATTTATAATCTTTATCATTAACAAAAATATATTACTACACTATTACCTATTTACTTTAAGACATCGTATTTTTTACATATACTTCAAAAAAAATACTATATATATATATTAATTATTATCTATAGATAAATAAAAAATCCAAAATGTTATTTTCAATCATATTATCTTATTTTTATTTTAACTTATCTATCTATATTTTCACGCTTTACATGCTATTATTATTATTATATTGTTTATTATTCATTTTGTTTTTATTTTATTGTTGTTTTTCTTATTTATATTATTTCTGTTATTAAATATTAAATTTATTAATATTATATATAGATAGAAAAATAATTGCAACCCAAAAGTTTAAATAAAGACCAAGTTTTATTAGATTCAAAGTCCATTTACAATATTAAAAAACCCAGAAATATTATAAATTAATTAAAAATTAAAAAAGTGTTAATCCTTTCTTCTTTGCCGTTATAGACTCAACGCAGTCCCATGCCTCCAACCCCATGGCTGCAATCTATCCATCTAGAGCCCCAGGTGTGCTTTCTCTTAGTCCCTCATAGACCATAACCGAACATTGATGCTCACACTTCAGCACCCATGATCTCTGGCAACCAGAATGGTCCCCTCTCCAGCTCATATGCAAACAAAATGGCAACAAACATCAGGACATGACAGAATAATGCACCAAAATTCAGAAAAGCCAGAGAACAAACCGACATACTCAAAGGCAAACATGAATACAGCCAAGAATTGATAGAGCAGCCAATATGAATTTTGTTATTCAAATTTAATTTCCAAAAAATGTAATTCACGGGTATATAACAATGACCCAAGCAATGTAAAAGTAGATCTTTTTTCTCCTACAACCGGAAATGACTGAATAGAGAAAAGAAGTTCCAAGAATATTGTTTTTCATTCTCGTAGAGTATTTTCTTCATTGCAAAATTTTACCAGAGAGAAAAGTGAAGAAAGCTTTTCAATTTTCAGAGTTCTCCATATTTTGAAACCAAATAAAACAGTCTTCTTATTGTGCTTTTTCAAGGAATCTAAACAGAGGAGAGGTTTACAACAAAAAAAAAAACAGAGATTTGAGAAAAGGGTTATCTTTATACAACGTCGGTCATCAATTTTCAGAGCCACTGATGGTAAATCCCAACAGTGGAAAGGAGGCTTGCGACATGGCAAATAACGTACCTCGAAACCACGATGATCCAATGGCCTGTTCCTCAGATCGCCGATGATGAAGGCATTAATGACTCATGGTGATTTCGCAGCGATTGGAGTATCCTAGGCGAAGTTTAGACCCTAGGAGGGAGGAGGAAGACGAGGACTCTCCATTGACGATCTTATCTTACCGAAAATTGGCCGTGAATGGCGTCGACGATGAAGTTCAAAGAGTATGATGGTTAAGGTTTCGTTTGAATCCCTTTCGTTTACTGAAGCACGGAAGAAAAGAGGAAAATGATCCCTAATTGTCTGCCTCGTGTATCCGAAATGCCCTCCCCAGATCCATATTGGTGACCCAGTTCCACATTAATGTTGGGTCAAATTCCAGATTAGCCTCACGAACCCTTTCGGCTTGGATTCTGCTTTAGGCCTTTGTTCTCTGTATCCTTTTATTTTCATTTCCTACCAGACCATTTCTTGTATATACTCTGAATATTTTTATAGGTATTTGTTTCATGTATTAGTTCATTAGTGTTGTTGATGTGTATATATACCGTATGATGTTTTGGTATTTACTGTGTGCATTCTTTTTTTATTATTTTAAAAATAGGACATTAACATGGTGTATTTTATATTTTTATACATGTAAATATATGTATACAAATTCATTCCTATCATATAGTTTCCAAATGTATATATGTCATAATCTTCATGTATAATGCAGTTTATACGTATAACATTTTCATATATTATGTCATTTTATTTTTTATTAATTATAAAATGTGTGTTTTAATATATAGTACATATTATATCATTAATATGTTATAACTCTTGTTTTCATGTTTCTTTATTCGTAAAATACCCCTATTTGGGCATTATACTATAGCCATGTCATGTTTTGTTTAGCTACTTTGTTCATATTTAATTATTTCATAACATATTCAAATGCTTAGTGTAAACTCATGTTTGTTTCTTAGCTTATGTCATGTCATGTTGTTTGTACATTTCATTTTCGGATGTGTATATATTTAAGATCGCATGTTTCTTTTCTTTGATTGTTTTGTCTTCTTTGCATTATTTGTTTGAATAATGGATATTAATGCTTTGATTGCTTATTTTGTTATTAGGGAGTGAATTTGACTAATACCAGTAGCGGTGGTGGTGATCATTTGTATCCTTTTGAATATTGGGTTTGTGGTTCGTCTCCATGTTTTTTATATATACTTGTCTTGTTGCTTATTATCTTTCATGCGCATATATATTGTATTTTGTACTTTGTAACACATATTTTATTTTTTTCAACCTCACATCCTCCTTTAATTAATGAGCCTAAATTTCAAACGTCTTTATTCGGTCGTAACAGGCCCGTGTTCGGACATATTGGTCGCGGTGTATGTGTTGTCTTCGAATAAAGACACGGTAAAAATAAAATTGATTCGAATCTTTAAATAAACATTAATTTAAATGTCACTTTAATCCAAAAAATTCAAAGTTAATTAAGCGGTTATTTTGATAAAGGTACCAATTTTTGGGCAGTTTTAAAATGCTAACCCCATTTTTAAATCGTAATCGACTCTCGAACCCAATTTTTAAAGAATCTTTGGTTTTTACGGTGTCTGACCTACCAAAATAGCCGGTGGCGACTCCAATATTTTTTAAACCAATTTTTCAAATCCATTCCCTAATTTCCTTTTATTTCAAAACCTACTTTCAAGTTCAATTTTTCAAAATGGTGACCCCTCTTTTGTTCACCACTTCTTTTATTACACTTAAAATAAACTTAATTTTTAAAGGATCGCTACACAGTGGCTCCACCTTCGGGTCGAGTAACCACTTCAGATGGTGTCATGGAGTTAGAGTGGTTTAGGAGAACCTTCTCTTCTGATGGTGTTCGGTGTTGGGTGCATATCATATCAAACATTCATTACATCACATGTTCTGTTTCTATTTTATAATATGATATTTTTTTCTAAATTTATGTTATTCTCTTCTGTGCTATACTTTTCTGTTCTGTAATTATGTTTATCTGCTAACTAGAGACACACTAGGCTCCCAAGCTTATGTCCCCTCAATTTTTGTTTCAAATACTCAGATCTAGGCATCAGAACTTGGAGGATCCTTTTTTCAGAACTTCGTATGTTTTACAAACTTTAGTTTAATAACTTTTATTTTGGATATTAAGTATTTCTGTAATGAATTACGGACTTTGGACATTTACTCTATTTTCAAAACTATTTAAGTTTAGTATAACCTTGGGTTGAACTTTTAGTTATTTAAATGTTAAGTTTTTAGTATTTTTCATTATTACTAGTTTACTATTTATCGGAATTTATAAATTGTTTCATTAAAAACTCTAAATTAGGTTAAATTTAGTGGTTACATTTAGTAGTATCAGATCCCAGTTCAATCTTTGGATTGTGCGGTCCAAAATAATTTTTGATCTGAAAATGATTTTTGTAAACCTAATCGATAATTTGGATTCTCGTTTTGACTCGTATTTAATTTTTTTAAATATTTTTATTAATACTCCAAGTACCGGTTCGAATGTAGGATTTTGTTTATCCTTCAGTAGATATACTACTATGCCACCACGTAGGAATACACGTCTTCCGATCGGTCGAGGTCGTGAACGAGGTCGTAACGCTGTTTTTGCAAATGATGTTCCACCACCTGTGGATTTACCACAAAATCAAAATGTAACACAAGTATAGTAGGGGAGGAACAACCCGGAATTTAGACTAAGGCTCAGCAAGCCGAGGTTAATCAATCAGTCCAAAGTGAGGGACTGTATGCTTCTGGAGACAGTGAGTCTGTAAGCTTAGATTTTGTCTTTTTACAAAGAGAGTTGCTTCAATATCTCTGATAGAATGAGGGTGTCAGGAAACCCATTTCTACATATTTTTTGGCAGCAGGCATGAAGATGTTCGACGATAAGACTAGTACGAAAATAGTAGAGGCAGAATATTGATTGAAGAAGCTGCAACATCTTTTGTTGAGATGGAGTACCCTTCTGATAGGAAACTGAGGGCAGCTATATCTTTGCTTCAGGGTGAAGCCCTGAACTGTTGGGAGGCCGAGGAGAGAGTGACTGCTTCAGATAAGATCAATTGAGAGTTTTTCAGGCAGGCTTTTGAGGACCGGTATGTGGGTCCCAAGTATCTGGTAAAGTGTCGTGATGATTTCGTGAACCTGCAATAGAATGATATGTTAGTTAACGACTACGAGATTGAGTTTCTCCGCCTACTTCAGTATGCTCCGAGACTTATTTCGACCAAGAAACAAAAGTGTGACAACTTTTTGAAAAGACTCTAGGTGCCGATAAAGATGGTTGTAGCCACCCATCATGACACTGAGTATAAGATGATCACTCGGCGTGCTAGGATAGCCAAGCGTAATGAGAGTTTGAGGATTCAAAAGGAATCCCAGGGTCATGATCAATCTAGACAACAGCTTGCGGCATCTGTACAGCGTAATCAGTTTTTTCATTCTAAAAAGAGGGAAAGAGATGAGTTCGAGTGACGCATGTAAAAAAAGCGTAACTAAGTGCAAGTGTACACGTCAAGTAATATAATTAAAAGTATTTATCGAATATCGTTCTCCACAGGGATTGGTGTACTTAATATGCCTCCTTCTACTTCCTTGCTCCTAAAGTTAATAAAATAAAACCACAAGTAAAAAAGATTTGTTGACTAATTAAAAAACAAAAGCTTAAATAAAGGTTGAGAACGAATAGAGAGAATGGGTAGGATCCATTTGTGTCATATAGTGAATTCGATTGATCTGTTCTAGTTCAATACAATGGCATTGCACTGCCTCGGTAGTACTGCAGATATTGTCTCGGTAGCGACAATATTCTCTATCGCGGCAATCTCTTGCTCTTGGGCAGAATTATCAAAGTTCGGCAAAGTGTCCTTGAATGATTCCGCTTATCTCTAAGTCGAAATACTGTTGATGACCAGTCCTTGATGATACCTCTCGGCATGAATCAATTATAATCACCAACCAATCCCACACTTCTTTTAGCCGCTGAAACTCTTAACCTATCTTTAGGCCGAGTTAGTGTCTACAACACCGCACTTACCCCTTTTGTGAATCTAACTCTCTCGATATTAGATAAATGAACTACTTACAAGCTCCTCTCTCGAGTTTGAATGTAAGAAAAAAGAATGGCAATAGGATAAGCAAACTTTGATATTCTTATTATATTGAAACAAAAACAAAATACAATCTTCTCACACTAATATTCAACAACCTTCACTGAATCCTAAGAAAGCTTAGAACATATTGTAATGAAGGACACAATTCTTAGGGTAAAGCTTTCTCTCTAATTCGGCCTCCTTCTATACATTGGACGGGTCATGTATTTATAGTCTAGACCTAGGGTGACTTTTCCTAAATAGAATATAACTTGGAGTAGGAAACAAGTAATAAAAATATAATATTTTCAAGATTAATTATATCTAGAAGACTATTCCTGCGTGGCCTTTAACTTGATCTTTTCACGTGCTAATCTGCTCCAATCCAAACGCTTCAAGTCCAGGCATTCTTAGCTCATTTTTCTCTTTCAATCGCCCAGCATCAGTATTGGAACTTCTGCTGCCGCGACATTGCTTCTGCCTTCGGCAATGCTGCTGCCTCGGTATTGGTTCTACCTTCGGTACTACTGCTTCCTCGGCATTGGTTCTGCCTTCGGCACTGCTACTTCCTCGGCAGGTAATTTCTGCAACTACACAAAAACATGCCATAAAACCTTCTTTTCTCACAAATATCATCTTTATATGTTGTGGCAGCAAATATCAATTATTGAACAATAAGTATATGTATCAGTTCAAATTAATGGGTAATGAGTACATATTCTTTAGAAAAACAATAGTAAATAATAGCCTTTTTAAAGACTCATCATCGAGCCTCAGAGTTCATCACGGGCTAGACCAACATCGTTTGTCGTTCCTGTTGCTAGTAGAGTTGGATCCACTAGTAAGCGAGCCTTGACTCAGTGTTCGTTCTGTAAAAAGTTGCATTCAGGAGAGTGTTGGGTGAAGAGTGGAGCGTTTTTTCATTACGGATCTTACGAGCATCATCTATGAGATTGCTCAGTGTCACCACAATCAATTTATGCTTTAGGATAATCTCAAGCTTCGGTTCAGACCCCTGCTGGGGAAAGGGGTCAAGGTAGATCTTCTGCATCAGGTGTCGGTGATAGAGGTAGATTTACCCAGTTCAAAGGATCAACCAAATCAGGGTCATCTCATCCTTGATTAGTATATGCTACTATGAGGCATGAGGGTCAAGATGAGCCAGATGTTATCGCATGTACTTTTTCTAGTCTTACTTCCTCTTTTTCGTTTGTGAATAATGGAACTACCTAGTCTGATGTTTTAGTTCAGTCTCTGGTTATCTAGAAAACTTTCTATAAAATATCTTATTAGTTCAATTTCGGTATTAGTCCTGTAGTTAATCCTGTTGTGGCTTTGTGGGAGCCCAAATCTGTTATCTAAGCCCAATATCTGAATCTTTTTTATCCAGGAAAATTTCGAGAAAGAAATTTTTGTAAGGAGGGGAAGTTGTAACACCCCAACTTTTCCCCTTTTGGAACCCTAAAATCCCTATTTTAAAACCCTAATAATTTAGGAATTTTCACTGGCTAAATTGTAAATTTCTGGATGTTAAGGATTCCTCAGAAAAGTTTAAAAATTTTCAAACCCTTATAGGGTAATTTTACCATTTTTTAAATTGGTAATTGTTTTCTTCTTCCTCTTTTCCCGATCAGTTTTTATTTGGGATTTATTTCCCTTTATTGTCATATTTAGAATCCTCTCATTAATCTCTCTCTCTCAATTCTCGGTTTTATTTCAATCAAATAAGTCATTTTGTTCCGTTTGCAAGTGTGTTGGTAAGTTTTCAAATTCATTCTTTTCGTTGGGTTTTGTTCATTAATGCTTGGTGTTAAGTTCTATTTTTTATCAGGTTTTATGGGGGTTAGCGTTGTTAAGTGCTTTTCAGTTAGATTCGGGTTTTTTGGTTTAAGTTTTGATTTAAATCGGTTTTGGAATCGATTCAAAAGGCTTTAGAATCGAATCAGAGAGGGAGGGATAATCGAATTCAAATCTGGGTTTTTCTAGATTTTCTAGATTTTCCCAGAAAATCTGGGTTTTCCAGATTTTTTCGGGAAAATCCTGGAATCCCTTGACCACCCAACCCGACCCGTTGACCGACCCGACCTTTGACTCGGCTGACGTCACTGCTGACATCATCTGTTGGCAATACTGTTAACATCAACATTGACCTACTGACGTCGGCGTTGATCAATGCTGACGTCAGTGTTGACTTTTTCTGACATGGTCCCACTTTATGTTTTTCAACGTCCTGAGTTCAATGATGTTGTCTGTTTTTTGAAATTCAAACTCGAAGTGTCATTTTTAAGGCTTTTTATTCTAATGTTTATCTAGAAGTTATCCTCATCAGAATCTGAAATAGTTACCTTTTGGTTAAGATGACTTGGATTTAGACCTTGAGTATCTGCCTCCTCCTCCTCCTGGACGACCTCCTGTTTTTCAGACTTCAGGACACGCATGTGAGTTATCCGATCAGTTTCGTTTCTTGTTTATCTTACAGTATAGTGGCATAGTAGGGTATTTTACATTGTCACTCGTAGGTTCTACGCCTGCTAGACCTAGTAGTAGGACAAAGCCCAGTAGACGTCACTATCGGCATTAAGTAATTTGCTTTAGGTGTGTCTCTCCCAACAATTTTCTATTTTATTTTTGTGTGCAACTTTCTGTAAAGATATTAATCATGTGTAATATGTTCATTGCATCATTTTGTTATTTTCTAAAAATAATTGTGTAATTGTCATGCTCTGAAATATTAAATTGAATATTAGATTCTAAAATTGTTATGCATGCCTCTTGTTATTATTTTAGACATGTATTTCGATTCTGCTATCTATTCATACTTTGTTGTCTGTTCATGTCATGGCATCGGTTGGATATGTGTACGGGAAAGTTCAGTGGTATCACCTATTGGTGAGTATCACTTGTTATCAGTGGCTCCACCTTCGGGTCAAGTATCCACTTCTGATCAGTGGCTCCACCTTCGGGTCGAGTATCCACTTTTGTTCAGTGCCTCCACCTTCAAGTCGAGTAACCACTTTTGTTCAGTGATTTCACCTTCGGGTCGAGCTTCACTTTTGATGGTGTGATGGATTTAGAGTGGTTCAGGGGAACTTTCTCTTTTGATGGTGTTCGGTGTTGGGTGGATATCATATCATACATTCATTACATCACGTGTTCTGTTCTGTTTTATAATATGATATTTTGTTCTGAATTTATGCTATTATGTTCTGTGCTATGCTTTTATGTTCTATAATTATTTTTATCTACACACTAGAGACACACTAGGCTCCCAAGCTTACGCCCCCACATTTTTTGTTCCAGATACACAGGTCTAGGTATTGGTACTCGAAGGAACTTGTTTTTAGAACTTCGTATGTTTTACAAACTTCAGTTTAATAACTTTTATTTCGGATATTTAGTATTTCTGTAATGAATTACAAACTTTGGACATTTACTCTATTTTCAGAACTGTTTAAGTTTAGTATAACCTTGGGTTGAACCTTCAAGTATTTATATGTTAAGTTTTTAGTATTTTTCATTATTACTAGTTTATTATTTATCAGAATTTATAAATTATTTCATTAAAAACCCTTACTTGGGGGACAAGTTTTCCTAGCGTAAACCCTAAGTTTTTATCTAAGAAATTAGTTTAAATTTAGGGGTTATAGTGACAATGATGGGTTCAATAGAAATCAAGAAGAAGAAATCTCTCGTGAAAGAAGAGGTTTCAAAAATTATGACAACAACAAAAGATTTGATGGAAAATATTACGATTATGGAAAAAAGGGTCATATGGCCAAATCCTATTGGTCAAAGAAGAAATTTGTGGAAAGTAATGTTGTTACTTCTAATAATGAAGAAGAATGGGACACAGAATTATTCTTTACGGTAAAAGAGAAAGAGCTAGCTTTTACAGCGACGATGTTAGACAAAATTGATTATGAAAATGATTGGATAGTTGACTCTAGTTGTTCAAATCATATGAATGGGTGATAAAGAAAAATTATAGGACTTATCTAAATACGAAGGAAGTCGTGTGATGGTCACAACAAATAACTCCAAGTTATCAATAGCTCATGTTGGTAACACGATGGTCTCTCCTCAAAATAATAACACTAAAATGGCACTTCAAAATGTCTATCATGTACCAGGGATGAAGAAAAATCTTCTTTCAGTAGCACAATTAACATCTTTGGTCCATGTTGTTCTATTTGGTCCACAAGATGTTAAGGTATATCATAATCTCAATATCAAAGAGGAGTCGATACTGAAAGGGAGGAGATTAGAGTCTATCTATGTGATGTCTGCGGAAACTGCATTTTTTGACAAAACAAAAAGAAATTAGACAACGGACTTGTGACACATGCGACTAAGTCATGTTAGTTACTCCAAGCTAGACGTGATGACGAAAAACTCAATGTTAAATGGACTTTCAAAACTAGAGGTGAGAGCAAACACTATATGTGCGGATTGTAAATATGGAAAAGCACATCAACTACCATATGAGGAGTCAAAGTATGAAGCAAATGAGCCATTAGAGTTAATCCACTCTGATGTTTTTGGACCTGTTAAACAAATCTCTATCGGTGGGATAAAGTATATGGTGACTTTCATTGATGATTTTTTCAGATATGTGTGGATCTATTTTATGAAGGAAAAAATCTGAGACTCTTTCAAAGTTCAAAGAATTTAAGGGGATTGTGGAAGCATAAATTGGAAAAAGGATTTGTTGGTTACATATAGATAATGGGAGAGAATACACTTCAGATGAGTTTGTAAAATTTCTTCAAGAGTATCGAATATGCCATCAATTCATATGTGCTAACACTTCACAACAAAATGGTGTTGTTGAAAGGAAGAATAGACATTTGGTAGAAATATGCCGAAATATTCTTCATGTAAGAAATCTTCCAGGTCATTTTTGGGCAGAGGCAATGAAAACTGTAGCTTACGTGATCAACAGACTTCCTCAACAAAGGTTATGTTTTCTTTCACCTTTTGAAAAATTATGGTAAATGAAACCAACGATTAGCTATTTTCGAGTTTTTAGAAGTGTTTGTTATGTATTTGTGCCTAATCATTTACATAGCAAAATGGACAAGAAAGTTGTTAGGTGTATTTTTGTAGGGTACGTGATGAGTGCCTAAAAGGCAGATATTTACTACCCTTCTCATGGTACTTTATGCATCTATTATACACCAACTTGAATTGAATCATGAACTCTTTGTGCAAATATTGAATATTCTGTTATCACTACTTACAAAGTCAATATTTATAGAGAATACAGATATTATTATATATTCTGTACATGCAGGAATATCCAGGGCTGAAGTACCAACAATGAAGGCGCAATGAAAGATAAAAATATAGAGAACATTCTGGAAGATGCAGCGCACCAATTGGACCAGGCTAGCACGCTAAAAGCCCAAGTCAAAGACCAAGCAGGAAAACCCTTCTAGAAGGTGGCAAACTTGGAAATATCAGATCCCTTGAAGAAGACTTGTTCCTTACTCCAAGTTGAAGTCTATTTAGGAAAAGTTTGCCCTAGATTAAGACTATATATACCCTAGCCAGCCACATTGTTAGGAGAGCCGATTTTTAGAGAAACCCTTCTCCCTAAGAATTGTACTTAACGACAATATGAATTAAATTTCTTAGAGATAGGTGAAGGTTGTAGATATTAGTGAGAGGAGATTGATTCTTGTTTCTTTGTTCTTATGCAATAATAATATCAAAGTTTGCTTATCTTATTATCATTCCTTGTTCTTGCATTCAAGCTCGAAAGAGAAGTTTGCAAGTAATCTATTTATCTAGCATCGAGATGTGTAGATTCACGAAAGGGATAAGTATGATATTGTAGACACTAACTCGGCCTAGAGATATGTTAAGAGTTTCAGCAGCTAAAAGAAGTGTTGGATTGGTTGGTGGTTATCATTGATTTACGTCGAGAGATATCGTCAAGTACCAATCATCAATAGTACTCTAACTTAGAGATAAGCGGAGTCAACTACGGACACTTTATTGAACTTTGATGCCTCTGCCCAAGAGCAAGAGATTGCCACGGTAGAGAACATCAATGCTGCCGAAGCGGTATCTGCAGTACTGTCGAAGCAGTGTTGTGTAATTACATTGGACAAGAAGAAGATCAATTGAATCCACTAATTGACGCAACTGGATCCTACCTGCTTTCTCTATATCGTTCTCTACCTTTTATTTTATGTTTTATTATTTAATTATTTAGTTAGTTAAACAAATCAACTCATCTGTGTTTTTACTTTATTTTCAGGAGCAAGGGAACAAAGGGAGACATATTAAGTATACCAATCCCCGTGGAGACAATACACGATATACTTATCACTTTATTACTTGGCGATGTGTACACTTGCATTCAATTACGCTTTTATTACACGCATCAGTACGACAACCAAAGAATATGGTGGAAATGTTGTAATCCTATAACCGGAAAGTGTTACATGTCTCGTAATATGGTGTTTGATGAAACATCTTCATGGTGGTCCTCCGATAAAGAGCTATTGCCAAACTCATATACTCTCAGGAGAGAATTGCAATCTACCGAAGTTCAGTTGAGTTTAGATGAAACTGAAGTTATCGATAAAGTTGATGAAGAAGATGCAACTCAGAATCCATGGTAATTTGGTGATCACCAGCAACTAGTTGAAGATGGCGAGTCTAATGAAAGAGAAGAACCAACACCACTTAGAAGATCAACAAGGATCAGAAAGACAATCCTAAATATGCTAAAATGTTGTAGTAGAAAAAGATGATGCAAAAGAGCCAACAACTTTTGAAGAAGCTTCTCAAAAAGCAGAATGGATTAAAGCAATGAGAAATGAGATTGATGCACTTTACCAGAATCAAGCTTGGAAGCTTGTACCAAAGCCCAGAGATATGAAGCCTATTTCTTGTAAATGGATCTACAAAATAAAACATCGCAAAGATGAATCGATTGAGAGATACAAGGCTCGATTGGTAGCTTGATGATTCTCTCAATAATATGGGCTAGACTATGATGAAACATTTAATCCAGTGGTGAAACTTACAACTGTTTGAGTCCTATTAGCACTAACAGCCAACAAGGATTAGAACTTATGGCAAATGAATGTGAAGAATGTATTTTTGCACGGTGAGCTAGATCGAGAGATTTACATGGATCAACCGATTAGTTTTTAAAATCGAGATCACCCTGAGTATGTATGTAAGCTTCGAAAGGCGTTGTATGGGTTAAAGCAGGCACCCAGAGCTTGGTATGGCAAGATTGTTGAATTTCTAACTCATAGTGTCTATTTTGTAGCTCTTTCAGATTCTAGTTTGTTCGTGAAAGTAACTTAGCTATTGTGCTAGTATATATAGATGATTTAATCACCACTAGTGATTTTGAGGATGAAATTCTTCGAACCAAGAAGAATTTATCAATCGCTTCCAAATTAAAGAATTGGGTCAACTCAGACACCTTCTTGGTCTAGAGATTGATCACACCAAGAAAGGAATTTTTTTCCATCAAAGAAAATATTCCTATAATCTATTGAAAAAGTTTGGAATGCTTAATTGCAAGCTAATTTCTACACCGATGGAACCAAATGCCAAAATTTGTGCTAATGAAGGAAAAAGTTTAGAAGATGATACAATGTACCGACAACTAGTTGGTAGTCTTATCTACTTAACTTTAACAAGACTAGATATTTCTTTTGTAGTTGGCGTTGTGAGTCGATACATGCAAAATCCAAAGAAGCCTCATTTGAAAACAGTTAGACAAATTTTGAGATATGTGAAAAATATCATCGGTCATGGTATTATGTACAAGAAAGGTGGAGATTGCAAGCTAGTTGGCTATTATGATGTTAACTATGTGGGTGATCATGATACCCGACGTTCAACTACATGGTATGCGGTTTTACTTGGATCTGGAGCAATTTTCTGGTGTAGCAAAAGACAACCTACTGTTTCTTTATCAACCATCGAAGCAGAGTATCATGCAGCGGCAATGGCAGCTCAAGAGAGTACTTGACTTTTGTAATTATTGAAGGACTTGCATCAACAAGTGGAATTTCTAGTTACCTTATACTGTGATAACTTGTCAGCCTTATGTTTAGCTGAGAATCTAGTTTTTCATGCAAGAACTAAACATGTGGAGGTGCAATATTATTTTCTTAGAGAAAAAGTCTTGCAGGAAGAAATCAAGCTTGAACATGTGAAGACTAAAGATCAAGTGGTAGACATGTTCACAAAAGGCTTGAGTGGTAAAAAAATCGAAAGCTTCTACCATTAGCTCAACCTGAAAAGCCAAATGAAGGTTGATATTTAGGGGGAGTGTTAAAAATCAATACTTAATTAATGGTTAATTTAATTAAACTTATTTAATGTTTTTAGTTTAATTAATAGTTTTAATTGTGGTTAATAAATGTTAATTAAGTTTAACATTTAATAGGTTTTACTTTGTTGCCTACATAAAGAACCTATATGTGTATTTGTAATACACATCCAAAAAAATAATAAAAAGTCTTTCTTCTTATATGTCTTGTTTAGATAACTAATCGAACGTAATTGAGATAATTTTAATCGGTGTTTAATCGGTGTTTAGATAATTAATCGAACGTAATTGAGAAAATTTTAATACACATCCAAAAAAATAATATAAAGAACCTATATGCGTATTTAATCAATGTTTAGATAATTAATCGAACGTATTGAGATAATTTTAATATGTCTTGTTGTATTAAGATCCTAGGTGGATCGTTTGTGTGGTTTGAGTCCTTGTGTGTTGGAAATCCGGATATCCATAAGTTTTGCAATACGTCGAAGGCCATCCGATGTAATATGCCGGGTGATGTATTGAAGACCTTTATTTCGAGTGTTGGACGGTCTCACTTGAAGATGTTCGATGTAACATTCCGAGCATGGGGTTGGTTGGACGACCTACACCACTTACCGGATGTTGGGCTGTCTCGTTCGAAGATGTCCGATGTAACATTATGGGCATAGGATTTAAGGGCGGCCTCAATCCTGAGTATAGGATCTCGATGTTGTGTGGACGCAGGCCTCACTCTTGTGTGTTGACTTGATATGATTTGTATATGCTGTGTGTGATAATATACATTCATTTATGCCATGTGATAGGCAAGCATGCTAGACCATCATATCATGCACAAGATTTATATGTCATGCTTTAATGGTTATGGTATGCATGATGTTGGTTGAGTTCGGCGTACCCACTAAGCTTTCGTAGCTCAACGTTCGAAATGTGTTTTCGTGCATAGGTTAGGTGAAACCGGTTCCGTGGAGCACCATCGAGGTTTGGATTTCAGCATCGACCGTGTTGTCAGAGTATATTTATTAGATAGTAGGCCAATACTATATCGAACCCTATATATAATTTTGTAACTCTATTTATTTTATTTGATTCGAATGATTCAAATGGGTTTGTAATATTTGAAGCTCCGTTTACTTTAAATCATTTTGGGCATACGTTTTAACTCAAATAGAATTTTTTGATCATATGTGGACTTGAGTTGGTTTTAATATTGGGCTTGAAGCCGAAATTTTGAAATATAGGTTTTGGGCCGGAGGCCCAAATATGACACCAGATTGAGGGTGTTACATTACATGTATGTGTGAATAGAATAAATGTAACCCCTTATTCGTGACTTGTGGTGTACGTTAGATTAAAAATTAATATTTTATATATTATTCAACAAGTAAATCCGAAAGTGTTTTCAAATACCAAAACTTATATCCCAATTGGTAAAACCATAGTTTAAAAGTAAATATCCTGAATAACATTAATAAATCAAATATCTAAATCGGTACATGAAACTTAAAAACATTTCAATTCTTAATATTCCCAAAATAATAAAAGTAAAATCTCTTATAACTAACATACTGAAAATATTTGGAAAAATAAATATCTGGTTGAGAGCTCCGAGTATCAACTCCTATGGTCGAGTATCTGAAATGTTAAATAAATAGGGTGAGCTATAAAGCCCAGTGTGTCTCTATAGTACGGTCACAAATCACATAAGCATTCAGTTCACAGCTACAGACATATATATAACATGTAAATAATCGCAATAAATAACTCAAAGTGTGATGAATGCAATATCACAGGGAATGCAGTCTCATACTCCGAACGCCAAACACATTGGTGGCAAAGCCAACCGATCACAATGGAGGTAGTTCCCCAGAACCCCTCACCCCTTATTTCTCCAAAACACAATATGGTAAAACCCCTTCCTCCGTACAATCCACCCCATACACGTGTAATGCAATTAACGCAAATGAACTCAAATGCCTCAACATAAATAATAACATAAAATGTGAATCACGCAACTCAGGTGGTCTGATCACAAACATTACAGAGAATATCAATATTTTAGTACCACGAGAGGCAATTAAACACAAAACGAAAGTCTAGCATAAGAAGAGAACACACCTCTCAAAGCTCAAGTATTATTGTTGACACGGCCGTTTCCTACGGTCTGAACTAGATCCAGCTCTAGCTGAGTCAGAATGTATATCTCGAGCGGTGCTCATAGGAGTCGATTAAACTCGAGGTTGAGGCGGTGAAGGTAGAACGTCCTCTTCAGAGTCTGCATCGTCTGAAAAAGACTATAAGATTCCTAATTAAATTCTCATTCAAGTCCACTAATCCAAGTTATAATTTAAAAGGGTCAAAACAGGGCTTTCGGATTTGAATTTGGCAAAACGGACTATAAAAACGGACTCAGAGCATCGAAAAAGGTCAAGATAGGGTCTTTCAAAAAAGTCAACTTTGGTCAATGGTCAACGGTCAACGTCAACAGGATGACATCATCGATGATGTCATCACTGATGTCACCAGTGATGTCACTGTCTAAGGGTCAATCGGGTCAGTTTTCAGGTCAAAACGGGTCGGGTTCGGGTCTGGTGTGTGTCGGGTATAGGTCAACGGTTCAGTTTGTTCTTTACTCTCAATTCGGTTCAGTCCGACTCTTCAACCCTAAATAGAACCGGTCCGGTTCAACCCTATACCCACACAACCTTATACCACAACACTTCAATACCGAACAACCACCCCCACCAGATCACTTGTTGGCGATCAACACATGCGGTGGTAGGACACTCTGACCACCACAAAGGACACCGTCTGGCGCAACCAACACACCACAACCATCAACGATCTCCTACCCAACACAATCCGACAAAACCCAACAATACCCATAACTGTCGGCAAACCAACTCCGACAATGATAGGGAAAACCGACGATGGCCAACACAACCCGCAACTCCGGTGAACCCACAAGGTACCACAACCACCCGATCTCTTAACGCAAAACTTCCTTTACCGAAACACCAAACCCAACACAACCGAAACCACCCACAAGAAAAACATTGGAGAAGAACTTACCGAACACTAGTTTGACAGATACTCGAAGAAACGACGATGGGGCTTTTCCAGACGAAGAACAAAGAAGCCAAGGAGAGGGAAAGAGGTAGAAGAACGGCAGAGAAAAGAAATCTCAACCGATATAACAAAAAGAGGAATTTTAATTCAAGAATATTTAGGTTTAACCGCGAAATTCTGAGAGTACCCTTAGAAGAATCCCAAATTAATTCAAATTAGGGCATAAATTGGATTGAGAATTTATTAAAATTAAGGTTTCCCCTATTTTAATTTTTCGAGTGTTACAATAAATGTAAACAAACTTTAAATATATAGTAGTAATGGTGCCTTAAATGCTAAAGTTGTATGTGGCATAATGGTTAACTTAAGGGGTTTACAGCCTAAATACCCATGACACTGATTGGAGGGTAGAAATAAATTTAATAAATTAAAAATATATAAATAATATCATCCAATAAGGTGGTGACACGTGTCATTATCTTAATTAAATAATTATATTATTTTATTATATTAATATTAGGATTAAATTTAAAAATGTATGAATAACAGGATTAAATGTGTAATTATTTTATTTTATCTTTAACTGCCACGTTATCAGTTCATTACTTCCTTAACGGCAGATGGCTATTTTAATACCAAATTAATAGTTTATCGATGTATTTGATTCTTTTTAAAGCATTATGGTCAGATCGATACTAACCCCATAGTATTGTGGCTATCCATGTAATTTACCAAATTAATATTAGGATTAAATTTAAAAATGTATGAATAACAGGATTAAATGTGTAATTATTTCATTTTATCTTTAACTGCCACGTTATCAGTTCATTACTTCCTTAACGGTAGATGGCTATTTTAATACCAAATTAATAGTTTATCAATGTATTTGATTCTTTTTAAAGCATTATGGTCAGATCAATACTAACCCCATAGTATTGTGGCTATCCATGTAATTTACCTTAAAAATAAAACCGATTCTATTTTAGTTGGGAATCAATCTCAAAACCTTCTAAGATAAAAAGTATGATATTATCACTGAATAATAACGTATTCGTGATATAAAATATAACATATATGATGAGTTTATCACATGCGTCGAACATCGTTAAACACTATTAACGCTGAACATTGTTGAATATTATTAAATTAATTAATAAAGATTAAAAATCTCAAGGACTTGACGTACAATTAATAATTATATATTGAGTATATTACTCTTTTATTAATTGTATGTTTAGTGTTTGAGATTTTTGTTCTTTATTAACTAATTTAATAGTGTTCAGCGATGTTTAACATTAATAATGTTCAGCGGTGTTCGACGCTCGTTACAAAATTTTCCCAACATATAATATATATTTTAACTTGTTAATGCTACTAGTCTATAATACGGGTAAAAATCATTTGCCTCTTTATGATGCACATTCTATTCCTTTTTGAAATTTTTTTAAAAACTTAAAGTTTCAATCCTAACCCTTATTTTCTATATTCTAAATCATAAACCTTACACCCTAAAAAATATACACTACCCCTAATTCCTTAAACCCTAACCATAACCCTTAACCTTAAACCTTAAATCCTAAACCTTCTCATTTGAAATGGAGGCACGAAAAAAGGTGGATGATTTTCATCCCTATATAGAGATGATCACGGATCAGGCACCAAAACATTTTTATAAAATTCAAATAAGTAATATACATTTTTTAATCAAGATATAAGCGCAATCAACGTTTTAATACAATTTGTCTACCTTTCATCCGCAACTTCAAGATATAATTTTTTATGTATTCGCATTAACTCGAGCTCATTGAACGTGAATACTATCATTAAGGAATACCTTAGGTCTAATAAAAAAATACCCTAAACGAAACATAGGAACCTGGAACCTGAAAAATACAGATCAAGATTACTTGGTAGACATCTTTACTTTTGATAGTTACTTCAATTGTCTGTTATTTTAGAATATAATAAATTTGATACAAAAGAAGGCAAATTAAGTTTTATTTTAATGATTGAAATTATTAACATGTTAGAATAAATGTATGAGATGTTAGAGGGATAAAAATGATTTATAAATTTTAATTTATAAAATATATTATATAGAAAATAAAGATGAAGTTGTTTATTTAATTGGATAAGACCATGAATGAGATTATGAGAATGATTATGAAATAATTTTTTTAATTTTGTTTTAAAGAATGATTAATTAGGATTGAACATGGTTAACTGCAAAACCGAAAATCGAACCGAATCGAGATATTGAGGTTCATAAATTTACGAACCGTGGTTAACCGCGGTTAACCGAATTAAACCGAATTTGATTTTTTTAATAATTTTTATAAGGTAAAAATATATATTTTATACTTAAAATACTAAAAAAGTATTTTTATTTTTTTATTTTTTACTTAAAAATAAATTTAAATAAATATTTATAAAAAAATATCTTAAAATATTTATCTTTTAATGTTTAAAAGTCATAAAATAAAGCTATTTTTTCAAGATAAAATATAATTTTTAAAAAATTAACGTTAATATAGAAAAATCGAAAACCGAGGTTAACCGAACTGAAAACTGGTGGTTACTAAAATAGCTTACCAAATTAAACCAAACCCGAACCGAATGCACTCTTTGATTAATTGTATGTCGAAACTCTAAGATTTTTAATAGTTATTTAAAAGCCATTAAAATTTATGGTATTCAATTATAATTGTATTAGCAATGTTCAACGGTGTGCGTCGTTCACTCTAGAATTTTTTTTAGTTGATTGATTTTTAAACTTGTGTTAAATCTCTCAACACTGCTTAATATGTGTATATCATGTATGAAAAATAAATGAATATCTATAGTATATTATCATAAAAAACTATTTAAATTAGAACAATATTATAAATATTTATAATTAAATCTAAACAACTCAAACAATTTAACGTGGCTCAAATTTAATAAACTTGATTTTATAAAAATTAAATAAAATTTAAATTATTTTGGTAGTTCAGATTGAGTCATTTTGGGTCAGTTTTTTTAGGTTGCTTTCGGTTTAGATTCGATTCGAGTCTGATTCAGATTTAACTTAGGTCTAAATTATTTCGGTCGAATCATGTATCAAATCAAGTCAATATAGGATCAATTAAATCTCTAAATAAGGTTAAAATTTAAGGTTTAGGGTCAGCTGGATCAATTTTTTGTTTAGGTGAATATTAGATCAGGTATTTTCCGGATTAGATAATATCAAATTGGTAATTTGAGTTTGATCTGTAAAGATGGTTTTAGAGGTAGAAAGGTGATAATAAACAATTACCAATATGGGTGTTAATTAGTAAAAAAAATGCCTTAATATCCAAATAAATGTCTTGTAGATCACTTAAAACTATTTTTAGCTCTAAATATATATCAAAAGTTTCAATTTGGTTTTGCGAAGTTCATAGGTATTTGCTCGAGTCTTGATGCGGAATTGTGGAGAGCGTATTATGGATTGCGATATGCTTGGGATTTAGGACATCGTAATATCATTCTTGAATTGGATAGCTTGAAGGCGATTCGGGTTCTTAGTAAGGAGTTTGATGGCTTTCATATGCTCAAATGGCATGTCGATGATCTTTATAATCGTAATTGGAGTGTAATGATTCAGCATGTTCAACGTAATCGGAATAACACGACTGACGCTTTGGCTAAAAGTGTAGATTTCTCTGATTTTGAAGTCTTGTATTATGACAGTCTGTCGAGGTGGATTCATTCGTTTTTAGCAAAAGATAGTTAAACACCTTTTGCTTTAGCTTATTGTTTTTATATCAATAGAAGTACTTTTTTCCTCCAATTAGATTTAAGGAGGTTTTTACTGAGGCTTCTATTGGTATCACCTATGCATAATAGTTCTTGAATACAATCATACCATTTTACTAAAAAAACAATTTTAATCATTTTAAGTGTCTAACTATTAATAAAAATTTGTTAGCCCATTAAAACTGACAAGTGGTATATTTTAATTTTTAAATTATATTTAATTAATATCATAAAATTATAAGTATTTACAATTAAATCTAAGTAACTCAAATTTAATAAATTTGATTTAAGACAATAAATAAATAAAATTTGAGTTACATCAAATTGGTAAAGATTTAGATTTACTTTTAATTTGTTATTTTGATCAAATCAACTATTGAGTCAAGTTGTTGATACATGAAGATGACCTTTAAAGGGAGAAAAGATGATATTAAACTATTACCAAATATGGGTGGTAATCAGTAATATACTACAAAAAGAGAATAAAGCATACAACAAATTAAATTCATATGACTTTCTATTCAAATTGTTCCGCTTTTAGACATGGAGCTTTATGCTTGTGAATTGTGCTGTTTACTTGTGGATTGAGTGCACTATAATAAGTTTCGTGGGTTAGTATGACCCATCACAATAATTCTACTTCAGATGGGATGTTGATTGAGTTGGAAGCATAACAAATGAGGATTAAACTCGAACCTTTATCGGGGTGTCGCGATAATCATCAAGCATAACAATCAAGTTTCAGTCACCAGGGTTACAGTCATGCTCCAATATATGCAAGTAGTTCCAGCATTTGAACACAAACTTGTAGAATATGAGTTGCTACCGGAGAGTTGTCGTACCTGTTGGATTGATGATGCCGACATGGTTGTCGTGATTGTCTATCACAGAAGACCTGAAGCACATAGAGTTGCGGTACCAAATCCTTTTCGAATCTACAAGATCAGACATTATTTCGAGGAGGAGAAATCACATTCTACATTGCTCACAGTAGTAAAACACCACAGACCTGAAATGACTATGAATATCGAGTTATCAAGCTTAGCAGCCGGCAGCCCCGAACACAAAAAGGGGAAACTTTAAAATTTATCCGACAGATGCTTTAGCAACCCTTAAAGTAAGGTTTGAAGATCCAACCAACCAGACAAGAGACAGCAGTTTACATCATCTATAATAACACAACCAAATACCCCACCCCCTGCCTTCTTTCCCCCCAAAAGCAGCGAGAAATGAAGGAGCTAAGAGGAAAGCAAAAGGAAGATCATAACTAGGAAAATAGGGGTAGTAGGCGAAATTACGACAATTGAAGTTCAGAAATTCTAAACCAAATTATTTTGAACAAAAAGAAACATGGAGGAATGAGAAATTACCCGTCTCAGTGTGCCATGGTGTGACTACTGCATTTAACTCCATGATCCACCGATGTTCCTACACGAAAAAGGCTATGAAAGCGGCTTTGACAACACAAACCCTATTCCAGGGTGGTTAGCAATCAGATAAGTCATCAGAATTCAATGGAAACAGTTGGCCAATAATGTACGGCATTTAGAAGTACGAAATGATGATCGGACAATATTCAAATAGCACCAGAGGCTGTCAGAAATTGTGCCAGCTTTATAAATCTCAAAGAATATAAAAACAAACTGGACATAGAACCATAGAAAGAAAAGGTATGAATTTTTCATTCTTCAAAGGAACTCTGGGGCGTGGAAGACAAGATGAATAACAAAAGGGTACTAGAGAGCAAGAAAGACAGATGCAGAAAGAATGAAATGTAGTCTGCACCTGCTCCGCTTCAACCATTTTTTTTCTTTTTCTTTTTACACTAATTTATGTTGTATATGTGAATAATCTTTCTTTTTCTGTCATATTGCCCTTCTGCTTTCAAAGAAGGAAACCAAAAATATGAAGCAGAAATCGGTCCAAAATTAGATGCATATTCTCACTTGTCAATTGGTCCTCTGGAACTTCCAACACCATAAGCACTTTCCATGAATTCCGGTTACGAATCAAAGCATCCAAGTTAGCATGTTAGCCTTATCAATATACATGAGGCACTGACACCAAAACACTAAGGGTCCAGACAGTCAGGGCAAACACGAACCAATACAACCAAACATTTTGGTTCTGATTCTAGGACTCTGATATCCTTTTTGACATTTTGCTGCTACCAGTTTCCCTTGCCCCAAGGATCAAGTTTAATTTAAATAAGATCCCTCTCGGATTTGAAACTCCTATTTCACAAAGATCAGCCTTCTGGTTCCTTCCTTTTCTTACTAGACTTCCGGTTCACCTTGCACTTCCCTGGCAGATCCGAGTTGAAGGGTGACTTTGGAACTGGGATGCTGCTGGGCTTCAAATTGTCAATTGAAAGGAACTCAGATGACTTTTCATAAAAAATAACGGCATCATGGGAGTATATACATAGGGCAAGGGAAGACATGGTGGAAACTTTTGCAGCTGCAGATAGAGATGACCAATACCACCACTCATTCCTCAAGTACTCGGACTTATTCATTTCCTCAAATGCAATGGTTGCTCGGACCATCTGAAAAGACGCAAGAACATTATGTCCAATTCCACCAAATAAAAGAAAAGAAATGTAACAGAATTTCAAAGAAAAAGTTTTACCTTCTATATCTATTCTAAAAGCAAAAGACTAGTCCAAGGAACTATTTATTTAGAACATGCATCATGAAATTAATGGGCCATGACTAAATTAACTAGAAATAGGATAAGTCAAAATGTCACTCGAGAGAACTAACACTACATCAGAGAAAAGCTAATTACACAACCTGCCTTAGACAAACCCAACCAAATACAAGATACACAAAATGAGGCCAATGATGATGAACTATGGTTACAATTTACAAAAATAATAATTGGTATAAGAGCCTGGGGTGCTTTTGTTTACTTTGTGTGGGAAGAACGAAATAAGAGATTATTTAGGAATGTGAGAAGAACTGTTGAGAGCATTTTATGTTGCATTAAGGAAATCATTTGTATACGAACTCGGAATAGAGTTATACGCATGGATGATGTAAATAGAATCATTTGCACATCTTGGGGAATTTCCTAGAGGATGGATACCCAAGTGTGATTATAGGTGATGTATTTCTTGTCTTGGATAATATACAATGCTTATCCAAAAAAATAATTGGTATAAGAAACCCCAAAAGGGATTGAGACAAACCTCATATATTGTTTCTGCCGACTTAACAAATGAACGCCAGGCCCATCTCCTTTCCATGCATGCCTTTGATGGTCCCAAAGCTTCTTCGGAGAGTGCAGCATCCATATCAAGTAAATTAATCTTTAGTTGCTGCAAAATCTGTGAAACCTTAACAACTAAGGGCCTTAACGAAGAATGGGGAACTACACAGCAGCGACCATTACCCAGTTCAGGAGAATACTTATCAACATAGAGAGATTATACCCCTTTGCTCCAAACATCTCAAAGCCGGTTTTTTGCTTTTTTGCACTTTAATCTCATTTGCAACAGATCTTTTGAAAAAACCATCCCCTTGTAATGAACCAGGCATCTTAGCAGCCTTCACCTCATCCCCCAAATCCTCTATTTCTTGGTGAGGAACAGAAAGCATTGGGGTAGGATCACCAACAAAATGTGGAACTGATGAGATAAAAGATGTAACCCCATCTGAACCAATAAGACCAATTTCCCGCACCAATTCTTCATTGGAGTCTCTAGTCACAAATTTGGAACTGATCTCTTCAAAGGTATAAGGACACACTACACCATCAGTTTGGAATTTGATCAACCTTGAACTCATCTCCCTGGAAGTTTCATCAATTTCCAAGTCAACAGTACAACCTACCCGGTTACTAGTAGATTTCATACCCCTTTTTCTTTTTAAAGAATCACCAACCGACTTACCCTTGTCATTAGCGGGTGGATCCAGAGTGCATTTATCATCATTATGATCCTCGAAATCAACATCAGTAAAAAATGTTTTGTGGCAAGAGATGCAATGATTTCTGGAGGGCCAAACAGGCTCCAAGCGTTTACACCTGTACATTTTATCCTCAATAATCACTTTTGCCTGTTTCCCTTGCTTCTTCACAGATTCAGTTATTTCCGACTCAAAGCAGGGACCATACTTCTTCTCCAGCAGCATTCCTGCCTTGGTAACAAGAAAACTAGGAACTGAAGCTTTACCAGAACCATCAGACACTGAAAAAGCGGCTTGGCACTCATCTTGAGCTTGTTTTCTCAACTTTTTATAATTCTGGAATTTTAGCTTCTGGCAAATAGCCTCTTTCAGCTCTTTTTTTTTTTGGTCATTATCATTCAACCAATTAATAAGTCTTTCATTTTCTGCATCCGACTGATATGTAACCCATGGTGAACCAACCGAAATTGCATCCTTAGCATTATACACAAATGGACAGGAAGCCTTTGAACCCTGTGCTTTAATACCAGTATCTGTTGTGGCAGAGGTAAAATTCCAGTTAACCGAAGTGAAGTGCCTCTGTACCTCATCGCCCAGAAAATTTCTCCTCTTATGCAATGCCAAACTTCCATCAACAATAACCTGAGGATATCCACCTGGCACGGCTGAAATCCAGTACAGTCGGCCAGAAGAATCACTTCCCAAAAACTCCTTCCGAGTAGATAACTTTAAAAGCTGTGACTCCAAGCTTGTAATTAAGTCCTGCAGATGTTGACTATCACGCTTGATAGTGTTCAGCTCAAGGTGGTGAGATTGTGACTCGTTCTCAGTAACAGATGGAACTTTCTTAGCTGCGTGCAGTGTTGTTGCATCAGATTACTGGCACTGTCCATTACAATCTGAAGGAGATGATGGAGAAGCCACATCCATTCCCTTAGACTCTTCCAACTTACCATGGAAATTTGTTTCTTTCCTTGAATCATCAGTTTCTTGGGGCAAAGGATTTGATATAGGCAACTCATTTGTTCTAAAGGATTTATCGAGTTTTTTCAGACAATACTTTGCTCACATCCACAATGGCTTGTTCACCCTTTAATTGAGTCTCAGTATCCACAGGATTAGAGCATTGGCCGTTACTGGTGAAACTTTTCTTTGTATGAGTACCAGATGCATATTTATTTGAACCATTAAGGTCAGCACCCTCTTCACCATCTGATGGGAGCCTATCACCAACATCCTTTACATCATCTTCAACTGCATTAATCATGCTTGTATCAAACTCTGCAGCTCTAGCAGCGACGAAGTCTTCCTTAGACTTAAGATTTTCCCATTCTGCATATGCAGAGCGTAATTTCTGATGCAACTCAAATGTTCTCTCAGCACAACGTTCAAGATGTTGACGGATAAGAGACGAGTTAAGTAATTCATCACACAAAAACTTGAGCAAGAAAGCTCTCTGCACCAGAATATAATGTCATTAATTTATAAAATAAACAGAGAGATCAAAACCAGTATGCATTACGTGAAAGAGCTAAAAACTTATGTTAGCATAAGACATCCTACTTTCATACATCATAAAGTCATTCGCTATCAGACCTTCAGTTATAAAAGACAGCAAAATGTAAATAAATTAACCAGAGAATCGTTTCTGAAAGCACCGTTTGGTTTATGACGTAGCAATTCTCCCCCTTAAAGAAGAAAAGATATGATCGATTAGTCGCAATCATTTTTTATTGGGTAAGCATCTTCCAATTTGCACGTGTTACCATTTCTTTTTCCTATACTATATTTCACCCATCAAAAGATATGGCAGACATTAACATGCTTTAGTAAGGAGATACAAGGATTTGATCTCATTATTGCATAAATGTACAAAAGTAACTTCTTTCGCCCATCATGCAAACGGAAAGACATTTAAGTGTGCTTTAACTAAAATCGGCATCTTTCCATATTCATGTAATACCATTTCCTTTTCCCATACTCTCTTCTATTTCACCTATCAAAAGTTATGGCAGACATTAACATGCTAAAGGGTTTGATTATTACATAAACGTATAAAAGTAACTTCTTCCAATACGGAACAGAACCACGGGATATAAATAGAACTATAGAAGTAAAATGCAGAATATGATGAAAGTTTTTAGTCAATTCCAAGCCTAAACAAAAGTCGGGGACAAATTCCAGTAACAGGACCAACAAAAGAAGAGGAATATCATGCAGGAGTAAATGTCATTGACAAGTTAAATAATAAGTGATTCCAGAGGGTGCAAGGAATGCAATATATCGCCATTACAATAATTATATCTAAAATAGCAACCATAAATGCATTTCCATCAACGATATGCACAACTAGTAGCAAGAACACAACAGTTGTTGTTGTATCATGAAATGTAGCAAAAGAAAAACAATAGGAAAAATTCAGTGAATTGCAGTCAACAGAATCAACACAACATTTTTCACATACAATACTATGAAAGAAGAATTAGCCAAAGAATATGACTAAAAATATGCATACCAAGCAAAGCTTATAGACAAACCTCATCCACACTAAACTGACAATACTCTTTTTCTTCCATCACAGTCGCTAAATGTGCAAGTGCTTTCAAGTAACCATGGGTAACCTCTCCCTGATACTTTTTACCTCTCCTTCGGATGATAACATGTGAAGATTGCAATGCATCTTGAATCATACGTTTGCTAACACAAGCAGGGCAATACCAGTTCCCCTCAGGAATCTTTGCCAATGGAGGATTCAAGCAATAAGTTTGATACTCAGCATCACAAGTGTCACACAAAAGAACACTGTCATCATCTTTGTCAATACCACAAACTTTGCAAACTCCCTCGTCCCAAGGCGCTTTAGGGATAACACTAGTGGAGGCAAGTATGTTACTTATTTTCAGTTTGATCTCAACATTCAAACATTCCATTTTAGCATATTCTGCCAATTTCTAAACTAGGATAAGTACCTGCAACAAAAATATTTAATTAATATGTTACCAAAACTGGGTCTAGATGCAAAACAAGCAAAATGAATGGGGGAATGACCACGGAGAACTAGAATATATGACAAATCATTTATATTTGATATCAGGCACCAAATGGTTGTTGTTAACTAACTCATGAAGTAGATGAAGAAAAATATTTCAAACCTTCTTTTGTTTCAAGAATATAGATGATGAAAAATCTAGCCATATTTCTTCAAGATCATGTCCTACTGAGTGTCAAATTCCTGAACTCCTAGTTCGAAAATATTTTGATGCAAGTCAAACAAAGCATGAAAATACAACCACAGAGCACAATGTCTCCGGCATTTGGACTATACTCATTTGAATGGAAATGTCAGTGCCCCAATCATTTGTTTATGTATGACATAGCTTCCTCTTATACATATGTGGTAATTGGAAGAAAGTGTAGAAATCAGAGTAATTCTCTGCTTTTCTTGATATATTTCAATAGAACATAACACGTATTTATGTACAAAAATATCTCTAACTTAGGAAACTAAAGAATAGAAAATAAACTAATTCTAGAAAATATAATCCCTTAGAATAAGGGATTATAATAATAAGAGATATTTACAAAATCCCTTAATTGAAGGGATGAAAACAATCCATATCTTTTGTAATCTTTTCATAATTTGTTGAAAATAGGCTTTGGTAAAGCCTTAGTAAGAATGTCTGCAATCTGTCCATCTGAAGGAATGTATGAAAGAGTGATTGTCTTTTTGTTGACGTGATCAGCAATAAAATGCCTATCAATCTCAACTTGCTTTGTTCGGTCTTGTTAAACTGGGTTCTTGGCAATTTGAATGGCAGATTGATTATCACACAAAACTTCAAAGTGATCCTCCTGATTAGTGCCGAGTTCTTTCAGTAACTTAAGTAGCCAAATTCATTCGCATATTCCCAATGCTAGTGCTCTAAATTCAGCTTCAGCACCACTTGAAACGACGGGTTGTTTCTTCTCCAAGTTATAAGATTGCCCCAAACAAAGGTGTAGTACCAACTAGTGGATCTTCTTTTGGTGAGATCTCCGGCCTAATTAGAGTCGATAAAAATCTTAACAGTTTTGTCGATAAAATTTGGAACAAGATTGAGAGATCATGGAGGAAATGATTTACCTACAAGGGCAGAGAGGGGCACCCAACGTATCTTTATGCTCAGCAAATCCCTGTCCAAATATACGAAATGAATTCTTTTGAATCATGAACTGAAATATAAGTGGACTTGGTGGATTTAATAGAGTCGGAGTTAGGACAAGGCTTATGCTATGTTTGAGTAGGAGTTAGATTTCATGAGAAAATCCAACATTTAAGAAAATACATCACATTCAAGAAGATCCAAACTAAGGCATGGATTCGCTGGAATAGTAAAGTATTGCGTTTATTCATTCATTCTTCAACTTATCTTCTTGTTTATGAATGGAGAAGTTGTAGTCCTTTCGTCCATTTGAACACAAAGCACTAAAAAATGTGAATTCAACTTCTCCAAAGGAATACACCTAGACAAGTGTAATTCTATATTATCCAAAGAACTCATTTGAAATTAAGTCGAAGTAAAGAATTTCTGCACTAGTTTAGCTTTAAAGGCAACACTCAGTTCCTTTCAATTACAACAAAGGTTCATCAACAGTAACTAATGTTTCTGATTGAGACGGTCTTGGATAAGACTGAACAATAAGACAGTTTCGTATTACCATTCACATGATGTCTATTCATGCTAGAACTAGGTACTTACCCCTTGAATTGATTGACTCATTGAGATATATATCGTTCTCTTCACAATATTGGCTCGATCAACCATCTCATTAAAAGATTTATCCTTAAATGAATCTACCTTCACTTGCTGTAAATTAGATTCCCTTTATAAATTTTAAGCATTTATCTTTCTTTGTGTCCGCTAGTTCGGGTGTATGTTGAGTTGATCACAAAATGATTTTGCCCAAGAGAGGGTTGAATTGGCTATTAAAAAATTGGTTGGGAAATTTTCGATAAAAAGATAGAAATTAAGGATACAAAGATTTATAGTGGTTCAAGCTTCAAAACAAGCTCTACATCCACTACCTTAGCTCCCACTAAGAATTTTCAAACCTGATAAGTGCTCAAAAGATTATCACTTTTTACACCTTTCATGGATAATAATCACTTAATCTACACCTACTTGAACTAATATATGTACTTAATGTGAGATATTTAGATATTCTGTTTTTGTTACTTATAAAGATGATATTTATAGAAAATGCAAGCTTTACGGTACCTTTGTGCATTTGCAGGTAAATCAGATGTCGCGGCAATGATTGAGGTCGAGGTAGGACCTGAGGCCGCGACAGCACCTGATGAACACATGCTGATATTGTAGGCGACCTAAAGAGAAAAATAAGGTGAATGTTTCTGGATAAGCAACACAAGGATCAGAGTTGGAAAACGCGTAGAAAGTCAAAGTCAAAGGTCACGCAGGAAAAGAATCCTTGTGGGAAAAAACTTAGAAATAAGACAAATATTTTTATTTATATACTTGACTTGTGTTTTACTCCAAGTTGTATTCCTACTTAGGAAAGGTTTGCCCTAGGTCAAGCCTATATAAGCCATAGCTGCCCAAGGAAGAAAAAAAACACTTGAGACTAGAGAGCCGTATTTGAGAGAAGGATTCATCTTAGATTTTAGAGTTTTCTTTACTTTTCATTATGTTCTAAATTCTTTTAGGCTTAGGTGAAAGTTGTAAAGTGTTAGTGAGAATATATTGAATTTTGTTTCTTGTTTCAATGCAATAAAATATCAAGGTTTGCTTATTCTTTGCCATTCTTTGTTCTTATATTCAAGCTTGGGAGATAAGTTTGTAAGAGATTTATTTATCTAATATCGGTAGAGTTAGATTCACGAAAGGAATAAGTATGATATTTTTCTATTTAGAAAATACTAACTCGGCCTAGGGATAGGTTAAAGTTTCAACGGCTAAAAAAAGTATGGGATTGATTGGTAATTATAATTGATTCACGCCAGGAGGTATCACCAAGGACTATTCATCAATAGTACTTCGACTTAGGGATAAGCAGAGTCATCAAAGGATACTTTGCCGAACTTTGGTAAAGTTCACCCAAGAGCAAGAGATTGCCGCGGCGGACGACACCCATCGCTATCGAGGTAGGAAACTGCAGTTCTGCCGAGGTAGTGTTGTGTGATTGCATTGGACAGAAACAAGTCAATTGAATCCACAATACAACACAACTGGATCTTAGCCACTTTCTTAATCTGATCATTTTCTTATTATTTAGTTTTCTTTATTATTCAAGTTATTTGGTTTACTCCAACCCCAATCAACTGTGTTTTTATTTTATTTCTTTTATAGAGAAAGAAGACGAAAGAAGGCATATTGAGTAGACCAATCTCTGGGGAGACGATACACGATAATACTTATCACTTTATTACTTGCGACGTGTACACTTGTACTATTTACGCACTTTTTACACGCAACAAGTTTTTGGCACTATAGCCGGGGATTGACAACTAAAGTTTGTTTTCGTTATTTTATTGCTTTTAGTTATTTTTATTTTTATTTTACTTCAGTTTCTATTGGTGTATGAACAGGGTAAAACCAAGTATGTAACCCCCTTAGCCCAGCCTAGACGGAACTGACACTAACGGGTTACACGGGGAATATTAAACCAAACCCGTGAAGGTTCGATTTAATAAACAACCCTAAAACCGTTATATATATATTTGTTTTATCTTTTCTAGATGCATAATCTTATTCCTACATGTCAAGGTCTCGTATAAGGCATTAACGGAACAAATTAATCATAAACAAACATCCGATTAAACACTTAAGTAAAATTAAGGACTAAATCCTAAAACTTTTAAATTCTATTTGTAAAGTTTAAATTCTTTTCATCAAAGTTCAATTAAACCCTCAAGTATCTTTCACAGTAAATTTCAAGTCAAACAGATCATTCAAACATCATCAATTGCATGTTTCTCTATTTTAGGGACCAAAATGTAAATCTTCCAAATTACAAGGACTTCATCCAAATTAGGTTAACCATCTTGAAATTAAATCAACTTTATGCATGTATGCAAAATTTCAGCTCAAAATAACATCTGTAAGTACCCTAATCGAACAAAGGAAGATATCCGGGACTAAAATATAATTTTCAGCAACTTTCAATCCTTGGTAGTCAAAGATTTCGAAACTTTTCGCGTTCAGTAACTTTCCAGAATTGAAATTGCCCGCAAGGTTTCGAAACTTCTTAAAGGTTTCGAAACTATTTGACAAAGGTTTCGAAACCTTCCCAAAGGTTTCGAAACTTTGGGTTTGGAACCAAAAGTTCCGTCTCACTAAGTGAATACTAACAATACAATACACAACCATTAGCCACTTCCAACTATATGCATAATTCCTAGGTATAATTAACAACTTATAACACATGATTAACAACGTCATGAACATCAATCAAACTATAGGCATGCTTCCTAGAAGATGGTTAAAAACATAATAATCATGCAAGTACATGTCTCAATAATCCAAACAATTCCATATCCAACAATTAACAATCAAGCAACAAAGATCTTATTACAATATAAACCAAAGTCTAAGTACACACTCCTCATATAGGTTGAGTTACACATTGTCATGCCCCAATTTATTTGCCAAAAACATACCAAATTGTAGTAATCCTTCCCCTTGGTTTCCTTGCCTCGAACGAAGCCCCAAGTGTCTTTATTTTTCTACAAGGATGAAAAGAGAGCTTAAGCAAACATGCTTAGTGAGGAAGCTCTACCCAAAATCATCAATGCATCTATTTTAAAAAAACATAATAAAACCATAATTTGCAATACATCACCAAGTCATGCATGCTAACATCTCATGTTCATGTTCATTAAACCATATGCATCATTGAGTTTACACAACCTTAACAAAACAATTTATAAGTGATGCACAATGTTCTTTTCAAATTCATGTATGTATATTGGCATTCTAGTGACCACTTAATGTGAACCTTGAGTTCACCGAATACATGGATCTATTGTTAGAGACCATTGACATGACACGAAGTCACCATTATAGCACTACCACGCACGATCGGACACATAGTCATCCTTGTTATGTGTAGACGGCTCTACCACGCACGGTTGGACACAAAATCACCCTTGTTACGTGTAGGCAATTTTCTATATTCTCAACTTTGTTTATAGTGCACTTAAGACAATCCTAATGACATGTCATTCGTATTCGAATCTAAAGTTAGTGTCACTAAGCCAATATCATAATCAAATATGTATGATAACTTGCTGCTCATAATGCATGCATAATATGTTCAACAAATGAACCAAAAGCCATGCCCAAAGTCACCATCATATATAAGACAATTAACCATTTTGTATTTCAAATCATTTCTCATAATTTTCCATATTCATGGATGCTAGATAAGCTATGCATTTCAGCAAGTATTTCTCATGTATGTACCAAATCAAATCATGTTCATGCATTTCCAAGAATCTCATTGCTTTACCAACATAATGCCTTTATCGAATGTAGCCGAAACTCAAGTTGATTTATCAAAAACATTTACTTTACTTACTCTTGAACTATGAAAGGTTTTCACACTCTTCCATAGTCCCCAAAACAGAACCGTATCAAACGCGATTCGCTTTAAGTCCGAAAGCATTCACCGAAAAATAAAACGAGTTTTCGACGATATCCGATGATCGCGCCAATGCACCAGCACTCAAGCACCTTCTTGTACCTCTTCTACAACATTAAAAACAGAGCATTCTCACATCATAACATGCTCAAACCAGCAGCCATATTCTATCACCACAAAACTACCGAAAACTTAGCCGAAAAGACCGTAAACTAAGCCGAAACGCATCCGAACAACATCAACCCCAAACCTAATGAATATAACATCTAATCCACTTAAATTATGAACCAAAAATACATCCAAGCCATCCTTATATCTCCAACAACATTAAGGCACCTAAAACAGCCCCTAAAACAACCGAAAAATACCTTAAAACAACACCGATTGCATTATTTCAGGATTAAATTAATGTGCTATCAAATGAAGACTCAATTAATCATTTAATTAACATAAAAACATAATTGAATCCATCTAATTTCAGCATTGAATGAGATCCAAAAAGATTTCATAAAAATATTCACAAAATCACTAGATCTAACATTGAAAACATAAAATTAAGTTTTTATTAAAAGATTAGCAAGCTAATACTTGGGAATTTCAATAAAGAACCTTAGAAAAGAATTAAAAATCTAAAAAATTACCTTTAAGATCTATTCACCAAAAAGATGCAATTTCCTCTTATTGATTCCTTGCAATTTGGTGTTGATTTGATAAAATTGATGGTTAGGTTTTGTAAAGGATGGAAAGATGATTAAAATAATGTAATCTTTGTTGAAAAAGATGCAAAAATCAGCAAGGAATTGAAGAAAAGAGATGAAGGAAAATGGAGAGAAAATGAGAGAAAAAGATGAAAGAAAAAAGGTGGTTTTGAGAGAAAACGATTTTCATCTTTAATTAAAGTAATTAAAAAGTATTTTGGTGAATAAATCATTATTAAAAATAAAAATGGGTTTATGACCCTCTAAGGATTCTAAGTTTAGCTTGCTTTTCAATTTAGTCACTAAAATCACAATTTTCGAAAATCACAAATTAAGTCCTCTAATTTTCCAAAAATTACAAATTGATCACTTATGCATAATTAAGCATAATTAAAAATAAAAATAAATTTCAAATTACTTTCTTTTAATCTTGAAATATATTTTTAATATTTTAAACCATATTCTAAAATTATTATTTTTCCTAATTAAAAATATTCTTATTTTATTTTCCCCAGAATAATGAACCGAAGAATCCGATTCGACCCAAATCGAATTCTCCTAACTAAAGCCTAAACTAATAACCCCAAAATCAGGATGTTACAAAGTAAGCCTTTGTACGATTTAGATCCAGAGATTGTACGCACACATCAAAGGTTGAGAAGATAAATCCAAGTAGTCATGGCAGATAACCCAGCTGAACAGAATTTACCCGCTGGCAATAGAGGCCTTTTCCAGCCGCCACTGTCGCGGTTACTCATTGTCAGATATTTCCTGGAAGAAGATTTGGATGGGTTAAATCTAGGAGTTGTCGCACCAGAAATCGAAGCAGCCACTTTGAACTGGAACCTGTCATGTTCAATATGCTCAATACTATTGGACAGTTTAGTGGGTCTCTAACTGAAGATGCCAGGCAACATCTCAAGTCATTCATGGAGATCTGTAATTCATTCAAAATTCAAGGAGTCCATGAAGATGTCTTGAGACTGAAACTGTTTCCTTATTCACTAAGAGATAGAGCAAAAACCTGGTTAAATAGCATTCCAACAGGATCTATAAGATCTTGGAGTGAACTTTGCCGTGATTTCATTATACGTTTTAATCCTACTAATTTATATGATCATATACGTAAAGGAATTACTGCTTTTCGGCAAGCAGATGAGAACCAATGTTTGAGGCATGAGAGCACTATAGGGAGCTACTACACAAGTATCCTTTGCATGGATTTCCATTATAGACACAAGTGACCATGTTTTATAATGTTACCAATGCCCCAACAAGAATGATGCTAGACGCCTCTACCAATGGAACACTCCTTGATAAATAACCGGAGGAAGATATAGAAATTCTCAACAAACTCGCAAAGAATGACTTTCAATTCCCTACATCTAGGTGAGGAGTAGTAAAACGCCAAGCTATAGTGATTGAGTTGGAAACAACCAATTCAATGGAAGCACAATTGGCCTTTCTTATTAGGATGGTTCAAAACATGCAAATGCATCAAAACACCCATGAGGTTAAGGCAATAGATTCTTTCTGTAATTTATGTGGAGGTAACCATAGCTCTTCTGAATGTATACAGAATCAGGAATTTAGCCTTTATATTGGAAACTACAATCGAAACAACATGATGTCTAACACATACAATCCAGCATGGAAAAGGCATCCCAATTTCTCATGGAGTAATCCTAACAATGTGATGAATCCAACTACTCAACCCTTAGGTTTCCAGCAACTAATATAAATACAACATCTGTCGCAGTAGCAGGTACAACAATCACTGCTGCCGTAGCAGATGTATCAGCAACAACCTACAAGTTTACTGGAAAATTCTCTTAAGGCCTTTATGATAAAAACCGAATCATACATGACAGAGAATAATAACTTTATTAAGAGAACTGATACATTCATAAATAGAACTGAGATGAGGTTGTAGAATCAAGAGGCAACTATTAAATCACTGGAAACTAAGGTTGGACAGCTTGCTCAATACCTGAATACTAGACCACAAGGAGGATTACCTAGCAATACTGAAGTTGCTAAAGGAATGGGCCATGAGCAATGTAAGACAATTACTGCTACGAGTGACCTACAACTTAAGGAGATGTTAGGAAACTCAGTAGACAAAGTCCCAATAGTGGAATGATAAGTGCTAAACTCACTATCACTTTTTACACCTTTTATGGGAAATAATCACCAATTCTCCACCTACTTGGACCAATGCATATACTTAATATGAGATATTTAGAGGTTATGCCTATAAAGTTGATATTTATAGAAAAAGCAAGTTTTATTGCATTTTTGTATCTTTGCAAGAAAAACTATTGCCACGACAGCAATTGAGACCGAGGCAGGACCTGATGCCGAGGCGACAAAGGACAAGTAGCGATATGGTAGGCAAACTGAGGAAAAAAATAAGGAGAACGTTGCTGGACAAGAAGCCCAAGGATCGGAGCTGGATAGCACGAGGAAAGCCTAAGACAAGGCCACGCGGGAAAGCCTCCTAGTTGGAAAAAACTTGAAAATATTTTATTTATGTACATAACTTGTTCCCTACTCTAAGTTGTATTCCTACCTAGGAAAGGTTTGCCCTAGGCCAAGCCTATATATGACATAGCCATCCAAGGAGAAGAATAACTAGAGAATTTGGATTATAGAGAGCTTAGACTTAGTCGACTTCATCTTTTAGTTTTCTTTCTTTTACATTATATTCTAATTTTCTTTAGGCTTAGAAGAAGGTTGTAGAGTATTAGTGTGAAGAAGTTGAACTTTGTTTCTTGTTTTTAATGCAATAAAATATCGAAGTTTGCTTATTCTTTGCCATTCTTTGTTCTTGCATTCAAGATCGGGAGAGTATTTGTAAGTAATCCATTTATCTAATATCGGGAGAGTTAGATTCACGAAAGGAATAAGTACGATGTTTTAATCGGGAAATACTAACTCGACCTAGGAATAGGTTAGAGTTTCAGCGGCTAAGAGAAGTGTGGGATTGGTTGATGATTATAATTGATTCACACCGGGAGGTATCATCAAGGACTGGCCATCCACAGTACTTTGACTTAGGGATAAGCGGAGTCATCAAATGACACTTTGCCGAACTTTGGTAAAGTCCACCCAAGAGAAAGAGATTGACGCGGTGGGTGAGTACCTTCACTGTCGAGGCAATAATCTGCAGTTCTATCGAAGCAGTGTTGTGCAATTGCATTGGAGAGAAATAAGTCAACTGAATCCTCTATACAACACAACTGGATCCTAGCCACTTTCTCTATTTGATTTTTCTCTTTTTATTTAGACTTTTTTATTTAGTTTAATCAAAATCCAAATCACTTGTGTTCTTTATTTTATTACTTTATAGAGTAAGAAGACTAATGGAGGCATATTGAGTAGACCAATTCCTGTGGATACGATACACGATTTACTCATCACTTTATTACTTGCGACATGTTCACTTGCACTAATTGCGCATATTTGACACGCATCAAGTTTTCGGTGCCGTTGCCGGGGATTGGCAACTAAATTTTGTTTTCTTTATTTTCTTGCTTTTTAGTTATTCTATTTTTATTGCTATTCTACTTTGTTTTATTTTTTGTGTATGACCAGGGTCAACCCTATCAATTTTTTGTACACGTTAGATCCAGAAATCGAACGTACACATTAAAGATTGAGGAGACAAATCCAAGGAGCCATGGCAGGAAATCAAGGAAATCAAGCAAATAAAAACTTACCTGCCGGCAATGGAAGACTTCTGCCGCCACCACTGCTGCTGCAGCTAACTATCAGAGACTTCCTGGAGGAAGATTTAAATGGGTTAAATCTTGGAGTGGTTACACCTGAAATAGAAGCAATCCACTTTGAACTAAAACCTATCATGTTCAATATGCTAAACACTATTGGACAGTTTGGTGGGTCTTGACAGAAGATTCCAGACAACATCTTAAGTCATTCATGGAAATTTGTAATTCTTTCAAAATTCAAGGAGTCCATGAAGATGTCTTAAGATTGAATTTATTTTCCTATTTAGTAAGGGATAGGGCAAAAATCTGGCTAAATAGCATTCCAGCAGGATCAATAGGATCTTGGAGTGAATTGTGCCAAGATTTCATTACGCGCTTTAATCCTAGAAATTTATATGATAAAATTCATAATGAAATTATTTCTTTTCAATAGGCTGATGACAAACCTATGTACGAGGCATGGGAGCGCTATATAGAATTATTGCACAAGTGTCCTTTGTATGGATTTCCACTATGGACACAAGTGACCATGTTCTATAATGCCACCAATGCCCCGACAAGGATGATGTTAGATGCCTCGGGAAATGAAACACTCTTTGATAAAAGCACCTGAGAAAGCTATTGAAATCCTGAACAAACTCGTCAAGATTGATTTTCAATTTCATACTTCTAGGCGAGGAGTAAGACGCCAAGACATCGTGAATGAACTATAAACTACCAACTCGGTGGCAGCACAATTGACCTCTTTAACCAAGATGATTCAGAATATGTAATTACAGCAAAATACCCATGAGGTTAAGGCCATTGATTCCTTTTGCAATTTATGTGGAGGTAATTACAATTCTTCTGAGTGTATGCAGAATCAAGAGTCTAGCCTGTATGTTGGAAACTATAACAGAAACAATATGATGTCCAACACATACAACTCCTCATGGAAGAGGCATCCCAACTTAGAAGCTTACTATAAGGTTAGAATTAACAAACACTTTTGGGACTTATTTGGTTTAGGAGTTCTTTTAATAAACTTAAGTGATAAAGACTTAAATCCTACGGAATGTGACTAGAGGTGCCTATCACTGGCTCTAGGAAATTACTCTTCTTCATGCTAGAGGTGCCCGAAACCGGCTCTAGTATGCCTAAAGAAAGAAAATAAGAAAGAAAAACAAAATAGATCTTAAAAGGAAGCACAACTCTTGAGGTACCCAAAACAGGCTCAAGTGATTGATGTTTTTAGAAGGGAAATAACCATTCCAAGTCTACTCGTCTTGAACTTAGAGTTTATCTAAGAAAGCCTTTAATCAACCTTGTCCCCCAAAACCCACACACTCACGTAATCTTATAGTTTGTTTTCGAGTAGAAATCCTTGAGTAAACTAAAGGCTAGGACTGAAAAATAGACATAGTTATGGTGGGGAGGATAGATGGAAAAATAAGACCAAGGGAGAATAAGGTTAGGCAATTTGATGTTTTGCATTGCTTGAGGACAAGCAATAGTTCTAGTTTGAGGGTATTTGATGAGTGCCTAAAAATGCTATTATTTACTATTCTTTTTTTAAATAATATGTACTCATTACCCACTAATTCGAACTGATACATATACTTATTGTTCAATAATCGATATTTTGCTGCCACAACATATAAAGATGATATTTGTGAGAAAAGAAGGCTTTATGGCATGTTTTTGTGTAGTTGCAGGAAATACCTGCCGGGGAAGCAGCAGTGCCGAAGGTAGAACTATTGCCGAGGCAGCAACAGTGCCAAAGGCAGAAGTAGTGCCAAAGGCAGAAGCAATGCCGCGGTAGCAGAAGCTTTAGTACTGATGCTGGGCGATTGAAAGAGAAAAATGAGCTGAGAATGTTTAGACTTAAAGCGTTTGGATTGGAGCGGATTAGCACATGAAAAGACCAAGTCAAAGGCCACGCAAGAATAATCTTCTAGATAGAATTAAACTTGGAAATATTATATTTTTATTACTTGTTCCCTACTCCAAGTTATATTCTACTTAGGAAAAGTTACCCTAGGTCAAGACTATAAATACATGAGCCATCCAATGTATAAGGGGGAGGCGAATTGAAGAGAAAGTTTTACCCTAAGAATTGTGTTATTCATTATAATATGTTCTAAGCTTTCTTAGGGTTAGGTGAAGGTTGTAGAATTTTAGTGCAAGAAGATTGTATTTTGTTTCTTCGTTTCAATACAATAAGAATATCAAAGTTTGCTTATCCTATTGATATTCTTTGTTCTCGCATTCAAACTCGAGAGAGAAGTTTGTAAGTAATTTATTTATCTAATATTGAAAGAGTTAGATTCAAGAAAGGGATAAGTGCGATGTTGTAGACACTAACTCGGCCTAGAGATAGGTTAAGAGTTTCATCGGCTAAAAGAAGTGTGTGGTTGGTTGTTGATTATCATTGATTCACACCGAGAGGTATCATCAGGGAATAGTCATCAACAGTACTTTGACTTAGAGATAAGCGGTGACATCTAAGGACACTTTGCCGAGCTTTGATTAAACTGCCCAAGAGCAAGATATTGCCGCAAAAGGAAACACTAACGCTACCGAGGCAGTATCTGCAGTGCTGCCGAGATAGTATTGTGCCTTTGTATTGAACAAGAACAGATCAATCGAATCCACTATATGACACAACTGGATCCTACCCATTCTCTCTATTCGTTTTTAACTTTTATTTAAGCTTTTGTTCTTTAGTTATTCAAACAAACTTTTTTACATGTGTTCTTTATTTTATTAAACTTCAGGAGCAAGGAAACAAAAGGAGGCATATTAAGTACTCTAGTCCCTGTGAAGAACGATATTCGATAAATATTTATCATTATATTAATTGACGTATACACTTGTACTTAATTGCGCTTTTATTACACGCATCAAGTTTTTGGCGCTGTTGCCAGGGACTGGCAACTAAATTTTGTTTTCTTTAATTTTCTTGCTTTTAAGTTATTATTATAAAAAAAAATAATCTATTTTATCTTTGGTGTATGATCAGGGCTAACCCTAGCACTCTCTTACGTGTTATCGACCTAGAAATCAAAAGAACTTATCAAAGACTGAGAAGACAGATCCAAAGAGCCATGATAGTGAATCCAGGAAATCAGAACCTGCATGAAGGCATTGGAGGCCAGTAACAACAACCACTGCCGCGACAACTAACTGTCAAAGACTTTTTGGTGGAAGATTTAAATAGATAAAACCCTAGGGGTGTCACACCAGAGATTAAGGCAACTGATAGGCGTGGTATAAGCACTATTTTGAGTGCAAATGTACACATCGTCAAGTAATAAAATGATAAGTATATCGTGTATCGTCTCCACAGAGATTGGTATACTTAATATGTCTTCCTTTGTTCCCTTGCTCCTGTGAATAAAATAAAAACACAAATAAGATGGTTTGTTTTATCTAACTAAATAACTAAATAACAAAACATAAAATAAAGAGTTGAGAACGATTATAGAGAACGTGGGTAGGATCTAGTTGTGTCAATTAGTGGATTCAATTGATCTTCTTCTTGTCTAATGCATTCGCACAGCAGTACTTCGATAGTACTGTAGATATTGCCTCGGTAATGCTGGTGCTCCTCTTCCGCGACAATCTCTTGCTCGGCAGAAGTATCAAAGTTCAGCAAAGTGTCCGTAAGTGACTCCGCTCATCTCTGAGTCAAAGTACTGTTAATGCTCAGTCCTTGATGATACCTCTAGGCGTAAACCAAAGATAACCACCAACCAATCCAACACTTCTTTTAGCTGCTGAAACTCTTAACCTACCCTTTAGTTCCTCCACAAGGGTATAGGCCGAGTTAGTGTCGCCGACACCGTACTTATCCCTTTCGTGAATCTACACTTCTCGGTGCTAGATAAATAGATTACTTGCAAACTTCCCTCTCGGGCTTGGATACAAAAACAAGGAATGACAATAGGATAAGCAAACTCTGATTTTATTGCATAAAAACAAGAATACAAGAATCAATCTCCTCTCACTAATATCAATAACCTTCACCTATCCCTAAGAAGTTTAGAACATGTTATCGTGAAAGTACAATTCTTAGGGAGGAAGGGTTTTCTCTACAAATCGACTCTCTTAAACAATATGGCCGGCTAGTATATTTATAGTCTTAACCTAGGGTAAACCTTTCCTAAATAGACTTCAACTTGGAGTAGGGAACAAGTCTTGTTCAAGGATTTTGATATTTCTAAGTTTGCCGCCTTCTAGAAAGGGTTTCCCGCTTGGTCTTTGAATTGGGCTTTGAGCACGCTAGCCTGGTCCAATTGATGCACTGTGTCTTCCAGAATATTCTCTATAGTTTTATCTTTCAATGCGCCTCCATTGTTGGTGCTGCCACACTGGATTCTACCGCGGCCAGTCTTCTGCCTCGGCCTCAACATAGCTTTTCTGCCGCTTTGGCTCTATATATTCCTGCATGTACAGAAATTGTAATAATATATGCATTCTCTATAAATATTAGCTTTGTATGTGGTGATAACGGAATATCCAATATTTGAGCAGAAAGTACATGATTCGGTTCAAGTGGGTGTATATTAGGTGCATAAAGTACCATAAGAAGGATAGTAAATAACTGTCTTTTAGGCACTCATCAGCAACCCACTTTGAACTTAAACCAGTTGTGTTCAATATTCTCAATACTATTGGGCAATTCAGTGGGGCTGCAACAGAAGATGCAAGGCAGCATCTCAAATCCTTCATGAAAGTATACAATTCTTTCAAAATTCAAGGAGTACATGAAGATATTTTGAGCCTGAAACTTTTCCTCTATTCACTGAGGGTTAGGGCCAAAACCTGGTTAAACAGCATTCTGGTAGGATCAATTGGATCTTGGAGTGAACTCTGCCGAGAATTCATTACGAGATTTAACCCTACAAATCTATATGATAAAATCTGTAATGAGATCACTTCATTTAGACAGGCTGATGACGAACCTATGTACGAGGCTTTGGAACGTTACAGAGAGTTACTGAACAGATGTCCAATACATGGATTCCCATTATGGATGCAAGTAACCATGTTCTATAATGCCACCAATGCCCGACTAGAATGATGTTGGATGCCTCAGCAAACGACACACTCCTTGACAAGGCCCCGGAAGAAGTTATAGAGATTCTAAACAAACTCGCAAGGAACGATTTCCAATTTCCTACTTCTAGGCGAGGAGGATTAAGACGCCATGCCATGGTAAACAAGTTAGAAACTAACAATTCGGTGGCAGCACAATTAGCATCTTTAACAAAAATGGTTCAGAACATGCAAGTACAACAAAATATTCAAGAAGTGAAGGCTATAAATTCCTCTGAGTATATGCAAGACGAGGAAACTTGATTTTATGTGGGAAATTATAACCGGAATAACAACACGATGTCAAATATATACAATCCAGTTTGGAAAAGGCACCCAAACTTTTCATGGAGCAACCCGAACAATGCTTTAAACCCCACCAACCAGACCTCTAGTTATCAGCCACTACCGCAGCAGCAGATGTAGCAGTAGCAAAAGCCTATGAATTCACTAGAAAATACTCTCAAGACCTTTATTATGAAAACTGAATCATATATGTCTGAGAACAGTAATTTCATGAAGAGGACTAATGACTTCATGAACAGAACAAAGATGAGGCTACAGAACCAAGATGCTGCAATAAAATCATTAGAAACCCAAGTTGGTCAATTCGCTTTAAGATAAAATACAAGACCATAAGGGGGATTACCTAGCAATACTAAAGTCGCTAAGGGAATGGGTCATGAACAATGCAAAGCAATCACAACAAGAAGTGGCCTACAACTAAAAGAAACAATGGGTAATTCAGCAACCAAAACAATCCAAGAGGATACAAATAAGGAGGACTTGGATGCTGAACAGACTAAGCACGAAGACGATGCCCCAACAGAAAGCTTAGCAGCACCTACACTTCCTGCAGAGACAACAAGACAAACAATGGTCCCAGGTATTAAATTCCAATCTAATAAAACCCTGGATGAGATGAGACCACCACCACCGTTCCCACAAAGGCTGAAGAAACAGAAACAGGACCATCAGTTCAAGAAATTTCTTGATATTCTGAAATAAGTCCACATCAACTTACCACTTGTTGAGGCAATTGAACAGATGCCCAACTATGCTAAATTCTTGAAGAACATTGTATCTAAAAGGAAGAGGCTAGGTGAGTTTGAGAAAGTGACATCAATTAAAGGGTGCATAGTAATATTGCATAATCGTATGCCTCCCAAACTGAAGGACCCTGGCTGTTTCACCATACCTTGTGCGATTGAGAATAACTATGAAGGAAAGGCCCTATGTGATCTTGGAGCAAGCATCAACCTAATGCCCAAATCAGTTTTCCAAAAGCTCAACATAGGAAGGGCCAAACCAACAACAATGCTGCTCTAACTTGCAGATCGATCATATGTACACCCCGAAGGAAAAATCGAGGACATACTGGTAAGAGTCGATAAATTTATTTTTCCAGCTGACTTTCTTGTCCTTGATTGTGAAGCAGATGAAAAAGCACCGATCATCCTGGGAAGACCTTTCCTTGCTACTGGACGCACATTAATTGATGTGGAGAATGGAAAATTAACTATGAGGGTCAACGAACAACAAGTCAAACTCAATGCCTTCCACAATCTAAACAAATCTGATGATCCAGAAGAGTGTAAGACTATCTATGCCACAAACACTAAAATATCCTACCTTGGCAGCATGCTCGGAAGAATATTTGGAAAAAGAATTAAATACACAACAGAGGCCGCAGACAAAGAAAAACCTGATAAGGATGGCCAACAATCACAAAAACATCATCTTGTCCATAAAGAGAGGGACAAATTGGGAGATGCATTTTCATGCACTCCCCCAGTAACTTAATTTCTTCCCTACTCTTTGTATTATTATATTAGGATTAATTTAGGTTAACAATTTCAAAATTTTATTTTTAATTTATTTATTTAAGTATATCAATAATTATCTTTAAAATATTTTTTTATCTCATTTATTTTTAGGATAATAAAGCAAGAACAACAGAGAAACAGTGCACAGTAGAAAATCTACTACCACGATAATACAAGTGTTAGGGCCGTAACAATTCCAACGGGCAGAAACAGTGTAACAGTTATCTGCCGAATTTTCTGCCACGACAGTAAATGCCAGTGGGAAGTTACTATTTGAAATAGTAGAAAAGCCTAACGGCTAGAAATCAAACGGCTATATCTGCCGAGGCCTATATAAGCAGCTTCCTTATTGAAACTATTCACTCTTGCATTCTTGAAATTTCTTTAGAATTCTAAACTTCCTCACAATACTCTCTGCAATCTTTCTTGATAAATCAAACTCTTTGATTGCATCATTGAAACGAAGATTCTAGCTTCGAAAAGCTTGCTTTAGTCCATAAATAGACCTTTGTAGCTTACAAACCTTTCCAGTATTTCCTAGAGCAACAAAATCTTCTGGTTGTGTCATATACATATCCTCTTCAAGTTTTCCATTAAGGAAAGTGGTTTTGACATCCATTTTTCAAATTTCATAATCATGGAATGCAGCTATAGCAAGCAAGATCCGGATAGATTTAAACATAGCTACAGGGGAGAAAGTTTCGTCAGAGTCAATACCATGAACCTGTCGAAAACCTTTAGCGACTAGTCGCCCCTTGTATATTTGTACGTTTCCATCCATATCGGTTTTCTTCTTGAAAACCCATTTACACCCTATAGGTTTTACCCCTTCAAGTGATTCAACCAAAGTCCATACTTGGTTGACTGACATGTATTCCATCTCAGATTTCTTGGCCTCAAGCCATTTCTCAGAGTCTGGGCTTGATACTGCCTATTGATAAGTTCTTGGTTCATCTTGATCCATAATGAGAACATCTCCATGCGTGGTAATAAAAAATCCATATCTCTCAGGTGCATGGCGTTATCAGGTGTAACGACGCCAAAAACTTGGTGTGTTCTGTGTAGTGCTTATAATTGATGTATATGAATACACATATATGCGTAAGTATACACAGTCATACAATTAATAATAGGGTGAGTGATTATCGTTCCCATGAGGATCTAGATTAAAGTGTGTAGTCAAATTTGTCAAGGCAAAAGGGGTTGTCACTAAAAGAAAACAAAGATAAAGATTAAAACACACGAAAATGGATATGTATGATGAAGGTATAAGATGGAAATGCTATGACAATTCTAGAGTGCATGCAACTAAAATTTGCCAAGGCAAAGAAGAATGGATGATGATGGCAGGGTGGATGTATGAAGGTGGTATGTGAGTGAGTAGTATAGTGATTGCAGGATAGCAAGTAAAATAAAGAAAGTAAGTTGTAAATGCGAAGGCAAAAACAGGATGCAAAAACACGTTAAACAATATATTGTACTTCTCCTCTATTGATGAACTCTCTAGGGAATGACTGATGGTGGCTTTTATGGTTTCCTACCCCTTATCCCTACTTAACATATAGCTGCTATGGTGTATACTTACTCGATAGAGGTTTCTAAAGTATTCCCGCTCTCTCGAGTCATAGGAACCTGACGAACTAAAATGCCATGGTATTTTCTCCTGTCACGCGAATGACACCTTAGCCTATCGATAAAGTACCCTCCTTTTAGTCGTTGAAGCATTCACCTACGCCTCTCTCGAGTGCTCTAGGATCCATCTAGGCCCTATTTGTAGTCTAGAGCCCATTGCTCACGTAGATCCCCCCTTAGCTCCTCTCGGATGATCTAAGGATCTATAGCTACTTCTCTCTCGAGTGCTCTAGCATGTATCTAAATCATGGACACTCTCGTGCCTCTTACAAAGCTTAAATAATTACCAACAATGAGCAAAGCAAATATACAAACACTTAGCATGCAATATATTAAATAGAAACAAAAGTTAATCATCCATAAAAGCTACCACCGAAACAAGGTTACATGGTGGAGCTAAATGTTAATTGTAATCGACCACATTAATCTTAAACATCCAATATTAATCCTCATGAAAATATAATAAAATAAAGCAAAGAAGGAGGACTAGAAGACACCCTCGGTGTGCACCGCCGCCTGATAGGCATGGTATAAGCGCTATTTGAGTGTAAGTGTATACTTCGTCAAGTAATAAAAAGATAAGTATATCGTGTATCGTCCCCACAGGGATTGGTATACTTAATATGTTTCCTCTTGTTCCCTTGCTCTTGAAAAGAAAGTAAAAACACAAATAAGTTGATTTGTTTTATCTAAATAAATAATTAAATAACAAAACATAAAATAAAGGGTTGAAGACGATATAGAGAAAATGGGTAGGATCTAGTTGCATCAATTAGTGGATTCAATTGATCTTCTCCTTGTCCAATGCAATCACACAACACTGCTTTGACAGTACTGCAGATACCGCCTTGGCAATATTAGTAGTCCTCCACTGTGACAATCTCTTACTCTTGGGCAGAGGTATCAAAGTTCAGCAAAGTGTCCGTAAGTGACTCTGCTCATCTCTGAGTCAAAGTGATATTGATGACTAGTCCTTGACGATACCTCTCGGCGTAAATCAAAGATAACCACCAACCAATCCAACACTTCTTTTAGCTGCTGAAACTCTTAACCTACCCCTTAGTGCCTCCACAAGAGTATAGGCCGTGTTAGTGTTAACAACACCGTACTTATCCCTTTCGTGAATCTACACCTCTCGGTGCTAGATAAATAGATTACTTGCAAACTTCCCTCTCGGGTTTGAATTCAAGAACAAAGAATAGCAATAGGATAAGCAAACTTTGATTTATTATTGCATAAGAACAAAGATACATGAATCAATCTCCTCTCACTAATATCAACAACATTCACCTTTCCTTAAGAAGATTAGAACATATTGTCATTAAGTACAATTCTTAGGGAGAAGGGTCGGCTTAAAGGGTTTCTCTCTAAGTTGTTTCTCTCTAAGTTGGCTCTCTTTAAATCAGCTCCCTTAACATAGTGGTCGGCTAGGGTATTTATAGTCTTAACCTAGGGTAAACCTTTCCTAAATAGACTTCAACTTGGAGTAGGGAACAAGTCTTCTTCAAGGTATCTGATATTTCCAAGTTTGCCGTCTTCTAGAAGGGTTTTCTCGCTTGGTCTTTGAATTGGACTTTTAGCGCGCTAGCCTGGTCCAATTGGTGCGCTGCATCTTCCAGAATATTCTTTATATTTTTATCTTTCGTTGCGCCTCCATTGTTGGTGCTGTCATACTGGATTTTACCGTGGCCTTGTTTCTGCCTCGGCCGCAACACTACTTCTCTGCCGCTTCTGCTCTAGATATTCCTGCATGTACAGAATATATAAAAATATCTTCATTCTCTATAAATATTGACTTTGTAAGTGATGATAATGGAATATCCAATATTTGAGCAAAGAGTCTATATTTCGGTTAAAGTTGGTGTATAATAGATGCATAAAGTACCATGGGAAGTGTAGTAAATAACTGCCTTTTAGGCACTCATCAAATTCCCCTAAACTCGACTATTGTTTGTCCTCAAGCAATGCCTAACATCAAATTGCCGAACCTTACTCCCCCTTTGGTCTTTCTCTTCCATCTATTCTCCCGACCATGGTCATGTCTATCTCTCTGTTTTAGCCATTAGTTTATCTAAGGACTTTTACTAAGAAACAAGCTATAGGGCTAGGTGAGTGTGTGCGTTTAATGGACAAGGTTGATTCAAGGCTTTCTTAGATAAACTCTAAGGTCAAGACAAGTAGAATCTTGGACTAAACTTATCTCCTTAAAACAAAAAGTCTTGAGCCAATTTTGGCAGCTCAAGATATGTGTTTTCTATTTTCTTCTTTTTCTTATTTATTCTTTTTCTTAGTGACCACCTATTTAACATACTAGAGCCAATTTCGGGTACCTCTAGCATGAAGGAGAGCAAAACTAGAGCCGGTGATAGGAACGTCTAGTTATTTTTCCAATAAGTTCTAAGTCTTTATCACCTAAGTTTATTAAAAGAACTCCTAAATCAAACAAGTCCAAAAAGTGTTTATTTTCTTTCTAGCCCTAAAACAAGCTTCTAAGTTTTATTCCATGAGTATCCTATGGTTATCTCTTCAAAACAGAACTAGGCCATGGTAAGGAGAATGATTTCTATAGCCTTAAAGGAGTAAACTAAAGCAAAGCTGACATAGGGCAGTGCAAGATTACAAACATAAGTTCAAGAAAAGAGAATATTAAAAAAAAATCAGAAAAATTTATTCCCTTTTATGGTAATGCCTCGACAGTGGGTAGCCTCGGTAGTGCTTTTGCACTTTTAATCTCCCCCAAAATCAAACTGAGCATTATCCTCAATGCTCAAAATATAAGGCAAACAAAAGAAAACAAGTATAATAAAACAGCAGGGATTAAATAGATTCTGATTGTGTTTCAGAAGAGCTGTTGGAAATAGCTGCCCTCCTAGGTATTCCTGCTAATGCTTTCATTCTTGATCCTTGTCCGGGTGATTGTTGTGTTTTTGCCTGCCGAGGCGGCTGTACTCTGATGGGTGTCGGTTTCTGCAGTGGGGTCATGACTTCATCTCCGTCTTCTTCGTCGTCTATATGCATCACCTCTGTTTCTCCCCTTGCCTCAGCAGTTGGTATTCTCTCTTGGGCATGCGATGAGCTCTCATGGACATACTCGTCAATCTATCGAGAAAGACTATCCCCAGAGAAACTACTAATGGGAATGGGACTCAATGATGGAGAGTTGAAGATAGCTCTCCTCTTTGATGGCCGCCTGCTGTTGGATGATGTAGCGGACGTGCCCGCAGGTCTGGATGGGCCGACATTGTGAAACTGTTGTTGTGGCCTAGCGGTAAAGAATGGTCTAGGCCCAGGAACAGGTGTTGTCTCTGTGTACGGTGCGACAGTGATAAAAACATTGGGAGGGAATTTTGGAAATTGCATTCCATGGGTGGGAAAATTCTGGATCAGCATGTTGGCAAGAGTGTTGTTAGAATCTCTCTGATATTCCATATATCGTTGCTGGCGCAGGTCCATGTGTGTCATCCTCTTCAAAATATACTGATATGGATCTGCTGCGATTGTGGCTTGAGCATGGTCAGGTGTTTCTACCGTATACTGCCCTCCGGCAGTGTAGTCGGCAGTGAATTGTTGAGATGTTTCCTACACTGGGTCTGCTTGGGTGATCTGCATCACTCTATGGTAGAATTCTTTTGTCCTGCCTTGCCTTTGTGTTGTGTATTCATCGGTTGCTTCTATAGGGACACCTGCAGCGATGCATAGGGCAGAGATTAAACTAGGGAAATATAATGGACCTCGTTCTTTCTTACCGTAATCATAGATTTCTTGAATAATAATTTCTCCAACATTGATGGTCCTTTTGTTGATGATTGAATGAATGAGCAGCAATCTTTTCCTATCAACTATGCTATTGTGGGAGGTGAGCATGAGGCATCGCTTGAAAAATATGCACCAAAGCTTTGCTTCGGGTTTAAGGCTGAGTCTTGTTACACAACCCCTATGGGCACCGTTTTCCCATGGAGTGTTGTTGTAGCAAAGTTCGTCCTTGATAGCCTCGTATTCCTCGATATTGACTGCAAATTCACCATGTTCATTACGTATGGGGATAACGCCATAGTAATCGTTGATTGCCTCGGCATCAAGCTTTACTGGCTTACCCCGGCAGTAGACGAACAACGTGTCCTTGTTCGGGCAATGCGCATAGAAATCCCTCACAATTGTGGCATTTGCTAAGGGAGGTTGGAGGCAGAATTTTTCCCAATCCTGGTCTTCGATTCTATCGAACAAGAATTGGTCGATACCTAAGTTTTCTTCAATGGTATGCTGAAATCCTTGTTCCTCTCATAATTGCCATGCAACAAGAATTTTTGGAAACGTTCTGCTACGTTGCTATTGGAAAATCGTCGGTATGCTGCCATGGATGATGTTGATGAGATATTCTTGAAGATAGTTGTAAGAATGTGGGTAGGAATGCAGAGAGTTCTAAAAAGTTCGAGATATAGTGAGAGCAAGATTGTTCAAGAAAGTAAAGATAGCAAGAATGCAAAAGTAAATAATGCACAACAATGAGTCTGCTTATATAGACTGTAAAAATATGACTGTTAAAAATACTAGCCATTAGGCATTTACTGCCTTGATGCGCAGTTACTGCCGCGATGGGTTTCTCGGTAGAGAGCCGTTATACTGTTTTTACCTATTAAGAACTCTGTGGCTCTGACACAGTGTTGCCGCCGCCGTAGACTTCCTGCTGTGACATAATTTTTCCTGCATTCACTGCTTTGTTCATAAAACAAAAACATAAAAACATAAAATACTGAAATAAAGCATAACAACATAAAATACTGAAAATAAAAAATACTAAAAATAATATTATATAAACTAATCCTAATATAATAATTAAATTTGAAGGGAAGAGATCATGTTACTTATGGAGTGTATGTGAATACATCTCCCATTCTCATTCTCTCTTTCTGGCCAGTATCTGTCTTCATGAGTTGGCCAATTCTTTCAGTGCATTCGGCTTCTCCTTTGGGTTTTATTCGTTTTCTGAACAGTCTGCCGAGTGTGCTGCCCAGGCAGGATGTTTTAGTACCCTTATTCGGTATATAGAGAGCCTTACATTCTGCTGAAGCATCTAAATTTGGAAGATTATGGAAGGCGTTCAACTTGACTTGTTGATCGTTTATTCGCATTGTGAGCTTGCCATTTTCCACATCAATGATGGTGCGTCCAGTAGCAAGGAAAGGTCGACCCAATATGATCGATACATTATCGTCGGCCTCATAGTCAAGGACAAGAAAGTCGGCTGGAAATATGAACTTGTCAACTTTCACTAGAATGTCCTCAATTTTGTCTTCAGGGTGCACATAGGACCGATCCGCAAGTTGGAGCAGTAATGTTGTTGGTTTTGCCCGTCCTGTTCCAAGTTTCTGAAAAAATGATTTGGGCATTAAGTTGATGCTTGCTCCCAAGTCACATAGGGCCTTTCCTTTATAACCATCTCCAATTGCACAAGAAATTGTGAAGCATCCAGGATCTTTTAGTTTTGGTGGCATGCGATTATACAGCATAGCCATGTAACCTTCAGTGGCTGCCACTGTTTCAAATTCTCCTAGCCTTCGTCTTTTGGATACTATGTCCTTTAAAAACTTAGCATAGTTGGGCATTTGTTCCATAGCCTCAACTAGTGGCAAGTTGATATGGACCTGCTTCAAGATGTCTAGGAACTTCTGAAATTTGTGGTCCTGTTTCTACTTCTTTAGCCTCTGTGGGAAAAGAGGTGGTGGTCTGATATCTTCTAGGTTTCCTTGGATATTGAGTTTAATAACTGGGGTGAATTCATCTATAACTGCCTCGGCAGGTGGTTCTTATACTGCTGGTTCTGTTGCCATGGCAAAGCTTTTGGCAGGGTCTTGCTCGGCCTCTGAGTCCTCATGATGTTGCTTTTCTGGTTGGACTCTATCGGTTGAGGTCCCTTCTTTATCTTTCAATTGTAGGCCACTTCTAGTTGTTATTACTTTGCATTGCTCGTGGCCTAACACCTTAGCAACTTCAGTATTGCTAGGCAAACCCCCTGGTGGTCGAGTGTTTTGACGTTGAGCAAATTGACCAACCTGGGTTTCTAGAGATTTTATTGTGGCCTCCTGGTTCTGCAATTTCATCTCAGTTATGTTAATGAAGTCATCAGTACGCTTCATGAAGCGGCTATTCTCCATCATGTAAACATTAATCTTTGACATAAAAGCTGTGAGAGAATCGACCAATGCATTCAGAGACTATTGTTGCTGTGCTTGCTGCTGTGACATGGATTGCTGAGTGTTCTGGTGCGGTAGGTTCTGATTCTGATGCTGAAATCCAGGGGCTTGATTAATTGGATTCAAGGCATTGTTAGGGTTACTCCATAAAAAATTTGGATGCCTTTTCCAAGATGGGTTATAATTGTTGGATATCATTGGGTTGTTTCTATTATAATTTCCAACATATAGGTTGGTCTCTTCATCTGGCATGTAATCCGATGAGTTAACTGTCTTAACCTCAGGTACGCTTCTTTGGGTTTGCATATTCTGAACCATCTTGGTCAGAGAAGCCAATTGTGCTGCCACCGAACTTGATGTATCTAATTCATGAGCTGTGGCATGGCATCTCATTCATCCTCGCCTCGATGTGGGAAATTGGAAATCGTTCCTTGCGAGTTTGTTCATAATTTCAATGGCTTCCACGGGTGCTCTATCCAAAAGTGTCCCATTTGCGGAAGCGTCTAGAATCTTCCTTGTGGAGGCATTAGTAGCATTATAGAACATAGCGACTTGCATCCACAAGGGAAAACCATGTAGCGGACATTTGTTTAATAGTTCTGTATAACATTCTCATGCCTCGTACATCGGTTCAACTTTATCTTGCCTGAATGATATGATTTCATTACGAATGCGGTCATAGAGATTTGTCGGGTTGAACCTCGTAATGAATTCTCAGCAAAGTTCTTCCCAAGATCCTATGGATCCTGTTGGGATACCATTCAGCCAGGTCTTCGCCCTATCCCTTAGTGAATAGGGGAATAACTTTAATCGCAAAATATCTTCATGGACTCCTTGAATCTTAAAAGAGTTGCACACTTCCATGAAAGATTTGAGATGCTGCCTTGCATCTTCAGTAGCAGACCCACTAAATTGTCCAATTGTGTTCAACATGTTGAACATCACTAGTTTGAGCTCAAAGTGATTTGCTTCGATCTCTGGGGTAACTACGCCAGGGTTGAGTCCGTTTAGATCTTCCACCAGACAGTCTCTGACAGTAGGCTACCTCGACAATGGATGCGACATTGACTGCTGCGACATTTCTAGCAGCAGTACATTATGATCAACAGGTGGAATTTTTCCTCTAGGTGGATTGTCCATAGCTTGGAACAGATTGTGTCTCAGATTATGTCTTGTTCGTTCAATCTCAGGATCCAACTCGTGCAATGGTCCAGTCGAATTTGCCCTAGTCATAAACCAAATAAATAAAAATTTATAAAAACAAAAATAAAATAAAATAAAATAAAATAAAGTTAAAGTTAGATAAAGGATAGTTAAAGAGCAAAAAAAGAAAGAAAACAAAATTCAGTTGCCAATCCCCGACAACGACGCCAAAAACTTGATAGGCGTGGTATAAGCGCTATTTGAGTGCAAGTGTACACGTCGTCAAGTAATAAAATGATAAGTATATCGTGTATCGTCTCCACAGGGATTGGTATACTTAATATGTTTCCTCTTGTTCCCTTGCTCTTGAAAAGAAAGTAAAAACACAAATAAGTTGATTTGTTTTATCTAAATAAATAATTAAATAACAAAACATAAAATAAAGGGTTGAAGACGATATAGAAAAAACGGGTAGGATCCAATTGCGTCAATTAGTGGATTCGATTAATCTTCTCCTTGTCCAATGCAATCACACAACACTGCTTCGACAATACTGTAGATACCACCTTGGCAACATTGGTGGTCCTCTGCCGCGGCAATCTCTTGCTCTTGGCAGAGGTATCAAAGTTCAGCAAAGTATCTGTAAGTGACTCTGCTCATCTCTGAGTCAAAGTATTGTTGATGACTAGTCCTTGACGATATCTCTCGGCGTAAATCAAAGATAACCACCAACCAATCCAACACTTCTTTTAGCTGCTGAAACTCTTAACCTACCCCTTAGTGCCTCCACAAGAGTATAGGCCGAGTTAGTGTTAACAACACCGTACTTATCCCTTTCGTGAATCTACACCTCTCAATGCTAGATAAATAGATTACTTGTAAACTTCCCTCTCGGGCTAGAATTCAAGAACAAAGAATGGCAATAGGATAAGCAAACTTTGATTTATTATTGCATAAGAACAAAGATACATGAATCAATCTCCTCTCACTAATATCAACAACCTTCACCTATCCCTAAGAAGTTTAGAACATATTATCGTTAATTACAATTCTTAGGGAGAAGGGTCGGCTTAAAGGGTTTCTCTCTAAGTTGTTTCTCTCTAAGTTGTTTCTCTCTAAATCGTCTCCCTTAACATAGTGGTCGGCTAGGGTATTTATAGTCTTAACCTAGGGTAAACCTTTCCTAAATAGACTTCAACTTGGAGTAGGGAGCAAGTCTTCTTTAAGGTATCTGATATTTCCAAGTTTGTCGCCTTCTAGAAGGGTTTTCCCGCTTGGTCTTTGAATTGGACTTTTAGTGCACTAGCCTGGTCCAATTGGTGCACTGCATCTTCTAAAATATTTTTTATATTTTTATCTTTCGTTGCGCCTCCATTGTTGGTGCTGCCACACTGGATTCTGCCAAGGAGTTTCTGCCTCGGCCGTAACACTGCTTCTTTGCCGCTTCTGCTTTGGATATTCCTGCATGTACAAAATATGAAAAAATATCTGCATTCTTTATAAACATTGACTTTGTAAGTGATGATAATGGAATTTCCAATATTTGAGCAAAGAATCTATATTTCGGATCAAGTTGGTGTATAATAGATGCATAAAGTATCATGGAAAGGGTAGTAAATAACTTCCTTTTAGGCGCTCATCACTACCGGCTCTTCAACCACCATGGTCGCCTTGGTGTGCTAGCCCCTCTCGGGTGCTTAGCACACGACTCCCTTCGAGTGCTATCAATGGAGGTCCCTTTGGCCGGAAGTTGGAGGAGAAAGGTGGAGGCTTTCCGCCGCAAAGACCTCCGCAAAAGGTGCCTCTTTTCTGTGTTTTTCTCTCCAAAAAAAGCATCTTCTTTGTGTAGGTCACCATGTCTTTTAAAGAGGGTTAAAAACCCTAAAAGATGTGTAAAAATCCATTTCTGCCCTCATTTTTGTCCTAACATTCCTACAGGACTGACAGAGGTGACAGTGGTCTCCTACTGACATGGAATACATATAGGGCATATTCTCTGTGGTCCCCTATTATGGTGGCTGTAGCCAGCTACATCGGTCCCGATCGGCTGTGGTAGCACCAACTGACACTCTTATTAAAATATCTCTTTTTCGTTAGCTCAGCCAAGGAGTTCTCTAGCTTTGCCATGGCATTTTCCTTTTGCCATCCTTCTGAGAATGCCATGACAAATTGCCTCAACTTCCATTTTGCTTTACCTGCACAACACCACTAAAAAGAACTACCTTTCCCATTAAATAACACCTATTACCACCTCAAAATGCCAAGGCATATCTAAATGACTATATGCAATGTCATAAACCTAAGTGCAACTAAATGATCCTATATGAGCCTAAGGACACTCAATAACTTAAGTAAAAAGGCATACAACATAGTTATTTTACAGAGTTATCACACCCCCAAACTTAAGCTATTGCTTGTCCCCAAGCAATGGATAGTAGCTAGCAGAGAAAGAATGTCATGACATTGTCAAAATCTAGGTAAGTAATAGGTCAGAGTTTCAGCCCTCAGAAAATGTCATGGCATAAACATATAAGACTCGAAGAAATTGCAATAACTTTGCCCTAGGACCAGGTCGGATGCGAGTGCGTGTATGAGTGAGTTGATCCTTTCCATGCTTAGTTAACTTAGAAAAATTCTAAGAAATATTCACTATTCTAGTAGAGCAGGTCTGTTCATTTAATCACGTTTTTAATACTCCCCATGTATATATATATATATATACATCTTTTTTATATAAAAGTAAATGCCAACAAACTGCTACGAGAGGAGCTAGCCTGTCACACTACCTTCTACTCATGCCATAGCTGCCATTTATTTAAACACAGTATCCAGGCAATGCCATGGCAAGTTAAAAGTGTAGCGTCACCCTGTGCCTCTTTTAGTAACTCATATGCACACGGAATTGCCATGTCATAGCGGAGTATGCCTCTACAGATATGTCCGAGCATTTATTCTTAACTTCTAATACTAAACTATTTGGGGTTCTCTATTAACAACTCACTAAAGCATGCTAATCTATTCAAGTTTACATTCTTTAAAAATTTTCTAACTTCCCTAAGCATGGAGAACATACACTTGTGTAATAATGAAATAATCACAAACAACCAAATCCTACGGCAAGTTCCATTCAAATCCCAAGTCATGCATATTCAATTCCATTTCTGGCCACATGAGGTATATCATCATCGGGCATCACTAACTATAACACTGAAAACTTAACCTAAACTTTCACAGATGTCATGGTATATTTCTACAGCTATTGCTATCATGCACATAAAGGTAGAGTAAAGAACGATACCTCCCCCAAACTTGAGGAAAGCATTGTCCTCAATACAACTAAAAAAATAAACTATATTAAATGCAATACAATGCAATGAAATGCAATGATATATACCTTGGCTACTTGGACGGTGTGGTGGCAATTTTGCGTGATGTTCGGCGCTTCAACGGGGGTGGGTTGACTTTAGGGTCAGTCTCAGCATCGACTCCCCGTGATTTGGACTTACCAGCAGTTAAAGGTGGGGTAGGTTGCTTCCCAGTCGATAATTTGAGTTTACGCTTTTATTTCTTCCTCTAAGGAGAGGGTATAGTTGACTCAACTGTAGGGGCTGCTGGTTGGTTCTCTTTTTGTTGTGTGGGTGGTGCCAGAGGGTCTTTAAAAAGTGAAGAAATGAAGTCATCTTCTTTTTCAGCAGTAGGGTCCGGTTGATCTTGAGTCTGAGCTTTCTCCTCTAAAAATACTGGACATTTTCGGGAGTTTGTTCATGAGCAGGTGACTGTGCTTCCTGGGCTTGCTCCTAGGTCTCTGGCTCTATTGGTCATGCCTCTTCAGATGGCTCAGCTGGTGATGGTACCTGATTTAGAGCAGGTGCAGCTCGCCTGGTCGGTGTTGAAGCAGCTGTAAATGTCGTGGCATTTTCTATTGTAGTGGGTAATATTGAGTCCGGGAAAGTAGGAAATTCTTGATCGAGCGGAGGAAGTAGTTCTGCCAGGTAGGCTTTGATGACTTCGTCTCTTTCCTTTGTGTAGAGGAAGAATTCTTTGATATCTTTGGACAAGTCATCTACTTTTGCCATGGCATTCTTGGATAACTCTAGTTCCTCATCTTTGTAGAATGGGGCCCTTGTTCTAGCAGCAACAACATGTGAAGATTCTGAATGCTCGTCTATGTTTCCCATCAAGGCGGTCACCTTCTCAGGGGTTAGCCCTTTCATACCTTCTAAAATTTCATCATATTGATCCTCCGGGACATCCTTTTTGCGGCTCAAAGCCGTGATCAAATTTGGGAATACGAGGGTGCTCTTAGGTCTCTTCCAACATGCGTGCGTCTCTTGCACAATAATCCTCCCTACATCCATTGGGCAGCTAAATAAAATAGAATGCAACAGCATGAGGCGGGGCAAACTCACAGTGGTATGATGCGAAGTAGGCATCAACTTATATCGAACAAAATGGCTCCATAATCGGGCGTTGGGAAGTAAAAACTTTCGGTTCACCATGTGTCGTGCTGCTTGCTGGCCATTCCATTCTGTCCTGGGCAAACACAAATCCTCCTTCACTCCTTGGTAAGTCTCGTAATCAGTCTCTTCTTCTTTCTTGGCATGGCGATCCACTCCTTGGGGAATCTTGAAGAAGCGATTGATGGCAGTGTTGGTGAAGTGAATGATTTTGCCCCTGACATAAACATTTTTCTGGTCCGGGCTATAGATGTTGGCATAGAATTCACACACTAAGGTGGCATTGACGGAGCTTGGATGGGCGGCGAACTTCTCCTAATGGTGTTGCGCCACCACATCTTTCACCTCTGGTCCCATCTCATCGGAGAGATTGAAGCCTAGTTCGAACAAGATCCTTTGATTCTTGAAGCTCTTGAATCTTTCTTTCGCCTCTTGTTTCACAAAAACGGAACAAGGGGATGGTATGGATCCTAAGGGTCTCGTGCGTACCATCTTTGAGTGAAAAGAAAGGAAAGAAAGTGAGAAAGCATGAAACTTTGCTTTAATGGAGGAAGGGATAGTTTTCGGCTATGGAAGGTTTCGTGGAAGAAGAAGATGAAGAATTGTAAAGGTAAAAAGGAAAGTAATAAAGGTGAAACCTTTATTATCCTAGTGGGGGGGTTAGACGTGTGGAGGGGGTTGATTGGTGAGGGTGTTGTCAGTTTTTTAATAGGAGAGAGAGGGGGGTTAAGTTTGAAATTCAAATTAAAAATTGAAAAAGTTCCTCCTTTGTTTTGTCTTTTGCCGTCCAAAATTTTCAGAGTAGGATTTTCTACTTTTCTCCTTCTTTGTCCTTCAGTCGTCTGCCTCCAAGGGTGTATGTTAACTTAAAAAAATTAAAGGAAAAGATTAAAATGGATTAAGCAAATAAAAACAAATAAAAACAAAATTAAAAAAATTATTTATTCATGAACAAGAGTAAACTGAAAATGCCATGACATTTCAGTATATCATGCATCTATCAAATATGATGTAGGTTTATCTCGCATCACGTGGGCTCCAGTTTAAATTTTTAGATGCTGCCCATTAACTTTGAAAATTGTCCCATCGTTCGAATTCTTGATGTCTACAGGCCCATGGGGTACACATGGTGAATCACAAATGGCCATGACCACCTCGATTTTAGCTTCCCAAGGAAAAGCCTTAGCCTTGAGTTGAATAGGAGCACTTGTTGTCCCGCATGAAAATGTCGTGGCAAAATTGCTTGATCATGCCATCGCTTGGTTCGCTCCTTGTAGAGTTTTGCATTCTCATAAGCTTGGGTCCTGAATTCCTCCATCTCATTCAACTCTAGAAGTCTTCTCTCACCAGCTAAATTGGCGTCCAAATTGAGTTTCTTGATTGACCAATAAGCCCTATGCTCTAGTTCGATCGGTAGGTGACAAGCTTTACCATAGACTAATTTAATGGAGACATTCCTAGTGTGGTTTTGAAAGCTGTTTGGTACGCCCACAACGCTTCATCAAGCTTTGGTGACCAACCCTTCCTTCTCAGATTCACTATTTTTTCCAAAATTTGCTTGATTTCACGGTTGGAAACCTCGACTTGACATTGGTTTGGGGATGATATGCCGTAACAATTTTGTGTCGCACCCTATATCTTTGTAATGCCTTGGCAATTAACTTGTGTCAAAATGGGTGCCTTCATCATTGATGATAGCCCTTGTCACAATAAATCTTGTGAAAATGTGCTTATGTAGAAATTTAAGCATTGTCTTTGTATCGTTCCTTGGTGTTGAGGTGGCTTCAACCCATTTAGACACGTAGTCTACTACCAAAAGAATGTATAGATCTCCAAATGAGGATGAGAATGGTCTCATAAAATCTATGCCCCATACGTCAAATAACTCGACCTCCAATATATTTTGTCGTGGCATTTCATGCCGTTTGGAGATGTTCCTAGTTTCCTGACATCGGTCGCAGGCTTGGTAAAATGCCTGGGCATCTTTGAATAATGTAGGCCAATAAAATCCTGATTGGAGGACTTTTGCAACTGTCCTCATCCCTCCAAAGTGACCTCCATTTGGGCCTATGTGACAGTGATGTAGAATATCACATTGCTCTTCTTTAGGCACACATCTTCGGATAATTGGATCGGCACAACGCTTGAATAGGCACGGTTCATCCCAGAAATATGACCGTACGTCGTGTCTGAATTTCTTCCTTCCCTGGCTAGTCATGTCAAAAGGCAAAACACCACTAACAAGAAAAATAGCTAGGTCAGCATATCACGCAATTGTCGTGGCATAAAGAATTTTCTCATCAGGAAACTCATTATGTATATCAGTTTTGTCATGACATTCCAGGTTGACTTCTAGCCTAGAAAGATGATCAGCAACTTGGTTCTCGATTCCTTTCCTATCTATCACTTCTAAATCAAATTCTTGCAACAGCAGTATCCATCTAATGAGCCTAGGTTTGACATCCTTTTTAGTCACTAAGTACTTAATTGCTGAGTGATCGGTGTGAACAATGACCTTAGTGCCTATCAAGTACGACCTGAACTTGTCAAATGCAAATACCACGAAAAATAGCTCTTTCTCGATGGTAGTATAGTTAAGTTGTGCATCATTTAAAGTACAACTAGCATGATAAACAACATGAAAAATTTTAACTCGACGTTGCCCCAAGACTGCTCCCACGGCGTAGTCGCTCGCGTTGCACATCAGCTCGAATGGTAGTGTCCAATCTGGGGGAACAACGATTGGTGCAGTGATCAGGCTTTGCTTCAGATCTGTGAAGGCGCTATGACATTTTTGATCGAACACAAAAGGCTGATTCTACTGCAACAGCATGCACAAGGGCTTGGAGATCTTGGACAAATCTTTGATGAATCTTTGGTAAAATCCCGCATGTCCAAGAAAACTTCTTATGCCCTTGACATTTGTTGGTGGTGATAGCTTCTCGATCACCTCGATCTTAGCTTTGTCTACCTCAATACCTTTGTGTGAGATCTTATGGCCCAACACAATGCCTTCCGTCACCATGAAATGACATTTCTCCTAATTCAACACAAGGTCAGCCTCTTCACATCTCTTCAGCACCTTTGATAAATTGACAAGACATTTCTGAAAACTATCTCTAGAAACAAAAAAGTTATCCATAAAAATTTCAAGAGAGTCTTCAACCATATCTGAGAAGATAGCTTGCATGCAGCGCTGGAAAGTTGTCGAGGCATTATACAATCCAAAGGACATACTTCGAAAAGCGTAAGTGCTATAAGGACAAGTGAAAGTGGTCTTCTCTTGATCCTCCGGTGCGATAGCTATTTGATTATAACCCGAATATCCATCCAAGAAACAATAGTAGGCTTTGCCCGCCAAACAATCTAACGTTTGGTTGATGAAGGGTAGAGGAAAGTGGTCCTTGTTTGTAGCCTTGTTGAGCTTACGATAGTCCATGCAAATCCTCAATCCGGTCACTACTCTCGTTGGCAATAGCTCATTGTCCTTATTGCTCACCACGGTCGTGCCTCCTTTCTTTAGCACACACTGAACTAGGCTTACCCACAAACTGTCCGATATTGGGTAAATAACTCCAGCATCAAGCCATTTAAGAATCTCCTTCATAACAACTTGTTTCATGATGGGGTTGAGTCTACGCTGCGGCTCTACAGATTTGCCATGGCATTCTTTCAAAAGTATCTTATGCATACAGATGATAGGACTAATCCCCTTTAAGTCCACCATGGTCTATCCTATTGCTCGTTTATGCTGTGACAAAATAGCGAGTACACTTCTCTCTTGGTCAAAATTTAAGTTCGCAGAAATAATACCTGGTAGGGTCTCATTTTCACCTAAATAAGCATATTTCAAATTTTGTGGCAAAATTTTTAGCTCCAGCTTCGGTGCATCGAGTAATGAAGGCTTAGGAGGACTGAATTCCTCGAAATCAAGGGGTTCGAAGCTTGAATTGTTTCTAGCTATCAGCAGACTAGATTGATGTTCCTCTAATGAAGGTTCACTAGCTTCTTCATCCTCTTCATTCGTTAGCTCTTTATACTCATCCAGCTGTACGAAATTGCTGTGGCAAAATTGATTAGCTTCTGTAGATTGCTCATAATCCGCTTCCAAAATGCTCCGACATTCTTTAGAGTCATCGATGTACTTGAGAGAATTCTTTATGTTCATGGTCAATCTTTGATTTGCTACACGCATTGTGAGCTCACCTTTCTCACAATCAATGAGAATACGACCAATTGCTAGGAAAGGTCTCCCTAATATGATAGGTGTATTAGCATCAGCCTCACAATCAAGTATGAGGAAGTCGGCTGGAAAAACGAACTTGTCCACCCTCACTATGACATCTTCGATCTTCCCCTCAGGTCTCACATGGGAACGATCGGCTAGCTGCAGGATGACGGATGTAGGTTTCGCATCTCCCATGCCAAGCTTCACGAAAATTGATTTGGGCATCAGATTAACACTCGATCCAAGATCACAAAGTGTTTTCCCAAAAAACTTTTCTCCAATGGCACAAGGAATAATGAAGCTTCTCGAATCCTACTTCTCTGATGGTTGATTACTTAAGGCAGAGCAATATTCTTTTGCCGTGACAATTGTCTCGAACTTCTCCACTTTATGCTTCTTCGTGACTATCTCCTTCAAAAATTTAGCGTAGGTGGGTATCTGGTCAATTGCCTCCGATAGCGGGACATTTATGTACAGTTGGTCTAGCTTGTCCACAAACTTTTTAAACTGATTTTCATCGTTGTGCTTATTGAGCCTCTGGGGAAAGGGTGGTGGGGGTCTAACTTCTTCCACTGGTGGTGTAGGAAGTGGTTTTTCCGTGGCATTTTTGCTCACTCCATCGGCAGGTTCCTTTGTCAAACCTTCCTCCTGGTCCTTTTCCTCAAGATTTTGCTCAGGCATTTTTTCTTGCACAGGTTCTGGTAGGGAATCTTTAAACTTCTTCCCCCCAAATTTATCTTGCTAATTAAGTTGATTACCACTTCTAAGTGTTATTGCGCTGTAGTGCTCCTTACCATGCGGCTTAGTGACTTTAGTATCACTCGGCAGACGTCCAGGCTGACGCTCCTATAATGCCGTGCCAATCTGGCCCATCTGACTCTCCAGATTTCGCAACGAAGCACTATGGCTTTGCAGTAGAGTACCTTGGTTCTTGATGGCAGTTGTATGCTCTTGAAGCATCGTCATGGTACTTAGAATAAAATCTTGCATAGTCGCCTCCAAAGAACTGGTATTAGATGATGATGCATCCCCTTGCTCTGATTATGCTAGGGCATATTCGGTTGAAAATTCTGGGGCTCTTGCTGATTTTGGTTTCGCGCTGGGGGATTAAGATTACTGGGTCTTTGGTTTCCCCATGAAAAATTTGGATGTTGTCTCTATCCTAGATTTTAGGTGTTCGAGTAGGGATTGTTGTTGCTTCAGTTAAAGTTGTTCACGTAGTTTGTTGCCTCATGGGTTCTTGGGCACTCACTCTCGTGATGATTACCATGGCATATCAGACATGCTGAACTGGCCATCTTCACTTCCTTCACTTCATTGGAACGTTGAATGCTCTTCAACATGTTAGTGATAGTTGAGAGTTGGGCGGATAGTGAGTCTTTCACATCAAGAACGAATGTCCCTTGTGCCTTCCTCCCGGTTCCAAGTCTTGTAGAAGGAAATTGATAGTCATTTTTGGCAATTCTATCAAGAATGTCAAATGCCTCCTCGGGTGATTTGTCTAGCAATGTTCCTTATATCGATCCCAACATTCGCACATTGACTCGTTGTCACCTTGGTGAAAAGAAGCAATGTCATTTCGAACTTGAGTATTGAGATTTGGAGGATTATACCATAGCAAAAAGCTCTTGCATAGATCAACCCATGACTCCATCGATCCAGATGGTACTCCACTCAACCATCCCCTTTCTCGACCACATAGAGAATAAGGAAATAGTTTGAGTTTCAACACGTCCTCATGAACTCCTTATTGACGGAATGAGTCACAAACTTCTAAAATATTCTGATATGTTGCCTTGCACCTTCATGCGCCATACCTCCAAATTGCTCAATCGAGTTAAACATGTTGAACATAACTAGATTAAGTTCGAAATGTGTAGCTGTAATTTATGGTGCCACGATGCCAGGATTCAGATAATCCAAGACAAGATTTAAATGATCCCTAATAGCTCTCGGTCTAGGTGCAACACCGTTCTAATTTGCCCCGACATTTTGAACTACTGAGTCCTGAACTGGTGGGTCCATAGTTGTATGCTAAGTACACCTTCTTTGACAAAATAAACGCTCAATTTCAGGCACTATAGTATAGAGAGGTCCGTTAGTAGACCGTTTGGATATGAACTGAAAAGAAAAACAAATAAACAAGTAAAACTGAACTAGAAAAATAAACTAAGCAAAACAAAAATGACAAAACAAAAATGACAAACTTCAAATAGATAGATCCCCGGCAACGACGCCAAAAACTTGGTGTGTTCTGTGTAGTGCTTATAATTGATGTATGTGAACACACATATATGTGTAAGTATACACAGTCATACAAGTAATAATAGGGTGAGTATCGTTCTCACGAGGATCTAGATTAAAGTGTGTAGTCAAATTTTCCAAGGCAAAAGGGGTTGTCACTAAAAGAAAACAAAGATAAAGATTAAAACACACGAAAATGGATATGTACAATGAAGGTGTAAGATGGAAATGTTATGACAATTCTAGAGTGCAAGCAACTAACATTTGCCAAGGCAAAGTAGAATGGATGATGATGGCAGGGTGGATGTATGAAGGTGGTATGTGAGTGAGTAGTAGAGTGATTGCAGGTAGCAAGCAAAGTAAAGAAAATAAGTTGTAAATGCGAGGGCAAAAACAGGATGCAAAACACGTTAAACAATATATTGTACTTCTCCTCTATTGATGAACTCTCTAGGGAATGACTGATGGCGGCTTCTATGGTTTCCTACCCCTTACCACTACTTAACATATAGCTGCTATGGTGTATACTTACTCGATAGAGGTTTCTAAAGTATTCCCGCTCTCTTGAGTTATAGGAACTTGACAAACTAAAATGCCATGGTATTTTCGCTTGTCACGCGAATGACACCTTAGCCTATCGATAAAGTATCCTCCTTTTAGTCGTTGAAGCCTTCACCTACGCCTCTCTCTAGTGCTCTAGGATCCAACTAGGCCCTATTTGCAGTCTAGAACCCATTGCTCACGTAGATCCTCTCTTAGCTCCTCTCGGATGATTTAAGGATCTATAGCTACGCCTCTCTCGAGTGCTCTAGCATGTATCTAAACCATGGACACTCTCGTGCCTCTTACAAAGATTAAATAATTACCAACAATGAGCAAAGCAAATATACAAACACTTAGCATGCAATATATTAAATAAAAACAAAAGTTAATCATCCATAAAAAGCTGCCACCGAAACAAGGTTACATGGTGGAGCTAAATGTTAAGAGTAATCAACCACATTAATCTTAAATATCCAACATTAATCCTCATGAAAATATAACAAAATAAAGCAAAGAATGAGGACTAGAAGATACCCTCGGTGTGCATCACCGACGACTCTTCAACCACCATGGTCGACTTGGTGTGCTAGCCCCTCTTGGGTGCTTAGCACACCACTCCGTTCGAGTGCTATCAATGGAGGTCCCTTTGGCTGGAAGTTGGAGGAGAAAGTTGAGAGCTTTCCGCCGCAAAGACTGTCACAAAAGGTCCCTCTTTTCTATGTTTTTCTCTCATGAAAAAGCCTCTTCTTTGTGTAGGTCACCATGTCTTTTGAAGAGGGTGAAAAACCCTAAAAGGTGTACAAAAATCCCTTTTCTGCCCTCATTTTTTTCCTGATATTCCTGCAGGACTAGCAGAGGTGACAGTGGTCCCCTACTAACGTGGAATGCTTATAGGCTATATTCTCTGTGGTCCCCTATTGAGGTGGCTGTAGCCAACTATAGTGGTCCCGATCGGCTGTGGTAGCACCAGCTGACACTCTTATCAAAATATCTCTTTGTCGTTTAGTTCAGCCCAAGAGTTCTCTAGCTTTGCCATGGCATTTTCCTTTTGCCATCCTTCTGAGAATGCCATGGCCAATTGCCTCAACTTCCGTTTTGCTTTACCTGCACAACACCACTAAAAAGAACTACCTTTCCTATTAAATAATACCTATTACCATCTCAAAATGCCAAGGCATATCTAAATGACTATATGCAATTTTATGAACCTAAATGCAACTAAATGATGCTATATGAGTCTAAGGACACTCAGTAACTTAAGTAAAAAGGCCTAAAACATAGCCTTTTTACGGAGTTATCACCTGCGTAGTGGTTATGTTTCTAAATCTGTTGACTGTTCCTCAACAATTTGTGGAACATGTTCAATCTTAGGTTCAGTGAATTGTTGTCCTTGAACTTCTCCAAGTTCAATGTCTCTACCCTTTCCTTTCTTATTGAGAAATTCTCTGTCGAGAAAAACTCATGTTTGAGCAACAAACACTTTGTTCTCTTTAGGGTTAAAGAAATAATATCCCTTAGTTTCTTTGGGATATCCAACAAAATTACACTTATGAGATTTGGGTTCGAGCTTTGTAGACATCTAATGTTTGACATATGCTTCGCAACCCCAAATCTTCATAAAAGACATACTAGGACGTTTTCCAGTCCATATCTCATATGGTGTCTTTTGAACAGATTTAGATGGAACATGATTTAAAGTGAAAGTAGTTGTTTCTAGTACATGTCCCCAGAAAGAAGTCGGAAGATCACTATGACTCATGATTGATCGAACCATGTCTAACAAAGTTCGATTTCTCCTATCAGAAACTCTATTCCACTAGGGTGTACCAGGTGGAGTAAGTTGTGAGACAATCCCACATTCTTTAAGTAGTTCATAAAATTCTATGCTTAAGTATTCTCCACCTCAATCTGATCGAAGTTCTTTAATACTCTTGCCTAGTTGATTTTGTACTTCATTCTTGAATTCTTTCAACTTTTCGATAGCCTCAGATTTATGGCGCATAAGGTAAATGTAACCATATAGACCGAAGTCATCAGTCAAAGTGATGAAGTACTGAAATCCACCTCTAGCATGTGTGTTCATTGGTCCACATACATCACTATGTATTAATCCCAATAAATCACTTGCTCGCTCACTTTTACCATTAAAAGGAGCCTTAGTCATTTTTCCTAATAATCAAGATTCACATACATCCAGTTGTTCAAAAACAAATGAATCTAAGAATCCATCTTTATGGAGTCTTGATATGCGTTTCTCACTTATATGGCCTAAACGACAATGCCAAAGATAAGTTTAATTTGAGTCATTTGTTTTTGATCTTTTGGTACTTATGTTATAAATGACATTTTTTAGATTTAAAATATATAAGCCATTAACCAATTGTGTTGAACCATAAAAAACATTATCGAGATAAAAAGAACAACAATTATTCTTAATAATAATCTCAAATCTAATCTTGTCCAAACAAGAAATAGAAATAATGTTTTTAGTCAAACTAGGTACAAAATAATAATATTCTAAATGTAAATTAAGTCCACTAGGTAAAGATAAAATATATGTTCCTATAGCTAATGCAGCAACTCTTGCTCCATTTCTCACTCGTAGGTCTACGTCTCCCTTAGCTAGATTACTTCTCTTTTGTAGTCCCTGTACAGAAGTACAGATGTGAGAACCATAACCGGTATCTAATACCCAAGAAGAAGATGTTGATAGATTCACATCGATAACATAAATACCTGAAGTAGATACACCATCTGCTTTTGCTTTCTTGACCTCTTCAAGGTAAATGGGGCAATTTCTTTTCCATTGTCCGGTCTTATTGTAGTGGAAACTTTTTCCTTCATTGCTAACTCCCCCTTTGGGTTTCAGTGCATCATGTCCTTTGGGTATAGGCTTACCTTTACCCTTGTACTTTGCCACTGCCTTTCTCTTTCCTTTGTCCTTACGGACCATCAGAATGGACTTAGGTCCACCTTTAGACATTTTTCTCAGCAGTTCTTAACATGCCAAGTAATTGTGGCAAAATTTTGTTAATTTCATTCATGTTGAAATTAAGGACAAATTGATTGAAGCTATTCGACAATGATTGCAGAATAACATTAGTAGCCAATTCATCCTTGAGAGGAAAACCTAGCTTTTCCAACATTTGGATATAGCCTATCATCTTAATGACATGAGATCCAACAGGGGATCCTTCTACCATTTTGCACTGAAATATAGCTTTAGAGGTCTCATACCTCTCTTGACGTGCTTGATCCTCATATATTTTTTTGAGGTTTTGAATCATATCATATGCAATCATGTCGTCATGTTGCTTCTGAAGATCAGGAGTCATGGAAGCAAGCATAAGACATCCAACATCTAACATGTCATCCATATGTTTCTTAAACTTGTCTTTGTCAGCTCTAGAAGCATTAGTTGTTAGTTCATCTGGAACAGGTTCTTTAATGACATATTCCTTTCTTTCCTGTTTGAGAATAATTTTCAAATTACGGAACCAATCAAGGAAGTTTACGCCGTTGAGTTTCTCCTTCTCAAGGAGTGATCGGAATGATATAGTGTTGTTTGCCATTTAGGTCTACAACAATGTAAATACATAAAATTTATCAATTTGAAATATTATAAATAGGACTTTGTTTATAAAATACTCTCACTATTTTGTTTAAAATTAAAAACCCTCTCGTTTTTAATTTTGGAAAAATTTGACGAAATTTTTTTTAGTGGGTGAGGATCCATAATTCACCAATTTCCTAAATCAGCTTTGGCTTTTCTTTCAGGACAAAGGTTATTTAGGTAAGTAACCCTTTACTAATTACATCCCATGTAACTCCTCCATTTGGTGAACAAATCTTGTTCAGTCTATCTGATGACTTAACCAAATACTTAGCCTTTAGGTTTCTAATCCTATTAGAACAACCTAACTAAGTTACTACCAATATTTCGACCGACGAATATCACTTGTTTATTCTTCGCGTTTAACCAAGATGGACTTATGTGTTAATGCTTTGGCAAAACCCACATAAGATCGATCAAGGCCTTAACGAGGGTAAATATTGGACGGTTAATTTTAACTTAGATTAATTTGAGGGAAAACATTAAATATCTCATTGTTATTTCTTTTAATCTGGCCCTTATTGATCTCATCAATATATGCGAGTGGAAGATATATATCATACATTGTATCACATACATGATAGATATAAAATAAAAAGATTGCAATGGTTATAGCCCCAAATAAAGAACTAAGGTGGCCCATCCCAAGCCAATGGGAGAACCTTAAAACCCTAATTCTATACTAAAACTGCTTCTCAAGCATCTTCTCGCCTTTGCTCCAAACGTCTCGATTGTTTATTGGAATAATATTACAATTATAGAAACTCGTTTTACATACGAGGGAGTAAGATAAGAAGAGAAGTTCAAAGAGATAGAGAAAGGCATGACACGCAGGCCGTATTTAAAATTTACAACTATTGTAAAAGCAAGGGCTATAACCATGCATGTCAAACACCGTGCAAAGAAAACATATCATATATATGCTATCAAGAAATTTTGAAAAATCATGAAGTTTTTTCATAGAAAAATAATCGTTATTTTTCAAAATTTCTTGCTGTGGCCGCAAAGGGCGAAACCCCTCACTTGACATGTTTGCTATTTTTCAAAATTTCTTGATAGCATATGTATGATATGTTTGCTTTGTACGATATTTGGCATGCATGGTTATAGCCCTTGCTTTTATAATAGTTGTAAATTTTAAATACGGCATGTGTGTTATGCCTTTCTCTATCTCTGTTGTACTTCTCTTCTCATCTTACTCCCTCGCACACATCACGGATCTTATCTAACCCAGAATCAGGCTGCCTTGGGTCTAAGATGTAGGCAAGGTAAGTCACATATCCCTTCCTGATCATTTTCTTAGCCTTCAGAGCAGAAATTACGTTAGTCAAAAACCCTCTATGCTCACCGATAAGAGTCACCTCTCGGTCATCAGAAGTCCTCAGAGTGACCCTCTTACGCTCACAATCCTGTGTAACTCGGTGAGCTGACAACCAATCCATCCCTAGAATCAGATCAAACTCTCCAAACGGTAGTTCCATCAGATTAGTGGGAAAGATTTCCCCTTAAACCTCAAGAGGGCAATCTTTATACACCTTGGTAACCACCACAGGGTTACCTACAGGACTATAAACTGAGGCAGAACTACCAGTATCCTCTATAGGAATTTCCAGATACCCCGATACGGAACTAGAGACATACGAGTGTGTAGACCCATTATCAAGAAGTGCGAAAAAATAAAGAGCATGAACAGAAAAAGTACCAGCAATGACGTCTGGCTCATCCCGATCCTCTTGTCTCCTCGTAGAATAAACCAAGCCAGGCTGAGACCCTCCTATTCTAGCAGATCCTCTAAACTGACTGGGTCTGCCCCTACTACCGGTAACAGATGCAACAGGTCTACTCTGACCCCTTCCCGCTGCAGGAGTCTGAACTGATGCCTGGGATTGCCCCGGAGTATCACCAGACTGTGGTGCCATTGGACAGTCCCTTAGACGGTGATCATAAGAACCACAGCGAAAGTAGACCCCACTCTGCATACGACACTCTCCTGAGTGCCACTTCTTACAGAACGAACACTGAGGTAGGGCTTGGGTATTAGTGGATCCAACTCCACTAGCAGCAGGAACAACAAAAGCAGTTGGTTTAGAACGTACAAAACTCTGAGAAGAAATCATACTTTCATACAATATCTTAATTGAATTCTATGTAATGATCAATAAATTAGGTTTAATTCTCTATTTAATTCTCTATCCATACGTGCAAAAATCGTAGCAAGAATCTACTCTATTCCATAGCTATTTGGAACTGGAATTGACGAACAAGGAATACCCATATTCGGCTCAAACTCATCACGACCCCTCTTCCGGGACTGAAAACCCTGATTGTGCTGGGCAGGTGCTGTAGGTTGTCGTCTACCTCTATCCTGAACTTGAGGCTCCAGCTAAACTCTCAAGCTCTCATTACGCTCGGTTGTCCTGGCACGCTGAATGATCATCTTATATTCTGTGTCGTGATGAGTGGCAATAACAATCTTCAGGGATACCCAGAGTCCTTTCAAGAAGTGGTCACACTTTTATTTCTCAGTGGAAACAATAACAGGGGCATACTGGAGCGGTCGGAGGAACTCAATCTCATAATCATTCATTGACAAGTCGTTCTGCTACAGATTCAGGAAGTCATCACGGCACTTGGCCAAATACTCAGGTCCCATATATCTGTCCTCGAAGGCCTGCCTGAAAAACTCACAGTTGAGCTTCTCCGAAGCGGTAACTTTCTCCTTGGCCTCCCATCAATTCAGGGCTTCTCCCTGAAGTAACGATATGGTAGCCCTCAGTTTCCTATCAGAGGGATATTCCATCTCATCGAACAAACGCTAAAGCTTCTTCAGCCAGTAATTTGCATCAGCTGGGTCTGTACCAGTCTTACCATCGAACATGGTCATCCCAACAACCAAAAACTCCATAGGTATGAGTTTCCTAGAACCCTCATTCTACCGTAAATATCTGAGCAACTCTCTCTGTATCATCACGAAATCTAAACCGATAATTTCACTGTCCCCAGACTCAAATGGTCCCTCACTCTGGACCTGCTGATCAACCTCGTCCTTCTAAGCCTCGGTCTGAACCTCAGGCTGATCCTCCACTCTTATTTCCTGAGCCAAACTCTGATCCTGTGGTGAGTCCACAAGAGGCGGAACATTACTAGTAGAAGCAGCGGATCGACCTCGGCCATGGCCTCTCCTAGTAGCTAAACGTATACTCCTACGAGGTGGCATAGTAAAGTATCTACAGAAGGACAGACAGAATACTATATTAGAATCGGTAATTGGAGTAATATTCAAAATATTTCAGAGAATTTCAAAATACAATTCAAAACAAAAATCCAGATTTTTAAATAATATTGCCAAAACTTTTTCAGATCAAAAATCATTTTAGACCTCACAGTCCGAGGGTTGAACCTAGCTCTGATACCATTAAATATAACCCTCAAAATTTATCTAATTTCTTAGAATAAAAGTTAGAGTTCACATTACTAAACCTTAATTTGCAAGCTAGGTTTTTATTAAAACAAAAGATAAGAACAAATTATTTAAAATAGTTTATTATCAAACATACTGAAAGCTTATCCAAATTAAATAAGGTTCAATCCAACATTAAATATTATAATAGTCCAGAAAGTCCGAAATAATGTTTCGAATCCAAAGTTTATTATAAATAATAAAATATTCAGAAAAATAATAAAATAGTCTGAAACTATGAAACATACGTAAATAGTCTGATAGTAGAAATCTCCAAGTACCAAAGTAGTCTAGGTCAAAGACCTGAAATAAGAAACTGAGAAGGTGTAAGCTAGGGAGCCTAGTGTGTCTCTAGAGTACGGATAAACAGGGTTTCAGAACAGTATATGCAGATAATATGGTGAATGCATGAAATGCACCCATCTCCGAACGCCAACAGAAGAGTAGGTTCCCATGAACCCCTCTAACTCCATTACACCAGTAGAAGTGAAAACTCAACCCGTAGGTGGAGCCACTGATTAGAAGTGGTATCTCAACCCGTAGGTGAAGCCACTAAACAGAAGTGATAAATCACTAACTTCCTCGTACACATTTAATCTACCATATGTAATGTCATATGCACATATAGAATCAGAATGCATGCATTATAATCTAACGGGAGGCAAGCAGAACAAATAGCAGGATCAGAAATGAAATGTCAAGATGATGCATGATTATACGGATTTAACAAAAACTGAACATACTGATCAACAGAAGAGAACACACCTGAACAAAAGGCTCAACGATGATACTGACGTCGGATGGACTCGGCTCTACCACTAGAATGAGCAGGAGTAGAACCTACGAAAAACCATAGTCATTAAACACCCTACTATACCACTCTATTGATAAGTACACTAAACAGGAATTAACCAAACTCACGTGCGGGTCCCAAATGTTGTTGGACAGGAGGTCATCCAGGAGGAGGAGGAGGCAGATGCTCAGGGTCGGAGCCCACGTCACTTGAATCAAACAGAAACTGATTCAGAATCCAAAATAGATAACTTCCAAACAAACAACTAAACTTAAAAGCCCTAAAAACGACACTTCGGGTTTGAATTTTGAAAAATGGACAGCACCATCAGACTCAAGACATCGAAAAACATAAAGTGGGCCTGAGTTGAAAAAGTCAACATTGACGTCAGTAGTGACGTCAGCGGGTCGCGGGTTGGGTCGGGTTTTTGGTCGGGCTGGGTCGGTTGAATCTGGTTAAATTCGATTCTCCCAGGCTAAATCTGGTTAAATTTGATGCCTTCTTCCCTTGTTAGATTCGATTAAACCGACATCAACACACCCCTAAATCAGATTCAATTCAAATTATGCTTAACACTTAACAACCCACAAACCGATCAAAAGAATCGAAGGGAAAGAAGGAAACTTACCGAACAACACTCGAAGGGGACGGGCATGCAATCACAACAAAAAGAAAAGCAAGGAAGAACGAAAAGGTGCGAATCAAATTGTTTAAATGAGCAGAATTAAAAGGGGAAATAAATCCCAGACTAAATCGAATCAGAACACGGGTAAGAAGAGTTTCTAAACCAAAATTGATAAAATTGCACATGAAGGGTCTAAACTCTTAAGAGTTCAAAACGGAGCCTTCAGTTTCCAAAAATTTCAAAATGGCCCTGATTTCAGACTTTAAAATTCCAAAATTTTTAGGGCATGAAATTAGGGATTTTGGTTCAAATTTGGAAAAGAGGTTTGGGGTGTTACATCAGTGATCAAGGTTGTATGGCAGAGATCTCGACTGGTAATCATCTGAGCGACATTCTAGAGTCAGATTTGCCAGTAACGATCTCCTCCGGTAGCAAATTCCTCGAAGGCTAAGAGTCATTCCTGATAGTCTTGTATTGTGGCTTCCAAGGTCAAGATACGAGCCAGTAAATCATGGACCTTCAATTCCCTTTCTCGCAACTCAATGAAACCATTCCTCTGTTGGTAGCTTTGCAACACTTGTTCTAATTTCATCAATTTTCCTCTTAGTTATGCATTTTGTGCCTGAGTTTGATCCAAATTCTGAATAGTGTTATTGTAGAGGTTTTGTATTTCTAAAAGTCGGTTCCTACTTCCCACCGATCTCCTTTTCCATGCATCAGTATTTTCTCGCTCGTATACAACGGCTTGCTTACCCTTTTCAATCTCATGTATGGCTTTTTCTTTCTCGCGACAAAAGGTATCCCTAGATGCGCGCCACTCATTTTCCAAGGCAATATGATAATTCTCCCTTTCATGTTCAAGCGCTTGTTGGCTACTTTTCCATACTTCTTTCATCATTTGTTCGTATTTTATTCTTTCCTTCTCAACGGCAAGAAACTTGCGCCGACTTGCATTGTTCACCTTATTCTGTAGCTTGACCATATCTACTTGATAAAGAGTATTCTTCTCACTTAACTCGGTGTTCACTTTCTGTAGGTGCTTGATTATTCTATCACGTTCATCGACATTCAAATTGACCTTAAAAGGTTTTTCTACATGCTGCGTGTTTAGGACTTCCATTTTTTGTTTGACTTCCTCGAGCTCGCTTCGTAAAATCTCAGCTTCAGATGGCACTACCTTCATGTTTTCTTCCAAGGATAAAGTTGGTCCTTCGTCTGGTTGTGGCAATTTATTATTAATTCTCACACACACCAAAAAGTCATAATCGAGAGTGGTCATACATGTGGAGGATCCTTCTGTTCGGATTCGATAGCAGTTATGCCACGCTTTCATAATGGTCTGAACCTTAGTTCGATATTCATCTTTTAAAAAAAACTTTGTTTGGCTTAAACTTGTGGTAAAAGGAATGAAATGACGCGAATCGAATTACCTTGAAACCAAGAGTGGGGCACAACCGATTCCCCCGTATAATCCTAACAACATCAAACAATTAAAATCCCCACAACTAAATAAGAAATAACTCGATCTTCCCATCCAAGGAACCCTCCAAAATATATCTTCGACCCTAATATTTCGAAGGATATTGGCCCACTTCTTCCGACTTAAGTCTTCCTGCCATTCTTGAGTCAAATATTCTTTCAATGGTGAGAAATGCTAGAAAGAGAAACCTTGCAAAAGCCCTTCTTGTGTCTTCCAAAAATGGCTCTGAATCCACACTTGTAATAGCTGAGCACAACCTCGGAAACGACCTTCCTCATGTCGTCTACTCGCATTCAATGATATAAAAGTTTCTGCCAAGATTGCTGGTGTTGGATTACATCTTTGTTTCAAGCGGTCAAACAAGTCTAATAGCGTGATGTCAATGTTACCGAGGACTCTTGGAAATATGATCAATCCATATATTTCCAATGCAAATAAATCCATCTTTAATACTTCATCCGGGTGTATTATAATGATGTCTCGAATGCTTTCCCAGGCAAAGGCCATGCTATCCCCTCTAACCTGTATTAAACCTTTTGCCCAATCATCGCTCATCCCGGCAAAGGTCTTCAATCTGAACTCATAGCTGGACCTCTTTGGGGGTTTAAAATAAATCCATTCTTTTTGTACAGTCTTTGGTTAAGCAAAGCGGTGTATTCCTCTACAGTAGGCATCATATCTTATCCATTGAAAGTGAAGCAACAAAGGTTGGATTCCAGAATTGAAAGATAGCCCTGAGTAACGGTTGATTAATTCTGACATAAATGAGCTGAGCAATATCCCCATACTTACTGGCGAATAAATTTTGTAGTCTAGTGTCCCACTGTTCCCAAATTTGTTGAAGTTCCCATAGGTCATTCTATTGTAGGCTTATATAAGTATATCCATCAACCACTCCCCTACTTGGAAAACTATCTCCTTGAGCTCGTTGGTTGACTTCGGACTAATGTCTAGTAGCAGAATAGAGACTTTCTTTCTGTAGATACTTTTTGTTCATGGTAAGAGTATCTTTTGTTGAATGAACCACTCGAACCAACACCTTTAATGCAAAATGCAAAAAAAAAATGATGGATGCAAAAAGAAAAATAAAAAAAAAACAAGTTAGTAACTGTGAAAGGATAAATTATATAAAAAATATTGACAGAATATGAGAAAAGCTAAACAAAGAAGAACAACCTTAGATATCCTTGTCTAGTTCACCTAGGGTATCCGCATGGCTCTAATGGGGTGGGTAATCTAGTTCTCTATATGTAGTGTTGGTGCTAAAGGGTGACTCGAATTGTCCGAGCTGTCCTCTACTAAGAGTAACAAGGCCCCCGATCATCATCCATTATAGGCTCATCTTGACCGGGTTCAATTCAGGGGGACCCGTTCGCTTATGCCCATACGAAGGAACGATATCCTCACAAAAGCATAAGGTAGTAAAGCCCCGAAGGTACTTCAGCTAGGGCCCAAACAAGAGAACGATATCTCTACGAAGGCGCTAGCCTTTTCCCCCACTTAAGAAAGACGGGTTTAGATGTCAATTTTAAATGCGGAAAAATAAAAGCGCAAATTCAATTGAAAATTAATTTGAACGTCACTTTAGCCTAGAACCTTTAATATTAGTAAAGCGAAAATCATTTTAAAAGCTCGACTCTCTTCTTTTGTTTTAAAAAACAAAAATTTATCCCCAGCGGAGTCGTCATCTGTAGCAATCTGAAAAATCCACTATTAATTAAATTTGCTAAAAAAAATTCTTTTTTTATTGTGAAAAACATATTTCGATGTGTCATTTTGAAATTAATGTCTTCCACGTAGGGGTTCGGTTTAAAATTGATTTTTGAAAAATTGGAGTTGCCACCGATCGTTTAGGTAAACCGGACACCATAAAACCAAAGATTTTAAAAGTTGGGGGTTCGGGAGTCAGTTACGGATAAGGAAGGACTAGCACCCCTACACCGCCCAAAAATTGGTACTTTTTTTAATTACCGCTTTACTAACATTAAATTTTCTGGGCTAATTTGACGATCGAATTAATTTTTAATTAAATATGCGTATTTATTTTAAAGTACCTAAATCCGAAGGTAAGCGTCCGAACCACTACCACCATATTGATAATGGCCTCGCTTATGCCCGAATTTAGGGGCCCGTATTAACAAATTAAAAAGAATCATTTATGCAATCCTACAAAAAGATCCAATTACATATTTACGGACTAAATAAAAAACAAAGAAATGTGGGATTAAAGCACTTCGATAGATCTAGGTGGAGAATACTTAAGCATAGAATTTGATGAACTCCTTAAAGAATGTGGGATTGTCTCACAACTTACTCTACCAGGTACACCACAGTGGAATGGAGTTTATGAGAGGAGAAATCGAACTTTGTTAGACATTGTTCGGTTAATGATGAGTCATAGTGATCTTCCGACTTCTTTCTGGGGACATGCACTAGAAACACCTGTTTTCACTTTAAATCGTGTTCCGTCTAAATCTGTTCAAAAGACACCATATGAGATATGGACTGGAAAACGTCCTAGTATGTTTTTTTATGAAGATTTGGGGTTACGAAGCATATGTCAAACATCAGATGTCTACAAAGCTCGAACTAAAATCTCATAAGTGTAATTTTGTTGGATATCCCAAAGAAACTAAGGGATATTATTTCTTTAACCCTAAAGAGAACAAAGTGCTTATTGCTCGAACATGAGTTTTTCTCGAAAGAGAATTTCTCAATAAGAAAGGAAAGGGTAGAGACATTGAACTTAGAGAAGTTCAAGAACAACAATTCACTGAACCTGAGATTGAACATGTTCCACAAATTATTGAGAAACAATCAACAGATTTAGAAACACAACCGCTGCGCAGGTCCACAAGAGAACGTCATGCACCTGAGAGATATGGATTTTTCATTACCACTCATGGAGATGTTCTCATTATAGATCAAGATGAGCCAAGAACTTATCAAGAGGCAGTATCGAGCCCAGACTCTGAGAAATGGCTTGAGGCCATGAAATGTAAGATGGAATCCATGTCAGGCAACCAAGTATGGACTTTGGTTGAATCACCTGAAGGGGTAAAACCTATAGGGTATAAATGGGTTTTCAAGAAGAAAACCGACATGGATGGAAACGTACAAACATACAAGGGATAACTAGTCGCTAAAGGTTTTCGACAAGTTCATGGTATTGACTATGATAAAACTTTCTCCCCTGTATCTATGTTTAAATCCATCCGGATCTTGCTTGCTATAGCTGCATTCCATGATTATGAAATTTGACAAATGGACGTCAAAACCGCTTTCCTTAATGGAAAACTTCAAGAGGATGTGTATATGACACAACCAGAAGGTTTTATCGTTCCAAGAAATGTTGAAAAGGTTTATAAGCTACAAAGTTCCATTTATGGACTAAAGCAAGCATCGAAGCTGAAATCTTCGTTTCAATGATGCGATCAAAGAGTTTGGTTTTATCAAGAACGAAGATGAGCCTTGTGTTTACAGGAAGACTAGTGGGAGCTTTGTTTCTTTCCTAATCTTGCATGTAGATGACATACTTCTTATAGGAAATGACATACCTACCTTACAGTCAGTTAAGACTTGGTTAAGTAGTTGTTTCTCTATGAAAGATTTCGGTGAGGCAACATATATCTTAGGGGTTAAGATCTATAGAGATAGATCTAGACGACTTCTAGGTTTGAGTCAAAGTACATATATAGAAAAAGTTCTAAAAAGATTCAGTATGGAAGAATTCAAGAAAGAATTCTTACCTATGAGACATGGTATATCTCTTTCGAAGGAAATATGTCCTTCAACTCCATAAGAAAGAGAGCGAATGAGTAAGATTCCATATGTTTCGGCTATTGGTTCTATCATGTATGCCATGATATGTACTCGACTAGATGTATCGTATGCCTTAAGCATGACAAGTCGATATCAAGTAAACCCCGGTGAAAGTCACTGGATAGCAGTCAAAAACATCCTTAAGTACTTGAGAAGAACTAAGGATACATTTCTTGTCTATGGAGGCAAAGAAAAGCTTAGTATAAAAGGTTATACTGATGCTAGTTTTCAAACAGATAAGGATGACTCAAGATCGCAATATAGATTTGTGTTTTGCCTTAACGGAGGTGCTGTAAGATGGAAAAGTTCTAAGCAAGATACAATAGTTGATTCTACGATAGAGGCTGAGTATATTACAGCCAGTGAAGTAGCAAAGGAAGCTGTTTGGATCAAAAAGTTCATATCCGAACTAGGGGTTGTTCCAAGCATATCAGATACTATAGAACTTCGTTGTCACAACAATAGAGCCATTGCACAAGCAAAGAAACCTAGATATCATCAACGATCCAAACATATTCTTAGACGTTTCCATCTCATTCGAGAGATCATATATCGAGGAGATGTGGAGATATGTAAAATACACACGAATGATATCATTTTTGATCCCTTGACGAAGCCTCTAACGCAACAGAAGCATGATCATTACACTGAGTCCCTCGGTATTAGATATGTGAGTGATTGGTCTTAGTGCTAGTGGGAGATTGTTAGAGTATGCCCAAAGACCAATCATATGATGATTGTAAGGATACTTTTATTTACCAATTTTATTGAATAAAGGCATTGTCATTGTTGTTTTCAGATATATGTGTCAATGCATAACATAAACTGAGAAACAATAAGGTCCATATAATAATATATATATTATTATTAAAATATCGTTAGTCAAGTATTATTATGAGTATGGACAATAATAATACGCTTAAGACTAACATGTGATAAATTGATGACAATAAGTTGTTATTGATATAGAGATGTCAGAATTAATACATGAATATATTAGTAGAAAATAATATATTGGATTGACCCACTATGAGCATATATGTTGGATTATTATGTGACGGTCACGATATTGCTCATAGTGACAATTATATGTATGATCCTTAGACTTGAGATTATTACTATCTTAATATATGTTGTTTTATGTTTTGATGCAGTTAAACGTGTCTCGTAATTAGTTACACTATAAAAACTGACATTGGACATATTACAATGTATGTAGTGAGATCTGAATGATCAAGATAGGATTTGTCCTTCCTACATAATAGGAAAATATATCAAAGGCCACTTGATTGAGTGAGACTAGAAATACATGGCCATGCTTGAATATGTTGATAGGAGATATCATAAATTATTCATTAAAAGTAGTTCACTCTAGATATCAAGAAACATTAAAATAGGCTATACAAGTATGACTATTACAAGACTTATGCCTATTAAAGATATAAAAGGACAAAAGGATATAATACATTAAAAGAGTTGGTCATAGACATGATACATCGAATCATGATATCTTAAAACTTAGGTGACAATGATATATTGCTGGATGTCACTCATTGTTTGTAATATTAGAATTGTTCTAATATTATAACTAATGTTACAATGAGCCTACAGGGTCACACCCAATGGTTGAAAATGAGCAAAAATATATATGTATAAGTAGATTATATTTAATCCCGAATTTTAAATATAAAGGATATAATTAAAGTAATTATATCCCCTTTCAAATTTGAATTAAATATAGATTCCGAAATTTAAGGAAATAATAATGCTAATTATTTCCTAAACAAACTCGGAATCAAACTCTTATATCTAGGGTTACACCTATATAAAGGATCTTTTTGTCTAGCAGCCACCATAGAGAATTCTGAATTCCCAAACCCTAGAATCACGAAAAATAGTTTTTCGAGATTTTGCTTTATCAACCGGGTGAACTGAGTAGAGGTCAAGACGATATTCGTGGAGGCTAAAGATTCGAATTGTCGAACGATCATGATTGTCGCAAATCCAATTGTTGTTCTTTTACTACTTATCAAGGAACACAATGTAAGTCATCGCGTCTCTTCCTCCCGATTTCAGATTAAACGTACATGCATCACTGGAAAGACCATCGTAACTTTGTTCTGCTACGCCATGGGGTGTGCCATCGGTCCCAAAAATTCAAACGGCTACAAGGTCGAGGCCTGTATAAGCAATCTCTCCCTCTTGAACTATTCACTCTTGTATTCTTGTTTTCTTTAGATCTATTTTCTATACTCTCTCTAACAATACTCTTTGCCTACTCACAAGTTTTCTTGCAATTTTCAAAACTTCTTCAAGAAAATCTCCAAGATCCCTAACTATCCATTACTTACTCATGGCCACCAACAACCGCTTTGCCCTAGCCATTATTGAAGACCGATTCAACAGGTCTTTCATTACTCGACAACTATGGGAGGAACAAGGGTTCCAATATTTTGATGAGGATAATTTGGGCATCGAGCATTACTTGTTCGATAAGATAAAATATCAAGATTGAGAGATATTCTGCATACAACCAACCTAGGCCAATGCCCCCATCGTGCTAGAATTCTATGTGCACAGGCCAAGCAAGGACTCTCTTTATATCCACTGCCGAGGCAGGCCTGTCAAGCTTGATGCTGAGACAATCAACTTATTCTACGGCCTTACACCTTTACGTGATGTCCATACTAAATTCATAGAGGACATCACTAATGAAGATTATGATCTGATAAAGGACGACCTTTGCTACGACAATACTCCTTGCGAAATCGGTTCCCATAGAGGATCAGTAGCAAGGCAAAACCTGAAACCCGAGGCCACGCTTTGGAACACCTTTTTCAAGAGACGCCTCATCACAACCTCCCACAATAGCACAGTGGACCGAAGAAGATTGGTGCTCATCCAATCTATCATCAACAAATGGAGCATCAATGTTGGAAAGATTATTTTAAGGGAAATTTACGAATTTGGTAAGAAGGATAGAGGATATTTATATTTCCCTTGTTCAATTAATGGTATTTGTACTACTATAGGTGTACCAACGACAAAAATGGATAAATTCACAGCCTATATACGAGGGTGGACTAGAGGCTTCTGCCACAAAATCATGCATATCACACAAGCAGAGCCAGTCCAGGCAACTCCTCAACAGTTCACTGCTAACACAACTTTGGGGCCTAATACACGGCAGACATGCCTGACACTGCCCACACCACTACCGCAGCAGACCCGTACCATGAGATACTACAGAGGATGACAGCTATGGATCTTAGGTAGCAACGATACATGGAGTATCAGAGGGACCTCAATAGAACACTTGCCCAAATGATGCTCCATAATTTTCCCATCAAGGGGTGTAGTTTTAAGAGTTCCCTACCAACATGTTCGTCACAACTGCACCCTACACCGAGACGACTCCAGCTCCAGGAGGACAAAGGCCATTCTACCCCACTGGCCCTCAGCAATAATTTCATGCTGCTGGCCCATCTAGGGTAGCAGACTCTGCCGCGACATCATCTGCTAGCAGAAGACCTTCAAAGAGGAGGGCATTCTTCAGTACTTCACCAAGATCCTCCATCATCATGGGCAGTCTATCAGAAGAGATAGATGCCTATGTACATCAGAGTTCAACCGCTGCCGGGCCAAGTATTCACCATGCCTGGGTAAACACACCAAATGAAGGAGGGACAGATGTAATGGTAACCGAGGAAGTTGTCGAAGAAGAAAAAGAAGGAGAAGAAGTGGACGCTCCCATGCAACGGACACCACCAACAAGAGTCCAGCCACTAAGACAAGTAAAAACTTATCCATCGCCATCACCAAGGACGAAGCAATCAGTGGCAAGACCTAGAAAATTAATTGTCGATAGAAGCTCTTCGGAGTCCTTATAAATTTTTTTATATATATGTGCTATTTTTCCTTACTTATTTCCTTTTTCATATTTTGTTTCCTAATGTGTACCCCTAATATAAGCATTGAGGGCAATGGTTGGTTCGAGTTTGAGAGTGTAGAGCCAATGCTGAGACAATCTACTGCCGCAGCCTTGCCATGAAAAGGGAGTATTTAAGTGATTTTTCAAAAAATTTTCCATGTACATCATTTTACTTGAATTTATTGCATATACTTTTGTATTGCTCATCATCATTATTGCCTTAGTTTATTCTTCTAAGGCTATTGAAATCTTTCTCCTTACCATGATTAGGTCCTGTTTTGAAGGCTCAATTCTAGGATACTTAAGGAGAAAACTTAGAAGCTTGCTATAAGGTTGATCTTAAAACACTTTAGGGACTTGTTTGGCTATAGGAATTCTTTTAATGAACTTAGGTGATAAAGACTTAGATTTTTAGAAATATGACTAGAGGTGCCTATCACCGGCTATATGAAGTATTCTTCTTCATGCTAGAGGTGCCCGAAATTGGCTCTAGTATAATTAAAAGAATAACAAAAGAAAGAAAGAAAATTTTGATGAGAAAACACAATCCTTGAGGTACCCAAAATTGGCTCAAGAAATTGTTATTTTTAAAGAAGAGTGCACTAAATCCAAGTCTATTTATCTTGAACTTAGAGTTTGTCTAAGAAGGCCTTTAATCAAACTTGTCCATAAAAACGCACACACTCATAAAATCTAATAGTTTGCCTTCTTGGTAAACCCATGAGTAACCGAAAGGTTAAGTCTAAAAAATTTAGCATAGTTATGGTGGGGAGAATAGATGAAAACATAAGACCAAGAGAGAATAAGGTTTGGCAAATTGATAGTTTAAATTGCTTGAGGATAAATAATAGTTCGAGTTTGGGGGTGTGATAAGTGCTCAACTCACTTTCACTTTTTACACCTTTCATGGGCAATAATCACCAATTCTACACCTACTTGAACCAATGCATATACTTAATATGAGATATTTAGAGGTTATGCCTATAAAGTTGATATTTATAGAAAAGACAAGTTTTATTGCATTTTTGTATCTTTGTAGGAAAAACTATTATCACGGCAGCAATTGGGACTGAGGCAGGACCTAATGCCGAGACAGTAGAGGACAAGTAACGATATGGTAGGCAAGCTGAGGAGAAAAATGAGGAGAACTTTGCTGGACAAGAAGCCCAAGGATCGGAGCTGGATAGCACGAGGAAAGCCCAAGACAAGGCCACGCGGGAAAGCCTTCTAGTTGGAATAAACTTGAAAATATTTTTATTTATGTATATAACTTGTTCCCTACTCCAAGTTGTATTTCTACCTAGGAAAGGTTTGCCCTAGGCCAAGCCTATATAAGACATAGCCGTCCAAGGAGAAGAAGAACTAGAGAATTTGGATTATAGAGAGATTAGACTTAGCCGACTTTATCTTTTAGTTTTTTTTCTTTTACATTATGTTCTAATTTTCTTTAGGCTTAGGAGAAGGTTGTAGAGTATTAGTGTGAAGAAGTTGAACTTTGTTTCTTGTTTTCAATGCAATAAAATATCAAATTTTGTTTATTCTTTACCATTCTTTGTTCTTGCATTCAAGCTCAGGAGAAAAGTTTGTAAATAATCCATTTATCTAATATCGGGAGAGTTAAATTCACGAAAGGAATAAGTACGGTGTTTCAATCGGGAAACACTAACTCGACCTAGGAATAGGCTAGAGTTTCAGCGGCTAAGAAAAGTATGGGATTGGTTGATGATTATAATTGATTCACGCCAGGAGGTATCTTCAAGGACTTGTCATCAATATTTCTTCGACTTAGGGATAAGCAGAGTAATCAAAGGACACTTTGCCGAACTTTGGTAAATTCCACCCAAGAGCAAGGGATTGCCGGGCGGGCGAGTACCTTCACTGTCGAGGCAGTAATCTGCAGTTTTGCCGAGGCAATATTGTGGAATTGCATTGAACAGAAACAAGTCAACTGAATCCTCTATACAACACAATTGGATCCTAGCCACTTTCTCTATTTGATTTTTCTCTTTTTATTTAGACTTCTTTATTTCGTTTAATCAAAACCCAAATCACTTTTGTTCTTTATTTTATTACTTTATAGAGCAAGAGGACAAAAGGAGGCATATTGAGTAGACCAATCCCTGTGGAGACGATACACGATTTACTCATCACTTTATTACTTGCGTCGTGTTCACTTGCACTAATTGCGCATATTTGACACGCATCATGGAACAAGAAGAATCAGATAAAGAGAACTTGTATGCTGAACTAAAAGATCATGCCATATAAATCCCAACAGAAGGCATTGCCTTGGCAGAGAAATCGGCAGTCCCACGCCTAGCTGCCGAGACAGCAAAATACCTAGTGGTATCAGGTATTAAATTCCAAACTAATGAAACACTAGAAGAGATGCGACCCCCACCACCTTTCCCATGAAGGTTAAAAAGGCATAAAGTGGTCTATCAATTTAAAAAGTTCTTAGACATATTGAAGCAAGTCCATATAAACTTGTCATTTGTTGAGGCAATAGAACAGATGTCAAACTATGCCAAATTCTTAAAAGATATTGTATCTAAAAGAAAAGTGCTTGGTGAGTTTGAAACAGTGGTTGCAACTGAAGGATGCATGGCAATGCTTCATAATCGCATGCTTCCTAAATTGAAAGATCTGGGATGCTTTACAATACCTTGTGTGATAGGAAGCAATTATGAAGGAAAAGCCTTATGCGACCTTGGGGCAAGCATAAATTTGATGCCAAAATTTATCTTCCAAAAGCTTGGAATAGGAAGGGCAAAACCTACAACCGTGATACTCCAATTAGAGGATAAATTGTATGTGCAACCTAAAGAAAAGATCGAGGACATACTGGTAAGGATGAATAAATTTATTTTTCTAGCTGACTTTTATGTTCTTGATTGTGAAGCAAATGACAATGCACCGATCATCTTGGAGAGACCTTTTCTAGCCATTGGACGCACTCTCATAAATATGGAAAAAGGATAATTGACAATGTGGATTAACGATCATCAAGTCAAACTCAATGTTTTCCGAATTTTGATAAGACATGATGATCCAGAAGAACGCCAGATAGTGTATACTAAAGATACAGATAGCGCAATACCCTATCTCAGCAACCCCTGCCTCGGGAGCAACCTTGACAATAAACCACAAATCTGCCTCGGCAGTACAGTTGAAGGTTGCTACAATAGAGTATTTGGATAGTGTTGAAACACCAGAAGTTGAAGAAGCTAATTGGACAACACACTTGCCAGGTAAGTACTTTGAACGTGTAGATTACCCAGGTAAGAATGAAAAATCTGCAAGAAAGGAACCATTGGTTATGGAATTAAAATCCCTACCTGACAAATTAAAATATGCTTATTTGGGAACCAGCCACACAATGCCCGTAGTTATTTCTTCTGAGTTGCAGCCAGAACAGGAACAAAGCTTGATAGAGATGCTGCGGCAGTACAAGAAGGCAATGAGTGGTCAATTGATAACTTGAAGGGAATAAGTCCAACAGTGTGCATGCACAAAATCCTTTTAGAGGAAGACCATAAGCCCACTGTTGAGGCCCAAAGGAGACTTAACCATGCCATGAAGGAGGTAGTACGTAAGGAAATAATCAAATGGCTTGATACAGGGATTATCTACCCTATCTTTGATAGTGCATGGGTAAGCCCGGTACAGTATGTACCCAAGAAAAGTGGTATAACCTTCATAACCAACAAGAACAATGAACTGATCCCAACCAGGACTGTGACCGGTTGGATGGTTTATATGGATTACCGCAAGTTAAATAAAGCAACAAAGAAGGATCACTTCTCATTGCCCTTTGTTGATGAAATGCTTGATAGGCTTGCTGGTAAACCTTTTTACTGTTTTCTTGATGGTTATTTAGGCTATAATCAGATTGCCAAAAATCTCGAAAACCAGGCAAAAACCACCTTCACCTGCCCATATGGAATATATGCATTTAGAAGAATGTCGTTCAGCCTCTACAATGCCCCGACAACTTTTCAAAGATGCATGATGACAATTTTTTTTAACATGATAGAGGATTTCCTGGAGGTATTCATGGACGATTTTTCTGTCTTTCGAAATAACTTCACTCATTGCCTTAGAAATTTAGAAAAGGTGCTACAAAGATGTGAGGAATCCAATTTAGTCCTCAACTGGGAAAAATGTCACTTTATGGTGAATGAAGGCATAGTCTTGGGCCATAAAATATTATCAAGGGAATCGAAGTTGATAAGGTCAAGATAGATGTGATAAAAAATTTGCCTCCACCAATTTTTATAAAAGGAGGTTTATTTCTAATTTTTCTAAAATTTCTTAACCTCTTTGCAACTTGCTTGAATAAGACAGAAAATTCGAATTTAACAAGGAATGCACTGAAGCATTCGAAGTCCTCAAAGAGAAGCTGATTACTGCACCAATTGTAGTCCTACCATATTGGACCATGCCCTTTGAATTAATGTGTGATGCAAGTGATCATGTTGTCGGGGCAACACTTGGGCAGAGAAAGAACAACATGTTCCATGTCATTTACTATGTTAGTAAAACCCTCAATGATGCCCAAATCGATTACACCACCACAGAGAAGGAATTACTAGAAATAGTCTTTGCCTTTGACAAGTTCCGATCATACCTTATTGGAACAAAAGTGATTGTCCATACTTACCATTCGGTAATCAAGTACATGTTCTCAAAGAAGGATGCCAAGCCCAGACTAATTAGATAGATTCTTCTTTTACAAGAATTCGATGTGAAAATCAAAGACAGAAGAGGTACGGAAAATCAGGTACCCGATCATCTCTCTAGATTAGAGGCTGAAGTGAAAAACAACCCATTAGAAAAAATAAAAGATGTATTTCCAGATGAACACTTTCTACATATCGCGATAATAATAGAAGAAGCTGCCGAGATAGAGACTGCAGCAATATATGACTGTTCCATCGAGGCACTGACTGAGTATATTTCGGAAACATTGACAGAAGACTTTACTGTAGTCACAGCTACTCCCTGGTATGTTGATCTTGTCAATTATTTAGCTAGTGGTGTTCTTCCTTATAACTTTAACTATAATGAAAAGAAGAGGTTCCCCTATAATGCAAAGCATTATTTCTGGGATAACCCTCTTTTGTTTAAGCAATGTGCAGATCAGGTTATAAGAAGATGTGTTCTAGAGGATGAGCAAAAAGAAGTGGTCCAACACTGTCATGATTCACCTTGTGGAGGATATTTTGGAGGAAACAGAACAACAATCAAAGTGCTTCAATCAGGTCTGTATTGGCTCACACTATTCAAAGATGCCCAACTCTATTACAAGAACTGTGACCGATGCCAACAAACGAGCAATATCTCTAGGCGTAATGAGATGTCATTGTAAACCATATTGGAAGTAGAATTATTTGATGTTTGGGGCATAGATTTCATGGGACCATTCCCATCATCTCAAGGAAATCTCTACATCTTATTAGCGGTAGATTATGTATCAAAATGGGTCGAAGAAATTGTCACACCAAACAATGATTCCAAAACTGTGCAGAAATTTCTCAAGAACAATATCTTCACCAGATTTGGAGTTCCTAGAGCAATCATTAGTGATGAAGGTAAACACTTCGACAATAGACTTATTACCGCAGCCCTAAAGAAACTAGGTGTCGCACACAGAATTGCCATGACCTACCACCCAAAGACAAATGGGCAAGTTGAAATATCAAATAGAGAATTAAAACAAATCCTTGAAAAGGTGGTAAACCCATCTAGAAAGGATTGGTCTCATCATCTCGACGATACCCTGTGAGCATATAGGACAACCTACAAGATCCCATTGGGAACATCTCCATACAGACTTGTATTTGGAAAAGCATGTCATTTTCTCATGGAAATTGAGCATAAAGCCTATAGGGTAGTAAAGAATTTGAACATGGAATAGGAGAAAGCTGGCCAGAAAAGACTGCTAGACCTTAATGAGATAGAAGAACTCAAAGCAACAGCCTATGAAAAGGCCAAGATCTACAAGGAAAAGACTAAACGATGGAACGACAATAAACTACTGCCGAGGCAGTTCCTGCCCGAGCAACAAGTTCTCCTTTTCAATTCAGAATCAAACTGTTTCCAGGTAAACTCAGGTCTAGATGGTTAGGCCCATTTGAAGTTGTTCAGGTTTATCCATATGGTGCAGTAATAATCAAATCAAAAAGGAATTAATTCTTTTATCTTATCTTTATTTTATTGCACTTTAGGATTAGTTTTAGTTTAGATTTTTATTATTTTAATCTTTTCTTGTTGTTTATTTTAGGACAAGAATCAAGGTGAAGCCATCCATAGCAGCAAGGCCTCGAAAATCGATTGTTACCAACAGCTCTTCAGTGTCCATTTAATTTCTATACTTTTATGCTGCCTTTATATCTTTAATTGTTCAATTTTTATATTTTGTTTCTTGTTGTGTGCTATTGATATAAGCATTGAGAAAAATGCTTGGTTCGAGTTTGAGGGTGTAGATTTATTGTCGAGGCAATTCACTACAACGACCATGCCATGAAAGAAAGTATTTAAGTTGTTTTTAAAATTTTTTATGTCCATCACCTTATTTGAAATATTGTCCATACTTTTGCACTACTCTACATCAGTATTGCCTTAGTTTATTCTTTTGAGGCTATAGAAATTTTTCTCCTTACCATGATTAGGTCCTGTTTGGAAGGTTTAACTTTAGGATACTTGAGGAAGAAAACTTAGAAGCTTGCTATAAGATTAATCCTAAAAACACTTTTGGGACTTGTTGGATTATAGGAATTCTTTTAATGAACTTAGGTGATAAAGACTTAGATTTTTGGAATATGACTAGAGGTGCCTATCACCGACTCTAGAAATCACTCTTCTTCATGCTAAAGGTGTCCAAAATTGGCTCTAGTAAATTAAATAGACTATCAAAAGATAAAAGGAAATCTTGAAGAAAAAACACAATCCTTGAGGTGCCCGAAATTGGCTCAAGTAATTCTTGTTTTAAGAAGAGAACATTAATTCCAAGTCTACTTGTCTTGAACTTAGAGTTTGTCTAAGAAAGCCTTTAATCAAACTTCTTCACAAAAACGCACACACTCACAAAATCTTATAGCTTGGTTTCGGGTAAGTCCTTGGATAACCAAAAGGTTAAGTCCTTGGATAACCAAAACGAGAGAATACGGTCTTTGCTCATTGGTATTGACTAATCCGGTTGAGAGATTAACCACCCAGAATTTCAGCGACTAACAAGACGCATGCGTTTGGTTATTGTTCATCCTTGATTCACGCTGGGAGGTATCATCAAGACGTGGACTTCAATAGTTCTCTTCGTTTAGGGATAAAGAGGATACATACAAGGATGTTCTATCGAATTATGAATTGTTGAATTGTCAACAAAGCATAACCCTGCCTAGGCAGCTGTGACGACCCTCAGTGCGACCCGCCAAGGTGGCAGTTCAACCCTATTGCATTATAAGAACAAGACAATTACATTTTGATTCCAAGCTACGAAACACTCTATCAGCCCCACTTTTCCATCCTTGATTTATTGATCACTTATCTTTATCTCTTTAATTAGTTTTCTTAGTTATAATTCAAACTCAATTATCTATGTTTTTACTTTTTCATTGTGCAGGAATAATAAATTACGTAAGTAACCTCAATCCTCGTGGGATCGATATCTTAAATACTACAATTTGGCAAACAATAGATGGTTGAATGCTTCATCATAAAAGTAAGACATCCAAGCCTTCACCAAATTTGGCGATGTTGCCGGGGATTGGTGATTCCAACTTTCCTTTTTATTTTTCTTGCACTACTATCTTAAGAAATTAATTTAATTATTTTTGAGTTATTTAGGAAATAATTTTAATTATGTTTGAGTTATTTGTTTTATTTTAGGAAGAAAATTTAAGAAGAAGAAACCATGAAGCACATAAAATGGCCCTAAAATCAAGCTTACCGTCTCACCTAAGAAACGACCAAGGCGGCAGGCTGCCCAAACATAAGTGACGGTGGGTTTGTGTCCCTATAACTTCATCTCCCCCATTTTATCTCATACTTCTTCATTATTGTTTTTTTCGTTGCAATTTTTTTCTTTTCTTTTCTTTCACGAACTCCACAGAAACTGATGACCCTTGGAATAAAAAAGAGAGGCAGTCGCGACATATAAATAAAATGCCACAGCGGAAGGTTGCCTCGGCGGCAAAATGGTAGTCTGGAGGAATCTGTAGCCGAGTTCTTGAGAATAGACTCTACCAATAGAGGGGCCACACAAGAGGACTCCGACATCTTTACTTAGAGTCACTACTCTGATGACTAAGGAAGACCCACTAAAGGCAGCATGAGAATTTCTGGCTGAAATACAAACAGGACAGAAAAGAATCTCTACTAAGAAGCCCACTACCAGTCCAATTCAAGCAGCACAACAAACACATAAAACCATGGCAAAATCCTCATTGATAGCGATTCGGAGGAATCCTTTGGATCCTCTACATTCTAAGGGCGGTAGTCACTTCTGAATTTTCTCTTATTTTGTCTTTAATTAATCAGCATTATATTTTTTTGTAATCTTTTTTATACATGCATTGAGGATAATGCATCCCTCGAGTTTGAGGAAGTATTTATCCTATTTCGTAACTTATAAATATTTGCATGTATGGAAATTCGGATTATCTAGTTCTGCCTTAATCTCTGTCTTTTTAGCAATTATAGTTTCATGTAAAAAAATAAGTGTTGAATTTTATTGACACTGCCTCGACAACAATATATTCTCCAACCGCCGCATCAGTATGCATCATTCACCAGACATGAATTCGAAAAGGTCTCTTAGGTTAGTACTTGAAATTAGACTATGAGCCTGAAATTACATAACACTGCTAGTCATAGTTGATTTTAAAAGTTTTTTTCCTTAAAAATCAATAAGGACATAGGCTTAGATTATTACTAGAGGTACCTATAACCGACTCTAGTTTAGTCCATAGAGGTGCCTATCACTGGCTCTAGGACTTAACCTTTTTCCCACTACTAGAGGTTCCCGAAACTAGCTCTAGAAAAAGTAGTTAAAAACATGAGATGCCCAAAACCGGCTCAAGCAATATAAGTATATAGCAATATATATTTACATACAGATTATGGAGAAAGAAAAAGTATTGAAGAAAAATCTAAATCGAAAGTCTTGAGCTAGAAAAAAGGTTTAGAACTTAGAAAATCAACTTTGACACAACTAAGCACCCCCCCACTAAGACTCATAGTCCAATTCCGAGGAATTCCTAGAACCAAGAAGAGGTCGAGTCAAGAAAGGAATTCTACCGTGGCAGGCAAGACGGTATATTGCTTTAAAATTCCTTACTTAATTTTATCTCTTGCATTGCTTGAGGATAAACAATAGTTCGTGTTTGGAGGTGTCATCAGTGCCTAAAAATCCTATTTTTTATCTCACTTTTCCACTTAATTATTGCCAATAAAGGACAAAATTAAGTACAATATTATATAATTTTGAGTATTTTCCATATTTCATCATCTCAACTTCGATTTCATAAATTTATCTATTTTTTGTCATAAAACATATGTATTTGATGTTTTTCTTTCTTAGACAGGAAACTACATCATAGGAGTTGTTAAACAAGAGGATGGATGCTGGAAACCAAAGCTGAAATATTGATGAGCACCCATCATGACAGCACTTTAGAGGCTGCAGCAATCGATGCCAAGGCAACACTTGGAAAACAAATGTCAATAATATAGGTGATCTGAAGAGAAAAATAAGATGGACGTTTTAAGACAAACGACATAGAAATCGGAGCTGAGAAACACAAAGAAAGTCAAGGTCAAAGGCCACGCGGGAAAAGAATCCTTATAGGAATAACCTAGGAAATAAAATAAAGATATTTTATTTATATACTTAATTAGTGTTTTACTCCAAGTTATATTCCTACTTTGGAAAGGTTTGCCCTAGGCCAAGCCTATATAAACCATAGCCTATGTAAAGAGGAAAGTATATCTCGAAATCAAGTTTCATAGAAAAATCCTAACTTCTTCCATCGCCCCCTTGGGGTTTAGGTTAGTTTGTGGAGTATTTGTGGAAGAAAGTTTGTAATTTGTTTAGTTCTTATTAATACAATTTCAAAATTCATAGTTTATTCTCTCTTGGCATTTACTCTTCTTTGCAAATAAGCTCGGGATGATAGTATGTGAATAAAAATACATTTTCCTAGCATCGGGAGATGTAGGTTCACGAAACGAGAGAATACGGTCTTTGCTCGTGGGCATTGACTAATCTGATTGAGAGATTAACCGCCCAGGATTTCAGCGACTAACAAGACACATGTGTTTGGTTACTATTCATCCTTGATTCACACTAGGAGGTATCCTCAAGACGTGGAATTCAATAGTTCTCTTCGCTTAGGGATAAGAACGAGACATAAAAGGATGTTCTGTCGAACTATGAGTTGTTAAATTAGCGATAAAGCATAACCCTGCCTAGGTAGCTGCGACGACCCTTAGTGCGACCCGCCGAGGTGGCATTTCAATCCTATTGCATTATAAGAACGAGACAATTATATTCTGATTCCACACTAAGAAGCACTCTAACCTACCCACTTTTCCATCCTTGATTTTTTGATCACTTATCTTTATCGCTTTAATTAGTTTTCTTTATCGCTTTAATGAGTTGTTAAATTGATCACTTATCTTTATCACTTTTTCATTGTGCAGGAATAATAAATTACGTAACGTCAATCCTCGTGGGATCAAAATATTAAACACTACAATTTGGCAAAAGATGGATGGTTGAATACTTCATCATAAAAACAGGACTTCCGAGTCTTCACCAAATTTGGCGCCATTGTAGGGGATTGGAGATTTCAACTTTCCTTTTTATTTTTCTTATACTAATGTCTTAGGAAATTAGTTTAATTATTTTTGAGTTATTCAGGAAATAAGTTAAATTATGTTTGAGTTATTTGTTTTTTTAGTTTGAAATCAAAATTTTAAGTTTTAAAAAAAATTAAGTTTGAAAAAAAATTGAAAACTTTGAGAAGTCCCCCTTAATTGTTACATAGCTTTAAAAGTATAAAAACTTTATAACTTTATCTTCTCCCCCTTTTTTTAGATCAAAATCAACAAGATATAATATCATAATGAACAAGCAAGAAATTAATAAATTCAATCATACCTTAGCATTAATAAATTCAAATCCAACATAAAAGTCAAACATAATAAAAGAAATAACATAGGTGTATAAGTCTTAAAATGAAATGAAGTGCAACTTAAAAACTAAGAAAGAAATAACTAGTTCTAATAAGTCATAGCAAAGCAAAGAGAGCTAAGATCACTCTTCTCCATCATCATCACCATCCTCACCATCTTTCTCGTCGTTACCACCACCATCGCCATCATCATCATCATTTGTAGCATTGTGATGACTCTATTGTCCCCTAAGAGCCTCGAGGGTAAGACGCATTGAAAGGTTTTGATTCTCCAAACTCGTTAACCTCGTATCTATAACATCAAAACGATAATCGAAGTGAGTGTTCAAAGAGTCAAAACGAATATCCAAGCCATCAAACCTTGCTATGAGAAAATCCATTAACTCGGCGTTAGGTGCATCTTGCTGAATCAGCTCTGGATCAACGGGAGGAGGAGGAGGAGCACCTCGAACCCATTCACCATTAACATACTGAAAATGGGAACGATTGAGAGAGGTTTCGCCGATGGTTTATTTGACGGATTCCACGATGTCATACGAGCAATAAATTACCAAATTCACAAAGATTGAGCTTAGAACACAAGCATAGGAAAAAGATTTGACGAGAGGAGTGGAACAGTTCTTCACTTGCCAAACAATATCGGCAAACATGATTTGAGCAAGATTAGGTTGTCGTGCTTGACGAAAGCAATTGATCCAAAAACCATCAACCTAACTAATCCATGAGTACTTACCATTTGATGGACGAATCCACCAAGAGATGATAAGGTGCAAGAACCTATCATAGACATCGAGGTTCATGACTGAACCGGTGAAGGTGTTAAGAGAATTCTCATCCTCAATATCCTCATCCTCAAGTCTGAAGACATCTACGAAGGTATCCACATCGATGTGAAAAGTTTGACCCATGAGATAGAATTCGATGGCAATTACTTTGGTTTTGTCCTTTGAAAGAATACAAGAAGCATTAGCATAAAAGATTAAGGACTAGAGTAGGGTAAAACTTGTCGAAGTGTGAAAGGAATTTCATAAATTTTCAATTTTGAAGAAGTTGAATATATCGGAATTGGAACTCTGTGGAGTTCATGAAACCCACATCCACACATCGCTCCTTGAGTTTGTGGAGTCGGAAGTGTTTGAAATTTTCAATTTTGGAGTGATCATCCAAACTTTTGGCATAGACCACTTGATTATCAACTCGAGAAATACGAGCGGAGGAACGCAATAACTACCTTCCTCGGTTCGTTGGCGCTTTTTCGGTGCCATGATCTAAAGATAAAAATGATTAAAGATTAGTTTTAGGGACTTAAAACATATATGCTCTATAAACCATATTCAATCCTATTAATCAATAATTAAAAGATTTTGAAAAGTTAAGAAAGTTGAAAAAACAGTGAAATTAAATAAAAAAATAATTTATATTCGAATGAAAACCCATACAATAATCATTCAAAATATGTTCAAAATCTATATTTTAATACCCTAAAATTCACCAAAAATAAGTTTTTTTGAAAATTACTTTGAATATGGATTAGGATGAATCGGTGGTTTTTGAAGCACCAAAAATCGATATTGCCTTAGCCTTGATGTTGTGAGGTAAAAACCTCAAGAAAACCGTTTGATTTTATGGTAAAAGATGATGAATTGAGGTGTTTTATAGGGAGGGTTTCAACTATAGTTAAGAGAGGTGAGGTTTTGATGTTTTAATTTGAGTAAAATTAGGTTTGATGTGTTTTAAAACCAATTTGCCGCTGCGCGTTTTGATACACCCTTATAGGCATTTTGAAATAGACTGTTTCGAACCATCTTCCATCCCATATCTAAACCACATGTATCGAAACAAGTTTCAATACCATCTTACCCAGATATTTCCCAGATGAACATGAAGAATAGGTATTGAAACCAGTTTTACCTGTTTCGATACCATCTAGCTGAGGTTTACATTTTAGGCTTCTAAAGTACTAGAAATGAGTCTCTAAAGTCCCTAGAAGCATGCATATGATGTTATGACAAGATTAAAAAGCATGAACAAGTTCATACACCCCTTAGCAACATGCATAGAAGCAACAAGATGCAAAATAACAAAGGCATGATTTTAACCAACATTCAAGCATATTTTGCACAAAAATAACATAAAAGGTCAAGATAGGCTAGTTAGAACTAACTCTCTCATAAGGATCCAAAAACGCTCTTTATCTAAAGGTTTGGTAAAGATATTTGTTAATTGGTTTAAGGTGGCAATAAACTCTAGAACATCATCATTTTTAGACACATGATCTCTAATAAAATGATGTATAATTTCTATGTGTTTAGTTCGAGAATGTTGAATGGGATTCTTGGTAAAGACATATGACACTAGTATTATCACATTTTAGGGGTACAATTTTAACCTTAATGCTATAATCTAAGAGTTGTTGCTTCATCTAAAGAACTTGAGCATAAAAACTCTCTAAGGATATATACTCCGCTTCAGTGGTAGATAAGACTATACTATTTTGTTTCTTAGAGAACCAAGATATGAGCATATTACATAAGAATTGATATGTTCCGGAAGTACTTTTCCTATCTATCTTACAACCCCCATATAACATCTCGAATTTAGGTCTGGAAGTTTTGTTGTTGTTTAGAGAAGTTCGATTTGGGTCAAATCGGATTTTTTCGGTTCATTAATTCTGGGTAATTAAAATATTAATATTTTAATCGGGTGAATAGTAAATTTCTAGAAAAATTCTGAAAATGTTAAAATAATGTTTTAAGGCTAATGAGATTTTAATTGAGTCTTAATTTGGTTTGATTAAGCTTAATTTCTATTTTAGTGACTAAAATGTAAATTTTGAAAAGTTAGTGGCAAAATTGTAATTTTGGCGAAAATTTGGTTTTTGTGACTAAATTGAAAAGTAAGCCAAATATTAGAATCCTTGGAGGTTCATTAATCCAAATTGTTTTAATTAGAGATCATTCACCAAAGTTGGTTTTAATTGACGGTTAATCTCATTTTCTTTTTCACTCTATTTTCTCACAATTTTCTCTCAAAATTTTCTCTCCATGGCTTCTCAAATCACTTGTTGAATTCTTTTCAATTTTTATCAAGATTCATCTTATTTTTTAAGCATTTCATCCTCTTCAAAACCTCTCAATTTATTTTACAAAATCATCAACCGATTTCAAGGAAAATCAAGAGAAGATTTCATGTCAATTTTGGTAGATGCATCGCAAAGGTAAATTCTTGTTTCCTTTCCAATTCTAAGGTTCTTTAACTGATATTCCCAAGTATTTGGCTTACTAATCACTAATCTTAACTTGATTTTATGTTTTAATTCAAGATTTTTGAGTTTTTATGGATATTTCAAGAAAGTAAGTTAGATATTACTCAAGGCTGTAATTATGATGATTTTCTATGAAATTATACATATTTGAATGATTGAATGAGTCTTTTAATGATCTCATATAGTTTTAACCCCAGAATAAATGAATCAGTGTTGTTAGAAGTGGTTTTCGGATGGTTTTATGGGTTGTTTTTGATGTTCTATTTTCTCTGAAGGTATAAGGATGATTTGAAGGTGTTTTTAGTTCATAATTGAGGAGATTTAGTTGTTTGATTCGTTAGGTTAGTGGATGGTGTAGTTTTGGGTGTTTTTGGCTTAGTTTTTGGTCTTTTCGGCTTGTTTTCGGTAGAGATAATAGAGATTTAGTGTTGCTGCTGTGTTGAGTGTGTTTTAATATGTATATGCTCTATTTTGGTGATACAAAGGAAGTGCAAGAAGGCTCTTGAGTGGCTGGTACATTGACGTTGCTGTTAGAGCATCCGCAAAGGCTTGTTTTGCTTGTCGATGAGTGAATTTTGGTTAATAGCGATTCACAATCGTTTGATTCTGGTTTGATAATTATGTAATAGTGTAAAAGCTTTCCATAGTTCAAGAGTAAGTGATTTCTATGGTTTCGGAAACATTTCCTATGTTTTGACTATTTTGCAATGACCTTGTGGAAGATGTTTTCATAGAGATTTTGTGAATGTATAAATTGGATTTTGACATGATGCATGCATGTGTTAGTTGCTGTAAATGCATGGTTTATAGTGACATTCATGGCTTTTGAAAGCATGAAAAAGATTTGGAACAATATATGGTTATTTTTCTTACATTTGATTAAGCCGTTGAGCATGATTTTGGTTCACTTGATGAACATGTTTTGAATGCATTATAAGCAGAGAGTTAACACACATGATCAAAATGATATTGACTTGGTGACACTAACTATAATTACGAATACAAATATCATGTCATTAGGATAAAGTGCACTATAAAGATTATGAGAATATTGATGTTGCCTACATGTAAAAAAGGGTGACTATGTGTTCGACCATGCGTCTAGAGCTTGCTTATATTTAAAAAAGGGTGACTTAGTATTCGACCGTGCATATAGATGGCCCTACGTAGACAAGGGTGACTTTGTGTTTGATCGTGCATAGTAGGATAACATGTATACAAGGAATTTGAGTATTCGGTGAGCTTAAGGTTCACAAAAAGTTGTCACTTGAACGCCAATATACATGATTTATGAATTGATTTGAGTATGAACAGGAGCATGATTTTTTTAAGCATACCTTGGTTTAGCATGAAAAGTACAAGTTATGGTTTTAAATTGGTTCTAAATGTTGCATTGATGAACTTGTATTTAGAGCTACCTCACTAAGCATGTTTTGCTTAAGATCTCTTTTCATCCTTGTAGAGAAATAAAGGCTTTTCGGATAACATTTGGAGCAGGTGGTTCAAGGGGAGAAACCTTGTTCATTTTGGTATGATATGACAAAATAAATAAGACTTGGCAATGTGTAAACTTTTCCTTTTTGAGTATGTTTCGAGTTAGTAATGGAATTGTGTAAGCAACCTATGAACATGTTTTCTTGTTGATTTGGTGGATTAATTTGTTGTTGAGTTTGCTTGAAACATGTTTGTTCGTGAGTGGCTATTGGAATTGAGTAATGTTAGCAAGCATGACTCTAGTTGTTATGGGGTCTACGATAACTATAATTGATTGTATGATTTGCTCTTAATGTTTAGGAATTACGCATATAGTTGATGGTGATCAATGGTTGTATCTTGAATTGGTTGAGTCCACTTAAAATGACTGATTTTAGGTTCTGGACACAAAAGTTTCAAAACCTTTAAGTAAGGTTTAGAAACCTTTATCCAATAGTTTCGAAACCTCCAGGAAGGTTTCAAAACCTTGCGGGCTAATTCAACTCTGGGACCTTAGTGGAACGAAAAGTTTCGAAACTTTAAGGAAAGTTTTGAAAAACTTGCGAGAGGGCTGTGAGTAGGTAGAGTATTGTGAGAGCAAGATTATCAAATATTCTAAAAGAAACAAGAATGTAAGAGTGAATAATTCAAGAGGAAGCAAGTGCTTCTAAAGGCCTCGTTAGTGTGACCGTTTTAACCACTAGTCGTTTTATAGTCGTTTTACTTTTTTTCTGTCGTTTGCATTTACTGCCACGACGAGAATTTCGATAAATATCCGTTATGCTATTTCTACCCGTTGGGACTGCTACGGCTCTAACACTGTTTACTACCTTGGTAAAATTCCTGCTGTGAACTATTTCTCCTTTATTCTTGCTTTTATTGTCCAAAAAAATAATTAAACAAGAAAATAATTAATTATAAAAAAATATGTTCTAAACTAAATAATCCTAATATAAAAATAGAAGGGAAGAGATAATGTTACTGGTTGAGTGCATGTAAATGCATCTCCCAATCTGATTATCTCTTGTTGGCGAGAGTTTTTCTTCAAGTGTTGGCCATTGGCTTTAAGTTCATACCTTATTATATTTTTCTTCACAGTTCCATGTGGTTCTAACAAATTTAATGTGCCTGGATACTGTATTTCCCTCTTTGCTTCTTCTGCCCTTGACTTAATCTTCTTGCCAATTATTCTGCCTAGTATGTTGCTAAGGCAGTTACTGCTGAGGCAAAATTTCTCTGTATTTGTGATGTGGAGGGCTTTGCACTCTTCTGCATCCTCATATATTTTTAGATTGTGGAAGATATTGAGTTTAACTTGTTGATCATTGACCCTCATAGTCAACTCTCCTTTTTCTACGTCAATTAATGTTCTTCCAGTAGCAAGAAAAGGTCTCCCAAGGATGATCGGTGCATTATCATCTACTTCACAATCAAGGACAAGGAAATCAGCAAGAAAAATAAACTTGTCTACCCTTACCAATATGTCCTCGATTTTTCCTTCGGGTTGTACGTATGATCGATCCGCAAGTTGGAGTATCAATGTAGTAGGTTTTGCCCTTCCAATTCCAAGCTTTTGAAAGACAAATTTGGGCATTAGATTAATGCTTGCTCCAAGGTCGCATAGGACCTTAACTTCATAGTGGTTACCAATTGCACAAGGTATGGTAAAGCATCTAGGATCCTTCAATTTTGGTGGCATGCGGTTGTGTAGCATTGTCATACATCCTTCAGTTGTTGTCATTGTTTCAAACTCACCTAACCTCTTTCTTTTAGATACAATGTCTTTAAAGAATTTAGCATAGTTAGGCATATGTTCAATTGCCTCAACAAAGGGTAAGTTAATGTGGACTTGCTTTAAAATATCTAAAACCTTTTTAAATTGATGGTCCTATTTTTGCTTTTTCAACCTTTGTGGGAAAGATGGTGGTGGTCTTATCTCTTCTAGGGTCTCATTGGTTTGGAATTTAATACCTGAAACCACTTTGTTAATCAGTGTCTCGGCAGCTTGCTGAGGTGTTGTCGAGCTCTCTACTGGGGCGGTGTTTTCTTCTATGACATGATCAGCCTCCAAGTCCTTCTTATCTGCTTCCTCTTGCATTGCTATTAGGGCTTTGTTTGTTGAACTGCCTGATGTCTCTTTAAGTTGTAGGCCACTTCTTGTATTGATTGCTTTGCATTGTTCATGGTACATTCCCTTAGCAACTTCAGTATTGCTATGTAGTCCTCCTTCTGGTCTAGTATTTTGTCTTTGAGCAAATTGATCAACTTGGGTTTCTAGTGATTTAATTGTTGCCTCTTGATTTTCCAGCCTCATCTCAGTCATGAAACTGAGAAGAATTGTTATTCTCAGCCATATATGATTCTGTTTTTTATTATGAAGGCCTTGAGAGTGTTTTCTAATGAATTCATGGGTTGATGTTGATACACCTGCTGTTGCGGCATTGACTGATGTAACTGCTGCTGCGGCATTGGATACTGATAACCTGAGGCTTGGTTAGTGGGATTCAAGGCATTATTAGGATTGCTCCACGAAAAAATTGAGTGTATTTTTTATGCCGGATTACATGTGTTGGACATCATATTTTTATTTTGGTTGTAATTTCCCACATAAAAACCAGATTCTTTATCTTGCATATACTCAAAAGAATTGATCGTTTTAACCTCATGAGTATTTTCTTGTAATTGCATATTCTGAACCATCTTGGTTAAAGAGGCCATTTGTAGTGCCACCGAGTTGGTAGTTTCTAGTTCATTCACTGTGGCTTGGCGTCTTACTATTCCTCGCCTAGAAGTAGGGAATTGAAAATTGTTTCTTGTGAGTTTGTTTAGAATCTCAGTAGCTTCTTCCGGAGCTTTATCAAGGAGTGTTCCATTTGCCGAGGCATCTAACACCATCCTTGTCGGGGCATTAATGGCATTGTAGAACATGGTTACTTGTGTCCATTATGGAAATCCATGCAATGGGCACTTGTATAGCGCTCCCATGCCTCGTACATAGGTTCGTCATCAGACTATCGAAAAGACATAATTTCATTACAGATTTGATCATATAAGTTGGTACGATTAAAACGCGTAATGAATTCTCGGTAGAGTTTGCTCCAAGATCCTATAGATCCTGCCAGAATGCTATTTGACCAGGTCGTAGCCCTATCTCTCAGTGAATAGGGGAAAAGTTTTAATCTCAAAATATCTGTATGGACTCCTTGAATTTTGAATGAGTTGTAAACTTCCATGAAGAACTTGAGATGTTGCCTGACATCTTCAGTTGCAGACCCACTAAATTGTCCAATAGTATTAAGCATATTGAACATCACGGTTTTTAGTGCAAAGTGGGTTGCTTCTATTTCTGGTGTAATAACTCTAGGGTTTAATCCATTTAGATCTTCAACCAGAAAATCTCTAACAGTTAACTGTCGCGGTAGTGGTTGCTGTGGAAGGCCTCCATTGTCAGCAGGTAAATTCTTGATTTTCTTGATTTACTTCCATGGCTCCTTGGATCTCTCTCCTGAATCCTTGATAGGTACATTCGATTTCTAGATCAATATCGTACAATGGGTTGCTTGGGTTGGCCCTGATCATACACCAAAAATTAACCAAGTAAAATAAAAAATAAAAAAAATAAAATAACTAAAAAGCAAGAAAATGAAGAAAACAAAATTTAGTTGTCAATCCCCGATAACGGCACCAAAAACGTGATACGTGCTAAATATGCGTAATTTTAATGCAAGTAAACACGTCGTCAAGTAATAAAGTGATGAGTAATCAAATATCGTCTCCATAGAGATTGATATACTTAATATGTCTCCTTATGTCTTCTTGCTCTGAAAATAAAATAAAAACACAAGTGTTAAGTTTTGATTAATCTAAATAAAATAATTAAAGACAACTAAATAAAAGAAGATCAAATTGAGAAAGAGGGCAGGATCCAGTTGTGTTGTATAGTGGATTTAATTGATCTGTTTCTGTCTAATGTAATTGCATTACACTGCCTCGGTAGTATTGCAGATTACTATCTCGATAGCGATAGTGTTTTCTGTCACGGTAATCCCTTGCTCTTGGGCAGATTTTACCAAAATTCGGCAAAGTATCCTTTTATGGCTCCGTTTATCCCTAAGTCAAAACACTATTGATGGCTAGTCCTTGATGATACCTCCCAACGTTAATCAATTATAACCAACAACCAATCCCACACTTCTTTTAGCCGCTGAAACTTCAACCTACCTCTAGGCCGAGTTAGTATTTCCAATCAAGTTAAATACCGTACTTACTCCTTTCGTGAATCTAACTCTCTCGAGTCTAGATAAATATATTACTTACAAACTTCTCTCCCGAGCTTGGATGCAAGAACAAAGAATGACAAAGAGTAAGCAAACTTTGATATTTTATTGCATTAAAAACAAGAAACAAGATACAATCTTTTCTCACTAATACTCAACATCCTTCACCTAAACCCTAAGAAAGCTTAGAACAACAATGATTCCTAGGGTGAACTCTCTCAATTCAGCTCTCTTCTTCCCTTGGATGGCTATGCCTTATATAGGCTTGGCCTAGGACAAACCTTTCCTAAGTAGAGTACAACTTGGAGTAGGGAACAAGTCTTGTACATAGGTCAAATATTCCCAAGTTTAATTCTTCTAGAAGGCTTCCCCGCGTGGCCTTGTCTTTGGGCATTCCTTGTGTTGTCCAGCTCCGATCCTTGGGATTTTTGTCCAGCAACGTTCTCCTTATATTTCTTCTCAGCTTGCATGCCATATTGCTATTTGTCTTTTGCTGCCTTGGCATCAGGTCCTGCATCGACCTCAGTTTGCTGTCGCGGCAATACTTATTCCTACACAGACATAAAAATATAATAAAGTATGCTTTTTCTATAAATATTATCTTTAATAGCTCAATCCCTAAATATATCACATTAAGTATATGCATTGGTCTAAGTAGGTGTAGAATTGATGATTAATGCCCATGAAAAATGTAGAAAGTGATAGTGAATTGAGCACTTATCAAGTCAGTTCCGTCTAGGCCGGGCTAAGGGGGTTACACCATATAATCCGCATCCGAATAAGCATGAAGACTAAAGGAAGAGTCTTTAGGATACCAAAGACCTAAGCAAGGTATGTCTCTATGGTATCTAAAAATTCTCTTAATGGCTACTAAGTATGATTCTCTAGGACTAGCTTGAAACCTAACATACAAGCAAACACTAAACATAATATCTGGTCTACTTGCGGTAAGGTAAAGCAAAGAACCTATCATGGATCTATATAATTTAGAATCAACATACTTACCTCCTTCATCCTTGTCAAGCTTAGTTGATGAGCTCATAAGAGTGGCTTGAGGCTTCATATTCTCCAAGCCAAAAAACAATGAGAGCTCCCCCATCATGCTCATCTCGAATTCACCTTCTATTAACTTAGAAAATTCTTGACAATAACATTTATTAGTAGAACCAAAAAATATGTCATCAACATAAATTTTAACTACTAAAATATCATTTTTAAACCTTTTTATAAAAAGTGTAGTATCCATCTTTCCTTTTTTAAATCCTTTTTAATCAAAAAGTTTGAAAGCCTTTTATATCAAGCTCTAGGAGATTTCTTTAATCCATATAAAGCTTTAGTTAATTTGAAAACATGATTTGGAAACTTTGGATCTTCAAAACTCGGTGGTTGTTCAACATACACTTCTTCATTTATAAAACCGTTTAGAAAAGCACTTTTGACATCCATTTGAAAAAGCTTGAAATCATGATAACATGTAAATGCAAGTAGCATCCTAATAGCTTTCATTCTAGCTACGGTTGCATAGGTTTCATAGAAATCTATTCCCTCTTCTTGAGTGTAACATTGAGCAACTAATCTAGCTTTATTTCTCACTATGTTACCACTCTCATCTAGTTTGTTTCTAAAGACCCACTTAGTTCCTATAGTAGATTTATTACTAGGCATATCAACTAATGTCCATACATTACTTCTCTCTATTGATTTAATTCCTCTTGCATAGCCAATATCCAAAAATCATCACTTAAAGCTTCATAATATTTTTAGTCTCTATGCATGAGATAAATGCAATATGATTCATTAATCTAAGAGAAGAACGAGTAGTTACCCCCTTGGATGGATCACCCAAGATTTCACCATTCTTGACATAGTTTAACTCTCTTTGGTAGCTCACTTTCCAACTTTACATCTCTTAAAGCTTCTATTGGAGGATCTTGTGTTTCCTTATTGGTTGGAACCCCATCCACCTCTGATGTTTGTCCCTCATCAATGGTTTCAATGATTCCTACATCATGATCATCACAAGAATCCTTCCTAGGAAGGAGGTTATCATCGAAAATCACATGTATAGACTCTTCTACAACTAAGGTTCTTTTGTTAAAAACTCTATAAGTTTTTGAAAGTTGATAATATCCAAGAAAAATAACTTCATCATTTTTTGCATCAAATTTACCTAAATTGTCTTTTCCATTGTTTAAAACAAAGCACTTGCACCCCAAAGGGTGAAAATAGCTAATGTTAGGCTTTTTGGATTTTAAAATCTCATAGGGATTTTTCTTTAAAATTGTCCTAATCATTACATAATTGATAATGTAACAAGAAGTGTTTGTGGCTTCCGTCCAAAAATACTTAGGTAAATTATTTTCACAAAGCATGGTCTTAGCTATTTCTTCTAAAGTTCTATTTTTCCTCTCAACTACCCCATTTTGTTGAGGAGTGCGAGGAGCTGAAAATTGTAGCTAATTTCATTTTCGTTACAAAAATTCTCAAAACCTAAATTTTGAAAATCGGTTCCATGATCACTTCTAATATGAGAAATTCTTTGATCAAGATCATTTTGAGAAATATTTGAAAATGTGATGAATTTTTCTAAGGTTTCATCTTTTGTACTTAAAAATAAAACCAAAGTGTATCTAGAGTAATCATCAACAATAACAAATACATATGATTTATCACTCAAGCTAGTAGTTCTAATTGACCCCAAAAGATCTATATAAATTAATTTTAATACTCTACGAGTTGAAACGTCATTAATGGACTTAAAAGAAACTTGTTTTTGTTTACTCTTAGCACATAAATCACATATTTTATCTAAAGAGAACTTGAACTTAGGTAAACTTCTAACTAGATTTTAGGAAACAAGTTTCTGTAAAACACTTATGCTAGCATGTCCTAGTTTCCTATGCCATAACCATGCATCATTTTCATCACTAGCAATTAAGAATGCATGAGATATATTTATGTCATCTAGATGCACCATATATATATATTTCCTATACGATGAATTATTAGCATTATTTTATTAGATTCTATATCTATTATTTTGTAACCATATCTATCAAAAGACACATAGAACACTTTATCAGATAATTGACTAATGTTCAACAAATTATGTTTAAGACCATTAACAAGAAGAACATTTTCAATGAGAATAGAGGAGTGATTACCAATAGAGCGAATACACTTAATTTAGCCTTTGAAGTTGTCACTAAATGTCACTACTCCACCACTTTTGAACTCTATCTCCTTAAATCGTCCCTTGTCTCTGGTCATATGTCTTGAGCATCCACTATTAAGGTACCACATTTTTTGACTTGAAGCTTTGTCCTTGAAATAATGCTCAACCTACAAACAAAGATTTAGTTTTTGATTTTTGGTACCCAAATCATCTTGGATCCTTGAGAGTTAGTTCCCAAAAGCTTGGTCCCCTTAGGAATCCAAGATGCAATGACGTGAATATTATTAGAAATAACAAGTTCTTTAGGAACCACTTTGATTTATTCTTTGAGTTCATTCACCATTTTGTGATATGGTGGAAATAAGATCATTACAAGATGTTCATTACAAGATCATTACAAGATGGTTCAAGGGTTACCTTGGGCTTAACAAGATCCATGAGACAAAGATTGGTCACTTCGTTGTTCTCATCGGATGAAGACTCCTCATCACTCTATGTGGAAACATGAGCCTTTTGTTTCTTCTTTCTCTCAAAACTCTTCTTCTTGTATTGTGGGAAATAGGTCCTTATATGATCGTTTTTTTTACATTCATAGAAAAAAATTGATCTTTCTCATCTTCTTTGCCCTTTCCCTTGAATTCTTTCTTTCTTTGGAATCTTCTATTTCGGTTTGCCCTCATGGGCCTTGTGAATCATTTTTCTATCATAGCCAACTCTTCAAGCTCATACTCCTCACTAGTGTCCAGTTCTTCTTGGGATGTTGAAGCTTTTAGAGCAATGCCTTGCTTTTTCCTTTCTACCTCTCTCTTTTCTAGCTTTACATCTTCCTTCTTTTTCTCTTCTTTTGTTCCTTTCTTCATGATCTCATGGGTGAGAAGGGATCCCATCCCACAAGAGCATCAAGCTTAAGAGTCTTGAGGTCCTTAACTCCAATGATAGTCGTTCTCTTGCTATCCCAAGACTCAAGAAGAAAATAAATGAGCTTCCTCACGAGCTTCTCCTCCGGTATGACTTCATCAAAGCCCTTGAGACCATTAACAATTACGGAAAAACCGATCAAACATCTTGGTGATGTCTTCATTTGGATCCATCTTGAAGTTCTCATAATTGATATTAAGAAGACCGATCTTTATCTCCTTGGCATCATTAGTTCCCTCATAAGTTGTCTCCAACGAATCTCATACTTTTTTAACACTTGTACATGATGACATCTTGGAGTAGATGTCAGGACCAAGAGCAAAAAAAGAGAATGTGCAAATCTTTGTTGTTTTTGGACATCCTTCTTCTCTCCTCATCGGTCATCTCGTTCCTCTTCTTTGGTACTTGTCTATCTCCTTGTTTCATCGGGATTAAGGGGTTATCTTCAATTATGTCCCATAGAACATAATTATTGGAGTTAATGAACAACCTCATCATATTCTTCCAATAGGGATAGTTATCACCATTGAAGAATATAGGCTTGATGATGGAGTAAAACTCTTTCCAACTTCTGGAAGTAGATGACATTTGACTTGACTTGGAATATTGATCAACAATCTTTGGATCTTGTTTGGTGGATGTTAATCCCTTCAAAGATCTAGCTCTGATACCAATTGTTAAGTTGATCACACAATAATTTTGGCCAAGATGGGGTGAATCGGCTATTAAAAAATTGGTTGAGAAATTTTCGGTAAAAAAATAGAAATTAAGGACATAAAGATTTATAGTGGTTCAAGCATCAAAACAAGTTCTACATCTACTACCTTAGCTCTCACTAAGGATTTTCAAACCAATTCACTAAATGAATTCAACTTTTTTCTAGGTTCAAGGGCTAACATTTATAAACAAGTCAATTTTATACCCAAAATTGACTTGATCCTCACCAAAGATTACAAGAGTTAAAAGGATAAAGAGTTCCTCCCACAATAATAAGATACCTCAATTACGGATTAACTCTCCCCAAACTCAATTACAAAGAAATAAATTGAAATACAAGAGTTGGGAGTAAAGATTTGCAATGAAGTGCTTTGGAGTTGGATTTGAATGCTTGGATGTCGCTTGAGGTTCAATAATTGTTAATGATGCTTGAAATGCTTCATTTTATACTTTCTCATTGATTTCTAACCGTTGAGGTTGTTGAAAACATAAATAAAGACGTTGGAGCTTCATCTTTCTACCATAAATGCTCTCTGCAATAGCTGATATCGAAATACAAGCTACCTGTTCTGAAACAATCCACAAATAGAAAGAGACGTTATGCATTTAATAGGGGTGTATCGAAACAGGTTTCGATAGTAGGAGTAGACTGTGCTCCTCAGTATCGAAATAAATATCGAAATGATATAAATGTCATTTAAAGCTTCAACTGTCACCAACGATCAAAACATTTAAAGCTTAAAAGAGCCGTTAGGGATTAATAGGGGTATCGATATTGGTATCGAAACGTCAAATCATAATTCTAAGATATTTAAAAAAATTAAAGCTTGGTTCGATACTTGGTTCGAAACATTTGTTGGTAGTGTAGTTCTGGTATCGGAATATGTTTCGGAACGTGTTCTAAGCCTCAAGAAAATTCATTGAAAAATAAAACAGGTATCGATACTAATTCAACTGGTATCGAAACGGCTATTCTGAAATCACTTAGAAAATAATTTTTTATATTCTTGGTTTGACTTAAATCTTAATTTTTGACTTAGAAACTTAAAAATTTATTATAAAATAGTCCTTGAACATAATTGTTATATCAAAATCAATTTTAGTTTTACAGTGCATACTAATATAGCTCAATAAATCAAATCTCATATCTTGATATAGTCACATCCTCTTATTCCAAGTCAATGAAACAACTCATAGTTTTTTTACCTGATAGAATATTCGACCTCATTGAATAACCTCTCAAGGTCCTCCATTCAAAGCTCAACATCTGATAGGTGTTCATCCAAAACACCCGCAAATACCCTCATATCGATACTCAAGAAAATAACAAATACTAGTTTTCTAGCATTTTTTGACTGATCACAGAAGTATTTCAGTAACTTTCGGTTAACTACAACACTATCTAATTCCACTATCTTATTATCATCAGAAGCAAGTTAATCCTTCTCAAGACGTAATTATTCACGTGTATTTCTATCACTAGAATGTCATCTCTCTGTTGTACCTCAGGTTGTGGGTCAACTTCTTGATTTGCATCTCATCTTAATCATTAGTATGATAGATAAAAAGTAAAGGCTTACTAGCAGTCGCAGTAGTGCGGCTTGGCCTCTACCTGTAACAAGTCTAACGCTCAGATAAAGTTGCATAGTATCTAAATACAAACATAGAGCCTAAATTAAATTTAGTACTGAAGTCTCAATTTTTTTATTCAAAAAAAGGAAAATCCCATATTAAAACATTTTTTCAAAAATTTCCCACATTCCAAAAAATATTCAATGTATGCATATTTTTTTCAAAAATTTGTAAAAAAATAATTCTTACGGCCTCACAATCTGAGTGCTAAACTCGGCTCTAATACAAAAAATATAACCACTTATTCTTGACTTAAGGTGTACGGTAGGTTAAAATTATTACTTTAAAAACTTTATCGTCATGTAGAGTGAAAAAAAAGTAATTTCAAAACTAAATTTATAACCCAAACGGTAAAATACAATTTAAAAATAAATATTCTGAATAAAATTATTAAAAATTGAATAATTGAATCAATTCATGTAATTTTTTTAAAAAAATCTCAATCTTTAATAATCCCAAAACAACTGAATTAAAATGTCTGGTAAAAACATACTGAAAATAATAAAAAATTTATTATCCGTTTGAGAGCTCCGAGTACCAACTCCAATGGTTGGGTATTTAAAAAAATTAAACTAAAAGAATAAGCTATAAAGCTCAGTGTGTCTCCAAAGTACAATAAAAAATTTCATTATTACACAGTTCACAATCACATGCATAATATATATATATCCTAAGTAAATAAACTTAATGAGTGATGATTGCAATGTCACAGAGAATGCAGTCTCATACTCTGAACGTCAATCATAATGGTGGCAAAGCTAACTAGTCATAGTGGAGATAATTTCCCAGAACCTCTCACCTATTATTTTGCCAAACACAATTATGGTAAAATCACCTTCCTCCGTACAATCCATCCATGTACATGTAATGCAATAAATGCAAATGGTCTCAAATGTCTGATCATAGTCAATCGTATAAAATACGAAACACACAATTCAGATAATCTGATCACAGTATCGCAAGGTATCTCAAGATCACTGTATCACATTAAATAGTTAATCACAAAACACAAAAATCTAGCACATAAAGAGAACACACCTCTCGTAGCACAAGTACTAATTCTGATATGGATGTTTCCCACGGTTTGAGCTAGGTCCTGGTCTAGCTGAGTCAAAACCTACAATTGATTCTAATATTCAGTCTCATTCTAACACAATACTATGCCACCTAATTGAAACTACAAAAACAACTCACGAGAGTCTCATAGAGGATTTTCCAGAGTATTCTAAGCAGACATTTGGTACGATCTCATTCTCATTGTCAATGTCGTCTGATAAGATAAATATTCAAATAAAAACTTAATTCTATTATTTACTTTAAATACGCAAAATATGTAGTTACATATTAATAATAAATAATGAGAATTAAATCCACTTGCTACAAGAATAATTGCTAATTCTCAACTGATTGACTACTATACCAGTGGTCTTCAATTTTCAATGTTTTCACTTATAAACCACGTGTCTATAACCATCCGCAACCCAAAATTCCAATTGATTTCTCCTACCCACGTGGCCCCACTTTCATAAGTTTCCCAACACTTTAAAGAATAGAATGGAACTCGTGAATAGAGATATGCCTCCCGACATTAGAAACATCCGAAGGTTTTAGAAGGGAGGAGAATCAAAAGTAACAAATTCCTTAACAAAACGAATAAGAAAAAGGAGAAGTAAAATCACATTCAGTAGCAATCTTGTAGTTCAAAGAATGATATGAAGAAGCAAACTTGAAGTCAAATTCAGTAGCAAACTTAGTTAGCTGTTGATCATGGATTTTTGTTCATTATCATTGTTGGTCACTAGTGTTAAAGGTTTAGATGGTTCTGTTAATATCAAATTTCTGATGTCGTCTAATTTCGGAAAACGTTCTGAATGGAAAGAAATTGTAGGATGATAAGGTGAGTAAAAAATAACGAAAGGATTAAGAACACCTTCGATTCTTAATAAATCACCGAAAAAAATATAAATTTTATTTCTAAAGAGCTCTAGATGAAATAATGATAATTGCAGGAAGAAATCATTTTTTGTTTACCGTCTCCATCAACTCACTGTGATGGTTCATTTGTTTTCGATGAAAACAATTCATTGAATACCGGATAACTTGTTGAAGAACATTGTAGAAATTAAAAAACAAAAAAAAGTTAGAAAACAGGTGAATGTTGAACAGTCTAACGGACTTGAAAGTATTTCAGTTGTAGTGGCGCCAATATTGTTAGCAACACTCTTCTCTCAGCTTCTCATTTCTTCTTCTATTTACATTTTCCTATAAATAGAGACATTTGTATTCATTGTACTCAAGCTACTTGAATAAAAAATGTGTCAAACAAGAGCAAATCTTGTCGATATTCAAGAGTGAAAATCTTTTCTAATATTTTGAGTTCCTTATTTACTCTTTGTAATTTCTTGATTCATTAGATTTACCATATATAGTCTCTAGTGTTGTTTTATATAAGGAAGTTTGTATCTTTGTGTAAAAGATATCAAAGATATAAACTTTTATTCTCCGTTCCATACTCTTTTCATGGTATCAAAGTTTTGAAAAAAAATTCTAACCTCATTTTTTTGAGAATTTTCTTTTCATGCGTTTATCCTTTAAAGGATTTGTTCCCTTCATTCATTATGGGCACAAACAAATTTAAAACTATATTTTTCAAATTCCAAGATAGAAATTTTGCACTTTAGGAATTTCACTTTCGAATCTTTGTTGAAGGAAAAGGTTTGTCCAACATTCTAGATGATTCTGACATCGAAGCAGGTGATGAAAAGGCCAAAAGCAATTAGAAAACAAAGAATGCACAAGTTATAAGTTGAATACTTAACTCAGTCGAACCTAACATTACCCTGAGTCTCCAAAGTTTCAACACTGCTGCTATATGGGATCATCTCAATGGGATTTATTCTCAAGTCAATCAGTCACGACAATTTGAAATTGAATATGAAACAACAAATATTAGTCAAGAGGATAAGGATATTCGTAACTTTTATGTTGCAATACTAAAACTATGGACAGAACAAGATATGATATCATCTTCAACGATCTCACATACTATATATATTGAAGTCAAGAAAGAACAAGATCGTGGAAGAGTGATGCAATTTCTCATAAAGTTTCGACCTGAATTTGAGACAGCAAGAAGGACCCTGATCAACCGTGGTAATTTGACTATGAAGTCTATTTTGGGTGAACTTATTCGTGATGAATCACGCTTGAAAACACAAGCTCAGCTGCACACATAGAATAATACTACTGATTCAATATTTTTTACTTCTCGTGGATGATTTCATTCGAAACTTAAGATTGAAAACAAAGCCGATATTCAATATAACTATTGCAAAGAATTTGGGCATGTGCAATATTATTGTAAGAAGCGGAATATATGCAATTACTATAAGAAACCAAGCCATGTTATTTTAGAGTGACGAACTTTGAAGAGCAAGAAAAGTCAACGTGCCTTGGTTACTATTGTATTGTGATCAAAAAAATAGAAACCACAACAACAAACTATAATGATGCAATTTCTCTTACACCACAGGCTGTTCAAAAGATGATTCAAGACTCCATTCAAGAAACACTTCTAGGTGTTATTTCTTCTGTCTTTTTTGTTGTTGGGTTATCAGGTACAAAAAAAAATCCACTACTTGATTTCTAAATTCATCTTCCTTTAAACATACGACAAATCAAAAATATTTGTTTACTACTATCTTGTCCCTTCAGTCAATCTGTCACTACCATAAAAGGTAAAAAATTACCAAATAAAGAGATTGGAACTGTTTGCTTGTCTAATTCTTCAAAATTTATTTACCTTATAAATACCTTTTATGTTCCTCGATTGATAGCCAATTTGGTTTATGTTGGTCAATTGACCGATCAAAATTGTTTAGTTAATTTTTCTTCTCATGATTATCATTTGCAAGACTTCAAACAAAGCAAGTGATCATGAAAGGGAATAAATATGGGCGTTTGTTTCACTTTGACCTTGATTTAGAACAATATTCTCCATTTTATCTCATTGCTACCAACTCTACTTCACACCGAACCATACTTGAAATCATTGGCACCGTCGTTTGGGTCATGCACGTGCAAGTAGATTAGAATTTATGTTCACATCTCAACTTTTTCTGGATAGATTGAAGGATAAGGATAATGTTCCCCATAGTTGTCAAACTTGTGTTATTAACAAATTTGCTAAATTACCTTTTGTTTTCAATACTATTAAAGTTGATGCACCTTTTCATCTTATTCATTGTTATTTATGGGGACCCTCACCTATTTTATCCATACTTGGTTATAGATACTTTTTTTTATTTATTGATCATTTTACACGTTTTATTTGGGTTTACTTTTTGCGTGTTAAATCTGAATTAGCCATCATTGCCAAAATTTTTGTCACTATGATTGAAACATAATTTGTGAGGACAATTAAAATCTTTTGGTCTGATCCTGGTAGGGAGTTTTTTACTTTTAACCTTGTTCAATTTTTTGCTGAAAAAGGAATCTTAGCTCAAAAATCTTATCCCGGGACACCCGAGCAAAATGGGGTGGCGGAATGAAAAAATGGTCATGTAATGGAAATTGCCAGAACTCTTCTCCTTGAGTCTAGTGTACCATCTCAATTTTGGGTGGAAGCCATACACACCTCTGTTCATCTTATCAATCGGCAACCTATTCTTATCCTTGGTAATCAATCTCTATATTTTTTACTTTTTCATAAAACACCAAATTACATGAATCTTCGTATTTTTGGTTGTGTTTGCTTTATTTTGCTTCCACACCATTAACGCCATAAATTATACGCTAAGGCATTTAAATGTATTTTTATTGGGTACAATGATAAATAAAAATAGTACATTTGTTATGATCCTTAATCTTATCGCATACGGGTTTCTCGTAATGTCATATTTTTTTAACACTTATATTTTTATGTGTCACCTTCCAGTGCATCTGCTCCAAAAAACTTCTATTTCTATGTTATATAATTTCTTAGATTCTTCTATTTCTATTTCTTCTAGTGTAGTGTCTATCTCACCCAATTTGTCACTTTCTAATCACGAGCTTAGAGGTCCTCCACCTATTATCACAAGTTTTTCACAACAAATCATCCCACCTCCTTTAAAACGATCCACACACCTCAATTTCGGTAAACCACCTGATCGTTTAATTCTTTTTATTAACCTTAATTCTATACAGATTCTTTTTACCCATCAAGCAATATTGTACGAATATTGGAACAAGGCTATGGCTGAGGAAATTGAGGCATTGACAAACAGTCATACATGGGATTTAGTTCCATAGCCATCTCATACTTCAGTCATTGGTAGCAAATGGGTCTATACTATTAAGGTTAGGCCTGATGGTATTCTCGACAGTCACAAAGCACGTCTGGTTTCTCAAGGATACAAGCAAGAATATGGGATTGATTGCGAAGAAATATTTGCTCCAGTAGTCAAAATGACAATAGTTAGAACTCTTCTTGCTATTGCATCTTGTCAACACTGTCATTATATCAGTTAGATGTTAAAAATGCTTTTCTTCATGGTCATTTGAAGGAAACTGTTTACATGGAATTCCCCCTGGTTATTCTCGGTGATACTAATTTAGTTTACAAACTAAACAGACCCCTTTACGGACTTAAACAAGCATCGTGAGCTTGGTTTGAAAAATTTTACACTACCATTTGTTTTGATGATTTTTGGAAAATTTTTAATGATCCATCTTTATTCACTCATCAATCATCTAATGGTATTGTCGTTTTGCTTCTTTATGTGGATGGTATGGTTGTCACACGTAGTGATCAACAAGACATTGCAAAATTAAAAAAAGATTCTTCATAATTCCTTTATACGAAAGATCTTGGTATTCTTACTTATTTTTTGGGTTTAGAAGTATCATACTCCTCTCATGGTCACTATCTTACGCAATAAAAATACATTGCAAATCTTATCAAGCTTGCCAACTTGACCTATAATAAAGTTTGTTTCACTTTGATAGAATAGAATCTCAAATTGAAACGTGATGATGGTCTGCTTATTTCTAATCCTACATTGTATCGACGCTTGGTGGGTAGCCTGATTTATCGTACCATTACATGTCTTGATATCTTCTTTGTTGTTCAAGTCATCAGTCAATATGTTTCTCAGCCTCGACGACATCATCTTTCTGCTCTTGATCGCATTATTTTCTATTTAAAGGGTAGGGACCTGTGACCGTGGACTCGTATTTGCTCCCCACACACCTCTTACTCTTACTGTATATTTTGACGTTTACTATGCCGGATGTGTTGACACTCGACGTCTACAACAGGCTGATGTATTTTTCTGGGTGCCTCGCCTATTTCTTGGAAGTGTAAAAAGCAAGAACAAGTATTAAAATCTTCTACCGAAGCTGAGTACCGATCGATATCTTTTGTCAGCTCTGAAATTGTTTGGCTTCGATGACTTCTACTTGATTTTGGTGTTACATGTGATCAAATATTTGTTCCTTTATTTGGTGATAATACTAGTTCTCTTAGCATTGCCACCAATCCGGTTCTTCATGAACGCACCAAACCCATTAAAGTTGTCTGTCTTTACATTCGTGAATTGGTTCAAGATAAAGTCCTTTCTCTTGTCCATGTTTCATCCCATGATCAGATTGCCGACTTTTTTGCTAAACCTATGTCCTATGCTTGCCATGAGTATCTAGTGAACAAAATGATGCTAGTTAACATCAGTCATCAATTTGAGGGGGGATGTTAAACAAGAGCAGATCTTATCGATAATCAAGAGTGAAAATCTTTCCTACTATTTTTAGTTCCTTATTTACTCTTTGTAATTCTTTGATTCATTAGGTTTACCATATATAGTCTCTAGTATTGTTGTATATAAGGAGGTTTGTATCTCTGTGTAAAAGATATCAAAGATATAAACTTTTATTCTCTGTTCCTTACGATTTTCAGAATGTCTTCATAATTTCTTCGTTTCCTTCTTCTATGAATTTTAACAGGATATTCATTAGAAGAAGCCAAGGCATTACCTTTAGCTCCGATCACAAAGCGCTGATATAAAGTTTTTGGAGGGCACAATAAAGAAATGCCTCCAAAATTAAAGGAACCTGCTTGAAGATCCATGGCTTTAACTGCAAAGTAAGTTGAAGTTTTGATGTGAGCACATCTATTCAAGCACATTCTGATTCAAAGGTTTTGCCAACAGGACCTATTACTCATTCTAAGGTAGAGAAATTCAGGGAAGTTCTTTTCCTTATTTGTGCTTCAGTTCCAGATTCATTCGATAATATTTATGCCTTAGAACATAGGCTTTATAATGTGTTGCATACTGATATGTGACATATTAGACTATACTACTTACTATATATGTTTAAGTATGTATAAATGCTATTAAGTATGTTTTAAGGATTGGCTTGATAGTTTTTGTAATATTTTTAACTTATTTATAAGTTCATGTGTGTTATTGAATAATTTTGCAAATGTTTATGCCTTTTATTTGTGTTTCCATTAAGTTTACAATACTTTGATGGATTCTTGAATATTTACATGTAAGAACATAGGAGAACACTAGCTCAAGAGAGTGTATGCAGCTCAACTTCAGCTCAAGATAGTGTATGCAACTCCATACCAGCTCAAGTGAGTTTAATTTAGCTCAGAAGTAGCTCAACGAAATGAACGCAGCTCACCTTAGCTCAAAGAAGCTCAAAGGCTTAGCTCAAATCTTAAGTCAACTCTCAACAATCTTAGCTAGCTCATTTCAGCTCAACTCAATTTCCAACTAGCTCAACTCAAACTGCAGTGACCTACGACATCTGAAACCTATCCTACTCAAATGAAAGATGTCCTAGGCATGTTCCATGCATGTGAGACACACATGAGAGCCATATACACATATGTGGGTGTTCAAGGGAGTGCAAGCCAAATGCAACCTTTGTTTTTAAGCACTAAGAGGTAATTTGGATAAGGCTAAGTGTTTTTTGCTTCAAATTTCAAACATTAAACACATGTTTAATGTGTTTATTGTACCAAAACACTTGGCTTATAAAGATGAACGCCTAAGGATTTATTTGTTTGAATTTCAAACAAATAAACATATATTTTATGTGTTATTTTCGTTCAAATATGTGGCTAAGAAAGCATGGCTGCCAAAAGGAGTTATTTTCATTCAAATTTAAATTTTAAACTCCTTTAATTTTAGCCACACAAGTAATTTAGGTTAGGCTCTGTTATTTCTATATATTTGTACTACAAACATTGTAAAAAAGTTACACACTTTGAAAAAAAATTATATTTGAGAGATTTTCTTTTCTTTGGTTAATTTTAGAACTTTCTGACAATCAAACTTGGTTTTGATTGTCATTTTGATACTTCAGGTTCCTAGATCGCTATCTAGATGGCTCAAATCCTTTTAACGTTAAACATATTCGATTCGGGTTTGCACATTATATTGTGCAAATTCTTTCGAGTTTTGCATTTTCAATCGAGTCCAGCATCATAATTTACCACTGTTGAACGCTCGAACTGCTGCCATAGATGTTTCTTGGAGCATTCATCTTCCTTGTTTCGAGTTTTCTTCAAAATGCCATTTTTTCTTATTTTTCTTTAATTTTCGTTCTAACCTTTATTTCCTAATTTCATCATGAATATAACATTGTTTCCTTGTTGTTTTTATATTATTCTTGTTGCAGGAATATGCTTACAACATTCCCAGATCCATAACATACGAAGAAATTCCGTCTCGACATGCTACATCATATCATATGGTAATCATAGCTTTGGTTCGGATTTGTTGTACTTTTTTTTGCAATTTAGTACAAAAGAAAGAATAAAAAAGAAAAAAAAATTGAAAAATTCAAAAATAAGGTCAAAGTCAAAGTTTGACCAAAAATTCGAAAAAGAAAAAGAAAATTTCGAAAAAAAAATTAGATTCTAATATTGAATAGAAATTGAAAAAAAAAGGAATTTGTGTTTCTATTGTGAAATCATGAAGATAGTACAAGTTCTTATACAATATGATTCGAAGTGCTTGAAAATCAACCGAAATGAATTATTCTTGTTTGTTTGGTGATATGAGCATTGTAAAGCACTTCTTTGCAGTAAGAGTTACGTTTTCGTATTTTCATTGTCCTATTCTTTAATTTCCAGCCTTTTCTTCTTTTGTTTTTTGTTTTCTTCATTTTAATCTTTGTTTTTCCTTATTTGTGTTTCTTGTTAGTAACAAATTTGTAACAAATTTGAAAACGTTGGATTAGTCTTTTAAAGAATTGAAAATAGAGAAATTATGAGGAAAAAGGCATTGAATGTTGTGAGAACAAAAGGGGAGATAAAAAGAGTCACTCAAGCATTCTCCCGAGTGAAACACGTGCGCTGATTGCTACATTTTGAGTGTATATTTCCTTTGGAGTGAAAACCGAGATGTTTTTGTGAGTGTGTAGTGAAAACTTTTTACTTTCGATTTACTTAACCCATATTTGTGCTTTTTGTGTTTTTCTTTATTTAATTAAGACAAGTTCTAGTGGAAGTAATCAAGAAGGCCAACAACAACCGAATTTACAAATACAAGCCATTACTCGTGGGATTCAAAGGTTGTCAAGGGCTGAATTGGAGCCTTTACAGTCTTGAATGGATAAAATAGATAGGGGTGCTTCCTAATCTGTTCATAAAGATATTCATGATGAAAACGATGTGGATCAATCTCCTAGATTGAATCCGAGACAAGGACGTATAGTTGACGATAACTTATCTAATATTAAGGTTGCAATTCCTTTTTTTAGGGACGAACAAATCTGGATGCTTATTTGACATGAAAAAGCAAAATTGAACAAGTTTTTTAGTGTTAAAATTACTCGGAACAAAAGAAGGTTCGTTTAGTAGCAATGGAGTTTGTAGACTATGCCCTTATATGGTGGGATCAGTTATTGCTTAGCCGGAGATAACATCTGAAGGTCCAGTGAGAACGTGGGAAGAAATGAAACGATTTATGCTAAAACGGTTTGTTCCATTTCATTACCATCGTGATTTATTTCAAAAATTATAAAACATGAAACAAGGTAATCGGAGCGTCGAAGATTATTCCGAGGAGATGGAAATATTCATGATGCGTGCTAACATTGAGGAAGATTGAGAAGGAACTATGACATGTTTTCTTGCAGGGTTGAATAAGGAAATAGTCGATATTGTTGAATTGCAGCATTATGTGGAGTTAGACAATATAGTGCACATGGCCATTAAAGTTGAACGTCAACAGCGTCGAAAATTAACAAAACGAGGTAATACTTCATTTAAGTCTTATTCTAATCCGTTATAAACTCTTAATAGTTCTAACAAGAAAGTACCGCTTCATATTAAGGAAAAGGCAGAATCGAGTAAACCAAAGTCTCCCGTTACTGATAATGGGTGTGGCAAGAAAGTTGTACCATAGGAAAGGTTGGGGGACATCCACTGTTTCAAGTGTCTTGGTAGAGGACATATTGCGAGTCAACATCCTAATAGAAGAACCATATTGATACGTGAGAATGGAGAAATAGAGTATGACTCTAAAGAAGACAAACTATATCCCCCTATTGAAGACATTGAAGAGGATATGGAATTATCAGCAACCAGTGAAATTTTGGTTGTTAAACGAAGTTTGAATATACAACCATCTCAAGATGCACAACAACGAGAAAACATTTTCCATACACGATGCCACGTCAAAAATAAAGAATATGTTATGATCATTGATAGTGGTAGTTGAACTAATGTTGCTAGTTCTGTTATGGTTGATAAATTAGGATTAAAGATGATAAAGCATCCCAGCCCGTACAAGTTACAGTGGTTGAATGATGGTGGGGAGCTAAAAGTCACTAAGCATGTTGTAGTGTCATTCTCCCTTGGAAAATACAAGAAAAAGATTCTTTTTGACGTTGTTTCTATGGATGCTTGTCATCTCCTACTAGGATGTCCATGGCAGTTCGATAAACGTGCAATTCTTGATGTTTATACGAATAGGTACTCTTTTATGCATTAAGGAAAGAAAATTACTTTGACACCATTGATACCGAGCCAAGTGAATGATAATAAAGCATGCTTGAAAAAGAGTATTGAAGCTGCAAAAGGGAAGAAGAAGATAAATATTTATACGAGCATTAGAGAAATCAGGAAATGTCTTTCGTCTTAACAATCTTTTCTTATTTTAATGTTTAAAGATCATTATTTATTGACTGATATTTTAACTGATTTACTTGTATCTATTTTATCTCTTTTTAGGAATTTAAGGATGTGTTTGCGGAAAAAACACCGAAGGGATTGCCACCTCTTCGTGGCATTGAGCACCAAATTGACTTTATTTCAGGTGCTATTATTCCTAATCGATCAGCTTATCGAACTAACCCCGAAGAGACTAAAGAGATTCAAAGACAAGTGACAGAATTGATGGATAAGGGTTATATTTGAGAAAGTTTGAGTCCGTTTGTTGTTTCGGTGTTGTTAGTGCTGAAGAAAGATAGTCTTGGAGGATGTGCATAGATTGTAGAGCTATGATTCAGATTACAATTAAGTATTGTCATCCTATTCCTAGACTTAATGATATGATGGACGAGCTTTGTGGAGTCGTCCTCTTGTCCAAAATTGATTTGAAGAGTGAATATCATCATATTCGCATGCGAGAAAGTGATGAATAGAAAACAATCTTCAAAACAAAGCTAGGTTTCTACGAATGGTTAGTAATAACTTTGGTTTAACTAATGCACCTAGTACTTTTATGCGATTGATGAATCATTTTCTGTGACCTTTTATTGGTTTATAGCAAGACTTTGCAGGATCATGTAGAACATTTGAGAACTGTTTTGCAGACTTTGCGAGAAGAAAGGTTGTTCGGTAACATACAGAAATGTGTTTTTTTTACTGACAAACTTACAATTCTTGGTTACATTGTTAGTGCACAGGGTGTTGAAGTCAATCCTGACAAGTATAGGAAATTCAAGAGTGGCCACGACCGATATTGATTACTCAGGTTAGATCTTTTCATGGTTTAGCTAGTTTCTATCGTCGGTTTGTTCCTAACTTTAGTTTATTACCACACCCTTAACCTTGATTATTAAGAAGATGCTTTTTTTTTAAATTAAGGATTGTTTGACAAAGTTACCTATGTTAGCTTTACCAAACTTTGATAAAACTTTTGAAATTGAATGTGATGCTTCTGGAGTTGGTATAGACGTTGTGTTAATGCAGGAAAAAAGGCTCATTGCATACTTCAGTGAGAAACTTAGTGGAGCGATATTGAATTATCTTGTCTACGCCAAGGAGATGTATGCACTAATTCAAGCATTAGAGACTTGACAGTATTAGTTGTTGCCTAAGGAGTTTGTGATTCACACAGATCATGAGGCTTTACAATATATCATAGGTCAACATAAATTAAATAAACAACATGCTAAATGGGTTGAATTTTTAGAATCTTTTCCTTATATCATTTGTTACAAAAGGTTAAAGATAATATCGTTACTGATGCTTTATCACGTAGATATTTGCTTTTGAATTATCTTGATTCACATTTGATTGGATTTGCATATATTCATGACTTGTATGTTAATGATTCTGATTTTAGAGATAAGTATAATGCTTGTGAGAAAGGTGCAGATGGAAAGTTCAACAGACATGATGTTTATCTTTTCAAAGAAAACATGATATGCATTCCATAGGGTTCAATGCGTGATATTCTGATCCATGAAGCACATGAAGGTGGATTGATGGGTCACTTTGGAGTCACCAAGATGTTACAAATATTGAAGGAACATCTATTTTGTCCTAAGATGCGCAAAGACGTTGAAAGGTATTGTGAACGTTGTGTGACTTGTAAGAAAGCAAAATCGAAGGTTTTACCACATGGTATGTACGTACCTTTACCTATTCTTGATTCTCCTTGGACTGATATTTCTATGGATTTTGTTTTGGGAATGCCTAGAACTAGGACATGTAGAGATAGTATTTTTTGTTATGGTTGATAGGTTCTCTAAGATGACACATTTTATTGTATGCCATAAGACTAACGATGTTGTTAATGTGTCTAACTTGTTCTTTAGAGATTTATATATACATGGTATTCCTATATCAATTGTTTCTGATAGGGATGTGAAATTCTTGAGTCATTTTTGGAGGACTCTTTGGAGCAAATTAGGTATGAAACTTATATTTTTTACTATTTGCGATCCCCAAATTGATGGACAAACTAAGGTTGTTAACAAGGTTTTATCTGTTTTACTTCGTTCAATCATTAAAAAGAATATTAAGACTCAGGGAGATTGTTTGCTACATGTTGAATTTGCTTATAATCATGATATACATTCTGCTACTAAGATGCCACTATTTGAGGTTGTTTATGGTTTTAATCCTATTAATCCTCTACATATGTTGTCTTTGCCATAAGAACATGTGATGAACAAAGATGGTAAAGCAAAAGCAGAATTTGTGAAGAAATTGCATCAACAGGTAAAGGAGAACTTAGAACGAAGGACTCAACAATATGAATAGCAAGCAGACAAAGGAAAAAAGCGAGTCACCTTCGATGTTGGTGATTGGGTTTGGATTCATTTTCGTAAGGAACGTTTTCCAGCCCAACGACAGTCAAAGTTATTACCAAGAGGAGATGGACCTTTTCAGGTATTGGAAAAAGTGAATAACGCCTATAAGATTGACTCACTACGAGAATACAATGTGAGTGTCACATTTAATGTTTCTGATTTAACCTCTTATGATGATTCTACAGATTTGAGGATAAATCATTTTCATGAAGGGGGATGATGTGAGCACATCTATTCAAGCACATTTTGATCTGAAGGTTTTGCCAACATGACCTATTACTCGTTCTAAGGTAAAGAAATTCAAGGAATTTCTTTTCCTTACTTGTGCTTCAATTCCAAATTCATTCGATGATATTTATGCCTTAGAACATAGGTTTTATAATGTATTGCATGCTGATATGTGACATATTAGATTATACTACTTATTATATATGTTTAAGTATGTATATATGCTATTAAGGATTGGTTTGATAGTTTTTTAATATTCCTAACTTATATATAAGTTCATGTGTATTATTGAATAAGTTTGCAAATGTTTATACCTTTTATTTGTGTTTCTATTGAGTTTACAATACTTTGATGGATTCTTGTGATGTTTACATGTAGGAACATAGGAGAATACTAGCTCAAGAGAGTGTATGCAGCTCAACTCCAGATCAAAAGAGTGTATGCAGCTCCACACCAGCTCAAGTAAATTTTATTCAGCTCAGAAGTAGCTCAACAAAGTGCACACAACTCACCTTAGCTCGAAGAAACTCAAAGGCTTAGCTCTAAGCTCAAGTCAGCTCTTAACACACTTAACTAGCTTGCTTCAGCTCAATTTCCAGCTAGCTCAACTCAAGCTGAAGTGACCTACGATATCTAAAACCTATCCTACTCGAAGGGAAGGTGTCCTAGGCATGTGCCATGCATGTGAGACATACATGAGAGCCATATACACATGTGTAGGCGTTCAAGGGAGTGCAAGCCAAACCCAACCCTTGCTTTTAAGCACTATGAGACAATTTGGATAAGACTGAGTGGTATTTCCTTCAAATTTCAAACATTAAACACATGTTTAATATGTTCATTGTGCCAAAACACTTGGATTATAAAAATGAACGCCCAAGGAGTAATTTGTTTTGATTTTAAATAAATAAACACATGTTTAATGTGTTATTTTGATTCAAACATATGACTAGGAAAGCTGCCAAAATGAGATATTTTCATTCAAATTTTAATTTTAAACTCCTTTAATATTAGCCACACATATAATTTCGGTTAGGCTATCTTCTTTCTATATATTATACTACAAACATTGTAAAAAGGTTACACACTTTGAAATAAAAAATATATTTAAGAAATTTTCTCTTTTTTGGTTCTTTTTAGAACTTTCCGACATTCAAACTTGTTTCCGATTGTCATTTTGATACTTCGGGTTCCTAGATCGCTATATAGAGGGTCCAAGTCCTTTTGACGTTAAACATATTCGATTCGGGTTTGCTCAGTATATTTACAGTTTTTTTGAGTTTCGCGTTTTCAATCTAGTCCAGCATCATAATTCACCACTGTTGAATGTTCGAATTGCTGCCATAGATGTTTCTTGAAGCATTCATCTTCCTTGTTTCGAGTTTTCTTCAAAACGCCATTTTTTCTTATTTTTCTTTAATTTCCATTCTCACCTTTATTTCCTAATTTCATCATGAATATAACATTGTTTTCTTATTGTTTTATATTATTCTTGTTACAGGAATATGCTTACAATATTCCTAGATCCGTAACATACGAAGAAAGTCCGTTTTAACAGTCTACATCGTATCAAGTTTAATCGAGTTTGTATTGAAATGTGCTCTTTTATCGTTTCTGTACTTTGGTCGAGTCATGCGGATTATCTGATTTTGGTTTTTACAAAAACTTTGAAGGATGTCTCTCCACCACCTGTTTGTGAAAATGAAAATATCAACCAACAAATTACATAAGCCACTCATCAGTTTATTTTTCAGCTATTAACCATTGATAGATATCTATTGGAGTACTTTTTCATCCACTTTTTCATGGGCCTTGTTGGCCTGTCTATTCTTATTTAAATATTTATACTACGATAAATTTATCGTTCATTTTCATTAAATTATTTAATTATTACAAAATTATTCAATTAATTCGTTGTTAAAGTATATTGGATTCTAAACAAGCAAAATAAAAACGATTGTATAAGACCAAAAGAGAGAGCTCAAAAATTAAAAAAAATTAAATATCTATAAAAATATAAATATATAATTACGTGTATATATATAATTATTATCTAAGACTTAAAATAAGAAAAAAAAATCTCTTTTTATGTGAAAAACTAAGAATGTTTGATTTTAGATATTTATTATTTAATTTTTTGTTAGAGGTAATTTCTAAACATTGTCTATTAAGGTGATTTTTAAGAAAAAATTTATATCTTATTAATTATAAAGTAAAAGACTTACTTTAATAAATTATACAAGAATCTGAAATATTTAAAGTGTATCTGTTAGACTATATTGATATTTAACTATTTAGTGCGATTTAGTAATAAACTTCAAAAATGAGTACTCATTTTATAATATAATACTTTAATTGCACAGTCAGTTTGTTGTTAGGTTAATAATATCAAACTATTTTGTGTTTATTTTGTAATAAATTTAAAATTTAGTGATCATTTTATAGCTTTTTAAAATGTAAATACCAAAATAATCATTTTGAAATAGTTTAGTGACCGTTTATAGATTTTTATCCTTTTAGCTGTCATAGTATTCTATAGAGAAACCAATTAGATAAATTTTAGTGTTATAAAAATCTAACTAAAATATTATCTTAGATCATATTAGAATATTGAAAAAAATAGATTATATTAACAATAGAACGTATAGATTCAATGAAGTTATATTAATCAATAATTTTATAATATAAATATCAAATTAAGAACAAATATAACAAGGATTTTTTTGAAACTTTGTAGTTGCAGATAAGCCGAACAAGAACACATGCACCGATTTGTTTGAAGGTTTAAGCTTGAAACCTGATGGGTAAAGGTGTTCAAAAGGTACCTATTGAACCAATAAATTTAATATTATTATTATTATTTATTATTATTATATTTTATTATCTCTTTTAAATTTTTAATTTATATTATAAATTTATTGAACTATTAAATATCCATTAGATCATTTTTAAACTCCTCTATTAATTGGGGGTAGGATTGAGATAACTTGACCTAAACAAGTGTTTTATGTTTCAGCTGCAACTGGTGCACACTATTTGTCCTTTTATTATGTCTCCTTTAAAACCCGTCTTTAAATTAGTGGGTTTAAAGTTTAAGATTTAAGGTTAAGGATTATGATCAGGGTTTAGAGAGGGATAAGTTGTACTTTTAGGGTATAAGGTGTAAGGTTTAGGATATGAAAATTAAAATTAGGATTTAGAATTTAATTTTAAATAATTTTTTAAGGTGAGGCATGAAAATATGTATGATTAGAGGACAAGAAATTTTTACTCAGTTGAAAGATTATTAATCTTCTAAATTGACCTACAACTTTAATAAGTAAAAATTTTCAAATCCTTAATCATGTCTCTTCCCATGTCTCACCTTAAAAATATTTTAAAATTAAATTTTAAACCTTAACTTTAATTTTCATATCATAAACCTTAAATTCTACATCCTAAAATATATACCTTATGCGTAATTTTCTATACCTTAATTATACCCCTTAACTTTGAATCTTAAACCCACTAACTTAAAATAAGAGTATCAAAAGAGACATAATAAAAATAACATGATTTGCACCCAAAATTAATGGAGTTTGAAATGAAGTCTGCAGAATGAAATTTAGCTGATAAATTATAAACCAAAATACTGTTCTAACCTTTAAAATTCTGACAAATCAAGGTTCTTGTTCCACTTGGGAATGTTGCAAGCCGCATTCAAATTTGATTGCTGCAATAAGCACGGAGACACATCAGGACAATTCTGAACCAATTTATCTTTTACCTTCGTCTTCTCACCGTGGCCTTGTTATAAGACTAATTAGGAAATGACCGCAAAGAAGCATTAGGAGGGTTGTTATGAGTTAGTTACAAATATAAGCATTAAATGAGCATAAACGCGGCGGAAAAGGATCGAAATAAATACTTCCAATCATTGTCAAAACCTTATACCAAATTGAGATGTGGTTGTTCCACCGTTCAACACCTCGAACCACCGTGGTAACACCTCGAACTACCGTGAAAATATAGAACTCGGCTACAAAATAATTAGAACCGCCAAGATCTTCTAAGCACTTGAGAGATCTCACTAGATGTAATATGTGAATCTTAATTCTTGGTTCTTAGGGACCTTAGGCTAATGGAGTATTTATAGTGATTGGTTCCCCATCAAAAACCAACATTATGGCCGGTTACATGATCCACAACCCCACGTCCACCATTTAAGCAAAGTGAAAATATGCTAAAAAGTTAACATGAACTGCCAACTCCACTCATGCAAAACGTGGAGGTCACGAACCACTTAATGTGGTTTACTAACATTCTCTCACTTGGTTCGTGTCAATTGTGAGTACTTAATGCTAAAACATAATGTATGAATCATGACGACATTTTCTCTTATGATTGAGTTGTATCTTCCATGTATCACAATACATCAAGTTTAACGCTTTAGCCCATATGCTTAATGAATAAATCCAATATTTATTCTAGGTCCAAACTTTAGTGATATTTCTCGAAACAATAAACTTAATGTGTACACAACATAAATGAGAAATATCTAACTTTATTAGAGTTTCAACAGAATTGTTCATACAATGAAAAATTACAAAGTAGAAACAAGTCTCATAGTGACAACATGATCCTTATATTTATGTGGTGGCATGCCCTTAGTCAAAGGATCAGCTAACATCTGCTCAGTATTAATGTGCTCAATGACCATTTTCTTTTCATTAACACGTTCCCTTATGGCTAGATACTTAATGTCGATGTGTTTACTTCGACTTCCACTTTTGTTGTTCTTAGCCATAAAGACAACAGCTAAATTGTCACAATATATCCTTAATGACCTAGAGATTGAATCCACAAGTTTAAGCCCAAAAATAAAACTTTTTAACCATATTCCATATGAGATAGCCTCAAAACATAAAACGAACTCGGCCTTCATAGTGGAAGTAGTAGTTAAAGTCTGCTTAATGCTTCTCCAAGATATAGCTCCACCGACAAACATAAATATGTAACCTGATGTTGATTTACATGAATCAACACAACCAACAAAGTCTAAATCAGAGTAGCCAATCACCTCCAAATGGTCGGATCATCTATATGTAAGCATGTATTCTTTTGTCCCTTTGAGGTATCTCAAAATCTTCTTTTCAGCTTTCCAGTGGTCTATACCTGGATTACTATGATATCTTTCCAACATCCCAACGGCAAATGCAATATCAGGTCTTGTATAGACTTGAGCATACATCAGGCTTCCAACAGTAGAAGCATATGGAATGTTTCTCATTTACTCCTTCTCAAATTCGTTCTTCGGGCATTAGTTCAAATTGAACTTATCACCCTTGATGATAGGAGCAACACTAGGTGAACAATCTTTCATCTGAAATCTTTCTAAAACTTTATTGATATAAGTTTTTTGAGATAGACTTAAGACACTTTTATGTCTATCACGATGAATCTTAATGCCAATGACATAAGATGCATCACTCATATCTTTCATATCAAAGTTTTTAGAAAGAAATTGTTTCACCTCATGTAGCATACCCTGTCATTTGCTGCAAGTAAAATGTCATCCACATATAGGATAAGGAAACAAATTTTACTCCCACTAACCTTCTAGTATATATATATTGATCCATGATATTCTCAACAAAACCAAATGAAGAGATAACTTCATAGAATTTTAAATACCACTGTCGGGAGGCTTGTTTCAATCCATATATGGATTTCTTTAACTTGCAAACTAAGTGATCACCATCACTAGGGGAAAATCCTTCAGGTTGTTTCATGTATACATCTTCCTCTAGATCACCTTTAAGAAAGACAGTTTTCACATCCATCTGTTGTAACTCAAGGTCAAATTGAGCTACTAATGCTAACAAAATGCGTAAGGAATCTTTCTTAGATACTGGACTAAAAGTCTCAGTGTAATCGATTCCTTCTCGCTGAGTGAATCCTTTAGAAACAAGTCTTGATTTATATCTTTCTATGTTTCCTTTTGAGTCTCTTTTTATTTTGAAGACCCATTTACATCCAATGGCTTTTACACCATCAGGCAACGGTACAAGAACCCAAACTTTGTTGCTCTTCATAGAATTCATCTCATCCTTCATAGCATCATACCATAATTGTGACTCATTGTAGCTCATGGCACTTGAAAATGACTCAGGGTCATTTTCAGCTCCAACATTATAGTCAGATTCTTGTAAATACACAAAATAATCACTAGAAATTGCTGATTTTCTTTCTCTAATAGATCTTCTTAATGTTGAATCAACATTCTTTTATGGATCATGTTGTTCAACTGGTTGTTCAATAATTTCTGGAATTTCTTGAACAACTTGATCTATTGGAGTGTTTTTAGTAGCTTGTGGAACTTCATTGATTGGTTGTTCAACACCCGGTTTAGCTTGAGGGGTGTTATATATGATAACCAATCTCTCACTTGAAGTGGATGGCTGATCTACGGGTATTGAATCCCGAGACAGATCACTCCCACTGATTGAGTCATTCTCAAGAAATTTTGCATTTCTTGATTCCACAACTCTAGTGCTATTAGATGGACAATAGAATCTGTAACCTTTAGACTTTTCGGCATATCCAATGAAATACTTACTAATAGTCCTTGGGTCCAGTTTCTTTTGTTGTGGGTTTTAAATTCTCACTTCAGACGGGTATCCCCATACTCGTATATGTCACAAACTCGATTTTCAACCTTTGAATAACTCAAAAGGTGTCTTTGAGACATCCTTGGTTGGGACCCGATTTAATATATACACAACCATCTTAAGACCATCAACCCATAAAAACTTAGGTAGCTTAGAGCTACTAAGCATACATCGCACCATGTCCATTAAAGTTCGGTTTCTTCTTTCCGCAACATTATTCTGATTAGGCGAGCCTGGCATGGTGTATTGGGAAACTATACCGTTGTCTTGAAGAAACTTCACAAATGGACCATGTGCTTGTCCATCTTCTATGTATCTATCATAATACTCATCACCTCTATTTGTTCTCACAATCTTTATTTACTTACCATATTGTTTCTCTACTTCAGCCTTGAAAACCTTAAAGGCTCCTAACACTTCACTTTTATGATGAAGCATTTAGAGATACATGTATCGTGAGTAATCATCTATAAAGGTGATGAAGTATTTCTGACCTTGCACATCCATATCTGGGAAACAAATATCAGAATGGATGATTTCCAATATGGTCGAACTCCTCTTGGTACCTTTCTTTGACTTGTTAGTCTGCTTACCCTTAATACAGTCTACACAAGTATCAAAATCAGTAAAATCTAAGGTATTGAGTACCCCTGTCATTTACTAATATTTTAATCCTTTCAATGGAGATATGACCTAATCTTCGATGCCATAAAGTAGAGGAATCTTCATTTATAACATATCGCTTAGTACCAGTTTGAATGTGCATAACATTATGAGTGGCATTATTTTGTAAATCAATAGAGTGAAGACCATCACATAAAATTTCATTTCTAACAATTTCAGATTTATAAAATAAATTGTAACCAACATTCGAGAAATTAAAACAATACCCCAAGGGTACAAGTCTTGAAACAAAAATCAAATTTCTAGAAAAGCTAGGAATATAAAAAGTCTTTTCTAAAATTAAAATAAAGCCACTACTAAACACTAATTAACAGGTCCCAATAGCTTCCACATGCGATTGCATCTTGTTTCCTGAATAGATGTATCGCTCAGCTCCCACTGGTTCAGTTTTTTTAATCCCTTTAAGGAATTTGAGACATGGATTGTAGAACCAGAATCAATCCAACATGTGTTATAATTAATATCAACCATATTTGACTCAAAGCAAACGAGTGAGATTGATTTACCTTTCTTTTCAAGTCATCCCTTATACTTGACACAGTCCTTCTTCATGTGTCCCTTCTTTTTATAGAAGAAACACGTGGACTCTTTTCTGATGTCAGCTTGGGGTTGCATTTTAGCTTTCCCCTTTTGCTTGGCTTGGACTGAATTCTTTCCTTGAGTAACTGTCAGTGCACTCTCTCCCATCTCTGGTACGAGCCTACCCTCTTCTTGATCACACATGGTCAAAAGATCATCAATAGACCATTTATCTTTATGTGTGTTATAAGAGATCTTAAATGGCCCATATTGAGGAGGAAGAGTGTTCAATATATAGTGCACTAGGAAAGATTCAGACATTTCAACTCCAAGTGCTTTAAGTCGAGCTACTAAATCATGCATCTTATTGATATGTTCACGCACACCTCTCACCATAGTGAGCCTTAGAGATATGAACTTCATAATTAAGGTGATGGCTAAAGACTTTTGAGAAGTTTGAAATTGTTTCTCTATAGTCTTTAATAGCTCTTGGACATTCTCATAATGCTCAATTAAGCCACGAACATCAGCAGGAACCTTGCTCTTAATGAACAGAATGCTTAAGCGATTGGATCGCTCCCACTTTTCATAGAGAGCAAGATCAACCTGATTGTTGGTGTCACTTATATGTGGTTTAGATTTCCTTATAGCATAGTCAATATCCATACACCTTAATTGAAGAAGAATATCTTCCTTCCAGAACTTAAAGTTCTCACTAGTTAATTCAGGGATATCTACTCTATATTATCAGAGATATTCACAGGTAATAGTGCTGCAAAATAAATTGACATACATGCTTAATATAAATTTGAGGCATAACTTAAGCTATAATTTACCAATGTAAATTATAGTAATAATGAATCTAGTGACATAAAAATTTCCTGTGGGCTAAATTTTTAATTCGATTAGATTCATTTTGATAGAATATTTTCTATCCTTTATATAAAAATTATTAAATTTATTTTTATAACTCCTGTAGGTAATTATAAAAATTCATCTAATAATTTTTACCTTAATGTTAAGGGATTTAATATCTAAGCTTTTTGTATGTGATTTTTAACCTTAGTAGTTTTATTTAACTAAAGATGTTGTGGCTAGTCTTTAACTAAATAAAATTATTAAAATCACTTAGCTAGATATTAACCCTAAACTTTATTTAAAGTGTTGCTTGTTCATTATGCAACATTTTATGTATAGTCCTTATGAGATCTTATTGTAATTTTATTTAATTAAAGTTATTGTGGCTAATCTCTAATTAAATAAATTATTTGGATCCCTAGACATATTCTATAGTTTTATTGCTAAAGCTTTATGCAATAAGTACTAAAGGTTTATGTACCTAATTTTATGTATATAACGAAGCTATAACATATCTTAATTTAGCACATACTATATATTAATTTTTAAAATTTATTTAAATAAAAATAAATTAATAAATTTTAGAAATTAATCTTATAAAAATAAAATTTCTGCAACATTATTTTTCTCAAAATTTAAGAATTTAAAGATCAAAATGGCATTTTAATTTTGAGAAAAATTAAACATGACATGGCAGAGATTTAACATGGCTCGCATACTAAATGTAAGCATTAAACGAGCATAAACGCAGCGGAAAAGGATCGAAATAAATACCTCCAACCATTGTCAAAATCTTATGCCAAATTGAGATGTGGTTGCTTCACCGTCTAATACCTCGAACCACCATGGTAACACCTCGAACTACCGTGAAAATATAGAACTCGGCTACAAAATAATTAGAACCGCCAAGATCTTCTAAGCACTCGAGAGATCTCACTAGATGAAATATGTGAATCTTAATTCTTGGTGCTTAGGGACCTTAGGCTAATGGAGTATTTATACTGATTGGTTCCCCATCAAAAACCAACACTATGGTCGGTTACATAATCCACAACCCCACGTCCACCATTCAAGCAAAGTGGAAATATGCTAAATTGAAGTTAACATGAACTGCCAACTCCACTCATGCAAAACGTGGAGTCCACGAACCACTCAACGTGGTTTACTAGCAACAAATGGTTAGGAAAGCTGTTAGACTTGCCGTTAGTAGACTGACTCATACACCTTGTGTATAAATATATTCGGTCTCATGATTATGAGATATTACGAGTCTTTATTAATAAAATACAAGGAGAACTGTCTCTCTTTCATCCTTTCCTCTCTTGATGAATATTCAACAGGTCTCGTCTTCATTCGCACCCCAACCTCGATATAGAATGACTTTCCTAGGTTCTTGAGATACTAGAACTGAACTGGTTGGTTTTCGAGTGGTGACAAATTGGGTTATTCGATTTTTTCGAGTCGATTCAAGTATAGTGATCTTCAAGCACATACCATACATGTGTTTTTACTTGTAGCATTTTGATATTTTCTCTAGACCACGAGTAATGTGAAAAGAGATGACTCGAACTTTCATCAGTTATGTTTGTCAATTACCAGCAAACTTAAAGAAGCCATTTCGGGATTTCTAGACTTGGTTACGTGCTTATGTACTTCCTCCAGGGAAGGTTGATTACTTCACATTATCAACTTTCTTGTTCCCTGACAGACTTTCATGGCAGGCATTCTCGCTTCTTTTTACTTTTTTTTTAAGAATTCTACTCCTCTTGGAAAAAGCTTTTCGATCCCTTCATCTGAAACCCTTTCAGGCATTCTTGCTTGCTGTTATGATGCCTGTAGAATCACTGAAAGAAAGAGATGAATGACCTCATTTGAGGGGAATCATTAATATATTTCCAACACAGTCTAGCTGTGTAATAAACCCTGGATGTTTATTTATGCAACCAAGCAAAAGAGAAAATGAAGAGACTTTTTCTGGCTTTTATGTCATCTTGGTAATATCTTCAAATCCTGTGTAATAAACCTCGGATGTTTCTTTATCCACCATTCACCCTAAATTTTAAATCTTTACATCGAAACTTTTAAAATCTAAATCATAAACTAAAACTTTATATTTTAAAATTTAGACACTTTTAGAAATAAAAAACTTTTATCGTCTATGTATAAGATAATTAATCCATATATATAGGGTTAAATGTTTCGTGCACTAATTAGAGTGTTTTGCATAAAGTTAAAAACTACAATTAAAAGCAAGCACATTTAATTGACTAGTCAAGGTGTTTATTTTTGTTCCCTCATTTTTCCTCGATCATGGTTTCCGCGAGAACACCCTGTTCTTTCCTTTAGTGTCTTTTCATTTCCCCTCCCTCTATGTATGATTTGGATTAGGATTCGAATTAAGCTTTGTAAAATTTTTAACTTTAAATTTTAATCATAACCCTTAAATTCTATATCTTACAACATATACCCCTAATTTCATATATATATATATATATATAATTATCTCTAAATTATTTTCAGGAAAGAAAAAAATAAATATATATTAAAGGAACTCTAATTTAACACACTTAAAATAGATAAAAACATCTAAATCGCTAAAGCAAATCTAATAATTAAATTAAAGATGACACTTGATTTTAAACTAAATTTTATTTGTTTTTCTTTTCACAATTTTTTTTTAATTTTATGTTTTATAATCGTTGAATTATTTTTCAAATTTAATTAATAATTTTATATTTTATTAAAAATATTTTAATTTATTATAAAAGTGAAATTATATTTAAAAATTTAAATATATATAATTTTTTAAAGAATGTAAACTCACGAATATGATTCAAATAAATTGATATAATTGTAAATTTTTAATATAATTTCATATATAATAATTTAGATAAATTTTGTCAATAAATATTGAAATTATTATTTAAGTTAAAAAAATCAATTTATTCATTTTATATTTGAAAATATAAAAGTAAATGTGAAAAAAAAATATATTAAATTTGGTTTAAAAATACAAAAATCTTAAAATTATTTTTTATTTTAAATCATGTATTAATAATAATTTAAAATAAGTATAAACTTTTGTCAATTTTAATTTAATTACTATATTAATTTCATTATTTTAAATATTTTTATTATGGTTGAGCATGGTTAACCGAAAACCGAATCAAACCGAGACATTATAGATCATAAATTTACGTATTGCAGTTAACCGTAGTTAATCGAATTAAACCGAATTTGATTTTTTTAATTAATTTTTTATTTTTTATTTTTTATAATGTAAGATGTATTTTTTATTTTTATTTAAAAAATAATTTTTAATAAATATTTATAAAAAATATATTAAAAATTTATATTTTTATGTTTAAAAGTCATAAAATAAATTTATTTTGTCAAGATAAAATGTAATTTTTTTAAAAACTAATGTTAATATAAAAAACAAAAACTGTAATTAATCGAATCAAACCGATGATTACTAAAATAGTTTACTGAATTAAACCGAGATCAAACCGAATACACCCTTAATTTTTATATATCTCAAGTATGTCATATTCGAGTCCTTTTATTCATATTTATTTTATTTTTATTAACAATAACAACGAATTAGAATTATACAATACTCAACACTAGTTGGTTTTACTTAGTGATTATTATTAGAATTCTTTTTATTTTTTTAATGTTGTAATCTGACATGTATAATGTTAATTAATCATTTTTTCAACTAATTCTAATTGAATTATAATTAATATTTTTAAAGATCGGACTTTAATTGTAATTAAAAAAATAATAATTTTTAGATAATTTTATTATACGAATTATTTATGTATATACGAATCAATTTGTAGAACCTGCCCATGATAATTTTGTCATTGTGCTTCGACTATAAGGTCTCTCAACCACATAAATAATTTGATGTGTCCATTAGCGTCTGATCCTAAGATGTGAATCATCCAAATTTATCCTTAGGAGGATAGATGGCGCTGTATATAGATTAAGGTTCACTTAAAATTCAATTACTTTTATATTTTTTTTTACTATTGGATGATGATAATAAATAATTTAAATTATTTTTTATAAGTGATAATCTTTACATTTTGTATTGTTATTCTCATACATCAATTTACTTTCATCCCACTGTTTAAATAAATATAAAACCTTCAAGTTTTAAGTGAAAATATAAGGATATAAAAATTTATTTTACTTTTAGGTGAGAATATAAATATGTACAAGTTTGTTTTACTTTTAGGTGAGAATATAAGGTTGTACATATTTGTTATACTTTTAGTTGAAAATTTGAAATTTGTCACACTTTAATTTTATTATTTTCTTATTATTTGATTGAACATTATGTTTAATTTTATTTTTTAATTGAATTTTCATTTAATAAATTTAGAATCTAGTATTGGGACCGCGGGCACACCCCATGGCGCAGCGGAACAAAATTACAACAGTCTTTTCAGTGATCCATACGTTTAATATGAAATCGGGAGGAAGAGATGCGATGACTTACATTGAGTTCCTTGATAAGCAGCAAAAAAACAATTGGATTTGCGATAATGACGATCGTTCGACAATTTGAATCTTTAGCCTTCACGAATATCGTTTCGGCCTCTACTCAGTTCTCCTGGTTGATGGAGCAAAATATCAAAAAACTATTTTTTCGTGATTCTAGGGTTTGGAAATTCGGAATTCTTTATTTTGGTTGCTAGACCAAAGATCCTTTATATAGGTATAACCCTAAGTATAAGAGTTCAATTCCGAATTTGTTTATAGGAAATAATTACTTTAATTATTTCCTTAAATTTTGGAATCTATATTTAATTCGAATTTAATAGGGATATAATTACTTTAATTATATCATTTATTTAAAATTCGGGATTAAATATAGTCTAGTTATATTTATATATATTTTTGCTCCTTTTCAATCATTGGGTGTGACCTTGTAGGCTCATTGTAATGTCAGTAATAATATTACAACAATTCTAATATTACAAACAATGAGTGACATCTAGCAATATATCATTGTCATCTAAGTTACAAGAGATCATGATTCGATGTATCATGTCCATGATCAACTATCTTAAAGTATTATATCCTTTTGTCCTTTTATATCTTTAATAGGCACAAGTCTTGGAATAGTCACACTTGTATAGCCTATTTTAATGAATAATTTGTGATATCTCATATCAACATATTCAAGCATGATCATGCATTTCTAGTCTCACTCAATCAAGTGGCCTTTGATATATTTTCCTATTATGTAGGAAGGACAAATCCTATCTTGATCATTCACATCTCACTACATACATTGTAATATATCCAATGTTAGTTTTTATAGTGTAACTAATTACGAGACACGTTTAACTACATCAAAACATAAAACAACATATGTTGAGATAGTAATAATCTCAAGTCTAAGGATCATACATATAGTTGTCACTATGAGCAATATCGTGACTGTCACATAATAATCCCAGATATATGCTCATAGTGGGTCAATCTAATATATTATTCTCTACTAATATATTCATGTACTAATTCTGATATCTCTATGTTAATGACAACTCATTGTCATCAATTAATCACATGTTAGTCTTAAGCGTATTATTATTGTCCATACGCATAATAATATTTGACTAAGGATCTTTTAATAATAATACATATATTATTATATGGACCTTATTGTTTCTCAGTTTATGTTATACAATGACATATATATTTGAAAACAACAATGACAATGTCTTTATTCAATAAAATTGGTAAATAAAAGTATTCTTACAATCATCATATGATTGGTCTTTAGGCATACTCTAACATCTAGATTCTTAATTTTTAACTGTATCGGAGAAGCTAGAACTTATATTTCTATTTAGTTGAATGAAAAAAGTATAGTATTACAAGGCATGAGGACATTATATATGTTATCATCCTGAACTATAATAAGAAAGTCGAGAGTATACTATCATTCTTTAAAAAAAGATTAATGAGTAAAATTTTATATGTGATCAGAATTCTTCTTTGACAGCAATGAGAGCCATTTGGTTAAATCGCATCAAAGATAAATTCAAAAAAATATTTAAAGTTAAGTCTCGAATCTAAAATAGTTTGATCCACGATTATAATTGTACAACATTTATACAGATTCAACCAATAATTGCATGTGTGTAGATGAATATAATTAAGTAAATATATTATTCAAATTAGATTGTATTATATCTTCTTACATGTCGATAAGAACCACGACTGTGATACAAAAGTGAATGGTACTAATTGAATTTTGAAATTTGATCTTTTCTGAAGTAAGTCTATAAGGATAATTTGTAATTACAATATGTTTATAATTTACGTATTTATTTTATATTTAAATATATAACTACCTACACAATTACAATTATATTTTTATTTAATTTTATTTATAATTAGGTAGGTGAATTGTAAAACCTAATTTTTTTAGGTGGTGCCCATCGGTTTTGTTGGTCTGTTTCTAAAAAAAATTATTATAAATTTGGATAAAATGATTAAGAGAAATATAAATTTTTTGGTATAAACTAAACACGTCTTAATGTTGTTGTCAGTTCATTCGAACTATACTACAGCTCGAGTTTTAATTATAACGTACTTTGATAATATCCATAGGCACATGTCTTAATGATGTCATTCAATTTAATTTTTATGCCATTTTTTATGAAGTTTTAAGACTAAAGTAAAAAAAATAAATACTTTAGTTAATAAAATAAATTATTTTAAACCTAAAAATAATTTATTTTGCATGTTAGAATTTATTATTATTTTCTTATTTATAAAAAATTAATATAAATTATTTATTTTGAATTTAGTGATAAATCATCTAAATTATTAGTCTTTCGAATGAAGTAAAAGTTAGAGAGTTAAAAAGAATTAAAGAAGGATTATGAATGTCCTAAGAGTGAAAATAGGGGGAAATGAAGCAAAGCCATTCACAAATATTTATTATGTCAATATTGTTATGGGTAAATTTCAGGTGTTATATTAAAAAAGTTATTTAGTAACTAACATATGTGTTTTGGATAAGATTTGTTTGTTTTGAATTGGTAATGTATGAGATTTGATGAGAAATCGAAATTCTTATTGTAAGCAAACATTAACGTAGATAATTCATTTAACGGTGAGTTTTTTATAATATTTATTAATCAAATTATAATATTAAATTGATATTTATTAACTTAAAAATATTAATTTTTACTTACAATAGAAGTAAATGAGAATGAAGAAGTAACTTACATTCGTGATTGACATGTAAATCTAATTATATCTTAGTATTTTTTTGTATTAGAACGATAAATAAAATGCTAAAAAATGTATACACTTTGTGCTAAATTTATATATTGTTGAGTTGATCGATCTTAATAAATGGACAAGAGGAGGGTGAATTGGAAATTAAAATTTTTCGTTAGAAGAATTTTGGTAAAAATGTGAAAGTTAAGGACACAAAGATTTATAGTGGTTCAAGCTTCGAAGCAAGCTCTACATCCACTACCTTAGCTCTCACTAAGGATTTTGAAATCAATTCACTAATGGAATTCGACCTTTTTCTCGGTTCAAGGGATAATCGTTACAATTTGAATCAATTCTTCTACCCCAAGAATTGATTCAACCTCACAAGTTAAAAATATGAAAGAAAGGCAAATAATAATCTCTCACAAGATAAAAGATTGCCCCAATTACAAACAAACTCTCCCCAAACTCAAATTACACAGAATCAAATTGAAATTATAAGAGTTGAGAGTCAAGATGTGCAATAAGTGTTTTGGGAGTTGGATTTGATTGCTTGGATATTGCTTGAGGTTCAATAGTACTTAATGCTGTTGAAAATGCTTCATTTTATATTCTCTCATTGAATTCTAACCATTGTGGTTGTTGGGAAGGTAAATAAGGCCGTTGGAATTTTATCTTTCCATCATAAATACACTCTACACCAGACGGTATTCAAACATGATCTACCTGTTTCGAAATAGACCAAAGTAGAAAGAGTCGTTGTACATTTATTATAAGAGGTATCGATACATGGTTAGATACTTTTATGAAACTGTAATGGTTGGTATCGAACCCTGTTTCGGAACAGGCTAACCATCATTTAAAACTTAACTGCCACCAACGGTTAACTCATTAAATGACAAAAGAACCGTTGGGATTAAAGGGGTATTGATACTTGTATCGATGCCAGGAGTCATATTTTTAAAGAATTTTAAAATAATTAAAAACCTCGAAGTGATTCGATACATGGTTCGAAACAAACATTGGCAGTGAGGTATTGGTATCGAACCTTGTTTCGATACTTGTTCTTAGTTTCAAGAACAATGCTTTAAAATGCAAGGAGGTATCGATACCGATGATAGGGGTATCGATACTCTCGTATAAAAACACTTAGAAAATTTATTTCAAAGTTCTTGATTTGACTTAAAAGTAAAAGTTTGACTTAAGGACTTAAAAATTAATTACAAAATAGTCCTTATACATAATTGTTATAGCAAAATCAATTTTAGTTTTACAATCTTCCTCTTTTTGATATAACAAAATCATTTTAAATTTTTAAGTTAAAAATAAAAATTTTATGTTCAAAAAATTTAAAAATAAAGACTCCCCCTTAATATGATGGTTCCTTAAAAATACAACTTAAAAACAATATAATTTCTTCCTTTTTTATTAGATCAAAATCAATAGAAGGGATAAAATAAATCATAGAAAGCATTAATAGTAAATCATATAATCCATAGCATTAAACCAAATATCCAAATCTAACATAAAAAGTTCAAAACATAGCAAATAAAAGACAAAAGGTGCATATGTTCTAATGTAAATGCAACATAAGACTAAAGAAAAGACATAACTAGACCTAAAGCCAATAGCAAAGCATAGAATAAAGCTAAGGATCACTCTTCGCCTCCATCATCATCATCTTCCTCTTCCTCATTGCTTTCCTCATCTTCTTCCTCATTAGCATATCCATCTTCATTAGAAAGCTTTTGGCTATGACGAAGAGCTTCAATGGAGACCCGCATAGAAAGGCCTTGGTTCTCTATACTTGTCAACCTCGTATCCATGGTATCAAAGCGAGTATGGAATTGAGTTGACATAGTGTCAAACCTTCCATCCATAGAATCCAACCGAGTGTTCAAAGAACCAAACTGAGCATCCAAACTATCAAACCTTATAGTCAGAAAGACCATCATTTCAACGTTTGGAGCAACTTGACGAAGAGGTTCCAGATTAACGGAAGGAGGAGGAGCACCCCAAACCCATTCACCGTTAGAGGCATATTGAAAGTGGGTACGGTTGAGGAAAGTCTCACCAATTGGTTCTTTCACGGACTTCACTTTGTCAAAGGAACAATCAATTCCCATATGCTAGAATATAGAACTTAGAATGCAAGCAAAGGGAAAGGATTTGACAAGAGGAGTTGTACGGTTTTTAATGTGCCAAACAATATCGTAGAACACAATTTAGGCAAGATTGAGGCGAATACCCTCATGAAAGCATTAGATCCAAACACTATCAACTTGACGGATACGAGAGTACTTACCATTTGATGGAAGAATTCACCAAGAGATGATAAGGTTTAAAAACCGATCATGTACGTCAAGAGAGGTGACGGATCCGGTATAAGCACCAAGCGAGTCCTCATCATCAACACCCTCATCCTTGAGACCAAAAACGTCAAAAAAGGTGGAAACATCAATTTTGAAGGATTGGCCCATGAGATACAATTCGATAGCGACCATTTTGCTTTTGTTCTTAGAGAGAATACACGAGGTATTAGTATAAAAGATAAGGACTAGGGCTGGAAAGAACTTTTCGGTGTGAGTAAGAAAGCTCAAGAATTTTCAATCCACAATGCGATTATAGTACTTGAATTGGAACTTGAGAGAATACATGAATTGGATATCCACACACTGCTTCTTCTTGAGAGGATAGTTGCGGTAAAGATTGAAGTTGTCAATCCTACTACAACTATTCAAGCTTTTTGCAAAAACCTCTTGAATATCAATTCGAGAAGGACGAGAGGATGAGGAGCTACCGGCTTTGGTTCGAGATTGCTTCTTTGGTGCCATTAATCTAGAGATTAAAATAATTTAGGATTAGATATATAAAACCATGTATGCTCTATCAACCTAATTCAGTCTTATTAATCTTTAATTCAAGGTATTTAGAATTTTGAAAATCTCTTGAAAAACCATAAAATTAATTTATATTCGAATGAAAAATTTTGATTTTGAAAAAAATATAGGATTATGAAAACCCATACAATAAGAATTATTAAAACAATCAAAATCTAAATTTTAACATCTAAAGTATCAATGAAAATAAGATTTTTCGAAAAATTACCTTGAGTTAAGATTATGATGAATTCTTGGTTTTTGTAGCATTAATTGATGATATAGTTTTGGCTTTGATATGTAGATGAAAATCCCTTAAAGAAATCGTTGAATTTGTGTTAAAAAAGACAGAATTGAAGGGTTTTTAAAGAGGGAAGACGGCTAGGGTTTGAGAGATTAAGTTTGGAAAGTGTTTTAATTAAAGAAAAATTAGGTTTTGTGTCTTTTAAAGTATTCTACCGTCTCGTGTATCGGAACTGGTATTGAAACAGTCTGTTTCGATGCTAGTACCAATACCTTGGTACCGAAGCACCGTTCGATACCAATGCTTCCCAAAACTTCCTAGATGAATCACGAAGAACAGGTATCAAAACATGATCTAGCTAAGCTTTGCATTTTAGGCTTCTAAAGTACTAGAAATGAGTCTCTAAAGTCCGTAGAAGCATGCAAATGATGTTATGACATGATTAAGATGCATGAACAAGTTCATACTCCCTCTAGCAACGTGCATAGAAGCAACAAGATGGAAAGCAACATAGGCATGATTAAATTAAGATTCAAGCATATTTTGCACAAAAATAATACTTAAGAGGTCAAGAAATGCTAGTTAGACCTAACTCTTTCCTAAGAGTCCAAAAATGCTCTTTTTTTAAAGGTTTGGTAAAGATGTCCGCTAATTGGTTTAAGGTATCAACAAACTCTAAAACAACATCAGTTTTAGACACATAATCTCTAATAAAGTGGTGTCTAATTTATATGTTCTTTGTTCTAAAATGTTGAATGGGGTTTTTAGTAAGACATATGGTACTAGTATTATACATTTTAGAGGTATGGTTTCAACCTTAATGCCATAATCTAAGAGTTGTTGTTTCATTCATAGCACTTGAGCATAACAACTCCCTAAGGATATGTACTCCGTTTCGGTGGTAGATAAAGATATATTATTTTATTTTTTACAAAACCAAGATATGAGCATACTACCTAGGAATTGACAAGTTCTGGAAGTACTTTTTCTATCAATCTTACAACCTCCATAATCCGCATCCGAAAAAGCATGCAATCTAAAGAAAGAGTCTTTAGGATACCAAAGCCCTAAACAAGGTGTATCTCTAAGGTACCTAAAAATTCTCTTAATGGCTACTAAGTGTGATTCTCTAGGACTAGCTTGAAACCTAGCACACAAGCAAACACTAAACATGATATTCGGTCTACTTGTTGTAAGGTAAAGCAAAGATCCTATCATTGATCTATATAAATTAGAATCAAAACACTTACCTCCTTCATCTTTGTCAAGCTTAGTTGATGAGCTCAATGGAGTGGCTTGAGGCTTTACATTCTCCAAGCCAAACTTCTTGAACATGTCCTTGATATACTTAGCTTAATTGATGAAAGTGTCATCCTTCCTTTGCTTGATTTAGAGTCCCAAAAAGAATGAGAGCTCCCCTATCATGCTCATGTCGAATTTATCTTGTATTAGCTTAGAAAACTCTTGACAATAACATTCATTAATAAATCTAAAAATAATATTATCAACATAAATTTGAACTACTAAGATGTCATTTTTAAACTTTTTTATAAAAAGTGTAGTATCCACTTTTCTTTTTACAAAATCTTTTTCAATTAAAAAGTTTGAAAGTCTTTCATACCAAGCTCTAGGAGTTTGTTTCAAGCCATATAAAGCTTTAGTTAATTTAAAAACATGGTTTATAAATTTTGGATCTCCAAAATCCGGTGGTTGTTCAACATACACTTCTTCATTTATAAAACCATTTAAGAAAGCACTTTTGACATCCATTTGAAAAGCTTGAAGTCATGATAGCATGCAAATGCATGTAACATCCTAATGGCTTCCATTCTAGCTACGGGTGCATAAGTTTCATCGAAATCTATTCCCTCTTCTTGAGTGTAACCTTGAGCAACTAATCTAGCTTTATTTCTCATAATGTTATAACTCTCATCTAGTTTGTTTCTAAAGACTCATTTAGTTCCTATTGTAGACTTATTAATAGGCCTATCAACTAATGTTCATACATTACTTCTCTCAAATTGATTTAACTCTTCTTGTATGGCCAATATCCAAAAATCATCATCTAAAGCTTCATTGATATTTTTAGGCTCTATGCATGAGATAAATGCAATATGGTTCATTAATCTAAGAGAAGAACGAGTAGTTACCCTCTTGGATGGATCACCCAAGATTTCACCACTTTTGACATAGTTGAACTCCCTTGTGTAGCTCACTTCCCTTTCTTCAAGGTTTACATCTCCTAAAGCTTCAATTGGAGGATCTTGTGTTTCTTCGTTGGTTGGAACCCCATCCACCTTTGATTCTTGTCCATCATTAATGGTTTTAATGATTCCTACATCATCATCATCACAAGAATCCTTCCTAGTAAGGAGGTTATCATCGAAAACCACATGTATTAACTCTTCTACAACTAAGGTTCTTTTGTTGAAAACTCTATAAGCCTTTAAATTTAAAGAGTATCCAAGAAAAATGACTTCATCACTTTTTGTATAAAATTTACCTAAATTGTTTTTTCATTATTTAAAACAAAACACTTGCACCCGAAAGGGTGAAAATAGCTAATATTAGGCTTTTTGGATTTTAAAATCTCATAAGGAGTATTTTTTAAAATTGGCCTAATCATTACTCGATTAATAATATAACATGAAGTGTTTGTGGCTTCCGCCAAAAAATATTTAGGTAAATTATTTTCACAAAGCATGGTCCTAGCCATTTCTTCTAAAGTTCTATTTTTCCTCTCAACTACCTCATTTTGTTGAGGAGTGCGAGGAGCCGAAAAATTATGGCTAATCTAATTTTCGTTACAAAAATTCTCAAAATCTAAATTTTGAAAATCGGTTCTATGACCACTTCTAATATGAGAAATTCTTTGATCAAGATCATTTTGAGAAATATTTGAAAATGTGATCTATTTTTCTTCTCAACTACCTCATTTTGTTAAGGAGTGCGAGGAACCGAAAAATTATGGCTAATCCAATTTTCATTATAAAAATTCTCAAAACCTATATTTTGAAATCCGGTTTCATGATCACTTCTAATATGAGAAATTCTTTGATCAAGATCATTTTTAGAAATATTTGAAAATGTGATAAATTTTTCTAAGGCTTCATCTTTTGTACTTAAAAATAGAAACCAAATGTATCTAGAGTAATCATCAACAATAACAAATGCATATGATTTTCCATCCAAGCTAGTTGTCCTAATAGGTCCAAAATATCCATATAAATCAATTGTAATACTCTACTAGTTGAAATATCATTAATGGACCTAAAAGAAACTCTCTTTTGTTTACTCTTAGCACATGCATCACAAATCTTATCTAAAGATAACTTGAGTTTAGGTAAACCTCTAACTAGGTTTTGGTATGCTAGTTTTCCTAAAAAACTTATGCTAGCATGTCCTAGTTTCCTATGTCATAAATATGCATCATTTTCATCACTAGCTACCAAGCATGCATGAGATATGTTTATGTCATCTAGATGCACCATATAGATATTTTCTATGCGATGACCTATGAGCATTGTTTTATTAGATTCTATGTCTTTTATCAAAAGACACATAGAATCCCTTATCACATAATTGACTAATTCTCAACAAATTATACTTAAGACCATTAACAAGTAAGGCATTTTCAATAAGGATAGAGGAGTGATTACCAACAAAGTCAATACCCTCAATTTGGCCTTTGGAGTTGTCACCAGAAGTTACTACTCCACAACGTTTGAGATCTAGCTCCTTAAATCGTCCCTTGTCTCTAGTCATATGCCTTGAGCATCCACTATCAAGGTATTACATGTTTTGACTTAAATCTTTGGCCTTGAAGCAATGTTCAACCTACAAACAAAAATTTAGTTTTTGACTTTTGGTACACAACCATTTTGGGTCCATGAGAGTTAGTCCCTAAAAGTTTGGTTCCCTTGGGAATCCAAGAAGCAATGACATTCATATTATTAGAAACAATGAGTTCCTTAGGAACCCATACACTCATAATTTTTCTATATCTAACATGCCTTTGAAAATTTCTTTGTTTGTGGCTTTGAAAATTCTTTTTCACATGGTTGGTTTTTGAAGAACTTCTTTTTTCAAAATTTTAGCTACCAACCACTTTGATTTGATCTTTGAGCTTATTCACCATTTTGTGGTGATTCTCACTCAAGCTAGAAATAAGGTTGTTCAAATCCATATTTTCTTTTTGAAAAAATTTTAAATCTTTATTTAAAACAACAACCTTTTCTTCAAAATTCGAAATCATTTTTGTCAAAGAATTATTTTTCTCTTTTAAATCAGAAATACGTTTTTTGTTTTTTAAAACCAATTCTTTAAACTTTAAAGCTAACTCATCGTAAACATCTTGTAATTTATCATATGCTTCATACAACTCATCATAAGAAAGATCATTGAAAGAGGGTTCAAGGGTTACCTTAGGCTCATCAAGAGCCATGAGACATAGATTGGCTACTTCATTGTCCTCATCGGATGATGACTCCTCATCAATCCATGTGGCAACGTGAGCCTTTAGCTTCTTTTTCTTCTCAAAATCATTTCTTTTGTATTGTGGACAATCGGTCCTAATATGACCGGGCTTCTTGCACTCATAGCAAATGATTTGATCTTTCTCCTTTTCTTTGTCCTTTCCTTTGAATTTTTTCTTCCTTTGGAATCTCCTATTTCGATTAGCCCTCATGAGCCTAGTAAATCTTTTGGCTACCATAGCCTATTCTTCTAGCTCTTCTTATTCACTTGTGTCCACCTCTTCTTGGAAGGTTGAAGCCTCAAGAGCAATCTCTTGCTTTTTCTTTTCAACTTCTCGTTTCTCTAGCTTCACTTCTTCCTTCTTCTTTGCATCTTTTCTTCCTTTCTTCATGATCTCATGGGTGAGAAGAGATCCCACAAGAGCATCAAGTTTGAGAGTTTTGAGGTCCTTGGCTTCAAAAATGGTCGTCCTTGTACTATCCCAAGACTCGGGAAGAGAGTAGATGAACTTTCGTACGAGCTTCTCTTTTAGGATGATCTCAGCGAAACCTTTGAGACCATTGACGATCATCGGGAATCTATCGAACATCTTGGTGATGTTGTCATCCAACTTCATCTTAAAATTCTTGTAGTTGAGATTGAGAAGACCTATCTTTGTTTCCTTGACATCATTGGTACCTTCATATGTAGTCTCCAAAGAGTCTCAAACTTCTTTGGCACTTGTACAAGATGACATCTTGGAGTAGATGTTGGGGCCTAGAGAACAAAAGAGGATGTGCAAGGCTTTATCATTGGTAGACATCCTTCTTCTCTTCTCGTTGATCATCTTGTTCCTTTTCTTCGGCACTTGTCGATCTTCTTTCATCTTCATTGGAATTAATGGGCCATCTTCAATTATATCCCAAAGGATATAATCATTAGAGTTAATGAAGAGACTCATTCTATTCTTCCAATACGGGTAGTTATCACCATTGAAGAATGAATGTTTGGTGATGGAGTGAGACTCGTTCCATGTTCCGGAGGTGGAGGCCATTATATTTGACTTATATATGTGATCAACACTCCTTGGATCTTCTTAGGTGGATGTGAATTCCTTCAAAAATCTAGCTCTGATACCAATTGTTGAGTTGGTCGATCTTGATAGATGGCCAAGAGGGGTGAATTGGCAATTAAAATTTTTTGGTGTAGGAATTTTGGTAAAAATGTGAAAGTTAAGGACACATAGAATTATAGTGGTTCAAGCTTCGGAACAAGCTCTACATCCACTATCTTAGCTCCCACTAAGGATTTTAAAACCAATTCACTAATGGAATTCGACCTTTTTCTCGGTTTAAGGGATAACCGTTACAATTCGAATCAATTCTTCTACCCAGGAATTGATTCAACCTCACAAATTAAAAACATGAAAGAAAGGCAAATAATAATCTCTCACGAGATAAAAGATGCCCCAATTACAAACAAGCTCTCCCCAAACATAAATTACAAAGAACCAAATTGAAATTACAAGAGTTAGGAGTCAAGATGTGCAATAAGTGCTTTGGGAGTTAGATTTGATTGTTTGGATGTTGCTTGAGGTTCAATAGTCCTTAATGCTGTTAAAATGCTTCATTTTACACCCTCTCATTGAATTCTAACTGTTGTAGTTGCTGGGAATGTAAATAAGACCATTGGAATTTCATCTTTCCACCATAAATGTACTCTGCAGCAGGCGGTATCAAAACACGGGCTACCTATTTCGAAATAGACCAAAGTAGAAAGAGTCTTTGTGCATTTATTATAAGGGGTATCGATACATGGTTCAATACTTTTATGAAACTGTAATGGTTGGTATCGAACCCTATTTTGGAACAGGCTAACCATCATTTAAAACTTAACTGCCACCAACAGTTGACTCATTAAATGACAAAAGAATTTTAAAATAATTAAAAACCTCGAAGTGATTCGGTACCTGGTTCGAAACAAACATTGGCAGTGAGGTATTGGTATCGAACCTTGTTTCGATACTTGTTTTTGGTTTCAAGAACAAGGCTTTAAAATGCAAGGAGGTATCGATACCGGTGATAGGAGTATCGATACTCTCGTATAAAAACACCTAGAAGATTTATTTTAAAGTTCTTGGTTTGACTTAAAAGCAAAAGTTTGACTTATGGACTTAAAAATTTATTACAAAATTGTCCTTATACATAATTGTTATATCAAAATCAATTTTAGTTTTACATATATTAATTATAATATTATATAGCATATTTTATACTAAAAAAATATTAATCATGTTATTTATGCTTAAAAAGAAAATATTTTATACTATTACACTAACAAGTAACCATTTCAAAACTTAACATATTAACTGCTTGATTATCTTAAGTTTAATAATATTATTTTTCTATTAATTTAAAATTAAATAGTATCTCAATTGATTTAATTAAAAAATAAAGAGAATTGAAAAAATTTGTTTGCGTTTATAAAATAAAATGTACAACTTATAATATAGTTTATAAAATAAAATGTACAACTTATAATATAATTTATTGGTTTGCCACATGTTAATAGAAAAGAGGAAAGAGTTAAAAAAGAATAATAGAGCATAAAATTTAAAAATTGAGGTGTGGACTTTTAAAAATAAAAACAAAATTAAAAATATAAATATAAATATAGAGAAAAAGATTAAAAACATAAAAAATATCAAGTATGAGATTACAAGATTAGATCTAAAGTAAAAAAAAATGAAAAAAAAGTCATATTTGGATGGGTGGTCATGTGTAGTGTACCGCTTGAAAATAGACTCAGAGAATTAATTCAACATCAAAAAATAAAAGGTGATCTTGATATATATAAACAATGACACTATTCATCTTATGAAATATGTGATTTAAGAAGAAGATAATGATGACCTTATAATAAGTAATATCAGAGTAATCTTTGAACTATACAATTTTTATTTTAATAGAAACATATATTAAAATCTGGATTCTTCATCTTCAATTGTATTTAAGAAGCTGAGAACTTATAAGCATATTTGATTGGATGAAAGAAATATAATATTACAAGGTATGAGAGCACTATGATGTGTTATCATCTTTAACTGCAATGAGAAAGTCGAGACGATATTATCATTCTTTGAAAAAAGATTTATAAATAAAATTACACGTGTCCACAATATTTCTCTGGCTACAATGAGAGTCAATTGGTTTAATCACATAAAAGATAAATTCAAAAAAATATTTAGGGTTATGGCTCGGATTTGGAATAATTTGATCTTCGATAATTTCACCAACATTTATACAGATTCGACCAGTGAATACTTATGTGTTGATGAATATGGTGAGGTAAATATTGTACCAAAATTAAATTGTATAGATCTAAAATTCCCATTGATGAACTGAGTAAATATATGATTCATATCATCTCTTAACCTATCAGTAAGAACCACAACTATAATACAAGAGTGAACTATTACTAGTCGAGTCTTAAAATTCAATTTTTTTAGTGGAAGCTTGAAGATAATTTGTAAGTTCATTATTTTTACGTTTTAAATATATATTTTATATTTAAATATATAATTACCTACACATAATTACAATTATATTTTTAATAAATTTTACTTATAATCATTGGGTAGTTGGATCGTGAGACCTAATTTTTCACTAAGTGTCCATCAATTTTATTGGTCTAATTATAAAAAAAACAATTTTTTTATAAATTTGGATGAGATAATTAAGAGAAATGTGATTTTCAAGTATAAACTAAACACGTGTTTTGATGTTATCGATTCATTTGAATTATACAACAGTTCATATTTCGATCATAACGAATTTCAAAGTTCAAGACTAAAGAAATAATTTAATATATATTGTGGTAAAATTAAAAAAAAAATATTTTAAACATAAATAATTTATTTTACATATTACATTTTACTATTATTTTCTTATTTATAAAAAATAGAAAATATTTGTTTTAAATTTATTGACGGACCATCTAAATTATAAGTCTTTAAATGACGTAAAAATTAGAGAGTTACAAAAAATTTTAAAGGATTATGAATGTCTTGAGACTTTAAAATTAGGAAAGGAAGGAAGGAAGCAAATCTATATGCTTTGTTAAATTCGTAACTATGTATCATGTCAATATTATTATTATTGTAAATTTCATGTGTTACATTAAAAAAATTATTATCTAATATATGTGTTTTGGATTGATTTTGTTTGAATTGGTGATAGGATATGAGATTTGATAAGAAATCAAACTTTTTATTGTAAGCAAACATTAACGTAAATGATTCATTTACAGGTGAGATATTTATAATATTTGTTAATCACATTATAATATTAAATTAATTATTTTATTAACGTGAAAATGTTAATTTTTACTTATAATAGAGGTAAATGAGAATGAGTAACTTGCGTTAGTTCGTGATGGACATGTAAGTCTAATTATATCTTAGTATTTTGTATTAGAACGATAAGTAAAATGTTAAAAATGTGTATATTTTGTTTTAAACAACATTATAGTCTTGTTATATATACTTAAAGAGCAAAAATAACACTACATATATAATGATAATAATATTTAGGATAAATTTGTTTTTACAGTACTCGTTGTATCTTCTTTGGAAAAGCTTCATATACAAAAACTTTTATTTTAATAGATGACATATTTTAGAATTCATATTATTCGCCTTATTGTAATATCTCGGTTTTAGGGTTAGTATTTTTAGTGATGGTTTAGGGAATTCGATTCGGATCGAATCGGGTTCTTCGGTTCATTATTCCTGGAAAATTAAAATAATAATATTCTAATCGGACAAGTAGTAATTTTGGGAAAATGGTTTAGAGATATTAAAATGATGTTTTAAAATTAAAGTAATTTCATTTGAACTTTAATTTGATTTATAATTAAGTTTAATTATGTGCTAATGACCAAATTATAATTTTGGAAAAGTTTTGGTGGTTTAATTGGTGATTTTCGAAAATAGGCATTTTTAGTGACTAAATTGGAAAATAAGCTATACTTAAAATCCTTAGAGGGTCATAAACCAAATTTATTTTTAATTAATGATATGTCCACCAAAATTGTTTTTAAATAGTTTTAAAAAAGATTATAATTTTATTTTCTCTCAGAATCACTTATTTTCTCATCCTTTCTCTCATGATTTTCTCTCTATTTTCTCTCCATCTTCTTCTTCAAATTTCTTCAATTACTTGCTGATTTCTTCATCATTTTCAACAAGATTTATTTCATTTTATTCATCTTTTCATTCTCTAGAAAGCCTATTCATCAATTTTACAAAATCAACATCCATTTTTAAGAAATCAAGGAGAGGATTTCTCATCTTTTTGGTGGAGTAAATCTCAAAGGTAACTTGCTGAATTTTAATCTTTTTTCTAAGGTTCTTTATTGAAATTCTCAAGTATTAGCTTGCTAATCATTAAGTAAAACTTGACTTCATGTTTTTAATTCTAGATCTAATGATTTTATGAGGATTTTTGTGAAATCTTTTTAGATCTCAATTAATGCTATAATTAGGTTGATTTAATTATGTTATTATGTCAATTAAATGATTAAATGAGTCTTGAATTGATGGCACAGTAATTTAATCTCGGAATAATATAATCGGTGTTATTTTAAGGTGATTTTCGGTTGTTTTAGGGGTTGTTTTAGGTATTTTAATGTTGCTGGAGGTATAAAGATGGTTTGGATGTGTTTTTGGTTTATAATTGAAGTGGATTAGATGTTAGAATCATTAGGTTTTGGGCTGATGTTGTTCGGATGCATTTTGTCTTAGTTTTCGGTCTTTCCGGCTAAGTTTTCGGTAGTTTTGTGGAGGTTTGATGTGGTTGTTGGTTTTAGCATGTTATGATGTGAATATGATCTATTTTTAATGATGTAGAGGTAGTGCAAGAAGGTGCTTAAGTGGCTGGTGCATTAGTGTTGCCATCGAAGCATCGGCGAATGCTCGTTTCGCTTGTCGATGAGTGTTTTTGGACTTAAAGCAAATCGCATTAGTTCACTTCTGTTTTAGGGGCTATGAAATAGTGTGAAAATTTTCTATAGTTCAAGAGTAAGTAAAGTAAATGATTTTGATGCATTACTATGAGTTTCGGCTATTTCCGATAATGGCATTATGTTGATGATTCAAAGAGATTTTTGGAAATGCATAAGTATGATTTTGAAATGATGCATGCATGTGATACTTGCTGGAAATGCATGGTTTATAAAGACATCCATGGTTATGGAAATGAGAAAAAAATGAATTGGAATAATATATGGTTATTTACCTTACAATTAATGGTACCATTGGGCATGACTTTTGGTTCATTTGTTGAACACATTATGGATGCATTATGAGCTAAAAATGAACTGGAATATAATGTGATTATTTGCATTACATATGATATTGCCATTGGGCATGACATTTGATTCATTTATTGAATACATTATGCATGCATTATGAGCAGCAAATTATCATGCATATTGGAATATGATATTGGCTTAGTGACACTAACTTTAGACTCGAATACGAATGACATGTCATTAGGATTGTCTTTGAGTGCACTATAAATATTATTGAGAATAAAAAATATTGCCTACACGTAATAAGGGTGACTTCGTGTCTAATTGTGTGTGGTAGAGCCGCCTATACGTAACAAGGGTGAATATGTGTCCAACCGTGCGTGGTAGAGCTAATAATGGTGACTACGTGTCAAGTCAATGGTGATTTCGTGTTATGTCAATGGTGACTTTGTGTCATGTCATTGGTGACTTTGTGTATGACGAGGCTAATGATCTTTTACAATGGATCTGTGTATTCGGTGAACTTAAGGTTCACAATAAGTGATCACTAGAAGCCAATATGCATACATGGATTAAAAGAGAATATTGTGCATCATTCATGAAATGTACTGATAATGTTGAACATACTCAAGAAAAAAAACTTTGATTTTATGAACATGAACATAAAATGTTAAGCATGCATGATTTAGCGTTGCATTGCAACTATGATTTAAATATGGTTTTAAAATTGTTGTATAGATGACCTTGCTAGAGCTTCCTCACTAAGCATGTTGTGCTTAAGCTCTCTTTTCATCTTTGCAGAAAATTAAAGACATTTGGAGCTTCATTTGGAGCAAGAGGATTAAGGGAAAAGACTACAAAATTTTGGTATGATTTGGTAAATATGTTGGGCCTAGCAATGTGTAAATCGAATCCCATACGAGAGTGTGTTTGGTTAGTTTAAAGCTTTGTAATAAGACATTATAATGCTTGACTAGTGGTTGATGAACTATGAGGTTACTTTTGATTGCTTAAAGCATGCCTATACACGATTGTTCTTTACCTTAAGCCTTAACATGGAAAGCATGCACACTTGCATAAGCATGAACATCCTTGTTTATAAGAATATTTCAGGAAGCATGCCTATAGGTTATTTGAGGTTCTTGATGTTAATGTTGGTGTGGTTTATGTTGTTTTTATGCTTAGGAATTATGCATATAGTTATGGGTGATTAATGGTTGTGTTTTAGTGGAAGAAACCCCTTTAAAATGTTCGAATTAGTGTTTTTGGACAGGGGGTATCGAAACATCCTATGTTGGTATCGATACCCAAAGGCTTAAAAAGGGGCAGCATAGAATGGTGATTCGGTGCAATTATGCCACTGGACACATCTGTTTCGATACCACCAAGGTGGTGTCGATACCATTAACTTTCGAAAGGTTTAATTTGATTATTTAACATAAAGGTATCGATACCAGGAATAAAGGTATCGATACCCCTGACCAAATAGTATAATTTTAGTGTTGTGAATGCACGTTAGACAGGATATTTTCTCATAATCGAATATAGATGCTATGTAAACAATGTTGAGCTGTTATGACACCGTAAGGAAAGATATTAACCTAATTTCACCTTAATTAAACAAGGATAGATGTAGAAACAATATTTTTACCTATTTTACATTTACGTCCTGTCGCGACCATTTTAAAATCGAAAAGTGTGAGAAATAGCCTAGCGAGTGAATTTTGAAAAATCGAGTTTTGTTGCTTTTAAATATAAAAAACCAAATTTTATTGAAAACATTTTAATTTTAAAATTATTTGGATTCGCCACTGGCCATTTTGGTAGGCCAGACACCATAAAATAAACCAGAGATTCATTTTAAAAATATTTGGGTTCGGGAGTCGGTTACGCGTAAGGACGATCCTTACGAGCGCCCGAAAATCGGTACCTTTTAATTACACGTGGCATTTCGGTATTTCAAATAATAATATTAATTTAATCCGTTATTGGCAAATAAATATCGTTCAAATAAGAATATCCTTTTAGATAAGAAAATACATTTCTTTTAAATATGAGCTTAATAAGACGTCCTCTAGATAGGAAATCTTAACTTGTATTTAAAGAAATATAAGTTCTGCCCCAAAAGGTTTTAAAATGCATTATCGATTATTATCTTGTCGATTTTAAGTTCTAACCTAAAAAGGCTCCATCAATTTAAATATTTAATCCTATTAAATTATTAATTTCACCGGGTGTATTATGATAACATCCGAATGCACGGACACTATCATCTCGACACCAAACAAAATTAATAATTCTATTGGTGCTACTAATTTTTACCTAATTATTTTATTAAATTCTAACCCTAAAATATTTATCATTTTCTATGTTTCGATGACGCGCCGAATACGATACCGAAATACACTCTTGGCCAACATAATGCCATTTCATAATACTGACCACTTAGTGTATCCAAGGTATAAGATCAGAATGACATCGTTATTAAATTATCTCCCTATTTAATTTAATTATTTAATTAAAGTGACTAACCCTAAAAGACTCTAATTTAATTAAGTGTCAATTAAGTGTTTCCTAATAAAATATTCTATATGTTTTTTTTAAAAACGCAAACACACATATAAATAAATAAATAAAGCATTAAATAAAGACAAAAAGGGCTAAATAAATCCAATTATACATACATGATATCTAAATGAGATGAATTATTAATTCTAAGCTCGATTATAAAATCCAATTATAAAATGAGACAAAAATGCACAAGATATAAATCAAAATGTCCAATAGCGTGAAGTTCGAGAGTTACTTACCGAGTCATTGCTTCGGACACAATGGAGCAACGCTTGTTATCCTTTTGTTTAGAATGATATGCAACTTCTATGTGCCTCCAGTGATCCACCGCCAAACACCACTCGGACTTTGCTGCTGTGAACCTTGTTGCTGGTAGATGAAAGCTCAATTTTCTCCTCCAGTGCAAACTTTGGTCTCCTAAGTATTTGCACTTTATTTTCTATGGTCATAAATAATTCCAACATCATATGTAGTTTTGTAATTTGAGCCTCAAGTTTGAAGCATATTGATCGTGATTCCATAACCTGATCATGAATGATTTACAATACCAAATGAGTGTTGGTGCTTTGACAAGATTAGTGGTCTCCTAGACTCCGAATAAAATTTATTCCCTTAGGCATTGGTGAAGATTTCCATGGATTTAACAAAGCTTGAACCCTCACCCGAACCAGAGGGCTTTGCAAGGAAGATCCCAATTACCCTCCTCTCCTCTCTGGAAGAGACCAATCGAATCAACCCCCACCCTTTTGTTTCCCCAAAAACCGATCATAAAACATGGCCCCACCCTTGAAAAAACTGATGGAAACCAAAAATCTCCCCCAGGTAACCGAACCAAATCCTTATCCAATCTTTTCTTTTTCTTTTTTGAATTTAATTTTTATTATTTATTTATTTATTTTTATAATATTATTTATATATCATATTATTTGTTTGTTATATTTATATTTATATTTACCTTGACCTTATTTTATTATTGAGTACCCAAACGAAATTCGAGTATTACAGGTCCCTAATCAATAAAATGTGAAATTGGTGATGCTATGATGCTCTGATTGATCTGAATTTTGTTGTGAGTGTGCTGTATATATTTAATTGAATTATGGTAGATTAAATTTCTAGTTGATGTTTGTAATCAAAATATTTCTGTTTTGGTCCCTAGTTATGTACGCGTTAATTGAATGATAAATTGTGGTCTGATTACCTTCATTTTCGTTTTGCTTGAACCTGTCTCACATAGGAATATAAATGTGCATCTAGTTTAAGATAAATAAAAATAAAAAATATATTTATAACGGTTTTTAAGGTTGTTTATCAAATTGGACCCTCGTGGGTTTGGTTCGATATTCCCAGTGTAACCCATTAGTGTCAGTTCCGTTTAGGTTGGGCTAAGGGGGTTACATTTGGTAGTATCAGAGCCACGTTAATAAAGTGTGTAGACGGTTTGCTAAGTGAGTGTTTAGTTTGCTAAATATGTGTGATTGAGCATGATGTGATGTTAACTTGTTGAATATCTACACATGATGGTTGTACTTAAATGATGATGGTTAAAAAGGGTTATCGATTACACATTGCCAATGCCAACACATTTTTAGGTGCTCTATAGTTTTTCCCTTGGATCTTACCCGAATGTAAGTCTAATATGTATTGATATTATATGTTTAATTTCATATTTAAAGTTTTTGGAATATGCTTCTGAGACGTAAGTCATGAGCTAGTGTTGGTATGAATATTGATAGTCAAGATTGAGGGTGAACGACTGCTAGGGAAGAGTAATTTCTTCCTCCTCCTCCGTGAGTGTGCCTTCGGTTAGGTAGGGAGGTTAGTTTAGGGTGTTGCATCATTCTTTCGGGTGTATTTCAGTCTGCTGAAGCAGGTACGACTGTTGCTAATCTTACTTGGGAGTGGTTAGCGAGTTAGTAGTTGATATTGTGGGAATTGAGGATGTTATTTGTAAGTGTGAACAATAACCATGTATAGAGTAAGAGCACATATATGTATATATCTATAGATAATGTAAGACATGCATACATTCTTGAGCATGACATTAGAAATTGTATTTATATGCACATGTACTTGCATAGGCATTTATGAGGGCATACAGGAAATCATGCATACATTTTTTCGCACTTGAGAGTAGCTCCTTGAGGATGTAAGTGGAGTGTGGTTGGTTCTTTTAGGGTGAAGGTGTGAAAAAAAAGGTTGAAAGGGCTTTCTTTTGGTGTTGAGCTGGATGTGTAGTGGGCAAGCTACCCTTTTGGTTAGGGAGTAGTCTTGGATGAGGAATGAGTGGTTGAGCTTAGAGTTGTGAATTTTTAAAATCGAGGGAAATACCCTGAGTTATGATTAGTTTGAGTTGGTCATTACTAAAGGTAAGCTTGAGTTTTGCGGATTCTTTCTAGTTAGGGTTTGGAGGTTGTAAGAAGGTTGCAACATGTTATGTAGAGTAAGGCAGGTTGGTGTTTTTTTGAGTAATGTGAAATTGTTTTATGGAAAAGATATTGTTTTATTGTCATGTTGGTGGAAAAAATTAATTACATGGAATTCTTTATAGTATAGTTAGTGTGCGGTTAGATTGGGGGTTATGACCGATCTGGGTTTTCTTTCCGTTAAGAGTAATGGGGTCAGGATGGAAAGAAAAATATGAGATGTATATTGGTATGGGAGTTGTGGTATCATGGGTTTGAATCATGGATTGTTTTGACCTTGAGAGGTTTGGTTGTACTATAAAGGAGGAAAGTGTACATGTTGGGTTTATAAGGTGTTAAGTTTGAAATGGTGTATCGGGGATCGCTGAACAGTTTATGGTTTGTATCGGTCGTTCAGTCTTGTGGGTTTGCTTTTATCGAAAATGTTGTGAGGATTTGTATTCGATGGGTTCATGTTTGTGGATGTTTCATCAATATGGTTACTGGTTTGGCAAGGTTATAAAATAAGAGATGTTGGAGCAAGTGGAAGGAATAGTTCTACAAGCTTGGATTTTGTTGTGGTATATGTGAGATAAGAGTTGGTTTATCGATGAATTGATATTGGGAAGGAGTTTTGAGTTAAGTGCCAAGGCACTTAACGATGTGCGAATCTTAAAGTTTGAAACATGGTATTGAGTTGATTATGGTGGCTAAACCTTAAGTTGGAGGTATTATCATTGAGATGAGTATAATATTGAGTATTGACACAAAGTTGGTAAGTTTCTCGTATGGTATATTTTATGGAATGTTAGCTATCGGGGATGTATTTGGCAAGGTTTAGTTTTGTGTTGAGAATCTTTTTGTGTTATGTAAGTCGTATGGTTGTTTCAAAAAGTGTCGAGATGGAATAGTATCTTGATCGAGGCTTATGATAATCTTTTTCCATGTGGTTGGTGGTAAAGTGATATGGTAGAAGTTAGGGAAACATGTGTTTTGAACTAAGTTTGTTTGGATTATGTTTGAATCATATGGAAATGTTTGTCTTGCTGATAAGGTAAAAGTGAGTATCAATTTTCTTTAGGTTATTAATAGTAGTAAAGGTGCCAAGGTTGAAGTCGGAAAGAACCATCATAAGTTTGGTAGTAAGTTCTATGGATGGTATGGAGTTTTCCTATGAGGGTTGGTGGATCAATCATTTGTTTGAGTACGGTTTTCTAGGGTTTCTAAGTCTCATTGGAAAGATGGATGAGTGGTGTATCTATAATATGTTAAGATTTGAGGGTTTTTAAGACCGACATAGGTTGCCGTTTGGATGTTGGGTTTCATCATTCATAGGTGAATGAATGATATGTTTTGATGTTTTGATATGGTTAATATGACTCATAATGAAGTTATTGTTGGTGGTGGAGCATCATTGTGTGGAGTGGAGGTTGGTGAAAGGCTTAGTTGGTTACCTGGTATGTGGAAGGATGTCGAAAATAAGGTTAGTTCGATGGTGGTGGTATGGAAACCGTTACGGTTATCAAGAGTTGGTTATCAATCTTAAGCAAGAAAATGGGGTTTTATTTTGAGTGATGTTTTCTGTGAGAATTGAGATGGTGTGGTGGTGTGTGCGTTGTTGCTTTGTTGTGAGGGATGAATCTGCTGGTTGTCCGAGGAGGGTAAGTGTTGGATGACTGTTGAGAATCTTCTAGGGAAAGCTAATGTGATGGTTGAATCTTTGAGCCGTAAGATAGCATTTGAGTTGAGGGTGATGTTTTCTAAGTTGAGTATTTTAAAGGAAGGTAGTTGAGTGACGGAGTTGTAAGAAAATTCTATCTTAGTTGAGATGATAAAGGTGAAACAGTTAAAGAATGAGGCGTTGGTACCTTTTGTAGAGGATAATTGCAAAGGGCAGACCAATTGAGTATCATTTTGATGATGATGAGGTATTGTGGTTTAGAGATTGGATTGTGGTGTTGGATGATGTTGAGTTGAGGCAAGCTATTTTGGAAGAAGCACATACTAGTCCTTTTGCTATGCATCCGGGTAGAGTGAAGATGTGTAAGGATCTTAAAAGCATGTACTTTTGGTTGGTTTAAAGAAAGATGTGACGGAGTCCAAGAAGGATTTTATATGGGTTATTGTTGATAGGTTTACAAAGTGTACACATTTTCTTCCTGTGCATACGACGTGTTCTATGGATAAGTTGGTAGAGTTGTATGTTTTCTAAGGTGGTGAAGTTGCATAGTGTGCCTAAGTTGATCATATCGGATAGAGATCCGCGTTTTACCTCTAAGTTTTGGAAAGAGTTTGTAGATTGCTTTAGGTACAAGGCTTAGTTTAGTACTGCTTATCATCTTCAAACAAATGATCAGTCTGAACGTGTTAGTCAGAATTTAGAGGATATGTTGAGATGTTGCATCATTGAGGTTCAAGGTTCTTGGGAGAAACAATGGCTTTTGGTAGAGTTTGCTTATAATAATAGTTTTTAGACAAGTATACAGATGGCGTCGTTTGAAGTTTTATTGTGTTGGAAGGAAGATAGACGAAAGTATGTTTCTCTACCTCAAATGTTGAAAGATACAGATGAGGAGGTTAAGCTTATTTGTGCCAAGCTTAAGAAGGCTTTAGATAGGCAAAAGTCCTATGTCGATTTGAAGCATAGAGAGGTGGAATATTTTGTCAGAGATAAAGTGTTTCTAAAGGTTTCTCATAGAAGAAGTTAATGAGGTTTGGATGTAAGGGTAAGTTAGGTCCTTTTTTCATTGGGTTGTATGAGGTGTTAGAGCGAATAGGGTTCTGTTGTTTATCGATTGAAGTTGCCGGTGGAGTTGAGTTGGATGCATTATGTTTTTCATGTATCGATATTTCATAAGTATGGATCAGATCCTTCTCATGTTGTTCTAGTTGAGGAGATTGAGTTAAGAGCGGGTATGAGTTATAAGGCGAAACCAATGAGGATTTTTGATGTGGATACAAAGGTTCTTCGAGGGAAGACCATAGATTTGGTTAAAGTGCTTTGGAAACATCAAGGTGTCGAAGAGGCAACTTGGGAGACAAGGAAAAGTATGGAGGAGCAGTTCCTCACTTATTTGCTTTAGGTGAGAATTTCAAGGATAAAATTTTCTTAAGAAAGGAAGAGTTGTAACATCCCGATTTTGGGGTTAGTAGTTTGAGTGATGGTTTAGGAAATTTGATTCGGGTTGAATCGGGTTCTTCAGTTCATTATTTTTGGAAAATTAAAATAATAATATTCTAATCGGACAATTAGTAATTTTGGGGAAATGGTTTAGAGATATTAAAATGATGTGTTAAAATTAAAGAAATCTTATTTGAACTTTAATTTGATTTATAATTAAGTTTAATTATGTACTAGTGACCAAATTATAATTTTTGAAAAAGATTTGGTGGTTTAATTGGTGATTTTCGAAAATGGGCATTTTTAGTGACTAAATTGGAAAACAAACTATACTTAGAATCCTCAGAGGACCATAAACTCAATTTATTTTTAATTAATAATTTATTAACCAAAATTATTTTTAAATAGTTTTTAAAAAGATAATTTTATTTTCTCTCATAACCACTTATTTTCTCCTTTCTCTCATAATTTTCTCTCCATTTTCTCTCCATTTTCTTCTTCAAATTTCTTCAATTACTTGCTGATTTCTTTATTATTTTCAACAAGATTTATTTCATTATATTCATCTTTTCATTCTCTACAAAGCCTATTCATCAATTTTGCAAAATCAACATCCATTTTTAAGAAATCAAGGAGAGGATTTCTCATCTTTTTGGTGGAGTAAATCTCAAAGGTAACTTGCTGAATTTTAATCTTTTTCTAAGGTTCTTTATTGAAATTCCCAAGTATTAACTTGTTAATTATTAAGTGAAACTTGATTTCATGTTTTTAATTATAGATCTAATGATTTTATGAGGATTTTTGTGAAATCTTTTTAGATCTCAATTAATGTTGTAATTAGGTTGATTTAATTATATTATTATGTCAATTAAATGATTAAATGAGTCTTGAATTGATGACACAATAATTTAATCTCGAAATAATATAACCGATGTTGTTTTAAGGCGATTTTTGGTTGTTTTAGGGGTTGTTTTAGGTGTTTTAATGTTGCTGGAGGTATAAGGATGGTTTGGATGAGTTTTTGGTTCATAATTGAAGTGGATTAGATGTTAGAATCATTAGATTTTGGGTTGATGTTGTTCGGATGTATTTCGTCTTAGTTTTCGGTCTTTTCAGCTATGTTTTCCGTAGTTTTGTGGAGGTTTGATGTGACTGTTGATTTGAGCATGTTATGATGTGAATATGCTCTATTTTAATGATGTAGAGGTAGTGCAAGAAGGTGCTTAAGTGGCTGGTGAATTGGCGTTGCCATCGGAGCATCGGCGAGGACTCATTTCGCTTGTCGATGAGTGTTTTCGGACTTAAAGCAAATCGCATTAGTTTGGTTCTGTTTTGGGGGCTATGGAATAGTGTGAAAACTTTTCATAGTTAAAGAGTAAGTAAAGTAAATGATTTTGATGGATTACTATGAATTTCGGCTATTTCCGATAATAACATTATGTTGATGATTCAAAGAGATTTTTGGAAATGCATAAGTATAATTTTGAAATGATGCATGCATGTGATACTTGCTGGAAATGCATGGTTTATAAAGGCATCCATGGTTATGGAAATGAGAAAAATGAATTGGAATAATATATGGTTATTTACCTTACAATTAATGGTGCCATTGGGCATGACTTTCGGTTCATTTGTTGAACAAATTATGGATACATTATGAGCTGAAAATGAAATGGAATATAATGTGATTATTTGCCTTACATATGATGGTGCCATTGGGCATGACATTTGGTTTATTTATTGAACACATTATGCATGCATTATGAGCAGCAAATTATCATGCATATTGGAATATGATATTGGCTTAGTGACACTAACTTTAGACTCGAATACGAATGACATGTCATTAGGATTGTCTTTGAGTGCACTATAAATATTATTGAGAATAAAAAATATTGCCTACACGTAATAAGGGTGACTTCGTGTCTAATTGTGTGTGGTAGAGCCGCCTATACGTAACAAGGGTGAATATGTGTCCAACCGTGCGTGGTAGAGCTAATAATGGTGACTACGTGTCAAGTCAATGGTGATTTCGTGTTATGTCAATGGTGACTTTGTGTCATGTCATTGGTGACTTTGTGTATGACGAGGCTAATGATCTTTTACAATGGATCTGTGTATTCGGTGAACTTAAGGTTCACAATAAGTGATCACTAGAAGCCAATATGCATACATGGATTAAAAGAGAATATTGTGCATCATTCATGAAATGTACTGATAATGTTGAACATACTCAAGAAAAAAAACTTTGATTTTATGAACATGAACATAAAATGTTAAGCATGCATGATTTAGCGTTGCATTGCAACTATGATTTAAATATGGTTTTAAAATTGTTGTATAGATGACCTTGCTAGAGCTTCCTCACTAAGCATGTTGTGCTTAAGCTCTCTTTTCATCTTTGCAGAAAATTAAAGACATTTGGAGCTTCATTTGGAGCAAGAGGATTAAGGGAAAAGACTACAAAATTTTGGTATGATTTGGTAAATATGTTGGGCCTAGCAATGTGTAAATCGAATCCCATACGAGAGTGTGTTTGGTTAGTTTAAAGCTTTGTAATAAGACATTATAATGCTTGACTAGTGGTTGATGAACTATGAGGTTACTTTTGATTGCTTAAAGCATGCCTATACACGATTGTTCTTTACCTTAAGTCTTAACATGGAAAGCATGCACACTTGCATAAGCATGAACATCCTTGTTTATAAGAATATTTTAGGAAGAATGCATATAGGTTATTTGAGGTTCTTGATGTTAATGTTGGTGTGGTTTTTGTTGTTTCTATGCTTAGGAATTATGCATGTAGTTATGGGTGATTAATGGTTATTTTATAGTGTAAGAAACCCCTTTAAAATATTTGAATTAGTGTTTTTGGATAGGGGCATCGAAACACCCTATGGTGGTGTAGATACCCCAAGGCTTAAAAAGGGGCAGCATCGAATGGTGATTCGGTGCAATTATGCCACTAGACACATCTGTTTCGATACCACCCAAGTTGGTATCGATACCATTAACTTTCGAAAGGCTTAATTTAATTATTTAATGTAAAGGTTTCGATACCAAGAATAAAGGTATCGATACCCCTAACCAAATAGTATAATTCTAGTGTTGTGAATGCACATTAAACATGATATTTTCTCATAATCAAATATAGATGCTATGTAAACCATGTTGAGCTGTTATGACACCGTAAGGCAAGATATTAACTTAATATCACCTCAACTAAACAAGGATAGATGTAGAACCAAGATTTTTACCTATTTTACATTTAGGTCCCTAATTAATAAAATGTGAAATTGGTGATGTTATGATGCTCTGATTGATCTGAATTTTGTTGTAAGCATGCTATGTATATTTAATTGAATTATGGTAGATTAAATTTCCAATTGATATTTATAATCAAAATATTTACGTTTTGGTCTCTAGTTATGTACGCGTTAATTGAATGATAAATTATGGTCTGATTACATTCATTTTTGTTTTGCTTGAACTCGTCTCACATAGGAATATAAATGTGCATCTAGTTTAAGATAAATAAAAATAAATATATAACGGTTTTCAGGGTTGTTTATCGAATCGGACCCTCGTAGGTTGGGTTTGATATTCCCAATGTAACCCATTAGTGTCGGTTCCGTCTAGGCCGGGCTAAGGGGGTTACACTTATAGTGTTGAAGAATCTAAAAATTTATATTCCTATTTAGTTGAGCGAAAAAATATAATATTAAAAGACATGAAAACACTGTGATTTGTTATCATCACTCTAAAAATCATAATAATAATGAATGATTGATTCTTATAAAGAAAGCTGAGACGGTGTTATTATTCTTTAAAAAGATTTTTGAATAAAATTCTATATTTGACCAAAATTTTTCTTTAACTGCAATGAGAGACGGTTCAATCATATCAAAGATAAATTTAAAGAAATATTTTGATTTGTGATTTGGATCATGCATAATTTGATCTCTGATAATAATTACACCAACATTTATACAAATTCGGCAAGTGAATGTCTATGGATAAATAAAGATGACCAAGTAAAGATTTTAACCAAATTAGACTTTGATATAAAACTACCATCGATGAATTTAGTAAATTTATGATTTATGTATATCTCTTTATTTTTTGGCGGGAACCACGACTACTATACAAGAGTGAACGATTAACAGTTGAGTCGTAAAATTCAATCTTTTTTTAAGGAAAAAAATTGAATTTTGAGACCAACTAATAATCATTTATTTTTATATTGTAGTCATGGTTCCCGGAGAGAAGTAAAGAGATGACATAAATAATAAATTTAATAAATTCATCGATGACACTTTCAAATTTGATAAAGACTTATTTGGGTAAAATTTTCACTTGTTCATCTTCGTCTATCAATAAATATTCATTAGCCGAATTCGTATAAATGTTGATGCAATTATCAGGGATTAAAGTATATCAGATCCGAGCCATAAGCCAAAATATTTTTTTTGAATTTAACTCTGATTTGATTGAACCAACCGTCTCAAATTGTAGCTAAAGAAAGATTTTGGTAACTTCATCCGTAAATCTTCTTTCCAAAAAATAATAGTACCATCTCAACTTTTTTTTATAGAAATCAACTATTTATTATTATGATAATTTATAAGATGATGATGATAAATCACAATGTCTTTATGCTTTTTAATATTATATTTTTTTTCAACCAACCAAATAGAAATATAAGTTTTCAACTTCTTCAATACCGTTGAAAACGAAGAATCTAGATCCTAAAATATGCTATTCATTAAAATAAAAGTTTCTTATATATGGAGCTTCCCAAAAGAAACACAATAAATATCCTAAAATAATTTATTTTAAATATTGTTATCATAATGTATTTAGTGTTATTTTTGTTCTTTAAGCATATATAAAAGACTATAATGTTATTTAATATAAAATATATATATTTTCTAACATTGCATTTGTCTCTCCAATATAAGAAATAACAAAAGATAATTAAACTTACATCTTCGTCGAGAACGTAAGTTATTTCTTCATTCACATTTACTACTGTTACAAATAAAAATTAATATTTTCAGCTTAATAAAATGATTGATTTAATAATATAATATATAATTAAAAATATTATAAACAATGTACTTCTAAATGGGTTGTTCACGTTTATGCTTGTTTGTAATACAAAATTTGATTCCTCATAACTCAATTTCAATTTAAATTAACAAAATCAATCTAAATCATATATATTAGATATAAATAAATTTTTTAATATAATACCTAAAGTTTGCCCAAAACAATTTTGACATTGTACATAGTTGTAAATTGAGCAAAACATATATGTATGTTTCACTCCTTGTTTATTTCTATACTCTAAAAATATTCATAATATTTCATAATTATTTATAATTCTTGAAACTTTACGTTATCCAAAAAATCAATAATTTGATTGGTTTATTTCTAAATTTAAAACAAATATTTTTTATTAGTTTTTATATACAATAAAATAATAATAAAAATTAGCATGTAAAATAATTTATGTCTAAAATAATTTATTTTATTAACCGAAATATATATTATATTTTTTTTACTTTATTCTTAAACTCAATAAAAAAATTGTCATGAGGAAGAGAGCTAACCTTAAATTCTAACCCGACTGTGCCAAACTGAAAGCTTTGTCGTAATTAGTGATCTCATATAGCTATATATATCAAGTTTTTGTAATTGGTTTAAAATTTAGAATAAGATTAAGAAATCATGGCGGAAATGATTTACCTACAAGGGCAGAGTGGAGAACCTAACGTATCTTTATGCTCAGCAAATTCCTATCCAAATATTAAAAATGAGTTCTTGTTTATCATGAACTGAAAATATATGTGTACTAGATAGATTTAATAGAGTCGGAAATGAATAAGGTCTATGCTATGTTTGAGTAGGAGTTAGATTCATGAGAAAATCCAACATTTAAGAAAATACATCACATTCAAAAAATCCAAACTAAGACATGGATTAGCTGTAATAGTAAAGTATAGCATTTATTCATTCATTCTTTAACATTTATTCATTTATTTACTTGTGTCTGAGTGTCGGATATGAGTATATATTAAGTATGTTTAATTCTTTTCAAAATTTCTATGTAATAGAGGATTATATTTTATTTCCCTACTCATGTCCGAAATTATGATGGTTGGTCTCGGCAAATGAAGAGCTAAAGCAACAAAAACCAGGAAAAAGGTCTAGGAACCTATTTTGTTACCATACCATGTCCGAAATTATGACGGCCAGGGGTGCTTCAATAAAAATGAATAGCTAAAGCAACATAACCGAGGAAAAAGTTCTAGGAACCGAAATAAATACCTGATCTTCGCCAGCAAAGTCATTATCTGGAGTGAGAAAGAGCATGCAGTGACATTCTTTCCTGCCAGATCGTTGTATGACATTGAATCAGAGAGCTTAGATTAAACTAATAAAATTGACCTAGTAACTATAGAAACTAATGAGAAAGAGCATTTAGTGTACATAGCTTGGGCGACAGCCTCCAACAACACATGCTTTAACCGTTATCATTGATACTATGAATAGCAAACATTAAAACCATAAAATATCTTCGTCTGCTATCAGAAAGAATAAAGACCGGGAACACCGAAGCAAATCTGCTACAATTATCTGCCGACAGTGCTCTGAAATCAGTATCAATCATGACTTTAGTGTTGCATTCTTAATTTCACGAAACAACTAACTAGTAGTGAGCTCCAGTTCAGAAACTTCCACCCAGCCAATAATCAGCAAATGACAAGTAGCCATTGTTATATAAGAGATCTCATAAGCTCCAGTTCAGTGCTCTGAAATCAGTCTCAATCATGACTTTAATGCAACACGATTGGTTAACATCTTCTGTCAAAAAGCATGCAGTAGAATCACGTGTCATTACTAAGACCCTTTAACAGTCGATCTAAAACATATAGAACTAAATAAGTTATTTAAGGAAATGAAGGAGAAAGTAAACAGAAATTAAATGAAAACAAGCAAGAATATTGGATGGTAATTCAAACATTAAGGAAATTAAAAGGCAACAAGCAAGTAAATGATTTTTTAAAAAAATAAACAAAAATAATAAGCAATTATATGGAAATAAACAACCATTTTGACCAACATTTAAACTAATTAAAATAGAGAAAAGAAATAAAATAAAAACAATAAAAACAAAATGAGTTAAACTCTCTGAGGGACTTCATTGAAAACCGGGAAAGTTTAAAGGAATTCAAGGGTCAACATTTTCATGGATTGCTAAATCCAAATCGGATTAGGTGCTGAGTTTAAAAGAAAATTCAAAGGTGGAGGATTGATATGTGATAAAACCAAAATAAAGAGAAAAAAAAAAAAAACCAAACCGGTCGCAAAGGCCTCTTTTACCATTAGAGAAAAGTGTCTGAATAAACTCTCCTTCCCTAACACAAAACTTAGAAACGTTCAACACTTCCAGAAACACTCATGCTTTCCCCAGGAAACAATGAACTCAAAAACGAGACATGACCGCGGCAGACCATCACCTAGGAGAGACATCGGCCCATTGGCCTCTCTTCCATCATTGGCGTTTCACCGGCGTCGAAGCACACAGTAAAAGTTTGGAGGAACCCGGAAGTAAAATAAGACCAGAAATCTGTTGGGATCTTTGAAATCGAAAACTAAGATCCAACCCCCTTCCTTTCAGCTTCTTTTCCGCTTCGAAGCTCGCCCATGAAGGGGTCATTGCCAGCGTTATCGACTGCCGATCAGGGGGGTATTCTTTTCTATCTTTTTCTTTTTTTACTGTTATTGGTTGGTAAGAATGTACGTGAGATAAAGAAAAGAGGGAGAGGAAGACAAAGGTTTACCAGAAAACTCTCTGGATTTGCTTTCTTTCCGATTCACAAGAAAAAAATTTACAATCGTTCTCTCTGTTTTTTTAGATGATAATGCCCTTTTTCCTCTTTTACAATCGGTGGTGTCTCCTCTTTTTAATGGCTGATTATAATCTTATATCTCTTCTTTCTGTTGTTTTCACGTGCTTTCTGTCCCTCTTCTGGATTTTCACGTGATATCTATCCTTTTGATCTCTGAATTAATAGATGAAAGCCTGCATCAGTTATCTTTTCAACTTTTTTCTTTGATCTTTTGCTTTTACCCATTTCTGGAAAATGGACATGATGTTTCTTTATTTTCTTGCAGAAATTTGGTGATGCAGCGAGAAGGCGGTGCTCTGCAGTTGAGGGATCATATGAAAATTAAGATTAGGATTTAAAATTTAATTTTAAATAATATTTTAAGGTTAGACATGAAATTATGTATATTAAAGGACAAGAGATTTCTACTCTGTTGAAAGATTATTAATCTTTTGAATTGGACCTACAACTTTAATAAGTAAAAAATTTTTAACCCTTAATCATGGCTTTTATTATGTCTCACCTTAAAAAATATTTTAAAATTAAATTTTAAACTTTAACATTAAATTTTACACTCAAATATATAATTTATATCTAATTTTCTAAACCTTAATCATACTTCTTAACTTTGAATCATAATCGCACTAAAAAGACAATAAAAATCACATGATTTGTACCCAAATTTAATAGGAGTTTGAAATGAAGTCTGCATAATGAAATTTAACTGATAAATTATAAACAAAAATACTGTTCTAACCTTCAAAATTCTGACAAATCAAGGTTCCTGTTCCACTTGAGAATGTTGCAAGCCACATTCAAATTCCATTGCTGCAATAAGCAAGGGGACAAAGCAGGCCAATTTTGAACCGACAATCTTTTACCTCCATCTTCTCACCATGACTTCGTCTTTATTCACACCCAAACCTCGATATGGAATGACTTTCCTAGGTTCTTGAGACACTAGAACTGAATCGGTGGTTTTTGAGTCAAGACAAATTGAGTTATTCGATTTTTTTGAGTCGAATCGAGTATAAAAATCTTCAAACACAAGAACATACCATACAGGTAAGAGTTATTGATGTTTTTACTTTGTAGCATTTTGATATTTTCTCTAGACCACAAGTAATGTGAAAAGAGATTATTTGAACTTTCATCAATTATGTTTGTCAATTACCAGCAAACTTAAAGCAGCCATTTCGGGATTTCTATACTTAAAAGAGTTCCCACTTCAGCAAAAACAGGTTTTTAGTGTTGTTTTTTAAGTTATATAGTATCGTTTTTAACGCCACTAGAAACATTAGCGGTAATCAATAAAGTACCGCAAGAAGCGCCTTTAAAATCAGCATCGTAAAATCTAGAGGCGTTTATTTTTAAAAAATGCTACCGTAGTATATGATCTATAGTGGCGTTTAATATGACAAACGTCGGTAATATCTTATGTATAGTGGCGTTTTATTTTACAAACTTCATTAGAGATTATGTCTTATAGTGGCCTATTTTGCTTAAACGTCGTTGATGTCTTATCTATAGTGACGTTTTATTTTACAAACACCACAATTGTTATGTTTTGTTATGACATTTATTTATACAAACGTCACTGTTTAATTGTTTTTTAGTGGTGTTTTTATCAAACGATGCTATATATACTGATATTGCCCAATATTTTTTTTATATTATTACTACTACCCAAATTTATATTTATAATAATATCCAACAATAATAAAATTGTAAAATAATAACACTAACTTAAATAATACCAAAATAAAGTAAAATCTAGAACATTAAAGTGAAATATATTTCAATGTTTAAGTAAAATGAGTTAAGTATCAACTACAACCCGAATTAACCTAAAAGGTGACGGATTCTTTTGTTGGTTTTTGCTTTAACATCACCATTATTTTTTAAATCTTTTAAAAATATTCTAATATGTTGGTTCTCTCTCATTCTCTTGTTGCTCTCTTGGCTTCCGTCTTAGCTTTTCTCCTTTCCCTCGCAGCTTCTTTAGTTTCTATATAAGCTTGAAATTGAATTAATTGTTGTTTTAAACGATTAACTTCCGCTTGAGAAGATTGACTTGTGATGGCATGTACTGAGATGAATTTGATCCAAAATATTTTATTGGAGTAACAAATAATCCTTGACAACATACCCGATCATATCTTTTAGGACTCAAAATGTAACAAAAATTTATTTTTCGATATCATCCATATTAACAGAATCATTAGTTGAAGTCATAGCTTCATACTCAGCCCTTTTATCTCTCATTTTCATCTGATAATCAATTAAGAATATATAATGAATAAAAAACATTATTTAAAACAATTTTTGTAATGAGTTATGTGTACTTTTATAGCAATATGTGTACATATTCAAATTTTTATATTTCTTTTACTATAATTACGTATGTACACAAGCCCTTACACTAATTTGAGACCTTTTGAACCAGGGTGAATAGGTGTATTACATTCAGTACATATCAAATAATACATTCTCTTAGGAAATTATGTATATATGCAAATCCTTACACTTCTTGTACCAAATCGTATTTTCTCGTAAGAAAATATACTTACAATTTTTGTAAGTATTTAGTAATTAAACTTTTGATTTATTCTTACTTTGATCACTCGTCATTAAAATATTTAATTGTATCATGATTGAACATCTTTTAAAAATCCGAAATGATTTCAAAAATTTCATTTTTTTGGAAAAACCCTGGGTCCCATATTACCATTGTTAACGATAAGACTACAAGTGATGATAATATGGTTGATGCGGTATATGAACCTAATGCTTATAGAGATTTGTCGAGGTCATCAAAAGAGGTTGATGGAGTACCATAATGCTTGAAAGAATGCATCAGCGGTATAGTTGAAAGGTGTATTTAGAGCTTGTTCAAAGGATACACAGAATCGTTCCAGATACCGAAATAAGTAGTGATTTTATATGGTAAGGTTTTGCTATTTTGGTTTACTATTTCAGATGCCGGAATAAGCGTGTGTGTCTCTCAATTGCAAAACAATCTTGGGGATGTTCACGAAGATCTTGTGCCGTCCCAGAAATATCCCCAAAAATATCTCAATCGTCCCCTGTCGATGTGGAACATCCCCGGCACATAACCAAAACATACCCGTCCTGTACTCGTCTCAAAAACGTGTCGTACCCGTACTTCCTTGTTGAACAGGGAAACGATACATGCTATAATGTTTCATTCATTAATCTTCCTTCACTAGATCGAGATAATCATGTGGACGGGGAACGAGATCCTGTTTATGCTTTAACACAGTCTGTTGATTGCCACACAACTACCACAAGCAATGAAGGCAACAACTAGGCTCGGAGGCATGGGAGGAGGAGGCTTGACTCTTAGCTCCTTGAATCCAGCAGAGGGAGACCACATGCATTTCTTGTTCATGGTAGCTCAGAGTAGTATCCATAGAGTACCTATTTGACTTGCCTGAAAATGAAAGCCTAAGGTCTCTATATTTACTTGAATCGAGGTAAACTTTTAGAACTGATCATAATGCAGGGACCATAGATTAACATACTGATATACTATCAAAAAGATGATACAACTACAAATCTTTTATAAATAAAATCTTGGGTAAACTACATAAATGGTCCCTCGACTATACCTCAATTATCTTTTGTATCCCTCGACTATTAAAAATTACAAATTGGTTCAACGACTTAAAAATTATAACAAATTGGTCCAATACCGTTAAAAATTTAACGGTTGATGACGTTGTTGTTAGTATAAATTGATATAATTATATAATTAGTCCCTAAGTTCTACACTTATTTTAATTTGACCTTAATTTTAAAAATTAACCCACATAATTTTAATAACCTAGCAATTTAATCCCTCTTTTAACTAAATTTTAATAACTCACATAATTTTAATTCCACCATGGATTAACAAGTTCTAATGAACCAATAATTTAGCATCAACAGCTCATACAACTCAGAAAAACAACCCAAAGTTTCAATCACATAATCTTAAACTACTTCCTCACTTTCAAAGCTAAAAATATTCGCACCGAAGCTAAAAGTTGAGACTACAAACTAACACTGAGCATAGGCAAATGACCACTTTACCCGGTCAAAGTTGACCCAGATAAATTGAGATTACCCATATGCTGATTCTGTTGTTGATTTGCTTGAATCGAAGCTGACCCACTAAAATCCATTTGCCCATACAACTCAGCTTGTTGTCTTAAAACGCTGCCATGGAATTCAAGACGAAAACATGCAAAACTATGCAAAACAAAGCCATGGATCTCATCAGTTTGATACTTATATTGCATGATTGGCATGCTGTAACATTAACTAGCACTAGTGTTTTTCTATTTGGTTTGTTTTTATATTACATGGTTTAAGAAAGCAATGGTTCCGCAATATCTTTTTGTTCATCCCCACAAAAAGTATGTTCCTTCTCAATTTCATAGTCTTCATTATCTTCAACTAGTTTCCATGGAGTTAAACTGTAATTTTTAATCTTTTTTCGATGGAAACCTATTCTTAAATTTCCAGAAATAATAATATTCAACTGTGTCTTCTTCACTCAAGCCTGTTTGTAAGAAGATCAGAACTTGCAAGAACAGTTTATGAAAGCTTTGGTTGGATGAGGGATTAAATTGATAGATTATTAAAATTAGGTGAATTAATTTTTAAAATTAGGGTTAAATTAAAATAAGTGTAGAACTTGGGGGCTAATTATATAATTATATTACTTTATGTTAATTGTCACGTCATCAACCGTTAACTTTTTAATGATATTGGATCAGTTTGTTATAATTTTTAAGTCGCTGAACCAATTTGTAACTTTTGATAGTCGAGGGATACGAAAGATAATTGGGATATAGTCGATGGACCATTTATGTAGTTTACCCTAAAATCTTTTGGTCACAATACAGGAAACACCTAGATCATAAACTTGTTAATCGTGCTCAAATTTATACTTAGCATCATTTTACTTCTGAAAAATTCATCCAACGTTATAGATGTAAGGTTACTTTAAGCACATGATACACAAATATCATATTTGTGTACAACCATTGCAATAAAAGCTGAGAATTGCATGCCATGGCACTCAAAAGTTCATGCCATTAGGGTTGACATATCAAACAACTTGTATATGCATGTGTCTTCCAAAAATTAAGTTAAATACAGTTAGAAAATGACATGAGAGAGTCATAAAAAGATTATCAACAAAATAGCGAACAAGGATGTTTCTTTTTCCTCCTTATGTTGTGGAAAAAAGAAACCAAAAATAAGAAGAGTTTAGAGAATATACTCATTTTAATCGCGACATAGGAAGATTTTGCTACAGAAAACTCAGCTTGCTTCTTTATTTTTGATCCTTGTCCAGTAAACGCTCTCCTTTTATCTCGACAACAGAATAAAACACTGGTGCATGGGTTTGCCAGATCTCATTGTAGAGTAAACAGATAGAGGTAAACCTTTCTTCTACATAAGTTCTTGTATAATCTCAAGTCTTCTTGAGGAAAAACGAAAACATAAATGATAAAAGCTTAAGCTCCATTGATTTACAACAACTGAATGCTTTCACAAATATCATAAACAAGAGTAAAACAACAAAGGCAAACACCCATTAATCAGTAAATTGAACCTCTTCAATGGTATTTGGTGTCAAAGACAATAATGCGATTCTCGTACCATCATGTTCGACTTCCTTTAATGTTGGAAAAAAACTCCAAACTCTTATATGTTATTCCACTGAAGTGACTTGCATGAGGTGGACCCTCAAACTCGAAAGAATACACAAGTAGGTTAAGGCTTCTCTTTTGAGCATAGTTTTACAGTCTCTTTAATGTTTTAATGTTCCATGTATACTACCATTCTAAGAATCTAATATGTCTGTATTTTTTTTACTTCTTTAAACTCTTAATTGACTCCAACGTTTAAGTTAAAGAGTTTTCAACGAGACACTATAAGCATTCTAAAGAAGAATAATCGACTTTCTACGTAGATCCATTCAACTAATGTATTGAAACCATACAAATCTTGTACAAAATAAGGCTTACTTTTAATCTATATTACTCTAACTCTTCATTTTTTTTCTTCAAGTAGCATGCCTGAGACATATATATGGGTAATAAGGATATAATCTCCCAGGGATCCTACATAAATGAGAATCTTATATATAGAAAACTAACATACTCATACCAGACACTCTAACCTGAATCAGAGTAGCATATATTTTAATCAACTCTTATGCCAATAATTAGACAAACAAGCTATCCAAATTTTCTTTTATTTCAAGTGAGAAATATGTTAGGGTGTAATAATAATAATAATAATAATAATAATAATAATAATAATAATAATAATAATAATAATAATAATAATAACCTAGAACGTATAGTATGAGTAATTAACATGATTTGGCTGGTCATCATGATCAAAACTACGGGTTTAAAACTCTCAAATGCTTGGATGATCATCTTGTTATCTTCGTCGAATTGATTAGCTATATTCTTAAGAACCGGTGAAATCTCATCTTTTGCTTTTGAATGTTTAAGGATTTGAGTATGTACACATTCCTTCTGTATCGATACGCCTACACGAATTTGTAAGTCTAAGACTGAAAATCACCAGGAACTCTCACCCAACCTATATGATTGATTACCAAATTGATTTTACAAGTTTAGTGAAGCATATTAGATGATTTCTTAACAGTTTTACAACAAGACAACTCATAATATAAAATCTACCATTTTCAGGGTTCTAAGGTTTCCAAACACCCATGTTGCGTGTCAAATGTGCGCAAATTGTGCAAGTGAACATGTCGCAAGTAATAAAGTGATAAATATAATCATATATCGTCTCTACTGGGATTGATCTACTCAATATGTCTTCTTTTGTCTTCTTGCTTTGTAAAAGGAATAAAATAAAGACACAAGTAAATTTGAGGGTTGATAACTTGAATAAAGAAAACTAAATAAAAAGAGAATAAACATATTAAAGGAATGTCAAGGATCCAGTTGTGTTGTATAGTGGATTCAATTGACTTGTTTCTGTTCAATGCAATCGCACAACACTGCCTTGGCAAAACTGCAGATTACTACCTCGACAGTGATGGGCTTCGTCCGCCGCGGCAATCTTTTGCTCTTGGTGGACTTTACCAAATTTCGGCAAAGTATCGTTTAATGACTATGCTTATCTCTAAGTCAAAGTACTGTTGATAACCAGTCCTTGATGATACCTCTCGGCGTGAATCAATTATAATCATCAACCAATCCCACACTTTTTTTAGCCGCTGAAACTCTAACCTATCTCTAGGCCAAATTAGTATTTCCTGATTGAAACATTATGCTTATTCCTTTCGTAAATCTAACTCTCTCGATATTAGATAAATGGATTACTCACAAACTTCTCTCTCGAGCTTGAATGCAAGAACAATGAATGATAAAGAATAAGCAAACCTTGATATTTTATTGCATTGAAACAAGAAACAAGAAACAAAGCTCAATCTCTTCTCACTAATACTCTACAGCCTTCACCTAAGCCTAAAGAAAATTAGAACATAAAGAAAAGTAAAGAAAACTCAAAAAACTAAGATGAAGTTGGCTTATGGTGCTAAGTGCCAAGTGCTTTCTCTCCTTGAACGACTATGGTTTATATAGGCTTGACCTAGGGCAAACCTTTCCTAAGTAGGAATACAACTTGGAGTAGGACACAAGTCAAGTACATAAATAAAATATTTCCAAGTTTATTCAAACTAGGATGCTTTTCCCGCGTGGCCTTTGTCTTGGCTTTCTATGTGCTACCCAGCTCTGATCCATGTGCTGCTTGTCCAGAAACATCCTCCTCATTTTTCTCTTCAGTTCGCCTACACTATCACTACTTGTCCTTCAGCTACTGCCTCGACATCAAGTCCTACCTCGGCCTCATTTGTTATCGCGACAATAGATATTCCTGCAAATACATAAAAGTGTAATAAAGCTTGCATTTTCTATAAATATCATCTTTATATGTTATAAAGCAGAATATCTAAATATTTCACATTAAGCATATGTATTAGTCCAAGTAGGTGTAGATTGAATGATTATTGTCTATGAAAGGTGTAAAAAGTGAAAGTGAGTTGGGCACTTATCAACCCATCTCAAGCAATATATTCTAGCAATCAATCAAGACAAGCATTTTTTGAAGCACATGAAGTGTAAGAGTCCGAAATGTACTGACCTTTAAGCAACAACCCGGATTAAATTTTCTTCCTAGCTTTTCTCACCTCCAAGCTTTGGTTTTGAGCTTCTTAACCTTTCCCCACCAAAACTGAAGATATACACCTTGATTGATAGATCTCTTTATGCTGAACAACTCTCCCTTGATGGTCAAAACGAGATTTTTCCTCAACAAATTTCCTTTTTTTCTCTTGTCTTTGGAAAGAAAGAAGAAGAAGATCAGGATAGGGAGATTGAGAAAACTTACCCTCCTTCCTTTTCCTAAAGCTGTAGAGAAGTAAGTGAATGGGTGGAAAAATTATTCTATCACCCTTGACTAACATCCTTCCATCCAACATAACCCTAAAAGCCAAAGCCAACAAGATAAACCTAAGGTGCAAAAACCAAATCTAATAACTTATCTCCTTAGTTTTAACTTGATAAGATAAGACTTAACACTTTTGTTATCCGACTTATCGTCACCCCGACAATTACTACTTACAACATACAAGGCTCCGATATCTGCATCCTTAATCACTAGATACTACTATTACCATAACCATATCTGTCTTTCTTAACCCGTCTCAACTATACACACACAAACCCATCTGACAAAACTTGTAGACTCTGGTAAATTCTTTATCCATATCCACTTCTATTGTCAACCTTTAGCTCATACACAACCTAGGTATTAACAGTCCACTCTTATTGCACCACTTATCAACACCTTTCTTAACCCTACACGAAGCCCTTTTCTTGAACTACCCTATCGAACTACCACCAAATATGATCCATTCACGATCATGCATCTCGAGAGCTAAGTAACAAACTCTTATTATTACTCCTCGACTCAACTCCAACCGCAGCTACTAAGAGACAACCACCAATGACTTACTCAACTTTACCTTTATTGCAGTCTAAACCACGATTAAAAGGTAAAGTCACCTATTCCCTAAGGATACCTCCATACCCTTAACACACCCAAGCCTAAAGGTTTAAACATAAAACCTTCGTGTCTACTTGCAACCCAAAAAAATCTTGCAACAAGAACTCTATGAACCACTACCCAAAGCACAAGATTTCCTAAAGAGATAAAGATCTCACATATTTACCACCAATAATTTAGTCCAAAAAAATTTAATGTCTTAAGATTTCACACTCATAACCCCTTTACACCTCAGACTCCTAGCGGCATTCTAAGCAACAGATAACATAACAACTAGGAAGTGAGAGTAACTATAACAAGTTTGCAAGAACTCTTACTCTCATTTTCTAATCTCCACCTACGGTAAGCACTTTCAAACAAAAGGTAAAACATTAACTATTACTCAACCCAACTCACTTAAGACTATACTTAACACATGCTCAAACAAGAATAACCCATCACCTAACAGAAGATTTACAAGCTAACAACCAACAACTGAAACTGGGACATAACACAGTTACCTAACAACTCCTTGGTGGCAAAATTTTCATCCTCAACTAGAGAAGCGGATTGCCTAGCGACCACACGCTTGTCAACTCTAACGATGGATCTCACAGATACCCCACCACAATAAGGTGATTGCACCCTAGCTCTTCCTCTAGCAACCCTTTGCATATGTCGTGAAGAAGCAACCCTCAGAGACTGATCCAATACATTTTCATCCAATACTGGACAATCATTCACCATATGCCCTAGTTCATGACACCGATAACAAACCCTCAAAAGAAAAAAAACAAACTCTAAGCTGATGTCGGCCGCAAAACTCACAAACTGGTAGAAGCGATAATTGTTCAGAAGCAACCCTCTTCGAACTCTTTAAGGCACAAAGATTCCCTCATGAAAACTGAGAAGAACCTATAACGTCTTAAGTCTCTACCCCAAGATGATGTGAATCCTTCACCCTAACAGGTGTCACACCTTGAAGCCTTTCTAAAGCCTTCACACTAGTGGCTAACTCCACAAAAGTCCCGAGCGGACCTGCTATCACATGAACATGAAGCTTAAATCGTAACCCTTCTTTAAACCTCTTACACTTCAACTCTTCAGTAAACACCAACTCCGGAGCATAACGAATCAACCACGGAAACTCTTGTTCATAAGCAACATTATCCCCTCTCATTGGGTTAACTGCAAAAATTGGTCTCTCATCTCATCCATGTATACCTTATTGATGTACTTCTTCTGAAACACTTCCCAAAATATGTCTCAAATCGAAAGTTCTGGTCCAACCCAAGCTCGATGGTCTCCCACCACTCGTGTGCATTGCCCTTTAAGATGGAAACAATGCAATTGAGGTCACCCTTCAAGTTTCCCCTCATATACTTCAAGATTCTTTGTTTGTCATCTAACTACAGATTAGAGTTGATTGGGTCATCCTCACCCAAACCCTAAAAGATCTTAGGCCCATACCGATGAAGCCTCTCAATAAGGGTCTTACGAGGAGTCTTAGATTGCCTTAGGATAGATTGGACCACTTGTAACACTATAGAGGTAAGGTCACACATGTGACTTGCCCCATCGTTATCGTTTCCATCCTCCATCAACCCTCTTTCGAAACATAAGAAATAAGGCAACACATCAAGATTCACAGTCTTACAAGTACAACTCAAATTTAGGGACTTGTATTCATTAGAAACCTTACCACGACAACTATACTACCCCGTAGTTTCCTAAAACTGACTCAACCTAAGCTCTGATACCACTAAATATAAAACCCTAATCCTAATCTAAATCCAAAATATCATATTTGGGCCACCCAAAACGTAAATCATCAAAATTCATTTAAAAACATATGTTCTAAAGTATCAAATATCACATTTCATAAATCCATGAAGATAAAAATAAAATATAATAAAGTGTTTACAAAATAAAAATCAGAGCTCCTTTTAAAATACATAATTCGAACCAAGAAAATACAAAAAAGAATACAGACTCGACTAGTGGAAAGGTTCTATGAATATATTAAGTCCTACTAAAGATCGAGTAATGTACTCTGATCTCGACTTCGATGCTGGGAATCCCTTCTCGATGTGCAAAATTACCTACACCTACGCCATAGAAAAATCATAATTCCTCACTCTAAGCTAACAAGCTCAGTAGTAGATTTTTACTCTATTGCAATTCTTGAATATCATAAAACAAGCATGCAAGTTAAGATAGTCAAGAATGCACAAATAGACTTCTAAACCAAGGTTCATTTCCTAATCTACCTTAGCTTGAGTTCTCGAAATTATCATTTTCAAGATATCAACACAAAGTAGTGAGGCCCACATCCGCACAATATTGAGATCCTAGACTTAGGATTGAGGCTACCCTCTAATCCTATGCTCGGAATATTACATCGAGCAACTTCGAATGAGGCTGCCCTACACTCGGAAAATAGGAACTGGGATAATAACCACCCTCCAAATCTCATGCTCAAAATGTTACATCAAGTATCTTCGAATGGTTGCCCTATATTCGTAAAATAGTAACCGGGATGGAGGTCGTCCTCCAAATCCTATACTCAGAATATTACATCGAGCATCTTCGAATGAGGTCGCCTTACATTCAAAAAATAGTCTTTAATACATCACCCAATATGTTACATCGGATGACCTTCTTTGTGTTGCAACACTATGTTGGATATCCAGATTTCCAAAACCAAGACACACAAGTAACGCACGTTCTACGAGCATCCACACAATACAACATCAATAGGTCAAGCATATAACTTAACTAATAACCAAGCCATCTATCGTAATTAAGATTAGATACATAAAGTTTCTCTTAAGATTATTTCATTAACCAAAGCTCCTTAAAAATATTGATGACCCTTCAGCATACAACTAGGTCACTAACCAACATACGATATTTCCCGATCCACCATGGATCCCTAGGAAGTACAATACAAAGTCACCTATAAAAAACAAAGCCATTGATCACGATTTCACATATTAGGATAGTAAACTCAGTTTGTCACTCTTATCATTCATTTTGTGGCTTAATTAACCTATAAGAATCCATTGAACAATTTATAGAACCCCTAAACTTCATCTTTAAAAACTTGGGCAGATTGCCCAAGCATATCGATACGCTTGTAAAGGGGCATCGAAACTATACACACCTTATTTTGGCACACCCTCAAAGATGTGTCGAAATGATTTACCACTAGAAGATATGGTATTAAAACACAGGCAGGGCGTTCCGAAACGCCTGCCATCATTACCCTTATTTTCTCAATAGGGTATCGATACACCTTCTAAGGTTATCGATACGCTAAGCTAATTAGCCTTACTAAGCTCACGAGTCAACTACACGATATAGATACACCTCCCTAGGAGTATCGAAACCAAACCTTAATGGAATATGGCGTATAGAAACATAGGATAACCGTTTCGATATAATATCATTTTGGTAATTTTTTATTTTTAACATTAAATAGTAATTAAAAATATTAATTCAATTGATTAAATTAAAAATAATATAATTAAAAAATTGTTTGCATCTATAAAATAAAAATTTATAACTTATATTATAATTTAATGGTTTGTTACATATCGATAAAAAAAATTAAAAAAAAAATTAAGTATAAAATTTAAAAATTGAGAGTGAGTGGATTTTTAAAATAAAAAAGGAGATTAAAAATAAAAATATAGAGAAAGAGATTAAGAACAAAAAAAGAATTAAGATTAGAAGAATAGATCTAAAATGAAAAGAAAGAATAAAAGCTATATTTGAGTAGGTGATCGTGTGTGGTGTCACGTCTGAGAAAAGACAGAGAGAATTAATCATACATCAAAAAATGATCTTGGGATATATAAACAGTGATACTATCCTCCTATTAAACATATCTTTTAGGAAGAGCATAATGACCCGTAACAAGTGGTATTAGAGCGAACTTTTAATTAATCAATTTTTATTCTAATTGAGTAAATATTTTAGAATCTAGATTTCTCATCTTCAACTATCTTGAAGAAGCTGAAAACTTATATTCCTATTTAGTTGGATAAAAAATGTATAATATTATAAGATATGGGGACACTATGGTGTGTTATCATTCTTGACTACAATTATAAAGTCGAGGCGATACTTTCATTCTTAGAAAAATGATTGATGAATAGAATTATATATGTGATCAAAATCTTTCTTCAACTTCAATGAGAGTTAGTTTGTTCAATCATGTCAGAAATAAATTCAAAGAAATATTTAGAGTTTTAAAATTCAATCTTTTATAGACAAACTCCATGAGGATAATTTGTAAGTCTATTATTTTTATTTTTTAAATATTTATTTTATATGTAAATATATTAGTAGTTACACACAATAATAATTATATTTTCAATTGATTTTACTTATAATCATATGGTTGGTTTAATCATATGGTTGGTTGTTCATGGGACCTAATTTTTTATTGGGTGACCATCATTTTTATTAGTCTCGTTATAAAAAATCTAAATTTATTATAAATTTGAATGAAATGATTTAGACAAATATGATTTTCAAGAACAAACATGTGTCTTAATTTTGTTATCAGTTTATTTGAATTATATTATAGTTTCCGCTTCGATCATACTCCCTTTGTTCCATTTTTAGTGTTCATTATTGATTTTTCACATAGTTTTAGGAAGAAAAAATTTATGTAAGAAATATAATATAAAATAATTGAAAGAAAAAATTTATACTTAAAAGGTTAACTTTTGTTTTGTTAGAAAACAAAAGAAAAAGTAGAAAGGAAAATATCTCTTGTAAAAGTTTATTTTTTCAATAAGACATTTTAAGTGGGACAATTTTAAAACAAAAAATGGACATTATATATGGGACTAAGAGAGTAACATATTTTGATAATATCTATAGGCACGTGTTTTAATGATAACATCTTATTGAGTTCTTACGTTATTTTTTATTAAGTTTACGAATAAAACAAAAATATATATAATATATTTCGGTAATATCTATAAATATGTGTCTTAATTAAGTATCGATTTTAATTAAAAAAATAAAGCAAAAAATATGAACATCATTTTAGTTTTACAAGTAGCCTTCATATATTCTCTTTCTAATCCAACTTCACAATCGGAATGTACTATTGAACAATTTATAAATGGAGGTCGAGTTATTTTTGTCACCAGAAGCCTATTTGATCTTTTTGAATACGAGAAAAAATATTTATGTTTGGTCAGGTAATACCTAAAGTAGGTTTACCTTATAGACATTTTTTCGTCAGGGACATGCTCTAGAATGTGGTCGTTTGTTTCATCAAAAACAATAAGAAAAGGGATCCAATCGATATTAAAGTCTCCAAATCAACCGTCAAGAAAAAAATTTTACGTGACATTTTGTGAGATCAATTTTGACATGCTCCAAATCGATAATCAATGTCTTAAACCTTGATGACAAGATTTTGTTTAAAGACATGAGTGATATTATGAAGCTATAATCAAAATATATGAATAATGTGAAGACAATAAATGACGTACAACTTGTATTGACAACTAACAAAACATTTAGTCTATAAAAATGATCTTATATATTAATATCATGACCTGAATTTTAGAATTTGATGTTAGATTAACCTGAGATAATGAGTCTCGTGTTTGGGTCTTAAAAACTTTGTTAGGCTTAGAGCTTTGGTTGGGCTTGAGTGGGTGATGCTATGGAATATTTTGATAAATGGTTAATTGATAAAAATGAGGTTTGAAAGGTATTTATTTTCTGTATAATGCAAAAAATATGAAGTCAACTCTTTATGATTTCTTCCTCACTTTCTCTCATCTCACACCATCTCAAAACAACTACAAAAGACAAGATTTTGAGAGTTTAACTTAGTATTTCACGTTTGATTGCTTGAGAAAAGATTACTCAACTCCAAAAAATCTATCTAACAAGGTAAATTTTTTATAAGAAATGGTGGAGGAAAAGATTTTAAGAAGTTTTTTGAGGGGTGAACGAGATTAAATTTTGGAGAGCTTTAGGATAATTAAAATTTTATTTTTATCTTTTTTAAATCTTTCAAATAAAGTAATAACTCTTTGGTGTTCAACCTTATAGTGGGCAAACAAGTAGAACCATCAAGAGGCTTAAGAAAGGAGAAAGCTTAAGGGGATCGTTTGAATGTTCTACCAGCTTACTTTTGGAGTTTAGTACGCTCCTCAATCATATAGTTTTATTTGCATCATCTTTATGTGCATGGTTGATTGGGTTATGATGAATTTGGTTAAGGTTAGAGCTTGAGAAGCATCAATGGTAAATTTGAATTTGAATATTGTTGTTGCTTAAAATTTATTAGAAACTTATCTAAAAACTCTCAATAACATGTAGGAATGTTTTTAGATTAATATGCTTGCATTTAAGGTTGGAATAGGAGATTTTCGAGCTTCATGTTGTGTTTTCAGGGCTCGGGTACCAATACTCAAGGATAAGTATTGGTAAGCTCCTCTTTCAAGATGGGCAAATCCTCTTAAAAGTATCTGTACGATCATAAAAAAGTATCGTTACGAGTATTCAAATTTTAGTGATCATTTTTGGTATTAGTACACTAAAGGGTGTATTGATACGGATTTGAGACCAATACTCAATATAAGGTTTTAATATAATTTCATATATAATAATAATTTAGATAAATTTTATCAATAAATATTAAAATTATTAGTTAAGAAAAATCAATTTATTACCAACAAGTGTTGGGTGCAATGACCATGCTCATTCATCTTTCAAGGAGAAGATTCGTGTTCAAGCCTTTGAGAAGACATTGATGAAAAGAATCACAGATCTCGAACATATATCATTATATGAACATGTAATTTTAAAAAAAAATTTATTCATATATTTAAAATTATAAAAAGAAAAAGAAAAATTATACAATTTGGTTTAAAAGTAAAAAATCTTAAAACTATTTTTATTTTAAATCAGGTATTAACATTAATTTAAAATAGGTATAAAATCTCTCCTCATGTCCTAGTCAGATTTATTTTATTTTTACTAGCATTAACAACGAATTAACATATATATTAAAGTTTGTTTTTCAAAGCTAGCAGTTTCATCGTCTCTTCTGCCCGATCCTTCCGGTTCAGTTTTTACAGTGCTTTAATGGTGCGTTCAATTCATTTACTGCAATTGCCAATTAGTTTCTGTTTCTCTTAATTTTGTTTTCTTTTTAAGTTTTATGTATGATTGTGAGCTTGAGATTTGGATTTTGGTTGGTGAGAAACACTTGACAATTGAAAGTTGATTCAGTGTTTTAGGGCTTTTAGATCGTTGTTCTTGTTATTTGATTCACAGTTGTTAGATTCTCTTTAGTGTCGGATTTTGATTGTTCTGTTTAGTTGTTGAAGGAAACAAACAAAAAGCTCGATTTTTCCCGTATAATTAACTCTTTCTCCGGGAATATCTGATTTGATTTCCTATGAATAATATTGATGCTCGATTTTTTCGTAGATTTAACTCTTCCTCGGAGAGTATGTGATTTGAATTGGTATGAATTATATTGATCAACTTCCTAATATTTATTTATTTATTTTGGTAAATAGGTGAAGATCACATCATCATTTCACTTTGTGTTCTGAATTGATGATAAAGTATTGGGATATTGTAGTAAGTGTTTTCAGTGTGAATCGATAATGGTCTTCAGCCTGTTTTGAATTGAGATTTGGGTTTAGAATTCAAGTTTGTTTTGTTGTTTAGGTGCTGAAAAAGTTGGGAAAAACCATGTTGGAAGGTAAGAAATGAGCAAAAAAGTGTCTAATAATGCACACCTAGCTGCATAGTGCTAGCATGTCCTAACTAATTAAGCTCAACATAGTATTTATTTGTTTGGCGAGACATTAAGGATCATGAGGTTTCTGATAATTGGATTTTTTTTTGTTGCAATTATCTGATCTTTGTTTGTCTGTGTGTCATATCCTATTTTTTTTGACGGAATGTGTCATACCCTTTGACAACTGATATATCTCTAAAATTTGTTCATAAAGTTGATTTCCCATTTTTCTAAGCTAGCATACTCTTCTTTCGTTTTTTGACAATTCGGGGCAGTTATCTCATAGAGATGCTTAGTAGCATGTTTGACATTGTGTATCATCTGCAAAATATATAGCATGATAGGTGAGTTTCGTGATCAGAGGACTGCGGGGAAAGTTATGGTAATTCTTTCTGAAGAACAGAGATGATCTTTTGTGGTAATTGTGTTTTTTGTGCAGAAGTGATATTCTAGAAAAGAAGTTGGCTGATGCTGAAGTCTCTGAGGAAGAACAAAACAACTTACTAAAGTATGTAGAGAAGGAAACAGAATACATCCGTCTTCAGAAGCATAAGATGGGTGCGGATGATTTTGAGCTACTGACCATGATAGGCAAGGGAGCCTTTGCTGAGGTAATTATCTCTTTATCGGTTTGTACACAATCACACAGGTTGTTCTATTGCTTCGATATACTTGCCAAAATTGAGGAAAAAATTATATGAATGTCTACCACTAGATTTTTGTGCTACTTTTAAATTCTATTCTTCTAATCACAGGTTAGAATCTGTATGGAGAAGACAACTGGTCATGTTTATGCCATGAAGAAGCTTAAGAAGTCCGAAATGCTTCGTAGAGGCCAGGTACACCATTTCTAGCCTGTTATAAAATGGCCCTAATGCATTCTAAGTCACGATGCTAATTTGTTAGCTTGCATTTCTAATTGTCATGATATACTAACTGAAGATGAGGCCAGGTTTTATGTTGGGGAAATTGTCCTGGCGATTGAATCGACTCACAAACATATTATATTCATAGGTGAGTTGATGTGATGTTAAACCTACATAAACTTTTATGTAACGATCTTCCTGAATTTGCACTAAGGGGTGAAACTCATTCTGTGGAACATGCTGCAGAGACATCCAGCCTCACAACCTGCTCCTTGATAAAATGGTCATATGAAATTATCAGATTTTGGATTATGTAAACCATTAGATTGGAGTAATCTCCAGGAAAAAAGACTTTTCCATAGAAAATGTCAGTGGGGCTCTTCAAAGTGATGGACGACCTGCTCCACCAAATGCACTCAGCAAGAGCAATTGCAGCATTGGCAGAGGAACAAAAGGATGCTTGTAATTACTCGACTACCATGTAGCTAATGAAACATTATTTATCAATATTTTGCAGAGGATGAGTCTCCCATGGCTGCCGGTCAACCTATTCAAGGGAGCTTCATAAACCTCTTGCCGCCAGAACACGAATCCCCCGACGAACATTATAGAAAATGACCCGATTCGATTCCCTGGTGGACTCAGATGTATCTGAAGATAAAAAGATGTTAATATTTATTCGGTGAGTAGCTATTGTTTTGCAACATCTTACGTTTCAAGTACTCATTGAAAAGTTCTAAAGAGAAAACAAACTTTTTTGACATTATGAGATTGAACTCTTGAATAAGCTATAGGTGATTGTTTTGTTGTAAAATACTACTTCATGATACCACTGCTGTAGACATTGATTCTTGTAATCGGAGCGGTTGAGTTAGACGGCCGTTACCGCCTTGAATTCTGCCATGACACCAAACATTATTTAACACCACCGTTGAATACATAACCAGACTAAAAGTCATACAGTTATAAGACAAGCGAACATTGCTCTCAGTTATCATCTTTAAAGTTTGAACTCACTTGGTGATTGTTATTAGAACTCTTTATTTTTTAATGTCGTAATCTGACATGTATAGTGTTAATTAATCATTTTTTAATTAATGCTAATTGAATTATAATTATTTTTTTAAGACTGGAATTTCAATTGGAATTAAAAAAATAATAACTTTTAGATAATTTTGTTATACGAATTATTTATGTATATAAGAATCTATTTGTAGAGCGTGCCTATAATAATTGCATCATTATATGCTTGGACTGTAGGGGCTTTCAGCCACATGAATAGTTCGATGTGTCCGTTAGTGGTTGACCCTGAGACGTGCCAAGTCACACTGACACGTGAATCATCCAAGTCACATTAGCATGAGGTACTTTTTATGTTTGAATTGGGGTTTGAAACCAAACTTATCCTTAAGAGAATAGATGGGACTATCTATATGGGTTTGGATCTATTTATAGTAAAACTCAATTACCTTTATATCTTTTTCGAATTATTAGATTATGGTAATAATGGATAAGATTATTTCTTTAATTTTTTCAAGTGATAATCTTCATGTTTTTTACTGTTATTCTTAGGGGTGTTCAAACGGTTAATTCGGTCAGTGGTCAAACTGAAATACCAAAAATCGAATTAATCGAACTTTTTATATCTTTAATCGTTAACCGAATTAAACTTTTTTTGAACTACATTAACCGAACAGAATAAATTTCGGTTAATTCGATTGGTTAATTCAGTTAGCTGAAATTTGTTATAAAATTTTTGGTAAATTACACAAATGATCTCTCAACAATGTTAAAATAGTCTTTTTAGCCACCGAACTTTCAAAAATTATAAAACAACCATTAAACTTATCTAATTATTATAAATTGATCATTTAACTATTGTATGCTATAAATTATTGATAAATATTAAAAAATTTAATGAATATTTTTTAATAATTTAATAAATATAATTATCATTTTATATTAATTTGATGAAATTTAATGGTTAATTTATAATTTTTAAAAGTTTAGTGACTAAAATATATATAAATATATAATATAATATATAAAAATATAAAATTTTAGTTAATTTGGTTAATTCGGTTAATTAATATATTTTGAACCGAGTTAACCATTAACCAAATTTTAAAAATAAATTTTAACCACTCATCGACCGAGCAAAGTTCAGTGGCTGACTGTTTAATCGAATTAATTAGGTTTAGTCGGTTAATTAGATTTAACCGACCGTATAAACACCCCTAATTATTCTCATAAGTCTATTTACTTTTATCCAACGGTCTAAATAAATAAAAAATAAACGGCTCACTACCTTTATCAGATTATTTCTTCATTTATTTTTTAGATAGCATCATCCATATATGAATTCATAAATATACATGTTGAAATTACATTAAGATGATGAGATAATTAAATTGTTATAAATGCATGTTATTCTTGAAATTTTGACGTTAGGTTGTTAGAAAATCTGGGTATTGTTACTGGAAAATTTGGGAAAAATAACTTGAATGAACACATAAAGATAAATTATTTTAGGTAACCCTAGAAAATAGGCTAAATGGACTAATCATCAACTGGAGGAATTAAAATCAAGGTAGATAAAATTAGAGAAAATTTCATAGGAGAAAGTTGCTGAAAATTGAGTGTTAGGGTGAATTGTACTCTTGCTTAAATAAAATTAATGGTGAAAATGATAGAAATGAGCCTAAGAACACAATAGATATAATCTGTCCAAAATGCTCTGTTCTGGACAATAACTTTAAAAATTTACCATAAATTTTGTGCAAAAAATTTAAAGATAAAATTTTGACAGATTATAGTCTTTTGTTTCTATTTTCATTAGGAGAAAACATAATGGAATTTGAACTTGTGAATAAAAATCTGAAAATGAAAATGTATAGGTTGTGAAAACTACCCATAAATGTGTATGTTCGGGAAATAGGTTAAAAATTGTATCTATTTGTAGGAAAATAAAATTCAGAGCTTATATAAATTTAATGGATATTTTATTATCTTTAAAATGGTATAAATCAATCGAAATTCTGACGTATGGATTAAAAGATATAATTACTTTAGTAAAGGCTATAATCTGCTTAGTAGAGATATATTCATCGTTGTATTTAGATTCATTTAAATTCATAAAATTCTATGGTTAGAATTAAGCCAATGATAATTTATTCTTATATAACTCTTAGAAAACTCAAAGGATACTGACTTGGAAGAAAAAAAGCTAATAAAACAAGCTAAAAGAAGAAAACAAGAACATTGTCATTGGAGAGCATTAGTAATTAACTTGGATAAATTATGAGTGTAATCTCGCTTCGCTTCAATATACATACTTTGTATATTGAATGCATGATATGCATGATAAGTATTACCTTTAAACTAAAGTACATGGTATGTTTTGATATGTGCTTCGTATAATTGGTTTATATTTAGTTTAACTGGGATTATGGGTATGATATGCATGATAAGTATGATTTATGTTACTTGATTATGCTTAGATGGATATACTTGTTTAGCCAATACTAAATGAATGTTATGTTTGCCTAAACCAAATTGATAAGACATTTTGAATTAGCATGTATGGATAGTAAATTGAATGAATGCTAGGTTGTGTATGCTAGACTATACAATTCTTGAAAAGTAAGACTCATGATAGCCTTAGATTAATACGAGGAATATAACACCCCTACCTCGATTTAGGAGATAGGAATGCTACTCATGCTTTTTAAAATAAAACAAAAGTCATCAAAGTATACATTTATGCATTGCAAAATATTACATTTACATTTAAGTCACATTCATTGTTACTATAATTAAGACTTAGTTAAATTTTGGACCCATTTTTAAAATCTTAATCCACCATTAGGGACCTCTTGTATAAATTATGGAACGCTAAGAACTTTACCCTTAAAATACTTGGATAAAAAGCCAGCGGTATAGATACGCCTATAGGGCGGTATCGAAACGACCAGTATTGAAACACTTCCCTTGCGTTTCGGTATGCTAACACGATGACTTAAGGCCATGAGAGCATACCCGTATCGATACACCTATATAAGGTATCGATACGCCCCCAAAGAGGTATCGAAACGAAAAGCTACTGGAAACTTTGGTATCGAAACACCTAACAAAAGTATCGGTGGGATTAACTACTAGAATTTTGGGTATTCGAAACACTGACTCGGCATTCTGAAACGCATGCCTTTCTCGCTTAAGTTTTCTCTCTGTGGTATCGATACGCATACAAAGGTTATCGATACCCCAACACAAAATTGCATGTTTTAAGCTTCTAATTACTTAAAACTATAACCACAATTCACCCAATTAACCTTAAATCATTCCTACATTCTAGGGGGAATTTTAACATGTTTAGATATCAATAGACAAACATACAACTTCCATTACATTTAACCGAATTAACATCCAAGATAATAGTAAACTAAGTACAAACCATGACTTAGCCTTAATGTTTACATGCCAACATACTTAATTCAATTTCTTACATGCCAAATACACAAAAACAATATCTACAAATCATGGATACAATCCAAAATGCATGAAACTAGCATGTACAAAATCGCTAAGCCATCATTACTTGGAATCTTATAAAACAAGATACCATACTTTGTTTGTTGCTTGTGTATGCCTTCAAACAACCTTAACTTAGCTTCTTAACTTGAGAATCTGATGTTTTGAGAAGGAGGTAAAAAAAGAGTGGTAAGTATGGTAAGTATTTAGTGAGGTAACACCTAATTCTACTGTTTTAGACACAATTTATGTAACAAGAGTAACATGCTTAATTCAAACAACATATCATATTCATAGCAAGCTAATTAAATCAATCATACATAAATTATCAAACACCAATTTTATACTTATCATACTTCAAGCATGCATTGAAAGAGCAACAACACATATACTCAAACACTAACTAGCATATATCAATTCCATATGAATCATTAGTCAAATTCCATATACCAAAGCTTTCATTATGCAATGTCATAATCAAATGCTACTTTTAGCAACTTATACATACAAATGTTACCATATAAGTTATCATTTTCAATGCTTTCATTAGCAATTTCATATCCTATTCAGATTCTTACAATGGCGAATTGACATGCGTCGTTTTTCAAGTCAAAATAATATATTCCTCTTTAAATTAAATAAATAAAGGATAGTATAATAAAGAGGGTCGATCCACAAATAATTTAGAACTTTTGATGTAATTCTATATTGATTTTAGTCCAGGATGCTGCAAACAATTAATTAAAAGGGGAGGTGATGAGATTGTGATGAAAAATAAATAAACTAAAATAACAAATAAAATGTAAAAATAAAAATTGAGAGAAAGAAATAATAGTTGAAAATGACAATGAAGAAATCGCCTCGAGCTAACTTTGTTTCAATTATATCGATCATTGAAATGGATTTTTACTCCAGGATTCATGTCGTTTACAGTCTATAAGGACCAACCCATTGTAACTTGCCTTTCTCTCATGTAACCAATCTTCTCAAGCCTATCTTTGAAAGATGATTCTTGAGTGGATTAACCACAAATATTATCGTTAAAACAATCAGATTAAGTACTAGAAAAGTCTGACTCGGATTATATTGTCTCGTCGAGAATCGAATCCGATCTCATTTTTTCTTAGCGGACCGCCACTAAGTGTGTTCACAGGAAGTCAAAATTGCCACAGGCAAATCCTTCCTCCCATTGCATATTAAAACAACATCCAGACCAACGAGCTCTTTTTGGTTTGAAAATGTTTTAATTTTGTAAGTAAGAACGATTGCCAAACTAATAAAACAAAAAAATAAGAATGTTTCCCGAAGGGAATTAAGTACTATTCAATTCTCACGCTTTGAATTGATTCATTGTTAGCTCTCGGCTTGAAGAAAATTAGCTAAGCATGATATCAATTATCATACTTCACATATTTTTGCAAAATATTAAAAAGACTAAAAATAAAGAAATGAAAAGAAATTTTATAGAATAAAAGCAACAAGACAAGAGTTCAAAGATGGAATGATGGATGATCTAAAGCCTTACCCATGAAGGGTATTTATAGGCTACTAATAACCTAAAATTAACTCAAAATAAAATAAAAGATAAAAAGATAATTCTTGAGTTTAAAATTTAAAAACAAAATATCTTATCCTAAAGATCTTCTCAAATCTTGTTGCTGAACCGTCTCCAGAATTCTCTCAAATTTTGCTGACTGGACTGCCTCTAGAATCTTCTAGAAACTGCCACATCAACATTTCTTCATGCCCGGAGTCGTGCCCATATCTTCAGTCGCGAAAAAAATGCAAAAATTGTCTTTTTAATCACCAATTGTAGAACCAGGTCACTATACATAAAATATACGAAATTCACTCAAATTAGTAGTGATAAATTCATGAAAATAAAATAATTAACAATTAAAAAGTAACTATTTAAATCACCAATCAAATTCCCCCACACTTGTCTCATACTTGCCCTCAAGTATGCCTTAATCAAACCAATCAAACACCTAGTTTTCAATCCTCCAATCCATCTCATATTTAAGCAATTTATGAAAACCAAAGCTCATAATAACTAATTGAATCAAAACATCAATCAAGAGAATAAACATGAGTAAAAATAAATCAATCATCCTTGTTACTTCCTATCCTTCATCAATCAAAAATTCAACCTAGCTCAATTCCTCACAAGATATCATTCAATTCACTCAAATGTGTTTCGGGTGCAAAGTTTTGCTCAAAGTCGCAATCAAACAAGGATTTCCATAAGCTTGTGACATAATCAATTCTCCACTACTTAGATGAAATAAGATGCAATATCAATTGGTCTTTCAAAAAGGGTATAACGGGGCTTAGGTAAAGATAGGGAAAAAGGCTTAAAATGAAGCTTGTAATCAAGACAAAAAATTCTTAAATAACATAACCAACGTCCACGAGCAAAATAAGGTGCATAAAAATATTTACATCAAAAATAAAATCAAAATCGAGCAAACTATTTTTTTTCTTTTTTTCTACTTCATTTTTTCGTTTTCTTTTTGATTCTTCTTTTTTCTTTCTTTCCTTTTTTTTCTTTTTCGCATTTTTCTCTCTTTTTTTGCATTTTTCTTTTCTTTTTCGCATTTTTTCCATCTTCTTTCTTTCATATTTTCATGGAACAAGACGTTCATACGCTTCAATTCTTTGTCCTGAAAAAGGGTAAGAAAAGAGAATGATAAAAAAAGACTTAAAAGCTAAATTTGAGGTGAAACAAAAAAAGGATATAGGCTCAAAATTGGTTCACTAATGGAAAATTAAAAGGGTAGGTTTTTTTCTTGGGTAAAAATGAGGTAAATCCTATGTCCAAATCATATCAAAACATCATATTTCATGTGTAGCCTCAAAATGTATTCACGTCATAAGTTCTAGATTTCCAATATTTAATTCGACATACTCAAACAAGGAAAACGATCATAAAAATAGATGAAACATGCTCAAGGCTCAATACCTTACCAAAGTGTGTTACATTAATCAAGCTAGGCGAAATTTCAAAAGACAAAATCAAGGCATATTAAAAAGAAGTCAAATTAAATTCCTATTCATACAATTAAACTATCAAGAGTGTTCTAAATCCAAAATAATTAAAAGAGCTTAGATAATCATAGCATGCTTAAGATATTCGATGAAAAGGAAAGAAATAGAAATTAGAGCATAAAAGAAGAAGGGTAAAGACGGAATTTGATTCAATCTTTACCCCCTCACTTAATTGTAATGTCCCAATACAAAATAGAAATTAGAGCATAAAAGAAGAAGGGTAAAGAATACTCCCCATGATCACCGGCGCCTGCGGCCACGACCACGGCTAGGTCGTAAGTAAGATAGGATCTCACTGATGTTCTCTTCAATAGAATAGAGTCGTTCGTTAACATAATGCATTTGTTCTTGTTCATTCTGCTGCGGACGAGGCGGAGAATATGGAGGGGCACGTCTGCGACTAAAAACTCGTTCAGTTCTCGATGTTATCACCCTAGGTGGAACAAAGTGTGGTGCAAAAAGTGTACCACCAAGTAAACCCATTGTATCCAAGCAACGCTCATCTAAGCCATCCATAGAAAATGCATAAGTGTAATCAACGACATCAAAATTAGCTATACGAGCTGCTAAATTAGTAATGTAAAGACCAAGGATTAAAGGACGATTAAATCGTATAACGATCTCAAACTGTCGTACAAACCAAAAACCAAGTTAACTTTCTTACCAGTGAACATGCACCAAAGGAAAAATAATTCAGTCTTACTCAAAGTGCCGGAAGAATCATTTCGGCTAGAATAGTTGTAGGCCAAAAATCGATGTATGTAGCACAATCAAAGGGTCGGTTGCTATGTCCAGTGAGCATGGAGAATATTGCATCCGCATCAAAATCCTAAGGAATCTCAATCAAAGCAGTTAAATATTCTAGACTCATGACGTCCATCACGAATCCCATGGCAAGATTAAATTGCAAAATAGACATGTGAAAGTGTTGTCCGCATAATCTAAATGAAACAACATCAGGAGATTCGACAATGATAAACCGAAAATGCAAAAATGTGAAAATGGAATAAAACTCAAAAAGAATTTCATAGAAAGTGCCGTTCTTAATCTGAGACAATTGTATCCAACCAATTACATCAAAATAAGCGTAAACAACATTTTCAATATGTAAATTCTTGATAGTACTTTGAGGAATAAACTTACAGACTCGGAATGGTTAATGACGGATATCCTGGAATCATACAAGGTGTTCATTATCGAAGTGAAGAAAGCCTCTCAAGTTTTCTTCGTTCGGGATAGCATATGAATGTCCTCGTCGGTTACGTTCAGGTTCACAGGCACAAAAGATGGACTGTCTGGTGGTGTCAGAAAAGAATTCAAACTTGATGCATAAAACGAAGAAGATCGCTGTGGCGAACTATATTGAGGCGACGGTTCCCTCCTCGGTTGTTTCGGAAAATAATTTGCCGTGAAGTCCTCTATAAAACCAAACGATGGATGGTACATTAGTAATGGCTGAACAGAAATATGGGAAGAACTTACCTCGGGGTTCTGGTCTTCTTCGACAGATTGTATTATAGAGGAAGAAGGTGCAGCGGCTTACTTCGGTCGAGATGTGTATGGATGGTACCGAGAAGAAGACGAAGAAATCACCATAGGCATGGAATAGAAGGATGAAGAAGGCGTTTGATAACGCCCGCGACTCGGTTCGGTAGTGTACTGGAACTGTGAATTTCGGTTGATAGGAGATGAAGATGATTATGGCCTGATATCTTCGTGTGGAGGCGACCTTACTAGACGTTGACGGCCACCACGTGAAGGAGGGGGTTGTGGGGTTGGAACCACGTGTGGTGGTGATCAGACTGGTTGCTGATGTTGACAGAAGAAAGAGGGGGTTGCAGGGTTGGTTTAGAATCACTGGGAATTTCCACGGATGCTGTCGGAGCAGCAAAACGGTGACAACCATTAAGCCCAACCAGAGGAACTGGTGGCCCTTGGTTTGGCTGGTTACGCGTTCTAACCATGATGAGATATTCTTTTTATGGTAACAATGGTGTTGGCGGCTGAAGGTCTGGGCAAAAGAGGAGAAATAAATAGAATATTGGTAGGGATAATCACGTAAAAGTGATAAGGGTAGAGTTTGAATTTAAAAAGGATATGATCGGTCAAACCATCTGCCACGGGTTTTGCTACCGTGCAGCCTTGTTCATCTTGGGTTTTGCTAACGTGCATATTTTAATGTGTTGATCAGTGAAGTGGTTCTATTTCTCTAATAGTCTTGAACACGCTTGCGAATCTGAGAAGTTCAGAAACAAATAAAAAAACGTGCAATTTATTAAAAATAAATAAATAAATAAAAAAGGGAAAAATTAAATAATGAAAATAAATAAATAAATAATTAAATGGGTTGCCTTCCAAAAACGCTTTGTTTAACGTCGTTTAAGCTTGACGACCTTCTTTTAGAATTTTGCTTCTTCTAAATTTAGCATTTCAATTAAACCGATCGGAGCACTTTCGTTGAAAGGTTTCAGTCTCTAGCCATTCACTCTGAAGCGAGTAACAAAATTATCTTTAACTTCTATGGCTCCATGAGGAAAAATATTGGTAACCGTCAATGGTCCAAGCCGTTTCGATTTAAGCTTTCCTGCAAAAATTTTTAATTTTTAATTAAATAATAATACTTTTTACCCAATGGAAAAAGACTTAAACGAAATTCTTTGATCATGAAACGCTTTGGTTCTTTCTTTAAAAATTTGTGCGCTATCATATATATTTTTACAAATTTTCTCAAGCTCTTGGTTAATCAATTTTCTCACTTTGTCGATTGTATCCATCTCCATGTTATATTCTTTCATAGCCCAATATGCCTTGTGTTCCAACTCAACCGGTAAGTGGCATGGTTTGCAAAATACAAGTCGATATGGAAACATCCCTATAGGTCCTTTATATGCCGTGAGATATGCCACAAAGCATCGACTAACTTCAAACTCCAATCCTTCCAATTTGGTTTAACTATTTTTTCAAGGATTGTTTTAATCTCTCGATTCGGCACCTCCGCTTGCCCATTTGTTTGTGGATGGTAGGCGGTAGATATTTGTTGAGTCACATCGTATTTTTTCATTAATGCATCCATGACTCGATTGACAAAATGTGTTCCTCTATCACATATAATTGGTCTCGGAGTGCCAAACCTGGAAAAATAGTATCACGGAGAAAATTAATCATTGTCTTAGAATTATTATTTCGGGTAGCTTTTGCATCTACCCATTTAGACATATAATCGACTACAAGGGTAATATAATAAATTCCCCAAAGAAGAAGTAAATGGCCCCATATAGTCTAATCCCCAAATGTCAAATATTTCACAAATGTGAATTGGGTTGAGCAACATTTCACTTTTCCGGCTTAAATTGCCTACTCGTTGGCATTTGTCACATGCTTTACAAAAACATAAGTGTCACGAAATAAATTAGGCCAAAAGAAACCACATTCAAGAATTTTATGAGCGGTTCGTTTAGGTCCAAAGTGACCTCCACATGAATATGAGTGACAAAAAGTAAGTATCGATTGTACCTCGCTTTCACTGACATAACGTCTAATAGTTAAATCCGAACAGTGCTTCCACAAGTAAGGATCATCCTAAATATAATAGCGAGAGTAACTTTTTATCTTCTTAATTGCGGATTTTGGCAAATTAATCGGCAATTTACCTATGGCTAGGAAATTCGCTATATCGACGAACCAAGGATAAGAGACTTGTGCTGCCATTAAGCTGTCATCGGGAAATTGCTCACGAAAAGGTGGTTCAATTGTAGTGATCGACAATCGACTTAAATGGTCAGCAACCAAGTTTTCGCTCCCCTTTTTGTCTTTAATTTCGAGATTAAATTCTTGGAGCAATAGGATCCAGCGGATCAACCTTAGTTTCGCTTCTTTCTTGTTCATCAAGTGCCTTAATGTTGCATGATCAGAAAAAAACATAAATTTTAGTTCCAAGTAAATAAGAGCGAAATTTCTCTAATGCAAAAATAACAGCAAACAATTCTTTTTTTGTGGTGGAATAATTGCGTTGAGCCGGTTCAAGTGTTTTTGACGCATAAGCGATGACGTGCAGTTCCTTCCCGGTCCGTTGGCCGAGAACAACTCCAACACTCAAATCTTAAGCATCGCACATTATTTTGAAAGAAAGACTCCAATCCGGTGGTTGCACAATTAGTGCAGAAATTAGGTTTTCTTTTAATGTGTCGAAAGAATTTTTACAAGTTTGATCAAAATTAAAGGCAACATCTTTTGGGAGGAGCCTACACAGTGGTTATGCTACTTTGGAAAAATCCTTTATAAATCGCCTGTAAAAACCTGCATGGCCAAGAAAAGATCGAATTTCCCTCACCGAAGTGGGGTATGGTAGTGAACGAATTACGTCAGTTTTTGCCTTATCAACGGCAATTCCTTTAGATGAAACGATATTCCTAAGAACCAAACCTTTTCTTACCATGAAATGGAACTTCTCATAGTTAAGTACTAATTTAAACTCAATTCATCGTTTAAGAACATAAGAAAGGTTGGAAAGGTATTCAATAAAAGAGTTACCGTATACGGTGAAATTATTCATAAACACTTCGATACCTTTTTCGATGTGATCAGAAAATATACTTATCATACACCTTTGAAATGTTGTAGGAGCGTTACACAATCCGAAAGGCATTCTACGGTAGGCGAATGTTCCGAAAAGGGCAAGTAATAGTCGTTTTTTCCTGGTCCTCGGGTGTCACTGAAATCTGGAAAAATCTTGAAAATCCATCAAGGTAACAATAGTGAGACTTTTCAGCTAATATTTATATCATTTGATCAATAAAAGGTAATGGAAAGTGGTCTTTTCGAGTTAAGGAATTAAGCTTCCTGTAATCGATACAAACTCTCCATCCATTCTGTACTCTTCTCGGTACCATTTCACCTTCTGTATTCTGAACTACTGTTACTTCAGTCTTCTTTGGGACGACATGAACTGGACTTACCCAATTACTAACAGAGATTGGGTAAATAATGTTTGCATCAAGGAGCTTTTGGATTTCTTCTTTTACAACCTCCATCATTGGCGGGTTCAACCGTCTTTGTCCTTCCCTAGTTGGTTTTGCGCCTTCCTTCGTCTTTATTTTGTACACGCATATGGATGGTTTTAAACCTTTAATATCAGTAATGGTCCAACCGATTGCTTCCCTATACATGCGTAAAATAGCAACCAATTCCTTTTCCTTGACCGTTTATAGCTCGTTTGAGATTATGACCGACAAGGCATCCTTTTCTCCTAAAAAGGCATATTTAAGGTGAGACGACAGCTGCTTTAGTTCGAGTCGAGGTGCCTGCAATACCGAAGGTGTTAAACAAAATTAGATGCATAAAAATTAAAGGAAACAATCTCTTCAAGCTCCTTATCATCATGTAACTCCTCTATTTCCACTTCCCTACCAACATCAAGAATTAAATTAGATTCCAAAATTCATTAGCCAAGGGATCAATAATGTCTATGAAATTTAAACTTGCCACACTATCTGGGTATTTCATAGCTTTGTATATATCGAATTTAACAACCTCCCCGTCGAATTTCATAGTCAAGATGCCGCTTCAGACATCAATTTTCGTTTGCGCCGTACTTAGGAAGGGTCGACCAAGAAGTATTTCGGATCCAGTATTATTGCGATCATTTTCCATGTCAATCACATAAATATCAGCAGGAAATATTAAATAGGTTTACCTTTAACAAAACATTTTCTAGAACTCCTTCGGGGTAGATGATTGATCGATCGACGAACTGAACTGTAACCCTTGTCTCTTTCAAAGTTTCATTGGAAATTTTGTTGTAAACGGAAAGGGGCATTACATTGATGGATGTGCCTAAGTTGCACATTGCACGCTTAATTTCAATATTACCAATTTCGCATGGTATGGCAAACATACCTTGATATTTGTATTTGGGAGGTAGCTTCCTTTGAAAAATTGCCGAAATATTCTCACCCAAGTTTACTTTTTCATGACCAGTCAATCATCATCGGTTTGTGCAGAGGTCTTTGAGAAACTTTGCATACTTTGGTATTTTTTGGATTGTATCGAGAAGAGGAATATTTATCTTCACCTTTCTGAAGACGTCAAGAATTTCCTTCTCTTATGCTTTCTTGTCATGCTTCACAAGCCTAGAAGAAAAAGGAGACAAAGTATCGTAAGTAGAAGGAAAGGATGAGGGAGAAACAACTTTACCAAAATTATTTAAGTGTGAATATTCTCTTTCTGAGTCCTTTGGTGGTGCATCCTCTTTTTGTTTGTCAGTCTCTTTCTTTGACTTGTTCGATTGATCAGGTGAGATGATGGTACCACTTCGAAAAGTAATTGAACTCACATTTTCTCTCAAATTTGGTTCGGTTTGTGAAGGCAACCAACCCTACGATTTTAGGCGGCCAACTGTCTGAGCTAATTGTATTAATTGCTTTCCAAGTTCTCGGATTTCTCGTTGTGTTTGAGATTCGAACTTCTCTTGGGATGTGGCTAACTTTTCAACAATTGACTCAAGGGAAGATTTCTGTGGGGCTTGAGCTGGGAAAGGAGGGGGCCTCGCTTGATAATTTTGATTGTTACCGTATCTCAGGTTCGGATGATCTCTCTATCCTGGATTAAAAGTATTACCATACGGTTTATATGCTCTTTGAGGGGGTCCCGAAAAATTTCCTACGACATTAATATTTGCTTTAGATACATCTTGTAACAACGGACAACAGTTTGTCGGATGATCTATCAACGGTGCCAATTTTGACATGCGTCGTTTTTCAAGTCAAAATAAAATATTCCTCTTTAAATTAAATAAATAAAAGATAGTATAGTAAAGAGGTTCGATCCACAGAGACTTTGGAATTTCTGATGTAATTCTGTATTGATTCCAGTTCAGGATGCTGTAAACAATTAATTAAAAGGGGGTTGATGAGATTGTGATGAAAAATAAAGAAACTAAAATAACAAATAAAATGTAAAAATAAAAATTAAGAGAAAGAAATAATAGTTGAAAATGACAATGAAGAAATCGCCTCGAGCTAACTTTGTTTCATTTCTATCGATCATTGAAATGGATTTTTACTCCGGGATTCATGTCGGTTACAGTCTACAAGGACCAACCCATTGTAACTTGCCTTTCTCTCTTGTAGCCAATCTTCTCAAGCCTATCTTTGAAAAATGATTCTTGAGTGGATTAACCACAACTATTATCGTTAAAACAATCAGATTAAGTACTGGCAAAGCCTGACTCGGATTATGTTGTCTCGTCGATAATCGAATCCGATCTTATTTTTCCTTAGCGGACCACCGTTAAGTGTGTTCACAGGAAGTTAAAATTGCCACAGGCAAATCCTTCCTCCCACTGTATATTAAAACAACATCTAGACCAACGAGCTCTTTTTGATTTGAAAATGTTTTAATTTTGTAAGTAAGGCCGATTGCCAAACTAATAAAATAGAAAAATAATAATGTTTCCCGAAAGAAATTAAGTACTATTCAATTTTCACGCTTTGAATTGATTCATTGTTAGCTCTCGGCTTGAAGAAAATTACTAAGCATGATATCAATTATCATACTTAGCATATTTTTGTAAAATATTAAAAAGACTAAAAATAAAGAAATGAAAAGAAATTTTATAGAATAAAAGCAACAAGACAAGAGTTCAAAGATGGAATAATGGATGATCTAAAGCCTTACCCATGAAGGGTATTTATAGGCTACTAATAACCTAAAATTAACTCAAAATAAAATAAAAGATAAAAAGATAATTCTTGAGTTTAAAATTTAAAAACAAAATATCTTATCCTAAAGATTTTCTCAAATCTTGTTGCTGAACCGTCTCCAGAATTCTCTCAAATTTCGTTGACTGGACTGCCTCCAGAATCTTCTAGAAACTGCCACATCAACATTTCTTCATGACCGCATCGTGCCCATGTCTCCAGTCGCAAAAAAATGCAAAAATTATCTTTTTAATCACCAATTGTAGAACCGGGTCACTGCACATAAAACATATGAAATTCACTCAAATTAGAAGTAATAAATTCATGAAAATAATATAATTAGTAATTAAAAAGTAACTATTTAAATCATCAATCATGAATGTACATATATATGTCTTTACTATTCAATCATTTACCATTTATTGCCTTGGTGTTAGTTAAGACTAGGTAAACAAGTCAAAAAAGATACACTAAGTACCTAACAAAAGGTACCCAATGTATCTAACAAAGGTGCACAAAACACCAACCAAAAGTATACAAAGTATTGAGAAAAAATACACGAAGTAATGAACAAAAATGCCGAAGTACTAACAAAGCGAGCTCAAAATCTAGGTATGTCGTACTACATAAGACCAAATATCAACCAAGTCTCAATAAAATTATCATTTACCATCAAGTCCATTTGATCATCTTTTAATGACATTTGATCACTTCTAATACATACTAACCATGCTTCTTATCACAAAGTCAAGCATTTATATCATGCTATCAAATAAGGTCATTTATATCATCATATACATGCCACATGCATGATTCACATACTAAGCATCCCGTAGCATCGTTCCATAACTTACCTCAACATTTCCAAGCTATGTACATGAATTAGTATAGTCCTAGCAATCTAGCAACCAATTCATGGCATCACACAAGTTATCAAACAAATTATCCTCCTTCCCTTATTAACAGATATGATTTTAGTCCAATCATATGACATTTTAATTAACAAGAGAGTGCTTAGGACCTAAGTCCTAACCCTAAGGTTTACTACACTCACAAAAACTCCAAATTATCGAGGATTGTAAATGATGGTTCCTTTGTTCTTCCTTCTTGGAAGCTCTAATCTTTTGTCCTCTTTACTATCACCTTCATTTGGATCCTCTAACATGCCATACAATGTAATAACATATCATTATAACTCATTCAAGCAAAACAATTCATGAATTAAGAGTCTTAATGTCAAAAACAGAATCTTTCTATTATGGATAACTTTGTTATCTCTCAGAAAAAACTAGAATATCTCTTAGCTTCATTATCAAAATTTAGCATAATTGATACCCTTGAAAAACTAAAGAAGATCCTCTAAATGACCATGTTAAACTCACACTTTAAATTTTAACTGTTTGTTATCAGATTTCGTTTAATGTCAGAGTACTCCTGTTTTGGGATAGCTTGAACCACTTAAATTGATTCCTCTATATCTTTCACTTCACAACTTCAAACGAGGTGCCTTTTTTTAAAATTAAAGTAGACTCATATAAGTGTTGGAATGATATTTTTTAGCCTTGAATTCCATCTATATTAGCCTAGGAAATTTTTCAAAGTTGATGTACATAACAGAGTGTTCTGAACATATTTGACTAACTTAAATTTCATGGATATAAACATTAATTCAAGCTTGATAATTCATTTGTTCATGTTTCTAACACAATAACTAAGCAATAAAAAACATAATCTAAGATCTTAATAATCTAAATCAGCACCAAACTTAAAAGAAGGAACAAGAACAATACCTAACCTTCAAATATGTCCAAATACACAACATAGCTTCTTCCCGAGCTTATTTAGTTCCTTTTAACTCTTTTGGCAGTCAAGAATCACTCCTAACTCACTAATTTAAGGGTTAGATGAAGGGAAAAAATTAAGGAGGAGCTTACTTACTCTCAAGCTTTTTAGCAATGGAGGATAACCAAAGAAGAAAAAGACTCTTAGTATTCTCTTTCTCTCCACTTTGTCTTGGTCGGCCACCCTTCCTCTCTTTTCTTTTCCTTTTTTTTTATCGTTTTTGTTTACCTTTAAAATTTAGCTTATAATCATTGAAATGACCATCCATTGACAAGTGTCCTAATATTTGATTTAATTATCTAAATTTACAAACCATACTTTTCAATTACATGCAAACCTTGCTTCTTTGTTTTGGTTTTATTTGCATCCTTATTCTAGCTTTATACTTCTTCATTAGTTCAATTAAGTCCTAAATTGGTTAATTAATCTAATATATAATATTTTAATTCTCGATTAACTAATTTATTTCTTTTATTTCAAGTTAAGCTTACTCTTAACATGCTTACAAGAATTAATTCCATAAACTTCAACTATAATTTTATGTTATAACTACTAATCTCTTCAATTGATTAATTTAACTATCAATTGACCGATGATTCAATTGTGTCATCTTCCTAGGTTCTATTTAGGGTTTTACAAGGAATCCATGAAATATAAGTTTGATCTAATTTACCCAAGAAATTCGAATGGAATGCGTGGTTGTATGCTTTGACATATAAACATAAATCTGATAGTAAGCCTTGACTAATAATAAGGTTCTTTAGATACACATACCATGCAGGTTAATGAAATTATAGATAACTATGACTTATTTACGATAGACTTAGGATATTCAAGAATGAGTAACATGATTCAAGGTAATAGTGAAAGAACTTACACCATTTGAATTAGACATGTGTATCCTAATCTTTCTATGAACAATTTAAAAATTATTTACTCATTATATGTTAGTTATACACTAATATGATGGCTGCAAATGATATATATTGAATTAGGTTACCAAGTGAATTGAATAATAAGTATAAAAATGTATATCAATTTGTAGACACAAACCTGCTAATAAATTTGGCTAATGAAATGTACTTCTATTCAAGCATGACATATAAGATTAATGAATTTAAAGTGTCCAACTAGAATTAAATAAGTTGAACTAGAACTACAATAGAAAGACAATACAACTTGAATGAATAAGTAAGGTTTCAATGAACCATTTGAATGTAACATGAAATGTATTAGCTTTGCTTGTATCAAATTGAAATATGACCATTCATTATAGATTGAAATGAACTTAGATTAAAATGTTTTAAATTACCTCAAAAGAACTTGTTTGATAAGTGATATTATTACATGAAATACACGAATGAACTTGTACGTATAATAAGTCTTGAATGATCTTGAACTTTGTCTTATTTGTTTGTGACATCTCTTAAGTTGATTTTCTCCCGAACTAGAAGGGTGTTATACACATTGAGCCCATTTTAATAGTGTAATGGCCCAGTTAATTTGATTTTTTTAAAATTTCATTTATTATGCACATTTTTTAAGAGATTTAAATTTAATTCAATTTAATTTTTAATACTTAACCTTATTTGTTTACCCCTTCATTTTATACGGTGTTTGATATAAATTATAATCATACAATAATTTAATACCGTTAAATAGGACTGTTCACTTTTTTTCGTGTGGTTTATTATTAGTATGATTCAAATATGATTGATTTAATATTTTTATTATTTTAATATCTTACTTTGAATTACTGAATTTGGTATTTATGTTAACATAATGATTGGCGGTGGCTTTCAGTTTGGAGCATTCGCGTGGGAATTTGAGGTCAACTCTCTCTGTCTCACTTGATGGTAATTTTTTATTGAGTTAGAAATAAAAAAATATAATATATATTTTGAGTTAACAAAATAAATTATTTTAAATATAAATAATTTATTTTGCATGGTAGAGTTTATTATTATTTTCTTATTTATTAAAAAAAGAAAATATTTGTTTTAAATTTAGTGATGAACTATCTGAATTATTGATCTTTCGAACAACATAAAAGTTATAGAGTTTAAAAAAATTACGAGAGAATAAAAATCTTAAGAGTGTTAAAATAGGCAAAAAAAAAATGTATGTTTTGCTCTATTCATAACTATTTATCATGTTAATATTGTTGTGCATAAATTTCAGATGCTATATTAAAAAATTTATTTAATATCTAACAAATATGTTTTGGAGTGGTTTTGTTTGAATCGAATTAGTATTAAAGTATGATATTTAATAATTATTCGAACTTCGTATTACAAGCAAACATATGCGTAGACAATCCATATAGAGATGAGTTGTTTCTAATATTTGTTAGTTACATTATATTATAGAATTAGTCATTATATTAACTTGAAACTATTAATTTTTTATTTAGGAAAAGGTAAATATGAATAAAGAAGTAACTATAAATTTAATTATCTCTTGCTATTTTTTGTATTTAGACGAAAAGTATAATGTTAAAAATGTACATATTTTTTTATTAAGCTTATAAATCAATTATAAAACTTATTTTGTACTAAACAACATTATAATCATATTATAATACTTAAAGAGCAAAATATCTTATACTATTGCATTAACGAGTAATCATTTAAAGCTTAACATACTAACTACTTAATTGCAGTAAGTTTAATAATATTATTTTATTTTTATATTAATTAATATTAAATTATAAATCAATCAGTTGAATTAAAAAAACAGACAATTGAGAAAATTATTTTACGTCTATAAAAAGAAAATGTGTAACTTATGTTATAGTTTAGTGGTTTATCACATGTTAATACAAAACAAGAGTTAAAAACACAGAGAAATAGAGTATAAAGTTGAAAATGTGAAGGAATAAAATTTTTCATAAAAAAAACAAAGAACGAGATTTACAACAAAATTACAATACAGGAGATTAAAATCAGAAAAAGAAATATAAAGTAGGAGATTACAAGAAGAGATCTAGAATGAAAAAAAATCATACATGAAGGTCGGTGATCGTATGTGATGTTACGCCTAATAAAAGATAGAAAACATTAATATTTTCTCTGAAAGTAAAAAAAAGTCTTGAGATATATAAGTAGTAACGCTTTATATTTTATAAGATAGGTCTTTTAAGAAGAGATAATATCCTATAATAAGTGGTATCAGAATAACCATTTAATTATATAATTTTATGTTGAAAACCTTTGAGATGGATACCAGGGTAAATAATCGTGACAAAAGTTTAACCATGATGAGAAAAACTTGTGATAAAGACGTTACGAGGTTAAGTATGAGAGAATGTCACTCTTGAAAAGAGGTAAAAAACATTAGTCTCAAATCGAAAGAAAAAAAAAGTATTGAGATATAGAAACAATTACGTTACAAATCCTATCAGATATAATTTTTAAGAAGAAGCTAATGGTCATGTGAAAAATGGTATTAGAACGACCCTTTAATTGCATGATTTAATGTTGAACACCCATGAGAAGGGTGGCAACGTGAACAACTGTGACAAGAGGACAATTACAAGAGAAAAAACTCGTGACGAAGGCATCATAAAGTTAAGTGTAAAAGAATGTCATACATGAGAAAAGACAAATAGTATTAATCTTACATTGAAAAGTAAAATAAATATCTTAAAATATATAAATGATGGTGTTACATATTCCCCTGCTGCTTTTTATTATTTCATTTGATTTCTAGTCACACGTACACATATATACTATCATAATGACATTTACAATAAATTTCTTTTTAGGGTAGTCGTTGTATCTTTTTTAGGAAGCTCTTTGTATTTTTTTAAATTTTAATAGAGGATGCAAGGACGGAGATAGGATCGAATATTGGGAGGAATAAAGATCTATTAAGCCTTTAAATCTAAAAATTGGGAGGGACAAAACCTTATTTTATTACTATCTAAATTACAAAGAAACTTAAATGTAATTATACCAAAAAAATAATAAAAAGAGAATCTCACTTACAACATGAATTCGTCCCTAAGAAGATGTATGCTAGAATCTAGAATCATTGCCTTTAATAGTGTTGAATAAGTTGAGAACTTCTGTTCTGATTTGATCAACCGAAAGAACTATAATATTATAAGGCACGAGGACACTGTGATGTACTATTATCCTCTTATAAATCATTGTAATATTAAATTGTTAATTCTTATAGAGAAATTCAAGACGGTATTTTTATTCTTTAAAAATAGACTGACGAATGAAATTTCATTTATAACTAAAATTTTTCTTTAATTGTAATAAAAGTCAGTTTTTTAATCAAATAGAGATAAATTTAAAGAAATATTTTAGGTTGTTACTCAGATCTATCATAATATAATTCTTGATGATAATTGCACAAATATTTATGTAAATTTAGTCGGTGAATGTCTATGGATATATTAATATGGCCAAGTAAAGCTTTTACCCAAATCGAGTTATATCGTATCTGAAATTATCATCGATAAAATAAATAAATTTATAAATAATGTATCTCTTTACCTGTCGGCTATAACCACGATTATAAGATAAGAGTATAAATTTATGAATAAATTTATGAACGATTACCAGTTAGGTCTTAACATTAAATATTTTCTTAAGGAACTTAACGAGTATAATTTATAAATTTATCATTTTTATATTATTTAAATATATATAATTATCTACACAATTACGAATATATTATTAATTAATTTTATTTATATTTATTTGGTAGATGGTTCGAGGAATATATTTTTTTATTTAGTGTTATTAATTTTTTTGGTTTAATTATTAAAAATCTAAATTTATTATAAATTTGGATAAGATAATTAATAAAAATATAATTTTAAAAATATTAACTAAACCCATATCTTAATATTTTTGTTAATTATTGATTGATTAGACGAACACATTGAAAATTGATAAGGATACGGAGCTTATTAAGGTATTCGGGTATTTAATATATATTATATCTCCGACTTCGTTTATAACGTATTACGATAATATTTATATTAATTACAATGAAAATATAATAATTTCGATAATTTTTTAATATTTATATATTTGTATATATATTATATTTGTTATTAATTTTAAATTAAATTATTAACTTTTTAAAGGTTTAACAGATCCGACATTGAGAATAAACTTACTACTATTTTATTAAGTTTATATATAAATCTTTTAAAAAAAACTTAAATATAAAAAACATATGTAAAAAATATTATATATTTAACTTTAAATATAATTTGTGTTCTGAATATCATCTATATGGATGTTTATCATAATAAGAACTTTATCATTAGAAATATTATCTTCATTAATTAGAGTTTAATACATTATGTACTGCTTATGCCTATAAATAGATGAGTTTGTGAAGGCACTGAATATAAGTTAATATTGAGAATAATACAAATATCTCTCTTTATATCTTCTTTTTGTTCTTTCATTCTTGTTCTTTATTTTTGTTTTATTTCTTTATTATTTTATTCATAATACGTTATCAGCACGAGACTCCAACCAACGGAGGTTTTTGTCGTTTGAATCTTGAAGGAATTATTGAAAAGAATTTGTTACTAGCATAAATCAAAGATAAATACTTCTCTTTCAGTTATATTTTAATTATCGTTTATTTTTCTCTCTTAATCTTTGATTTGATTTTTAATTTATTAAAAATCTTTAGTTGTTTGGTGTTGGTATAGCGATAAAGTGATTTAATTCCCGTGGTACTTATCGATAATTCTCGAAAAATATTTTAACAAAATATTGGTGATTAAACTTTTCACATATTCAAATTATTAGAAAGTTTGGTATATTTTATTTATTTATTTTGAGATTTTCTTTATTCATAATCAATATTTGTTTATTTTATTATTATGATAAAAGTTTATATTTTAATCATGTTCTAAGTATTACATGATATTAGAACAAATACTGAACCATTACTTAATATGTTCTTTGTTATGTTGGTTTAATCCGAGTATATTGGCTGGACATCCCGTTCTACGAGGCTACTGGTCTCAAAGGAGGTTCTTTTTAAAGGATCTAGTGGACTGGTTTAACAACGTTACGTATAAGGATTAAATTTTTGTTCCTTATTGAATATATATTGGTTGATCAATTACTATTTAATAGTATGAATATTATAAAATCTATATTTCCTTGAAAGCAATAATTTTGTGTCAGAAAACTCAACTATAGATTTCTCCCAATTCAAGTTACGAAAATCGTCTTAATCAAAGAGCTTTTATGGGAGGCATTCCCTGAAGTGAATGCAAGCATGATGATTATTCCATACGATTATTTGATTTATGTCATTCTCTGTAGTGAATGCAAGTTTTCAAAGGTATGGGGGTGTAGGGAAGGTGTGAAAAAACTCCCTATACTCTGAAGTAAGTTTAAAGTATTGCTTTCTTAAAGGTTCCTATATTACGCCGTGTTTTTATTATGTTATTTGTCATGCTCTTATTGTATTGTGCACATGTGATTATGCATGTATATAAATGCTCATGAGACTGTTTTTTAAATAGATTTTATATGCATTCAATATTCTCACAGTTTTTATTTTGAAAAATAAGATAAAAGTAGTTTTATCGGTTTTTGCAAGTGATGCATAAAAAGTGGGATACATGTGATTTGAATTAAATGTTGAGCATTGGTTTTTGATAATATATTGGCTAGTTAAGTGATGAACCTATGAGATAAGTTGATCGATCAATTGGGTCTAGAGTGCACTATAAACATTCAAAAGTCGTACGTGTATAAATTCCTTGTATGTTGCATTTTGCTAATGCTATGTGATGGGAGTGGTACTATCACATACGAGTTGATCGGAGTGGTACTGTCACCGGACAACAAGGTGAGATAATTTATGTTGAGAGTGGTATTAACATGCGCATGCTCTGAGAGTGGTACTAACATGTGGTTGCCCGTTTATCCTAACGATTTGGAGTGGTACAAATTGGTTCACTAGCACCAATATATGTTTTTTACTTTTCTAAGGTAAGTGTCATAGTTTTCACTTGATTGCATATGGTATTATGCATGCGAGGTTTTATGTATTGGTATACATGTGATTTGAGCATTGCTATGTTGTTAGCATGTAAGACTTGAGCTTTGTGCATTGAGGTGCACGTGTAAGCATTGCTATGTGAGTAGCATGTAAGACTTGTGTTTTAGCTTGTAAAGCATGTGATTACAAAATGGTTTTTACTTGTAATCACTAATTTTATCCGGTCTAAACTCGTGTTTTAATTTCAATTCGAATAAGGGGCTTGTATTCGGTAATCAAAAATACAAAAAACATAGCACTTATTTACCTTTTAAATCTTGTGTTACTTCAATTTTATTGAAACAAAAAACAAGAGTAGATATTACAATTAATTTGTTATTTTGTAAATAACACATACATATAGTTTATTTTAAATATATATATATATTTTATTTATTTTATTATTATTTTTACTTTTATTATTTGTCATTTTGTTTAAAGTTTCTCTTTTTCCTTTGTGTTTGATATTACATCTACCTTTTATGTCATACATATTTTATTATTATCATTATTATTATTATTATTTTATTATTATTATTATTATTATTATCATTATTGTTATTATTATTATTATTATTATTATTATATAGATACAACTTATAAATTTTAAACCTATCATTCAAATAAATAAAATCCCCAAATCTGTTCAGTCCTTTTACAACAAAATCCATACATCCAGCCCATACATTAATAACAAATATTAGGCCCGAATATACAAGGCCAGTCTCTTTAGCCCAACCATAACAAAACCCTAATTGACCTAATGTCGGTTCATGCGCAGCCCGATCTTGTCCGTTGGATCAAGAGTTGATCCAACGGTTCCAGATGAAAGGATAGAAGCCTCCAGAACGCTCCACGCGCGCACGCGCGACGAATGGTTACCATCCACGCGCGCGTGTACTGCACCCGCGAGATGTCTCAACTCCCTGGAGGTCGTTCGTTTTCCTCGCCGCCGATTGCCTCGTTGATCGTTCTCCGACAACGATTCATGCACAAACAAACAAAAGCAAATGTCAGATATGTACGATTTTTCAGAGAAAAACGTTAATAATTTCAGAGGATTTCGGCATATTTCCAACGGATATCAGAGAGTAATCAGAGACCATTCGGCAAAATTTCCAAAAAAGGCAGAGAGCACACATATAGCAAAAAGTCAGAAAAAATCAGAGAAAAAAAAACTATTTTCATGTAATATTTCAATCGGCTATAAGTGTAGACCGATTTCCATTTTGTAGGTCTCTCGGCCACCATAACAATCAATAGAAATCAAAGAAGCATTCAAGGTATATGCAGAAATAGAAATTCTTTACCTTTTTTTTTGTGTGCTTCTTCGGTCTTTAGCAACACCCTCTTTTCTCTTCACCCTTCTGTCGAACCAAAGGAGATCTTCATTTTCCTCTCTGGTTTTGAAGCAAAAAGGGTTTTTCTAATCTTGTTTTCGGGTAGAAATAAGTTTTTTTTTACAAAGAAAGGGTAAGGATTTGGTTTTTATCTTGGAGAAAGGTTTTGTTGATATCTTTGGAACCGCCGGCCACCATAAGCGGCGACCGGATTCTGGAAATGAGGGGAGAGTTCCTGAGTTTTGTTATGAACACCAAGAACATATATGTTCTTTTCTGGGTTCTGAAGAACAAAACAGAGGGTAAAGAGGATTCTCTTTGGATACTCGGTACAAAAATGGAACAAAGGAGGGAGCTTGTTTGTTTTTTTGTGTTTTATAGTTCTTAAAATTTTTAAAATGGGTTATTTGTTTCATTAAAGGCTTCCGTGTCTTTTAAACTATGTTTCCAGTCCTTCTTTGTTTCCAAAATGTTTCAATTTGATCCTGATTTAGATCATGGCCATTGATTTCGAGATGGTCTTATTGCAACCAGATCCCTCCTTGTTTTTGTGGTCTCTTTTGAGCCCTTCCTCGTTTCATAATAACAAGATGAGGGCTCCAAGGTTCCTAATTATTTTAATCTAATCACCGTTCAGATATAGAATTTATGTCCCTCTTATTTTAGACTTTATATTTCGTTTTTTTAATCTTTTTTTTTGTATTTTTTTTTTGTTATGCGTGTTGCTCATAGTAACATTTATTTTGTTTTATTTTGTTTTAATTTAATTTTATTATGTATATATCATTAATTGGTCATGCACATTTATGTTCTTTTTTATTTATGCTACTTTATTCACATATGACATCCTTTTTATGTGAGCCTTTTAATGCATTTTGTGCATATTGTTCATGTCAACTTTTACTTGTATACATCTCATGGATGATCCTCTTTTGTTTATGCTTTTGTCATGTCATGTTTTTTTTTTCAAGTATCTATTTTGTTATGTTTAGTTCATTGTACCATTTTCGCTTTGAACATTTTGTCCCTTGTCTATTTAGTTATACTTTAGTCATGCCTTTGTCACATATTATGTTGCATTATATCTTTTTATTTATTTATGTTTTTAATTTACCTTGCATAATTCTTGCATATGTTTTTATATATTATGTTTTAGTTTGTCATGTTTTTAGTTAAATTATGTTTTTATCTTTTTGTTAAGTATTCCGTTTTATCATTTATATTATGCTTTACGTCATCTATATTTGGTTGTACATATATTCAATTTTGTTCACCTCTTATTTTTGTTCAAGAATCACACTTCATACCTACTAATTAATGAATTTAATTTCAAATATCTTTATTCGGTCGTAACGGGCCCGTGCTCCAATGCAATGGTCGTGGTGTATGCGTTGCCTTCGAATAAAGACACGGTAAAAAAATAAAATTGATTCGAATCTTTAAACAAAGATAATTTAAATGCCACTTTAATTCAAAAATATCCAAAATTAATTAAGCGGTAATTTATTTTAAAGGTGCCAATTTTTTGGCAGTTTTTAAACGTTAAACCCGTTTTTAAACCGTAACCGACTCTCGAACCCAAACACTTCGAATCTCTGGTTTTCCGGTGTCCGGTCTACCCAAAAGTGACCGGTGGCGACTCCAACATTTTTAAACATTCACAACATTTTTTCAAACCCCTAATTTTTAATAAAATTCTCAATTCCCTTTTTAGGCCTTTCAAACCCTAATTCCCAAATTTTAAACCCTAAATTTTAAAATTCCATTTTTTAGCCTAATTCCTAATTTTTAAATTAGTGACCCCCATTTTTATTATTTACACTTGATATTAATCTTTCTGAAAGGGTCGCTACAGTTGGCGACTCTACTGGGGACATACATTTTCAAACGAGTCAAGCCTTGTTTTTAATACCGCTCAATTAATTTTGGAATTTTGAATTAAGGTGGCAATTAAATTATCATTTGTTTATTAATCCGAAGTTATATCATTTTAACCCGTCTTTTTAAGTGGGGGGAAAATACTAAGGCTTTCGTAAGGATATTGTTCCTTCGTAGGGTCCTAGTAAAGTACCTTCGGGGCTCAATTACCCTATGTCTTCGTAGGAATATTGTTTCCTCGTATGGGCATAGCGAAAGGGTCCTCTCGAATTGAACTCGATTGAGATGAGTCTATAATGGGTGATGATCGGGGGCCTTGCTACTCTTAGAAGAGGACAGCAAGGACAATTCGGGTACCTCCTAGAACCAAAATTGCATTTAGAGAACTAATAAACCCACCCCATTAGAGCCATGTGGATAACCTAGGTGAAGTAGGTATGATATCTAGATTTTGTTTATCTTGCTCTTCTTCTATGTCATTTGTTTATATCATTTATTTGTGCTTTTGTTATTTATGGCATCCTTACTAATACATTTCCCTTTTCCTTTGTTTGTTTTATTTTCTTCCTTTTCTCACATTCTTTTTGCATTCCTTTTTAAAGGTGTTGATTCGAGTGGTTTGCCCGCATTGAGAGCTTTCATTATGGATAAAAGTCTTCTAGGTGACCAAGATAAGAACTCAGCAATTCGACACTGGTCCGAAGTCAATCAAAAGGCCTTTGGGGATAGTCAACCAAGTGAGCGCATTGTGCCCGGTTACACATATATCAGTCTACAACAGAACGACCTCTATGAGCTGAAAGAAATATGGGAAAGTAGGGAAGCGAGACTACAAAACTTGTTCCGTGAAAATTATGGGGATATAGCTCAGTTAATATATGTCAGAATTAATCAGCCTTTGCTCAGAGCCGTTTTTCAGTTCTAGAATCCTGCTTTTTGTTGTTTCACCTTCAATGGAAACGATTTGATGCCAACAATAGAAGAATACACGGCTTTGATAAATAGAAGGAGCGTCAACAAGGATTGGATCTACTCGAAGCCTCCTAAATCTCAGAACTACCATTCGAAGTTGAGTTCTCTAGCCGGAATGAGTGATGCGTGGGCTAAAGGAATAATTCAGGTTCAGGGAGAAAGTATTGCATTTTCATGGGAGAGCATCCGGGACATAATACCCGTGCATCCAGATGAGGAAATGAAGATGGATTTGTTTGCCATAGGCATATACGGGTTGGTGATTTTTCCCCGAGTATTGGGCAACATAGATGTGGCCATTCTCGATTTGTTCGATCGTTTAAAGAAGAAGGCTAATCCGGTAATGGCCATATTGACAAAAACCTTTATTTCTTTGAATGCTTGTCAGAAACATGAAGAAGGACGTTTTAGAGGATGTGCACATCTTCTTCAGATATGGATACAGAGTCACTTTTGGAAGGAGCCAACTCAGGTCTTGTCTGGTATATTTCAAGGAAGTTTCTCCCCGGTGCGAGAATATTTAGCTAGAGAATGGCGAGAGGACCTCGATAAAAGAAAATGGTCGGAAATCTTCAGGAATCTGCGGGATGATGATATTGTGTGGAGAGTCCCGTGGATGGGTCATGAGTTTCATTTCCTTTACAGAATCGGAGACTACAATTGGGTCATGATGATTGGCTTACACGGAGGAATTGCCTGTGCACCCCTTCTGGTATCTAGACAGTTTGGATCTTGTCAATTTATTCCTTTTACGGCAGGTTTGAGTGAAGCCGAGTTCCCTTTTAAGAACGAGTATCGACCTAAGGTCCAGAAGACAACAAGGGCGTGGGGTTACTGTTACCGTATTCGAGTAGAAGGAAGTAATCAAGGAATGACCACACCGGACTATGACCTCTGGAGACGTATCAGGGTTAATGACAAAATCCCGATATCCAACCATGAGCCTACAATGACATTGGAGGAGCACATGCGCATTGTCCCTTCTGAAGCCGATATACTACGAAAAGAGATGGATGAGGTCAGAAAACAGATGGAGGAAATGAAAGCCCAGTACGCGGAAGAACTATACAAAGTAAGTTTGGATCTCGATGTCAAGGATGGGACAATTAAACAGCTAAAGAAGGCTAATGAAGATTTGAGTGTGAAAAATGCCCTCTATCAGAAAGATACCATCAAGCTGTATACTCAGGTGCAAACTGCAAACCGAAAGAAATTTCTCGCCGTGGAAAGGGAAAGGATGAACGAGATTCGTATCCTAGAAGAAGAAAAGGAACGGGGTAAGCAAGCCATGAATAAGAAAATAGAGATCCGAGAGGTCGAAATTGAGAAAGAAAAGAGGGATGCTAGGAGAGCAATCAGCCAAGAGAGGGAAAGGTACCGGGAAGAGAAAGAGAAAGGGAAACAAACTGTAGTATGGGAAAGGGAAAATACTAATGCATGGAAGAGAAGGGCTCAAGAAAATAAGAATCGTTTTTGCGAGATGCAAGATCTGTATGTCTCTACTTCTGAAACTCTGAAACAGTGTCAAGCTCAGAATGCTCTGTTGGAACACAAGGTCGAGGATTTGGACCGCTCTTTAGAGAAATATGTGGCTAGAAATGGGTTTTTGGAGTTACAGCTCAGTCAACAAGAGAACGCATCGCTTCAAGCGCGGATAAGAGAGTTAGAGGCCAAGGTTCAAGACTATCTGGGACGACTAGTGGTCCTCGAGGGGGCTGCACAAGGGGGAGATAACTATTGGTTGCTTCGTCTTCGTGATGCCACCCATATGATACAAGACCGAGATGATTATAACACCACTCTAATGGTGCAAGTACAAGAAGTGGCCCAATATGTGAAAAACCTAGCCGCGGAAGCTGAAGCCTTAACGCCCTTTGTAGCACAGGACATGAAAGAAGCAGCTCGATTCGTTCAACTACTCAAAACAATTCAAGATTTAGGGGCTAGGGCTAATGCCTATCTGTAGTTTCAATTTCCTTTTGTAATGAAGACTTTTTAGAATTTAATGAAAGTTGGTTCAAGGACGATCACTAAATGAGTCAACACCTTATTTTGCATTGCTTATCTTTTTGGAGCATTTCATCATTTGCATGCATCCATTCATGCATTTTATATGCATTAATCATGTATACAATTAAATTAACTTAGGAAATGTTGTAAAACAGAATTTGCAATCATTCCGCATCAATATTGCACTCGATCTCAAGTGAGGAAGATGGAAGAACAATTCAGTAAGTTAGAAGAAGATCTGAGAGCCCAGATAGAAAAATCGCAGTTGGAACTGAAAGAAACCATGTTGAAAGCTCAGCAAGATATGTTGGAACAGCTCACCCAAATGTTAGGACTTAAGCCATCAGATGATGCGAAAGGAAAAGGAAAGGTAGAGAATCCGCTTCAAACCGGGATAGAACCGGCATATTCCCCCATTGTTATTGGCTCAGCCCCTGTCCCACAAAAGGGAGCAACATTTAGTTTCCGAGCCGGAACATCGATTCAGAATCCGTTATTTGGGACGGCTGAAAGTGATGAGAATGCTGGCGAAAATGTGCCTGATTTAGATGAACTCGAGAAATTCAGTAGAGTAAAGGCAGAATTCTCTAAACAGCTCGAGGAGACTAGGAAAGACCTTGAAGAAAAGCTCCGGGTTAGAGAAGTAGAAGAGGATTCTCTTGGTTTGAACGCGGGTGACCTTAGCCTAGTCCCCGATGTAGAAATTCCCCCGAAATTCAGAACACCCGAGTTCGAAAAGTATGACGACACAACATGCCCCACTGCCCACGTAACCATGTTCTGTCGGAAGATGGCAGGATTTACCAGCAATGAAAAGCTTCTCATTCATTGCTTCCAGGATAGCTTGATAGGATCTGCGGCGAGGTGGTATAATCAGTTGACCCGCGCACAGATTAAGTCATGGAAAGACTTAGCGAAAGCTTTCATTGATCAGTACAAGCATGTTACTGATATGATTCCTAACAGACTTATGCTGCAGAATTTAGAACAGAAGAAAAGTGAAAGCCTTCGCGAGTATGCTCAGAGATGGCGAGATCTCGCAGCACAGGTACAGCCACCACTTCGTGAAAATGAAATCGCTCCTATATTTGTGGATACTTTAAGAGGAGTGCTGTATGACCGACTCATCAGTAATCCAATAAGTAACTTTGCCGAATTAGTCATGACCGGTGAGCGCATTGAGGCAGCCATCAAAAGTGGTAGGATTGAGGGAGGTGAACCGCTCAAGAAGCAATTTAAGAGAAAGGAGCATGAAGTAAATACCTTCGAAACATGTTAGAATTTAACAATATCGCAACCACAACCGACCAGTAATACTCAGGGAGGCGGTAGAAGAGATGACAGGAAGCCGAAAAAAGAATTCGAGAAGACGACCTTCACCCCTATCCCGATCCCGTACAAGGAGTTGTATGCTCAGTTACACAAAGCTGATTTGGTGCGACCTTTCCATGTGACTCCTTTCAGTCCACCATACCCAGCATGGTATGATGCAAAAGCACATTGCGAATATCATGCCGGCGTTCTGGGTCATAACATTGAGAACTGTATAGCCTTCAAGAAGCTTGTTTAGAATTTGTTGAATACGGGAGTCTTACAATTGGGAGAACCAAGTACCACTAGTAACCCGCTTCCTAACCACGGGAATCAGGGGATTAATAGTATCGAAAAGGAATCCCCTAAAGAGGCCATATCTATGGTATCAGATATACGATCCCCTTTGAGATGGGTGTTCCGACATTTGTGCATGGCACGTCTAATAGACCGAGGGATGGTAATTGTAAAGGAGGGATGTGGTCGATACTGCGAATACCATCAGTCTAGTGATCATGACATCCAGGTTTGTACGGAATTTCGGAGTAAGGTGCAAGCACTTATGGATACCAAAGAAATTGAGTTCTTTGCAAAATGTGAGGAGGAAAAGCCAGAAATCTGTATGACAGATATTCCAAGCAACAAATACACAGCTCAAAGACCCTTTATCATCAGTCATAGGGTGGACGAAGAGGGGTCTTCTAGCCAAAATGCTCCGAGACTCATAATTTCTCCTCCCTCGACCTTTCCTTTTAAAAGTACACAGAGGGTGCCCTGGAATTAAGCCGCCAACATCTCTACACCCGAAAATCCAGGAATGCAAGAAGCCGTTACACCAGAAGAGGGGAGGCCAGTTTAGGAAGGTGATGCATTGGGGCAGAATTCTGAAATAGTGAATGAAGTGGGGCACTTTACAAGGAGCGGGAGATGTTATTCCCCTCAGGAGGAGAAGAAACCCGACGAACAAAAGGGTAAGGGCAAACTCGTTGAGCCAGAAAAAGTATTCGGGGATGATCCCCCCTCAAAGATTCTCGAGCCCGTGACTGAGGCTCAGGCCCAAGAGTTTTTAAGGTTCCTGAAGTACAGTGAATACAATGTGGTTGATCAACTTCGAAAGCAACCGGCCAGAATCACGGTGCTCGACTTGTTACTGAATTCAGAAAAGCACCGAGAAGCGTTGCTAAAGGTGTTGAACCAAACTTTTGTAGAATAAGACATCACTGTCAAGAAACTTGATTAGATTGTGAACCACATAGCTGCCGATAATTATATCAATTTCAGCGATGATGAAATCCCAGAGGAAGGAAGAGGTTCAACTAAAGCCCTCAATATCACAACTCACTACAAGGAGCATGTTTTGCCAGGAGTGCTTATCGATAACGGGTCTGCCTATTGATAACTCTCATATGAAGTTCTGTCAGAATACTGTCCGGGCATTTGATGGTACTCAGAGGGAAGTGGCCGGGAAGATTGAGATACCCCTGCTTATAGGCCCAGTTGAATATGTCATAGAGTTTGTGGTTATGGACATCCGACCGTCACACAATTGCTTATTAGGGAGGCCGTAGATTCATGCAGCCGGGGCTGTCCCTTCTTCTCTTCATCAGAAGCTAAAATATGTGATGGAGGGAAAACTTGTGACAGTCAACGCGGAAGAAGACGTTATCGCTGCTGTAACTTCGGATGTTCCCTATGTGCCCCCTACTGAAGATGCCCTAGAATGCTCCTTCCGAGCCTTGGAATTCATCAATGCCACTTTTGTGGCGGAGGGAAGTCGGATTCCAACCCCGAGATATTCGAATTGCACTAAGATGGTGGTGATTGAGATTGTTGGAAAAGGGGTTAGGAAAGGGAGAGGACTCGGAAAGAACTTGCAAGGATGTCTGAAAGTCAGAAGTGTTATTGACAAGAGGGACAGGTTTGGGTTAGGCTTCCACCCTACCTATCTGCAAAAGAAACAAGAAAGAAAGAGGAAGGAAGAGAAAAGAAGATCCCGACTCAGGGGAGAAGATATCCCATGGAAACCAATAGTCAAAACTGATCTCAAGAATAGTTTCACCTTCGGAGGAATTGAGAATTCTGGGGAGAAAGTGCACCAAGCCAATTTAGAAGGACAAAAGTTTTATGAGGCTGAGCTCATGAGTGAAATTTTTGAAATGATGGATGTAAATATGATCTCTCAGAATGCCAAGGGAAAGTCTGCTTTGTTTGCCATTCGTCCATGTCTCCCGGATGAAAAGCTCAACAATTGGACAAGTATCGATCTGCCTGTAGTTGCTAAGAATGAATCAAAGTAATGTCTAAAAAACACCTCCCATTCGCTTTCGCCCCAAAGCAATGGGATTTCTTTGTAAAGGGCATCTATGTTAATCTGCATTTTAATGAAAATAGAGGGCTTCATGCTCTTTTTCTCAAATGGCAAACAATCTTCTTTTCATACATTTTGTTCCTTGCATTCTTTATCTCTTTATTCTTTATTTGTAAAATATGTATACTATTTCCCAACATAGGAAATTTAAATTCTTGCAGGTTCGATAATATCGATTGTATGAATGATACTGAACTTAATCCTGTACCGAATTTTGAACAACCCGTACTTGTCGTAGAAGCCGAAGAAGAGGAAGAGGAGTTAGAGATCCCCGATGAGTTAATAAGGTTGATGGCCAATGAAGAAAAGCAGATACTGCCCTATCAGGAGGATCTAGAGATAATAAATTTGGGATCCGAAGAAGAAAGAAGAGAAGTAAAAATAGGTACCACTTTAGCGTCAGACTCAAGGGAAAAATTAATTGGGTTGCTTTCAGAGTTTAAAGATGTTTTTGCTTGGACGTATCAAGATATGCCAGGTCTAAATACAGATATTGTTGTACACAAGCTACCCACACGACCGGAGAATAAGCCCATCCAACAAAAGCTCCGTAGGTTGAGAACGGATATGTTGTTGAAAATTAGAGAAGAAGTGAGAAAGCAATTCGAAGCCGGGTTCTTGAAAGTAGCAAAGTACCCAGAGTGGGTTGCGAATATCGTGCCGGTGCCCAAAAAGGATGGAAAAGTACGCATGTGTGTAGATTATCGTGATCTCAATAAGGCCAGTCCCAAAGATAATTTTCCTCTCCCGCACATTGACACCCTTGTTGACAATACTGCGGGGCACTCATGGTTTTCTTTCATGGACGATTTTTCGGGTTATAATCAGATCAAGATGTGCCCTGATGACATGGAAAAAACCACCTTCGTGACATTGTGGGGCACGTTCTGCTATAAAGTAATGCCTTTCGGGTTGAAGAATGTCGGGGCCACGTATCAAAGAGCAATGGTGACTCTTTTTCACGACATGATGCACAAAGAAATTGAAGTGTATGTGGATGACATGATCGCCAAATCCAAGACGGAGAATGAACATATTCAGAATCTGCAAAAGTTGTTTCTGAGGTTAAGAAAGTATCAGTTGAAGCTCAATCCCGCTAAATGTACCTTCGCAGTAACATCCGGAAAGCTCCTCGGGTTCGTAGTCAGCCGAAGAGGAATAGAAATTGATCCGGATAAGGTCAAGGCCATAAGGGACCTCCCGCCACCGCAAACTCAAAAGGAAGTTCGTGGTTTCTTAGGAAGGCTGAACTACATCTCTCGTTTCATATCTCAGTTAACGGATAAATGCGACCCTATTTTCAAACTCCTCCGTAAAAATGACCCAGGAACATGGGATGAAGATTGTCAGGCAGCGTTTGAGAAAGTTAAGGATTATCTAACTAAAGCCCCAATTTTAGTGGCTCTCGTGCCCGACCGACCGTTGATTTTATACCTAACAGTTTTTGAGAACTCAATGGGCTGTGTGTTAGGCTAACAAGACGAGTCAGGTAGGAAGGAAAGAGCAATCTACTATTTGAGTAAGAAGTTCACAGAAGGCGAATCTCGATATCCGCAAACTCAAAAGTTATGTTGTGCCCTGGTTTGGGCAACTAAAAGGTTGAGACAGTATATGTTGTATCACACCACCTATCTGATATCACGGTCTGATCCCTTAAAAGCCCTAATGGAAGCACCAGCGTTGACAGGAAAAATGGCTCGATGGTAGATGCTTTTGTCTGAATTTGATATTGTGTATGTGAATCAAAAATCCGTAAAGGGCAGTGCGGTGGCCGATTTCTTAGCAAGTCGGGTCGCAAAGAATTATGAACCCCTGAACTTTGATTTCCCAGATGAGGATTTAGTATCCGCCACAGCCGAGGGTGGAATAACCGAGACTGCATTACCATGGAAACTATATTTTGATGGGGCTTCTAATGCCCTCGGGCACGGCATAGGGGCAATATTGGTCTCTCCGAAAGAAGTTCATTATCCGCTCACGAGCAGGTTGAATTTCTTTTGCACTAATAATATGGCAGAATATGAAGCCTGTATAATGGGCCTGTACGCAGCTATCGAACGGAAGGTTCGTGTCCTTCAGGTGTTCGGAGACTCTTCGCTAGTCATTTATCAGTTACGGCAAGAGTGGGAAACCAAGGACCCTAAGTTGATCAAGTATTATAATCTGATTCAGGATTTGATTCAGAACTTTGAAAGAATCAGTTTTGAATATCTACCGAGGGAGGATAACCAAATGGCTGATGCTTTGGCCACTCTGGCCGCGACTTTCAAGACAAACACGAAGGCTCAAATGAGGTCACTAGAAATGCAAAGCATCGAACTGCCTGCCCACTGCTATGGAGTGGAAGAGGAGAAAGATGAGAATCCTTGGTATCACGATATTCTACAGTACATCAAATTTCAGGTTTATCCTGAAGGAGCCACAGACGTTGATAAAAGGACTATTAGGAGAATGGCAGCAGGGTATGTCCTCAATGGGGATATCTTGTACAAAAGAGGGAGTGATCAGGTGGTAATGAGATGTGTTGGTGCCCAAGAAGCTAAAACCATAGTGACGGAAATACACGAAGGCATATGCGGGACTCATGCTAATGGTTTTGCAATGGCTAGAAAAATCATGAGATGTGGCTATTATTGGTCAACGATGGAAGGAGATTGTATTAATCATGCCAAAAGATGTCACAAATGTTAAATCTATGCGGATAAAATTCATTCCCCACCATTGTCGTTACATACTTTGAACACACCTTGGCTTTTTGCCGCCTGGGGGATAGATGTCATCGGACAGATTCATCCTAAGGCATCTAACGGACACCGTTTCATTTTAGTAGCAATTGATTATTTCGCTAAATGGGTAGAGGCCGCCTCCTACGCCAACATCACGCGAGCCACGGTTTGTAGGTTTTTGAAAAAAGAGATTATCTGTCGTTATGGTTTGCCAGAAAGAATCATTACCGATAACGCCACAAATCTGAACAACCGGATGATTTCTGAGGTGTGTGAACAGTTTAAGATTACGCATCACAACTCTACCGCATACCGACCCAAGATGAACGGAGCAGTTGAGGCTGCTAATAAGAACATTAAGAGGATCATAGCAAAAACTACAGATACTTTCAAGGATTGGCATGAGAAGTTACCTTTTGCGTTGTTTGCTTATCGAACTTCAATACGAACCTCGACCGGGGCAACCCCATACTCACTGGTTTACGGTATGGAAGCAGTCCTACCACTCGAAGTTGAAATGGCATGAAAACTAAGGTGCATGGATATACGCACATTCTCACGTTCATTCTTTCAGCCGGTTAAGGTGATAGTGCCGGGGAGTTAAAGGGGCATTTTTGTCCATTTGGTTGGTGGTTCATGATGGATGAACCCCTATAAATACCCCATTAGCTAAGGTCCCTAAGCATCAAATACAAGCATCACCTATTCCATCTAGTGAGTTTTGAGTGCTTAGAAGATCTTGGCGGTTCTAATTATCTAGTACCCGAATTCTTTATTTTCACGGTGGTTCGAGGTGCTAGACGGTGGAGCAACTACATCTCAATTAGGCATAAGATTTTGACAATGGCTAGAGGTATTTATTTCGATCCTTTTCCGCTGCGTTTATGCTCGTTTAATGCTTACATTTGGTATCAGAGCCATGTTAAATCTCTGCCTTGTCATATTTAATTTTTCTCAAAATTTAAATGTCATTTTGATCTTTAAATTCTGAAATTTTGAGAAAAATTATGTTGCAGAAATTTTATAAGATTAATTTCTAAAATTTATTAATTTATTTTTCTTAAATAAATTTTAGAAATTAATATATAGTATGTGGCTAAATTAAGATATGTTATAACCTTAGTTATATGCATAAAATTAGGTACATAAAACTTTAGTACTTATTGCATAGAGCTTTAGCAATAAAACTATAGAATATGTCTAGAGATCTAAATAATTTATTTAATTAGAGAATTAGCCACAACAACTTTAATTAAATAAAATTATAATAAGATCTTATAAGGACTAAACGTAAAATAAAGTTTTGGATTAATATCTAGGTAAGTGATTTTAATAATTTTATTTAGTTAAAGACTAGCCACAACATCTTTAGTTAAATAAAATTACTAAGGTTAAAAATCACATAAAGAAAGCTTAGATATTAAATCCCTTAACATTAAGTTAAAAATTATTAGATGAATTTTTATAATTACCCACAGGAGTTATAAAAATAAATTTAATAATTTTTATATAAAGGATAAAAAATATTCTATCAAAATGAATCTAATCGAATTAAAAATTTAGCCCACAGACAATTTTTATGTCACTAGATTCATTATTTCTATAATTTGCATTGGTAAATTATAGCTTAAGTTATGCCTCAAATTTATATTAAGCATGTATGTCATTTTATTTTGCATCATTATTACTTGTGAATATCTCTGATAATAGAGTAGATATCCCTATTTACTAAATTATAGGATACAGTCGTTTAGTAACATATACACACATTATATCATAATAATAATTATAATAAATTTTTTTAGGGTATTTATTGTTTCTTTTAGAAAGCTGAATATAATTTTTTTTATTCTAATATAGGATGTATTTTAAAATTTAGGATCCTTACCTTTAATAATGTTGAAGAAGTTGAAAACTTCTGTTTTTATTTGGTTAACCGAAAGAACTATAATATTATGAGGCACGAGGATACTGTAATGTGCTATTATCACCTTATAAATCACCGTAGTAATAATGGTTGATTCCCGTAGAAAAACTCAATACGGTGCTATCATTCTTCAAAAGAATGAAATTTTATTTGTAAACCTGAATCTTTCTCTAAGTATAATGAGAGTCAATTGGCTCAATCAAATCATAGATAAATTCAAAGAAATATTTTAGGTTGCGGCTCGAATCTAACATAATTTGATTATTTATGATAATTACACTGACATTTATATGAATTCGATTAGTGAATGTCTATAGGTAGATGAATATGACCAATACAAGATTTTACTCAAATTTAGTTTATCATATCTAAAATTATTATCGATAAATTAGGTAAATTTATTATTAATGTCATTCCTTACCTGTCCAGAACCACGACTATAATATAAAAGTAAATGATTACTAGTTAGGTCTTAACATTCAATATTTTCTGTAGAAACTTAATGAGGATAATTTATAAATCATTACTTTTGATTAGACGAAAAAATTATAATATTATAAGGTACGAGGATACTATGATATGCTATTATCCTTTATAAATCACCATAATAATGAAATTAGAAATTATATTGATGAATGAAATTAAATTTGTAACCAAAATTTTTCTTTAACTATAATGAGAACAGGTTGTTTTAATCATATTAGATATAAATTTAAAAAAAATATTTTAGGTTGTAACTCACATTTAGCATAAATTGATCCTTTATGATAATTACAACAACATTTATATGAATTCGACCAGTGAATGTCTATAGGTAGGCGAATATGATCAAGAGAAAATTTTATCCAAATTTGTTTTATCATATATGAAATTATTATCTATAAACTAAATAAATTTATGATTAATTTCATATCTTTACCTGTCGTTTAAAATCACGATTATGATATAAAAATGAACGATTATCAGTTGTGTCTTAACATTTAATATTTTCTATAAGAACTTAATGGGTGATAATTTATAAATTCATTAGTTTTATTTTATATTTAAATATATATAATTATTTACACACAAACAAAAATACATTATTAATTAATTTTATTTCTAATAATTTGGTAGGTGATTCAAGGAATTTAATTTTTTACGAAGTGTTTGTCATAGTCCGATACTCAACTTACCAGAACTTGCTTGATTGCTCTCTTTCAATCATTGATTGCTCTCTTTCAATCATGACCGATGCTCTGCTTTCTACGCAAAGAAAAAAAAGTAAATTCCTCCATTAACAAGGGTAAAATGACAACAATAATCAAAGATATCAAGAACTGAACTAAATGAGAAGCCCAGTGAGCTGCAGTATTGTTTCCTCCCTGTATTGACAAATTTATTGTTGTTGAAGAAAAATATAATTATTTAAACATGAGGTTTGGGTAATTTTGGTCCCATATGTATTGCGTTTTGGTCACACATGATGATCAAAATTTAAAACTCGAAATAAACTAAATCAAATTAAAATTATCGAAATTTTTGTTGAGCCAATATAAAATCGAACCGAATACAATATTTATACAAATTTGGCCAATGACTGCCTATGGATAAATAAGATGGGGAAGTGAAGATTTTACTCAAATCAAACTTTATTTAATGTGAAATTGTCATCGATAATTGGTTAAATTAATGATTTATGTTATCTCTTTATCTTTCGACGGGAACCACAATTACGATATAAAAGTAAACGATTATCAGTTCGGTTTTAGAATTCAATTTTATTTTAAGGCACTCGATGGGAATAATTTGTAAATCCATTATTCTTATATTTTAAATATTTAATTTATATTTAAATATACCTACATACAATCACAAATATATTTTTAATTAATTCTACTTATAATCACATGATAGGTGATTCATGATACCTAAATTCTTATTGGATGAGATGATTAAGAGAAATGTGATTTGCAAAGGTGAACTAAACACGTACGTTGATGTTTTTCTGATTCATTGTTTGATTGGACGATCACATTGAAGCATTATCAAGATACAATATTTATCAGTGTATTCAATTATTTAAAAGATAATACAGGTCTTGTTTCGGCCATACCGTACTGTGGTAATATTTATAGGCATTGTAATGAATGCAACAAAACTTTGGTAAATATTTAATATTTATATATATTCATGCGTATTATGTTTGTTATTAATTTTTAATTAAAATATTACATGTATATGGGTTTGATAGATCTGATATTGAGAACAAGCTCACATTGTTTTACCAAATTTGTGTATATAGATCTTTTTGAAGGACTCTTAATTACAACAAACACTCAAAAAAGTAAAAAATAATATACATTTGACTATAAATATGTTTTTTTTAATTTTTGTTAAATGTTTAATTATTTTTCATGTTTTGAAACAGATCTATAAATTTTCTTTAAAACCTATTGACTGATATATAAGCTGTAATTTATTTATTTTTATTTTATTATGTTATGCCACGCATGATTAATTTATAGTATATTAAATACTGTTGGTTTAAGAATATGTGTAATGAATATTAAAAGTTATAGTCTGTAACTACAACTGCACCATAGGTGCATTATAAAATCAACTTCTATTAAGATTTAACTGAGTTGTATAGACAGTTATAACTACCTTGCTAATCTTTTAGAGCTTTCCTTAGATCTTCAACTCTTGTTTAAATAGGGAGGTAAGCTCACGATATGTACAAGTTAGATGAAAAAAAAAGTTTCAACACAATTTTTTTGTTCAATATGGTATCAGAACAATAATATTCATTTTCCATAAAACAACGGATATTGCAATCTGTCTCTGCTCAAGTCTCTTTGAGAGGTCTTGTTGGCTTATTTGTTCTTTCTCGTACAACTATAAGTCTTAATTTTGTTCTTAGGAGATTATATTCTGCAATATGATTAATTTGCAATCACTATTTTGATGTACGAATGTATATAACAGTAGAACATATCTTATAATTTATTCATTTAAAAGAAAAACTTTCCTTTAGCAACCGAATTAGAAGCCATTACAACTCCTATCGAACTCTTATTGTTATCAACAATAAATGATGTTTATCGTGATTAAACCCGAATTATAAAATTGAGAATCTTGGTTCAACTGTCGCAAATCACAATTCTAAGGTTGATGCTATAACTGCAATTGTAATTGTATTTTGAGAATAGTTAAAGTCATGATTTTTTAAAGTCGACAATGATTCCTCTATTAGATGGTTTCATACTGAACATTACTTAAAGTTAAACTAGGAACTATAGTTTCAAAAATCAAGATATTCATAGTTTTTAAAAAATAAAGTAATTAAAACTTGGTTTTCCAAGAAGTTAACATTTTTAAAGAAATTTAATAAATAAATAAAACACGTTATGTGCCATGTTATACTTGAATAATAATATTTTTTTAAAGTTAATTGATAGAAAAATATGATTTTAATTATAAAAAAATGTTAGACATTAAAGTGACCCAAAAATATTAGATATTAAAATAAAAAATGTATAATTTTGATATTTTTTTACTATTAAATCAAAAAATTAATACAATATTTGAATAGTGACATACATGTAGGGTAAATTAAAATTTTCATAATTAAATTATCTTACAATTATAAAATTTTATTTTTCTCAATTTAATTATTAAATTATTTTTTATTTAAATAATTTTATTCTCCAAATACTTAACAACGTTACAACCGATGATCTATCTCTTAAAAAATAGAAATTGGCATCATTATTTTATTTTCCAAATTCTTAAGTATTTGAAAATTCTCACCCCTTTAGATTATATTACCCGTAAGGAAATATTTTTTTCACATAGATCTTATATTAAATTTAATTAGATGATTAAATATGTGTGGTATAAATTAATTAAATATTTTTATTTAATATTAATTTAACATTTAAATGGTATTACACATATTTAAATATTATTTAAATATTTAATTTATTTTTATTAATAATATATTTATGGTGTTTATATGTTATATGCTGGTATTACATTTTGCTCGAAAATTAATAAGTGAAGAGTTCATGATTTAATTTTATCATTTGATTTATAAGACATTTATTAACTTATAAATATTTTAGTAGGTTAAACTTAAAATATAAATTCTTATTACTATTATACAAATTTTAGATTTATTTATTTTTATTTACTTTAATTTACTTGGCAATCTATCGTAAGTTTAACATTTAGTATTAAAAATAACAACTTATTAAAAAAATACATTTTGTCCCTTTACTTACTAAAATCAACATTTTACCCTGAAAATAACATCTTTAATATATTAAAAATTTTAAAATTTAAAAATTCATAAAAATATTTTAATAGAGGATAAAGAGGGTGTATAAATATAATTAACCATTTCTAAAAATAGTTAATATAATAATTATATTAATAATATGATAAATATATAATTTTTACAAATTTTAGATAGTGAAATAAAAATAATTATATTACTTTATGTGCGCAGTTTTTTAATTTAATATTAAAAATTTAACATGTTAAAAAAATACAAAACATGCTAATTTATTAAATTTTACTTCTAAATAATCTTATACATTTTTAATAAAATAAAATAAAATCTTATATTCCTATGAAATAAATCTAATTGAAAAGGTTGTTCACCATAAAATTAAAGGTGCAAGGTTTTGAAATATGGTGTCAAATAATGTACTAAACAAATTGGGATCGACACGATACGACTATAAAATTAGAGGTACAAGGTCTTGTCGTAGCCATGTTGATATGCCAAACTAGAGGAGATTTTGTTATTAGTAGGATAGTTTTTGGCGGACAAGGGTATGTGACGTCGATGAATTTGAAGAAGTTATAGCATATGATGATGAATCCAATTTGGTGGAGTTGAGTTTGATAGAGTTATGGATTATGATTATGTTAAGAGAAATATTGAGGTCATGAGAGTCAGAAAGGGATAACTGTAATTGTAACCCCTCGACCCGATCTAAACGTCATTGGACTCGAAAGAGTTACACGGGGAATACTGAGGCTAATCCGAATACTCACCCCGATAAACAACCCTAAAAAATTTATCTTTTATCTTTTCTAAATGCTTTGATTAGATCCTACATGTTCACGGAAGGACTGAGTTCAATTGCAGCGGAGACTAGAGAGAAATGAGTCCTAATTTAATCGAATAAGTTTTAGGGACCTAATTATAGTTTCTAGAATTTTATACCTTGATTGTGAAATTAAAGTTATCAATATTTAATTAAGTATTTTTCATGCTTGCACGTAAATTTTCAGTTTAAGATAATATCTACAAGTCATTTTATTGTATGCTCAAAGTTTAAGACTATTTCCAGCCTCCAAATGTTTCATGACATTCTCTATAAGCAAATTCATCTAAAAACACTTTAAGCACATGACATGGCATATTATCTAGATGCACTTCAACCTAGTTAACAACAATATATTCAACTCCTAAATAGTCATGCTTCATTATAAACAACACTCAAATTCAAACATAGGGATATCAAGAGTCAAACTTTAAAATAAATATATTAATACTAAAGGAATATCAATGGGCAATTTAATTCAATGTCACAAGTTAACATCAACTTTGATATTCATCAAATATGTATAAGCATATATAATTATTTCAAGTCTCAAAAGCATAGACATTATTCATAATATGATAACCCATCCCCATTGCTCTCTCACTACTACTAATTTTATAAAGACACACTTGAGCTTTCACTTGATGGTTACCTGGATCCGTGCTTCTCTTTGCTGCCTCTACATCAAATACTCTGCATTGCAAGGTAAATGAGAGAGTAAGCATAAGCTTGAGTGAATAAAATAAGTATAAAAACACCTTTCAATGCAGCCCATATTAAACCAATTTCATCAATTTTAAAAAAAACATGTCACTCTTTATAAAACAAAACACACATGGCTAACAACACCACTTTTAAAACTCAGTAAGTGTCATCAAACCAAGGCTAACAACGTCATCATTAGATTTTAATAAAAACCATTTTGTAATCACATGCTTTAAAAGCTAAAACACAAGTCTTACATGCTACTCACATAGCAATACTTACACGTGCACCTAAATGCACAAAGGTCAAGTCTTACATGCTAACAACATAACAATGCTCAAATCACATGCATATCAATGCATAAAACCTCACATGCATAATACTATATACAATCAAGTGAAAACCATGACACTTACCTTAGAAAAGTAAAAACATATATTGGTGCTAGTGATTCGATTTGTACCACTCTAAATCGTTAAGATAAACGGGCAACCGCATGTTAGTACCACTCCTAGAGCATGCGCATATTGATACCACTCTCAACATGAATTATCTCACCTTGGTGTCCGGTGACAGTACCACTCCAATCAACCCGTATGTGACAGTATCACTCATATCACATAGCATTAGAATAAAAGGCAAAATGCAACACACAAAGAATTTATACACGTACGACTTTTGAATGTTTATAGTGTACTCTAGACCCTATTGATCGATCAACTTATCCATAAGGTTCATCATATAACTAGTCAATATATTATCAAAAATCAATGCTCAAAACTTAATTCAAAATAGAATTCAAATCACATGTATCCCACTTTTTACGCATCACTTGCAAAAACCGATAAAACCACTTTTATCTTATTTTTCAAAATAAAAATTATGGGAACATAGAATGCATATAAAATCACTTTAAAAACAATCTCATGAGCATTTTTATACATGCATAATCACATATGTACAACACAGTAAGAGCATGATAAATAACATAATAAAAACACGGTATAATATGGGAACCTTTAAGAAAGCAATACTTTAAACTTACTTCAGAGTATAGAGAGGTTTTTCACACCTTCCCTACACCCTCAAACCTTTGAAAAACATTTAAAACCATGCCAAATTGGCAGCCCTCATAATCCACTCACCGATAATCGATACTTACTCGCCCAATCACCGAAACGAACTGAAACGCCTTCAAACGCGATCACCTAACTCTTAGTAGACAATTCCTTCAACTGATACAGGGAGCCGTTAGAGCTTCGGGTGCTATGCCAAATACTCCTATCTCTCAGACCTTGATAGTTAATGGGGTGATAACCTTCTCTAGATCCTTGATTGGTGCACCTTCAGACGCTGAGACATGGTCGTACGATACCGAGAGATGTATGGATCATCTGGGTCTGCTACCATAGTGAGAGATGCTTGATGGTAGTGTATCCCCGACATGTTGACCTGGGACTTTTTCAAGGAACGATTCAAGAATCATTTCCTAGGCGAGCGATATCTGAGAGAGAGGCGCCAGGTCTTCAAAGACTTGGTTCAGGGTACAATGACAGTTATCGAGTATGAGCTACAATTTCTAGATCTGATGAGGTATGGTATTGGGTTAGTGGCTACAAAAATAGATAAGTGCGATAAGTTTCTAAAGGGTCTCTGATGGAGGCTATGGAGTCCTATTAATTCCACCTTTATCAGATTGTAATACTTTAGGTTGTCGAACCCACAGGGAATGAGTCGACTTCACTACTTTTTATGACTACACTAAGAAAACTAAAAACACAAGTAGATTGAATAGTTTGAATTATAACTAAGAAAACTATAAAACATAAAATTAAATAACAAAATAATAAGATAATAGAAGCGAGGCTAAAGTGAGTGCTTTGTAGAGGAGAATCCAATTGTGTTAAGTATCCACTTATTAATGCAATGGGTTGAATTGTCGCCTTGGTGGATTACATAAAGGGTCGCCGAAGTTGCCTAGGCAGGGTTATGCCTTGTCAACAATTCAACATTACATAGTTCGACAGAGCTTCCTTGTATGTCTTCTTCCTTATCCCTAAACAAAGAGAACTTTTGAAACTCACGTCTTGATAATAGCTCCCGGCGTGAATCAAGGGCGGACAACAACCAAACACATGCGTCTTGTTAGTCACTGAAATCCTGGACGGTTGATCTCTTAACCGATTAGTCAATGTCCATGAGAAAAGACCGTATTCTCTCGTTTCATGAACCAACATCTCCCGATGCTAGGAAAATGATTTTTTCTCACATACTTATCTATCGAGCTCATATGCAAGAAGAGTAATTACCAAGAGAGAATAAACTATGAAATAAGTTTTGCATTAATAAGTATCAAACATAACATAACCTTCTTCCCCAACTACTCCACAAACAATTTAAACCTCCGAAAGGTTTAAAGCATGATGTAGTCGGTGGCTAAAGGTATATAAAGGTATATAGGCCAAGCCCTAAGTTGAGCTTTCCATGAAAGGAAAGTGTTCTAAAAGGGAAAAAAATATAATTCCTAATTAAACTATATTAATTTATTCTTATTTCTTAAAATATCTCTTCTTTCCCGCGGTTGACTTTGACAAGGGTTGTAACCCCTTCGACCCGGTCTAGACGCCACCCGACTCGAACGAGCTACATGGGGAATACCGAGGCTAATCTGGAGACTCGCTCCGATAAACAACCCTATAAATTAAATTTTATATTTTCTAAATATTTTAATTAGATCCTACATGTTCATGTAAGGACCAATTTTAATTCCAGCGGAAACTAAAGAGAAACGGGTCCTAATTTAATCGAACAAGTTTTAGGGACCTAATTATAATTTCCAAAATTTTATACCCTGATTTTCAAATTAAGGTTATCAATATTTAATTAAGTATATTTCATGCTTGAACGTAAATTTAAAACTTAAAATAATATCTACAAGTCATTTAATTGCATGCTCAAAGTTTAGGGACCATTTCCTACTTCCAAAGGTTTCATGACATTCTCTATATGCAAATTCACCTAAAAACACTTTAAGCACATATCATGGCATATTAGCTAGATACAATTCAACCTAGTTAGCAATAATATATTCAACTCCAAAGAGTATGCTTCAACATCAACAATCTTATAAACACACGGAAGAACTACCTCAATATTCTCAATATGATTTCTAGATGCATTTCAACCTAAATAACAACATCATAGATTCAACTCATAAGTAGTCATGCTTCATTATCAATAATACTCAAATTCACACATAGGGATATCAAGAACCAAACTTCAAAATAACTATATTATAACTAAAGGAATATCAATGCGAAATTCAAGTTAAAGTCACGAGACAACATTAACTTTGATATTTATCAAATAAGTATAAGCATATAACCATTTTAAGTCTCAAAAGCATAGACATTGTTCATAATATGATAACCATTTCCCATTGCTCTCTCACTACTACTAATGTTATAAAATCACACTTGAGCTTTCACTTGACGGATACCTGGATCCTTGCTGCTCTTTGCTGCCTCTACATCAAATACTCTGCATTGCAAGGTAAAAGAGAGGGTAAGCACAAGCTTAGTGAATGAATAAAACAAGTATAAAAACACCTTGCAATGCAAACCATATTAAACCAAATTCATCAATTTAAAAACATGTCATGCTCTTTGATGTGCGTGTTATAAGCGCAATTTGAGTGCAAGTGTACACGTCGTCAAGTAATAAAATGATAAGTATATCGTGTATCGTCTCCACAGGGATTGGTATACCTAATATGTTTCCTCTTGTTCCCTCGCTTCAAAAAATAAAGTAAAAAACAAAAATAAGTTGATTTATTTAACTAACTAAATAATTAAAGAACAAAACATAAAATAAAAGGGTTGAAGACGATATAGAGAAAACGGGTAGGATCCAGTTGCGTCAATTAGTGGATTCAGTTGATCTTCTCCTTGTCAAATGCAATCACATAACACTGCTTCGACAGTACTGCAGATACCGCCTCGGCAACATTGGTGGTCCTCTGCCACGACAATCTCTTGCTCTTGGGTAGAAGCATCAAAGTTCAACAAAGTGTCCGTAAGTGACTCAGCTCATTTCTGAGTCAAAGTGCTGTTGATGCCCAGTCTTTGACGATACCTCTCGGCGTAAATCAAAGATAAACACCAACCAATCCAACTCTTAACCTATCTCCGAGTGCCTCCACAAGAGTATAGGCCGGGTTAGTGTCTACAACATCGTACTTATCCCTTTCGTGAATCTACACCTCTCGATGCTAGATAAATAGATTACTTGCAAACTTCCCTCTCGGGCTTGGATACAAGAAAAAAGAATGACAATAGGATAAGCAAACTTTGATTATATTATTGCATAAGAACAAAGATACAACAATCAATCTCCTCTCACTAATATCGACAACCTTCACATATCCTTAAGAAGTTTAGAACATGTTATCGTTTAAGTACAATTCTTAGGGAGAAGGATCGGTTCTAAGGGTTTCTCTCTAAATTGGCTCTCTAAATTGATTCTCTAAATCGGCTCTCTAAATCGGCTCCCTTAACATTATGGTCAGCTAGGATATTTATAGTCTTAACCTAGGGTAAACCTTTCCTAAATAGACTTCAACTTGGAGTAGGGAACAAGTCTTCTTCAAGGAATCTGATATTTCCAAGTTTGCTACCTTCTAGAAGGGTTTTCCCGCTTGGTCTTTGAATTGAGCTTTTAGCGCGCTAGCCTGGTCCAATTGATGCGCTCTATCTTCCAGAATGTTCTCTATATTTTTATTTTTTATTGCGCCTCCATTGTTGGTGCTGTCACACTGGATTCTACCGCAGCCTTATCTTCTGCCTCGGCCGCTACACTGCTTCACTGCCACTTCTACTCTGGATATTCCTGCATGTACAGAATATATAAAAATATCTGCATTCTCTATAAATATTGACTTTGTAAGTGATGATAATGGAATATCCAATATTTGAGCAAAAAGTCTATATTTTAGTTCAAGTTGGTGTATAATAGATACATAAAGTATCATGGGAAGGATAGTAAATAACTGCCTTTTAGGCACTCATCACTCTTTATAAAACAAAACAAACATGGCTAACGCCATTTTTAAAACTCAGTAAGTGTCATCAAACCAAGGCGAACAACGTCATCATTAAATTTTAGTAAAAACCATTTTGTAATCACATGCTTTACAAGCTAAAACACAAGTCTTACATGCTACTCACATAGCAATGCTTACACGTGCATCTCGATGCATAAAGCTTAAGTTTTACATGCTATCAACATAGCAATGCTCAAATCACATGCATACCAATGCATAAAATCTCGCATGCATAACACCATATGCAATCAAGTGAAAACCATGACACTTACCTTTGAAAAACAAAAACATATATTAGTGCTAGTGATCTGATTTGTACTAATCCAAATCGTTAGGATAAACGGGCAACCTCATGTTAGTTCTACTCCCAGAGCATGCGCATGTTGATACTACTCTCAACATGAATTATCTCACCTTGGCGTTCGGTGACAGTACTACTCCGATCAACCCGTATGTGACAATACTACTCCCATCATATAACATTAGAATATAGGCCAAAATGCAACACACAAGGAATTTATACACGTACAACTTTTGAATGTTTATAGTACATTCTAGACCCTATTGATCGATCAACTTATCTCATAAGATTCATCAATTATGTAGACAATATATTATCAAAAACCAGTGATCAACATTTAATTCAAAATAGAATTCAAATCACATGTATCCCACTTTTTATGCATCACTTGCAAAAATCGATAAAACCACTTTTATCTTATTTTTCAAAATAAAAACCGTGGGAACATTGAATGCATATAAAATCTCTTTAAAAACAGTCTCATGAGAATTTATATACATGCATAATCACATATGCATAACACAATAAGAGCGTGACAAATAACATAGTAAAAACACGGCGTAATATGGGAACCTTTAAGAAAGCAATACTTTAAACTTACTTCAGAGTATAAGGAGGTTTTTCAAACCTTTCCTACACCCCAAAACTTTGAAAAACATTTAAAACCATGCCAAATTGGCAGCCCTCATAATCCACTCACCGATAACCGATACTTGCTCACCAAACCACCAAAATAAACCGGAACGCCTTCAAACGCGATCGCCTAACTCTTGTCCTGTTTCAAGCATTTGATGCTTCTAAACTCACAAAAGAACCAAAAACTTGGATCTCTACACAACAACCCTTAAAACCTATCAAAACTTAAACCGAAAACTTATTGAAACATAGCAAACTTCACTTAAACCTATAGTCAGGGATTACGGATTTTAAAAACACTTTATAAACATCCTAACATATTAAAAATAATCCATTTAGGATCCAAAAATGATGGGTAAAAACCCTTGAACGAAAATTGAGATTTTCAACCGAAAATTGATTTTTATGAAATCGAAGGATTAAAACAATTTCTCCAAGCCAAGAACTTAGGAATTTTAGTAAATAACTTTATTGTTCTAGAGGATTGACAAAATCTAACCTCCAAAACTGATCCAATTGCTTTCCGAGTTTTAAAACGAGAAAACGATGAGTAAACAAGAAAATTTGAAGGAGAAATTAAGATAATTATTGTAAACGATTTTTATTGAAAAATAATGAGTTTTTACCTTGAAAACTTGATGAACGACTGCCTCCAACGAGGAAAAATGAAAATTAGAAAAATATGTGATGTTTAGGTTAATTAAAAAGGGTTTTATGAGTTTTAAATTGAGTTTAATTAAGTTATTTAATTTAAAATAGATTTTGGGCTTAATTAATTAATATTTGGAAAGCCTAGACCAGCTAGAATTATAATTGGATCAAAGACCCTTAAAGATTCAAAGTTTTGTCTTGTTTCATAAAATTATCCCTAAATTTTCAAATTTTACAAAACGATCGTTAATTTCAAAATCATAGGTTTTCAAAGGTCAATTTTTAAAATTGATTTGACCAAGTCAAATATATGATAAATAAGGAATTTATAATATTTTTTCTTAATTTATTTCGATTGAAAACTAATTTTTAAGTATTTAATCTCGAACTAGACTAAACCAACTAAATTGGTCCACTAGAACTCTAAACCGGGCTCTAAACTTCTAGGTCTAAATTTGGGATGTTACAACTCTCCCCCACTTAAGAAATTTCGTCCTCGAAATTTTCACCATGAAAAGAGTTATGGAAGCTGCTCCTTTACAACTTTCTTTCACTCTCACGTGACTTTGCAAACACCTTTACGCCGCTAAAACACTTTGATAAACACAAGGATCTTACCACAAAGGACCTTTACTACCAAAACCAAGATCCCAACATACATCTCATACAGACAAGATTCAGTCTCATCCTAACACCACTCGTCATCACACTTGAAGTGTTACACAAAACAACGGTACACCAAAAATACCATGGTCCTACTCAACACTCATTGTACCTTAAGATAAAAGTAATCCCCCTTTTTTTCCAATGACCTAAACTCACCTTACTCAAGGTTGACGAGCAACTTTCGACAACTATAACAACTTCCCACTTCCACTAACAAACTTAACTTTCTCAAATATATTCCAATATACAAGGGAACAATCAAAACATTCCATCGAGTCTCTCTCACCACAACAAAACATAACAACTTCCACCAACAGAATCCTTAAATAGTACCACACAATCGCAAAACTTTTAAACACAGTTATAAGCAACTCTACTGATGACAACATCCTTACCAAGAACCCAAAAGATTCATGTCGAAACACCTTAACATACCTTTCCAGACCTGGATAACTTACTTATACCGGTTACATGTCTATTAAAGAGAGAACACTCATAAACTCAATTGGAAACCCATTATCTGTCTCAAAACCTTACCACATTAAGGCATACTACTCAACAGCTCCAACCGTTCTCAAAGAAAACACTTTCTTTTAACTACCAAGAAACCACGTCATAGAACTTACGGAGATTTTTTCATACACTTTTACTCTAGCACCTTTAACAACAATAACACTCTCAAAGAACGTTGGTTCTCACTCAACTTACCAACAAAACCAACAGTCACTCTCAACTCAATCACATCCAAAATAAGTCCACTTAACACCAACCACTTTTAAACTTCTACCACAACTTATTACTTCCAGATACATAACAAAAGACTATCATAACTTTGATCAAGATATCATTCTAACACAACACCGTACAACACAATTTTGTGCCTCATAGACATAAAAGACAACCCTTATCACAACTAAAACTCATCAACACAACCTCAACTGTGCCCCACACTTGCAGTTCCACCAAACATCCGTTAGTAAGTTACCTTGGAACACCTCAACCACGAAAAGTCTCACTCACAACTCTTTCACTAGACCAATACTCTTTGATAAACGTAACCGTGTCAACACTTCTCTTGACTTCACAACATTCTTAAACTACTCCACTACAACTCATAATTATAATCCACAAAACTTTTCCCAAATAACAACTTACTGATGGAACCATCATACAACCTAATACTGTGATCAACCAACTCTTATCTCACTTAGTTTTTTTCTAAGCCCAAACTTCTGCCTCTTTAACCATTCCAAACTTAATGACACTCTTCCATCCAATCACCTTAATATCTTTCTTAATGTTAAGCAACAACCACACAGAAGAAAACTAACCGTAAATAGAAAACTCAACAACACAAACCCGCGCAACACTTCCTGACGATAAAACAAGCTCAAAAGATTGTTTAACCAATAATGGGTATAAACTGCCCAACGTTTCTTATCACACAACTTCTCCATACAGAGATATCCAAGGATTATATCCAAAACCTCCACAATAACCTTATCATACCCAAGTAAAACCTGACACAACTCTTTATGAACACAGCATGCAAAAGCTAAGACAAATGACATAACCACCACCTCTCAAGGTCCACACAAGTCTGTTATGCATCCTTCATCACCTCAACTCTTTTTCTAAAATATTTTCTCCAAAAACCCAACTAGTTCTTTCCAAAACAAAACACTAGATCGGTTATGCCCTTAACCTAACCACTTTCTGAACCATACCAAATAAAAGATACATAGTATTACTCCACATCAAACATAAAGATAACACGACACCTCTTACACAACCTAACTTCGCCGAAGAAACCTCGCAAAAGTCAACATCCCTCTTTACTAACAACAAACTTCAACAAAAATTACTCTCAAGGTACTCAACCTAAGTTCAACCATCCACAACTCTAAGCCCAACTAACCAATCCTTATCTAAGATTACTTCCCAGCCAGAACAATAACTCAACCCACTAGACAATAGGCTCAAAACCAACAAGAGTATCTTCCAAGCACCTTTATAAACCTATAATTTTTCCCTAAAGAACCAACCTCAACACAACTTCTTTTTTTTCAAGAGGGAAACGTTTGTAAATATGGATAATGTATGCATGAGTCTTGTATGTCATCCTAGATGCCTATGCAAGTGCATGCAAATGCAATCTAATGTTATGCTCAAGAATGCATGCATGTCCTAAGATGTCTTATGTATATGCATATAAGTGATCTTATACTATGGATGATTGTTGTCCATACTCACAAACGACATCCTCAACCCCAAAACTTCAACTTTCTACCTCTTCAACGTTCCAAACCATAGAAACTTAGCATTCAAGAGTATACAACCACACCATAACCCAAACGCTTCTAACACATTTGATTCACCTTGCACACAAAGCACTTTGAAACTCCCAAAGGCACTCTAGTGATCTAGTCTCTTACTACTCACCAGCACAATAAATTCTCAGACTAAACTGATTTGAAACCACTTTACACTCAAACACGGTCGAGGACTCAATCAACTCAAGATTGGATATCACAACACCAAAACACAAATCTATTTATTCTTTATGATCTCCGTAACTTCTCTATTACCAAGTTTTAGCTTTCTTTTTGGTCCCATATCAAGTAAAATAAAATAGAAAAATAATTTTAACATGTAAAATATTTTGCAAAACTTGTGAGGCCAGCACGAAGCAAGTTCCAAGTAGCTAAAGTACAATATAAAACAATTTCCTAGTAGTAGTTAGAGAAATGGTACCCAAAATAAACCCCAACAATATATACTTAAACATCACATAGAACAATCATCAACTATGATTAGAATCAAGTACATATAACCATGCAACAAGTGTATTTTCCAAAACATGTATTAAATATCATATAAAATCACCTCAAAGTCTCAAGTATTAACTAATGCAAATTCAAACTACTTTACTATACTACACGACATATCAAAACTCAAAAATTTCATGAGATGTTCAACTTATAAATCATTTTAAGACCAACTAACAACAATGCATGCAATATTTAAAATCTAAACACATTTTACATTTATAAATTTCATATGCAAAATAATCTTAAAACATGGTTAAAATAGTAGTCTATGACACATAATATTCAATTCACTTAGTCAAGCAACTCATGAACATGTTCACATTTACATATAACTAATGTCATAAGAAAGTAACAAGATTCCATCATGCTTACAAATAACAATTCAAATATGAATCAGTAAAGTCACTTACATTTTTAGAGTGTAAATATTTGGTCACTCCGACGTTAGACACCGTTAATAGGTAACGAAAAGATGATCTGGTAAATTAAAAAATATTTTTTTTGCCACGTGAGCTGCTTACGTGGCTCCCTTCTTCCTCATCTTCTTCATGTCAACATGAAAGAGAAAGAAAACCACTCCACTTTCAGCTCTACAACGAATATAAGTATCAGCTCCAGATTCACCTTTGAAAATCTCTATAAATTCGAGTTTCAACTTTTCTAAAGAGTCGAACATTTCCAAGAGCTTGAACTATTTTTGATGCTCACTGTTACTCCTTGCAACACTTTCTCCAAAGCGGAAAAATACCGCCATGATTTTATCTGCAATCTTGACAAAACACTCTAGCCAAATAAGCACTTCGGGAAGTTTTTCAAAAACTTGTTTGCATAGTTTCTTTTCTGATACAAGGACTATTCTGACGGCAAGCTCGAAATGCTAGATCCAGAGAGAAATTGATGTCTCCAGACTCTCCCACTCCATTCCATCAATTTGTTCTGAAGTGTATGTTCTTAAGTAATCAGGGTTTAATCGCATCAGCGCTTTTGCAGTTTTTTTGTATCTTACCTGTTAATCAACCAAAAGTGTGAGAAATTTAAGGATCTAAAATGTAAGAACAAAACCATTTGCTTGAACAATCTTTCAAAACTCTAGATCATACAAGTCTAACTTAATTCATATCGTTCAATATGTCAGCTTTTACTTCTATGTTTGAATCGCTTTATATTGTCTACAAACTAGTAATTTGTAGTTCTAGCAACGAAAAAATAACCAAATAAGGAGAACTTGAAAGCCTCAAAGCAAGATATTTTGCTTACCTTAACAAAGATATCAATACATATACTCAAACAATCATTGACAGTGAGGGTTTTGGCAAATTGCCTAAGGATTTGGACCTGCATTTCTGTGTCAAGATAAGAAACCACTGGTACTGGTTGATCAGTTTCTTCATCTGCTTATTGCTCCCATATGTTTTGATGTTTCATTTGCTGTAACATAATCTCGAATTCATTCTGCAAATTTAGTAAAGCCTCATCAAGCAACCCATCGAACTTCATAGCATCAACCTCGGATGTGTATAGAGTTCTAAGTGTGCTTAAAGTCTCCTTCAATCTTTTCATTTAATATCGATCAGTGGATTTTGTTCTGCTCAAGAATTCAACCACCTCTTGAAGCTTTTGAATCATCGGCTCACCATCTCGATCAATTAAGTTGATAGCTTCGTTAAGCTGATCAACACATTGGGCGTACTTGAGAAGCCTTTTAAGCCTCTTCCTTGGATTTTTCTCCATAGATAGTTTTTCAGAGAGTTCAATGAGCTTGTACTGAAATGATTCAGAGAGCCTGCAAATATGGAGGAGATCAAGATCCTAGGAGACAAGTCTATTAATTCTGGTCTCAAGAGCCTTAGCAACCATAACCAAGGACTGCAAAGGCACTACTCGTTTTGCAGCTATTGAGAGACTTTCATCTATAGAATCAAACCTCTTCTTCATCTCTTCCAGGTCTTTTCCCATTTGAGCTGATGATTGTAGGAGTATTCTTAGATCGGAGCACACCGATTCTAGCTTTAGAAGCGTTGAATCCACTTCGTTGGCTGCCATTGATCTTGTCCTTGACGAACTAGCAGGCTATAACTATGCAGAGACAAAGAAGTGTTGCGAGATTGAAAATACTTGTAAGCTTTCCTAAACACTAATAAACTAATGACGAGAATAAAGTAGTGGGGGTGGTTGTGTTGTGAACCGGTGATTGTGTTGTGGTAGTGGCGGAGGGATAGGGTGGTTGTATTGTAGTGCTGAAAGTGGGATGGTTTTCTTCCTCTTTCATGTTGACATGAAGAAGATGAGGAGGAAGGAAGCCACGTAAGCAGTCTACGTGGCAAAAATTATTTTTTAATTCATCAAATCAATTTTCCGTTACCCATTAACAATCTCTAACATCGGAGTAACCAAATATTTATACTCTAAAAACGTACGTGACTTTACTGATTCATTTTTAAAATGGGTGACTAACTTTGTACTGCGTTTAAACATAAGTGACTTCCGCGGTAATTAACCATATATATAACAACCTTTTAATCACATAAAAATTTTAGTCATGCTTACAAACATCGTGCTTGACAAACAAAAGCCTAAGTTACTATGTCACAACACAAATCAATCACATATAGCAAACACCGTGTATATCATACAATAACATAGAATTTTCAAAAAAATCACCATACATAAGAAACATTTAAAACAAATTTAATTCTGCAACATGCTAAACAAAACTTCCCAAAAGGTTTCGTAAACCTAAGCTCTGATACCACCAAATATAACCCCTTCGAACCAGTCTAGATGCCACCCGACTCAAACGAGCTACACGGGAAATATCGAGGCTAATCTGTAGACTCGCCTCGATAAACAACTCTAGAAATTAAAATTTTATATTTTCTAAATATTTTAATTAGATCCTACATGTTCATGTAAGGATCAATTTTAATTGCAGCAAAAACTAAAAAGAAACGAGTCCTAATTTAATCGAACAAGTTTTAGGGACCTAATTATAATTTCCAGAATTTTATACCCTAATTATGAAAATAAGGTTATGAATATTTAATTAAGTTATTTCATACTTGAACGTAAATTTAAAACTTAAAATAATATCTACAAGTCATTTAATTGCATGCTCAAAGTTTAGGGACTATTTACAGCTTCCAAAGGTTTCATGATATTTTTATATGCAAATTTACCTAAAAACACTTTAAGCACATATCATGGCATATTAGCTAGATACAATTCAACCTAGTTAGCAATAATATATTCAACTCCAAAGAGTATGCTTCAACATCAACAATCTTATAAACACACGGAAGAACTACCTCAATATTCTTAACATGATTTCTAGATACATTTCAACCTAAATAACAACATCATAGATTCAACTCATAAGTAGTCACACTTCATTATCAATAGTACTCAAATTCACACATAGGGATATCAAGAACCAAGCTTCAAAATAACTATATTATAACTAAAGGAATATCAATGTGAAAGTCAAGTCAAAGTCACGAGCTAACATCAACTTTTATATTTATCAAATAAGTATAAGCATATAACCATTTTAAGTCTCAAAAGCATAGACATTGTTCGCAATATGATAACCCTTCCCCATTGCTCTCTCACTACTAATAATGTTATAAAGACACACTTGAGCTTTCACTTGACGGTTACCTGGATCCTTGTTTCTCTTTACTGCCTCTACATCAAATATTCTATATTGTAAGGTAAACGAGAGAGTAAGCATAAGCTTAGTGAATGAATAAAACAAGTATAAAAATACCTTGCAATGCAACCCATATTAAACCAAATTCATCAATTTAAAAACATGTCATGCTCTTTATAAAACAAAACATACATGGCTAACAACTCCACTTTTAAAACTCAGTAAGTGTCATCAAACCAAGGCGAACAACGTCATCATTAAATTTTAGTAAAAACCATTTTGTAATCATATACTTTACAAGCTAAAATACAAGTCTTACATGCTACTCACATAGCAATGCTTACATGTGCATCTCGATGGATAAAACTCAAGTTTTACATGCTATCAACATAGCAATGCTGAAATCACATGTATACCAATTCATAAAACCTCGCATGCATAACACCATATGCAATCAAGTGAAAACCATGACACTTACCTTTGAAAAACAAAAACATATATTGGTGCTAGTGATCCAATTTGTACTAATCCAAATCGTTAGGATAAACGAGCAATCACATGTTAGTACTAATCCTAGAGCATGCATATGTTGATACTACTCTCAACATGAATTATCTCACCTTGATGTCCGATGACAGTACTACTCCGATTAACTCGTATGTGATAGTACTACTCTTATCACATAACATTAGAATATAGGCCAAAATGCAACACACAAAGAATTTATACAGGTACGACTTTTGAATGTTTATTGTGCACTCTAGACCCTATTGATTGATCAACTTATCTCATAACGGTCACTAATTTCAAAATCTTAGGTTTTTAAAGGTCAATTTTTAAAATTGATTTGACCAAAGTCAAATATATGATAAATAAGGATTTTATAGTATTTTTCCTTAATTTATTTCGATTGAAAACTAATTTTTAAGTATTTAATCATGAACTACACTAAACCGACTAAATCAGTCCACTAGAACTCTAAATCGACCTCTAACTTTCTAGGTCCAAATTTGGGGTGTTACAAGGGCTTGACCTCCTAACGGCGCTTCTTCTTTCCCTTGCTCTTTGTTCGTTAAGATCGGTATATTTTTCTCTCTGTGTTGAGCACTAATTGTTATCTTTTATTTTGTTTACGCGGCCTCCAAGGTCTTGCCGTGGCGGGTGCTTTATCTGGAATTTAGCATCTATTTTCTCACTTGGCCATCTTTGGGATATAGTTTCCTTTCTAAGTAAGAAAACTATCAAACACATATGTTTTATGCCAAATAATATATAAATTCATAAAATTAGTTTTCAAATGCTGAAATATGGAAAATAACCAAAAATATTCATTATCGCCTTTAAATCTGTCTTTTTTAGCAATAAACGAGTGGGAAAATGATATAAAAAATGAGGACTTTTGAGTACTCATCACACCCCCAAACTCGAACTATTACTTATTCTCAAGCAATGCAAAGGATAATCTTAAGTTTAGAATTTTAAAGTAATATACCGTCCTGCTTGCCGTGGTAGAATTCCTCTCTTGACTCTGCCTCTTCTAGGTTTTAGGCATTCCTCGGAATTGGACTATAAGTCTTAGTGTTCCATCTACTCCACAACAATCTAAACCTCCAAGGGAGTTTAGAACATATTATGGTCGGTGACTAAGGATAAGTTATGTGTGTAAACCGACTTCTTCTCCTCTAAACTTAAACTTAATGAGTGCCTTATATAGGCCAAGTCCTAAGTTGATCTTCCCATGCAAGGAAAGAGTTCTAAACAGAAAAGAAGTCTAATTCCTAATTAAATAATATTAAATAAATCTTAATTCCTAAAATGTCTCTTCTCGCGGTTTGGCTTGGGTTCGACTTCCTAACTGAGTTGTTCTTCTTTCTTTGTCTTTCGGTATCTTTTTCTCTTCCTGTTGAGCATCATTTGTCGTTTTTCTATGCTATCGCGACAGTCTTCAGAATGCTTCCGTGGCGGATGCTTCTTCTTCAATTCAGTATCTGTTTTCTTCTTTGGCTCTTTTTTTGATCTAGTTTTCTGTCTAAGAAAGAAAAGTATCAAACATATTTGTTTTATGTCTTATAATGGATAAATTTATAATAATAGTATTCGGATGCTGAGATGTGAAAAGTAATAAAAAATATCTATTATTGCTTTTAATTTTGTCTTTATTAGCAATAAATGAATGGATAAATGATGTGAAAATAGAGAACTTTTAGGCACTCATCACACCCCCAAACTCGTACTATTGATTGTCCTCAAGCAATGCAAAAAATAAATTTAAGTAAGGAATTTTAAAGTGATATACCGTCCTGCTTGCCATGGCAGAATTCCTCTCTTAACTCGGCCTCTTCTGGGTTCTAGAAATTCCTCGGAACTGGACTATGAGTCTTGGTGAGTGTGTGCGTAGCTGTGTCAAAGATGATTTTCTAAGTTTTAATCCTTTTTCTAGCTCAAGACTTTCAACTAAGATTTCTTAATTCTTTTGCTTTCTTTCTCCCTGAAATTAATGTATAATTATATATTTCTATATAGTTATACTTGCTTGAGACAGTCATGGGCACCTCAAGTGTTTAGCTATTTCATACTAGAGACAATGATAGGCACCTCTAATAAGTGAGCGAATTCTAAGTCCTAGAGCCAATCATGAACACCTCTATGGACTAACTATAGTCGGTGATAGACACCTCTAATTTATAATATAGGCCTAAGTCCTTATTGCTTTTCAAAGAAAAGAACTTTTAAAATCAACTAAGACTAGCAGTTTTTATGTATTTTCAGGCTCATAGTCTAATCCTAAGTACTAATCCCAGAGACCTTTCTGATTTCAAGTCTGGTGAATGGTACATACAGCGACGATGATTGGAGAATTATATCACTGCCGAGGCAGTTTCAATAAAATTCAACAGATTTTAAAAAATTCTACAGTAATACTTAAGTAACTACGATAATATTTAAAGCATGAATTAAATACTTCGATTAATTTCCATACATTGCATTTTCATATTACAAAATAGAAATATGCTCCTCAAACTGAAGGGATACATTGTCCTTAATGCATATACATGGATATAACCGAAAAGAAAATAAGAAAATTAAAAAAAAGAAAGAGAAAGAAAGAAAATAAAGAAAACTACCACCCTTTAAAATGATGTGGAGGATTCGAATGAATCCTCGGAATCACTGTCGATTATCAGCTTTCGACGAGTGTTTGGTGTCTGTTGGGTAGGTTGCTTCGGTAGTTGCTGGGCTGCTGCCTTTGGCGGACTAGAAATCTTAAAAAATATCAAAGGGTTATACTTAATATATACAGTAATACCTAAGATAGTAAGTGAAGAATGAGGAGTTAATGCATAATAGGAGAGAATGTGAGTCCGTCTTCTAATATGATATTTCCTTGAGTTCTTGGGAGTTTAGTCCTTTGTATAATTTGAGATGTTGTCCATTCACTTGAAATTCATGTCCGCCATTTTGTGATCTGATTGTTACTTTTCCGTTTGAGTGTGTCTGGACTACATCGAATAGGCCTGACCATCTGGATTTTAATTTCCCATGGAAGAGCTTTAATCGAGATTTGTATAGTAAGACGTGGCAGTAGTTTTTGGTCATGCCATCTTCGTGTTTTTTCTTTGTATATTTTGTTATTTTCGTATACTAAAGTTCTGAATTCATCGATTTCGTTAAAATCTAATAATCTTTTATGTCCTGCTTTTTCCAAATCCATGTTGACCATTCGTATTGCCCAATATGCATTGTGTTCTATCTCTACTGATAAATGGCATGATTTGCCATAGACTACTTGGTATGGGGACATTTTCAGTGGGGTTTTGAACGTTGTTCTGTATGCCCATAATGCATCATCCAATCTTGTGGACCAATCTTTTCTTGATGGATTGACTACTTTCTCCAGTATTGTTTTGAGTTCTCTATTTGATACCTCTGCTTGGTCGTTTATTTAGGGATGATATATTGTGGCTATCTTGCGTGTCACTCCCAATTTATTTAAGGCTGCAGCAACTGGTTTGTTGTCGAAATGTTTACTGATACGTGTCAAATATGCGTAATTAGTGCAAGTGAACACGTCGCAAGTAATAAATGATAAGCATTATTGAGTTATCGTCTCATCAGGGATTGATATACTTAATATGCTTCCATTAGTCTTCTTACTCTGTAAAAAAAAATAAAAACACAAGTAAATTTGGGTGTTAATTAAACTAAATAAAATATACTAAATAGGGTGAGATCAAATTTGAGGGCAAGATCCAGTTGTGTTATATAGTGGATTTGATTGATCTATTTTTGCCCAAATGTAATTGCACTACACTGCCTCGGCAGTACTGAAGATTACTGTCTTCGGCAGCGATAGTGTTCTCTACCGCGTCAATCCCTTGCTCTTGGGCAGATTTACCAAAGTTTGGCAAAGTGTCCTTTGATGGTTTCGTTTTGAAGGTCAGTCCTTGATGATACCTCCCGACGTTAATCAATTATAACCAACAACCAATCCCACACTTCTTTTAGCCACTGAAACTCTAACCTATCCCAAGGCCGAGTTAGTATCCTCCAATCAAGTTGAATACCTCACTTACTTCTTTCGTGAGTCTAACTCTATCGAGTCTAGGCAAATAGATTACTTACAAACTTCCCTCCCAGACTTGGATACAAGAACAAAGGATGGCAAAGAGTAAATAAACTTTGATATTTTATTGCATTGAAATAAGAAAACAAGATACAATTTCCTCTCACTAATACTCAACAACTTTCACCTAAACCCTAAGAAAGCTTTAGAACATGATGGGAAGAATTGTTCTTAGGGCAAACTCTCTCAAAATTGGCTCTCCTCACCCCTTTGGACGGCTATGCCTCATATAGGCTTGGCCTAGGGCAAACCTTTCCTAAATAGAGTACAACTTGGAGTAGGGAACAAGTTATGTACATAGGTTACATATTTCCAAGTTTGGTTCTTCTAGAAGGTTTCTTTCCCGCGTGGCCTTGTCCTTGGGCTTTCGATGTATGCGTTTTGTGGACAAGTTTGATTAAAGGCCTTCTTAGATAAACTCTAAGCTCAAGACAAATAGACTTGGATTTAATGTGCTCTTCTTAAAAAACAATTCTTTGAGCCAATTTCGGGCACCTCAAGTATTGCGTTTTCTCCTTCTTATCTCCTTATTTCTTTTGCTATTCTTTTATGCATACTAGAGCCAATTTCGGGCACCTCTAGTATGAAGTAGAGTATTTCCTAGAGCCGGTTATAGGCACCTCTATTCACCTTTCCAAAGATCTAAGTCTTTATCACCTAAGTTCATTAAAAGAATTCCTATAGCCAAACAAGTCCCAAAAGTATTTTAAAGTTTAACCTTAGAGTAAGCTTCTAAGTTTTTCTCCTTAAGTATCCTAGAATTAGGCCTTCAAAACAGAATCTAACTATGGTAAGGAGAAAGATTTCTATTACCTTCAAGAATACAGTAAGACAATATTGATGATTGGTATACTTAATATGTCTCCCCTTGTTCCCTTGCTCCTGAAGATAAAGTAAAAACACAGATAAGTGGATTTGTTTAACTAACTAAATAATTATATAACAAAACATAAAATAAAAGGTTGAGAACGATATAGAGAAACTGGGTAGGATCCAGCTGTGTCAATTAGTGGATTCAATTGATCTTCTTCTTGTCCAATGCAATCTCTTACTGTTGGGCAGATGCATCAAAGTTCAGCAAAGTGTCCGTAGTTGACTCCGCTTATCTCTAAGTCAGAGCGCTGTTGATGACTGGTCTTTGACGATACCTCTTGGCGTGAATCAACGATAATCACCAACCAATCCAACACTTCTTTTAGCTTCTGAAACTCTTAACCTATCTCTAGGCCGAGTTAGTGTTGTCAACAAAGAAACAAGAAACAATCTCCTCTCACTAATATCTATAACCTTCACCTATCCCTAAGAAATTTAGAACATAATATCGTTAGGTACAATTCTTAGGGAGAAGGGTTTTTCTAAAAATCGACTCTCTAAACATTGTGGTCGGCTACGCTATATATAGTCTTAACCTAGGGCAAACCTTTCCTAAATAGACTCTAACTTGGAGTAAGGAACAAGTCTTCTTCGTGAGATCGGATATTTCCAAGTTTGCCGCCTTCTAGAAGGATTTTCCCGCTTGGTCTTTGACTTGGGCTTTTAGTGCGCTAGCCTGGTCCAATTGGTGCGCGCTGCATCTTCCAGAATATTCTTTATATTACTATCTTTCATTGTGCCTACAATGTTGATGCTGCCGCTCTGGATGCTGCCGCAGCTTTGTTCCCTACCTCGGCTTTAATACTGTTTCACTGCTATTTCGGCCCTAGATATTCCCGCATGTACAAAATATTTAATAATATCTGCATTCTCTATAAATATTAACTTTGTAAGTAGTGATGACAGAATATCCAACATTGTGCAAAGAGTCCATATTTCAGCTCAAGTTGGTGTATAATAGATGCATAAAGTACCATGAGAAGGGTAGTAAATAAATGCCTTTTAGGCACTAATCAAATACCCCCAAACTCGAAGTATTGCTTGTCTTCAAGCAATGCAAGACATCAAATTGCCGAACTTTACTCTCCTTTGGTCTTACTTTTCCATCTATTCTCCCCACCATGGTCATGTCTATCTCTCCGTTGTAGCCACTAGTTTACCCAAGGACTTTTACTAAGAAACAAGCTCTAAAGCTAGGTGAGTGTGTGCGTTTTATGGACAAGGTTGATTCAAGGCTTTCTTCGATAAACTCTAAGTTTAAGACAAGTAAAATTTGGATTAAAGCTATCTCCTTAAAACAATAAGTTTTGAGCCAATTTCGGGCACCTAAAGATATGCGTTTATTTTCTTTCTAACCCTAATGCAAGCTTACTAAAAGGAGATCAAAACTAGAGCCAGTGATGGCAACTCTAGTTAATTTTCCAAAAGGTTCTAAGTCTTTATCATCTAATTTATTAAAAAACTCCTAAATCAAACAAGTCCAAAAAGTGTTTATTTTCTTTCTAACCCTAATGTAAGCTTCTAAGTTTTATTCCATGAGTATCCTATAGTTATCCCTTCAAAAAAAAACTTGGCCATGGTAAGGAGAAAGTTTTCTATAGCCTTAAAGGAGTAAACTAAAGCAAAGCTGATGTAGAGCAGTGCAAGACTACAAACAGTAGTTCAAGAAAAGAGAATATTACAAGAAATTTCATAAAAAAATTACTCCCTTTCTTCATGGTAATACCGTGGCAGTGGGCTACCTCGACGGTGCACTCATCCTCCAATACCCCCAAACTCAAACCGAGCATTATCCTCAATGCTCAATATACACAGCATGTAAAAGAAAACAAGGATAGGAAAGCATAAGGGACTAAAAAGATTCTGATTTTGATTCAGAAGAGCTGTTAAAAATAGTTGCCCTCCGAGGTTTTCCTACCGATGCTTTTTGTTTGGATCCTTGTCCTGGTGATTGCTGTATTTTTGCATGTCGGGGCGACTGTACTCTGGTGGGTGTTTGTTTCTGCAGTGGGGCAGTAACTTCAACTTCTTCTTGTTCTTCGTCTGTATGCATAACCTCTGTTTCTCCTCTTGCCTCGGCAGCTGGTATTCCTTCTTGGGCATACGATGAGCTCTCATAGACATACTCATCAATCTGCCTAGAAAGACTATCTCTAGAGAAACTGCCTATGAGGATAGGACTCGGTGGTGTAGAGTTGAAGACAACTCTCCTTTTTGATGGCCGTCTGCTGCTGGATGCTGCTGCTGCCATGCCTGCATGTCTGAGCCAGCAGCGTGAAACTATTATTGTGGCCTGGAGGTAAAGAATGGTCTATGCCCTGGGGCAGGTGTTGTCTCTGTGTACGGTGCGGTAGTGACGAAAATGTTGGAGGGAAATTCTGGAAACTGCATCCTATATGTGGGAAAATTCTAGATCGGCATGATGGCAAGAGTGTTGTTGAAATCTCTTTGATATTCCATGTATCGTTGCTGGAGAAGGTCCATGTCTGACATCCTCTGCAAGATCTCCTGATATGGATCTGCTGCGGCAGTGGCTTGGGCAGTGCCAGGTGCTTCTGTCGTATACTACCCTCTGACCGTAAAGTCGGCAGAGAATTGTTGAGGTGTTGCCTCCACTGGGTCTGCTTGGGTGATCTGCATCACTCTGTGGTAGAATTCTCTTGTCCAGCCTTGCCGTTGTGTTGTGTATTCATCTGTTTCTTCTATAGGGACACCTGCAGCAATGCATAGGGTAGAGATTAAGCTAGGTAAATATAATGGACCTCGTTCTTTCTTACCGCAATCATAAATTTCTTGAAGAATAATCTCTCCAACATTTATGGTCCTCTTGTTGATGATTGATTGAATGAGCCACAATCTTCTTCTATCAACTGTGCTGTTGTGGGAGGTGGGCATGAGGCGTCGCTTGACAAATGTGCACCAAAGCTTGGCTTCGGGTTTAAGGCTGAGCCTTGTTATACAACCCCTATGGGCACCGGTTTCCCATGGAGTGTTGTCGTAGCAAAGTTCGTCTTTGATGGCTTGTAATCCTCGGTATTGGATGCAAATTCACCATGTTCATTGTGTATGAGGATAAGGCCGTAGTAATCGTTGATTGGCTCGACATCAAGCTTTACTGGCTTGCCCCAGCAGTAGACGAACAACGTGTCCTTACTCGGACAATGTGTATAGAATTCTCTTACAATTATGGCATTTGCTATGGGAGGTTGGAAGCAAAATTTTTCCAAATCTTAGCCTTCATGTTGTCGAACAAGAATTGGTCGATGTCATAGTTCTTTTCGATTGTATGCTGGAATCCTTATTCCTCCCATAACTGCCGTGCAATGAAAGACCTTTGGAATCGTTCTGCTACGATGGTATTGACAAAGCGTTTGTATGTTGCCATGGAGGATTCGAATATTGATGAGATGTTCTTGAAACTAAGTTGTAAAGTGAAAGAATACAGATAAGAATGCAGAGAGTATTGTGAGGGAGATTTGGCAAGATTAACAAAGAATACAAAGTGAATAGTTTAAACGAGGAAGTTGCTTATATTGGCCTCGACTGTGTGACCATTTAAACCACTAGCCGTTTTGTAGCCGTTTAGAATTTTCTGTCCGTTGACATTTACTGCCGCTACAAGAATCTCGGCAGAATAGTTGTTACCATGTTCTGCCCGTTGGGACTGGTGCGGCTCTGACACTATGCACTGCCATGGCAGCAGACTTCCTGTTGTGAACTACTTCTCTGTTATTCTTGCTTTATTTTCCTAATCTAAACATCAAGAAACATTAAAATAATGAGAATATAATTATTCCTAAATACCATAATTAAGAGAATTCATGAAAATACCAAATAAAATAAAAGAGAAAAGTAATATAAAATAAGAATATAAAGAAAACTTATGGAGAGTCATTTTGGATATTTCTTATAGTCCATCTGCACCCTCCATCGAGTGACAATTCTACCCAAAAAGGATTGGGCCATAATGAATACGGATAGTCACCTTTGTATTATCATGGTGGAGGTATCTTTCTTTCATTTTCTCTTGTAATCTATGCATGTCCTCCATCTTGATATTGTTTCTGAAGGCAAAAATAAATTGTTAGAAAAAATAATATCAACATTCAACCACTTACTTACCTCATTGTCATTAACTTCCATCATATTTGGATATAGCCTTCATTATTGTGGCAATTGCTATGATAGCCAATTGCCGTGGCAATCTTTTGCCAAAATTCGGTGTAAGTCAAGTGAAGAATCATCTTTCTTGAAGTCTTCAAGAATCAACCCACATTGTTTCTTATGCTTCTCAGTAATCTCCATTAGTAGAGACTTTGGCTTGGAACTAATATTAGGAGTTACCATAAAAATATCATCTTTCAAATAATCATATACTATTTGTGATGGCTTCAAATCTTATAACGTTGACTCCTCGAAGTATACCTACAATGAAAAAGATGAGTTTTTAAATAATTCAAAAGGTTCATTCAGTATCATCTCATTTTCTATTATCACGGTATTGTCATCTTGTTGATCGAACATGTCTTCGTGTAACTGCCTCGGAAGCTGTGAGTAAGAGTAATCCTCAGCTTCCTTTTTCAGCATCGTTGCTGCCGTAACATCCTGGGAATCAGACTCCTTAAAATTTTTTAGAGCATTACTTTCATCAGCCTCGTTGAATGGTATTGTGACATTGCCCTATTCAGGCTTCTCTACAGCCGCGGAAGGATGCTTGGCAGACTCATTCGCTGTTCGATAGTCTTTCTCATCAACATGTTTTGTACTCAGAGGTTCCGAAATTTCCTTTGTCCTCTAGTGTTGGGATTTCAATATCCCCAAGGTTTGATTGTTGGGTTATGTTATCCCTGGCATGCATTTGATTTTCTGAATCCCTCAAGGGTGCATCCAATCTAGCTATATGTGCATCCAACCTTGATTGCTCTGCCATAAATTCTTCAATTCTAGCTATTGATGCTTTCAATGTTTTCGCCAATGAATTTGGATACTCTTGAGAAAAATTATATTGCCATGGCATATCTGTAACACCAACAAAATTGTCATGATACAAAAATTTTGAGCGTTTTGGTCATACCATGAAGGATTTTGTTGTTGGTTCCATCTATGGTCCTCTTTGTGGTCATAGTTTCCAGTACTGTATGGGCAATTGATAACCAAATGATCATCTCCACAATTAAAAAAAAAATTTGCCCAAGCATAAACTTCTTGGGTTGCTCTTCGTTGGCATAGATAATCATCATTTAATCTAGGAAATTCTTAATTAACTCGGTTCATATCTTCCAACATCAGCTCCTGAATAGATTTCTTTCTTTCTTCTTGCATCTTGAGTCTTCAACTTGAAATACACCTATAATTTTTTTAAAAGAAAAAGAAAATATGTTAGTAAAAATAATAAAGCAAAAACAAGAAAATTAAAGAAGACAAAATTTAGTTGCCAATCCCCGACAATGGCGCCAAACACTTGATGCATGCAATAAATGCGTAATTGAGTGCAAGTGTACACGTCGTCAAGTAATAAAGTGATAAGTATATCATGTATTGTCTCCACAGGGATTGGTATACTTAATATGTCTCCCCTTGTTCCCTTGTTCCTGAAAGATAAAGTAAAAACACAGATAAGTGAATTTGTTTAACTAACTAAATAATTAAATAATAAAACATAAAGTAAAAGTTGGGAACGATATAGAGAAAGTGAGTAGGATCCAACTGTGTCAATTAGTGGATTCAATTGATCTTCTTGTCTAATGCAATTACACAACACTGCTTCGATAGTACTTTAGATACAGACTCGGCAACATTAGTGTTCTCTGCCGTGGCAACCTCTTGCTCTTGGGTAGATGCATCAAAATTTAGCAAAGTGTCCGTATTTGACTCCGCTTATCTCTAAGTCAGAGAACTATCGATAACTGTTCCTTAACGACACCTCTCGACGTAAATCAATGATAATCACAAATCAATCCAACACTTCTTTCAGCTGTTGAAGCTTTTAACCTATCTCTAGGCCGAATTAGTGTCTACAACACCGTACTTATCCCTTTCGTGAATCTACACCTCTCGATGCTAGATAAATAGATTACTTACAAACTTCTCTCTCGAGCTTGAATGCAAGAACAAGGAAGGACAATAGGATAAGCAAACTTTGATATTATTATTGCATTATAACAAAGAAACAAGAAACAATCTCCTCTCACTAATATCTACAACCTTCACCTATCCCTAAGAAATTTAGAACATAATATCGTTAGGTACAATTCTTAGGGAGAAAGGTTTCTCTAAAAATCGGCTCTCTAAACAATATAGCCGGTTAGGCTATATATAGTCTTAACCTAGGGCAAACCTTTCCTAAATAGACTCTAACTTAGAGTAAGAAACAAGTCTTCTTCATGAGATCGGATATTTCCAAGTTTGCCGCCTTCTAGAAGGATTTTCCCGCTTGGTCTTTGACTTGGGCTTTTAGTGCACTAGCCTGGTCCAATTGGTGCGTTGCATCTTCTAGAATATTCTTTATATTTTTATCTTTCATTGCGCCTACAATGTTGATGCTACCACTCTGGATGCTGCCGCGACTTTGTTCCCTGCCTAGGCCTCAATACTGCTTCACTGCTACTTCGGCCCTGGATATTCCTGCAAGTACTGCATTCTCTATAAATATTGACTTTGTAAGTAGTGATGACGAAATATCCAATATTGTTAAAAAAGTCCATATTTTAGCTCAAGTTGGCGTATAATAGATGCATAAAGTACCATGAGAAGGGTAGTAAATAACTGCCTTTTAGGCACTCATCAATGGCTTTGCTCTTCTTGGTGGCTGAACTCTCATTGGTGTTGCTCGTTGCATTGGAGCATTAACCTCTTCTCCTCTATCTTTAGTGTCCATTATCTTTGTGCCTCCTTCATTCTTTGGATCTGCCCCATCATGCTGGATACTTGGCTCAGCAATGTCTGAGATCTGATTGACATAGGCATCTATCTCAGCTGCTAGACTACCCATTGGGATTAGGGATCTTGGGGGAATACTGAAGACTGTCCTTCGCTTGGAAGGTCTTCTGCATGCAGATGATGCCGCGACAAGGTCTGCTGCCCTAGATGGGCCAACTGCGTCGAACTATTGTTGCGGTCGAGAGAGGAAGAATGGCTTCGGCCCTGGGGATGTAGTAGTTTCTGTGTAGGGCGCTGCTGTGACGAATATGTTTGTAGGGAATTCTGGGAATTGTGCCCCTTGGTTGAAAAAGTTCTGTATCATCATTTGGGCAAGAGTGTTGTTGAAGTCTGTCTAATATTCCATATATCTCTGCTGGCGAAGGTCCATAGCTGCCATCCTCTGAAGAATCTCTTGGTAAGGGTTTGCTGCGGCAGTAGCATGGGCAGTGCCATGCATCTCTGTCGTATACTGGGTGCCGACAATGAAGTCAGCAGTGAATTACTGAGGGGTTGCCTGGATAGGTTCTGCCTGAGTGATCTGTATAACTTTAAGGTAGAATTCTTTTATCTATCCTTGCCTATTTGGTGTGTATTCATCCGTATCTTCGATTGGTACTCCTGCAGGAATACACAAACTAGAGATTAAACAGGGGAAATATAAAGGTTCACGTTCCTTCTTACTGCAATCGTTTATTTCTCGTAAGATAATCTTTCCAACATTTATGCTCCTCTTGTTGATGATGGATCGGATGAGAAACAATCTCTTGCGGTCCACTGTACTGTTGTGGGAGGTGGGGATGAGACGTCTCTTGACAAAGGTACACCATAGCTTTGCTAGGGCTTTAAACTTTGCCTTGTTACACAACCCTTATGAGGACCAGTTTCCTAAGGGGTGTTGTTGTAACAAAGGTCATCTTTGATCAACTCGTAGTCCTGGGTGGTGATGTCTTCCATGAACTCACCATGAACATCACGGATGGGGATGAGGCCATAGAAATCGTTGATTGCTTCGGCATCAAGCTGGATAGGCTTGCCTCGGTAGTGGACGTAGATATTATCTTTGCTTAGCCCATGTGCATAAAATTCCCGCTCATGAACAGGTAATGTTCGATGCCGAAGTTTTCCTCCTCAGATTGTTGAAACCCTTGCTCCTCCCACAACTGTCGAGCAATGAACGATTTATTAAATCGGTCTGTAATAGTGGCGGGGGCAACTCGATTGTATACTGCCATGGATGAGTTGTAAAGATTGAGAGTTTTGGAAAGATTCTGAAAATTTCAAGAAGACTTGTGAGTAAGTAGAGAGTACTATGAAAGCAAGATTTAGTAGAATTCTAAGGAAATCAAGAATGCAAGAGTGAATAGTTTAAAAGAAGGATGTTGCTTATATTGGTCTCGGTCTTGTAGCCGATTAAACTACTAGCCGTTTTGTAACCGTTTTGAAATTAATGCCCGTTAGCAATTACTGTCGCGGCGTAAGACTTGGTAGATAGCTGTTATACTGTTTATGCCTATTGGGACTGTTGCGGCTTCTAACACTATTTACTGTCTCGGCAGAATTCCTACTATGAACTATTTCTCCCTTATTCTTGTTTTTATTGTCCTAAAAAAAATAAAAACATTAAAAACATAAATCATAAACTAAAGCTAATCCTAATATAATAAATAGAATAGAAGGGAAGAGATTATAGTACTGGTGGAGTGCATGTAAATGCATCTCCCAATTTGCTTATCTCTTGTTGGCCTGGATTCTTCTTCAAGTGTTGGACTTTCCCTTCTATTTTTTTCCATCCTTATTTTCTGCCTCCACCTTGGGCTTAATTTTCTTACCAAATAATCTGCCGAGCGTGTTGTCTAGGCAGGATACCTTGGTATTTGCATCTATTGTGTGAAGGAATTTGCATTCTTCTGGATCATTAAATTTTTTCAAATTATGGAATGCATTGAGTTTGACTTATTGGTCATTGACCCTCATTGTCAATTCTTCATTCTCTGTAACCTCTTTAGCCCGGCCTAGACGGAACCAGCACTAATGGGTTACACGAGGAATATCAAACCAAACCCGCGAAGGCCCGATTCGATAAACAACCCTGAAATCGTTATATTTTTTTATTCTAGATGCATAATTGTATTCCTACATGTCAAGGTCTCATACAAGGTATTAACGGAAACAATCCAATCATAAACAAATATCCGGTTAAACACTTAAGTAAATCAAGGACTAAAACGTAAAATTTTTAAATTCTAATAACAAAGTATAAATTCTTTTCATACAAGTTCAATTAAATACACAAGTATCCTTCACGGTAAATTTCAAGTCAAACGGATCATTCTAACATCATCAATTGCATGTGTCTCTGATTTAGGGACCAAAATTTAAATCTTTCAAATTACAAGGACTTCGTCCAAATTAAGTTATCCGTCTTGAAATTAAATCAACTTTATGCATCCATGTGAAATTTCAGTTCAAAATAACATCTGTAGATAACTTAATTGAACAAAAAAAGATATTCTGGACTAAAATGCAATTTCCAACAATTATCAATTCCTAGCAGCCAAAGGTTTCGAAACCTTTCATAAAGGTTTCGAAAATTTATGTAAAAGGTTTCGAAACTTCCCTGAAGGTTTCGAAACTTTTCGTGTCCAGTAACTTTTCAGAATAGAAATTGCCCGCAAGGTTTCGAAATTGTTTGGCAAAGGTTTCGAAACCTTCCCTAAGGTTTCGAAACTTTAGGTCTTGAACCTAAAAATTCCATCACACTAAGTGAATATCATCGTCTCAAACACAACCGTCAATCACTATTAACTATATGTATTAATCCTAAGCATGAGTAGCAACATATAACACAGGATTATGAACGTCAAGAACATCAAGCAAACTTTAGGCATGCTACCTAGAACACGATTAAACTCATAACAATCAGCAAGTACATGCTTCAACAATCCAAACAATACCATAGTCCATCAATTAACAATCAAACAACATAGGTCTTATTTCAAAATAAAGCAAAGTCAAAGTTCACACTCCTCACATAGGTTGGGTTTACACATTGTCAAGCCCCCAACTTATTTGTCAAAACATACCGAATTTGAAATAACCTTTCCCCTTGGTTTCCTTGCTCCGAATGAAGTCCCGAGTGACTTTATTTTTTACAAGGATAAAAAGAGAGATTAAGCAAACATGCTTAGTGAGGAAGCTCTACATAAAATCATCAATGTATCTATTTAAAACCATAATGAAACCATAGCTTGCAATGCATCATTAAAAACATGCATGCTTAACATTCCACGTTCATGTCTATAATATCAAATCACTTTCTTGAGTATGTTTAACATTATCAATACATTTCATGAATGATGCACAATATTCTCTTTTAATCCATGTATGCATATTGGCTTCTAGTGATCACTTATTGTGAACCTTAAGTTCACCGAATACACTGATCCATTGTTAGAGACCATTAGTCTTGTCATGACACAAAGTCACCATTGACATGACACCAAGTCACCATTGACATGATACCAAGTCACCATTGACATGACACGAAGTCACCATTATAGCACTACCACGCAATATTGGACACATAGTCACCCTTGTTACGTGTAGGCGGCTCTACCACGCACGATTGGACATAAAGTTACCCTTGTTAAGTGTAGGCAATATTCTTTATTCTCAATAATGTTTATAGTGCACTTAAGACAATCCTAATGACATTTCATTCGTATTCGAATCTAAAGTTAGTGTCACTAAGCCAATATCATAATCAAATATACATGATAATTTGCTGCTCATAATGCATGCATAATATGTTCACAAATGAACCAAATGTCATGCCCAATGACACCATCAATTTCAAGGCAAATAACCACATAATATTCTAATTCATTTTCAGCTCATAATGCATCCATAATATGCTCAACAAATGAACCGAAAGTCATGCCCAATGGAACCTTTAATTTAAAGGCAAATAACCACATATATTCCAAATTCATTTTTCCATGTTTTTCTTAACCATGTATGCCTTTTTAAACCATGCATTTTCAGCAATTATCTCATGCATGCACCAATTCAAAATCATGTTTATGTATTTCCAAAAATCTCATTACATTACCAATATCAATGTCTTTGCCGAATGTAGCTGAAGCTCATGTTAATATATCAAAAGTATTTAATTTACTTACTCTTGAACTATGGAAAGTTTTCACACTCTTCCATAGTCCCCAAAACAGAACCGTACCAATGCGATTCGCTTTAAGTCCGAAAACACTCACCAACAAGCAAAATGATCCTTCCCTGATACTACGATGGTAACGCCAATGCACCAGCCACTTATGCACTACCTCTACATCATTAAAAACAGAGCATATTCACATCATAACATGCTCAAACCAACAGCCACATCAAACCTCCACAAAACTACCGAAAACTTGGCCGAAAAGACCGAAAACTAAGCCGAAACGTATCCGAACAACATCAGCCCAAAACCTAATGAATCTAACATCTAATACACTTCAATTATAAACCAAAACACATCTAAACCATCCTTATACCTCCAACAACATTAGCACACCTAAAACAGCCCCTAAAACAACCGAAAATCACCTTAAAACAACACCGATTGCATTATTCAGGATTAAATTAATGTGCCATCAATTGAAGATTCAATTAATCATTTAATTGACATAATAACATAATTAAATCCATCTAATTACAGCATTGAATGAGATCTAAAAAGATTTCACAAAAACATTCACAAAATCATTAGATCTAGCATTGAAAACATAAAATCAAGTTTCATTCAAAGATTAGCAAACTAATACTTGGGAATTTCAATAAAGAACCTTAGAAAAGAGCTAAAATCCAGCAAATTACCTTTGAGATCTATCCACCAAAAAGATAAGAATTTCTCTTCTTGATTCCTTGCAATTTATTGTTGATTTAGTAAAATTGATGATTAGGCTTTGTAAAGAATGAAGAGATGATTAAAATGAAGTAATTTTTGTTGAAAGAGGTGGAAAAATCAGCAAGGAATTGAAGAAAATAGATGAAGAAAAATGGATAGAAAATGAGAGAAAAAAATGAGAGAAAATAAGTGGTTAAATGAGAAAATAATTATCATCTTTTAGTAAACTAATTAAAAATCATTTTGGTGAATAAATCATTATTTAAAAATTAAATTAGGTTTATGACCCTCTAAGGATTCTAAGTATAGCTTGCTTTCCAATTTAATCACTAAAAATAGCAATTTCCGAAAATTACAAATTAAATCCTCCATTCTTTTCCAAAAATTACAATTTGATCACTAGTGCATAATTAGACACAATTAAAAATCAATTTAAAGTTCAAATTACATTCTTTTAATTTTGAAACATCTTTTTAATATTTTTAAACCATATTCTAAAATTATTACTTTTCTAATTAAAATACTTTTATTGTATATTTCCTCGGAATAACGAACCGAAGAACCCGATTCGACCCGAATCGAATTATCCTAACTAATACCCAAACTACTAACCCCAAAATCGGGATGTTACATTCTCCACATCAAGTAAGGTTCGTCCAGTAGCAAGGAAAGGTCTTCCCAGGATGATCGGTGCATTATCATCTGCTTCACAGTCAAGGACAAGGAAGTCGACAGGAAAAATAAACTTGTCTACCCTTACCAATATGTCCTCTATTTTTCCTTCAGGATGCACATAGGATCTATCCACAAGTTGGAGCAGCACTGTTGTAGGCTTTGCTCTTCCTATTCCAAGCTTTTGAAACACTGATTTGGGCATGAGATTGATGCTTGCTCTTAGGTTACATAATGTCTTTCCTTCATAATTATTACAAATAGCACAAGGTATGGTAAAGTATCCAGGATCCTTCAGTTTGGGTGGCATGCGATTGTGCAGTAATGCCATGCATCCTTCAGTTGTTGCCATTGTTTCAAACTCACCTAGCTTCTTTCTTTTAGACACAATGTCTTTCAAGAATTTAACATTGTTGAGAATCTGTTCTATTGCCTCAATAAATGGTAAGTTGATGTGGACTTGCTTTAAAATTTCCAAGAATATTTTTAACTAGTGATCCTGCTTTTGCTTTTTCAACCTTTGTGGGAAAGGTGGTGGTGGTCTCATCGCTTCCAGGGTCTCATTCATTTGGAATTTAGTACTTGGAACCACTATGTTTTTCATTGTCTCGGCGGCTTGTTCAGGGCTGTCGAGCTCTCTACTGGGGCAGTGTTCTCATGATCAGTTTGTTCAGCATCCAAGTCCTCCTTGTTTGAATCCATATGTATTACTGGTGGAACTTTGGTTGCTGGCTTGCCCATTGTTTCTTTAAGTAGTAGGTCACTTCTTGTAGTTATTGCTTTGAATTGTTCATGGCCCATCCTCTTAGCAACTTCAGTATTGCTAGTTAGTCCCTCTTGTGGTGTAGTATTCTGTCTTTGAGAGAATTAACCAACTTGGGTTTCCAGAGATTTAATAGCAACTTCCTGGTTTTGCAGCTGATAAGTGCTCAACTCACAATCATTTTCTACACTTTTCATGGGTACTTATCATCAATTCTACACCTACTTGAACCAATACATAGAGTTAATGTGATATATTTAAGGATTATGTTATTAAAGATTATATTTATAGAAAAGGCGTACTTTACTGCATTCTATTATCTGTGCAGGAACAAGTACTACTGAGGCAGCAGAGAAGAAAAAGGCAATATGGCTGGCAGCTGAGAGAAAATTGAGGAGAGCATTGTTGAGTAAGAAGCCCAAGATTCGGAGCTGAACAACACAAGAAAAGCCCAAGGACAAGGCCACGCGGGATGAAACCTTCTAGAAGATCAAACTTGGAAATATTTAACCTATGTGCATAACTTGTTCCCTACTCCAAGTTGTACTCTAATTAGGAAAGGTTTTCCCTACATCAAGCCTATATAAGGCATAGTCGTCCTAGGGTTTAGAGGAGACGAAAAATAGAGAGATTTAGATAGCCGAATTTTGAGAGAGTTTTAGGAATAATTCTTCCCATTATGTTCTAAGCTTTCTTAGGGTGTTGGTGAAGGTTGTTAAGTATTTGTGAGAGGAGATTGTATTTTGATTCTTATTTCAATGCAATAAAATATCAAAGTTTGCTTACTCTTTGCCATTCTTTGTCCTTGCATCCAAGCCCGGAAGAGTTAGACTGACGAAAGGAGTAAGTGCGGTATTCAACTTGATTGGAGGATACTAACTCGGCCTAGGGATAGGTTAAGAGTTTCAGTATCTAAAAAAAGTGTGGGATTGGTTGTTGATTATAATTGGTTAATTCTGAGAGGTATCATCAAGGACTAACCTTAAATAGCGTTTCGACTTAGTGATAAGCGAAGCCATACAAGGAAAATTTGCCGAACTTTGGTAAATCTACGCAAGAGAAAGGGATTACCGCGGCAGAGGACATTATCATTGTCGAGATAGTATTTACAATATTGTCGAGGCAGTTGATGCATGCTAAAAGATGCACAATTAAGTGCAAGTGAACACATTGTTAAGTAATAAAGTGATAAGCATTTATCGAATATCGTCAACATAGGGATTGGTATACTTAATATGCTTCCTTTGATCTTCTTGCTTCTGTAAAAGAAAAGTAAAAAAACACAAATGAGTTGAATATTGATTTAAACTAAATAAAATAACTAAATAAAATATAAGAGAGATATAGGGTTGGATCCAGTTGTGTTGTATTGTGAATTTGACTGGTCTACTTCTGTTCCAATGCAATTACAATGCACTGCCTCGGCAGTACAACAGATAATGTCTCAGCACCGGCAATGTTTCCTGCCGCGGCAATGTCTTGTTCTTAGGCAGAATTATCAAAGTTCGGCAAAGTATCCTTGAATGATTCCGCTTATCTCTAAGTCAAAATACTGTTGATGACCAGTCCTTGATAATACCTCTCGGCGTGAATCAATTATTATCACCAACCAATCCCACAATTCTCTTAGACGCTGAAACTCTTAACCTATCTCTAGGCCAAGTTAGTATCCTCTAATCAAGTTGAATACCATACTTATCCTTTTCGTGAATCTAACTTTCTCGATATTAGATAAATGGATTACTCATAAACTTCTCTCTCGAACTTCAATGTAAGAACAAGGAATGGCAAAGGATAAGCAAACTTTAATCTTTTATTGCATTAGAAACAAGAAACAAAGTACAATCTCGTCCAACAAATACTAACAACCTTCACCAAAACCCTAGGAAAACCTAGAACATGATTGGAAAAATTGTTCCTAAGACACTTAAAATTCATCTGTCTAATTCTCTCTAATTTTCATCTCTCTAAACCCTAGGACGGCTATGCCTTATATAGGTTGGGTCTAGGGTAAACGTTTCCTAATTAGAGTACAACTTGGAGTAGGGAACAAGTTATGCACATAGGTTAAATATTTCCAAGTTTGATCTTCTAGAAGGTTTCATCTCGCGTGGCCTTGTCCTTGGACTTTTCTTGTGTTGTTCAGCTCCAAATCTTGGGCTTCTTGCTCAGCAATGCTCTCCTCAATTTTCTCTTTTAGCTGCCAACCATATTGCCTTTTTCTTCTTTGCTGCCTCGGTATCAGGTCCTATCTCAGCCTCATTCTACTGCCTCTGCAGTACTTATTCCTGCACATATAAATAAATGCAGTAAAGTACGCCTTTCCTATAAGTATAATCTTTAATGGTATAATCCCTAAAGATATCGTATTAAACACATGCATTGGTTCAAGTAGGTATAGATTTAATGATAAGTGCCCATTAAAACTATATAAAGTGACAGTGAGTTGAGCACTTATCACACCCCCAAACTCGAACTATTGCTTGTCCTCAAGCAATGCAAAACATCAATTTGTCAAACTCTATTCTCTCTTGGTTTTATGCTTCCATCTATTCTCCCCACCATAACTATATCTATTCTTTAGACTTAACCTTTCGGTTTCTCAAGGGTGTACCGAGAAGTCAAACTATAAGGCTAGTGTGTATGCTTTTATGGACAAGTTTGAGTAAAAGCCTTCTTAGATAAACTCTAAGTTCAAGACAAGTAGACTTGATTTTATTGTACACTTCTTATAACAACACTTCCTTGAGCCAATTTCGGGTACCTCAAGTATTATGTTTTTTATTTCTTAACTCTTTATTTTTTTTTCTATTTTCTTATGCATAATAGAGTCAATTTTGGGCACCTCTAGCATGAAGAAGAGTTTTTCCTAGAGCCGGTCATAGGTATCTTTAGTTACCTTTCCAAATTCTAAGTCTTTATCACCTAAGTTTATTAAAAGAATTTCTATAGCCAAACAAGTCCCAAAAGTGTTTTTAAAATTCAACCTTATTTCAAGCTTCTAAGTTTTTCTCCTTATGTATCCTAGAGTCAAGCCTTCAAAATAGATCCTAGCTATGGTAAGGAGAAAGATTTCTATTGCCTTTAAGAATAAACTAAGACAATAATGATGAAGAGCAGTGCAAAAGTATGGCAACAATTTTAAGTACACTGGTGGACATAAAACAAAAAAATTTTATCACTAAAAACCTCCTTTTCATGGCAAGGCCGCGACAATAGGTAGCCTCTGCAGTGGCTCTACACCCCCAAACTCAAACCAAGCATTATCCTCAATGCTTAATTTAGGGGTAGGCAGTAGGTAAAAAAATATAAGCAGATAAAAAGAAACAGTTTATATGGGAAACAATAAAGAAGAACAATTAATATAATTCAGAAGAACTCTCTTCCACAATTTATCTCTTCGGTCTGGCTGCTGATGGTTGTGTACTTGGTGATGGTGATGGCTTTGCTCTTCTCGACGGCTGAACTCTCGTAGGTGCTGCCTTTTTTTGGGTCATTGACTTCTTCTCCTCCTTCATCATCTGTATCTATGATCTCTATGCATACTTCGTTTTCCGGATCTACCCTGGCAGGCTTGATACTGGGCTTTGTAGTTGATGAGCTCTGATGAACGGAGGTATCTATCTCAGCTGATAGACTACCCATTGGTATCGGTGATCTTGGGGGAGTGTTGAATACTCCCCTTCTCTTTGAAGGTCTTCTGTTTGAGGATGATGCCGCGGTAGCGTCTGCTGCCCTAGATGAGGAAGCTGCATGGTATTGCTGCTGTAGTCTGGAGGTAAAGAATGGTCTCGGCCCTGGGGCTGGAGTGGTCTTTGTATAAGGTGTTGCCTTTACAAATATGTTTGTAGAATATTCTGGAAATTGCACTGCTTGGTTGGGGAAGTTCTACATCATCATCTAGGCGAAGGTGTTGTTGAAGTCTCGTTGGTATTCCATGTATCTTTGTTGGAGAAGGTTCATAGCTTCCATCCATTGAAGAATTTCTTGGTAGGGATCTGCTGCGGCAGGGGCTGCGGCAGTGCCTGACATCTCTACCGTATATTGAGCTTCGATAGTGAAATCAACAATAAATTGTTATGGTGTTGCCTGGACAGGTTCTGTCTATGTGATCTGCATCACTCTGTGGTAGAATTCTCTTGTCCATTCTTGCCTTATTGGTGTGTATTCGTCGGTGTATTCGACTGGTACTCTTGCAGCAATGCATAAAGAAGATATTAAACATGGGAAATATAATGGTCCATGTTCCTTGTTACCATAATCATGAATTTCTCGAAGAATGATCTTTCCAACGTCGATGCTCCCCTTATTGATGATTGACAGGATCAACACTAATCTCTTATGGTCCACTGTGTTGTTGTAGGAAGTAGAGATGAGGTGTCTCTTGACGAATGTGCACCACAATTTTGCCTCGGGCTTGAGGCTTTGCCTTATCACAGAACCTCTACAGGCAACGGTTTCCCATGGAGTGTTATTGTAACAAAGTTCCTCCTTGATTTACTCGTAGCCTTGTGTGGTGATGTCGTCCATGAATTCGGCATGTCTATCTCGTCTCGGTGCTAGACCGTAGATTGCATTAATTGTGTCAGCATCAATGCGTACAGGTCTGCCTCGACAGTAGACAAAGAGGTTGTCCTTGCTAGACCCATGTGCATAAAACTCGCGCACAATGGTCGAATTGGCTTGATCAGGTTGTAGGCAGAAGAGTTATCATTTTTAATCTGAATCTTGTTGAACAAATAGTGTTCAATGCTGAGATTTTGTTCCTCAGATTGATGGAATCCTTGTTCTTCCTATAGCTGCCGAGCGATAAAAGATTTGTTGAATCTTTCTGCAACAATGGCGGGGCAAATCTGTTGTATGTTGCCATTGATGATTTTCGGATTGAGAGTTTTGATCGAGAGTTCTGAAAAATTTCAAGAATAATTGTGAGAGTATTGTGAGAGCAAGAATAGAATTCTAAAAAAATTTAAGAATGCAAGAGTGAATAGTTAAAGAGATGAATACTGCTTATATTGGCCTCGATAGTGTGACCGTTTTAATCACTAGCCGTTTTGTAGCTGTTTTGAATTACTACCCGTAAGCATTTACTGTCGCGGCGGAAAACTCGGTAGATATCCATTACACTATTTCTTCCCATTGGGACTTTTGGGGCTTCTGATACTGTCTACTACCCTCGGAAGAATTTCTGCTCTGAACTATTTCTCTTTTATGCATGATTTTAATATTCTAAAACGAAAACTGAAATAAGCTTAATAAAAAAATAAAAAAAATAACTTCTAAAGTAAAACTAATCCTAATATAATAAAGTACAATAGAATAGAATAGATTAGGTTACTAGTGGAGTGCATATAAATGCATCTCCCAAATTGCTCGTCTCTTGTTGGCCTGGTTTTTACTGCAGTTGCTGTCCAATCCCTTCTTTATTTTCTGTCTCTCCATTGGTTTAATTTTCTTACCAAATAGTCTGCCGAGTGTGCTGCCTAGGCAGGATATTTTGGCATCTGTTTCAGTTGTTTGGAGGATTTTGCACTCTCTTGGAACATCAAATTTTTTAATTTATGGAATGCATTGAGTTTGACTTGCTGATCATTGACCCTCATTGTCAACTCTCCATTTCCTACATCTATTAAGGTTCGTCTAGTAGCCAGGAAAGGTCTTCCTAGGATGATCGGTGCATTTTCATCTACTTCACAATCAAGGACAAGGAAGTCGGCAGGGAAAATAAACTTGTCAACCCTTACCAATATGTCCTCAATTTTTCCTCCTGGATGCACATAGGATCTATCCGCAAGTTGAAGCAACATTGTTGTAGGTTTTGCCCTTCCTATACCAAGTTTCTGAAAAACTGATTTAGGCATGAGATTTATGCTTGCTCCTAGGTCACATAGTGTCTTTCCTTCATAATTGTTGTCAATCGCACAAGGTATGGTGTCAACACGAATATATAAAATATATATATGTATAATAATTAATAAAATATAAATGATAAAATATTTAAAAAATATAAACATAAAAAAAATCAAAATCTAAAAAAACGAAAATCGTGGGGGTTTGTTAGGATCGGATATGGAAGAGAGGGATGAGAGTTTTAAGGGATTTGGTATTTGAATCAGAGTAGGATTGTTGAATTGAATCCCTTTAAATAGGGATTCAATCGATTTGAGTAGGGGAGATTCAATCGGCAGCTGAGGAGTTGAGATCTGGTGATTGAGAGCTGAATCGGGATTGGCAGTGAAGACAAGGAGGAATCGGTGCTTGGAGGTGAGCTGGTCATTTTTTTTCCTTTTTCGGTTAAAATCTGGGGTTCCTTTGGTGTTTTTAGGTTTTTAGGTTGGCCTTGATGATCGAAATAGTTTTCTAGACCTGTTATAGGGTGTTTTCTAGCATTTTTAGGGTGTTTTAGGACTTCCGATGGCCTCGCCAGTATCGAAAATGGCCATCGGTGAACTTTTGGGTGACGGCCGGTGTGATTTGCGATTGTCGGCGAACACGCCGGAGCGACACCGGACAGTGGAAAAATGAATCGAGCGGCGGTCAATGCGAAGGACCGATGGCGTCGCTGGGCGTGTTCTTGGTGTTCATCCTTGTTCATTATGAACAAGGATGAACACCAAGCTATTTGGGTGTTTTTGATCCAAAAAAGCTTGGTTTTCTGGGCTCTAGAGTGTTAGCTGCAGAGGATTTGGGAGGCAGGTGAGTTGGGCCGAGTTGGGTCTCGGTTCATCTTACCGAGCCAACTCTGCAGGCTAGTTTTTATCTCACAACAAAATGCTGCCGTTTTGGGCAGCTGGGTACGCGGGTCGGATTCGGGTTTAACCTGGATCTGCGCGTTTTGAATAGCTATGGGTTAATTACCCCTTTAGTCCCCCTTAATTTGAACTGTCATATAATTTAGTCCCTAGAACCCCCAAATAGGTCCCTAGAGCCTTAGATTTCACTCAATTAGGTCCTTAAACCCCTAATTAGACCCCTAGGATTAAAATTAGCTAATTTTAGACTTTAATTAGGACTAAAAAATAATTTTAAGACTTAAAAATTTATTAATTAGGTTCTAAAATAGAATTTAATTGAATTTTTAAGATAATTTAAAATTAATTTAACCTAGTTAGATCTAATATAAGATTAATCTGATCCCTAGAACCTAAAAATTAGACTTTAATTAGGATTAATTTAATTCTTAAAACTTAGAAAATAATTTTAATTAATTATTTTAATTAATTTTAATTAGTTTCTAAAATAAGTTTTAAAATTAATCCAACTTAATTAGGTCCAGTCTAGCCTTTAAACCTTAAAACATTCACCAAACTAGATTTTAATTAGGTTTAATTTAATTCTTAAAATTTAGGAGATAATTTTAATTAATTATTTAAAATAATTTTAATTAATTTCTAAAAGATAAGATTTAAAGTTAATTAGGTCTAATTAGCTCAAGTTTTACCAAACTAGACTTAAATTAGGTTTAATTAAATTCTTAAGATTTAGAAATTATTTTAATTAAGTCTCTTAATTAATCTTAATTTTCTAAGATAAGATTTAAAAATTGACCTAATTGAGTTTAATCCAACCCTAATTAAACTTTAAAAAACTTAAACTCCATTCAAGTTAGGTTTTAATTAGAATTAATTAAGTTTAGAGTTAGGGAAATTTAATTAATTTATTTAATTAAAAAATTTTAAACTTTAAATTTAATTATACACTTAATTAAATCTAATCCATCTTTTGAAGTTTGAATTCTAGTCCCTTTTTATCTTTATAAGTCCCTCTTGTACTCATTCATGATGATAATTTTGTTGTAACTTGTACTCCCATGTTCTAATAAAAATATTAAGTTCCTTTTATCTTGTTTGTTTATTTTATTATGTTTTTGTATGGCATATTTTAGGAAGATCACTTAATAAACATTTAAGTTAATTAATTTAGAGCCCTCTAGGACTAGTCGCTTTAAATAATTAATTTAATTAGGGAGATAATTTAGTAACATAGCATTTGAATCTTATATCTCGGATACACTAAAAAGGTTGGTGTTTTGACGTACCATGATGCTGGCCTAGAGAGTGTACCTTGGTATCGAATTCATGTGCTATTAAAACCTAGAATTTTGACAAAATAACTTAGGTTTAGAATTAAATAAAATTGATAGAAAAACAACTAGCGGCATTAGTAACTTAGGTTTAAATATTTATTAATTGAAACCTTGTAGGATTAGAACTTAAAATGAACAAGATAAAAATGGTCATACATTTTACTTTAACTTTTTGAGGCGGAAGTTACATTCCTTTGAATTTGGGTGAGGTTTCCTATCTAGAGGACGTCTCGTTCAACTCAAGTTTAAAGGTGATGTAATTTCTAAATCAAAAGTATATCCTCGATTCAAATAATGTTTAATTAACAATAGAAAATTAAATTAATATCTATCTTCAAAGTATCAATGCCACGTAATTTTTTTTCAAGGTACCAATTTTTTTTGGGCGTTCGTAAGGGTCGTCCTTACACGTAACCGACTTCCGAACCCAATATTTTTTAAAACGAATCTCTGGTTTGTTTTATGGTGTCTGGCCTACCAAAGTGGCCGGTGGCGACTTCAAATCTATTTTTAAAATTAAATTATATATTTTTTCTAAAATTTGGGTTTTTAGGATTAAAAGCGATAAAATTCGGATTTTTTCAAAACCAATTCGCCAGGCTATTTTCCACACGTTTCGGTTTTAAAAAGGTCGCGACAGCTTGGCGACTCCGTTTGGGACTAAAAAAAATTATTTTTTGTGAGTCAGGCCTAACTTTTTTAAATTTTACATGGCATTTCGATATTTTAGAGATAGATATTAATTTAATTTTTTATTGTTAAGTGAACATTGTTTGAATGAGGATAGCTTATTACTTTTGTGATATATCTTGTCATTCATGCATAAGCTCTCGACCCAAGCTTTCACCCTTAAGTGGGAGTTAGATATTATCCGACGTGATGCTCTCCAGCTCCGAGTTTTGGATTTTTATCTGCTTTCGGTATACTAACCTTACGCATCGTGAGGTCTTCACCTCCGTTGTAAGGGACCTATACCACCGAATCGATGTCTTATCGTCGCAGTAGACGGTAACGACAGTTCGAGAACCCAGTGTCTAGACCAAAGACCGCATATAGAGTAGAAATCTACCCTTTCTAGAGCCAGACAGGGACAATAAAATAAGGCAGTATGCTGCCGAAATGCCGCCAAACTTAGGATTTCTCTGTTAACATGCTCTCTGGTTATTTTACGCAGTTTAGCCTGTTCTCTGGTTAATTTTCTTTGCATTTTTAACCGCTCTATGGTTATTTTTCAGGCACTCCTATTATCTTGTTTTACCTTTGTATTTATCCTACTAACGCATTTCTTTTCTGTTTTCGTTTTTTTTATCCTTATATGCATTTTATATTTACTTGGCATATCATTTGCATGGGTATTAATTTGGGAAACAGTAAAGTTAGAAGTATCCAAAAATGTCAGAAGGGATTATTATAGGTGAAGATAATAAGGAAGTCTGGACATGGTCACAGTTAGTTCAACATGAGAAAGGTGACAGCTTGCCATCAGGAAGCATCTCAACACTGAAAGGGTATGTCAGGATTAGCACAAATCAGAGTCCTTGTGTCTCCGAAGTCCAAGAAATATGGGAACAGTGGAGTGATGACATGAAAGAGCAGTTCAAGAGGGAGTTTGGAGACATTGCTTTATTAGTGAAGGTCCCTATTGATAAATACCTAATGAGAGTGATGACGCAGTTTTGGAATCCCGCTTACAACTGTTTTACCTTTGGGAAGATCAACATGACACCTACGCTAGAGGAGTATGAAGTTCTGATAAATTGTCCGGTGATAAAGAGGGATAGAATATATGTTAAACCCAACAATACTTCAGGGTTCAAGAAGAAATTGATGCAGATTAATGGCAAGGATAAAGAATTTTGGGACAAAGGTAACGGGTCATGACCACAAAGACGTGAGCGAGGAAAGACAGAGAGTGAGTTGGAAGGTTTTCAAGGATTTAATAGCCGCAAGCAGCGAAGAGCCCACCAAAGAAATAAGGATTTACGCCCTTTGCATTTATGGGTTGGTGCTATTTCCCAGAACTCCCGAGCACATACGCCCTTTGCATTTATGAAGTTCAGATGTGTATGGATTATAGGGATCTAAACAGGGCAAGCCCGAAAGACAATTTCCCACTACCCCATATAGATGTTCTGGTGGATAATACTTCGGTGCATTCATGGTTCTCCTTCATGGATGGGTTCTCGGGTTATAATAAGATCAAAATGAATCCAAAATATATGGAGAAGACAACTTTTACCATACTCTGGGGCACGTGTTGCTATAAAGTCATGCCTTTTGGGTTGAAGAATGTCGGGGCCACATACCAGAGAGCTTTGGTGACACTATTTCATGACATGATGTACAAAGAAATCGAAGTTTATGTGGACGATATGATAGCCAAGTCCCAAATAGAAGATGGACATGTGTAGGATTTGAAAAGTTGTTCCAAAGGTTGCGAAAGTATCAGTTGAAGCTCAATCCTAATAAATGCACGTTTGGGGTTACATCCGGCAAGCTACTTGGTTTCGTGGTCAGCCAAAGGGGCATCGAAATTGATCCCGATAAGGTCAAGGCGATTCAAAATTTGCCACCTCCAAGAACACAGAAAGAGGTTCAGGGCTTCCTTGGGAGATTGAATTACGTGTCTCGGTTTATTTCTCAGCTAATCGACAGATGTGATCCCATTTTTAAAATACTTCGGAAGAACAACCCAAGTGAGTGGAACGATGAATGTCAGGAAACATTGGACAAGATCAAACAATATTTGTCCAACACGCCGATATTGGTGGCGCTAGTTCCTAGGAGACCCTTAATCCTATACTTGGCGGTGTTCGAGAATTTCATGGGGTACGTACTAGGGCAACATGATGATACCGGAAAGAAGGAAAGAGCAATCTATTACCTGAGTAAGAAATTTACCGAGTGTACGGTACCCATTTATCCAAAAGATGTGTTGTGCACTTGTTTGGGTTACCCGTCGACTCAGGCAATATTTGCTATATCATACCACATGGTTGATATCAAAGCTCGATCCATTGAAGTTTTTGATGGAAGCACCCGTGTTGACTGGGAGGTTAGCACGATGGCAAATGTTGTTGTACGAATTCAATATCGTGTACGTCAGCCAAAAAGCAATCAAGGGAAGTGTCATAGCGAACTTTCTTGCAAGCAGAGCCTCGGATAATTATGAGCCTCTGAGCTTTGACTTTCCCGATGATGATGTAATGACCATTTCCATTGAAGAAAACAAAGAAATGGAAAGATGGAAATTATATTTCGACGGGGCAGTCAACGCCCTCGGACGGGGAGTCGGAGCTGTGTTGATATCTCCGGATGGTGTACATTACCCTCTCACAAGCAAGTTGGAATTCTTGTGCACTAACAATATGGCTGAATACGAAGCATGTGTCTTGGGATTAAAGGCTGCAATAGAAAGAAAGATAAAGGCCTTTAAGGTATATGGATATTCAGCCTTAGTTATTTATCAGCTACGTGGAGAATGGGAAACCAAAGACACGAAGTTGATAGAATATCGAAAGTTGATATTAGAACTAATAGAAGAATTTGAAGAGATAACATTTGTATACCTTCCTAGGCAGTACAACCAAATGGCAGATGCTCTAGCTACACTAGCCTCGGTATTCTAAGCGAATAGACCGGAGGATATGATGCTAATCCGGATGCAGAGCTATGAAACATACGCTCATTGCTGCAACTTGGAAGAAGAGGATGGTAATCCTTGGTATTTTGACATTCTACAATACATCAAGTTCCAAGTTTACCCATTTGGAGCTAATGACATTGACAAGAGAACAATAAGAAGAATGACTGTTGCATATGTACTAGATGGCGACGTCTTATACAGAAAGAGTAGAGATCAAGTGTTGCTAAGATGTGTCAATACCAGTGAGGCTAAAAGTATTCTGGAAGAGGTGCATGATAGAATTTGCGGTACGCATGCCAATGGCTTCTCGATGGCACGGAAAATAATAAGATACGGATACTACTGATCTACTATGGAAGGGGATTGCATAGAATATGCCAAAAAGTGTCACAAATGCTAGATCTATGCAGATAAAATCAACTCTTCGCCAGTACCGTTACATACAATGAATTCGCCATGGCCTTTTGCTGTTTGGGGACTATATGTAATCGGGCAGATTCACCCCAAGGCTTCAAATAGGTATCGCTTCATCTTAGTGGCTATCGATTATTTCACCAAGTGGATAAAAGTTGTCTCTTATGATAACATCACAAGAACAACAGTTTGCAAGTTCTTGAAGAAAGAGATTATTTGTCGGTATGGTCTACCAGAGCGAATCATCACGGATAATGCAACCAATTTCAACAATAGATTGATAGCAGAAACCTGTGAGTAGTTTAAAATAATTCATCACAACTCTGTGGCATAACGACCAAATATGAATGGAGCCGTTGAGGCAACAAACAAGAACATTAAGAAGATCATATCAAAGATGACTGAAACCTACAGAGATTGGCATGAAAGGCTTCCTTTTGCCTTATTTGTATACCGAACTTCGATAAGAACTTCTACCGGGGCAACGCCATATTCCCTAGTATACGATACTAAAGCCGTGTTACCTCTGGAAGTTGAAATCCTATCTCTTCGGGTATTATCAGAGGTGAAGCTGAATGATGCAAAGTGGATACAGATTCGTTTGGAGAAGTTGAATCTAATCGAAGAAAAGCGGTTGAAAGCTATCTGTCATAGCCAAATGTATCAGAAACGGATGATTCGAGCTTATGATAAAAAAGTTCGACCGTAAGAATTCCGAGAGGGGGATCTAGTGCTTAAAAAGATCTTGCCTATACACCGAGATTTCCTAGAGAAATGGATGCCGAATTGGGAAGGGCCTTAAGTTGTCAAAAAGGCCTTCTCCAGAGGCGCATTGATCTTAACTGAAATGGACGGACAAGAATTAAGCAAGCCAGTGAATTCTGATTCAGTTAAAAGATATTACGCCTGAAGAAAAAGAAAAAAGAAAAGAAGAAAAAGAGATAAAAAAGAAGAAAAAAAGAAAGAGAAAAAAAAAATAAAGTGAAAACCCGAAAGGGCGCTTCATAAAAAATGATGATTAAAAGAAAAAGGAGGGGTCAAGATGAAAATCCGAAAAGGGCGTCTTGATTCCAACGGAGGATTTGGGTCGAAAACCAGGAATGACGACTCAAATGAATGAAATAAGCATCCGTTGATTCGTGCCTCTTGGTTATCAAGCAATACGGAAGGATCTTCGCGTTTTCAAAGTTGGATCCTCATTTGAAGAATGGCTAGACAAGTAGATCATTTTTAAATCTATATCTCGGGAAAAGGCTTGGATGATCGCTTGTGATAAGCGTTTGGGAACTTGCTTTTTTTTCCTTTCCTTTTTCTTCAATTTGTTTTGCCATGTTTGTTTTACATGTTTGTCATAAATTTACGAAAAGTTCCAATAAAGATACTCATTTCTTTCTTTTGAGCCCTCAATTCTATCCAAATCATCATGCTAGTGAATTAATATGAATTAATGAATATAGAAAATCTTTTGACATCATTATATTCTAAATTACAGGTAAGATTTATTTTTCTGATCAAGATAACGGAATATAAATGGACATGTTCTGACATTCAAACGAAATCTGTCTCGAAAGAATGTCTCAAAACAACTTTATAAAGAGGACGATCATTAAAAGTTGCCCTCACTATGTGAGATAAAAACCTCAAATGCATAAAAGAGGGAGAAGTGTCAATCAACCCCTTCAGAGTGGTGAACTGACTAATAATGTATGTCTTTCAAGGCAGTACTCATGCATCATAATAGGAATATTTTGCATTAGAAGCATCCTAACAATGTATATTATTTCTGTTAAATAGGATTCAAAGAAACAAACAACAGCGAACATTATTGGTAGCCTTCTCGGCGTGAGTCCCGATATAAACAGAAATTGGCAGCCTTCTCAGCGTGAGTCCCGATATAAACAGAAATTGGTAGCCTTTTCAGCGTGAGTCCCGATATAAATAGAAATTGACAGCCTTTTCGGCGTGAGTCCCAAAAGAAGTGGTGTAACATGAGGAATTTCGTAATAAGAAGAACAGCCTCAAGTTTCATCACTTACATCTGGAGAATTTCATAATAAGAAGAACAACTCCAGATCCTGGAGATGAGGAATTTCGTAATGAGAAGAACAACTTCAAGCTCCACCACTTGATGAGTTTGAAGAATTTCATACTAAGAAGAACAGCTCCAAATCCCACGAGATGCGAGGAATTTCCTAATAAGAAGAACATCCTCGGATTTCACCACTCTTGTCTAGAGAATTTCATAAGAAGAAGAACAACTGTAGATCTTCTGGAAATGAGGAATTTCATAATAAGAAGAACAACCTCAATTTCCACCACTTAATGAGTTTGGAGAATTTCATAATAAGAAGAACTGCTCCAAATTCCACGAGATGCGAGGAATTTCATAATAAGAAGAACAGCCTCAGATTTCACCACTCTTATCTGGAGAATTTTGTAATGAGAAGAACAGCTCCAGATCCTGAAGATGAGGAATTTCATAATAAGAAGAACAACCTCAAGCTCCATCACTTGATGAGTCTAAAGAATTTCGTCTGAAGAAGAACAACTTCAGACCCTGGAGAATTTCATAATAAGAAGAACAGCTCCAGTTATTCCAAAGACGAAGAGTTTCAGAGAGAAGAACAACCTCGAGTTACGTCACAAGGTTTCTCTTGAAGAATTTCGTAATGAGAAGAACAGCTTCAAGCACCAGGGCTTTAACAAAATTCGTGTTTTTCAGTCTTTGCCCATCTCCTGCTCCGTAGCATTGAGCAAAGAGGGGCAACTGTCAACACAAATAAAAAATATATATATAATAATTAATAAAATATAAATAATAAAATATTTAAAAAATATAAACATAAAAAAAATAAAAATCTAAAAAAACGAAAATCGTGGGGGTTGGTTAGGATCGAATATGGAAGAGAGGGATGAGAGTTTTAAGGGATTTGGTGTTTGAATTAGAGTAAGATTGTTGAATTGAATCCCTTTAAATAGGGATTCAATCGATTTGAGTAGCGGAGATTCAATTGGCAGCTGAGGAGTTGAGATCTGGAAATTGAGAGCTGAATCGAGATTGGTAGTGAGGACAAGGAGGAATCGGTGCTTGGAGGTAAGCTGGTCTTTTTTTTTCCTTTTTCGGTTGAAATCTAGGGTTCCTTTGGTGTTTTTAGGCTTTTAGGTTGGCCTTGATGATCGAAATAGGTTTCTAGATCTGTTTTAGGGTGTTTTCTGGCGTTTTTAGGGAGTTTTAGGACTTTCGATGGCCTCGCTGGTGTCGGAAACGACCACCGGTGAACTTCTGGGCGATGGCCGGCGTGATTCGTGGTGGTCGGCGAACATGTCAAAGCGACGCCGGACGGTGGCAGAGTGGATCGAGCGGCGGTTAGTGTGGAGGACCAACGGCGTTGCTGGGCGTGTTCTTGGTGTTGATCCTTGTTCATGATGAACAAGACCTCCAGTTATCAACATCCACTACCGCAGCAGCAAGTGCAGCAGTCACTGCCGCAGCAGTAGATGCATCTGCAGCAACAACCTATGAACTTACTAGAGAATACTCTGAAGGTCTTTATTATGAAAATTGAATCATATATGGCTGAGAACGACAATTTGGTCAATTCGCTCAAAGAAAAAATCACTGCTTCTTGTTCCAATGCAATTGCACTACACTGCAGATAAGTACTCAACTCACTATCACGTTCTACACATTTCATGGAAACTTATCATCAAATCTACACCTACTTGAACCAATGCATAGGCTTAATGTGAAATATTTAGGGATTATGCCATTAGAGATTATATTTGTAGAAAATGAGTACTTTACTGTATTTTCTTATTTGTGTAGGAACAAGTACTGCCGAGGCAGTAGAATGAGGCCGAGGCAGGACCTATTGCCGAGACAGCAAAGAAGAAAAAGGCAATATGGCTGGCAGCTGAAAGAGAAAATTGAGGAGAGCATTGCTAAGCAAGAAGCCCAAGATTCGGAGCTGAACAACACAAGAAAAGCCCAAGGACAAGGCCACGCGGGATAAAACCTTCTAGAAGATCAAACTTGGAAATATTTAACCTATGTGCATAACTTGTTCCCTACTCCAAGATGTACTCTAATTAGAAAAGGTTTTCCCTAGGCCAAGCCTATATAAGGCATAGCCGTCCTAGGGTTTAGGGAGAGAAAAATTAGAGAGAATTAGATAGCCGAATTTTGAGAGAGTCTTAGGAACAATTCTTCCCATCATGTTCTAGGTTTTCCTAGGGTTTGGTGAAGGTTACTAGTATTTGTTGGACGAGATTGTACTTTGTTTCTTGTTTCTAATACAATAAAAGATCGAAGTTTGCTTATCCTTTGCCATTCCTTGTTCTTACATTCAAGCTCGTGAGAGAAGTTTGTGAGTAATTCATTTATCTAATATCAAGAAAGTTAGATTCATGAAAGGGATAAGTACAATATTCAACTTGATTAGAGGATACTAACTTGGCCTAGAGATAGGTGATAAGTGCTAAAGCCACTAGCACTTTCTACACTTTTCATGGGCACTTAACATCAATTCTACATCTACTTAAATCAACGCATGAACTTAATATGATATATTCAGGGATATGCTATCAAAGATTATATTTCTAGGAAAGGCGTACTTTACTACATTTTCATATTTGTGCAGGAACAAGTACTGCCAGGGCAGTAGAATGAGGCCGAGGAGGTCCTGATGCCGAGGCAGCAGAGAATAAAAAGTCAATATGGATGGCGATTGAAGGATAAAATTGAAGGGAGTATTGCAGAACAAAAAGCCCAAGATTCAGAGCTGAACAACACAAGAAAAACCCATGGACAAGGCCACGCGGGATGAAACCTTCTAGAAGATCAAACTTAGAAATATTTACCCTATGTGCATAACTTGTTCCCTACTCCAAGTTGTACTCTAATTAGGAAAGGCTTTCCCTAGGCCAAGCCTATATAAAGGCATAGTCGTCCTAGGGTTTAGAAGATGCGAAAAATAGAGAGAATTAGATAGAAATATTTTGAGAGAGTCTTAGGAACAATTCTTCCCATCATGTTCTAAGTTTTCTTAGGGTGTTGGTAAAGGTTGTTAAGAATTTGTAAGAGTAGATTGTTTTTTGATTCTTATTTCAATGCAATAAAATATCGAAGTTTGCTTACTCTTTGCCAATCTTTGTTCTTGCATCCAAGCCTGGGAGAGAAGTTTGTAAGTAATCTATTTGTCTAGACTCGGGAGAGTTAGACTTACAAAAGGGGTAAGTGCGATATTCACTTAATTGAGGATACTAACTCGACCTAGGGATAGGTTAAGAGTTTCAGCGGCTAAAAGAAGTGTGAAATTGGTTGTTGGTTATAATTGATTAACGTCGGGAGGTATCATCAAGGACTGAACTTTAACAGCGTTTCGACTTAGGGATAAGAGAAACCATATAAGGACACTTTGCCGAACTTTGATAAATCTGCCAAGAGCAAGGGATTGTTGCGGCAGAGGATATTGTTACTGCTGAGACAGTATCTGCAGTACTTCCGAGGAGGTGCAGTGCAATTGCATTGGAACAAGAAGTAGATCAATCGAATCCACAATATGACACAATTGAATCCTACCCCCTCTCTCTCATAATTGTCATTACCTTAGTTTAGGACGACATCACCACACAAGATTACGAGCAAATCAAGGAGGAACTTTGTTACAAAAACACTCCATGGGAAACCGGTGCCCATAGAGGTTCTATGATAAGGCAAAGCCTCAAGCTCGAGGAAAAATTATGGTGCACATTTATCAAGAGACGCCTCATCCCAAGTCCCACAACAGCACAGTGGACCGTAGAAGATTAGTGTTGATCCAATCAATTATCAACAAGAGGAGCATCAATGTTGGAGAGATCATTCTTCGAGAAATTCATGATTGTGGTAAGAAGGAACGTGACCATTATATTTCTCCTATTTAATATCTGCTTTATGTATTGCTGCAGGAGTACCAGTAGAAAATAGCGACGAATACACACCAACAAGGCAAGGATGGATGAGAGAATTCTGCCACATAGTGATGTAGATCACACAGGCAGGACCTGTCCAAGAAACACCACAGCAATTTATCGCTGAATTCACTGCCGGAGCACAATACACGACAGAGATGCCAGGCACTGTCGAAGCCCCTACCGCAACAGATCCCTACCAAGAAATTATTCAGAGGATGGAAGCCATGGACCTTCACCAATAAAGTTACATGGAATACCAACGAGACTTCAACAGTACCCTCGCTCAGATGATAATGTAGAACTTCCCCAAACAAGGAGTACAATTTTCAGAATGCCCTACAAATATATTTGTAATGGCAACACCTTATTTAGAGACCACTTCAGCCCCAGGGTCGAGACCATTCTTTACCTCCAGACCGCAGCAGCAATACCATGTAGCTAGCCTATCTAGGGCAGCAACCGCTGCCGCGACATCATCCAAAAGCAGAAGACATTCGAAGAGAAGGGAAGTATTCAGTACTCCCCCAAGATCATCGATACCAATGGGCAGTATATTAGTTGAGATAGATGCCTACGTACATAAGAGCTTACCAATTGCCGAGTCCAGTATCTATCCTAGCAAGGCAGATCTAGAAAATGAAGGATGCACAGAGATCATGGATATAGACGATGAAGGAGGAAAAGAAGTCAATACCCCAATAAAAAGAGCAGCACCTACGAGAGTTCAGCCGCCGAGAAGAGCAAAGCCATCACCATGATCTATTGGTGAGAGGAGAATTGAAACCTTCTTGAAGGTTTCGACTACCAAGAATTGAAAGTTACTGGAAATTATAATTTAGTCCCGGATATCTTCTTTTGTTTGATTAGGGTACTTACAGATGTTATTTTGAGTTGAAATTTTGTATGCATGCATAACGTTGATTTAATTTCAAGATGGTTAACCTATTTTGGATGAAGTCCTTGTAATTTGAAAGATTTACATTTTGGTCCCTAAATTAGAGAAACATGCAATTAATGATGTTAGAATAATCCGTTTGACTTGAAATTCACTGTGAAGCATACTTGAGTGTTTAATTGAACTTTGATGAAAATAATTTATATTTTATTAATAGAATTTAAAAGTTTTACGTTTTAGTCCTTAATTTACTAAGGTGTTTAATCGAATGTTTATTTATGATTGATTTGTTTCCATTACACCTTTTATGAGACCTTGACATGTAGGAATGAGATTATGCATCTAGGAAAGTTAAAATAAATAAATATATATATATAACGGTTTTAGGGTTGTTTATCGAATCGGACCCTTGTGGGTTTGGTTTGATATTCCCCGTGTAACCCATTAGTGTCGATTCCATCTAGGCCAGACTAAGGGGGTTACACTTCAATTACTTACTGATTTCTTCATCATTTTTAACAAGATTTATTTTATTTTACTCATCTTTTCATTCTTACAAAACCTATTCATCAATTTTGAAAAATCAAAAACTATTTTCAATGAAATCAAGGGAGGATTTCTCATCTTTTGGTGGAGTAAATGTCAAAAGGTAATATGTTGATTTATCATCTTTTTCTAAGGTTCTTTATTGAAATTCCCAAGTATTGGCTTGCTAATCAATAATTGAAACTTGATTTTATGTTTTTGATTCTAGATTTATAGATTTTGTGGAGGTTTTTGTGAAATCTTTTTAGATCTCAATTAATGTTGTTATTAGGTTGAATTAATTATGATATTATATTAATTAAATTATTAATTGAGTCTTGGCTTGATGACACATTAATTTAATCCCGGAATAATATAATCGGTAGTGTTTCAGGGTGGTTTTCGTTTGTTTTAGGGGCTGTTTTAGGTGTTCTAATGTTGCTGGAGGTATAAGGATGGTTTAGATGTGATTTTGGTTCATAATTGAATTGGATTAGATGTTAGAATCATTAGGTTTTGGGCTGATGTTGTTCGGATGTGTTTTGGCTTAGTTTTCGGTCTTTTCGGCTAAGTTTTCGGTAGTTTTATGGTGATCAGATGTGGCTGTTGTTTTGAGCATGTTGTGATGTGAATATGATTTGTTTTTAATGATGCAGAAGAGTTACAAGAAGAAGCTTAAGTGGTTGGTGCGTTGGCGTTGTCATCGAAGTGTCGATAAAGGCTTTTTTTGCTTGTCGGTGAGTGATTTCGGACTATAAGCGTATCGTATGGTTCGGTTCTGTTTTAGGGACTATAGGATAGTGTGAAAACTTTTCATAGTTCAAGAGTAAGTGATTTTAATGGTGTTGATGCATTACTTCAAGTTTCGGCTATTGTGATAATGGCATACGTGTGAACAATTTTGCAATGTGATTTTGAAATAACATATCTTGAATTTTGAAATGATGCATGCATACGTTAATGGCTGAAAATGCATTGTATATAAATGCATTCATGGCTTATGTCAGTATGAAAAAGAATTAGAATATGATGAGGTTATTTACCGTATGTTGATAAAGTCGCTGAGCATGATTTATGGTTCACATGATGAACATGATATGAATGCATTATGAGCAACAAGTTAACATGCATGATTGGAAATGATATTGGCTTAGTGACACTAACTTTAGATTCGAATACAAATGACGTGTCATTAGGATAAATTGCACTATAAAAATAAAGAGAATAATGATGATGCCTACACGTAACCAAGGGAGACTTTATGTCCGACCATGCGTGTAGAGTTCACCTATCTGTAAACAAGGGTGACTTTGTGTCCGACCGTTCGTAGTGTGAGTAACATGTATACAAGGGTGATTATTTTTCCGATTGATGCATGTTGAGACCAAGAGTCTTCAATTATGAAAAAAAAAGATTTGTGTATTCGGTGAACTAAAAGTTCACATTAAGAAAACACAAGAAAGCCAATATACGTACCTGAAGTGAAATGGTATTCTTATGCATGACACATGAAATGATTTGACAATGTTGATGAGCATGATTTGTGATGCGCGTAATAATAGCGCAACTGTACAGTGTACCTGTCGTAAGTAATAAAGTAATAATTATATCGTGTATCGTTTCCATAGGGATTGGTATACTTAATATGTCTCTCATTGTTCCCTTGCTCCTAAAAGATAAAGTAAAAACACAGATAAGTGGATTTGTTTAACTAACTAAATAACAAAATATAAAATAAAGGATTGAGAACGATATAGAGAAAGTGAGTAGGATCCAATTGCGTCAATTAGTGGATTCAATTGATCTTCTTCTTATCCAATGCAATTACACAACAATGCATCGGCAGTACTACAGACACAACCTCAGAAGAGTTAGTGTTCTCTGCCGCGGTAATCTCTTGCTCTTGGGCAGATGCATCAAAGTTCAGCAAAGTGTCCGTAGTTGACTCCGCTTATCTCTAAGTCAGAGCGCTATTAATGACTGGTCTTTGACGATACCTCTCGGCGTGAATCAACAATAATCACCAACCAATCCAACACTTCTTTTAGCTTCTGAAACTCTTAACCTATATCAAGGCCGAGTTAGTGTTGTCAACACCGTACTTATCCCTTTCGTGAATCTAAACTCTCGATACTAGATAAATATTTGCAAACTTCTCTCTCGAGCTTGAATACAAGAACAGGGAATGGAAATAGGATAATCAAACTTTGATATTATTATTGCATTAGAATAAAGAAATAAGAAATAGTCTCCTTTTACTAATATTTACAACCTTTGCTTATCCCTAAGAAATTTAGAACATAATATCGTTAGGTACAATTCTTAGGGAGAAGGGTTTCTCTAAAATCGGCTCTATAAACATTGTGGTCGGCTAGGCTATATATAGTCTTAACCTAGGGTAAACCTTTCCTAAATAGACTCTAACTTGGAGTAAGGAACAAGTCTTCTTCACGAGATCGGATATTTCCAAGTTTACCGCCTTCTAGAAGGATTTTCCCGCTTGGTCTTTGACTTGGACTTTTAGTGCACTAGTCTGGTCCAATTGGTACGCTGCATCTTCCAGAATATTCTTTATATTTTTATCTTTTATTGCGCCAACAATGTTGATGCTGCAACTTTGGATGTTGTCGCGGCTTTGTTCCCTACCTCGGCCTTAATACTGTTTCACTGCTACTTCGTTCCTAGATATTCTTACATGTACAAAATATGTAATAATATCTGCATTCTCTATAAATATTAACTTTGTAAGTAGTGATGACGGAATATCCAATATTTTGCAAAGAGTCCATATTGCAGCTCAAGTTGGTGTATAATAGATGCATAAAGTACCACGAGAAGAGTAGTAAATAACTGCCTTTTAGGCACTCATCAAATACCCCCAAACTCGAACTATTGCTTGTCCTCAAGAAATGTAAGACATCAAATTGCCGAACCTTACTCCCCTTTGTTGTTACTTTTCCATCTATTCTCCCAACCATGGTCATGTCTATCTCTCCGTTATAGCCACTAGTTTACCCAAGGACTTTTACTAAGAAACAAGCTCTAAGGCTAGGTGAGTGTGTGCGTTTTATGGACAAGGTTGATTCAAGGCTTTCTTAGATAAACTATAATTTCAAGACAAGTAAAATTTGGATTAAAGCTATCTCCTTAAAACAACAAGTCTTGAGCCAATTTCGAGCACCTAAACATATGCGTTTTCTATTTTCTTCTTTTTCTTCTTTTTTTTTCTTTTTAACCACCTATTTAGCATACTAGAGCCAGTTTCGGGCACCTCTAGCATGAAGGAGATCAAAACTAGAGCCAGTGATGGCACCTCTAGTTAATTTTCCAAAAGGTTCTAAGTCTTTATCACCTAAGTTTATTAAAAGAACTCCTAAATCAAACAAGTCCAAAAAGTGTTTATTTTCTTTCTAACCCTAAAGCAAGCTTCTAAGTTTTATTCCATGAGTATCCTATGGTTATCCCTTCAAAACAGAAATTGGCCATGGTAAGGAGAAAGTTTTCTATAGCCTTAAAGGAGTAAACTAAAACAAAGTTGATGTACAGCAGTGCAAGATTACAAACAGTAATTCAAGAAAAGACAATATTGCAAGAAATTTCATAAAAATTTACTCCCTTTCTTCATGGTAATACCGTGGTAGTGGGCTGCCTCGGCGGTGCACTCATCCTCCAATACCCCCAAACTTAAACCGAGCATTATCCTCAATGCTCAATATACACAACATGTAAAAGAAAACAAGGATAGTAAAGCATAAGGGATTAAATAGATTCTAATTTTGATTCAGAAGAGCTGTTGGAAATAGCTGCCCTCCGAGGTTTTCCTGTCGATGCTTTATGTCTGGATCCTTTTCCTGGTGATTGCTATGTTTTTGCATGTCGGGGCGGCTGTACTCTGGTGGGTGGGTGTTTCTGTAGTGGGACAGTAACTTCATGTCCTTCTTCTTCTTCGTATGTATGCATCACCTTTGTTTCTCCTCTTGCCTCGACAGCTAGTATTCCTTCTTGGGCATGCGATGAGCTCTCATGGACATACTCATCAATTTGTCTAGAAAGACTATCTCTAGAGAAACTGCCTATGGGGATAGGACTCGGTGGTGGAGAGTTGAAGACTGCTCTCCTTTTTATGGTCGCCTACTGTTAGATGTTGCTGCTGCTGCCATGCCTGCATATGTGGATAGGCCGACAGCGTGAAACTGTTGTTGTGGCCTGGCGGTAAAGAATGGTCTAGGCCCTAGGGCAGGTGTTACCTCTGTGTACGGTGCGGGAGTGACGAAAATGTTGGGGGGAATTTTGGTAACTGTATCCCATGTGTGGGAAAATTCTGGATCAGCATGTTGGCAAGAGTGTTGTTGAAATCTCTCTGATATTCCATGTATTGTTGCTGGCGAAGGTCCATGTCTGACATCCTCTGTAAGATCTCCTGATATGGATCTATTGCGGTAGTGGCTTGGGTAGTGCCAGGTGCTTCTACCGTATACTATCCTCTGACAGTAAAGTCGGCAGAGAATTGTTGAGGTGTTGCCTGCACTGGGTTTGCTTGGGTGATCTGCATCATTCTGTGGCAGAATTCTGTAGAGCTTCCTTGTGTAGAGCTTGTGTCTTATGCATTGATGACCTTGTGTAGAGCTTCCTCACTAAGCATGTTTCCTTAAGCTCTCTTTCTTCATCTTTATAGAAAAATAAAGGCACCCGGGACTACATTCGGAGCAAGGAAACCAAGGGGAAAGGGTACCTCAAATTTTTGTATGTTTTTGGCAAATAAGTTGGGGCTTAGAAATGTATAAACCCAACCTATGTGACGAGTGTGAATTTTGGCTTTGGTTTATGTTGAAATAAGACCTAGGTTGCTTTGATTGTTAATTAATGGACTGTGGTATTGTTTGGATTGTTGAAGTATGTACTTGCATGAATGTTATGATTTTAATCATGTTATCGGTAGCATGTCTATAGGTTGTTTGGGGTTCTTGACGATGATAATCATGTGTTATATGTTGTTCTTTATGCTTAGGATTTACGTATATAGTTGGTGGTGACTAACGATTGTGTATTGAGTCGATAACGTTCACTTAGTGTGACAGAATTTTTAGGTTCCAGACCCAAAGTTTCGAAACCTTAGATAAAGTTTCGAAACCTTACCATAGTTTCGAAACCTTTAGGAAGGTTCCAAAACCTTGCGTGCAATTTCGATTCTGGAAAGTTATTAGACGCGAAAAGTTTCAAAACCTTCAGGGAAGTTTCGAAACCTTTTAAATAAAGTTTCGAAACCATTATGAAAGGTTCCGAAACCTTTGGCTGACAAAAATTGATAGTTGTTGGAAATTGTATTTTAGTTTCGGATATCTTTCTTTGTTCAATTAGGGTATCTATAGATGTTATTTTGAGATGAAATTTCACATGGATGCATAAAGTTGATTTAATTTCAATATGGCTAACTTAATTTGGACAAAGTCCTTATAATTTGAAAGATTTATATTTTGATCCCTAAATTGGTGAAACATGCAATTGACGATGTTAGAATGCTCCGTTTGATTTGAAATTTATCGTGAGGAATATTCGTATGTTTAATTGAACTCTGATGGAACGAGTTTCTATTTTGTCCTTAGAATTTAAAAGTTTTACGTTTTAGTCCTTAATTTAGTTAAGTGTTTAATCGAATGCTTGCTTGTGATTGGGTTGCTTCCCTTAATGCTTTGCATGAGACCAAGACATGTAGAAATATAATTATGCATCTAGAAGAGAAAAAATATATATATCGGTTTTAGGGTTATTTATCGAATCGGACCTTCACGAGTTTGGTTCGATATTCCCCGTGTAACCTATTAGTGTCAGTTTCGTCCAGGCCTGGCTAAGGGGGTTATAGTTTTATAGAGGCATTTCATGCCTTCTTGATGCATTTCCTATCCTTTGACATCGATCACATCTTTGACAATATTATTGTGCATCTTTATATAAACTCGGCCAGTATAGTCCTGATTGTAACACTTTAGCTGTCATTTTGTTGTCGCCGAAGTGCCCGCCATAAGGGGATGCGTGACAGTCTGCTAGTACATTTTCTTGTTCTTCTTTCGGAATGCATCGCCTTATGATTTGATCTGCACATTGTTTAAATAAAAATGGATTATCCCAAAGATAATGCTTTGCCTCATGTTTGAACCTTTCCTTTCCTTGACTGTTAAGGTGATGTGGTAGTGTTGCGTGTAGAAATAGTGCGCAATTTGTGCAAGTGTACACTTCGCAAGTAATAAAGTGATGAATATATAGTATCGTCTCCAAAGGGATTGGTGTAATTAATTTGTTTTCTTTTCTCTTCTCGCTCTGTAAAAGAAATAAAATAAAAACAAAGATTAATGTGATTGTCCTGAATTAAACTAAAACAAAATAAAAAGAGAACAAAGAATGAAGATAGAATTAGATTGAGAGAAAGGGAAAGATCCAGTTGTGTCGTATTATGGATTCGATTGACTTGTTTTTGTCTAATGCAACTACACAATATTACCTCGGTAGAACTCTAGTTTTACTGCCTCGACAGTGAAGGGTTATGTCCGTCGCGACTAATAGGCGTGATATAAGCGCTATTTTGAGTGCAAGTGTACACGTCGTCAAGTAATAAAATGATAAGTATATCGTGTATCGTCTCCATAGGGATTGGTATACTTAATATGTCTTCCTTCATTCTCTTGCTCCTGAGATTAAAATAAAAACACAATTAAGATGATTTATTTTATCTAACTAAATAATTAAAGAACAAAACATAAAATAAAGAGTTAAGAACGATTATAGAGAAAGTCGGTAGGATCTAGTTGTGTCAATTAGTGGATTCAATTGATCTTCTTATTGTCCAATGCAATCGCACAACACTGCTTCGATAGTACTGCAAATACTGCCTCGGCAATACTGGTGCTCCTCTACTGCGGTAATCTCTTGCTCGTGGGCAGAAGTATCAAAGTTCAGCAAAGTGTTCGTAAGTGACTCCGCTCATCTCTGAGTCAAAGTGTTGTTGATGCTCAGTCCATGACGATACCTCTCGGCGTAAACCAAAGATAACCACCAACCAATCCAACACTTCTTTTAGCTGCTGAAACTCTTAACCTACCCTTTAGTGCCTCCACAAGGGTATAGGATGAGTTTGTGTCGCCGACACCGTACTTATCACTTTCGTGAATCTACACCTCTCCATGCTAAATAAATAGATTACTTGCAAGCTTCCCTCTCAGGCATGGATACAAGAACAAAGAATGGCAATAGGATAAGCAAACTCTGATTTTATTGCATAAGAACAAGAATACAAGAATCAATCTCCTCTCACTAATATCAACAACCTTCACTTATCCCTAAGAAATTTAGAACATGTTATCGTGGAAGTACAATTCTTAGGAAGGAAGGGTTTTCTCTACAAATTGGCTCTCTAGACAATGTGGCTGGCTAGTATATTTATAGTCTTAACCTAGGGTAAACCTTTCCTAAATAGACTTCAACTTGGAGTAGGGAACAAGTCTCTTCAAGGATTCTCATATTTCCAAGTTTGCTGCCTTCTAGAAAAGGTTTCTCGCTTGGTCTTTGAATTGGGCTTTGAGCATGCTAGCTTGGTCCAATTGATGCGCTGTGTCTTCCAGAATATTCTCTATATTTTTGTCTTTCGATGCGCCTCCATTGTTGGTGCTGCCACACTAGATTCTACCGCGGCCGATCTTCTGCCTCGGCCTCAATATAGCTTTTCTACCGCTTCGGCTCTGAATATTCCTACATGTACAGAAATTGTAATAATATCTGCATTCTCTATAAATATTAACTTTGTATGTGGTGATAACAGAATATCCAATATTTGAGCAAAGAGTATATGATTCGGTTCAAATGGTTGTATAACAGATGCATAAAGTACCATAAAAAGGGTAGTAAACTACTGCCTTTTAGGCACTCATCAATACCCCCAAACTCGAACAATTTCTTGTCCTCAAGCAATTCCAAACATCAAATTGCTAAACCTTACTCCCCTTTGGTCTTACTCTTCCATCTATTCTCCCCACCATGATCATGTCTATCTCTCTGTTTTAGCCACTAGTTTACCCAAGGACTTCCACTAAGAAACAAACTCTAGGGCTAGGTGAGTGTGTGCGTTTAATGGACAAGGTTGATTCAAGGCTTTCTTAGATAAACTCTAAGTTCAAGACAAGTAGAATCTTGGATTAGTTATCTCCTTAAAACAACAAGTCTTGAGCCAATTTCGGGCACTTCAAGATATGTGTTTTCTATTTTTCTTTGTTTTTCTTATTTATTCTTTTTCTTTTTGTAGCACCTATTTAGTATACTAGAGCCAATTTCGGGCACCTCTAGTATGAAGGAGAGAAGAACTAGGGCCGGTGATAGGCACCTCTAGTATGAAGGAGAGAAGAACTAGAGCCGGTGATAGGCACCTCTAGTTATTTTTCCAACAAGTTCTAAGTCTTTATCACCTAAGTTTATTAAAAGAACTCCTAAATCAAACAAGTCCAAAAAGTGTTTATTTTCTTGTCTAACCCTAAAGCAAGCTTCTAAGTTTTATTCCATGAGTATCCTATGGTTATCCCTTCAAAAAAGTACTTGGCCATGGTAAGGAGAAAATTTTCTATAGCCTTAAAGGAGTAAACTAAAACAAAGTTGACATAAGGCAGTACAAGATTACAAACATAAGTTCAAGAAAAGAGAATAAAAAAATTCGATAAAAATTTACTCCATTTTTTTTGTATTGTTGTGGCAATGGGTAGCCTCGGTAGTGCTTTTGTACCTTCAATCTCCCCCAAACTCAAACCGAGCATTTTCCTCAATGCTTAAAATATAAAACAAACAACAAAAGAAAACAAAAATAATTAAAGCATCAGGATTTAAATAGATTCTGATTGTGATTCAGAAGAGCTGTTGGAGATAGCTTCCCTCTTCGGTATTCTGCTGATGCTTTCATTCTTGATCCTTGTCCAGGTGACTGTTGTGTTTTTGCCTACTGGGACGCCTACACTCTGCTGGGCGTTTGGTGCTGCAGTGGGGCTGTAAGTTGATCTCTATCTTCTTCGTCATCTATATGCATTACCTTTGTTTCTCCCCCAAACTCGGCAGTCTGTATCCTCTCGTGAGTATGTGATGAGCTCTCAGGGACATACTCATCAATCTGTCTAGAGAGACTATCTTCAGAAAAACTACCGATGGGTATAGGATTTTGTCGTAGAAAGTTGAAGACAGCTCTCCTCTTTGATGGTCGCCTACTGCTGGATGATGTGGCGGCCATGCTTGTAGGTCTGGATGGTCCGGCAGTATGAAACTGTTGTTATGGCCTAGCAGCAAAGGATGGTCTAGGCCCTGGAGCAGGTGTTGTCTCTGTGTATGGTGCAGCAGTGACGAAAATATTGGGAGGGAAATCTGGAAACTACATCCCATGGGTGGGGAAGTTCTGAGTCAGTATATTGGCAAGGGTGTTGTTGAAATCTTTCTGATATTCCATATAGCATTGTTGTCTCATGTCCATGGCTGACATTCTCTACAAATTCTCCTGGTATGTGTCTGCTGCGGCAGGGGCTGGGGCATTGTCAGGTGCTTCTACTGAATACTATCCTCCGGTAGGGAAGTCAGTAGTGAATTGTTGAGGTGTTTCCTGCACTGGGTCTGCTTGGATGATCTGCATCACTCTGTGGCAGAATTCTTTTGTCCAGCCTTGCCTTTGTGATGTGTATTCGTCGGTTGCTTCTGTCGAGACACCTGCAGCAATGCATAAAGCAGATATTAAACTAGGGAAATATAATAGACCTCGTTCTTTCTTACCACAGTCATAGATTTCTTGAAGAATTATCTCTCCAACATTGATCGTCCTTTTGTTGATGATGGAATGAATGAGCAACAATCTTTTTCTGTCCACTGTGCTATTATGAGAAGTGGTCAGGAGGCGTCGTTTGACAAACATGCACCATAGCTTTGCTTCGGGTTTAAGGCTGAGCCTTGTTACACAACCCCTATGGGCACTGTTTTCCCATGGAGTGTTGTCGTAGTAGAGGTCATCCTTGGTAGCCTTATATTCCTCGATATTTGCCGCAAATTCACCTTGCTCATTGCCTATGGGGATCACGCCATAGTAATCGTTGATTGCCTCGGCATCAAGTTTCACAGGCTTGCCCCGGCAGTAGACAAAGAGTGTATCCTTGTTTGGGCAGTGCGCATAGAATTCTCTCACAATTGTTGCATTCGCTATGGGAGGTTAGAGGCAGAATTTCTCCCAATCCTGGTCTTCGATTCTGTCGAACAAGAATTGGTCGATGCTGTAGTTTTCGTCAGTGGTTTGCTGGAATCCTTGTTCCTCCCATAATTGCCTTGCAACAAAAGATCTTTGAAAGCGTTCTGCTATGTTGCCGTTGGAAAATCATCTGTATGCTGCCATAGATATTGATGAGATATTCTTGAAGATAAACGCAAAGAATGTTGGTAGGAATTCCGAGAGTTCTGAAAAATTCAAGATGTAGTGAGAGTAAGATTGTTCAAGAGAGTAAAGATAACAAGAATGCAAAGTAAATAATGCACAAAGGTAATCTGTTTATATAGGCTGTAAAAATATGACTGTTAAAATACTAGTCGTTAGACATTTACTGCCTGGATGCACAGTTACTGCCCCAGCGGATTTCACGGCAGATAGCCGTTACACTGTTTCTGCTCGTTGGTAATTCTGCGGTTCTAACATAGTGCTACTGCGACAGCAGACTTCCTGCTGTGGCAAATTTTTCCTACATTCATTACTTTATTAAAAAAACACTGAATCCAAAATGCTAAAAATAAAATTTTTCTAAACATAACAAAATACTGAAAATAATCGACTACTTAAAAATAAATAATGCTAAAAATAATATTGTACATACTAATCCTAATATAATAATTAAGAGTGAAAGGAAGAGATTAGGTTACTTGTGGAGTGCATGTGAATGCATCTCCCATTTTTGTTATCATTCTCTGACTCGTGTTTGTCTGCATGAGTTGGTCAGTCCCTTCGGTGCATTCGGCTTCTCCTATGGATTTTATTCTTTTACCGAATAATCTACCGAGCGTGCTGCCAAGGTAGGATATTTTAGTCCCCTTATTTTGTGTATGGAGAGCCTTACATTCTGCTGGAGCATCTGAATTTGGCAGATTGTGGAAGGCATTCATCTTGATTTGTTGATCATTTATTCGCATTGTGAGCTCGCCATTCTCCATATCAGTGATAGTGCATCTAGTAGCAAGGAAAGGTTGACTCAATATGATTGGTGCATTGTCACCAGCTTCACAGTCAAGGAAAAGAAAGTGCAGGGAAGATGAACTTGTCAACTTTTACGAGAATGTCCTCGATTTTGCCTTCAGGATGCACGTAAGACAGATCCGCAAGTTGGAACAGTACTATTGTTGGTTTTGCCCGTCTAATTCCGAGTTTCTGAAAACCTGATTTGGGCATTAAGTTGATGCTTGCTCCCAAGTCACATAAGGCCTTTCCTTTATAACCATCTCCAATTGCACAGGGAATTGTGAAGCAGCCAAGATCTTTTAATTTGGGTGGCATAGGATTATGTAGCATTGCCATGCAGCCTTCAATGGCTGCCACCGTTTCAAATTCTCATAGCCTTCGTCGTTTGGATACTATGTCCTTTAAAAACTTAGCATAATTGGGCATTTGTTCAATCGCCCCAACTAAGGGCAAGTTAATATGGACCTGCTTCAAGATGTCTAAGAACTTCTAAAATTGGTGGTCCTTTTTTTGCTTTTTTAGCCTCTGTGAAAAAGTAGGTGGTGGTCTGATGTCCTCTAGGTTTCCTTGGATATTGAGTTTTATACCTGGGGTGAATTTGTCTGCAGCTGCCTCAGCGGGTGGTTCTGATACTGCTGGCTTTGTTGTCGTGGTAGAGCTTTCGGTAGGGTTTTGCTCAGCCTTTGAGTCCTCATGTGGTTGTTGTTCTGGTTGGACTCTTTCAATTGAGGTTCCCTCTTTATTTTTCAGCTGTAAGCCACTTCCGATGGTGATTACTTTACATTGCTCGTGGCCTAATATCTTAGCAACTTCAGTATTGCTAGGTAAACCTCCAGGTGGTCGAGTATTTTGGCGTTGAGCAAATTAACCAACCTGGGTTTCTAGGGATTTTATTGCAGCCTCCTGGTTCTGCAGTCTCATCTCTGTTCTGTTCATGAAATCATCAGTACGCTTTATGAAGCGGCTATTCTCCATCATGTAGGTATCAGTCTTTGACATGAAAGCTGTGAGAGAATCGATCAGTGCATTCAGAGATTGTTGCTATTATACTTGCGGCGGTGGCATGTGCTGCTGAGTGTTCAACTGCGGTAGGTTCTGGTTCTGATGCTGAAATCCAGGGGCTTGGGTAGTTGAATTCAAGGCATTGTTAGGGTTACTCCAAGAGAAGTTCGAATGCCTTTTCCAAGATGGGTTATAATTGTTGGACATCATTGGATTGTTTCTTGGTATAATTTCCAACATATAAGCATGTCTCCTCATCTGGCATATAATCTGATTAGTTGACTGCCTTAACCTCATGTATGCTTCTTTGGTTTTGCATATTCTGAATCATCTTGGTCAGAGAAGCCAATTGTGCTACCACCGAACTTGATGTGTCTAATTCATGACCTGTGGCATGACGTCTCATTCCTCCTCGCCTCGATGTGGGAAATTGGGAATCGTTCCTTGCGAGTTTGTTCATAATTTCAATGGCTTCCGCGGATGCTCTATCTAAAAGTGTCCCATTTGCGGAGACGTCTAGCATCATCCTTGTCAAGGCATTAGTATCATAATAGAACATAGAAACTTGTGTCCACAAGGGAAAACCATGTAAGGGGCATTTGTTTAATAATTCTCTATAACGTTCCCATGCCTCGTACATCGGTTCATCTTTATCTTGCCAGAATGATGTAATTTCATTACGAATGTGGTCATAGAGATTTGTTGGATTGAACCTCATAATGAATTCTTGGCAAAGTTCTTCCCAAGATCCGATTGATCCTACTAGGAATCCATTCAACCAAGTCTTCGCCCTATCCCTCAGTGAATAGGGGAACAGTTTTAAGCGCAAAATATCTTCATGAACTCCTTGAATCATAAAAGAGTTGCACACTTCCATGAAGGATTTAAGATGTTGCCTTGCATCTTCAGTAGCAGACCCACCAAATTGTCCAATCGTGTTCAACATTTTGAACATTACTGGTTTGAGCTCAAAGTGAGTTGCTTCAATCTATGGGGTAACTGCGCTAGGGTTTAGTCCGTCCATATCCTCTACCAGATAATCTCTGACAGTAGGCTGCCTCGGCAATGGGTGCGGCATTGACTGCTGTTGCATTGCTGGCGGCAGTACATTATGATCAACAGGTCCTCAAGGTGGATTGTCCATAGTTTGGAACAGATTTCGTCTTAGATTATATCTTGTACGTTCAATCTCTGGATCCAACTCGTACAATGGTCCACTCGGATTTGCCCTGGTCATAAACCAAATAAATAAAAGTTGATAAAAACAAAAATAAAATAAAACTAATGTTAAAGTTAGATAACTAATAATTAAAGAGCAAGAAAATTAAAGAAAACAAAATTCAGTTGCCAATCCCCGGCAACGGTGCCAAAAAACTTGATAGGCGTGGTATAAGCGCTATTTTGAGTGCAAGTGTACACGTCGTCAAGTAATAAAATGATAAATATATCGTGTATCGTCTCCACAGGGATTGGTATACTTAATATGTCTTCCTTCGTTCCTTTGCTCCTGAGAATAAAATAAAAAACAATTAAGATGATTTGTTTTATCTAACTAAATAATTAAAGAACAAAATATAAAATAGAGTGTTGAGAATGATTATAGAGAAAGTGGGTAAGATCTAGTTGTGTCAATTAGTGGATTCAATTGATCTTCTTCTTGTCCAATGTAATCGCACAACACTGCTTCGATAGTACTGCAGATACTACCTCGACAATGTTGGTGCTCCTCTGCCGCGACAATCTCTTGCTCGTGGGCAGAAGTATCAAAGTTTAGCAAAGTGTCCGTAAGTTACTCTGCTCATCTCTAAGTCAAAGTGCTGTTGATGCTAAGTCCTTGATGATACCTCTCGGCGTAGACCAAAGATAACCACCAACCAATCGAACACTTCTTTTAGCTGCTGAAACTCTTAACCTACCCCTTAGTGCCTCCACAAGGGTATAGGCCGAGTTAGTGTCACAATACCGTACTTATCCCTTTCATGAATCTACACCTCTCGATGCTAGATAAATAGATTACTTGCAAACTTTTCCTCTCGGGCTTGGATACAAGAACAAAGAATGGCAATAGGATAAGCAAACTCTGATTTTATTGCATAAGAACAAGAATACAAGAATCAATCTCCTCTCACTAATATCAACAACCTTCACCTATTCCTAAGAAATTTAGAACATGTTATCGTAGAAGTACAATTCTTAGGGAGGAAGGGTTTTCTCTACAAATCGTCTCTCTAGACAATGTGGCTGGCTAGTATATTTATAGTCTTAACCTAGGGTAAACCTTTCCTAAATAGACTTCAACTTGGAGCAGGGAACAAGTCTTCATCAATGATTCTGATATTTCCAAGTTTGCCGCCTTCTAGAAAGGGTTTCCCGCTTGGTGTTTGAATTGGGCTTTGAGCACGCTAGCCTGGTCCAATTGATGTGCTATGTCTTCTAGAATATTCTCTATATTTTTGTCTTTTTATGAGCCTCCATTGTTGGTGCTGCCACACTGGATTCTTTCGCGGTCGGTCTTCTGCCTCGGCCTCAACATAGCTTTTCTGCCGCTTCGGCTCTGGATATTCCTACATGTACAGAAATTATAATAAAATCTGCATTCTCTAAAAATATTAACTTTGTATGTGGTGATAACGGAATATCCAATATTTGAGCAAAGAGTTTATGATTCGGTTCAAATAGGTGTATAACAGGTGCATAAAGTACCATAAGAAAGGTAGTAAATTACTGCCTTTTAGGCACTCATCAACGATAATCTCTTGCTCTTGGATGGACTTTTTCAAGGTTCGAAAAATTGTCCTCTGATGACTCCGCTTATCTATAAGTCGAAGTACTATTGATGACTAGTCCTTGATGATACCTCTCGGTGTGAATCAACTATAACCATCAACCAATCTCATACTTCTTTCAGCAGCTAAAAATCTAACTTATCCCTAGGCCGAGTTCGTATTTTTCAAGTAGACAAATATCATACTTATTCATTTCATGAATCTAACTCTCCCAAAATTAGATAAATAAATCTCTTACAAACTTCTCTCCCGATCTTAAATGCAAGAACAATGAATGACAATGAATGAGCAAACCTTGATATTTTATTGTATAAAACAAGAAAACAAAGTACAATTTCCTCTCACAAATACTCAACAACTTTCACCTAAACCCTAGAAGAATTTAGAACATGATGAAAACAAAGAAAACTATAAAATCTATGATGAACTCTCTCTTTCTCTTGTGTCTTGTGCTCTTGAGCGGCACCTCCTTTATATAGGCTAAAATTAGGGCAACATTAGCCTTAGAGAAGAAGAGAAGTTGTTTTGGACGTTTCCTTCCTTAAAAAAGTGCATCACTTTTATTTGATTCTTTCCATATTTACACCATCTTCTTGAACTCCAATTGCCATACAAAGTGTCTAGAAAAATCCAACTTCTATGTTCTTCAAATCAATCACCACTTTGACTTTTGGTATTTATGGAATTCCCCGCCTCGGCAGGTTGCATCTACTTTCCCAGTGGAAGTCTAACTTGAGTCTGCTCAACTTCCATAAGTAGAAGCTCCCATCTGTGGCTAGTTCGATTAGGGTCTGCTTCATGTTCTAAAGTTTTCTTAGGTTTTGGTGAAGGTTGTTGAGTATTTGTAAGAGGAGATTATATTTTGTTTCTTGTTTCAATGCAATAAAATATCAAAGTTTGCTTACTCTTTGTCATTCTTTGTTCTTGCATCTAATCCCAGGAGGGAAGTTTGTAAGTAATCTATTTGTCTAGATTCGGGAGAGTTAGACTCATGAAAGGAGTAATATGGTATTCAACTTGATTGGAGGATACTAACTTGGCCAAGGGATAGGTTAAGAGTTTGAGCGGCTAAAAGAAGTGTGGGATTGGTTGTTGGTTATAATTGATTAACACCGGAAGGTATCATCAAGGACTGACCTTCAACAGTATTTCGACTTAGGGATAAATGGAGTCATACAAGGACACTTTGCCGAACTTTGGTAAATCTGCCCAAGAGCAAGGGATTGCCGCGACAGAGAACATTGTCGCTGTCGAAGACAGTATCTGCAGTACTGCCGAGGCAGTGTAGTGCAATTGCATTAGATAGAAGTAGATCAATCAAATCCACTATAAAACGCAACTGGATCCTACACTTTCTCTTACATATTCGATTTCTGTTTATTTATTTAGTTTATTTACTTTAATTAATATCCAACTTATTTGTGTCTTTAATTTTATTTTACAGAAGCAGGATGACCGAAGGAAACATATTAAGTACACCAATCCCTGAGGAGACGATAACTCGATAAGTACTTATCACTTATTACTTGACATGTACACTTACACTCCAATTGCTCATATTCAACACGCATCAAGTTTTTAGCATCGTTGCCAGGGATTGACAACTAAATTTTGTTTTCTTTTATTTTCTTGCGGTTATTTTAGTTTTTTTATTTTTTATTTGAATTGATTTTTTGGTGTATGACCAGGGCTAACCCTAAAAATCCACTGTACGAGATAGACCCTAAAATCGAAAGAACCTACCAAGGGTTAAAAAGACTGATCCAAAGAGTCATGGTAGTAAATCAAGGGAATCAGAACCTACCTACAAGAAATGGAGGCCATCCACAGCACCCACTGCCACAACCACAACCGCGGCAGCTAACTGTCAGAGATTTTCTGGTGGAAGATTTGAATAGATTGAACCCTGGAGTTGTTATACCAGAGATAGAGGCAACCCACTTTGAACTTAAATCTATGATGTTCAATATGCTTAATACTATTGGACAATTTAGTGGGGCTGCAACAGAAGATGTCAGGCAACATCTCAAATCCTTCATGGAAGTATGCAACTCTTTCAAAATCCAAGAAGTCTATGAAGACATTTTGAGATTAAAACTTTTTCCCTATTCACAAAGGGATAAGACCAAAACCTGGTTGAATAGCATTTCCGCAGGATCAATCAGATCTTGGAGTGAATTCTACCGAGAATTCACTATGCGATTTAACCCTACAAATTTATATGATCGAATCCGTAATGAGATTACTTCTTTTAGACTAGCTAATGACGAAACTATGTACGAGGCTTGGGAACGCTACAGAGAGTTGCTGAACAGAAGTCCACTGCTTGGATTTCCACTTTGGATGCAAGTAACCATGTTCTATAATGCCATCAATGCCCCGACAAGGATGATGTTGGATGCCTCGGAAAATGGCACACTCCTTGACAAGGCTCTAGAAGAAGCTATAGAGATTCTGAACAAACTCACAAGGAACGATTTCCAATTTCCTACTTCTAGGCGAGGAGGAAATATTTACCCTATGTATATAAATTGTTCACTACTCCAAGTTGTACTCTAATTAGGAAAGGTTTGCCCTAGGCCAAGCCTATATAAGGCATAGCCGTCCTAGGGGTTGGAGACACATTAGATTCGACTGATACACATATACCGAGAGAACTTTCACCTTAGGGACTAATACATGTAAAAAGATATGCAATTAGTGCAAGTGTACACATCAAGTAATAAAGTGATAAGAATTTATCGAGTATCGTCTCCATAGGGATTGATGTACTTAATATGCTTCCTTCAATTCTCTTACTTCTGTAAAATAAAAGTAAAAACACAATTTAGTTTGATATTGAATTAACTAATAAACTAAACTAACTATGGTAATAACAATTATGAGAGAGAGGGTAGGATCCAGTTGTGTCGTATTGTGGATTTGATTGATCTGCTTCTTGTTTTAATGCAATTGCACTACACTACCTCGGCAGTACTGCAGATACTGTCTTGGCAGTGACAATGTCCTCTACCGTGGCAATCCCTTTCTCTTGGGAAGATTTAACAAAGTTCGGCAAAGTTTCCTTGCATGGCTTCTCTTATCTCTTAGTCGAAACATTGTTGAAGGTCAGTCCTTGATGATACCTCCCGTTGTTAACCAATTATAACCAACAACCAATCTCACGCTTCTTTTAGCCATTGAAACTCTTAACCTATCCCTAGAACGAGTAAGAATCCTCCAATCAAGTTGAATACTGCACTTACTCCTTTTGTGAGTCTAACTCTCCCGAGTCTAGACAAATAGATTACTTACAAACTTCTCTCCCGGGCTTGGATGCAAGAACAAAGAATGACAAAGAGCAAGCAAACTTTGATATTTTATTATATTAAAATAAGAATCAAGATACAATCTCTTCTCACAAAAACTTAACAACCTTTACCAACACCCTAAGAAAGTTTAGAACATGATGGGAAGAATTGTTCCTTAAACTCTCTCAAAATTCGGCTATCTAAATCTCTCTATTTTTCGCATCTTCTAAACCCTAGGATGGTTATGATTTATATAGGCTTGGCCTAGGGCAAACCTTTCCTAATTAGAGTACAACTTGGAGTAGGGAACAAGTTGTGCACATAGGGTAAATATTTTCAAGTTTGATCTTCTAGAAGGTTTCATCCCGCGTGGCCTTGTCCTTGGGCTTTTCTTATGTTGTTCAGCTCCGAATCTTGGGTTTCTTACTCAGTAATGCTCTACTCAATTTTCTCTTTCATCTGCCAGCCATATTGCCTTTTTCTTCTCTGCTGCCTCGGTATCAGGTCCTGCCTCAGCCTCATTCTGTTCCTCGGCAATACTTGTTCCTGTATAGATACGAGAATGCAGTAAAGTACGCCTTTTCTACAAATATAATCTTTACTAGCATAATCCCTAAATATATCACTTTAAGTCCATGAATTGGATCAAGTAGGTGTAGAATTGATGATAAGTGCCCATGAAAAGTGTAGAAAGTTATAGTGAGTTGAGCACTTATCACCCCCCCAAACTCGAACTATTGCTTGTCCTCAAGCAAATGCAAACATCAATTTTTCAAACTCTATTCTCTCTTGGTCTTATGCTTCCATCTATTCTTCCCACCATAACTATGTCTATTCTTTAGACTTAATCTTTCGATTTTCTAAGGGTGTACTTAGAAGACAAACTATAAGGTTAGTGTATGTGTGTGTGTTTGTGGACAGTTTGAGTAATGGCCTTCTTAGATAAACTCTAAGTTCAAGACAAGTAGACTTGGTTTTAGTGTACTCTTCTTATAACAACACTTCCTTGAGCCAATTTCGGGTACCTCAAGTATTGTGTTTTCTATTTCTTACTTCTTTATTTCTTTTGTTATTTTCTTATGCATACTAGAGCCAATTTTGGGCACCTCTAGCATGAAGAAGAGTCTTTCCTAGAGCCGGTCATAGGCAACTATAGTCACCTTTCCAAATTCTAAGTCTTTATCGCAAAAGTTCATTAAAAGAATTCCTATAGCCAAACAAGTCCCAAAAGTGTTTTATTTAAATTCAACCTTATAGCAAGCTTCTAAGTTTTTCTCCTTAAGTATCCTAGAATCAAGTCTTCAAAACAGATCCTAACTATGGTAAGGAGAAAGATTTCTATTGCCTTTAAGAATAAACTAAGACAATACTGATGAAGAGCAGTGCAAAAGTATGAAAATAGTTTTATGTACAATGATCAATATAAAACAAAAAAATTTATCACTAAAAACTTCCTTCTCATGGCAAGGCCGCGGCAGTAGATAGCCTCAGCAGTGGCTCTACACCCCCAAACTCAAATCAAGCATTGTCCTCAATGCTTAATTTAGGTGTAGGCAGTAAGTAAAAAATATAAGCAGAAAAAAAACAGAAAATAGTTTATATGCACAACAATAAAGAAGAGCTTAATATGATTCGTAAGAACTTTTTTCCATAATTTGTCTCCTCGGTCTGGCTGCTGATGGTTGTACCCTTGGTGATGGTGATGGCTTTGCTCTTCTTGACGGATGAACTCTCGTAGGTGTTGCCCTTTTATTGGGGCGTTGACTTCTTCTCCTCCTTCATCGTCTATATCCATGATTTTTGTGCATCCTTCATTTTTTGGATATGCCCCGACAGGCTGAATATTGGGCTTGGTAATTGATGAGCCCTGAAGAACGTAGGCATCTATCTCATCCGATAGACTACCCATTGGTATTGGCAATCTTGGGGGAGTGTTGAAAACTCCCCTTCTCTTCGAAGGTCTTCTATTTTTGGATGATGCCACGGGAGCGTCTACTGCCCTAGATGGGCCAGCTGTATGGTATTGCTGTTATGGTCTAGATGTAAAGAACGGTCTCAGTCTTGGGGATGGAGTGGTCTCTGTATAAGGTGTTGCCGTTACAAATATGTTTGTAGGGTGATGCGTATGGTATAAGCGCAATTTGAGTGCAAGTGTACACGTTGTCAAGTAATAAAATGATAAGTATTTCGTGTATCGTCTCCAGAGAGATTGGTATACATAATATGTTGTCCTTCGTTTTCTTGCTCCTGAAAATAAAGTAAAAACACAAATAAGTGATTTGTTTTATCTAACTAAATAATCAAATAACAAAACACAAACTAAAGGATTGAGAACGATTATAGAGAAAGTGGTTAGGATCTAGTTGCATCAATTAGTGGATTCAATTGATCTTCTTCTTGTCCAATGCAATCACACAACACTGCTTCGACAGTACTGCAGATACTGCCTCGGTAATATTGGAGTTCTTCTGCCGCGGCAATCTCTTTCTCTTGGGCAGAAGTATCAAAGTCCAGCAAAGTGTCCGTAAGTGACTTAGCTCATCTCTGAGTCAGAGTGTTGTTGATGCCCACTCCTTGACGATACCTCTCAGCGTAAATCAAAGATAACCACCAACCAATCCTACACTTCTTTTAGATGCTGAAACTCTTAACCTATCTCTTAGTGCCTCCACAAGAGTATAGGCCGAGTTAGTGTCTGCAACATCGTACTTTTCTCTTTTGTGAATCTACATCTCTCGATGCCAGATAAATAGCTCACTTGCAAACTTCTCTCTCGGGCTTGAATACAAGAACAAAGAATGGCAATAAGATAAGCAAACTTTGATTTTATTGCATAAGCACAAAGATACAAGAATCAATCTCCTCTCACTAATGTCAACAACCTTCACCTATCCCTAAGAAGTTTAGAACATATTATCATTAAATACAACTCTTAGGGAGGAAGGGTTTCTCTAAAAATCGGCTCTCCTAAACAATGTGGCCGGATAGGGTATTTATAGTCTTAATCTTGGGCAAACCTTTCCTAAATAGACTTCAACTTGGAGTAGGGAACAAGTCTTCTTCAAGGAATCTGATATTTCCAAGTTTGCCGCGTTCTAGAAGGGTTTTCCCGCTTGGTTTCTTACTTGGTCTTTTAGCGCACTAGCCTGGTCCAATTGATGTGCTGCATCTTCCAGAATATTCTCTATATTTTTATCTTTCCATGCGCCTCCATTATTGGTGTTGCCACTCTGGATTTTGTCGTGGCCTTGTCTTCTGCCTCGGCCACAACACTGCTTCTCTGCCGCTACTACTCTGGATATTCCTACATGTACAGAATATGTAATAATATTTGCATTCTCTATAAATATTAACTTTGTAAGTGATAATAACGTAATATCCAATATTTGAGCAAAGAATTCATAATTCGGTTCAAGTGGGTGTATATTAGATGCTTAAAGTACCATGAGAAGGGTAGTAAATAACTACCTTTTAGGCACTCATTAAATACCCCCAAACTCGAACTATTGCTTGTCCTCAAGCAATGCGAAACATCAAATTGCTAAACCTTACTCCCCTTTGGTCTTACTCTTCCATCTATTCTCCCCACCATGGTCATGTCTATCTCTCCGTTTTAGCCACTAGTTTACCCAAGGACTTTTACTAGAAAACAAGCTATAAGACTAGGTGAGTGTGTGCGTTTTATGGACAAGGATGATTCAAGGCTTTTTAGATAAATTCTAAGTTCAAGACAAGTAAAATCTTGGACTAAGCTATCTCCTTAAAACAACAAGTCTTGAGCCAATTTCGGACACCTCAAGATATGTGTTTTCTATTTTCCTCTTTTTCTATTTGTTTCTTTTTCTTAATAACCACCTATTTTAGCATACTAGAGCTAGTTTCGGGCACCTCTAGCATGAAGGAGAGCAAAACTAGAAGCCGGTAACAGGCACCTTTAGTTATTTTTCCAATAGGTTCTAAGTCTTTATCACCTAAGTTTATTAAAAGAACTCCTAAATCAAACAAGTCCAAAAAGTGTTTATTTTCTTTCTAACCCTAAAGCAATCTTCTAAGTTTTATTCCATGAGTATCCTATGGTTATCCCTTCAAAACAGAACTTGGCCATGGTAAGGAGAAAAATTTCTATAGCCTTAAAGGAGTAAACTGAAGCAAAGCTGATGTAGGGCAGTGCAAGATTACAAACATAAATTCAAGAAAAGAGAATTTAAAAAAAATTAGAAAAAATTTACTCCCTTTTATGGTAATGCCGCGTTAGTGGATAGCCTCGGCAGTACTTCTGCACCTATAATCTCCACCAAAATCAATCCGAGCATTGTCCTCAATGCTCAAAATATAGGGTAAAAAGCAATTAAATATTGAAAGAGATGAAGGCAGTGAAGGAAATATTTATAGTGACTCCGAGGAGATGCTTGTTCGGAGCATTCTCCTAGGCCTTATTGTTGGTGTCTTTCTTCTGGATCCTTGTACCGGTGATTGTTGTTGTTTGGCCTGCCGATGCGGCTGAACTCTACTGGGCGGTGTGCGGTGCGTCAATATCGTAACCTTATCCCCTTCTTCCACCTCGTCCATGATTTCCGTTCCGACCCCTTCCGTGGCAGTGGGTATTGCTGATTCATGGGACAAACTGTGGTATTCATCAATCTCACAGGATAGCGTATCTCTGTCGAGACTGGGCATAGGAATTGGTTCTCTTTAGGGAGAGTTAAAGACAGCTCGCCTCTTGGATGGCCTTTGGCTGGTAGATGATACTCCGGCAGACCTTGTTGGCCTAAAAGGTCCGTCAGCATAAAATTGTTGGTGCAGCTATGGCTGGAAAAATGGTTTCAGCCCTGGGGCAGGTGTTGTATCGGTATACGGGGCGGCAGAGACGAACATGTTGGCTGGGAACTCTGGAAATTGTTCCCCTTGATATAGGAAGTTTTGCATCATCATGTTGGCGAGTGATGTGTTAAAGTCCTGCTAGTACTCCATGTAGCGTTGTTGACGAAGGTCCATGGCTGCCATCCTTTGCAGAATTTCTTGGTATGGGTTCGCTGCGGCAGTTGGCTCAGTAGAGGTTGGTGCTTCTGTTGAATACTGCCCTCCGACGGTGAAGTCGGTAGGAAACTGTTGCGGTGTTGCCTGAACAGGTTCTGCATGTGTTATCTGCATGACTCGGTGGCAGAAATCTCTTGTCCATCCCTGCCGAGTTGGCGTGTATTCATCTGTATCTTCGATCGGAACTCCTGCATTAATGCACAAGGCAGAGATTAAACATGAGAAGTAAAGCGGTCCACGTTCCTTCTTACCACATTCATGGATTTCGTGAAGAATGATCTCTCCAATGTTGATGCTTCTCTTCTTGATGATAGACTGGATTAGCACTAGTCTTTTGCGGTCCATTGTGCTATTGTGGGAGGTTGGGATAAGTCGTCTTTTCACAAAGGTACACCATATCTTGGCCTCGGGTATTAGACTTTGTCATGTTACTGAACCCTTATGGGGACCGGTTTCCCATGAAGTGTTGCTGTAACAAAGCTCATCTTTCATCTCTTCATAGTCTTGAGTGGTGATGCTGTCTACGAATTTGGTATGATCACCCGTGTGGGTGTGAGACCATAAAATTCGTTGATGATTTTGGCATCAAGTTGCACAGGTTTGCCTCGGCAATGGTTAAAAAGGGTGTTCTTGCTCGGCCCATGTGCGTAAAATTCTCTCACGATTGTAGCATTCGCCGGAGGAGGCTGTAGGCAGAAAGCCTTCCAATCCTGATGCTGAATCTTGTTGAACAAGTATGATTCAACGCCAAAGTATAACTCATTGTTCTGTTGAAATCCCTGCTCTTCCCATAGTTGCCGAGTCACGAACGAGCGGTTGAATCTGTCAGCAACAGTGGCCGGGGCGAATCTTGTGTAAGAAGCCATTGATTTGTTCGTGGAGAATGGTTTGAGAAATTCTAGAGTGAATAGAGATTGTTCTGATAATTTCAAGATATAGTGAAAGCAAGATTATGAGAGCAAAAGTAGTAAGAATGCAAAGTAAATAATGCACAACAATGATTCTGCTTATATAAGCTGTAAAAATATGACTGTTAAAAATACTAGTCGTTAGGCATTTACTGCCTTGATGCACAGTTACTGCCGCGGCGGGTTTCTCGGCAGATAGCCGTTACATTATTTTCTGTCCGTTAGGAATTCTGCATTTCTAATACAGTGTGCAGCCGCGAGAGCAAAGTTCCTGCTGTGGCATAATTTTTCCTGCACTCATAGCTTTATTTATAAAACAAAAACGTAAAATACTAAGGATAAAGCATAATAACATTAAATACTGAAAATAAAAAGTGTTGAATATAATATTATATAAACTAATCCTAATATAATAATTAAAATTGAAGGGAAGAGATTATGTTACTTGTGGAGTGCATGTAAATACATCTCCCTCTTTTATTATCTTTTTCTAGCCTATATCTTTCTTCATGAGTTGGCCAGTCCCTTCAGTGCAGTCGACTTCTCCTTTGGGTTTTATTTATTTTCCGAACAGTCTGCCGAGCATGCTGCCCAGGCAAGATATTTTAGTATCCTTATTCGGTATATGGATAGCCTTACATTCTGCTGGAGCGTCTGAATTTGAAAGATTGTGGAAGGCGTTCAACTTGACTTGTTGATCATTTATTCGCATTGTGAGCTCACCATTTTCAACATCGATGATGGTGCGTCCAGTAGCAAGGAAAGGTCGACCCAATATGATCGGTGCATTGTCGTCGGCCTCAGAATCAAGGACAAGAAAGTCGGCAGAAAATATAAACTTGTCAACCTTCACCAGAATGTCCTCGATTTTGCCTTCAGGATGCACATAAGACTGATCTGCAAGCTGGAGCAGCACTGTTGTTGGTTTTGCCCGTCCTATTCCGAGTTTCTGAAAGACTGATTTGGGCATTAGGTTGATGCTCGCTCCTAAGTCGCATAGGGCCTTTCCTTTATAACCATCCCCAATCGCACAAGGAATTGTGAAGCATCCAGGATCTTTTAGTTTGGGTGGCATGCGATTATGCAGCATGGCCATGCAACCTTCAGTGGCTGCCACCGTTTCAAATTCTCCTAGCCTTCTCCGTTTGGATACTATGTCCTTTAAAAACTTGGCATAGTTGGGCATTTGTTCAATAGCCTCAACTAGTAGCAAGTTGATATGGACCTGCTTCAAAATGTCTAGGAACTTCTGAAATTGGTGGTCTTGTTTCTGCTTCTTTAGCCTCTGTGGGAAAGGAGGTGGTGGCCTGATATCCTCCAGGTTTCCTTTGATATTGAGTTTAATACCTAGGGTGAATTTATCTGTAACTGCCTCAGTAGGTGGTTCTGATACTGCTGGTCCTGTTGTCGTGGTAGAACTTTCGGCAGGGTCCTGCTCAGTCTCTGAGTCCTCATGATGTTGCTTTTCTGGTTGGACTCTTTCGGTTGAGGTCCCTTCTTTATTTTTCAATTGTAGGCCACTTTTGGTTGTGATTACCTTCCATTGCTCGTGGCTTAACACCTTAGCAACTTCAGTATTGCTAGGTAAACCCACTTGTGGTCGAGTATTTTGTCGTTGGGCGAATTGACCAACCTAGGTTTCTAGAGATTTTATTGCGGCCTCCTGGTTCTACAGTCTCATCTCAGTTCTGTTCATGAAGTCATCAGTACGCTTCATGAAGCAACTATTCTCTATCATGTATGCATTAGTCTTTGACATGAAAGCCGTGAGAGAAACCTGACCAATGCATTTAGAGACTGTTGCTGTTGTACCTGCTGCTGTGGCATGGACTGCTGCGTGTTCTGCTGCGGTAGGTTCTGGCTCTGATGCTGGAATCTAGGGGCATGATTAATTATATTCAAGGCATTGTTAGGGTTACTCCATAAGAAGCTCGGATTCCTTTTCCAATAGGGGTTATAGTTGTTGGACATCATTGGATTGTTTCTGTTATAGTTTCCAACATATAGGTTGGTTTCCTCATCTAGCATGTAGTCCGATGAGTTAACTGCCTTAACCTCATGTACGCTTCTTTGGACTTGCATGTTCTGAACCATCTTGGTCAGAGAAGCCAATTGTGCTGCCACCGAACTTGATGTATCTAATTCATGGACTATGGCATGACGTCTCATTCCTCCTCACCTTGATGTGGGAAATTATAAATCGTTTCTTACGAGTTTATTCAGAATTTCAATGGCCTCCGCGAGTGCTCTATCTAAAAGTGTCCCATTTGCGGAAGCATCCAACATCATCCTTGTGGAGGCATTAGTAGCATTATAAAACATGGAGACTTGCATCCATAAGGGAAAACCATGTAGTGGGCATTTGTTTAATAGTTCTTTGTAACGTTCCCATGCCTCATACATTGGTTCATCTTCATCTTGCCGGAATGATTTGATTTCATTACGAATGCGGTCATAGAGATTTTTCGGATTGAACCTCATAATGAATTCTTGGCAGAGTTCCTCCCAAGATCCTATGGATCTTGTTGGGATACAATTCAGCCAGGTCTTCGCCCTATCTCTTAGTGAATAGGGGAACAATTTTAATCATAGAATATCTTCATGGACTCCTTGAATCTTAAAAGAGTTGCACACTTCCATGAAAGATTTGAGATGCTGTCTTGCATCTTCAGTAGCAGACCCACTAAACTGTCTAATTGTGTTCAACATGTTGAACATCACTGGTTTGAGCTCAAAGTGAGTTGCTTCGATTTCTGAGGTTACTACGCCAGGGTTGAGTCCGTTTAGATCTTCTACCAGATAGTCTCTAATAGTGGGCTACCTCGGCAATGGCTGTTTTGGCATTGTTGGCGGTAGTACATTATGATCAACAGGTGGAATTTATCCTCTTGGTGGATTGTCCATGACTTGGATCAGATTGCGTCTCAGATGTTGTCTTATTTGTTCAATCTTAGGATCCAACTCGTACAATGGTCCACTCGGATTTGCCCTGGTCATAAACCAAATAGACAAAAGTTAATAAAAAAAGAACTAAATAAATAAATACTTAAAATTAAAGTTAGATAACGAATAATTAAAGAGCAAGAAAATTAAAGAAAATAAAATTTAGTTGCCAATCCCCGGCAACGACGCCAAAAACTTGATGCGTGTGTTATAAGCACAATTTGAGTGTAAGTTTACACGTCGTCAAGTAATAAAATGATAAGTATATCGTGTATCTTCTCCACAGGGATTGATATACTTAATATATCTTCCTTCATTTCCTTGCTCCTTAAAATAAAGTAAAAACACAAATAAGTGATTTGTTTTATCTAACTAAATAATCAAATAACAAAATATAAACTAAAGGGTTGAGAACGATTATAGAGAAAGTGGGTAGGATCCAGTTGCGTCAATTAGTGGATTCAATTGATCTTCTTCTTGTCCAATACAATCACACAACACTGCTTCGACAGTACTGCAGATACTGCCTCGGCAATATTGGAGTTCTTCTGCCGTGACAATCTCTTGCTCTTGGGCAAAAGCATCAAAGTTCAGCAAAGTGTCCGTAAGTGACTCAGCTCATCTCTGAGTCAGAGTGTTGTTGATGCCCAGTCCATGACGATACCTCTCGGTGTAAATCAAAGATAACCACCAACCAATCCAACACTTCTTTTAGCTGTTGAAACTCTTAACCTATCCCTTAGTGTCTCTACAAGAGTACAGGCCGAGTTAGTGTCTACAACACCGTACTTATCCCTTTCGTAAATCTACACCTCTCGATGCTAGATAAATAGATCACTTGCAAACTTTCCTCTCGAGCTTGAATACAAGAACAAAGAATGGCAATAGGATAAGCAAACTTTGATTTTATTGCACAAGCACAAAGATACAAGAATCAATCTCCTCTCACTAATATCAACCTTCACCTATCCCTAAAAAGTTTAGAATATATGAACGTTAAGTACAACTCTTAGGGAGGAAGGGTTTCTCTAAAAATCGGCTATCCTAAACAATATGGTCGGCTAGGGTATTTATAGTCTTAACCTAGGGCAAACATTTCCTAAATAGACTTCAACTTGGAGTAGGGAACAAGTCTTATTCAAGGAATCTGATATTTCCAAGTTTACCGCCTTCTAGAAGGGTTTTCCCGCTTGGTTTCTTACTTGGTCTTTTAGCGCGCTAGCCTGGTCCAATTGATGCGCTGCATCTTCCAGAATATTCTCTATATTTTTATCTTTCCATGCGCCTCCATTGTTGATGCTGCCACACTGGATTCTACCGCGGCCTTGTCTTCTGCCTCGGCGCAATACTGCTTCTCTGCCGCTTCTACTCTAGATATTCCTACATGTACAGAATATGTAATAATATCTACACTCTCTATAAATATTAACTTTTGTAAGTTATGATAACGGAATATCCAATATTTAAGCAAAGAGTTCATAATTCGATTCAAGTGGGTGTGTATTAGATGCTTAAAGTACCATGAGAAGGGTAGTAAATAACTGCCTTTTAGGCACTCATCATAGGGCATTCTGGAAATTGCACTCCTTGGTTGGCGAAGTTCTGCATCATCATCTGAGCGAAGGTGCTATTGAAGTCTCGTTGGTATTCCATGTATCTTTGTTGGCGAAGGTCCATGGCTTTGAACCTCTAAAACATTTCCTGGTAGGGTTCTGCTACGGTAGGGGCTTCGGCAGTACCTGGCATCTCTGCCATATATTGAGCTCCGACAGTGAAGTGAGCAGTAAATTGTTGTGGTGTTGCCTGAATAGGTTCTGCCTATGTGATCTGCATCACTCTGTGACAGAATTCTCTCGTCCATCCTTGCCTTGTTGGTGTGTATTCGTCGGTGTCTTCGACTGTTACTCCTGCAGCAATGCATAAAGCATATAGTAAATATGGAAAATATAATGGTCCACGTTCTTTCTTACCACAATCATGAATTTCTCGAAGAACGATCTCTCCAATGTGGATGCTCCTCCTGTTGATGATTGACTGGATCAACACTAATCTCTTCGATCCACTGTGTTGTTGTGGGAAGTAAGGATAAGGCGTCTCTTGACGAATGTGCACGACAATTTTACCTTGGGCTTGAGGCTTTGCCTTGTCACAGAACCTCTATGGGCACCGGTTTCCCATGGAGTGTTGTTATAACAAAGGTCGTCCTTGATTAGTTCGTAGTCTTGTGTGGTAATGTCATTCATGAATTCGGCATGCCTGTCACTGATGGGGATGATTTTATAAAAGTCGTTAATTACTTCTGTGTCAAGACGGACTGGCTTGCCTCAGTGGTAGACATAGGGGTTATCCATGCTTGGCCTAATTGCATAAAATTCTCGCATAATGGTTGCATTAGGCGGGCAAGGTTGCGTGCAGAAGAATTCCCATTCTTGGTATGTGATTTTGTCTATCAAGTAATTATCGATGTCGAAGTTCTTCTCCTTACTGATTTGAAATCCCTGTTCTTCCCACAACTGTCAAGCGGCAAAAGATCTGTTGAATCTTTCTGCAACAATGGCGGGGGTAAATCTGTTGTATGCTGCCATTGATGAATTTAGGATTGACAGTTTTGATCGAGATTTCTTTAAAATTTCATGAATAATTGTGAGAGTATTGTGAGAGCAAAAATGGAATTCTAAAGAAATTTAAGAATGTAAGAGTGAATAGTTCAAGAGATGAATGCTGCTTATATAGGCCTCGATAGTGTGACCATTTTAACCACTAGCCATTTTGTAGCCGTTTTGAATTTACTTCCTGTTAGCATTTACTACCGCAGCGGAAAACTTGGCAGATAACTGTTACACTGTTTCTACCCATTGGGACTTCTACGGCTTCTGACACTGTTTACTGCCCTCGATAGAGTTTCTACTCTGAACTATTTCTCTTTTTTTTCTTGATTTTATTGTCCTAAAAAGAAAACTGAAATAAGCTCAATATTAAAATATCACTTAAAAGAAAATACTGAAGATAAAATAAACATATAACTTCTAACGTAAAACTAATCCTAATATAATAAAGTAGAATAGAAGGGAAGAGATTAGGTTACTGTTGGAGTGCATGTAAATGTATCTTCCAAATTGCTCGTCTCTTGTTGGCCTATTTTTTTTGTAGTTGCTGGCCAATCCCTTCTTTATTTTCTGCCTATCCATTGGTTTTAATTTTCTTACCAAATAGTCTGCCGAATATGCTACCTAGGCAGGATATTTTGACATTTGCTTCAGTTGTTTGGAGGGCTTTGCACTCTTCTAGACCATCATGTTTTTTCAATTTGTGGAAGGCATTGAGTTTGACTTGCTGATCATTGACCCTCATTGTCAACTCTCTATTTTCCACATCTATTAAGGTTCGTCCAGTAGCAAGGAAAGATCTTCCTAGGATGATCGGTGTATTTTCGTCTGCTTCACAATCGAGGACAAGGAAGTCGGCACGAAAAATAATCTTGTCAACCTTTACCAGTATGTCCTCAATTTTTCCTTCTGGATGTACATAGGATCTATCAGCAAGTTGGAGCAGCACTATCATCGGTTTTGCCCTTCCTATACCAAGTTTCTGAAAAACTGATTTAGGCATGAGATTTATGCTTGCTCCTAGGTCACAGAGTGTCTTTCCTTCATAATTGCTACCAATCGCACAAGGTATGGTAAAGCATCTAGGATCCTTCAGTTTGGGTGACATACGATTGTGCAGCATTGCCATGCATCCTTCAGTTGTTGCCACTGTTTCAAACTCACCTAGCTTTTTTCTCTTGGACACAATGTCTTTTAAGAATTTAGCGTAGTTGGTCATCTGTTCAATTGCCTCAACAAATGGAAAGTTGATGTGGACTTGTTTTAGTATATCAAGGAATTTCTTAAACTGATGGTCCTGTTTCTGTTTTTTCAGCCTTTGTGGGAAAGGTGGTGGTTCGCATCTCATCCAGAGTTTCATTAGATTAGAATTTAATACCTGAGATCACTATTTGTTTCGTTGTCTCGGCATGAATTATAGGTGATACCGAGCTCTCTACTGGGTATCATTCTCGTGTTTAGTCTGTTCAGCATCCAAGTCCTCTTTATCTATATCCTCCTGTATTGCTGATGGAGCCTTGGTTGCTGACTTGCCCATTGTTTTCTTCAGATGTAGGCCACTTCTTGTTGTGATTGCTTTGCACTGTTCATGACCCATACCTTTAGCAACTTCAGTATTGTTAGGTAATCCCCCTTGTGGTCTTGTATTTTGTCTTCGAGCGAATTGACCAACTTGGGTTTCCAGTGATTTTATAGCAACTTCTTGGTTTTGCAGCCTCATCTTTGTTCTGTTTATGAAGTCATCAGTCCTCTTCATGAAGCTACTGTTCTCAGTCATATATGATTCAGTTTTCATAATAAAGGCCTTGAGAGTATTCTCCAGTGAGTTCATAGGTTGTTGTTGATGCATCGACTACTGCGACAGTGAATGATAATTATAGGTATGGTTGGTGGGGTTTAAGGCATTGTTAGGGTTGCTCCTTGAAAAGTTCAGGTGCCTTTTCCAAGCCGGATTGTATTTATTTGACATAATGTTGTTGTTACAGTTATAATTTCCCACATAAAATCGAGTTTCCTCGTCTTGCATATACTCAAAAGAATTTATAGCTTTTACTTCATAAGTATTCTGTTGTACTTGCATGTTCTGAATCATTTTTGTTAAAGATGCCAACTGTGCTGCCACTAAATTATTGGTTTCTAGTTCATTTACTGTAGCATGGCGTCTTAATCCTCTTCGCCTAGAATTAGGAAATTGGAAATCGTTCTTTGCGAGCTTGTTCAGAATCTCTATCGCTTCTTCCGAGGCCTTATCAAGGAATGTGTCGTTTGCTGAGGAATCCAACATCATCTTTGTCGGGGAATTCGTGGTATTATAGAACATGGTTACTTGCGTCCGTAATGGCAATCCATGTAGTGGACATTTGTTCAGTAACTCTTTGTATCGTTCCCGAGCATAGTACATAGGTTCGTCATCAGCCTGTCTAAATGAAGTAATCTCATTACGGATTCTATCATATAGATTTGTAGGGTTAAATCTCGTAATAAATTCTCGGTAGAGTTCACTCCAAGATCCGATTGATCCTGTCAGAATGCTATTCAGCCAGGTTTTGGCCCTATCTCTCAGTGAATAGGGGAAAAGTTTCAGCCTCAAAATATCTTCATGAACTCCTTGGATTTTGAAAGAGTTGCATACTTCCATGAAGGATTTGAGATGCTGCCTGGCTTCTTCTATTGCAGCCCCACTGAATTGTCCAATAGTATTAAGCATATTGAACATCAGAGGTTTAAGTTCAAAGTGGGTTGCCTCAATCTCTAGTGTAACAACCCCAGTGTTTAATCAATTTAAATCTTCAACCAGAAAGTCTCTGACAGTTAGATACTGCGGCAGTGGTTGCTGTTGATGGCCTCCAATGCCATCAGGTAGGTTCTGATTTCCTGGATTCACTACCATGGCTCCTTGGATCTGTCTTCTCAGCCACTGATAAGTTCATTCTATTTCTAGGTCGATCTCACATAATAGAGTGTTAGGGTTAGCCCTGGTCATACACCAAAAACCAAATAAAAATAAAAAATAAAATTAAAAGCAAGAATGTAAAGAAAACAAAATTTAGTTGTCAATCCCCGGTAACGGCGCCAAAAACTTGATGCGTGTAAAAAGATGCACAATTAGTGCAAGTGTACACGTCAAGTAATAAAGTGATAAGCAATTTATTGAGTATCGTCTCCACAAGGATTGGTGTACTTAATATGCTTTCTTCAGTCCTCTTCCTTCTGTAAAATAAAAGTAAAATCACAATTTAGTTGGATATTGAATTAACTAATAAACTAAACTAACTAAGGTAATAACAATTATGAGAGAGAGGGTAGGATCCAGTTGTGTCGTATTATGGATTCGATTGATCTGCTTCTTGTTCCAATGCAATTGTACTACACTGCCTCGGTAGTACTGTAGATAGTGTCTCGACAGCGACGATGTCCTCTTCCGCGACAATCCCTTGTTCTTGGATAGATTTACCAAAGTTCGGTAAAGTGTCCTTATATGGCTCCGCTTATCCCTATGTCAAAACGCTGTTGAAGGTCAGTCCTTGATGATACCTTCCGGCGTTAACCAATTATAACTAACAACCAATTCCACACTTCTTTTAGCCACTGAATCTCTTAACCTATCCCTAGGCCGAGTTAGTATCCTCCAATCAAGTTGAATACCGCGCTTACTCCTTTCTTGAGTCTAACTCTCCCGAGTCTAGGCAAATAGATTACTTACAAACTTCCCTCCCGGGCTTGGATGCAAGAACAAAGAATGGAAAAGAGTAAGCAAACTTTGATATTTTATTGCATTGAAACAAGAAATAAAATACAATCTCCTCTCACAAGTACTCAACAACCTTCACCAACCCCTAAGAGAACTTTAGAACATGATGGGAAAAATTATCCCTGATAAGTGCTCAACTCACTATCACTTTCTACACTTTTTATGGGCACTTATCATCAATTCTACACCTACTTGAACCAATGCATGAACTTAATATGATATATTTAGGGATTATGCTAGTAAAGACTATATTTATAGAAAAGGCGTACTTTACTACATTTTCTTATTTGTGCAGGAACAAGTACTACTGAGGCAGCAGAATGAGGCCGAGGCAGTGCAATTGTATTGGACAGAAGGAAATCAATCAATTCTACTATACAATACAACTGGATCCTACCCTCTCTATCTCATATTCGATTTCTCTTTATTTAGTTAGTTTATTTACTTTAATAAATATCCAACTTATTTGTGTCTTTACTTTTATTTTACAGAAGCAGGAAGACCGAAGGAAGTATATTAAGTACACCAATCCTTGAGGAGACGATAACTCGATAAATACTTATCACTTATTACTTGACGTGTACACTTGCACTCCAATTGCGCATATTCAGTACGTATCAAGTTTTTGGCATCGTTACCGGGGATTGACAACTAAATTTTGTTTTCTTTATTTTCTGGCTTTTATTTTAGTTTTTTTTTATTTGATTTGATTTTTTGGTGTATGACCAGGGCTAACCCTAGCAATCCACTATATGAGATAGACCCTAAAATCAAAACAACCTATCAAGGGTTAAGAGGACAGATCCAAGGAGTCATGGCAGTGAATCAAGGGAATCAAAACCTACCTGCAGGCAATGGAGCGCATCCACAACACCCACTGCCACGGTAGCTAACTGTCAGAGATTTTTTTGTAGAAGATCTGAATGGATTGAACCCTAGAGTTGTTACACCAGTGATAGAGGCAACTCACTTTGAACTTAAATCTATGATGTTCAATATGCTTAATACTATTGGACAATTTAGTGGGGCTACAACAGAAGTTTCCAGGCAACATCTCAAATCCTTCATGGAAGTATGCAACTCTTTCAAAATCCAAGAAGTCCATGAAAACATTTTGAGATTAAAACTTTTTCCCTATTCACTGAGGGATAGGGCCAAAACCTGGTTGAATAGCATTCTGGCAGGACTAATCGGATCTTGGAGTAAACTCTGCTGGTAATTCATTACGCGATTTAACCCTACCAATTTATATGATCGAATCCGTAATGAGATTACTTCTTTTAGACAGGCTGATGATGAACCTATATACGAGGCTTGGGAACGCTACAGAGAGTTACTAAACAGATGTTCACTACTTGGATTTCCACTTTAGACACAAGTAACCATTTTCTATAATGCCACCAATGCCCCGACAAGGATGATGTTGGATGCCTCGGCAAATGGCACACTCCTTGACCAGGCTCCGGAAGAAGCTATAGAGATTCTGAATAAACTCGCAAGGAACGTTTTCTAATTTCCTACTTCTAGGCGAGGAGGACTAAGACGCCAAGCCACAGTGAATGAACTAGAAACCAACAATTCAATGGCAGCACAATTGGCATCTTTAACACAGATGGTTCAGAACATGCAAGTACAGCAAAATACTCATGATGTAAAAGCGATGAATTCTGCTAAGTATATGCAAGATGAGGAATCTAGTTTTTATGTGGGTAACTACAACCGGAACAATAACATGATGTCAAATACATGCAATCTGGCAATGAAAAAGCACCCAAACTTTTATGGAGCAATCCTAACAATGCCTTGAATCCCACCAACCAGACCTCAAGTTACCAAAATTCACTGTCGCCGCAGCAAGTGTAGCAGGCACTACCGCAACAGCAGATGTATCAGCAGCAACAGCCTATGAACTCATTAGAAAATACTCTAAAGGCCTTTATTATGAAAACTGAATTATATATGGCTGAGAACAGCAGTTTCATGAAGAGGACTAATGACTTCATGAATAGAACAAAAATGAGGCTGCAAAACCAAGAAGCTGCTATAAAATCACTAGAAACTCAAGTTGGTCAATTTGCTCCAAGACAAAATACTAGACCACAGGGGAGACTACCTAGCAATACTGAAGTTGCTAAGGGAATGGGCCATGAACAATGCAAAGCAATCACTACAAGAAGTGGCCTACAACTTAAGGAAACAATGGGCAAGTCAATAACCAAAGTTCCACCAGCAACACAAGAGGACACAGAAAAGGAGGACATGGATACTAAATAGACTGAACACGAGGATAATGCCCCAGTAGAGAGCTCGACAGCACCTGCACTTCCTGCCGAGACAATAAGAAACACAGTGGTTCCAAGTATTAAATTCCAAACCAATGAGACCCTGGAAGAGATGAGACCACCACCATCTTTCCCACAAAGGTTGAAAAAATAGAAACAAGACCACCTGTTTAAGAAGTTCCTAGATATTCTAAGGCAAGTCCACATCAACTTGCCATTTATTGAGGCAATTGAACAGATGCCTAACTATGCTAAATTCTTGAAAGAAATTGTGTCTAAGAGAAAGAAGTTAGGTGAGTTTGAGACAATGGCAGCAACTGAAGGGTGCATGGCAATGTTGCACAATCGCATGCCACCCAAATTGAAGGATCCTGGATGCTTTTCCATACCTTGTGCGATTGGTAACAATTATGAAGGAAAGGCGCTATGTGACCTAGGAGCAAGCATCACTCTCATGCCCAAATCAGTTTTTCAAAAGTTTGGAATAGGAAGGGCAAAGCATACAACAGTGCTGCTCCAACTTACGAATAGATCCTATGTGCATCCTGAAGGAAAAATAGAGGACATATTGGTAAGGGTTGACAAGTTTATTTTCTCTGTTGACTTCCTTGTTCTTCACTGTGAAGTCGATGATAATTCACCGATCATCCTAGGAAGACCTTTCCTTGCTACTGGTCGAACTTTAAATGATGTGGAGAATAGAGAGTTGACAATGAGGGTTAATGACCAGCAAGTCAAACTCAATGCATTCCACAATTTGGAAAAGTTTGATGGTCCTGAAGAGTGCAAATTCCTCTATACAACAGATGTAGACACTAAGGTATCCTGACTAGGCAGCACGCTCGGTAGATTATTTGGTAAAAGAATCAAGGCTAAAGTGTAGGCAAAGAATACAGAAGAGATTGACCAACACTTGAAGGAAATTCCAGGCCAGCAAGAGATGAGCAAATTTGGAGATCCATTAACATGCACTCCACCAGTAACATAATTTCTTCCCTTCTATCTTATTTATTATATTAGGATTAGTTTTAATTTAGGATTTATGTGTTTATTTTTAGTATTTTTATCTAGTAATATTTTTTCTTTAGTAATATTTTTCTTTTATTAATATGTTAAATTTTCTTTTTAGGATAATAAAGTCAAGAATAAAAGAGAATTAGTTTAGAGCAGGAACTCTACCGAGGTAGTAAACAGTGTCAGAAGCCGCAATAGTCCCAACGGATAGAAACAGTATAATGACTATTTGTCGAGTTTTCCGCCGTGACAAGAAATGCTAACGGGTAGTAAATTCAAAACGACTACAAAATGGCTAGTGGTTAAAACGGTCACACTGCCGAGGCCTATATAACGAGAAGCCTTCTATTGAACTATTCACTTTTGTATTCTTGAATTCTTTAGCATTCTACTCAAACTTGCTCTCACAATACTCTCACAAATTTTCTTAAAATTTTCAGAATCTTTCACCAAGACTCCCAATCTTTACAAATCATCAATGACAGCATACAATAAATTTGCTCCCGCCACTGTTGCAGATAGATTCAACAGATCTTTTGTTGCTCGACAGTTGTGGGAAGAGTAAAGATTCCAACTCAGTAAGGAGGAAAACTTCAGCATCGACAATTACTTGATGGATAAGATTAAATATCAAGAATGAGTGATATTCTGCCTACAACCTCCCCAGGCAAATGCCACCATAGTGCCGTAATTTTATGCACATGGGCCAAGGAAGGATAATCTCTTAGTCCATTGTCGAGACAAGCCTGTCCAACTTGATACCGAGGTAATTAACGAATTTTATGACCTCATCCACATTAGTGATAGGATTGCCGAATTCATGAACGAAATCACCATACAGGACTACGAGTTGATCAAAGACGACCTATGTTATAACAACACTACATGGGAAACTAGTGCCCATAGAGGTTCTGTAACAAGGTAAAGCCTCAAACTAGAGGCCAAATTATGGTGTACCTTCGTTAAAAGATGCCTCATCCCTACCTCCCACAACAGCATAGTGGACCGTCAAAGATTGGTGTTGATCCAATCAACCATCAACAAGAGGAGCATAAATGTAACCCCTTAGCCCCGCCTAGACGGAACCGACACTAATGGGTCACACGGGGAATATCAAACCAAACCCACGAAGGTCTGATTCAATAAACAACCATGAAAACTTATATATTTTTTCTAGATGCATAATTATGTTCCTATATGTCTTGGTCTCATACAAAGCATTAACGGAAGCAATCTGATCACAAACAAGCATCCAATTAAACACTTAAGTAAATTAAGGACTAAAACGTAAAACTTTTAAATTCTAATGACAAAGTAGAAATTATTTTCACCAAAGTTCAACTAAACATACAAGTATCCCTCACGGAAAATTTCAAATCAAACGGAGCATTCTAACTTCATCAATTGCATGTTTTACTAACTTAGGGACCAAAATATAAATCTTTTAAATTATAAGGAATTCATCCAAATTGAGTTATCCATCTTGAAATTTAATCAACTTTATGCATCCATGTGAAATTTCAGCTCAAAATAACATTTGTAGATACCCTAATTGAACAAAGAAAGATATTCAGGACTAAAATGCAATTTCCAGTAACTTTCATTTCCTGGAAGCCAAAGGTTTTGAAACCTTCCATAAAGGTTTCAAAACTTTATGTAAAAGGTTTCGAAACTTCCCTGAAGGTTTCAAAACTTTTTGCGTCCAGTAAGATTCTAGAATCGAAATTGCCCAAAAGGTTTTGAAACCTTCCGTAAAGGTTTCAAAATTGTTTGACAAAGGTTCCGAAACCTTTCCCAAAGGTTTCGAATCTTGATGCCTGGAACCTAAAATTCCATCACACTCTGTGAATTCAACCGACTCAAGACACAACCATTAGTCACCCACAACTACATGCATTATTCCTAAGCATAAAAACAACATAAACCACACCAACATTAACATCAAGAACCTCAAATAACCTTTAGGCATGCTTCCTAAAATATGGTTAGAAATAAGGATGTCCATACTTGTGCAAGTGTACATGCTTTCTTTAATAAGGTTTAAAATAAAGAACAATCATGTATACTCATGCTTTAGGCAATCAAAAATATTATTACATTCCAACAACAATAGCTCAAGCAAAATATAGTCTCTTTACAAGTCTAAAACCAAGTAGTACACTCACTCTACTATGGGATTGGTTTACACATTGCCAAGCCTCAACTTATTTTCCAAAACATACCAACAACTATGTAGCTTTTTTCCCCTTGGTGCTTTTGCTCCAAATGCAGCCCAAAGCTGTTTTTATTGCTCTGCAAAGATGAAATAAGAGCTTAAGCACAACATGCTTAGTGAGGAAGCTCCAACAAAATCATCTATGCATCAACTTAAAACCATATTTAAACCATAGTTTGCAATGCATCATTAAAAACATGCATGCTTAACATTCCACGTTCATGTCTATAATATCAAATCACTTTCTTGAGTATGTTCAACATTACCAAAACAATTCATGAATGATGCATAATGTTCTCTTTAAATCCATGTATGCAGATTGGCTTCTAGTGATCACTTATTGTGAACCTTAAGTTCATCGAATACACGAATCCATTGTTAGAGACCATTAGTCTCGTCATGACACGAAGTCGCCATTGACATGACACAAAGTCATCATTGACATGATACAAAGTCATTATTGACATGACATAAAGTCACCATTATAGCACTACCACGCACGGTTGGACACATAGTCACCCTTGTTACGTGTAGGTCTCTACCACGCACGGTTGGACACAAAGTCACCCTTGTTACGTGTAGGCAATATTCTTTATTCTCAATAATGGTTATAATGCACTCAAGATAACCCTAATGACTTATCATTTGTATTCGAATCTAAAGTTAGTGTCACTAAGCCAATATCATAATCAAATGTGCATGATAATTTTTTGCTCATAATGCATGCATAATATGTTCACAAATGAACCAAATGTCATGCCCAACGGCACCATCAATTTCAAGGGAAATAATCACATAAAATTCCAATTCATTTTCAGCTCATAATGCATCCATAATGTGCTCAATAAATGAACCGAAAGTCATATCCAATGGAACCTTTAATTTGAAGGCAAATAACCACATATATTCCAAATTCATTTTTCATGTTTCCCTAACCATGGATGTCTATTTGAACCATGCATTTTCAGCAATTATCTCATGCATGCATCATTTCAAAATCATACTTATGCATTTCCAAAAATCTCATTGAGTTATCATCATAGATGCCTTTACTAAAAGTAGTCGAAACTCATGATGATGCATCAAAATCATTTACTTTACTTACTATTGAACTATTGAAAGTTTTCACACTATTCCATAGCCCCAAAATAGAACCGAACCAATGTGATTTTCTTTAAGTCCGAAAACACTCACCGATAAGCGAAACGAGCCCTCGCCGATGCTCCGATGGCAACACCAATTCACCGTCCACTTAAGCACCTTCTTGCACTACCTCTACATCATTAAAAACAGAGCATATTTACATCATAACATGCTCAAACCAACAGCCACATCAAACCTCCACAAAACTACCGAAAACTTAGCCGAAAAGACCAAAAACTAAGCCGAAATGCATCCGAACAACATCAGCCCAAAACCTAATGATTCTAACATACAATCCACTTCAATTATGAACCAAAAACACATCTAAACCATCCTTATACCTCCAGCAACATTAAAACACCTAAAACAACCCCTAAAACAACCAAAAATCACCTTAAAACAACACCGATTGCATTATTCCAGGATTAAATTAATGTACCATCAATTCAAGACTCATTTAATCATTTAATTGACATAATAACATAATTAAATCAACCTAATTACAACATTAATTGAGATCTAAAAAGATTTCACAAAAATCCTCATAAAATCATTAGATCTAGAATTAAAAACATGAAATCAAGTTTCACTTAATGATTAGCAAGCTAATACTTGGGATTTCAATAAAGAACCTTAGAAAAAGATTAAAATTCAGCAAGTTACATTTGAGATTTACTCCACCAAAAAGATAAGAAATCCTCTCCTTGATTTCTGAAAAATGGATGTTGATTTTGCAAAATTGATGAATAGACTTTGCAGAGAATGAAAAGATGAATAAAATAAAATAAATCTTGTTGAAAATGATGAAGAAATCAACAAGTAATTGAAGAAATTTGAAGAAGAAGATGGAGAGAAAATGGAGAGAAAATCATGAGAGAAAAGATGAGAAAATAAGTGGTTATGAGAGAAAATAAAATTATCATCTTTTTAAAACTATTTAAAAACAATTTTGGTAGATAAATCATTAATTAAAAACAAATTGGGTTTTTGACCCTCTAAGGATTCTAAGTATAGCTTGCTTTCTAATTTAGTCACTAAAAATGCCAATTTTCAAAAATCACCAATTAAACCACCAAATCTTTTTCCAAAATTACAATTTGGTCACTAGTATATAATTAAACTTAATTATAAGTCAAATTGAAGTTCAAATAACATTCCTTTAATTTTAAAACATCATTTTAATATTTCTGAACCATTTCCCAAAATTATTACTTGTCCGATAAGAATATTATTATTTTAATTTTCCCGGAATAACGAACTGAAGAACCCGATTTGACCCGAATCAAATTCCCTAAACCATCACTCAAACTACTAACCTCAAAATCGGGATGTTACAACTCTTCCCCTCTTAAGAAAATTTCATCCTCAAAATTCTCACCTGAAGCAAACAAGTGAGGAACTGCTCCTCCATGCTTTTTCTTGTCTCCCAAGTTGCCTCTTCGACACCTCGGTATTCCAAAGCACTTTAACCAAATCTATGGTCTTCCCTCAAAGAACTTTTGTATCCACATCCAAAATCCTCATTGGTTCCTCCTCATAACTCATATCCACTCTTAACTCAATCTCCTCAACTAGAACAACATGTGAAGGATCTGAACTATACTTATGAAGCATCGATACATAAAAAACATAATGCATCCAACTCAACTCCACCTACAACCTCAACTGATAAACAACATGACCAATTCGCTCTAACACCTCATTCAGCCCAATGAAACGAGGACTTAACTTACCCATACGTCCAAACCTCATTAACTTCTTCTATGGGAAACCTTTAGAAACACTTTATCTCTAACAACATATTCCACCTCTCTATACTCCAAATCAGCATAGGACTTTTGCCTATCTGAAGCCTTCTTAAGCTTGGCACAAATAAGCTTAACCTCCTCATCCGTATCCTTCAACACTTGAGGTAAAGAAACATACTTTCGTCTATCTTCCTTCCAACACAATAAAACTTCAAATGGTGCCATCTGTATACTTGCCTGAAAACTATTATTATAAGCAAACTCTACTAAAGGCCATTGTTTCTCCCAAGAACCTTGAAACCCCTGCCGAAGCAAACCCCTACTAGGAAATTCTTCAGAGGATTGAAGCCATGGACCTTCGCCAGCAAACATATATGGAATACCATAAAGACTTTAAAAGCACCCTTGCCCAGATAATGACGCAAAACTTCCCCAACCAAGGAGCACAATTTCCAGAATTCCCTGCCAACATATTCATAACGGCAGCGCCTTACACAGACACTACTCCAACCCCAGGGTCGAGACCATTTTTCACCTGTAGACCATAACAGTAGTTCCACGTAGCCGACCCATCTAGGGCAGCAGACCCTGCCGTGGCATCATCCGCAAGCAGAAGACCCTCCAAGTGAAGGGCAGTATTCGGCACTCCCCAAAGATCCCCAATTTCAATGGGAAGTCTTTCAAGGGAAATCGATGAATACGTCTATCACGGTTCATCCAATGTCGAGCCTAGCATACAGCATGTCGGGGCAGATCCAAAGAATGAAGGTAGCACAGAGATCATGGGCACTGAAGATGTAGGAGGAGAAGAAGTCAATTCCCCAATGAAACGGGTAACACCAACAAGAGTTCAGCCACCGAGAAGAGCAAAGCCATCACCATCACCAAGGATACAGCCATCAGCAACTAGACCAAGGAGACAAATTGTGGAAGAGAGTTCTTTCGAATCATCATAATCTTTTCTTCTTGTTGCTCATATAAACTATTTTTTTACCTGCTTATATTTTCTACCTACTGCCTGCCCCTAAATTAAGCATTGAGGACAATTCTTGGTTTGAGTTTGGGGTTGAAGAGCTACTACCGAGGCAATCTACTACCGCGACCTTGCCATGAAAGGAAAGTTTTTAGTGATAAAATTTGTGTTTTATGTCCACCACTTTACTTGAAATTGTTGTCATACTTTTGTACTGCCCTTCATCAGTATTATCTTAGTTTATTCTTAAAGGCAATAGAAATTTTTCTCCTTACCATAGTTAGGATCTGTTTTGAATGCTTAATTCTAGGATACTCAAGGAGAAAAACTTAGAAGCTTGCTATAAGGTTGAACTTTAAAACACTTTTTGGACTTGTTTGGCTATAGGAATTCTTTTAATGAACTTAGGTGATAAAGACTTAGATTTTGGAAAGATGACTAGAGGTGCCTATGAACGGCTCTTGGAAAAACTCTTCTTCATACTAGAGGAGCCGAAAATTGGCTCTAGTATGCATAAAAGAATAGCAAAAGAAATAAGGAGTTAAGAAATAAAAAACACAATACTTGAGGTGCCCAAAATTGGCTAATGGAATTGTTGTTATAAGAAGAGCACACTAAATCTAAGTCTATTTGTCTTGAACTTAGAGTTTATATAAGAAGGCCTTTATTCAAACTTGTCTATCAAAACGCACACACACTAGCCTTATAGTTTGTCTTCTAAGTACACCCTTAGGAAACCGAAAGGTTAAGTCTAAAGAATAGACATAGTTATGGTGGGGAGAATAGATGGAAACATAAGACCAAGAGATAATAAAGTTTAACAAATTGATGGTTTGCATTGCTTGAGGATAAGCAATAGTTCGAGTTTGAGGGTGTGATAAGTGCTCAACTCACTATCACTTTTTATACTTTTCACAGGCACTTATTATCAAATCTACACCTACTTGAACCAATGCATGTGCTCAATATGATATATTTAGGGATTTTGCCATTGAAGATAATATTTTTAGAAAAGGCATACTTTACTGCATTTTCATATCTGTGCAGGAACAAGTACTACCGAGGTAGCAGAATGAAGCCGAGGCAGGACCTGATGCCAAGGTAGCAGAGGAGAAAAAGCAATATGGCTAGCAATTAAAGGAGAAAAATACCGAGAATGTTGCTGAACAAGAAACCCAAGAATCGGAGCTGAACAACACAAGAAAATCCCAAGGACAAGACCACGCAGGATGAAACCTTCTAGAAGATCAAACTTGAAAATATTTATCTTATGTATATAACTTCTTCCCTACTCCAAGTTGTACTCTAATTAGGAAAGATTTGCCCTAAGCCAAGCCTATATAAGGCATAGCCATCCTAGGGGTTGGAGACTGATGAGTGCCTAAAAGGCAGTTATTTACTACCCTTCCCATGGTACTTTATGCATCTATTATACACTAACTTGAACCGAAATATAGACTCTTTGCTCAAATATTGGATATTCTATTATCATCACTTACAAAGTCAATATTTATAGAGAATGCAGATATTTTTACATATTTTGTACATGTAGGAATATCCAGATTAGAAGCGACAGAGAAGCAGTATTGCGGCCGAGGCAGAAACAATGCTGCGGCAGAATCTAGTGTGGTAGCACCAACAATGGAGGCACAACGAAAGATAAAAAATATAAAGAATATTCTAGAGGATGCAGCGCACCAATTGGACCAGGCTAGCGCGCTAAAAGCCCAATTCAAAGACCAAGTAGGAAAACCCTTCTAGAAGGCGGCAAACTTAGAAATATCAGATACATTGAAGAAGACTTATTCCCTTCTCCAAGTTGAAGTCTATTTAGGAAAGGTTTACCCTAGGTTAAGACTATAAATACCCTAGCCGGCCACTATGTTGAGAGAGCCGATTTAGAGAGAGCCGATTTTGAGAGAGCCAACTTAGAGAGAAACCCTTTAAGTCGACACTTCTCCCTAAGAATTGTACTTAACGAAAATATGTTCTAAATTTCTTAGGGATAGGTGAAGATTGTTGATATTAGCGAAAAGAGATTGATTCATGTATCTTTGTTCTTATGCAATAATAAATCAAAGTTTGCTTATCCTATTGCCATTCTTTGTTCTTGAATTCAAGCCCGAGAGGGAAGTTTGCAAGTAATCTATTTATCTAACATCGAGAGGTGTAGATTCACGAAAGTGATAAGTACGATGTTTTTAACACTAACTCGGCCTATACTCTTGTGGAGGCACTAAGGGGTAGGTTAAGAGTTTCAGCAGCTAAAAGAAGTGTTGGATTAGTTGGTGGTTATCTTTGATTTACGCCGAGAGGTATCGTCAAGGACTGGTCATCAATAGCACTTTGACCTAGAGATGAGTGGAGTCACTTACGAACACTTTGCTAAACTTTGATACCTCTGCCCAAGAGCAAGAGATTGTCGCGGCAGAGGACCACCAATGTTGCCAAGGCGGTATCTACAGTACCGTTGAAGCAGTGTTGTGTGATTGCATTGAACAAGGAGAAGATCAATTGAATCCACTAATTGACGCAACTGGATCCTACCCATTTTCTCTATATCATCTTCAACCCTTTATTTTATGTTTTGTTATTTAATTATTTAGTTAGATAAAACAAATCAACTTATTTGTGTTTTTACTTTTTTTCAAGAGCAAGGGAACAAGAGGAAACATATTAAGTATATCAATCCCTGTGGAGACGATATATAATATACTTATCATTTTATTACTTGACGACGTATATACTTGCACTCAAATAGAGCTTATACCACGCCTATCAAGTTTTTGGCGCCGTTACCGGGGATTGACAAGTAAATTTTGTCTTCTTTAATTTTCTTGCCTTCTTTATTTATTATTTTTACTAACATATGTATTTTTCTTTTTCTTAAAAAAAGGTTTATAGGTGTGTTTCAAGTTGAAGGTTCAAAATGCAAGGAGAAAGAAGCAAATCTATTCGGGAGTTGATGTTGGAAGATATGAATCGAACCAATCAAGAATTTTCTAGATTAATTGATGATTATCTATGCCAAACAAGAGCAACCCAACAAGTTTCTGCCTGAGCAAATTTTTGTTTCAATTACGGAAATGATCATTTAGTTAGCAATTACCTATACGATACTGGAACCTATGACCACAGAGAGGACCATAGATGGAACCAACAACAAAATCCTTCATGGTATGATCAAAACGCTCAAATTTTTTTCATCATGACAATTTTGTTGATCTTACAGATATGTCATGGAAATATAATTCTTCTCAAGAGTATCCAAATTCACTTGAGGAAACATTGAAAGCATCAATGACTAGAATTGAAGAATTTATGATAGAGCAATCAAGGTTCATGGATGCACATATAGCTAGATTGGATGCACCCTTGAGGGATTCAGAAAATCAATTGCATGTCAGGGATAACATAACCCAACAATCAATCCTTGAGGATACTGAAATCCCAACACTAGAGGAAAAAGAGGAAATTCCGGAACCTCTGAGTCTGGAACATATTGATGAGAAAGACTATCAAGTAGTGAACGAGTCTATCGAGAGTCCTACCGTGGCAGTAGAGAAGCCTGAACAGGGCAATGTCACAATACCATTCAATGAGGCCGATGAGAGTAATGCTCTAGAAAATTTGGAGGAGTCTGATTCCTAGGATGTTACGGCAGCAATGATGCTAAAAAAGGAAGCTGAGGATTACTCTCACTCATAGTTTCCAGGGGAATTACATGAAGACATGTTCGATCAACAAGATGGCAATGTCGTGATAATAGAAAATGAGATAGTACTAAATGAACTTTTTGAATTCTTTAAAAACTCATCTCTTCTATTGCAGGTATATTTTGAGGAGTTAACATTACAAGATTTGAAGCCATCATAAATAGGATATGATTGTTTGGAAGATGATATTTCTATGGTAACTCTATCTAATATTAGTTCCAAGCCAAAGTCTATACTGATGGAGATTACTGAGAAGCATAAGAAACAATGTGGGTTGATTCTTGAAGATTTCAAGAAAGATGTTTCTTCACTTGACTTACACCAAATTTTGGCAAAAGATTGCCACGTCAATTGGCTATCACAGCAATTGCCACAACAACGAAGGCTATATCCAACTATGATGGAAGTCAATGACAATGAGGTAATTAAGTGGTTGGATGTTGATATAATTTTTTCTAACAATTTATTTTTGCCTTCAGAAACAATATCAAAATGGAGGACATGCATGGAGTACAAGAGGAAACGAAAGAAAGATTCTTCTACCATGATAATACAAAGGCGATTATCCATATTCATTATGGCCCAATCCTTTTTGGGCAGAATTGTCACTCGATGGAGGGTGTAGATGGACTATAAGAAATATCGGAAATGACTCTCCATAAGTTTTCTTTATATTCTTATTTTATATTAATTTTCTCTTTTATTTGGTATTTTACTAAATTCTCTTAATTATGGTATTTAGGAATAATTATCTTCTTATTATTTGAATGTTTTTTGACGTTTATATTTTTAGGTTAGGACAACAAAGCAGGAATAACAGAGAACTAGTTCACAGCAAGAAGTCTACTGTCGTGGCAGTGCATAGTGTTAGAGCCGCAACAGTCCCAACGGGCAAAATACGATAATAGCTAGTCTATCGAGATTCTTGCCGCGACAGTAAATGCAAATAACAGTAAAGACCAAACGGGTAGTAGTTCAAACGGCTACATAGCCAAGTCCTATATAAGCACCTTCTTTCTCTTGAACTATTCACTCTTGCATTCTTGTTTCTTTAGAATTGTTTACTCAATCTCTCTCTTGTTATATTCGTTACAATCTCAAAACTCTCTTATTTCCAAGAAACTCTCCCTTTACTATCTTTACTTGTTTTATTAATTTTATCTGTAGTGTGATTTGAGCATTAAAGACAATGCTCGATTTGAGTTTGGGGGAGATTGTAGGTGCAGAAGCACTGCCGCGGCATTACCATAAATGGAGTAATTTTTTTCTGAATTTCTTTTAATATTCTCTTTTCTTGAATTTATGTTTGTAATCTTGCACTGCCCTATGTCAGCTTTGCTTTAGTTTACTCATTTAAGGCTATATAAATCTTTCTCCTTACCATGGCCTAGTTCTATTTTGAAGGGACAACCATAGGATACTCATGGAATAAAACTTAGAAGCTTGTTTTAGGGTTAGAAAGAAAATAAATACTTTTTGGACTTGTTTGATTTAAGAGTTCTTTTAATAAACTTAGGTGATAAAGACTTAGAACCTTTTGGAAAAATAACTAGATGTGCCTATCACTGGCTCTAGTTTTGCTCTCCTTCATTCTAGAGGTACCCGAAATTGGCTCTAGTATGCTAAATAGGTGGTCAATAAGAAAAAGAAAAAAATAGAAAATACATATCTTGAGGTGCCCGAAATTGGCTCAAGACTTGTTGTTTTAAGGAGACAGTTTTAGTCCAAGATTCTACTTGTCTTGAACTTAAAATTTATCTAAGAAAGCCTTGAATCAGTCTTGTCCATTAAATGCACACACTCACCTAGCCCTATAGCTTGTTTCTTAGTAAAAGTCCTTAAGTAAACTAATGGCTAAAACGGAGAGATAGACATGACCATGGTGGGGAGAATAGATGTAAGAGTAAGACCAAAGGGGAGTAAGGTTCGGTAATTTGATGTTTGACATTGCTTAAGGACAAGCAATAGTTCGAGTTTGGGGGTATTTGATGAGTGCCTAAAAGGCAGTTATTTTCTACCCTTCCAATGGTACTTTATGCATCTATTATACACTAACTTGAACCGAAATATAGACTCTTTGCTCAAATTTGGATATTCAATTATCATCACTTAAAAAGTCAATATTTATAGAGAATGCAAATATTTTTACATATTCTGTACATGCAGGAATATCCAAAGCAGAAGCGGCAGAGAAGCAGTATTACGGCCGAGGGAGAAACAAAGCCACGGCAGAATCCAGTGTGGTAGCACCAACAATGGAGGCACAATGAAAGATAAAAAATATAAAGAATATTCTGGAGGATGTAGCGTACCAATTGGATCAGGCTAGCGCGCTAAAAGCCCAATTCAAAGACCAAGCAGGAAAACCCTTCTAGAAGGCGGCAAACTTAGAAATATCAGATACCTTGAAGAAGACTTGTTCCCTACTCCAAGTTGAAGTCTATCTAGGAAAGGTTTACCCTAGGTTAAGACTATAAATACCCTAACCGGCCACTATGTTGAGAGAGTCGATTTATAGAGAGCCAATTTAGAGAGAAACCCTTTAAGTCGACACTTCTCCCTAAGAATTGTACTTAACGAAAATATGTTCTAAATTTCTTAGGGATAGGTGAAGGTTGTCGATATTAGAGAGAAGAGATTGATTTATGTATCTTTGTTCTTATACAATAATAAATTAAAGTTTGCTTATCCTATTGCCATTCTTTGTTCTTGAATTCAAACCCGAGAGGGAAGTTTACAAGTAATCTATTTATCAAGCATCGAGAGGTGTAGATTCACAAAAGGGATAAGTACGGTGTTGTTAACACTAACTCGGCCTATATTCTTGTGGAGGCACTAAGGGGTAGGTTAAGAGTTTCAGCAGCTAAAAGAAGTGTTGGATTGGTTGGTGGTTATCTTTGATTTATGCCGAGAGATATCATCAAGGATTGGTCATCAACAGGACTTTGACTCAGAGATGAGCGAAGTCACTTACGGATACTTTGTTGAACCTTGATACCTCTACCCAAGAGCAAGAGATTGTCACGGCAGAGGACCACCAATGTTGCCAAGACGGTATCTGCAGTACTGTCGAAACAGTGTTGTATGATTGCATTGGACAAAGAGAAGATCAATTGAATCCACTAATTGACGCAACCGGATCCTACCCGTTTTCTCTATATCGTCTTCAACCCTTTATTTTATGTTTTGTTATTTAATTATTTAGTTAGATAAAACAAATCAACTTATTTGTGTTTTTACTTTTTTTCAGGAGCAAGGGAACAAGAGGAAACATATTAAGTATATCAATCCCTGTGGAGATGATACACGATATACTTATCATTTTATTACTTGACGACGTATACACTTGCACTCAAATAGCGCTTATACCACTCCTATCAGAGACACATTAGATTCGGCTGTTACACATATACCGAGAGAACTTTCACCTTAGGGACAATTCTTCCCATCATATTCTAAAGTTCTCTTAGGGTTTGGTGAAGGTTGTTGAGTATTCGTGAGAGGAGATTGTATTTTGTATCTTTTTTTAATGCAATAAAATATCAAAGTTTGCTTACTCTTTGCCATTCTTTGTTCTTGCACCCAAGCCCGGGAGGGAAGTTTTTAAGTAATTTATTTGTCTAGACTCGAGAGAGATAGACTCACGAAAGGAGTAAGTGCGGTATTCAACTTGATTGGAGGATAATAACTCGGCATAGAGATAGGTTAAGAGTTTCAGCGGCTAAATGAAGTGTGGGATTTGATGGTGGTTATAATTAATTAACCCCGTCAGGTATAATCAAGGACTGACCTTCAACAGTGTTTCGACTTAGGGATAAGCTAATCCATAAAAAGACACTTTGCCGAACTTTGGTAAATCTACCCAAGAGCAAGGGATTGATGCGGTAGAGAATATTGTCACTGCCGAAGACAATATCTACAGTACTGTCGAGGCAGTGCAGTACAATTGCATTGGACAGAAGTTGATCAATCAAATCCACTATAAAACACAACTGGATCCTACCCTCTCTCTCATATTCGATTTCTCTTTATTTAGTTAGTTTATTTAGTTTAATCAATATCCAACTTATTTGTTTCTTTACTTTTATTTTACAGAAGCAAGAAGATCGAAGGAAGCATATTAAGTACACCAATCCCTGAGGAGACAATAACTCGATAAATACTTATCACTTATTACTTGATGTGTACACTTGCACTCCAATTGCGCATATTCAACACGCATCAGCATCCATTCTAGCTATATATGCATCCATGGAACTTCATTGCTTTGGCATTAATTTCTCAATTCTAGCCATTGATCCTTTCAATGTTTCCTCAAAGGATTTTGGATACTCTTGAGAAGAATTATATTGACATGACATATCTGTAGCATCAACAAAATTCTCATGGTAAAAAAAAATTAAGAGTTTTGATCATACCATGAAGGATTTTGTTGTTGGTTCCATCTATGGTCCTCTCTGTGGCCAAATGTTCCAGTACCGTATGGGCAATTGTTAACCAAATGATCATCTCCACAATTAATACAAAAATTTGCCCAGGCATGAACTTGTTGGGTTGCTCTTGGTTGATATAGATAATCATCATTTAATCTAGGAAATTCTTGATTTGTTCGATTCATATCTTCCAACATCAACTCCCAAGTAGATTTCTTTCCTTCTCCTTGCATCTTGACCTTCAACTTGAAACACACCTTTTTTTTTGAGAAAAAGAAAAAAAGAAAAAAAGATTAGAAAAATGCAAGAAAATAAAGAAAACAAAATTTAGTTGTCAATCTCCGGCAACGACGCCAAAAACTTGATACATGTTAGATATGCGCAATTTCAGTGCAAGTGAACACGTCGCCAAGTAATAAGTGATGAGTCTCAAATATCGTCTCCACATGGATTGATCTACTTAATATGCTTCTATTGATCTTCTTGCTCTGTAAAAGAAAACAAAATAAAAACACAAGTGATTAGGTTATGATTAAACTAAATACTAAAAACTAAATAAAGATAGAAAATTAAGATAAAAAGGTGGCTAGGATCCAGTTGTGCTGTAAAGTGGATTTAATCAACTCGTTCTTGTTCAATGCATTTGTACAACATTGCCTCGGCAGAACTGCATACCATTGCCTCGACAATGAAGATACTTGTCTGTCGTGGCAATCCCTTGCTCTTGGGCAGACTTTACCAAAGTTCGACAAAGTATCCTTAGATGACTCCGATTATCCCTAAGTCGAAGTATTGTTGATGACCAGTCCTTGATGATACCTCCTGACGTGAATCAATTATAATAATCAACCAATCTCACACTTCTATTAGCCGAACTCTAAACCTATCCCTAGGCCGAGTTAGTGTTCCATGGAAGAAACATCGTACTTATTCCTTTCGTGAATCTAACTCTCCCGATATTAGATAAATTGATGACTTACAAACTTTTCTCCCGAGCTTGAATGTATGAACAAGGAATGACAAAGAATAAGCAAACTTTGATATTTTATTGTATTAGAAACAAGAAATAAAGTTTGACTTCCTCACACTAATACTTTACAACCTTCACCTAAGCCTAAACAAAATGAGAACATAATGTATAAAAGAAAAACTAAAAGTTCTAAATCTAATTCTATATTCTAAGCTATGCTCTTCCCTTGGACGGCTATGCCATATATAGGCTTGGCCTAGGGCAAACCTTTATAAGTAAAATAAAACTTGGTGTAGGGAACAAGTCATGTACATAGGTCAAATATTTCCAAGTTTATTTCTTCTAGAAGGTTTTCTAGCGTGGCCTTGTCTTTGGGCTTTCCTCGTGTTATCCAGCTTCGATCCTTGGGCTTCTTGTCCAACAACGTTCTCCTCATTTTTCTCCTCAGTTTGCCTACCATATTGTTACTTGTCTTCTGCTGCCTCGGTATCAGGTCCTACCTCGGCCTCAATTTGCTACCGCGACAATTCTTCTTCCTGTATTGACATAAAAATGCAGTAAAGTATGCATTTTTTGTAAATATTATCTTTAACAACAAAATCCCAAAAATATTACATTAAGTATATGCATTGATCCAAGTAGGTGTAGAATTGATGATGAATGCACATGAAAAGTGTAGAAAGTGATAGTGAGTTAAGCACTTATCAGGCCCAGGTAATGGTATCAGCAGTGCATGGTTGTGGAGTTGCTTGGACTGGTTCTGCTTGGGTTATTTGTATGACATTGTGGCAGAACTCCCTCGTCCAACCATGCCTTTGGGTAGTAAATTCACCTGTATCCGTAAATGGTACACCTGAGGCAGTGCAAAGACCCGTGATTAAACATGGAAAATATAAAGGCCCCTTGTCCTTCTTACCGTACTCGTAAATTTCCCATAGGATCAGCTCTCCCACCTTAATGCTTCTTTTATCGATGATGGATTGGATGAGAACTAATCTCCTTTTGTAGACTATGTTGTTCCCGTAGGATCAACACTCGAACAAATAGTGCTCGATTCCATAGTTTTCCTTGCCTAAATGCCGGAAACCTTGCTCTTCCCAAAACTGCCTAGCAATAAAGGATTTGTTGAAGCGTTCTTCAACAGCGGCGGGTGTGAATCTATTGTAAGCTACCATTGAGAATTTTTGAAAGTTGTTGCAAGATCTTGGAGAGATAAGCAAAAAATTCTAAAAAAATCAAGAATGCAAGAGTGAATAGTTCAAAGGGAGAAAGTATTTATAAAGGCCTCGGCCTTGTATTGCCGTGTTGAACTCATTAACCTGACTAGCCATTTGTAGCTGTTAGTATTTACTGTCACGGCTGCAATTACGCTAGACTAGCTGTTACACTTCTCTATCCGTTTGAAATTTTTGCAGCCCTGAAACTGTGAACTGTCATGGAAGTAGATCTTCAATTATGAATGACTTCACCTTCTGTCACACGCCAAATCTTCCCCAATTCAAAACTTAAATCCCTAATTGGAAACCCTAACAATTGAGGATTTTTGCTGTGGCTTTTTGGTAATTTTTGAAACTTGAGGGAATAGTTTTTAAGTGTGAAAAATCTCAGACCCTTATTCTATGATTTTACCAAATCTTTCTTTTTGGTAACGTTTCTTCCTTCTTATCCGATTCAGCCTTAACTCTGGAGATATTATTTCTCTTATAAATTCTATTTATTTCCGGATTAATGGTGTCTCATCTTAGGACATTCAAACCGACTTTTATCCTTTTCGTTCACTCTGTTTCTGCTTCGAATTAATCTGGTGTTTTGGTGTTTTCTTTGTAGCCTTCGAACCTATCCTCGTTTCATTTGTTTTGGAAAGTTCTAGTAAGTTGCAAACTCTATTTTTGTCTCCTTTCAGTTCGGTTTAAGAAGGGTGATAAGTGTGTAACTCGCTATCACTTTCTACACTTTTCATGTGCACTTATCATCAAATCTACGCCTACTTGAACTAATGCATGGGCTTAATATGATATATTTAAGGATTATGCCATTAAAGATTATATTTGTAGAAAAGGTATACTTTACTACATTTTCTTATCTTTGTAGGAACAAGTACTGTTGAGGAAGCAGAATGAGGCCGAGGCAGGACCTGATGTAGAGGCAGCAGAGAAGAAAAAGGCAATATGGCCGACAGCTGAAAGAGAAAATTTAGGAGAGCATTGCTGAGCAAGAAGCCCAAGATTCAGAGCTGAACAATACAAGAAAAGCCCAAGGACAAGGCCCGCAGGATAAAACCTTCTAGAAGATCAAACTTGGAAATATTTAACCTTTGTGCATAACTTGTTCCTTACTCCCAGTTGTACTCTAATTAGGAAAGGTTTGCCCTAAGCCAAGCCTATATAAGGCATAGTCGTCCTAGGCTTTAGGAAGATGAAAATTAGAGAGAATTAGACGGTCAAATTTTGAGAGAGTCATATGAACAATTCTTCTCATTATGTTCTAGGTTTTCCTAGCGTTTGGTGAAGGTTGTTAGTATTTGTTGGATGAGATTGTACTTTGTTTATTGTTTCTAATGCAATAAAAGATCGAAGTTTGCTTATCCTTTGCCATTCCTTGTTCTTACATTCAAGCTTGAGAGAGAAGTTTGTGAGTAATCCATTTATCTAATATCGAGAGAGTTAAATTCATGAAAGAGATAAGTACGGTATTCAACTTGATTGGAGGATACTAAAATCGGCCTAGAGATAGGTTAAAAGTTTCAGCGGCTAGGAGAAGTGTGGGATTGGTTGGTGATTATAATTGATTCACGCTGAGAGGTATTATCAAGGACTGGTCATCAATAGTATTTCGACTTAGAGATAAGCGGAATCATTCAAGGACACTTTACCGAACTTTGATAATTCTGCCCAAGAGCAAGAGATTGTCGCGGCAGGAAACATTGTCGTTACCGAGATAGTATCTACAGTACTGTCGAGGCAGTGCATTGTAATTGCATTGGAACAGAAGCAGACCAGTCAAATCCATAATACAACATAATTGGATCCAACCCTATATCTCTCTTATTTTATTTAGTTTAAATCAATATTCAATTCATCTGTGTTTTTTACTTTTCTTTTACAGAAGCAAGAAGACCAAAGGAAGCATATTAAGTATACCAATCCCTCTGGAGACGATATTCTATAAATGCTTATCACTTTATTACTTGACGACGTGTTCACTTGCACTTAATTGCGCATCTTTTAGCGCGCATCTAGTTTTTGGGGTCGTTGCCGGGGATTAGCAACTAAATATTGTTTTCTTTATATTCTTGCTTTTATTTTTAGTTATTTTTATTTTTATTTTTATTTGGTTTTTGGTGTATGACCAGGGCTAACTCTAGAAATCCATTGCGTGAGATCGACTCAGAAATAGAAAGAACTTATCAGAGGCTGAGAAGACAGATCCAAGAAGCCATGACAGTGAATCCAGGAAATCATAACCTTCCTGAAGGCATTGGATGCCATCAACAACAACCACTACCACAACCACTACCGCGGAAGCTAACTGTCAAAGACTTTCTGGTGGAAGATTTAAATAGATTGAACCCTGGGGTTATTACACTAGAGATTAAGGAAAACCATAAATTATTTTTTCCATTAAGAATCTCTAAAGTCTCTGTTCTCACTCTTTTTCTATTCGAGTTTAAAATCATTTTATTCAGAAATTTGTGTCCCTTTGGCTAAGGTGTGTTCTCTTACTGGTGCTATATTTAATTTTCTAAAAAATATATTTTTCTGTGTCATGTTTATTAATTATGATTTTAGAAATATAATAATACTTTTCGTATTTTGCAATCTCACACTCTTGTGAGTAATTATAATTTTAAATCCTGTAAATTTGTGTTTTTAAATAATTTGAGATTTTGGATAAATTATGATTTTAGATTGATCTGTGATTGGAGTATGTAGTTCTGATTTGTGTTGTGCGTACATTATGTTTTGCATTGTTTTTCTAAAATATCACTCTTGAGAAATAATTTTATAAACCATTTTTGTTGTTTTTATATATACCTTAGAGATACACTAAGTTTTTTAGATTACTTCATCTTAGTTTCCTCTTATAGATATTTAGGCTTTAAAAAATACGATACCTAAAGAATCTCATATTCTATTTGGTTATTTTACTATTTAATATAAAATTAACTTTTAGTTATTCAAATTATTATTATTATTTTAGAAAATTTAATGCATTTGGGAATTATAATAATTACAGTATACATAAATATTTTATTTGAACCATTAGACTATAATATTATTTTTAATAAGTTTTTGAGATAATGTATTTTGAGAATTTTAACTCTTTTTAAAATACCAGATTTTAGTTATAATTTGAACTTTTGGTTTTAATGAATTATTAAGTATTTAAATATTTTTTTTAGAAATATTATGAAATAATATAAATTAAATTGGTTTTGAGAGTAAAGTCTTTAATGTTAACTTCTTAGGTTCAATTTATCTCTCTTTATGCTAAATATGTGTTTCTTTCTATGCTTTTGTCAAATAAATTTAAATATGGTTTTTCTTCTTGTCCTAAATGTGTGTTCTTTTCTTGCGTTAAATGTGTGTATTTTCAAGTGCTATTGTTAAATGAATATAAATGTGTGTTTTTCTATCCAAGATTTTTCGTGTTTTGTGATTAATTATTGATCGTGATACCGTGATCTTGAGATACCATGCGATACTGTGATCAGATTATCAGAACTGTGTGTTTTGTATTTTAAACGATTGTGTATGATGAGACATTTAAGATCACTGGAATTGGTTGCATAGCATGTGCATGGGGTGGATTTGTACGAAGGAAGGTGGTCTTACCACACAGTGTTTTGGTGAAATAAGGAGTGAGGGGTTCTGGGGAACAACCTCCACAGCGATCGGTTAGATTAGCCACCACTATATTTGCCGTTCGGAGTATGGGATTGTATTTTCTGTGATATTGCATTCATTATTATTGTATTTTTTACCATGAAAAGTTAAGCTATAATTGTGATAGTGAATTGAGTGACTTTGTGATGTTTGACTGCACTTTGAGACACACTGAGCTTTGTAGCTCATTTTTAAAATTTATTTTTTTAAGATATCTTGCCTTAGGAGTTTATACTTAGAGATCTCTATCGGACAACGTTTTAGTGTTTTTTCAGTAAGATTATTAAAAACATATTTTTTCAGTTATTTTGGGATTATTAGGGATTTAAGATGTTTTTAAATTCCATGCATAAAACAGTTTTATCCAATTTTATTTATTTTTAATCAGAATAAATACTTTTAAATTATTTACTTAATATTTCATTTACAAATTTTTATTTTGAATTACTTCACACATTTATATGACGTTAAAGTTTTAAAATTACGATTTTAACCTACCGTACACCTCAAATCAAAATTAAGGGGTTAAATTTTGGTATCAGAGTCGAGTTCAATACTCGGACTATGAGTGTAACATCCCGATTTTGGGGTTATTAGTTTGGTCTTTAGTTAGGAGAATTCGATTCGGGTCGAATCGGGTTCTCCGATTCGTTATTCCGGGGAAATATAAAATGAGAATATTTTTAATTAGAAAAGTAATAATTTTGGAATATGGTTTAAAAATATTAAAATGATGTTTCAAAATTAAAAGAATGTAATTTGAACTTTAAATTGATTTTTAATTATGCTTAATTATGCATAAGTGACCAATTAGTAATTTTTGGAAAAACAATGGAGGATTTAATTGTAATTTTTGGAAATTGTTAATTTTAGTGACTGAATTAGAAAGTAAGCTATACTTAGAATCCTTAGAGGTCCATAAACCCAATTTAATTTTTAAATAATGATTTATTCACCAAAATGCTTTTTAATTAGTTTAATTAAAGATGATAATCATTTTCTCACTTAACTACTTTTTTTCTCTCATTATTTTCTCTCTATTTTCCTTCATCTATTTTCTTCAATTTCTTGCTGATTTTTTCATCTTTTTCAACAAGAATTACTTCATTTTAATTATCTCTCCATTCTTTACAAAACCTAACCATCAATTTTATCAAATCAACACCAATTTGCAAGGAATCAAGAAGAGGAAATTTCATCTTTTTGGTGAATAGATCTCAAAAGTAATTTGATGGATTTCAACTATTTTCTAAGGTTCTTTATTGAAATTCCCAAGTATTAGCTTGCTAATCTTTGAATAAAACTTAATTTTATGTTTTCAATGCTAGATCTAATGATTTTGTGAATGTTTTTATGAAATCTTTTTAGATCTCATTCAATGTTGTAATTATATAGGTTTAATTATGTTATTATGTCAATTAAATGATTAATTGAGTCTTCAATTGATGGCACATTAATTTAATCCCGGAATAATACAATCGGTGTTGTTTTATGATGTTTTTCGGTTGTTTTAGGGGTTGTTTTAGGTGCTTTAAAGTTGTTGGAGATATAAGGATGATTTGGATGTATTTTTAGTTAATAATTGAAGTGGATTAGATTTTATATTCATTAGGTTTTGGGCTATTGATGTTTCGGATACGTTTCAGCTAAGTTTCGGTGTTTTCGGCTAGGTTTTTCAGTAGTGTTGTGGAGGTATGATGCGGCTGATGTTTTAAGCATATTATAATGTGAGAATGCTCTATTTTTAATGTTGTAGAAGAGGTATAAGAAGGTGCTTGAGTGCTGGCGCGTTGGCGTGGTCATAGGGATATCGGCGAAAGCTCGTTTTGCTTGTCGGTGAGTATTTTCGGACTTAAAGCGAATCGCGTTTTGTACGGTTCTGTTTTGTGGACTATGGAAGAGTGTGGAAACTTTCTATAGTTCAAGAGTAAGTAAAGTAAATTTTTTGATATATCGACATGAGTTTCGGCAACATTCGATAAAGGTATTAATTAATATTGGTAATGCAATGAGATTCTTGGAAATGCATGAACATGATTTGAATTGGTGCATGCATGAGGTATACTTTCTGAATTGCATAGTTTATCAAGCATCCATGATTATGGAAAATTATGAGAAATGATTTGGAATACAATATGGTTAATTGCCTTACATATGATGGTGCCTCTGGGCATGGCTTTGGTTCATTTGTTGAACATATTATGCATGCATTATGAGCAGCAAGTTATCATGCACATTTGATTATGATATTGGCTTAGTGACACTAACTTTAGATTCAAATACGAATGACATATCATTAGGATTGTCTTAAGTGCACTATAAACAATGTTAAGAATACAGAAAATTGCCTACACGTAACAAGGGTGACTTTGTGTCCAATCGTGCGTGGTAGAGCCGCTTACACATAACAAGGGTGACTATGTGTCTAATCGTGCGTGGTTGTGTCATGTCAATGGTGACTTGGTGTCATGTCAATGGTGACTACGTGTCATGACGAGACAATGGTCTCTAACAATAGATCCGTGTATTCGGTGAACTCAAGGTTCATATTAAGTGGTCACTAGTATGCCAATATACATACATGAATTTAAAGTGGACATTGTGCATCATTTATAAATTGTTTTGATAAGGTTGTGCAAACACAAGGAAATATTTGATTTAAAGAACATGAACATGAGATGTTAGCATGCATGATTTAGTGATGCATTGCAAATTATGGTGTCATTATGGTTTTAAATAGATACATTGATGATCTTTTGTAGAGCTTCCTCACTAAGCATGTTTGCTTAAGCTCTCTTTTCAACCTTGCGGAAAAATAAAGTCACTTGGGACTTCATTCGGAGCAAGGAAACTAAGGGGAAAGATTACTCAAATTCGGTATGTCTTGGCAAATAAGTTGGGGCTTGGCAATGTGTAAACCCAATCAATGTGAGAAGTGTGAACTTAGACTTTGGTTTATGTTGAAATAAAACCTATGTTGCTTGATTGTTAATTGATGGACAATGGTATTGCTTGGATTGTTGAACCATGTACTTACATGATCGTTATGAATTTTAATCTTGTTCTAGGTAGCATGCCTATAGTTTGCTTGATGTTCTTGACATTGAAAATCATGTGTCATATGTTGTTAATTATGCTTAGGACTTGTGCATATAGTGGTAGCAATTAATGATTGTGTATTGAGACGTTAGTGTTCACTTAGTGTAACGAAACTTTTGGGTTCCAGACCCAAAGTTTCGAAACTTTAGTGAAGGTTCCGAAACCTTTGTCAAATAGTTTCGAAACCTTCAGGAAAGTTTCAAAACCTTGCGGGTAATTTCAATTTTGGAAAGTTACTGGACGTGAAAAGTTTCAAAACTTTTAGGGAAGTTTTGAAACCTTTTACAAAAAAGTTTCGAAACCTTATGAAAGGTTTCGAAACCTTTGATTACCAAGAATTGATAGTTGCTGAAAATTATACTTTAGTCTTGAATATCTTCCTTTATTCAATTAGGGTACCTACATATGTTATTTCGAGCTGAAATTTCACATGAATGCATAAGTTTGATTTAATTTCAAGATGGTTAACTTAATTTGAATGAATTCCTTGTAATTTGGAAGATTTATATTTTGGTCCCTAAATTGGTGAAACATGCAATTGATGATGTTAGAATGATCTGTTTGACTTGAAATTTACCGTGAAGGATACTTGTGTGTTTAATTAAACATTGATGAAAAGAATTTCTATTTTATCAATAGAACTTAAAAGTTTACGTTTTAGTCCTTAATTCACTCAAATATTTAATCAGATACTTGTTGTGGTCAGATTGCTTCCGTTAAAGCTTTGTATGATACTAAGACATGTAGGAATGTAATTATGCATCTAGGAAAGATAAAGAAAAAAATATATCGGTTTTTAGGGTTGTTTATCGACTGAAACCTTCGCGGGTTTGGTTCGATATTCCCCGTGTGACCCGTTAGTGTCGGTTCCGTCTAGGCCGAGCTAAGGGGGTTACAATGAGGCCCATTACATGTGTTTTTAAAAAAAATTTGAAAAGCATGTTGCATTAAATATTTATTTCATATAGATTATTATGTCACCTTGCATGACTTTTTGATTTGTGTATATTTCATATAGATTCAGATTTAAAAAGATTGTATACCTGTTAGTTAGTGATTACTACTCATAATATATTTTTTTTCCTTTCAACCTTGAAAGTTATCCTTTTGAACCATGTGAATCTTTTAGTCATGTTTTTTAAGTAATCTTTATAAGCCTTAACTCAAGTTCTGATCCAGGACTCAAACTTAAGTTATAGAGTAAAATATCGTGATTAAACCTATTCTTATGAATTTAAGATCAAAGCCTCTCTAAGAACTCTTTGTTATCGTTTGTGACCTGAAATTAAATTCTCTTTTAAGTTTTTCTCTTGAACATTCGTGCTTTTGAAAATCTATCTCTAAGTCTGAAAAGTTTCGAGGACGAAATTTTTTTAAGGGTGGGAGAGTTGTAATATGCAAAAAAATTATTCCTAATTTTAAAAATCTAATTTTAAAATCCCTAATTAAAAATCTTAATTTTTAGATTCTTAATTTCTAAATTTAAAGGAAAATTTTTGAGATAATATTATAAAGTTTTGAAAGTTTTAAACGTAAATTTAAAGATTAAAAGTTAAAGTGATGTTTTGAAATTTGATGACTTTTGGATAACTAATTTGCTTTTAAATCGAATTCTATTTTTCTTAGATTAATTATGTTTTTTATTATGAAGATTTTCTATAATTAATCTTTTTTATTAAAATTATTATTTTATTCTAATTATTTTTTAATCAAAACACTTTATTTAATATTATATATATTATATAAAGAAAAGAAATCCCTTTGAAATTATATAACCTTATTTTTATATATTTGTTATATTATAATATGATTTAATAGAATTTTAATTCTAATTGGAATCATTTACTTTCCCCCTATAAATACATAGTATGATCTAAGAGAAAACCATAAATTATTTTTCTCCATTAAGAATCTCGAAAGCCTCTGTTCTCACTATTTTTCTTTTCGAGTTCAAAACCATGTGACATTGCATTCATATTTATTGTATTTTTTTACTACAAAAAGTTAAGATATAATTATGATTGTCAATTGAGTGACTTTGTGATGTTTGACTGCACTTTAGAGACACACTGCGCTTTATAGTTCATTTTTAAAATTTATTTTTTTAAGATATCTTGCCTTAGGAGTTTATATTTAGAGATCTCTATCGGACAACGTTTTAGTTTTTTTTTCAGTAAGATTATTAAAAACATATTTTTTTTCAGTTATTTTGGGATTATTAGGGATCTAAGATGTTTTTAAACTCCATTTATAAAATCGTTTTATCTAATTTTCTCTATTTTTAGTCAGAATAAATACTTTTAAATTATTTACTTAATATTTGATTTAAAAAATTTTATTTTGAATTACTTCATACGTTTATATGACGTTAAAGTTCTAAAATTACAATTTTAACCTACCGTACACATCAAGTTAAAATTAAGGGTTTACAACTATGTATCATGCAAATATTGTCATGAGCAACTTTCAGGTATTATATTAAAAGTTTTATTTAGCATCTAACATATATGATTTGGACTGTTGTTTAATTCAAAATGATATTAGGATATTAGATTTGACGAGGAACCAATTTTCGTATTGCGAACAAGCATAGGCGTGGACAATTCATTTAGAGGTGGGTTGTTTGTAATATTTGTTAATTATATTATACTATTAAATCAATCATTTTATTAACCTGAAAATATTAACTTTTACTTATAAAAGAAGTAAATAAGAACTGAGAAGAAGTAACTTATGTTCGCGATGGAGATGTAACTTTAATTATTTCTGGTTATTTTTTATATTTGGTTGACAAGTGTAATGTTAGAAAATATGCATATTTTATGTTAAACAATATTGTAGTATTGTTTTGTATGCTTAAAGAACAAATATAGCTATATTTACACTATGATAACAATATTAAGAATAATTTTTTTTATGGCACTCGTTGTGTCTTCTTTGGGGAAGCTCCATATTTAGGAAACTTTTATTATAATGGGGGACGTGTAACCCCCTTAATCCGACCTAGACAGAACCGACACTAACGGGTTACACGGGAAATATCAAAACAAACCCGCAAAGGTCCGATTCGATAAACAACCCTAAAACCATAATATTTTTTTTTTATCTTTCCTAGATCCATAATCTTATTCCTACATGTCAAGGTCTCGTAAAAGGTATTAACAGAACAAATCAATTATAAACAAACATCTGATTAAACACTTAAGTAAAATTAAGGACTAAAACGTAAAACTTTTAAATCCTATTAATAGAATATAAATTCTTTTCATCAAAGTTCAATTAAACACTCAAGTGTTCTTTACAGCAAATTTCAACTCAAACGAATCATTTTAACATCATCAATTGTATGTTTCTCTAATTTAGGGACCAAAATGTAAATCTTCCAAAATACAAGGACTACATCCAAATTAGGTTAACCATCTTGAAATTAAATCAACTTTATGCATGCATGCAAAATTTCAGCTCAAAATAACATTTGTAAGTACCCTAATCGAACAAAGGAAGATATTCAGGACTAAAATATAATTTTCAGCAACTTTCAATCCTTGGTAGTCAAAGGTTTCGAAACCTTCCAGAGGTTTCGAAACTTTTTGTAAAAGGTTTCGAAATTTTTCGCGTTCTGTAGCTTTCCAAAATTGAAATTGTCCGCAAGGTTTCGAAACTTCCTGAAGGTTTCGAAACTATTTGACAATGGTTTCGGAACCTTCCTAGAGGTTTCGAAACTTTGGGTCTGGAACCAAAAGTTTTGTCTCACTAAGTGAATACTAACAATACAATACACAACCATTAATCACTTCCAACTATATGCATAATTCCTAAGCATAATTAACAACTTATAACGCACGATTAACAACGTCATGGATATCAACCAAACTATAGGCATGCTTCCTAGAAGATGATTAAAAACATAACAATCACGCTAGTACATGCTTCGACAATCCAAACAATTCCATAGTCCAACAATTAACAATCAAGCAACAAAGATCTTATTACAATATAAACCAAAGTTTAAGTACACACTCCTCAAATTAGTTGGGTTACACATTGTCATGCCTAATTTATTTGCCAAAAACATACCAAATTTAAAGTGATTCTTTCCCTTGGTTTCCTTGTCTCGAACGAAGCCCCAAGTGCCTTTATTTTTCTGCATGGATGAAAAGAGAGCTTAAGCAAACATGCTTAGTGAGGAAGCTCTACACAAAATCATCAATGCATCTATTTAAAACCATAATGAAACCATCATTTGTAATGCATCACTAAATCATGAATTCTAACATCTCATGTTCATGTTCATTAAACCATATGCATCCTTCAGTTTGTACAACCTTATCAAAACAATTTATAAATGATGCACAATGTCCATCTCAAATTCATGTATGTATATTGGCATTCTAGTGACCACTTAATGTGAACCTTGAGTTCACCGAATACACAGATCTATTGTTAGAGACCATTATCTCGTCATGACACGAAGTCACCATAGACATGACACGGAGTCACCACTATAGCACTACCACGCACGATCGAACACATAGTCACCCTTGTTACGTGTATGCGGCTCTACCACGCACGGTTGGACACAAAGTCACCCTTGTTACGTGTAAGCAATTTTCTGTATTCTCACTTTGTTTATAGTGCACTTAAGACAATCCTAATGACATATCATTCGTAATCGAATCTAAAGTTATTGTCACTAAGCCAATATCATAATCAAATGTGCATGATAACTTGCTGCTCATAATGCATGCATAATATGTTCAACAAATGAACCAAAGCCATGCCCAGAGGCACCATCATATGTAAGCCAATTAACCATATTGTATTCCAAATCATTTCTCATAATTTTCCATAATCATGGATGCTTGATAAACTATGCAATTCAGAAAGTATACCTCATGCATGCACCAATTCAAATCATGTTCATGCATTTCCAAGAATCTCATTGCATTACCAAAATAATGTCTTGGTCGGATGTAGCCGAAACTTATGTTAGTTTACCAAAAACATTTACTTTACTTACTCTTGAACTATGGAAGGTTTTCAAACTCTTCCATAGTCCCCAAAACAGAACCGTACCAAACGTGGTTCGCTTTAAGTCCGTAAACACTCACCAACAAGCGAAACGAGCTTTCGCCGCTATCCGATGATCGCGGCAACGCACCAGAACTCAAGCACCTTCTTGTACCCCTTCTACAACATTAAAAATAGAGCATTCTCACATCATAACATGCTCAAACCAACAGCCATATCCGATCACCATAAAACTACCGAAAACTTAGCCGAAAAGACTGTAAACTAAGCCGAAACGCATCCGAACAATATCAGCCCAAAACTTAATGAATCTAACATCTAATCCACTTCAATTATGAACTAAAAACACATCCAAACCATCCTTATATCTCCAGCAATATTAAAGCACCTAAAACAACCGAAAAACACCTTAAAACAACACAGATTGCATTATTCCGGGATGAAATTAATGTGCTATTAAATGAAGACTCAATTAATCATTTAATTAACATAAAAACATAATTGAATTCATCTAATTTCAGTATTGAATGAGATTCAAAAAGATTTCACAAAAACATTCACAAAATCACTAGATCTAACATTGAAAACATAGAATTAAGTTTTTATTCAAAGATTAGCAAGCTAGTACTTGGGAATTTCAATAATGAACCTTAGAAAAGAATTAAAAATCCAGAAAATTATCTTCAAGATCTATTCACCAAAAAGATGCAATTTCCCCTTCTTGATTCTTTGCAATTTGATGTTGATTTGATAAAATTGATGGTTAGATTTTGTAAAGGATTGAAAGATGATTAAAATGATGTAATCTTTTTGGAAAAAGATGCAAAAATCAGCAAGGAATTGAAGAGAAAAGATGAAGGAAAATGGAGAGAAAATGAGAGAAAAAGATGAGAGAAAAAGTAGTTTTGAGAGAAAACGATTTATCATCTTTAATTAAAGTAATTAAAATGCATTCTGGTGAATAAATCATTATTAAAAATTAAAAATTGTTTTATTGCCCTCTAAGGATTCTAAGTTTAGCTTGCTTTTCAATTTAGTCACTAAAACATCAAGTTTTCGAAAATTACAAAATAAGTCCTCCAATTTCTCCAAAAATTACAAATAGGTCATTTATGCATAATTAAGCATAATTAAAAATCAATATAAAATTCAAATTATTTTCTTTTAATCTTGAAACATATTTTCAATATTTTTAAACCATATTCTAAAATTATTATTTTTCCTAATTAAAAATATTCTTTTTTTTATTTTCCCAGGAATAATGAACCGGAGAACCCGATTCAACCCGAATCGAATTCTCCTAACTAAAGCCTAACTAATAACCCCAAAAACAGGATGTTACAACTCTCCCCCTCTTAATAAAATTTCGTCCTCGAAATTTACCTGAAGTAAACAAGTGATTGCTCCTTCATGTTTTTCCTTGTCTCTCAAGTTGCTTCTTCCACACCTCGGTGTTTCCAAAGCACTTTTACCAAATCTATGGTCTTTCCTCGAAGAACCTTTGTATCCAAATCCAAAATCCTCACCGGTTCTTCCTCATAACTCATATCCTCCCTTAACTCAATCTCTTCAATTGGAACAACATGAGAAGGATCCGATCTATATCTACGAAACATTGATACATGAAAAACATCATGCATCCTGTTCAACTCCTCTGACAACCTCAATCTCTAAGCAACAGGACCAACACGCTCAAACACCTCATATGGTCCAATAAAACGAGGACTCAACTTACCCTTTCATCCAAACCTCATCACCTTCTTCCACGGAGAAACCTTAAGAAACACTTTGTCCCCGACATCATACTCTATCTCCCTACGCTTTAAATCGGCATAGGATTTCTGCCTATCCGAAACTTCCCTAAGTTTAGCACATATCAACTTAACTTTCTCATCCGTATCCTTTAACACTTGAGGCAAGGAAACATACTTATGTCCAACTTCCTTCCAACACAAAGGTGTACGAAACTTACTCCCATATAACGCCTCAAACGGTGCCATTTGTATACTTGTTTGAAAACTATTATTATAAGCAAAATCTACCAACAACAATTACTTCTCCCAAGAACCTTGGAACTCAATGACACAACACCTCAACATATCTTCTAAAGTCTGAATAACACGCTCAGACTGTCCATCTGTCTGCGGATGATAAGTTGTACTAAAGTTAAGCCTCGTACCCAAAGCTGTCTGCAAACTCCTCTAAAACTTGGATGTAAACCGTGGATCTCTATCCGATATGATCGACTTAAGCACACCATGCAATCTCACCACCTTAGAAACATACAAATCTGCTAACTTATCCATGGAGTACATCGTATGCACGGCAAGAAAATGTGCACACTTCGTAAATCTATCAACAATCACCCAAATAAAATCCTTTTTGGATGGTGTTAATGGCAACCCCGTCACAAAATCTATGGTAATTCTTTCTCATTTCCATTCTGGAACTTGAACCGGCTGTAACAAACCTGCAGGGAATTGATGTTCAGCTTTCACTCGCTGGCACACCATACAACGAGATACAAACTCCGTCACATCTTTCTTTAAACCAACCCAAAAGTATACACTCTTGAGATCTCTATACATCTTCACACTACCAGGATGCATAGCAAACGGACTAGTATGAGCTTCCACCAAGATAGCTTGCCTCAACTCCTGATCATCCGGCACCACAATCCGACCTCTAAAACACAACACCCTATCATCATCAAAATGATACTCGGTCGGTCTACCCTCAACAATATCCTCCACAAAAGGTACCAAAGCCTCATCCTCTAACTGTTTCACCTTGATCATCTCAACCAAAATAGGTTTTACTTGCAACTCCGCCACCAAGACAACTTCCTTACAAATACTCAATCTAGCAAGCATTTCTCTCAACTCAATAGCCGCTTTACGGCTCAAAGCATCGGCCACTACATTGGCTTTCCCCGGATGATACTCAATAGATAAATCATAATCCTTAAGCAACTCTATCCATCTTCGTTGCCTAAAGTTCAAATCCTTTTGTGACATGAGATACTTCAAACTCTTATGATCCGTATATATAGTAAACTTCTCTCCATATAAATAATGTCTCCAAATCTTCAAGGCAAAAACCACCGCCGCCAGCTACAAATCATGTGTCGGATAATTCTTTTTATGCACCCTCAACTGTCTAGAAGCATAAGCCACCATTTTCCCCTCTTGCATCAAAATACACCCAAGACCCACGTATGATGCATCACTATAAACCACGAAATCCTTACCGGATTTGGGTTGAACCAACACCGGTGCACTAGTCAACACTTCTTTCAACTTCTTAAAACTCTTTTGTTGACTTTCTTTCCACTCAAAAGGAACTTTCTTTTGCAACAATTTGGTCATAGGAGCAACAATGCTCGAAAAACCCTCAACGAACCTACGATAGTACCCAGCCAAGCTTAGGAAACTCCGAACCTCTAACACCGATCTCGGTTGCTTCCAACCCATAGCAACCTCTATCTTCTTCGGATCAACACTAATACCCTTTTCCGATACCACATGACCAAGAAACACCACTTCCTTTAACCAAAACTCACACTTACTTAGCTTAGCATACAATTGGTTCTCTTTCAACGCTTGCAACACTATCCATAAATGTCGATCATGATCTTCCTCGGTACGTGAATACACGAGGATATCATCTATGAACACCACTACAAACTGATCCAAGTACTCGTGAAACACCCGGTTCATCATATCCATAAAAGTAGCAGGGGCATTTGTCAACCCAAACGGCATCACCAAAAACTCATAATGACCATACCTTGTCCGAAAAGTCATTTTCAACACATCCTCCTCTTTCACTTTCAATTGGTAGTACCCCGATCTTAAATCAATATTCGAGAACACACTTGCTCCTCGAAACTGATTAAACAAATCGTTAATCCTCGGCAAAGGATACTTATTCTTCACGGTCAACTTATTCAGTTGCCGATAATCAATGCACATCCTCATTGTGCCATCTTTCTTCTTCACAAACAACACCGGTGCACCCCAAGGTGATACACTCGATCGTATAAAACCACGGTCAAGCAACTCCTGCAACTGCATCTTTAACTCTTTTAACTCCTTAGGTGCCATGCGATAAGGAGCAATGGACACCGGATTAGTGCCAGCATAAGTCTCGATACTAAATTCCACATCACGATCGGGAGGTAATCCTGGTAACTCCTCAGGAAAAACTTCCAGAAAGTCACATACTGTTCGAATGTCCTACACCCGAACCTCTCCTATCCCCAAGTTCATTACATATTCTAGATATGTCATACCACCATGCTGCATCAATTTTTCCGCTTGTAAGACCGAAACCACATTGGTTAAGAATCCGGTATACTCACTCTTAACCATAACCTCGCTACCATCTAACAACCTCAAGGTAACCTGTTTCTTTTCAAAATCCACCACAGCTATATGCTCTGTCAACCAGTCAACCCCCAGGATAAGGTCAAAACCATGAAACGGTAACTCCATCAAGTCAACCTCAAAGACATACCCTTGTACCTCCAACGGACACTTCCTATATAACCTCCTTACGGTCACCGTCTCACCCAAAGACCTAGTAACCACAACTCCCACATCTAAAACCTCAACAGGAACATCCAACAAATATACATGCTCACTCAAAACATAAGAATACGTAGATCCCGAATCTATCAAAGAAAACAATGGTACATTTTTCAAAGAAAAGATACCTGCAACCACATCCGTAGCATTACGAGTCCCACGCTGAGCATAAACTCTATGGTCATCACCCTTCCTCTGAAAAGGACCTCTACCTCCACAGCATCCTCTACCAGGTACCATAGCAGCCTCAGCTCGGTTACCAACCTCACCATCAAACCTCGGACATCCCTCTTCTTGTGATCCTTAGATCCACAACTAATGCAGGTACCAGTGTCCCACCAACACTCTCCCGAATGGCGCCTAGAACACAAGTTACAAACTGCGATATTACCACCACCTCTACCAAACTGCTGAGCACGTCCGCCGTATCCAAAATCACCTTGGCGTCGATCGGCTCTATAGGTTGTCCCAAAACCTCTTACCCTTATTACCTTGGGTGCTAGCCTCAGCAGGTCTCTTCCCAACATCGGAAGACTTCCTAGCCTCCCTTAGGGACTCCTCAACATCCTTAGCCCTATTAACAAGCACATCGAACTCAGTGTACTCCGCAGCCAACAAATATGTCTTGATCTCTAGATCCAAACCATATCGGAACCTGTCACATCTCTTACGTTCCGTAGGTACCAACTCAAGAGCATAGTGACTCAATCTGATAAACTGTATCTCATAGTCAGCCACACTCATAGTGTGCTGCACCAGGGATATAAACTCTCTCTTTCGCATATCCTCGTACTGCGGACCCAAAAACTTCCGCACAATGGCGGTCCTAAAATACTCCCATGTCAGGTTAGCAACTGCTACACCCGCTTTCGTGGTAGTCCACCACCTATAAGCATCCCCCTAAAGCAGAGAGACCACGCAACCCAACCTCCGGGCATCCATACAATCCATCTGATCTAAAATCCTCTCAGTACAAGCCAACCACTCCTCAATTATACTCGGGTCAGACCCATGAAACTCAATAGCACCCAAGCTACACAGTCGCTCTAACGGTAGTCCTAGGCTACAACGGTAAGTGTGGGAGTCGGTACATGCACTCCAACCATAGCTGCCTGAAACGCACCCGTCATAGCCTGTATGAACGGGGAAAACTCTCTGAACTGGCCTCCTACAGGAACCGGAGGTACACCAGCTGACGATACACTAGCTGGTGGAGGAGGTGGAAGCGGTTCCTCCCTCATAGTTGCCTCTCCCTCTGCCTGACCATCGGTGATCAAGCTCGCACTAGCACGTGTCTCTCGTCTCGGAGGAATTATCCAAAACTTCAAACATTCAATTTTTAAACATAATATCAAGACATAATAAACTTACATTCGAGCAAGATCCAAGGGAAAACCGAAGAATATCTAAAAACATGTTGGCATTGGCAATGTGTAACTGACCACATCTTTTACCCATAATCATTCTAGGTACACTTATAATGTATAGGTATGCACACAACAACAACATATCGCGTTCAATCTTACACTTTAACATACCAACCACAAAACATAGCAAACCAATACGTATTTTGACAAATCAACTATACACTTTATAAACATGGCTTTGATACCACCAAATATAACCCCCTTAGCCCGACCTAGATGGAACCGGCACTAACGGGTTACACGGGGAATATCAAACCAAACCTGCGAAGGTACGATTCGATAAACAACCCTAAAACCATAATATTTTTTTATTTTATCTTTCCTAGATGCATAATCTTATTCCTACATGTCAAGGTCTCGTAAAAGGTATTAACAGAACAAATCAATTATAAACAAACATCCGATTAATCACTTAAGTAAAATTAAGGACTAAAACGTAAAACTTTTAAATCCTATTAATAGAATATAAATTCTTTTCATCAAAGTTCAATTAAACACTCAAGTATTCTTCACAGCAAATTTCAACTCAAACGAATCATTCTAACATCATCAATGCATGTTTCTCTAATTTAGGGACCAAAATGTAAATCTTCCAAAATACAAGGACTACATCCAAATTAGATTAATCATCTTGAAATTAAATCAACTTTATGTATACATGCAAAATTTTAGCTCAAAATAACATTTGTAAGTAACCTAATCGAACAAATGAAGATATTTGGGACTAAAATATAATTTCCAGCAACTTTCAATCCTTGGTAGTCAAAGGTTTTGAAACCTTCCAGAGGTTTCGAAACTTTTTGTAAAAGGTTTCGAAACTTTTCGCGTCCAGTAGCTTTCCAGAATTAAAATTGCTCGCAAGGTTTCGAGGAACCTTCCCAGAGGTTTCAAAACTTCGGGTCTGGAACCAAAAGTTCCGTCTCACTAAGTGAATACTAACAATACAAAACACAACCATTAATCACTTCCAACTGTATGCATAATTCCTAAGCATAATTAACAACTTATAACGTACGATTAACAATGTCATGGACATCAACCAAACTATAGGCATACTTCCTAGAAATGATTAAAAACATAAAAATCATGCTAGTACATGCTTCGACAATCCAAACAATTCCATAATCCAACAATTAACAATCAAGCAACAAAGGTCTTATTACAATATAAACTAAAGTTTAAGTACACACTTCTCACATTGGTTGGGTTATATAATGTCATGCCCAATTTATTTGACAAAAACATACCAAATTTAAAGTGATTCTTTCCCTTGGTTTCCTTGCCTCGAACGAAGCCCCAAGTGACTTTATTTTTCTGCAAGGATGAAAAGAGAGCTTAAGCAAACATGCTTAGTGAGGAAGCTCTACACAAAATCATCAATGCATCTATTTAAAACCATAATGAAACTATCATTTGCAATGCATCACTAAATCATGCATGCTAACATCTCATGTTCATGTTCATTAAACCATATGCATCCTTCAGTTTACACAACCTTATCAAAACAATTTATAAATGATGCACAATGTCCATCTCAAATTCATGTATGTATATTGGCATTCTAGTGACTACTTAATGTGAACCTTGAGTTCACCGAATACACGGATCCATTGTTAGAGACCATTGTCTCGTCATGACACGAAGTCACCATTGACATGACACCAAGTCACCATTGACATGACACAAAGTCACCATTATAGCACTACCACGCACGATCGGACACATAGTCACCCTTGTTATGTGTAGGCAGCTCTACCACGCACGGTTGGACACAAAGTCACCCTTGTTACGTGTAGGCAATTTTCTATATTCTCACTTTGTTTATAGTGCACTTAAGACAATCCTAATGACATGTCATTCGTATTTGAATCTAAAGGTAGTGTCACTAAGCCAATATCATAATCAAATGTATATGATAACTTACTGCTCATAATGCATGCATAATATGTTCAACAAATGAACCAAAAGCCATGCCCAAAGGTACCATCATATATAAGACAATTAACCATATTGTATTCCAAATCATTTCTTATAATTTTTTCCATAATCATGGATGCTAAATAAGCTATGGATTTCAGCAAGTATTTCTCATGTATGCATCAATTCAAATCATGCTCATGCATTTCCATAAATCTCATTACATTACCAACATAATGCCTTGGTCGAATGTAGTCGAAATTTATGTTGGTTTACCAAAAACATTTACTTTACTTACTCATGAACTATGGAAGGTTTTCAAACTCTTCCATAGTCTCCAAAACAAAACCGTACCAAACGTGGTTAGCTTTAAGTCCGTAAACACTCACCAACAAGCGAAACAAGCTTTCGCCGCTATCCGATGATCGCGCTAACGCACCAGCACTCAAGCACCTTCTTGTACCTCTTCTACAATATTAAAAATAGAGCATTCTCACATCATAACATGCTCAAACCAACAGTCATATCCGATCACCATAAAACTACCGAAAACTTAGCCAAAAAGATCGTAAACTAAGACGAAACGCATCCGAACAACATCATCCCAAAACCTAATGAATCTAAAATCTAATCCACTTTAATTATGAACCAAAAACACATCCAAACCATCCTTATATCTCCAGCAACATTAAAGCACCTAAAACAACCCCTAAAACAACTGAAAAACACCTTAAAACAACACCGGTTGCATTATTTCGGTATGAAATTAATGTGCTATCAAATAAAGACTTAATTAATCATTTAATTAACATAAAAACATAATTGAATTCATCTAATTTCAGCATTGAATGAGATCCAAAAAGATTTCATAAAAACATTCACAAAATCACTAGATCTAACATTGAAAACATAGAATTAAGTTTTTATTCAAAGATTAGCAAGCTAATACTTGGGAATTTCAATAAAGAACCTTAGAAAAGAATTAAAAATCCAGAAAATTACCTTCAAGATCTATTCATCAAAAAGATACAATTTCCCCTTCTTGATTCCTTGCAATTTGATGTTGATTTGATAAAATTGATGGTTAGGTTTTATAAAGGATGGAAAGATGATTAAAATGATGTAATCTTTGTGGAAAAGGATTCAAAAATCAGTAAGGAATTGAAGAGAAAAGATGAAGGAAAATGGAGAGAAAAAGATTAGAGAAAAAAGTAGTTTTGAGAGAAAATGATGTATCATCTTTAATTAAAGTAATTAAAAAGCATTTTGGTTAATAAATCATTATTAAAAATTAAAAATTAAAAATGGTTTTATGGTCTTATAAGGATTCTAAGTTTATCTTGCTTTTCAATTTAGTCACTAAAACATCATATTTTCGAAAATTACAAAATAAGTCCTCCAATTTCTCCAAAAATTACAAATAGGTCATTTATGCATAATTAAGCATAATTAAAAATCAATATAAAATTTAAATTACTTTCTTTTAATCTTGAAAAATATTTTCAATATTTTTAAACCATATTCCAAAATTATTATTTTTCTTAATTAAAAATATTTTTTTTTATTTTCCCCGAAATAATGAACCGGAGAACCAGATTCGACCGGAATCAAATTCTCCTAACTAAAGTCTAACTAATAACCCCAAAAACGGGATGTTGTAGGACGCATTTTAGAGTCCAGATTCCTCGTATTTAATAGTGTTGAATAAGCTGAAAACTTGTATTGCTATTTGGTTTACCAAAATAAATACAATATTAGAAGGCATGAAAACTTTATGATTTGTTACAATCACCCTATAAATCACCATAATAATGAATGTTTGATTCCTATAAAGAAAGCGAAGATGGTGTTATCATTCTTTAAAAAGAAGATTACGAATAAAATTACATACGTGATCAAAATCTTTTTCTAGTTGTAATGAGAGTAATTGGTTCATTCACATCAAAGATAAATTCAAATAAATATTTTGGATTGTTGTTCGAATTTGGCGTAAATTGATCCCCGATGATAATTACACCAATATTTATATAAATTTGGCCAGTGAATGCCTATGGATAGATGAAGATGGGGAAGTGAAGATTTTACCAAAATTAGACTTTATCGAATTTGAAACTGCTATCGATGAATTGGGTAAATTCATGATTTATGTTATCTCTTTACCTTTCAGTGGGAACCACGACTACGATTCAAGAGTGAACGATTACCGGTTAGGTCTCGAAATTCAATCTTTTCTGGAGGCACTCGATTGAAATAATTTGTAAGTCTATTATTCTTATATTTTAAAATTTTAATTTATATTTAAATATACCTACATACAATCACAGGCATATTGTTAAATAATTTTACTTGTTATCACATGTTAGGTGGTTCGTGGTACCTAATTCTTATTGGGTGCCTATCAATTTTGTTGGTTTGGTTCTAAAAAAATACAAATTTATTATAAATTTGGATGAGATAATTAAGAGAAATATGATTTTCAAGGGTAATCTAAACAAGTACATTATTGGTTCATTGCTTAATTGGAAAACCATTTTGAAGAATTATCAAGTTAAAAAGTTTATTAGGGTATTTAATTATTCAAAATATACTACGGATCTTGTTTTAGCCATAACATACTACGGATCTTTATAGATACTGTAACGAAGGCAACCATACAACTCTAGTAAATATTTGATATTTATATATATATATTAATGTATATTAATTTTGTTATTATTTTTAATTAAATTATTAACTGTATAGGGGTTTGATAAATCTGATATTTAAAAAAAACTCATGTTATTTTATCAAGTTTGTATATAGATCTTTTTGAAGGGCTCTTGGATTATGACAAACACTCAAAAAATAAGAAATAATATATATTTAACTATAAATATGTTGTTTTTAATTTCTGTTAAATGTTTAATTTTTTTCATGTTTTGAAACAAGTTTGTAGATTTTCTTTAGAATCTATTGGCTGATTTATAATTTGTAAGTCATTTTTTTCATTTTATTATATTATACCATGCATAATTAATTTGTAGTACATTAATATTATTTGTTTAATAATATATGTAGTGAATGTTAGAAGTGATAGTCTGCAGCTGCATCATAGATGCATTATAAAATCAACTTCTATTGAGATTTAACTGAGTTGTTTAAGCAGTTATAACTACCTTGCTAAGCTTTTAGAGTTTTCCTTGGATCTTTAACTCTTGTATAAATAGGGAGGTAATCTTCGGTATTATACAAGTTTGATGAATGAAAAAGAGTTTTAACTCAAACACAAATTTCTTGTTTGTTCAACATGGTATCAGAGCAATAATATACATTTTGCATAGAACAATGGATATTGTAGTCTGTCTCTGCTCGAGTCTCTTTGAGAGCTCTTGTTGACTTATTTGCTCTTTCTCGTACAAGTACATGTCTTAATTTTGTTCTTAGGAGATTATGCTTTGCAATGTGATTAATTTGAAATGCACTGTTTTGGTGGACGAATGTATGTAGCAGTAGAACTTATCTTATAACTCATTTATTTAAAGGAAAAACATTCTTTTAACGGTCGAATTACAAGCCATTACAGCTCTCATCGAGCTTTTATTGTTATCAACAATAGATGATATTCATCATTACCAAACCTGGATTATAAAATTAAAAATTCTAGCTCAACTGTTGCAAATCATAAGCCCAAGGTTGTTGCTACAACTGCAACTGTGCATTGAGAATAGTTAAAGTCATGTTTTTGCAGAATCAACAATGGTTCCTCTATTAGAGGGTTTTCATACTGAATACTACGTGAAGTTGAACCATGAACTATTATTTCAGAAATTAAGATATTCATAGTTTTAAAGAAATTCAATAATTAAAACTTGGATTTTTTAAGAAGTTAATATTTTTTAAAGAAAATTAATAAATAAATAAATAAAGTACGTTATGTGTCGTGTTATATAATTGGATGATAATATTTTTTTCAAAATTTATTGATAAAAAAATTTGATTTTAATTATGAAAAAAATGTTAGACATTAAAGTGACCCAAAAATATTAGATATCAAAATAAAAAATATATATAGTTTTGATATTTTTTATTATTAAGCCAAAAAATTACTATAATATTTAAATAACGTTATACATTTAGGGTAAATTACAAATTTCATAATTAAATTTTATTACAATTCTGAAATTTTATTTTTCTCAATTTAATTATTAATTTATTTTTTATTTAAATAATTTTATTTGTGAAATACTTAACGACGTTATGACCGATTGATCTATCTCTTAAAAAATAGAAATTGGCATGATTATTTTATTTTTCAATCCATAAGTATTTGACAATTCTCACCCCTTTAGATTATATTATCCTTAAGAAAATATTTTTTTCACATAGATCCTATATTGAATTTAATTAGATGATTAAATATATGTGGTATAAATTAATTAAATATTTTTATTTAATATTAATTTAACATTTAAATGGTATTACACATATTTAAATATTTAATTTTTTTATTAATAATATATTTATGGTGTTTATAGGTTATATGTTGGTATTACATATTGCTCGAAAATTAATAAGTTAAGAGTTCATGATTTAATTTTATAATTTGATTTATAAGACATTTATTAACTTATAAATATTTTAGTAGTTTAAACTTATAATATAAATTCTTATTACTATTATACAACTTTTAGATTTATCTTTTTTATTTACTTTAATTTACTTGACAATCTGTCATAAATTTAACATTTAATATTAAAAATAACAACTTGTTAAAAAAATACAATTTGTCCCTTCACTTGAATAAAACCAACATTTTACCCTAAAATAACATCTTGAATATATTAAAAGTTTTAACATTTAAAAATTCATAAAAATATTTTAACAAAGGATAAAGAGGGTATATAAATATAATTATATATTTTTAAAAATAGTTAATATAATAATTATATTAATAATATGATAAATATATAATTTTTACAAATTTTAGATATTGTAATAAAAATAATTATATTACATTTTGTGCATAGTTTTTTAATTTAATATTAAAAATTTAACATGTTAAAAAGATAAAACACATGTTAATTTCTTAAATTTTACTTCTAGATAATCTTATATACATTTAATCAATTAAAATAAAATTTTATATTCTTGTCAAATAAATCTAAAAATACAACACACTCAAAATTTTTATATTTCTATTTTAATTTTTAGATATATGCTAAAACCCTTGTTTGTGTCTTAGTGCTGCCAATTTATTGGTTAATCTGACAAACTGGTTTAGGAACTATCAAGATACAAAGCTTGAAAATATGTTATAATGGTAAAATATTATCTAAACCATTTAATATGTTTCCAAAATAGTTTTACGAGTTTCAAAGTATTCAAACAATCATTTTAATTTTTGAATATCGGTATGACTTGAATGCATATTAACATTCTTGTTTCTTTCAAGATTTTTATCTTGTGTTCCTTATCTTGGTTCCATTTCTTGTTCAACGGACAAGTTTTTTTAAATGGCTTTCAATGATGAATTTGAGAATAGTGATAATCCCTATTATCTCTACTAATATGATAATCCTTAAACTTGTAATGTTCAATATGCTTAATACTATTGGACAATTCAGTAGGGCTGCAACAGAAGATGCCAGGAAGCATCTCAAATCCTTCATGGTAGTATACAACTTTTTCAAAATCCAAGGAGTTCATGAAGATATTTTGAGGCTGAAACTTTTCCCCTATTCACTGAGGGATAGGGCCAAAACCTGGTTGAACAGTATTTCGGTAGGATCAATTGGATCTTGGAGTGAACTTTTCCGAGAATTTATTACGAGATTTAACCCTACAAATCTATATGATAGAATCCGTAATGAGATTACTTCGTTTAGACAGGCTGATGACGAACCTATGTACGAGGCTTGAAAACGCTACAGAGAGTTACTGAACAGATGTACATTACATGGATTCCCATAATGGACGCAAGTAACCATGTTCAATAATGCAACCAACGCCCCAGCAAGGATGATGTTGGATGCCTCAGCAAACGGCACACTCCTTGACAAGGCCCCGGAAGAAGCTATAGAGATTCTGAACAAGCTCACAAGGAACGATTTTCAATTTCCTACTTCTAGGCGAGGAGGATTAAGACACCATACCACAGTAAATGAACTAGAAACCAATAATTCGGTGGCAGCACAGTTGACATCTTTAGAAAAATGGTTCAGAACATGCAAGCATAAATAAAATAAGAAAGAGATATAGGGTTGGATTCAGTTGTGTTATATTATGGATTTGACTGGTCTGCTTTTGTTCCAATGCAATTACAATGCACTGCCTCGGCAGTACTGCAGTTACTGTCTTGGCAGCGACAATGTTTCCTGCCGTGATAATCTCTTGCTCTTGGGCAGAATTATCAAAGTTCGACAAAGTGTCCTTGAATGATTCCTCTTTATCTCTAAGTCGAAATATTGTTGATGACCAGTCATTGATAATATCTCTCGGCGTGAATCAATTATAATCACCAACCAATCTCACACTTCTCTTAGCCAATAAAACTCTTAACCTATCTCTAGGCCGAGTTAGTATCCTCCAATCAAGTTGAATACCGTACTTATTCCTTTCATAAATCTAACTCTCTCGATATTAGATAAATGGATTACTCATAAACTTCTCTCTCGAGCTTGAATATAAGAACAAGGAATGGCAAAGGATAAGCAAACTTCGATCCTTTATTGCATTAGAAACAAAGTAAAATCTCGTCCAACAAATAGTTCACCAGACCCTAGCAAAACCTAGAACATGATAGGAAGAATTGTTCCTAAGACTCTCTCAAAATTCGGCTATCTAACTCTCTCTAATTTTCATCTCCGTAAACCCTAGGACGGCTATGCCTTATATAGGCTTGGCTAGGGCAAACCTTTCCTAATTAGAGTACAACTTGGAATGGGGATCACGTTATGCGCATAGGTTAAATATTTCCAAGTTTGATCTTCTAGAAGGTTTCATCCCACGTGGTCTTGTCCTTGGGCTTTTCTTGTATTGTTCAGCTTCGAATCTTGGGCTTCTTGCTCAGCAATGCTCTCCTCAATTTTCTCTTTCAACTTTCAGCCATGTTGCCTTTTTCTTCTCGACTGCCTCGACATTAGGTCCTGCCTCGGCCTTATTCTGCTGCTTCAGCAGTACTTATTCCTACACAGATAAAAGAATGCAGTAAAGTACGCCTTTTCTAGAAATATAATCTTTAATGGTATAATCCTTAAATATATCATATTAAGCCCATAATTGGTTCAAGTAGTTATAGATTTGATGATAAGTGCCCATGAAAAGTGTAGAAAGTGATAGTGGGTTGAACACTTATCACACCCTCAAACTCGAACTATTGATTATCCTCAAGCAATGCAAACCATCAATTTGTCAAACTCTATTCTCTCCTGGTCTTATGCTTCCATCTATTCTGCCTACCATAACTATGTCTATTCTTTAGACTTAACCTTTTGGTTTCTTAAGGGTGTACCTAGAAGACAAACTATAAGGCTAGTGTATGTGTGTTTTTATGGACAAGTTTGAGTAAAGGCCTTCTTAGAAAAATTCTAAGTTCAAGACAAGTAGACTTGGTTTTAGTGTACTCTTCTTATAACAACACTTCCTTGAGCTAATTTCGGGCACCTCAAGTATTATGTTTTCTATTTCTTAACTCTTTATTTCTTATGCTATATTCTTATGCATACTAGAGCCAATTTCGGGCACCTCTAGCATGAAAAAGAGTTTTTTCTAGAACCGGTCATAGGCACCTCTAGCCACTTTTCCAAATTCTAAGTTTTTATCACTTAAGTTTATTAAAAGAATTCTTGTAGCCAAACAAGTCCCAAAAGTGTTTTTAAAATTCAACCTTATAACAAGCTTTTAAGTTTTTCTCCTTAAGTATCCTAGAGTCAAGCCTTCAAAACAGATCCTAACTATGGTAAGGAGAAAGATTTTTATTGCCTTTAAGAATAAATTAAGACAATACTGATGAAGAGCAGTGCAAAAGTATGGCAACAATTTTAAGTATAGTGGTGGACATAAAACAAAAACTTTTATCACTAAAAACCTCCTTTTCAAGGCAAGGCCGCGGTAGTAGGTAGCCTCGGTAGTGGCTTTAAACCCCCAAACTCAAACAAAGCATTATCCTCAATGCTTAATTTAGGGGTAGGCAGTAGGTAAAAAAATATAAGCAAATAAAAGAAACAATTTATATGGGTAACAATAAAGAAGAACAATTAATATGATTCGGAAGAACTCTCTTCTATAATTTGTCTCCTCGGTTTGGCTGTTGATGACTGTATCCTTGGTGATGGTGATAGCTTTGCTCTTCTCGATGGTTAAACTCTCGTAGGTGTTGCCCTTTTTATTGGGGTATTGAATTCTTCTCCTCCTCCATCATCTGTATCCATGATCTCTGTGCATCCTTCATTTTTTGGATCTTCCCCGACAGGTTGGATATTGGGCTCAGCAGTTGATGAACTCTGATGAATGTAGGCATCTATCTCAGCTGATAGACTACCCATTGGTCTCAGTGATCTTGGGGGAATGTTGAATACCCCCCTTCTCTTTGAAGGTCTTCTGCTTGAGGATGATGCCGCGGCAGCGTCTACTGCCCTAGATGGGCCAGCTACATGGTATTGCTGCTGCAGTCTGGAGGTAAAGAATGATCTCGGCCCTAGGGCTAGAGTAGTCTCTGTATAAGGTGCCGTTACAAATATGTTTGTAGGGCATTCTGGAAATTGCACTCCTTGGTTGGGGAAGTTCTGCATCATCATTTGAACGAGGATGCTATTGAAGTCTTGTTGGTATTTTATGTATCTTTGTTGGCGAAGGTCCATGGCTTCCATCATTTGAAGAATTTCCTGGTAGGGATCTGCTGCGGTAGGGTTTTTGGCAGTGCCTGGTATCTCTACCGTATATTGAGCTTTGACAGTGAAACCAATAGTAAATTGTTGTGGTGTTGCCTGGATAAGTGCCTGTATGATATGCATCACTCTGTGGAAGAATTCTCTTGTCCATCCTTGCCTTGTTGGTGTGTATTCTTTGGTGTCTTTGACTGGTACTCCTACAGCAGTGCATAAAGCAAATATTAAACATGGGAAATATAATGGTTCACGTTCCTTCTTACCACAATCATAAATTTCTCGAAGAATGATCTCTCCAACATCGATGCTCCTTTTGTTGATGATTGAGTGGATCAACACCAATCTCTTGCAGTCGATTGTGTTATTGTGGGAAGTAGGGATGAGACATCTCTTGACGAATGTGCACCACAATTTTGCCTTATCACAGAACCTCTATGGGCACCGATTTTTCATGGAGTGTTGTTATAACAAAGGTCGTCCTTTATTAGTTCGTAGTCTTGTGTAGTGATGTCGTCCATGAATTCGGCATGTCTACCACTGATGGGGATGATTTTATAAAAGTCATTAATTACTTCTGCGTCAAGACAGACAGGCTTGCCTTGACACTGGACAAAGGGGTTATCCATGCTTGGCCCATGTGCATAAAATTCTTGCATGATGGTTGCATTAGCCGGGCGAGGTTGCGTATAGAAGAATTCCCATTCTTGGTATATAATTTTGTCCATCATGTAACTGTCGATGTCGAAGTTCTCCTCCTTACTGATTTGAAATCTCTTTTCTTTCCATAACTGTCGAGCGGCAAAAGATCTATTGAATCTTTCTGCAATAGTGGCGGGGGCAAATCTGTTGTATGCTGCCATTAATGATTGTAGAATTGAGAGTTTTGATTGAGAGTTCTGAAAATTTTCAAGAATAATTTTGAGAGTATTGTGAGAGCAAGAATAGAATTCTAAAGAAATTCAAGAATACAAGAGTGAATAGTTCAAGAGATGAATGTTGCTTATATAGGCCTCGGTAGTATGGCTGTTTTAATCACTTGCCATTTTGTAGTTGTTTTCAATTTACTGCCCGTTAGCGTTTACTGTCGCAGTGGAAAACTCGACAGATAGTCGTTACACTGTTTTTACCTGTTGGAACTTCTGCGGCTTCTAACACTATTTACTACCCTCGGTAGAATTTCTGCTCTGAACTATTTCTCTTTTATGCTTGATTTTATTATCCTAAAAAAACTAAAATAAGCTTAATAATAAAAAAATATCACTTAAAATAAAATAAGCATATAACTTCTAAAGTAAAACTAATCCTAATATAATAAAGTAGAATAAAAGGGAAGAGATTAGGTTACTGGTGGAGTGCATGTAAATGCAACTCCCAAATTGCTCGTCTCTTGTTGGCCTGGTTTTTTCTGAAGTTGCTGGCCAATCCCTTCGTTATTTTCTGTCTCTCTATTGGTTTTAATTTTCTTACCAAATAGTCTGCCGAGTGTGCTGCCTAGGCAAGATATTTTGGCATCTGCTTCAATTGTTTGGAGGGCTTTGCACTCTTCTGGACGATCAATTTTTTTTAATTTGTGGAATGCATTGAGTTTGAATTGCTGATCATTGACCCTCATTGTCGACTCTCAATTTTCCATATCTATTAAGGTTCGTCCAGTAGCAAGGAAAAGTCTTTCTAGGATGATCGGTGCATTTTCATGTTCTTCACAATTGATGACAGGGAAGTCGACAAGGAAAATAAAATTGTCATCCCTTACCAATATGTCCTCAATTTTTCCTTCTAGATGCACATAGGATCTATCCGCAAGTTGGAGCAGCATTGTCATATGTTTTGCCCTTCCTATACCAAGTTTCTGAAAAACTGATTTAGGTATGAGATTTATGCTTGCTCCTAGGTCACATAGTGCCTTCCCTTCATAATTGTTACCAATCGCACAAGGTATGGTGAAGCATCCAAGATCCATCAGTTTGGGTGGCATGCGATTGTGCAGCATTGCCATGCATCCTTCAGTTGCTGCCACTGTCTCAAACTCACCAAGCTTCTTTCTCTTGGACAAAATGTCTTTCAAGAATTTAGCGTAGTTGGGCATCTATTCAATTGCCTCAACAAATGGCAAGTTGATGTGGACTTGCTTCAGTATATCAAGGAATTTCTTAAACTGATGGTCATATTTCTGTTTTTTTAGCCTTTGTGGGAAAGGTGGTGGTGGTCGTATCTCATCCAGGATTTCATTAGATTGGAATTTAATACCAGTGACCATTGTTTGTCTTGTTGTCTCGGGAAGAAGTGCAGGTGCTGTCGAGCTTTCTGCTGGGGAATAGTCTTCGTGTTCAGTCTATTCAGCATCCAAGTCCTCTTTCTCTGTATCTTCCTGTATTGTTGATGGAGCTTTGGTTGCTGACTTGCTCATTGTTTCTTTCAGTTGTAGGCCACTTATTGTTGTGATTGCTTTGCACTGTTCATGGCCCATTCTCTTAGCAACTTCAGTATTGCTAGGTAATCCCCCTGTGGTCTTGTATTTTGTCTTTGAGTGAATTGACCAACTTGGGTTTCTAGTGATTTTATAGCAGCTTCTTGGTTTTGCAGCCTCATCTCTGTTATGTTCATGAAGTCATCAGTCCTCTTCATGAAACTACTGTTCTCAGCCATATATGATCTAGTTTTCATAATAAAGGCCTTGAGAGTATTCTCTAGTGAGTTCATAGGCTGTTGCTGCTGATGCATCTGCTGTTGTGACAATGACTGCTGCAACTGCTGTTGTGAGAATGACTGCTGCAACTGCTGCTGCGGCAGTGGATGTTGATAACTAGAGGTCTGGTTGGTGGGGTTTAAGGCATTGTTAGGATTGCACCATGAAAAGTTCGGGTGCCTTTTCCAAGCCGGATTGTATGTATTTGACATCATGTTGTTATTCCGATTGTAGTTTCCCACATAAAATTAAATCAATATTCAACTCATCTGTGTTTTTTACTTTTCTTTTACAGAAGCAAGAAGACCCAAGGAAGTATATTAAGTATACCAATCCCTGTGGAGACGATATTTGATAAATGCTTATCACTTTATTACTTGACGACGTGTTCACTTGCACTTATTTGAGCATCTTTTAGCACGCATCAAAGGGTGACAGGGGAGTGTTTTGTTTGGTTCTTTTAATTGAATGTGGATGTTCATTGTAGGTGAGTGTTGGGTTAAGGCAATTTCTGTTTGGTTTGCTTGAAGTTGTGTTGAAGGGTTTGTTTGAATCGTTTGTAGTTGGGTGTTGGGTGTTTAAAAGGGTTCGAATCATTAGGGGAAAGAATTGGATCTGAGAGAGTCAAAAATCTGGAAGAAAGAACCGGATCTGGGAATTTTTGGGAAAACACAGATTTTCCCAAAAAATCCAGGAACCAAACCGTCCACCCGCCAGTCCGACCAGGCAACCTGACCAGATTCGACCCGACCCGTAACTCGACCTTTGACTCAGATGATGTCATTGATGACGTCATCCCTACTGATGTCACTTGTGCTGACATCATCCGCTGATGTTAGCGTTGATTGATGATGTCATTGTTGACGTTAGTGTTGACCATGCTGACGTTAATAGTTTACTTTTTCCGACCCGATCCTACTTTATGTTTTTTGACGTCTTGAGTCCGATGACGCTGTCTATTTTTCGAAATTCGAACCCAAAGTGTTGTTTTTAGGGCATTTAAGTTTGAATGTCTTGTCTAGAAGATGTCTTTATCGGATTCTGAAATCGTTTCTGTTTGCTTCAGGTGACGTGGATTCTGACCCTGAGCATTTACCTCCTCCTCTTGGACACCCTCTTGTTTATTAGTCTTCGGGATCCACACGTGAGTTTCATGTTATTTCTGTTACGTGTATTAGTCTGTTAGTGACATAGTAGTGTGTCTGACGTATTCTGTTTTTGTAGACTCTACACCCGCTCGATCTAGTGGTAGAGCCGAGTCTAGTAGACGTTACTCTCGATGTTGAGTCTTCTGCTTAAGGTGTGTTCTCTTTTATTAAAATTCATTTATTCTATCTGTGCCATTTCTGCTAAATTTCGTATGATCATGCATCATCCTGACATTACATTTCTGATTCTGATATTTGTCATGCACTCCTCTTGTTAGAGTATAAGGCTTGCATTCTGATTCTCTATCTGCATATGATATTGCATCTGGTTGGATTATATGTGTTCAGGGAAGTTAGTGATATATATTCACTTCTATTCAGTGACTCCACTTACAGGTCAATATACCACTTTGATTAGTGGCTTCACCTACGTGTCGAGTTTCCACTTTTGTTGGTGTGATGGAGTTAGAATGGTTCAGGGGGAACCTACTATTTTGGTTGCGTTCGGAGTTGAGTGCATTTCATGCATACACTATGTCATCTGCATATACTATTCTATATTCTTGTTTATCTGTACTCTAGAGACACACTAGGCTCCCTAGCTTACACCCTCGTAATTTCCTGTTTTAGATCTTTGACTTAGACTTCTACGGTACTTAGAGGTTACTGCTTTCAGACTATTTACGTATGCTTCATAGTTTTCAAAACAATCATAATTATTCTGGATATTTTGTTATTTATAATAAACTTTAAATTTGGGATTTTATTTCAGACTTTCTTGACTGTAATGTTTATTAAACTTTTGGGCTAAACATTATTTAATGGTTTGTTAAGTTTTCAGTATTTTAAATTATTAATTATTATAATAATTTATCCGAATCATATTATATTAATTTTATAAAAAACCTAACCAAAAAATCAAGTTTCAGTAATGTAAACCCTAATTTTTATTCTAAGAAATTAGGTAAATTTTAGGGTTACATTTAATGGTACCAGAGTCAGGTTCAATCCTCGGACTATGAGGTCCAAAATGATTTTTGATTTGAAAATAATTTTGTAAATCTGTTTGATAAATTCGGATTCTCGATTTGGCTTGAGTTTGAAATATTCTAAATTATTTTGAATAATACTCCAAGTACCGGTTCTAACATAGGATTATGTCTATATTATTTTGTAGATACTCTAATATGCCACTGATGAGTGCCTAAAAGGCAGTTATTTACTACCCTTCTTATGGTACTTTAAGCATCTAATATATACCCACTTGAACCGAATAATGAACTCTTTGCTCAAATATTGGATATTCCGTTATCATCACTCACAAAGTTAATATTAATAGAGAATTCAGGTCTTATTATAATTTTTGTACATGCAGGAATATCCAGAGCCAAAGTGGCAGAAAACCAATATTGAGGCCGAGGCAGAAGCATGGTCGCGGCAGAATCCAGTGTGGCAGCACCAACAATGGAGGCGCAAAGAAAGATAAAAATACAGAGAACATTCTGGAAGATACAACGCATCAATTGGACCAGGCTAGTGCGCTAAAAGCCCAATTCAAAGATCAAGCGGGAAAACTCTTCTAAAAGGCGGCAAACTTGGAAATATTAGAATCCTTGAAGAAGACTTGTTCCATACTCCAAGTTAAAGTCTATTTAGGAAAGTTTTGCCCTAGGTTAAGACTATAAATACCCTAGCCGGCCACATTGTCTAGGAGAGCCGATTTATAGAGAAAACCCTTCCTCCCTAAGAATTGTACTTCCACGATAATATGTTCTAAATTTCTTAGGGATAGGTGAATGTTGTCTATATTAGTGAGAGGAGATTGATTCTTTTATCCTTGTTCTTATGCAATAAAATCAAAGTTTGCTTATCCTATTGCCATTCCTTGTTCTTGTATCCAAGCCCGAGAGGCAAGTTTCCAAGTAATCTATTTATCTAGCATCGAGAGGTGTAGATTCACGAAAGGGATAAGTACGGTGTTGTAGACACTAACTCGGCCTATACCCTTAAGGAGGCACTAAGGGGTAGGTTAAGAGTTTCAGCAGCTAAAAGAAGTGTTGGATTGGTTGGTGGTTATCTATGATTCACGTCGAGAGGTATCGTCAAGGACTGAGCATCAATAGCACTTTGACTCAGAGATGAGCGGAGTCACTTACGGACACTTTGCTAAACTTTGATACCTCTTCTCAACAGCAAGAGATTGCCGCGATAGAGGAGCACCAGCGTTGCCGAGGCAGTATCTGTAGTACTATCGAAGTAGTATTGTGCGATTGCATTGGACAAGGAGAAGGTCAATTGAATCCGCTAATTGACGCAACTGGATCCTACCACTTTCTCTATTATGATTCTCAACCCTTTTTATTTTATGTTTTGTTATTTAATTATTTAGTTAGATAAAGCAAATTATCTTATTTGTGTTTTTACTTTATTTTCAGGAGCAAGGGAACGAATGAAGACATATTAAGTATACCAATCCCTGTGGAGACGATACACGATATACTTATCATTTTATTACTTGACGACGTGTACACTTGCACTCAAAAAGCGCTTATACCACGCCTATTAAGTTTTTGACGCCGTTGCCGGGGATTGGCAACTAAATTTTGTTTTTCTTTAATTTTCTTGCTCTTTAGTATTAGTTATCTAACTTTAATTTTAACTATTTATTTATTTTATTTTTATTAACTTTTTATTTATTTGGTTTATGACTAGGGCAAATCCGAGTGGACCATTGTACGAGTTGGATCCTGAGATTGAACGTACAAGACAAAATCTAAGACGCGATCTTTTTCAAGCTATGGACAATCCACCTAGAGGACAAATGCCACCTGTTGATCATAATGTACTGCCGCCAGCAATGCCGCAGCAACCAATGTCGCATCTATTGCCGAGGCAGCCTACTATCAGAGACTATCTGGTGGAAGATCTAAACGGACTCAACCCTGGCATAGTTACACCAGAGATTGAAGCAACTCACTTTGAGCTTAAACCAGTGATGTTCAACATGTTGAACACAATTGGACAGTTTAGTGAGACTGCTACTGAAGATGCAAGACAACATCTTAAATCTTTCATTGAAGTGTGCAACTCTTTTAAGATTCAAGGAGTCCATGAAGATATTTTGCGCTTAAAATTGTTCTCCTATTCACTGAGAGATAGGGCGAAGACCTGGTTGAACGGTATCCCAGCAGGATCAATCAGATCTTGGAAAGAACTTTGCCGAGAATTTATTACGAGGTTCAATCCAACAATTCTCTATGACCGTATTCGTAATAAAATCACATCATTCCGGCAAGATGAAGATGAACCGATGTACGAGGCATGAGAATGTTATAGAGAACTACTAAACAAATGCCCGCAACATGATTTTCCCTTGTGGACGCAAGTCTCCATGTTCTATAATGCTACTAATGCCTCCACAAGGATGATGCTAGATACTTCCGTAAATGAGACACTTTTAGATAGATCACCCGCGGAAGCCATTTTAATTCTGAACAAACTCGCAAGGAATGATTTCCAATTTCCTACATCAAGGCGAGGAGGAATGAGACGTCATGTCACAGCTCATGAATTAGATACATTAAGTTCGGTGGTAGCACAATTGCCTTCTCTGACCAAGATGGTTCAGAATATGCAAACCCAAAGAAGCATAAATGAGGTTAAGGCAGTTAACTCATCAGATTATATGCCAGATGAGGAGACCGGCCTATATGTTGGAAATTATAACAGAAACAACCCAATGATGTCCACAATTATAACCCATCTTGGAAAAGGCATCCGAATTTTTCATGGATTAACCCTAATAATGTCTTGTATCCAATTAATCAAGCCCCTGGATTCCAGCATCAGAACTAGAACCTGCCGTAGCAGAACACTCAGCAGCCTATGCCACAGCAGCAGGTACAACAACAATAGTCTCTAAATCCACTAGCTGATTCTCTCACAGCTTTTATGTCAAAGACTGATGCTTACATGATGGAGAATAACCGCTTCATGAAGCGTACTGATGACTTCATGAACAGAACTGAGATGAGACTGCAAAACCAGGAGGCTGCAATAAAATCTTTAGAAACCCAGGTTTGTCAATTTGCCCAACGACAAAACACTCAACCACTAAGAGGTTTGCCTAGCAATACTGAAGTTGCTAAGGTGTTAGGTCACGAGCAATGCAAGGTAATTACAACCAGAAGTGGCCTACAACTAAAAAATAAAGAGGGGACCTCAACCAAAAGAGTCCAACCAGAAAAGAAACATCATGAGGACTTAGAGGTTGAGCAGGACCATGTCGAAAGCTCTGCCACGACAGCAGAACTAACAGTATCAGAACCTTCTGCTGAGGCAGTTGCAGACAAATTCACCCCAGGTATTAAACTAAATATCTCAGGAAACTTGAAGGATATCAGGCCACCACCTCCTTTTCCATAGAGGCTGAAGAAGCAAAAACAGGACCACCAATTTCAGAAGTTCCTAGACATCCTAAAGCAGGTCCATATTAACTTGACCCTAGTTGAGGCTATGGAACAAATGCCCAACTATGCTAAGTTTTTAAAGGACATTGTATCCAAACGACGAAGGCTAGGAGAATTTGAAACAGTGGCAGCCACTGAAGGTTGCATGGCTATGCTGCATAATCGCATGCCACCCAAACTAAAAGATCCTGGCTGCTCACAATTCCTTGTGCGATTGGAGATGATTATAAAGGAAAGGCCCTATGCGACTTGGGAGCAAGCATCAACTTAATGCCCAAATCAGTTTTTCAGAAACTCGGAATAGGACAGGCAAAACCAACAATAGTACTGCTCCAACTTGTGGATCAGTCTTATGTACATCCTGAAGGCAAAATTGAGGACATACTGGTGAAAGTTGACAAGTTTATATTTCTTGCTGACTTTCTTGTCCTTGACTTTGAAGCCGATGACAATGCATCGATCATATTGGGTCGACCTTTCCTTGCTACTGGATGCACCATCATTGATGTGGAAAATGGCGAGCTCACAATGCGGATAAATGATCAACAAATCAGGTTGAACGCCTTCCACAATCTTCCAAATTCAGACGCTCCAGCAAAATGTAAGGCTCTCCACACACCAAATAAGGGTACTAAAACATCCTGTTTGGGAAGCACGCTCGGCAGATTGTGCGATAAAAGAATAAGACCCAAAGGAGAAGCTGAATGCACCAAAGGGACTGGCCAACTCATGAAGACAGATACGGGCCAGAAAGGGATAACGAAATGGGAGATGCATTCATATGAACTCCACAAGTAACCTAATCTCTTCCCTTCAATTTTAATTATTATATTAGGATTAGTCTTTATTTTATTATTTTTTAGTATTTTGTTACTATGCTTTATTTTCAGTATTTTATACTTTTATTTTCAGTGTTTTTCATTTTTTATAAAGTATGAATGCAGAAAAAGTTGCCACAGTAAGAAGTCTGTTGCCGCGGCAACACTGTGTTAGAACCATAGAATTCCTAACGGGCAAAAACACTGCAACAGCTATCTGTCGAGAAATCCGTCGCGGCATCAACTGTGCATCAAGGCAGTAAATGCCTAACGGCTAGTATTTTTAATAGTCATATTTTTATAGCTTATATAAGCAGACTCATTGCTATGTAAAATTTACTTTTGATTTCTTGCTATCTTTACTTTCTTGAACAATCTTGCTCTTACTTTATGTTGAACTTTTCAGAATTCTCTGCATTCCTACCTACATCCTTACTGCTTATCTTCAAGAACATCTCATCAACATCCATGGAAGCATACAGACGATTTGCCAGCAGCAACATAGCAGAACGCTTTCAAAGATCTTTCGTTGCACGACAGTTATGGGAGGAACAAGGATTCCAACACACCATTGAAGAAAACTACGACATCGACCAATTCTTATTCGATAGAATCGAAGACCAAAATTCGGAAAAATTCTGCCTCCAACCTCCCATAACAAATGCAACAATTGTAAGAGAATTCTATACGCACTGCCCGAATAAGGATACGCTATTCGTCTACTGCCGGGGTAAGTCTCTGAAACTTGATGCCGAGGTAATCAACGATTACTACGGCATGATCACCATACGTGATGAGCATGGTGAATTTGCAGCCAATATCGAGGAATACGAGGCTATCAAGGACGACCTTTGCTACGACAACACTCCATGGGAAACCAGTGCCCATAGGGGTTGTGTAACAAGGCTCAACCTTAAACCCGAAGTAAAGCTTTGGTGCACGTCTATCAAGCGACGCCTCATGCCCATCTCCCACAATAGCACAATTGATAGAAAAAGATTGTTGCTCATTCGTTCAATCATCAACAAAATAACCATCAATGTTGGAGAGATCATTCTTCAAGAGATCTATGATTACGGTAAGAAAGAACGAGGCCCATTATATTTCTCTAGTTTAATCTCTACTCTATGCATTGCTACAGGTGTCCCTGTAGAAGCAACGAATGAATACACAACACAAAGGCAAGGTTGGACAAAAGAATTCTTCCACAGAGTGATGCAGATCACACAAGCAGACCCAGTGCAGGAAACACCTCAACAGTTCACTGCCGACTATACTACCGGAGGGCAGGATACGGTAGAAGCACTTGATCATGCCCAAGCTAATGCCACAACAGATCCATATCAGGAGATTTTGCAGAGAATGTCATCCATAGACCTCCGCCAACAACGCTACATGGAATATTAAAGAGATTTCAACAACACCCTTGCTAATATGCTAACCCAGAACTTTCCCACCCATGGGATGTAGTTTCCAGATTTCCCTCCCAACATTTTCGTCACTGCCGCACCATACACAGAGACAATACCTGCTCCAGGGCCTAGACCATTCTTTACTGCTAGGCTACAACAACAGTTTCACGCTGCTGGCCCATCCAGACTTGCGGACATGGCCGCCACATCATCCAACAGTAGGCAACCATCAAAGAGGAAAGCTGTCTTCAACTCTCCACCACAAAATCTTATCCCCATAGGCAGTTTTTCTGAAGATTGTCCCTCTAGATAGATTGATGAGTATGTCCATGAGAGCTCATCGCATACCCAAGAGAGAATACCAACTGTCGAGTTTGGGGGAGAAACAGAGGTGATGCATACTGACGAAGAACAAGATAGAGATGAAGTTACAGCCCCACTGCAGAAACAAACCTCCAATAGAGTATAGCCGCCCCGACAGGCAAAGACCCAGCCATCACCAGGACAAGGATTGGCTCGAAATTGGCTCAAGACTTGTTGTTTTAAGGAGATAGCTTTAGTCTAAGAGTCTATTTGTCTTGAACTTAGAGTTTATATAAGAAAGCCTTGAATCAGCCTTGTCCATTAAACGCACACACTCACCTAGCCTTAGAGTTTGTTTCTTAGTAAAAGTCATTGGGTAAACTAGTGGCTAAAACGGAGAGACAAACATGTCCATGGTGGGGAGAATAGATGGAAAAGTAAGACCAAAAGAGAGTAAGGTTTAGCAATTTGATGTTTTTCATTTCTTGAGGACAAGAAATAGTTTGAGTTTGGGGGAATTTGATGAGTGCCTAAAACGCAGTTATTTACTACCATTCTTATGGTACATTAAGCATCTAATATATACCCACTTGAACCGAATCATGAACTCTTTGCTCAAATATTAGATATTCCGTTATCATCACTCACAAAGTTAATATTTATAGAAAATGCAAATATTATTACAATTTCTGTACATGCATGAATATCTAGAACCGAAGCGGCAGAAAAGCAATGTTGAGGCCGAGGCAGAAGCATGGTCGCGACAGAATCCAGTGTAGCAGCACCAACAATGGAGGTGCAAAGAAAGATAAAAATACAGAGAACATTCTGGAAGATACAGCGTATCAATTGGACTAGGCTAGCATGCTAAAAGCCCAATTCAAAGACCAAGCAGGAAAACCCTTCTAGAAGGCGGCAAATTTGGAAATATCAGAATCCTTGAAGAAGACTTATTCCCTACTCCAAGTTGAAGTCTATTTAGGAAAGGTTTGCCCTAGGTTAAGACTATAAATACTCTAGCCTGCCATATTGTCTTGGAGAGCCGATTTGTAGAGAAAACCCTTCCTCACTAAGAATTGTACTTCTACGATAATATGTTCTAAATTTCTTAGGGATAGGTGAAGGTTTTCGATATTAGTGAGAGGAGATTGATTCTTGTATCTTGGTTCTTATGCAATAAAATCTAAGTTTGCTTATCCTATTGTCATTCCCTGTTCTTGTATCCAGGCCCGAGAGGGAAGTTTGCAAGTAATCTATTTATCTAGCATCGAGAGGTGTAGATTCACGAAGGAGATAAGTACGGTGTTGTAGATACTAACTCGGCCTACACCCTTGAGGAGGCACTAAGGGGTAGGTTAAGAGTTTCAGCTGCTAAAAGAAGTGTTGGATTGGTTGGTGGTTATCTTTGATTTACGCCAAGAGGTATCGTCAAGGACTGAGCATCAACAGCACTTTGACTCAGAGATGAGCGGAGTCACTTATGGACACTTTGCTAAACTTTGATACCTCTGCCCAAGAGCAAGAGATTGCTGCGGCAGAGGAGCACCAGCGTTGCCGAGGTAGTATCTGTAGTACAATCGAAGCAGTGTTGTGCGATTGCATTGGACAAGGAGAAGATTAATTGAATCCGCTCATTGATGCAATTGGATCCTACCCTTTCCTCTATAATCGTTCTCAACCCTTTTTATTTTATGTTTTGTTATTTAATTATTTAGTTAGATAAAACAAATCATCTTATTTGTGTTTTTACTTTATTTTCAGGAGCAAGGGAACGAAGGAAGACATATTAAGTATACCAATCCCTGTGGAGACGATACACGATATACTTATCATTTTATTACTTGACGACGTGTACACTTGCACTCAAAAAGCGCTTATACCACGCCTATCGTCCACCTTGTAGGAGTACACGTTTAGCTACTAGAGAAGCCGTGGTCGAGGTCGATTTGCTACTTCTACTAGCGATGTCCCACCTCCTGTGGACCAACCACAGGATCAAAGTTTGGCCTAAGATATAGGAGGGGAGGATCAGCCTGAGATTCAGACCGAGGCTCAGCAAGCCGAGGTTGATCAGTCGATCTAGAGTGAGAGACCATATGTATCTATGGATAGCAAGACTATTGGTTTGGATTCTCTAACCATGTAGAGGGAACTGCTCCGATATTTGCATCAGAATGAGGGTGCTAGGAAACTCATATCTGATGCATGTAGAAAGATGTGCAATTAGTGCAAGTGTATACGTCAAGTAATAAAGTGACACGTAATTTATCAAGTATCGTCTCCACAAGGATTGGTATACTTAATATGCTTCCTTCAGTTCTCTTGCTTCTGTAAAATAAAAGTAAAAACACAATTTAGTTTGATATCAAATTAACTAATAAATTAAACTAACTAAGGAAATAACAATTATAAGAGAGAGGGTAGGATCTAATTGTGTCGTATTGTGGATTCGATTGATCTGCTTCTTGTTCCAATGCAATTGCACTGCACTTCCTTGGCAGTACTGCAGATACTGTCTCGGCAGCGACAATGTCTTCTGCCGCGGCAATCCCTTGCTCTTGGGCAGATTTACCAAAGTTCAGTAAAGTGTCCTTGTATGGCTCCGTTTATCCCTAAGTCGAAACGTTGTTGAAGGTTAGTCCTTGATGATACCTGATGCGTATGGTATAAGCGCAATTTGAGTACAATTGTACACGTCGTCAAGTAATAAAATGATAAGTATATCATGTATCGTCTCCACAGGGATTGGTATACTTAATATATTTTCTTTCGTTCCCTTGCTCCTGAAAATAAAGTAAAAACATAAATAAGTGATTTGTTTTATCTAACTAAATAATTAAATAATAAAACATAAACTAAAAGGTTGAGAATGATTATAAAGAAAGTGGGTAGGATCCACTTACGTCAATTAGTGGATTCAATTGATCTTCTTCTTGTCCAATGCAATCACACAACACTGCTTTGACAGTACTGTAGATACCGCCTCGGTAACATTGATGTTCCTCCGCCGCGACAGTCTCTTGCTCTTGGGCAGAAGTATCAAAGTTCAGCAAAGTGTCCATAAGTAACTCAACTCATCTCTGAGTCAGAATGCTGTTGATGACCAGTCCTTGACGATACCTCTCGGTATAAATCAAAGATAACCACAAACCAATCCAACACTTCTTTTAGCTGCTGAAACTCTTAACCTATCTCTCGGTGCCTCCAAAAGAGTATAGGCCGAGTTAGTGTCTACAACACCGTACTTATCCCTTTCGTGAATCTACACCTCTCGATGCTAGATAAATAGATTACTTGCAAACTTCCCTCTCGGGCTTGAATACAAGAACAAAGAATGGCAATAGGATAAGCAAACTTTGGTTTTATTATTGTATAAGAACAAAGATACAAGAATCAATCTTCTCTTACTAATATCGACAATCTTCACCTATCCCTAAGAAATTTAGAACATATTATTGTTAAGTACAATTCTTAGGGAGGAAGGTTTTCTCTAAAAATCGGCTCCCCTAAACAATGTGGTCGGCTAGTGTATTTACAGTCTTAACCTAGGGCAAACCTTTCTTAAATAGACTTCAACTTGGAGTAGGGAACAAGTCTTCTTCAAGAAATCTGATATTTCCAAGTTTGCCGCCTTCTAGAAGGGTTTTCCCGCTTAGTCTCTTACTTGGGCTTTTAGAGCGCTAGCCTGGTCCAATTTATACGCTGCATCTTCCACAATATTCTCTATATTTTTATCTTTCCATGCGCCTCCATTGTTGATGTTGCCACACTGGATTCTGTCGCGGCCTTGTCTTCTGCCGCGGCCGCAACACTGCTTCATTGTCCCTTCGGCTCTGGATATTCCTACATGTACAGAATATGTAAAAATATATGCATTCTCTATAAATATTGATTTTGTAAGTGATGATCACGAAATATCTAATATTTGAGCAAAGAGTCTATATTTTGGTTCAAGTGGGTGTATATTAGATGCATAAAATATCATGGGAAGGGTAGTAAATAACTGCCTTTTAGGCACTCATCAAATACCCTCAAACTCGAATTATTGCTTGTCCTCAAATAATGTCCAACATCAAATTGCCAAACCTTACTCCCCTTTGGTCTTATTTTTCCATCTATTCTCCCCACCATGGTCATGTCTATCTCTCCATTTTAGCCACTAGTTTACCCAAGGACTTTTACTAAGAAACAAGCTATAAGGCTAGGTGAGTGTGTGCGTTTAATGGACAAGATTGATTCAAGGCTTTCTTAGATAAACTCTAAGTTCAAGACAAGTAGATTCTTGGACTAAAGCTATCTTCTTAAAACAACAAGTCTTGAGCCAATTTCGGGCACCTCAAGATATGCGTTTTCTATTTCCTTCTTTTTATTCTTTTTTTCTTATTAACCACCTATTTAGCATACTAGAGCCAATTTCGGGCACCTCTAGTACGAAGGAGAGCAAAACTAGAGCCAGTGATAGGCACCTCTAGTTATTTTTCCAACAAGTTATAAGTGTTTATCACCTAAGTTTATTAAAAGAACTCCTACATCAAACAAGTCCAAAAAGTGTTTATTTTCTTTCTAACCCTAAAGCAAGCTTCTAAGTTTTATTCCATGAGTATCATATGGTTATCCCTTTAAAATAGAACTTGGCCATGGTAAGGAGAAAATTTTCTATAGCCTTAAAGGAGTAAACTAAAGCAAAGCTGATGTAGGGCAGTGCAAGATTACAAACAAAAATTCAAGAAAAGAGAACATTGTAAAAAAATTTCAGAAAAAATTTACTCCTTTTTTTTTCATGGTACTGCCGCCGTAGTGGTTAACCTCGGCAATACTTCTGCACCTTCAATCTCCCCCAAACTCAAACCGAGCATTGTCCTTAATGCTCAAATCACAAAGTAGATAAAATTAATAAAACAATAAAGATAGTAAAGGGAGAGTTTCTTGGAAAGATTCTGAGAAAAATAAGAGAGTTTTGAGATTGTAACAAATATAACAAGAGAGAGATTGAGTAAACAATTCTAAAGAAACAAGAATGCAAGAGTGAATAGTTCAAGAGAAAGAAGGTGTTTATATAGGCCTTGGCTATGTAGCCGTTTGAACTACTAGCCGTTTGGTCTTTACTGCCGTTTACATATACTATCACGGCAAGAATCTCGGCAGACTATGCCCTGTTCTGCCCGTTAGGACTATTGCGGCTCGGACACTATACATTGCCACGGCAGCAGACTTCCCACTGTGAACTACTTCTCTGTTATTCCTGCTTTATTGTCCTAACCTAAAAAGATAAACATCAAGAAATACTCAAATAATGAGAAGATGATTATTCCAAAATACTATAATTAAGAGAATTCATGAAAATACCAAATAAAATAAAAGAGAAAATTAATATAAAATAAGAATATAAAGAAAACTTATGGAGAGTTGTTTCTGATATTTCTTATAGTTCATCTGCACCCTCCATCGAGTGACAATTCTGCCCAAAAAGGATTGGGCCATAATGAATATGGATTGTCCCCTTTGTATTATCATGGTGGAGGTATCTTTCTTTCATTTTTTTCTTGTAATCCATGCATGTCCTCCATCTTGATATTGTTTTTGAAGGCAAAAATAAATTATTAGAAAAAATTATATCAACATCCAACCACTTAATTACCTCATTGTCTTCCATCATAGTTGGATATAGCCTTCGTTGTTGTGGCAATTGTTGTGTTAGCCAATTGCTGTGGTAATATTTTGCCAAAATTCGGTGTAAGTCAAGTGAAGAACCATCTTTCTTGAAGTCTTCAAGAATCAACCCACATTGTTTCTTATGCTTCTCAGTAATCTCCATCAGTAGAGATTCTGGCTTGAAACCAACATTAGATGGAATTACCATAGAAATATCATCTTCCAAACAATCATATCCTATTTGTAATGGCTTCAAATCTTGTAACATTGACTCCTCGAAATATACCTACAATGGAAGAGATGAGTTTTTAAAGAATTCAAAAGGTTCAGTCAGTACCATCTCATTTTCCAATATCACGGCATTGTCATCATGTTGAACGAACATGTCTTCGTGTAACTGCCCTGGTAGCTGTGAGTGAGAGTAATCTTCAGCTTCCTTTTTCAGCATCATTGCTGCCATAACATCCTGGGAATCAGACTCCTCAAAATTTTCTAGAGCATTACTCTCATCAGCCTCGTTGAATGGTATCGTGACATTTCCCTGTTCAGGTTTCTCTATTGCCGCGGCAAGACTCTCGGCAGACTCATCCACTGTTTGACAATCTTTCTCATCAACATGTTCTGTACTCAGAGGCTCTAGAATTTCCTCTTTGTCCTCTAGTGTTGGGATTTCAGTATCCCCAAGGATTGATTGTTGGGTTATGTTATCCCTGGTATGCCATTGATTTTCCGACTCTCTCAAGGGTGCATTCAATCTAGCTATATGTGTATCCATGAACCTTGATTGCTCTGTCATAAATTCTTCAATTCTAGCCATTGATGCTTTAAATGTTTCCTCAAGTGAATTTGGATACACTTGAGAAGAATTATATTGCCATGACATATCTGTAACATCAACAAAATTGTCATGATAAAAAAAATTTGAGCGTTTTGATCATACCATGAAGGATTTTGTTGTTGGTTCCATCTATGGTTCTCTCTGTGGTCATAGGTTCCAGTATCGTATGGGTAATTGCTAACTAAATGATCATCTCCTTAATTGAAACAAAAATTTGCCCAGGCAGAAACTTGTTGGGTTGCTCTTGTTTGGCATAGATAATCATCAATTAATCTAGGAAATTCTTGATTGGTTCGATTCATATCTTCCAACATCAACTCCCGAATAGATTAGCTTCTTTCTCCTTACATTTTGAACCTTCAACTTGAAACACACCTATAAACCCTTTTTTTAAGAAAAAGAAAAAAAATATGTTAGTAAAAATAATAAATAAAGAAGGCAAGAAAATTAAAGAAGACAAAATTTAGTTGCCAATCCCCGGCAACGGCGCTAAAAACTTGATGTGTGTGGTATAAGCGCAATTTGAGTGCAAGTGTACACATCATCAAGTAATAAAATGATAAGTATATCGTGTATCGTCTCCACAGGGATTGGTATACATAATATGAGTGCAAGTGTACACATCATGCAAGTGTACACACCATTATAGCACTACCATGCACGATCGGATACATAGTCATCCTGTTACGTGTAGGCGGCTCTACCACGCACGGTTGGACACAAAGTCACCCTTGTTACGTGTAGGCAATTTTTTGTATTCTCAACTTTATTTATAGTGCACTTAAGACAATCCTAATGACATGTCATTCGTATTCGAATCTAAAGTTATTGTCACTAAGCCAATATCATAATCAAATGTGCATGATAACTTGTTGCTCATAATGCATGCATAATATGTTCAACAAATGAACCAAAAGCCATGCCCAAAGGCACCATCATATATAAGGCAATTAACCATATTGTATTCCAAATCATTTCTTATAATTTTCCATAATCATGGATGCTAAGTAAGCTATGCATTTCAGCAAGTATTTCTCATGTATACACCAATTCAAATCATGCTCATGCATTTCCATAAATCTCATTGCATTACCAATATAATGCCTTTGTCGAATGTAGCCGAAACTCATGTTGATTTACCAAAAACATTTACTTTACTTACTCTTGAACTATTGAAGGTTTTCACACTCTTCCATAGTCCCCAAAATAGAACCGTATCAAACGCGATTCGCTTTAAGTCCGTAAACACTCACCAACAAGCGAAACGAGCTTTCGCCGCTATCCGATGATCGCGCCAACGCACCAACACTCAAGCACCTTCTTGTACCTCTTCTACAACATTAAAAACAGAGCATTCTTACATCATAATATGCTCAAACCAACAGCCATATCCGATCACCATAAAACTACCAAAAACTTAGCCGAAAACACCGTAAACTAAGCCGAAACGCATCCGAACAACATCAGACCAAAACCTAATGAATCTAACATCTAATCCACTTCAATTATGAACCAAAAACGCATCCAAACCATCCTTATATCTCCATAAACATTTAAGCACCTAAAGCAGCCCCTAAAACAACCGAAAAACACCTTACAACAACACCGATTGTATTATTCCGAGATTAAATTAATGTGCTATCAAATGAAGACATAATTAATCATTTAATTAACATAAAAACATAATTGAATCCATCTAATTTCAGCATTGAATGAGATCCAAAAAGATTTCACAAAAATATTCACAAAATCACTAGATCTAACATTGAAAACATAGAATTAAGTTTTTATTCAAAGATTAGCAAGCTAATACTTGGGAATTTCAATAAAGAACCTTAGAAAAGAATTAAAAATATAGAAACTTACCTTTAAGATCTTTTCACCGAAAAGATGCAATTTCCTCTTCTTGATTCCTTGCAATTTAGTGTTGATTTGATAAAATTGATGGTTAGGTTTTGTAAACGATGGAAAGATGATTAAAATGATGTAATCTTTGTTGAAAAAGATGCAAAAATCAGCAAAGAATTGAAGAAAAGAGATGAAGGAAATGGAGAGAAAATGAGAGAAAAAAGTAGTTTTGAGAGAAAATGATTTATCATCTTTAATTAAAGTAATTAAAAAGCATTTTGGTGAATAAATCATTATTAAAAATTAAAATGGGTTTATGACCCTCTAAGTATTCTAAGTTTAGCTTGCTTTTCAATTTAGTCACTAAAATCACAAATTTTCGAAAATCACAATTTAAGTCCTCTAATTTTCCAAAAATTACAAATTGGTCACTTATGCATAATTAAGCATAATTAAAAATCCATATAAAGTCCAAATTACTTTCTTTTAATTTTGAAACATATTTTTAATATTTTTAAACCATATTCAAAAATTATTATTTTTCTTAATTAAAATATTCTCATTTTATTTTTCCCCGGAATAACGAACCAGAGAATCCGATTCGACCCGAATCGACTTCTCCTAACTAAAGCCTAACTAATAACCCCAAAAACGGGATGTTACATTTATTGCATTGAAACAAGAAACAAAGTTTAATATCTTCACACTAATACTCTACAACCTTTACCTAAGCCTTAAAAAAATTAGAATATAATGTAAAAGAAAGAAAACTAAAAGATAAAGTCTGTTAGGTCTAAGCTCTCTAATTCCAAATTCTATGATCTTCTTCTCCTTAGACGGCTATTGCTTATATAGGCTTGGCCTAAGGCAAATCTTTCCTAAGTAGGAATACAACTTGGAGTAGGGAATAAGTCAAGTGCATAAATAAAATATTTTCAAGTTTATTCCAACTAGGAAGCTTTCCCGCGTGGTCTTTGTCTTGGGCTTTCCACGTGTTATCCAACTTCGATCCTTGGGCTTCTTGTCTAACAACATTCTCCTCATTTTTGACCTCAGCTTGCCTACAATATCGCTACTTGTCCCTATTTGTTGCCTCGGCACTAGGTCCTGCCTCGGCCTCATTTGCTGTCGCGGTAATAGCTTTTCCTTCAATGATATAAAAATGCAGTAAAGCTTGCCTTTTATGTAAATATCATCTTTATAGGCATAACCTCTAAATATCTCACAATAAGTTTATACATTGGTCCAAGTAGGTGTAGAATTGGTGATTATTACCCATGAAAGGTGTAAAAAGTGATAGTGAGTTGAGCACTTATCACCCGACAAAAATTGCCTCGACAGTAGCTTACGTTCATGCCATCGTTTAGTATTTTCTTTGTAGATGTTGGCATTTTCATAGGCTGCTGCTCAGAATTTTTCTACCTTATTGAGGTCTAGTAGTCTTTTCTGCCCGCTTTCTCTTATTCCATGTTAAAATTTTTCACTAACCAATAGGCTTTGTGCTAAATTTTCATGGGCAAATGGCATGCTTTGCCAAATACAAGTCTGTATGGAGATGTTCCCAATGGGTTCTTATAAGCTATCCTATATGCCCACAGGGCATCATCGAGACAATGAGACCAATCCTTTCGAGATGGATTTACCATCTTTTCAAGGATTTGCTTTAATTCCTTGTTTGATATTTCAGCCTGTCCATTTGTCTGTGAGTTATAGGCTATAGCAATTCTGTGTGTGACACCTAATTTCTTCAGGGCTGCGACAATGAGTCTGTTGTCAAAGTGTTTACCTTCATCACTAATTATCGCTCCAGAGACTCCAAATCTGGTGAAGATATTTTTCTTGAGAAATTTCTGAACAGTCTTGGAATCATTTGTGGTGTGACAATTGCTTCGACCCATTTTGATACATAATCCACCACTACTAGAATATAGAGATTGTGTAATACCAAAAAATTATTCCTAAATTAAAAACCTAATTAAAAACCCTAATTTTCAGATTCTCAAATTTTGAAACCCTAATTTTTCTTGAGTTTTTTAAACTAATTTTATAAATTTGAGGAAAAATTTTTGAGATAAGATTATATGGTTTTGAAAATTTTAAATGTGAATTTAAAGCTTAAAAGTTAAAGTGATGTTTTGAAATTTGACGACTTTTGGATAACTAATTTGCTTTTAAATTGAATTCTATTTTTGTTAAGATTAATTATTATTTTTTTAGAGTTTTTTTGTATTCAATCTTTTTATTAAAAATATTATTTTATTTTAATTACTGTTTTATCAAAACTCTTTATTTAATATTATATATTATTTAAAGTCTTAGATAAAGAAAAGAAGTTCATTTGAAATTATACAACCTTATTTTTATATTTATTATATTCATAATTTGATTTGATAGAATTTTAATTTTAATTGGAATCATTTACTTTTTCTCCTATAAATACATAGTATGATCTAAGAGAACCAAAAAAAATGTTTCATCAAGAATCTCTAAAGTCTTTGTTCTCACTCTTTTTCTGTTCGAGTTCAAAACCATGTTATGCAGTAATTTGAGTCGCTTTGGCTAAGGTGTGTTCTCTTACTAGTGCTATATGTTTTTTTTCCTAATTATACTTTCCTGTGATATGCTTTGAAAGATATCCGTGTTTTACTGGTATGTTTAATTTTGTATTGTTACTTTGATTGCATACTTGTGTTTGAGATATCACACTTTTGCGAGTAATTATAATTTTAAATCATGTGAATGTGTTTTCAGATAAATTGAGATTTCAGATAAATTATGATTTTGGATTAAATTGTGATTGGAGTATGTAATTGTGATTTATGATTTATGTTTTACGTACATCTTGTTTTACATTGTTTTTCTAAAATATTACTTTTGAGAAATAATTTTATAAACCATGTTTTGTTGTTTTTATCTTTAGGATACACTAAGTTCTTTAGGTTACTTCATCTTAGTTTTCTCTTACAAATCTTTGGGATTTAAGCAATATGGTACCTAAAGAATCTCATATTTTATCTGGTTATTTTATTATTTAATATAAAACTAACTTTTAATCGTTATTATTATTTTTAGAAACTTTGATGCATTTAAGAATTATGGTTATTTCAGTATATATAAATATTTTTCTTACATTCGAGTATTTTATTTGAACCATCTGATATAATATTATTTTAATAAGTTTTGGGATAATATATTTGGAGAATTTTAACTCTTTTCAAGTCATCAATTTTTAGTTATAATTTTAATTTGGCATAAAGATAATTTTAACCCTTAACGTTTATAGTTTTTGTCGTTTTGGCCCTTATTCTTTTTTGGGATAAATTTAGCCCTTAACCTATATCTTTTTGACAAATATCTTATTTTTAGCCTAGCTTGATGAATGAACCATTAAAAATTTAACGATGATATATATATGAAATATAATTTTAAATGATATGGAATATAACTTATCAAATACATATATATATATATATGAAATATAATTTTATTCTAATATAAAATATAAAACAATTAAAATTCAAATAAAATATTAAAAATTAATTAATTCTAAAATAAAAATAATAAAACATTCTTAACCCTAACTACAATAAAATCAAAATCTTATTCGAATTGTGTTTATATTTTTTATTATATTTTATTCTAAAATAAAAATATAAACAAAAATCGAATAAGATTTTGATTTAATCGTAGTTAGGGTTAAGAATGTTTAATAATCTTTTATTCTAGAATTAATTAATTTTTAATGTTTTATTTGAATTTTAAATGTTTTATATTTTATATTAGAATAAAATTATATTCCATATATATATATATGTATTTGATAGGTTATATTCCATGTCATTTAAAATTATATTCCATATATATATATATCATCGTTAAATTTTAACGATCCAGTCATCAAGCTAGTTAGAAAATAAGATATTTGTCAAAAAGATATAGGTTAAGGGCTAAATTTATCCAAAAAAAGAATAAGGGTCAAAACGACAAAAACTATAAACGTTAAGGGTTAAAATTATCTTTATGCCTTTTAATTTTGGGTTTTAACGAATTATTAAGTATTTAAATATTTTAAAGTTATTATAAAACAATATAAATTAAATTGGTTTTGAGGGTAAAGTTTTTAATGTTAACTTCTTAGGTTCAACTTATCTCTTCTTGTGCTAAATATTTTTTTCTTTTTGTGCTAAATGTGTGCTCCTTTCTCACATTAAATATGTGTGTTTTCATGTGTTTAAATGGATATATATGTATGTTCTCTTTATGTGCTAGATTATTCGTGTTCTACGATTAATTGTTGATTGTGAAATTGTGATCTTAAGATACCCTATGATATTGTGATCTTGAGATACATGTGATATTGTAATCTTGAAATACCCTGTGATATTGTGATCTTGAGATACCTGTGATTCTGTGATCTTGAGATACCCTTGATACGGTGATAAGATTATCTGAATTTTGTTTCATATTTTTATACAATTGACTGTGATAAGACATTTGAGATCATTCGCATTTATTGTATTACATGTGCATGGGGTGGATTGTACGGAGGAAGGTGGTTTTACCATACTATGTTTTAGCGAAATAAGGGGTCAGGGGTTTTGGGGAACTACCTCCACTGTGATCGGTTGGCTTTGCCACCATTGTGTTCGGCGTTTGGAGTATGGGACTGCATTCTCTGTGACATAGCTTTCTCTGTGACATTGCATTAATCACTATTTGTGTTTATTTACTACGAAAAGTTTGATTATAATTGTGATTGTGAATTGAGTGACATTGTGATGATTGACTGCACTTTAGAGACACACTATGCTTTGTAGCTCATTCTTTTAATTTCTTTTTTTCAGTTATTTGGCCCTAAGAGTTGGTATTTGGAGATCTCTATCGGACAACATTTTTTTAGTACGGTTATTTAAAACCATTTTTATTTCAGTTATTTTGGGATTACCAGGGATCTAAGATGTTTTTAAACTTCATGCATAAAACTGTTTTATCCATTTTTAAATGAGAGTATTTACTTTTTAATTATGTTTTTTTCTTTTGGTTTACAAATTTGGTTTTGAATCAATTTTTAAAATTACTTGACATAAAAATTTTAAAAGAAATAATTTTAACCTACCGTACTCCTTAAGTTAAAATTAAGGGGTTACATATTTCCTTAAGATGATGGAAATGGTCTCATGAAGTCTATGCCCCAAACATCAAATAATTCTTCTTCTAGTATGGGCTGCAATGGTATCTCATTACGTCTAGAGATATTTCCCATGCGTTGGCATCGGTCATAGTGCTTGTAGTAAAGTTGGGCATCTTTTAAGAGTGTGGGCCAATAAAGGTCGCATGATCAGTGTGGACAGTCACTTTTTCCAATAAGGTAGGATCAGAATTTGTTAAAGGCAAAGACTAATGCTAGTAATTCCTTCTTCGTGGTGGTGTAATCGATCTGAGCATCATTGAGGGTTTTACTAGCATAGTAGATGACATGAAATAGGTTGTTCTTTCTCAGCCTAAGTGTTGCCCCGACAGCATGATCATTTGCATCACACATTATTTCAAATGGCAGAGTCTAATCTGGTGGGACTACAATTAATGCGGTGATCAACTTCTCTTTGAGAGCCTCGAATGCTTCAGTGCATTCCTTGCTAAATTCAAATTTCCTATCTTGTTCAAGCAAGTTACACAGAGGTTTAGAAATTTTTGAAAAATTAGAGATAAACCTCCTGTAAAAACCTGCATGACCCAAGAAATTTCGGACTCCTTTAATTGAAATTGGTGGAGGCAATTTCATTATCACATCTATCTTGGCTTTGACAACTTCGATTCCTTGTGATGAGATTTTGTGGCCCAAAACTATCCCTTTATTCACCATAAAATAATATTTTTCCCAATTAAGAACTAAATTGAATTCCTCACATCTTTGCAACATCTTTTCTAAATTGCCAAGGCAATGAGTGAAGTTGTCTCCAAAGACTGAAAAATCGTCCATGAATATCTCCAGGAAGTCTTCTACCATGTCAGAAAAAAATGCCATCATGCATCTTTAGAAAGTTTCTAGGGCATTGTAGAGGCTGAACGATATTCTTCTAAATGAATCTATCCCATACGGGCAAGTGAAGGTGGTGTTTGCCTGGTCTTCTGGGTTTACGACAATCTAATTATAACCTGAGTAACCATAAAGAAAATAATAGAAAGGTTTACCAGCAAGTCTATCAAGCATTTCGTCAATGAAGGCAATAGGAAATGATCCTTCTTTGTTGCCTTATTTAATTTTTGGTAATCCATACAAACCCTCTAACTGGTCACAGCCCTGGTTGGGATCAGCTCATTGTTCTCATTGGTTATTACGGTCATGCTACCTTTCTTGGGTACACATTATACTGGGCTCACCCATGCACTGTCAGAAATAGGGTAGATAATTTCAGCATCAAGCCACTTGATTATTTCTTTACGTAGTACCTCCTTCATGGCATGGTTAAGTCTCCTTTGGGACTCAATAGTGGGTTTATGGTCTTCTTCTAAAAGGATTTTATGTATACACATTATTGGGCTTATTCCTTTCAGATCATCAATTGACCACCCAATTATCTTCTTGTGCTGCCGCAGCATCTTGATCAAGCTTTGTTCTTGTTCTGGCTGCAACTTAGAAGAAATAATTACGGGCATTGTGTGGTTGACTCCCAAATAAGTATATTTCAAATTTTCAGTGACTAAAGGTTCCTTTATAGATTTTTCATTCTTACCTAGGTAATCTAAAGGTTCGAAATACTTACCTGGAAGATGTTTTGTCCAGTTAGCTTCTTCATTTTCTGGTGTTTCCATACTGTCCAAGATACTGCTATAGTAGTCATCAATTATACTGCCGAGGCAGACATGTGGTGTATCGTTAAGACTGTTGACGAGGCAGTTGTTGCTGAGACAGGGTATGGTGATAACTATATTTGTATTGTCCAGAATTAGACATTCTTCTGGATCATCATATCTTTTTAGAATTTGGAAAACATTGAGTTTGACTTGTTTATCATTAATTCGCATTGCCAACTCTCCTTTTTCCATATCAATTAGTGTTCGCCAAGTGGCAAGGAAAGGTCTCCCAAGGATGATCAGTGCATTCTCATTTGCTTCACAATTAAGGACAAGAAAATCAGCAGGAAAAATAAATTTATCTACTATTACCAGTACGTCCTTGACTTTTCCTTTGGGTTGTACGTATGATTGATCCGCAAGTTGGAGCATCACTGTAGTGGATTTTGCCCTTTAAATTCCAAGCTTTTGAAAGACAGATTTGGGCACAAGGTATTCTAAAGCTTCTAGGATCCTTCAATTTTGGTGGCATGCGATTGTGTAGTATTGCCATGCATCCTTCTATAGCAGTCACTGTTTCAAACTCACTTAGACTTTTTCTCTAAGACACAATGTCTTTCAAGAATTTAGCATAATTAGGCATTTGTTCAATTGCCTCTACAAAGGGAATCTTAATGTGGATTTGTTTTAGCATAATTAGGCATTTCGTATTAACTTTTTTAAAAAAAAATTTGTATTTTACTTTGTAATTTGTTGTATTTTCGATCATATATATTATTACAGTTTGTGTTTTATATATATATATTCTCTATTAGGTGTGAACCAAGGGCGGATTTAAAATTTTAAATTTTGTAATTCATTTATAAATAATAAATAAAATTCTATATAAAATAATAATAATTTTAAAAAATCATCAAAAATTACTTAAGATGTTCAAGCTCAGAATTTTTTTCATAATTTTTTATATAAATTAATATTAATTTAATAAAATTTATAAATAATAAAATTCAAATATATAATTATATAAAATTTTATCAACTACTACGTCATTCTTTTCGTTAAATTTAATATAGGTTATCGCATTAAAAAATTTTAATAAAATAATTGTTTAATTATTTAAAAAAGGTATAATAATCAAATCAGGGCCAAACTGAAATATAATGGTCATTTATATAGTTTACCATGGCTTTTAACTGCTTTTATATTAATTTACTTTTAATTTACATTTCAGTTTTCTTTATAATCTTTTTATATATAGTTTTCTATTTGAATTTTATTTTTTAGTATTAGCAATTAATTCGTTAAGGTTAAAATATGCTTCAAGTCCTTATTCTCTTCATGCACTGACAATATAGTCTTCTTACTTCCATTTTTTAAATTTTAATCAACCTATTTTTATTTTAAAAATTTCAAAACTCTTAGGTTATTTTTTGATGTAACGTTTTAAAATAAAAACTGAATGTTGTTGCAAAAAACTGAGTTTAACATAAGTTTAATAATATTAACAATTGGACTCGAATTTTGAAGTTCAAAAAGTAAATGGATTAAATTTCAAAAACATTAAAAGTATAAGAACTTGAATAATATTTATACTTATTAATTTTACCCATCCGGTTTATTTTATTTTTGCTTTGTTATTCTATTATCAAATCACACACCCCGACCCCTTTCACGCACTCCATCCGTCGCCCATAGCTCTTTAGTTTCTGCATGCAGAACGCACCTTTTTTGACCGTCCAACTCTCATCTAGATAGACCAGTGATATGGCCACGGTGGCATACGACAACCTCTTCTCTTTCTAGTTCTAAACATGTCCTCACTGGTTGCCTTGCTACATTATGTAAAGGAGCAGAAATAAAAAAGAAAAAAATCAGAGATAATTAACCATTTTTAAAAATACACCTGAATACAAACAAAAGAGAAATGCAAAGAGACGTACGCCAAAAAGGCAACCAATGGTGTTTTTCCATTCAATTTTTATTTTGTTTAAAGAAGTGTATTATTTGGGTTTACACAAAAATCTTATAAACTTTATTCTGGAGCTTTGGAAATAGAAAGCATTTTGAGGTAGTTTTCTCTATGGGTTTCTGTACATACCATAAGCATTAGAGTCTAGGGTTTTGATTTTTACCATAAGCATTAGAGTTTCATTTTTAAAATGTAGAAATGGTTTCTGTTTTTCTCAGGTTTAAGCAAAAAAAAAAGGATTTTTTTATGATCTGAAGTTTAGATTTGAGTTTAAAGAAGAAAAAAGTTTCAGGGTTAGGATTTTAGTTAATCGGTGTTGTCGATCGATGAACCACGACGATTGAGACGGCGTAATTTTGTCGGTTTTTAGGAATGTTGGTTGTTTCTAGGTTCAAACCCAGATTCTTGGTGAACAGAGGTTTGATAAACTTCGGTGTTTATTGGAGAGCAAAGTAAGGGGTTTTAAAAATTAAAAAAAAAATCCATTTCAGTATTAAAAAAAGGGTTTTATACATACTTTAAATTGAACAAATGAGATATTTAACTTTTTAAGGAATTCCGTGTTTTTTATTTTGTCCCCACGGTCCCTGAGAGTTTTGTTTGGTTATCAATGTAATCCTTTCTTTCAATTTAATTCGTTTTCAATTGACTGAATAACTCTTTTAGCCCCCTTAATATTCAATTTTATTTTACTTTGGTACCGATTTTAGTGTTTTTCTCTTGTTTACACCCCTATCACGTATTTTGATTGATGTGTATCATATTTTCTAAGAAAATTTTAAATTTAATTTAATTTAGTTTTTAATTCTTAATCTTATTCATTTACTGTTTTATTTTATGTGTTGTTACTTATTTTTTATCCCAAATCAAATTCGATGAAAAATATGAGAAAAAATTACCACAAAATCAGCTTCAAATCAAAATCAAATAAAAGAAAAAAATGTGCCGAATTGGATATGAAAAAATCAAGAAAAAAAAATCATTTACAGATTATTTAAAATATGCGAAAGATGAAAAAGGAAAGAATATTATTCAAATTTGGGCAAATTCTATCAAACTTGAACATGAATCAAATCAAGATTATTTTGGGCGATTTTTTACCCAAAAATCAGTGATTTTACATGTATTTGTGGGTTAAAAGCCACTATATAAATCCACTTCCCCATCACTTGTAAAAGACACTCACAACTCCTTTCCACCACAACCACAGTCACCAAACACACACTTACAACTCCTTTCCACCACAACCACACCTAACTCTCAATTCCTTTCCACTACTCTTGTAACACTCCACAAGCATTTCAAAATTTTAGAGAGCTCTAAAGTTTGTATTCAAAATTTCAAGTTGAATACAATAAGAAAAACTTATTTTTCTGGTATTTTGCTCTTGCTCTTTATTTATTTATTTTAAATTTATTTAAATTAATTCTTTTTTCAAGTTATAAAAATCTTTTTTTTATTATTTTATCTTTCACATGAAGACATGATGAATTTTTTAAAATATGTTGTTTTGATCTTTAATTGAAAATAAAAGTTGAATAATGATATTCCTGAGCTTTATGTTCATTGCAAATAAAGTGAGCTATTTTAATTTCATTTAATCTATATTTTAAGGGGTATATTCTGTTTTAACGTTTTATCAAATTTCTTAATTTAAAATATTTAATTATTTTTAGTATTAGTTTTGGTAAAACTTTTAGGGTGTGTTTCTTTAGTATTACAACCTTAGTTAATTTAGAGCTTTTGAAGTTTAGTAAAAATTCTCTTCACGTTTAATAAAACACACTTAATAATATTTTTAGGTTAATAATCATGAATTTAGAATAATAAAAACTTTTAACATACCTAAATCTCTTTGCTTACTTGATTAAAAGTGAAATCTAATTAATGTGGTGTCTTACCAAAGGGAGGTAACGGTTTAGCGCTAGAAATGTTAGCTGTGATTAAAGTTTACTATCCTGGTGGTAGGATCGTTAAAATAGAATTATATTCATAAATGTACATTAATTTAATTTTTATACGAACTTGTAAATTTCGACATTAAAATGTTTGTAATCAGTTAGGTACTAATTTTTTGACGTTGTGGGGTACTAACCCTTCCCCACACGTAATCGATTCCCGAACCCGTTTTTGAGTTTTTCATAGATAAAAATTATTGTTTTAATAAAATAAAATGATTTTATTAAAATGACCTATTTTTAGGTGATCTAATCACACCTTTAAAAATATTGGTGGCGACTCTATTGTTTTAGTTTTTTTAAAAAAAATCATCGAACCGCTTGAAAAAGGAGTTACGACAATATGATAATTGATATAAATAGGAGCGATCACTTTCTTTTGTGTGTTTACTAATGTAATTACTAATATTGCATGAAATAGATTTGCTTGGTTTAATTTTCTCATTGTTTTAATATTTTATTTTGAATTACTGAATCTGATATTTATGTTAATATAGATGAGTGACAGCGACTTTCAGTTTGGCACAATCAGATTGGAACCTATGGACATCTCTCTCCTTCAATAAATTTTTTTATTGACTTTAGTAATAAGCAAAAATATTATAATATAAATTTCGGGTTAACAAAACAAATTATTTTAAATATAATTTATTTTGCATGTTAGTGTTTATTATTATTTTTTTATATATCAAATAACTAATAAAAATATTTGTTTTAAATTTAGCAACATACTATCCGAATTATTGGTTTTTAGGATGATGTAAAAGTTCGAGAGTTACAAAGAATTATGAAAGATTATGAAGGTTTTGAGAGTGTTGAAATAGACAAGAAGGTAAGCAAACTTATATGCTTTGCTCGATTCGCAACTATGTATCATGCAAATATTACCATGGGCAAATTTCAGGTATTATATTAAAAAATTATTTAGTATCTAACATATATGATTTGAACTATTGTTTAATTCGAAATTTTGTTTAATTTGAAATGATATTAGGATATGAGATTTAACGAGTAATCAATCTCCGTATTACAAACAAGCATAAGCATAAACAATCCATTTGGAGGTGGGTTGTTTATAATATTTGTTAATTATATTATACTATTGAATCAATCATTTTATTAACCTGAAAATATTAACTTTTACTTGTAATATAAGTAAATGAGAATAGAGAAGAAGTAACTTATGTTCGCGATTGAGATGTAAGTTTAACTATTCTTGTTATTTTTTATATTAAGATAACAAGTGTAATGTTAAAAAATATACATATTTTAAGTTAAAAAACATTATAGTCTTGTTTGGGAAGCTCTATATTTAGGAAACTTTTATTCTAATGAAGGAAACATTTTAGAGTCCAGATTACTCGCCGTTGAAAAAGTTAAAATCTTTGTATTTTTATTTGGTTAGGCAAAAAAAAAAATATAATATTAGAAGGCATGAACACTCTGTGATTTGCTACAGTCACCCTATAAGTTGAAAAAGTGAATTATTGATTAATTGTTTAATTTAAAAACATTTTAAAAATTATATATTATATATTTAATATAATAAAATATAATAATTATAATAATTTTTTAATATTTATATATTTTTATATATAATGTATTTATTATTAATTTTTATTGGTTTGATAAATATAATATTAAGAATAAACTCACAATTATTTTATAAAATTTATATACAAATATTTTTAAAAGACTTATATATAAAATAAACATATAAATTATTTTTAAAATATTTTATTTTAAGTCTCGTTAATTAAAATTATTTATTAAATAATATTATATATAATTTAGTTCTTATATTGTTTATTTAACATTAAAATATTAATTCGTGTTTTTAATAATTATACGTGATTAAACTTTTAAACTAACTAATCGTACGATCTTAAGTAATAATAAAGATAAACGTCTAAATAAACGGAAACAAATCAAAAAAATAAGTGAAAAATAAATTAAAAGAATACTTTAAAACAATAAAAAAACAACAAGAATAGTAAAAAAAATTTAGAGTAATATATTTATTCCTTAAAATTTGGATACATAAAATAAGGAGGAGGAGACTTTCATTTATAGTTAAGTTATTCTTAATCTGAAGGTCGGTAAAGATTTTTATCAACGCTTATAATTGAAGCCTACCAACCACAAATGGTACAATTTTGAGAATATTTTCTTTTATTTATCGTAACAAATCTTATGTTTACATGTCAAGTTTATATAATTCAAAATGGATTGATAAACTTTCTAGAACCTTTTATGGGTGGGGTCAACTTTATTGGTTTTCTGAAGCCCAAAATCTTCTTTAGAACCCATTGATAAGCATTTGTGCATCATGTGAAGTCAATGATTAGGACCTTACCTTTTGACCCGTGACAATAACATCAAACATTTATTAAACCATTTTGAATAGCAATTGCGGAACCTATTAAATTGTGAATTATTTTAATTTAGATTAATATTTAATTATTATAAATTTATCTTATGACTTAAATATTAATCTAATCATAATAAAATCATTTTTTTCATCATAGAACATCGAAAAATTCTAAGTAATTTTTCAGCGTTATATCTAAGTTTCAAATTAAAGTATTTCAAAATCCTGAATAGACAATAGCAATACTTAATCATATAATATAATGTATCTTGATTTTAATATAACAAAAGCTTTAGTATTCAAAATATATTAAATAAATTTTTAAACATTAAGTAACTCACAAATACTATGTTTACAAGAGCAAAGTGATCAAATGACGTGTTTTAATTGTGAAAATTCTCTAAATCATTTGGTATGTTTTCAAAATATATTTAGAAGTTTAAAAGTAATAAAGAAGTCATTTACTTAAATGCGTACTAGTACGAATTTGCATTTTAAATTTCAACAAATCCTTTCGATGTTGATACAGTATCTTCGAATAACCGATATATCATGTTTTAAAATTTTTTTAATGAACCATTTTAATATCAATATGACCATCCATAACGATTAAAGAAATTTATGCACCATAAAACTAAAGCTACAATGTTTTGGGAGATGGTGCCAAGTAGTGCACTAAACAAAAGTTTGTCTTGTCGTAGCTATGTTTGATATGCCAGATTGCTATGTTTGATATGCCAGATTGGAGGAGATTGCGTTATGGGTAGGGATAGTTTTTTGTGGATAAGGGTGTATGCCATTGATGAATTTAAAAAAGCCATAACGTATGTGGATGGATTCAATTTGGATTTTTCAGGATAGATAATTGGAGGAATTGAGTTTGATAGAATTGTAGATTATGATTATAGTAAGAGAAATGTTGGGGCTAAGAGAGTTGAAAAGGGAATTGTCAATAGCTATTGAGATCAAAATCTAACCTCGTATAAAACTTGACCTTTTCTGATTTCTTTTAATATTTAATTTTCTGTGTGTATATTAATTTTATTTTTTTAGATGAAAAGAGAATTATTCACATGTCTCATTAAAAAATATCTTTAATATAAAATCTAAAGTTTATGCATGTAAAAATAATAAAAGTCATTACAACCAAAGAGCTATGAAATTAAGTTACCACATTCTCAAATAGAACCCCCATAGCTATTGGGAGGCATCGAATAAGAAATTACATTAAAACTATTAAAAGTCGATACTTTGGCAAGGTCATCTGCAATCTTATTCTATTTTATTTTTTATAAATAGTCTAAATATTAAAATGTAGTATTTGTTCACAGATATTTTTATTTCTTTGACAATGTGTATACACCATATAAACAAAACGAATCAAACCTTTATCTTATAAGATAAATATCATTTGTTTGTAAAAATTTAATATAGAAAAAAATAATGGAAGAAGATTTCTTTAGTCATTTACTGATGATGATGAATATATATACAACTTAGAAAAGATAGAATCGTAAGAAAACAACAGAAACATAATAATATTTCCTTCCAAAAGATGCTGAGTTGGGATCCTACTACGTCATCAATGGAGAAGCAAGACTGAGTTGGGATCTATCCACTCCATCAATGGAGGGGTAAGATCAAGTCTGGATCATACTGCTTCATCAACGGAGAAGCATGATTGAATGGGAATTGGCCACACCATCAACGGGGACGAGATCAAGTCTGTAATTCGAATCCTATTACGCCATCAATGAAGAAACAGGACTGGATTGGGATCTATCCACTCCATCAACGGAGGGGTAAGATCAAGTCTGGATCATACTGCTCCATCAACGGAGAAGCATAGGATCTGGACACACCATCAACGGGGACGAGATCAAGTCTGTAATTCGAATCCTAATACGCCATCAACGGAGAAACAAGATCGGATTGAGATCTATCCACTCCATCATCGGAAGGGTAAGATCAAGTCTAGATCATACTGCTCCATCAACGGAGAAGCATGAGATCTGGCCACACCATCAACGGGGACGAGATCAAGTCTGTAATTCGAATCCTATTACGCCATCAATAGATAAACAAGACCGAGTTGGGATCTATCCACACCATCAACGGAGGGGTAAGATCAAGTCTGGATCATACTGCTCCATCAATGGAGAAGCATGGGATCTGGCTACACCATCAACGAGGACGAGATCAAGTCTTTAATTTGAATCTTATTAAACCATCAACGGAGAAACAGGATCGGGTTGGGATCCATCCACTCCATCAACGGAGGGGTAAGATCAAGTCTGGATCATACTGCTCCATCAACGGAGAAGCAGGATTGAGTTGAATCCATCTTCTCCATCAACGGAGGGGTAAGATCAGGTCTAGAAGATCTAAATATCTGATTCAATTGATGTCATGTATCTTCTTTGCATTTTTCTCAAATGTACAGGGATCAACAGATTTTATATGCCTTTACCGATAGTCGTTTGCTCCGAGCTAGCTGTACCATTACTCTGGGTACAATCATTTGGTTCCAAGGATTTAATTCCTTGACCATTCATAAAAATAGATTTCAATGGACGTTTGAATGGTCCTTATCAATGCATTTTTCCCAAATGCACAGGGATTAACGGATTTGTTTTGCCTTACCGGTAGCCGTTTGCTCCGGGCTAGCTGCCATTACCCTGGGTACAATCAGTTTGCACCAATCACAAGATTGGATTCTTCCAAAGGAATGAATTTCCTTCGACCATTCGCGAAAATGGATTTTTGAAGGACATTTGAATTATCCAATGTTTTGTTTCTGCATTTCTTTTTAGTTTTTCATTTTATTTTTCATTGCATTTTTTCATATTTTACTTTTCATTTTTCATTTTCTCATTTTTTTTTCATTTTTCTATTTTTCACTCATCATTCATTCTTTATTTATTTTTTTTCTTTTTTTTTCCTTTGTTTTTCTCTCAAAATAGTTTTAATTCACATGTACCGTCTGTATGAATATGAAGATCTAATCTTCAACATAGCTGTCAGAAAAGCAAGGTTTTAGCAAAATTGACCAACTACTATTGACGTAGGCGATATTGGAAAAAAGTTGTTTTTGGTATTCCATGATGGTAGTCGTGACCTAAAAGCAAAATAAAATATTAGTTAGTTACTGTTCAAAATTTTTGAGTCATTACTTGAAAAATCTATGTTATTTTAGCCTTCTCGGGGCCAAAGGTTGGTCGTCGTGTTGTTGTCCCCTGATTAAGGTCTTTCGGTCTCTTCTCTGGACCTGTTTATATGTACAAGCAAAATTATGTGTATCATGAATGTTCTATGCATGTCAAGTCTAAATGCATGATGCAAAATGTCTGAATGCGTGCATGATATGATTTTTTCAAAGGGTGTCCCTAATTTATGCTCGATACATGTTTAATCTAAGTGCATGGTTTGTAAATGCAAAATACTTGAATGCATGAATGTCATGATTTTTCTTTTTAAAGGATGCCCCTAACTCTACTAATGGGTTCTAGATCTTTTATATGCAATGACGCTCGAACTTCTTGGATTTGACCATCTTTATTGGGATCTCTTTCCTGGATGGATGCATGATATGAACCTAATCTAAAGGCATGATGTTTTTAATGTATGTATGAACCTAGATGAAAAATAATTTCAATGCATGCATGCATGTGACATTTTTTTTGTCTCAAAAGGGATGCCCCAAACTATGTTGGTCTGAGAAATTCTCGGTCTAGTGATGCCTAAAACTTCCTTTGGATTTGATCATTTTTAAGTCCATATTTCAGGAGGTATGCTTCAATGTCTTCATCTGAGACTGCTTCTGATAGATCTGGTTTTAGACTTGAATGTATGTCTTTCCTTGTAGGGCTCTTACTATCCTCATGGATATGTTATGTTGCCCCTCGGTCAGGTTCGCATGTTGGTGCAGTCTCTTTGGGACATAAAAGTCTGGCTCGGCAGCAAAATCTTACCTTTTGAAATTCGTCGAAAAATGCCCCTGGTCGTAGAATCTTATTAAGCATGATGTAGACGTAAATGTCAATGCCCCTAAACGAAGGTTTTACATGTGTCCACTGTGGAATTAGACCGATCAATCTTTGCTTCTTCTGATATTGTTGGTACAGGACATCCCTGGGATCGACTTCAAAATCTGAAACATATACATATAAATGCAAGATGCATGTCCTAAATGTGAAGATACTGATTCAAAAAATGGTTTTTGTGTCCATTTTTTAACTCACGGGATTTGTTCACAACTTTGAATGTTGTATTAATATCTAGGATGCTAGATTTTCTCCCGATATATTTAATTTCAGAATCATTCTTGAATCAAAACTTCATGCTCGTAGAATGCAAGAACCTAAAACATGTTCATGGTGTGTTACAATAAAGGCAAAATGCATGATTATGATATGTCATGATATAATCAAAAGAAAAGAAAAAGGTTAATTCGAATTAAAAATAATCGAATAAATTAAAATAAATAAGAAAACTATACATAAATAGCAGATAAAGGCACTCAAGCCTAAAAGGGTTACCGCTAAACGGGCAAAGTTTCAGCCTGATAGCTCTAAGTGGTAGGCTTCTAGGTCTCACTATGTGAGGTTCGGTTCTAGAAGGTACCCGAACAATACTTAATACCCTACTAAGGATAATAAGCACGATTCAGGAGGATACGTTTCTCTAAGTCTATGCGGAGACATAAATCTCACAAAGACAAAGGGAAAAATATCCCGGAAGCAATTCCTCATCCTACACGGAGATAAAACCTCACGAAGGAGTAGTTTCATGCTCCCACTTAAATGGACAGAGCCTGGGTTGAGAGCTCATGAAATGGGGGAGACCTGAAAAAAACATTTAAACATGTTAGTAAATATTTTAAAATAAATAAAATAAAGGATCAAAAAATTAAAATAAACCAAATTTAAATTTCGATCATTAAATAAGATGTAACCGATTTTGAGGCTCGACTCTCAAAAATGTCCCCAGCGGAGTCGCCAGCTGTAATCACCGTTTTTGGTCCGAGGAGTCACCACCAATCATTTTGCGGTGCGATTGGAACACCAAAAAATTGAGTCTGCGAACCAGTGTTGAGTTCGGGAGTCTATTACGCGTAGGGAAGGATGAGCACCCCTACAACGCCCGAAATCGGCACCTATCGGTTACAAAATATTTTATATGAGCGAAAATTATAAATTCAATTTTTTTTTAAATTTAACTATGTGATCCCATTAAAATTTACTTTAATAATAACAATAATAACATTGATATAGAATATAATAAATTTAAATATAATAAGAATATTATGATGAAAATAAACATGATAGCAAAAAATTAATAATATCACTGATTAAATATTATAACAACAAAGTAATATTATTTTGATAGAAAAAATGTAATGATTATATATATATATTGATACAAAATATTAATGATTTAATAATAATAATAGCAAACCAAAACAAAAGGACCAACGACATAAAGTTAACATGAAAATATGATCAGAACGTAAAGAAAATGCAAGTTAGAAGACAAAATAGCATCGAACAGTGACTAAATCAAATGGAAAATAAAACTGTAAAGCCAAAATGGAAAGGATACTAAAGCGAGAGGACCCCGGGTGTAATTTCCCCTCTTCATTGGGTTAAGCTCGGGTTCGGGTCGATTCCTGGGTCGGATATGCGGATCTCTATGCTCGAAACGACGCCGTTTTGAGGGGTGAAGAGCCAAACCAAAACGACGTCGTTTTGAATGATTCTTAAATGCCCTTTTTTATAACAAAAAAAATCATTTTCTTCATGCTTCCAACCAAAAATATCAGAGAAAATAAGAGTGTTCTGGCTTCTTGTGTTTTTCGGCGCCAAATCATCATCCACTGTCGTCGGCCACTGAGTCGTCCGCCGTCGCCGGTGGCGGAAATCAAAAAGCTCACACTTTTCCGAAGCGTCACGATGTGCTGAAGCCGACTACGGTGTTGGATTTTCAAGAAAAGGCCGGGATCTGGGTAGATCTGAAAAAATAGATAAGTTGCGAAAATTTTATTTTACCTTTTTCTTTGTTTTCAGTTTTCTTCCGATCCCCACTCTTCTTTTTCGGTTTTCGATCAGTTTAGTGGTGATGGTTTTGTTGTTTTTATGTTCGAATCTTCTCTGCTTTTTCATTAAAAAATTCCACCATTACATTCTGATTTTTCCAGGTTTAAATACCCATAACATTACATTAAAATATCCATTATATTGCTAGTCTCATCCTCTTTTTTGCAGGTCTTAGGCGGTGGAGTCAGATCTGAGGCTGTGGCCGTCCGTGAGGGCCTATCAAGTGAGCGTGTGGCAGCCACGCGACATTCGATTAGTCGCGCGTGACGGCCACGCGTCGGCACTGTGCAGACTAGAGGAAAGCGGCTGCAGACTATGGATTTAGGGTTTGTTCATATTAGGGTTAAGTTAATTTTGGATCTGGACTGATGTTTATTGTTGGATTGTGGGTCTTTGTAAAATGGGTTATTACATTATCTATTATTCTTTATTTTCTCAATCTATCAAAGGCGTAATATTAAATGATATTTGTTGCTTATAATGTTGTGGTGTTATAGTTGTGGATGTTTTATATGTTATTTGATGCATTACAATTATCACATATGTAATCTTTTAAAAAATTATAATATTTTGAAAATATTACATTTATATATTTAATAATCACATTTTTAACATTCTAATATTAATACGAAAAATTCGACACATATGTATGATCTTTAATAAGTTTGTCTTATTTTAATGGCAAAATTCTTATACTGCATGTACTTTAAAAAAAATCGTCATCGGTTATTTAAGATTAAATATGATCAAATACCTATAAAATAATTTTTTTAAAGGAGTTAAAAAATCTTTATAAAAATAATACTTTAAGTATGGATAATTATCGGGTAAGGAATAATGGAAAATCATGGGATCCAAAGTGATGGTACAAGAAATAACTAGATCTTTACTCATGGGACAAGGACAGAAAAACTTTTATATTGAAGCTTAAACGGGGATGTGGAAGAAAATTTTTATCGAACTATAACCAAATAAATCACTAATCCCTAAAAATATCCATAAAAACCTAATAATTTTCAAAGTTTGATGGTCATAAGAGTAATTTATCTATTTTCAACAAAAATCTAATCTCCCATAATTTGAGTATGGTCAATTGGGATAAGTTTAAAAATTCTCTGTAAATTTCATAAAAAAATAGAAAGTCATCTGTACATTGTTATAAACATGATTTAGTCTAGTTTTGTTTAAAATATACAATAATCGATTTTGATATGTATATTAAAAGGTCATACAAATTTGATTGCATGTTTCTTAAAATTAATTTGAGCAGTGACTTTGAAAAATTACTAAAAATTTTACAAAATAAATAAAAAAAGTCTTATATTTTTAAATTCTATAATCATAGGAAAGTTTAGATTCTTTTAAAACAAACAATTCTTGAATTTGAGTTATATATTAGGAATTATTACGTGAAGCAGACGTATAGAATGTGCTCTGTCGTATTGCACTTGCAAACATTCAATTCAACACCTTGTTAGCACGCACTTGCATGCCTATGAAAATGTTCCATAGCTCCGCCTGCAGGGGTGAAACAATGCCAAAAAACTTATGATAACTCCTCCAACAGTGCCTGACTCCGATTGAGGTGAGACCACAGTGTCCGTATTGAGCGTAAACCACCCCGTAGGCTCTAGCTTCCACCGCATCGGTTCCATGTGATGGGATGGGCGAAGCGAACTATCACAACTATTACCAGAAAAATGAGCAGCCCCAGCCCAAGCAAGACTTATGCAATACACATTTGGCAATGCCACGATATCACTCGAGAACAAAGCAAGAAGATGATTAGTGTCCCACTGTCCATCATGCGTAATGAAATCCTTGAAGTCAAAGTGAACCGTAGAAGAAGTTTGAGTGCGAAACCAAGGCCATAACGGCCCTAAACGTACAACCCTAGGCTATGATCGAACCACACATCAACCCTATGATCGAGTCCGAAGTATTCGAAAGAGAACTCCACAAAGGTGAGCAATTAGATCTTGCAATCGACATAGGGCAAATCAATAACATGCGATACTTTTGACGTAAAGCTTGAACCTGCATATCATTAGGACGATAAGCCAAGGCATAAGCCAAATTGTGTATAAAAGCCTACAACAGACCACTATTTTTTGAAAATTTCTGCATGTAACCCATCGAGACTGGAGCTTTAAGGGGGTCATATCCATCAAAGCAGCATTAATTTTATCAATAGAAGGGAAACAACCCGAAATGCGGTAAGTAGAAGCAAGGTTGTCGCAGTCCACATACAGGTAGAAATAATTGGCTGCTTCATCACACCATGAACCATCCGAAAGTTTAAGGCAGCTAACACGGTTACAAATTTTGCGTTGCTTAGCCATCCTATGGAAGTAAGTAGGGTTACAATCACCATTAGAGATCCACTCAGATCAAGACTTTTGGTGCCTAATTAATTCTTCCTGCTCAAGGAGCTACTCAAGTTATATATCAAAATCAACATGGGATTTCCAGCCAGAAAAATACCAAAATTGACGAGAAGTACTCGAATGAATGTCGTGCCTGTATTAAAGAGAATAGGGCAATGGTCGGATCGAACCCGGAGAAGGTGAGTGACCGATGCCTCAGGAAACGACTCATTCAATTTATCATTACACAATCCACGGTTAAGGCTGGAATAAGTTCAACCCCTATACCATGTAAATTCTGGATCAGTGAAGTTCATTGTCCATGTCATGTAACCCTCAGTAAAAAAGGAAGCTCTAGACGCCAAGATGTGATATCTAGGTCGAGTGTTACAAATGGTTTATTACCGAAAAAGGCAGCTCGTCCATCATTAGAATCCCTAGTACGGTTGTGAAGCTTAATCGGCGACAATGCAGCTGGAATCATATCTGAGACTCAACTTACCAGAACTTGCTTGATTGCTCTCTTTCACCCATGGTTGATGCTCTGCTTTCTACGCAAAGAAAAAAGTATTGTTTCCTCCCTGTATTGGCAAATTCATTGTTGTTGAAGCAAAATATAATTATTTAAACATGAGGTTTTGGGGATTTTGGTCTCATATGTATTGCATTTTGGTCGCACATGATGATCAGAATTTAAAACTCGAAATAAACTAAATCAAATTAAAATTATCTAAATTTTTGTTGAACTATAAAATCGAATCGAATACAATATAAAACTATTTCACTTGAAACAAGACAACCTAAATCTAAAGCCACTCGAGTTTATTTTACTGAAATCCAATTGAACCAAACAAAATTTTACTGATTTATTATAGATATATATAAAAATATATAAATATTCTACGCATATAATAATAATAATAATAATAGTAATAATAATAATGTATTAAAATGTAGTGTATTAGTTCAACAATATTGTTTTTGGGTTCAAAAATTTTAAAATCAATTTTTTAAAAGTTTTAAAAAATGTTTTAGAAATTAGTATTTCAAGGTTGGGTTGCTTTTAAAATTAGTATAAAATTGAGTTTAAGAGTTGGTATAAAATTAATCTTTGAAAAATACTTCGATACACAAATATATAAACTAAGTTTTCACAAACCTTCTAATTTTTGCGTTAAAAAATTCCAATCATAAGATATAAAATTTAATATTTATAATTGAAATTTGAAGTTTAGGTTTAAGTGTTGAGATTTAGAATTTAAATTTTAAATTTTATAATCTAAATAAGAAACTTTACGTTTCTTATTTTGCACAATTTGCATATTAAAATATGATATATTTAAAAATATATGTTATTTAATTCTTGAAAGTTACAAATATAAATTAAGTTTTATAAAAGATAATGATAAAATGATCTTATATACTTTCGTATTAACTTTTGTATTCCTATTTAGTTGGCCAAAAGAAATACAATATTAGAAGGCAGGATGACACTATAATTTGCTACAGTCACCTTATATATCACCATAACAATGAATGGTTGATTTCTATAAATAGAGTTGAGACGATGTTATCATTCTTTAAAAAGAAGATTGCCGAATGAAATTCTATACGTGATCAGAATTTTTCTTCAGCTACAATGAGAGCCAATTGATTCAATCAAATCAGAGATAAATTTTAAAAAATATTTTGGGTTTTATTCGAATCTAACGTAATTTGATCCCCGATGATAATTACATCAATATTTATACAAATTCGGCCAATTACTGCCTATGTATAGATGAAGATGGGGAAGTGAAAATTTTACTTAAATTAGACTTTATTGAATATGAAACTGTTATCGATGAATTGGGTAAAATCATGATTTATGTTATCTCTTTACCTTTCGTCGGGAACCACGACTATGATACAAGAGTAAACGATTACCAGTTCAGTCTCGAAATTCAATATTTTATGAAGGCACTCAGATAGCAATAATTTGTAAGTTCATTATTCTTATATTTTAAATAATTAATTTATATCTAAATATACTTGTATACAATCACAAGTATATTTTAATTAATTTTACTTATAATCACATGGTAAGTGTTTCGTGGCACCTAAATTCTTATTGGGTGAGATAATTAAGAGAAATGTAATTTCTAAGGGTGAGATATGATATTGACAATAAGCTCACTATTGTTTTACGAAGTTTATATATAGATATTTTTGAAGGACTCTTGGATTATGGCAAACACTCAAAAAAGTAAGAAATAATATATATTTGACTATAAATATGTTTTTTTAATTTCTGTTAATTTTTTTTTTCATGTTTTGAAACAGATATATAGATTTTCTTTGGAACCTATTGATTGATATATAAGTTGTAAGTTAATTTTTTTCATTTTATTATACTATGCTATGCATGATTAATTTATAATAAATTAAATATTATTGGTTTAAGAATGTGTGTAGTGAAAGTTAAAAGTTATAATCTGCAGCTGCAGCTATATCATAGATGCATTGTAAAATCAACTTCTGTTAGGATTTAACTAAATTGTATAGGTAGTTATAACTACCTTGCAAAGCTTTTAGGGTTTTCTTTAGATCTTTAACACTTGTATAAATAGGAAGGTGATCTCCCGATACTATACAAGTTAGATGAATGAATTTTTTTTAACTTAAACACAATTTTTTTATTTGTTTAACATGGTATCAGAGTAATAATATACATTTTACATAGAACAGCGGATACTGCAGTCTGACTCTGCTCGAATCTCTTTGAGATCTCTTATTTGCTCTTTCTCGTATAAGTACAAGTATAAGTCTTAATTTTGTTCTCAGTATATTATGCTCTACAATGTGATTAATTTGTAGTGCCTGTTTTCGTGGAACGAATGTATGTAGCAGTAGAACTTATCTTATGACTCATTTATTTAAAGGAAAAATTTTCTTTTAACAATCAAATTAGAAGCCATTACAGCTCCCATCGAGTTCTTATGGTTATCAACAAAAGATAATGTTTATCAAGATCAAACCCGGATTATAAAATTGAGAATCATGGCTCAACTGTTGTAAATCATAAGCCTAAGGTTAATGCTGCAACTGCAACTGTGCATTGAGAATAGTTACAACCATGATTTTTCAAAGTCAACAATGGTTCCACTACTAGAAGATTTTCATACTGAATACTACTTGAAGTTGAATCAAGAACTATTATTTCAGAAATTAAGATATTTATAATTTTAAAGAAATTCAGTAAGTAAAATTTGGATTTTTTAAGAAGTTAATAATTTTAAAAAAAATTTAATAAATAAATAAAGCACGTTATGTGTCATGTTATAAATGAATGATAATATTTTTTTAAAGTTCATTGATAGAAAAATTTGATTTTTATTACGGAAAAAACGTTTGACTTTAAAGTAACGCAAAAATATTAGATAACAAAATAAAAAATATATAGTTTTGATATTTTTTATTTTTAAGCAAAAAAAATTATTACAATATTTGAATAGTGTCAAACATGTAGGGTAAATTATAAATTTTTTAATTAAATTTTTTTATGATTTTGAAATTTTACTTTTTTCAATTTAATTATTAAATTAGTTTTTATTTAAATAATTTTATTCTCCAAATACTTGACGACAATACGACCGATCATCTATCTCTTAAAAAATAGAAATTGGCATCATTATTTTATTTTTCAATTTTTAAGTATTTGACAATTCTCACCCCTTTAGATTATATTACCCGTAAGAAAATAATTTTTCCACATAAAATCTTTATTGAATTTAATTAGATGATTAAATATGTATGGTATAAATTAATTAAATATTTTTATTTAATATTAATTTAACATTTAAATGGTATTATACATATTTAAATATTATTTAAATATTTAATGTATTTTTATTAATAATATATTTATGGTTTTTATAGGTTATATGTTGGTATTACATATTGCTTGAAAATTATAAGCTAAAAGTTAATGATTTAATTTTATTATTTTTTAAGTATTTAAATAATAATTATATTAATAATATGATAAATATATAATTTTTAAAAAATTTAGAAAGTGTAATAAAAATAATTATATTACTTTTTGTGCATAGTTTTTCAATTTAATATTAAAAATTTAATATTGGGTATTCCGAATTAAACTAAACAACTTAAATAATAAAGAAAACTAGAGAATGAGAATAAAATCAGATTGAGAGAATGGCTAGGATCCAGTTCTGTTGTATTATGGATTCAATTAACTTGTTTCTGTCCAACATAATTACACAATACTGCTTCGGCAGTATTGCATTTTTACTGTCTCGACAGTGAAGGGTTTCGTCCGCCGCGACAATCCCTTGCTCTTGGGTGGACTTTTACCAAGGTTCGGCAAAGTGTCCTCTGATGACTCTGCTTATCCGTAAGTCGAAGTACTGTTGATGACTAGTCCTTGATGATACCTTCCGGCGTGAATCAACTATAATCACCAACCAATCTCACACTTCTTTTAGCTGTGATGTGCATGGTATAAGCGCTTTTTGAGTGCAAGTGTATACGTCGTCAAGTAATAAAATGATAAGTATATCGTGTATCGTCTCCACAGGGATTGGTATACTTAATATGTCTTCCTTCGTTCCCTTGCTCTTGAAAATAAAGTAAAAACACAAATAAGATGATTTGCTTTATCTAACTAAATAATTAAATAACAAAATATAAAATAAAAAGGGTTGAGAACGATTATAGAGAAAGTGGGTAGGATCCAGTTGCGTCAATTAACGGATTCAATTGATCTTCTCCTTGTCCAATGCAATCACACAACACTGCTTCGATAATACTGCAGATATTGGCTCAGCAATGCTGGTGCTCCTCTGCCGCGGCAATCTCTTGCTCTTGGGCAGAGGTATCAAAGTTCAGCAAAGTGAAAAAGAATAAAGTACAACTAATGAAAAAGAATAAGCAAACCTTGATATTTTATTACATGAAATAAGAAAACAATGTACAATCTCCTCTCACAAATACTCTACAACTTTAACCTAAGCCCTAAAAGAGTTTAGAACATAATGAAAAAAGAGAAAACTCTAAAATATATGGTGAACTCTCCTCTCTATCGTCGTCTCTTGTGCTCTTAGGTGGCACCTCCTTTATATAGGCTAAAACTAGGGTAACATCATCCTTGGAGAGGAAGCAAAGTTGCTTTGGAAGTTTTCTTCCTTAAAAAGGTGTATCTCTTTAATTTGGTTCTTTCCATCTTTACACCGTCTTCTCGAACTCCAATTGCCACGCAAAATGTCTAGAAAAATCCAGTTTTTTATGTTCTTCAAATCGATCACCACTTTGACTTTTGGCATTTATAGGATTCCCCACCGAGGCAGGTAGCATCTACTGCCTCGATGGAGGTTTAACTCTGCATCTGCTCAGCTTCCATTAGTAGAAGCTCCCATCTGTGGCTGGTTCAATCAGGGTCTACTTCATTTCCCTTTTCACTCCTTGTCAGTTTTTGCTTTCCAAGTTTCCTTATCATGCTGTTGTGACCCTAGAGTTTCTGCCCCGACCCAAGTTTACCTACAAATGCACAAAGGTGCATTAAAGCTTAAATTTTCTATAATTATCATCTTTAATGTCACAAAAGCAAAATATCTAAATATCGCATATTAAGTTCATGCATTAGCCCAAGTAGGTGTAGATTAAGTAATTATTGTCCAAGAAGGGTGTAAAATATGATAGTCTTTTGAGAACTTATCACACCCCCAAACTCGAACTATTGCTTGTCCTCAAGCAATGCAAACCATCAAATTGCCATACCTTATTCTCTATTGGTCTTACGTTTTCATCTATTCTCCCCACCATGACTATGCCTATTCTTGAGCCTTAACCTTTTGGTTACCCAAGGACTTACCAGGAAACAAGCTATAAGATTTTGTGAGTGTATGAGTTTTTGTGGACAAGTTTGATTAAAGGCTTTCTTAGACAAACTATAAGTTCAAGACAAGTAGACTTGGATTTAATGTTCTCTTCTTATAACAACGACTACTTGAGCCAATTTCGGGGTTCTCAACGATTGTGTTTTCTCATGAAGATTTTTTTAGCATACTAGAGCCAATTTTGGGCACCTCTAGCATGAAGAAGAGTGAATCCTAGAGCCGGTGATAGACACCTCTAGCCAACATTTCTAAAAATCTAAGCCTTTATCACCTAAGTTCATTAAAAGAATTCCTATAATCAAACAAGTCCCAAAAGTGTTTTTAGAGTCAATCTTATAGCAAGCTTCTAAGTTTTCTTCCTTAAGTATCTTGAAGTTAAGCCTTCTGTAGTGACCTCTTTTAAAATCGATTTATTGATTAATTAGACTAAAAGAGTGCTAATTTTGAAAAGATTGGAAATTTAGGGTTTAACTTTAAAAATAGGAAATTGGGACAAAGATTAGGAATTGAAATTGGAATTGGAATTGGAAAATTAGGAATTAAGGTTCCAAATTGAAAATTGATTCAAAAAATCGGGAATTAGGGCTTAAATTAAAAAGGAAAATTAAGCCTAAAAAAAGATTAAAAGTTTTAAAATGGGCTGAAAAATTTAAAAGGGATTGAGAAATAAATTGAAAAATAACTAAAAAAACAATTTTAAATAAAAGGAGTCGCCACCGGCCACTTTGATAGGTCGGACATCGTAAAAACCAGAGATTAGAAAAATACGGGTCTGAGAGTCGGTTATGATTTAAAAACGAGTTTAGGATTTAAAAATCGCCCAAGATTAGCACCTTAAAAAATAAACGCTTAATTAATTTTAGATTTTTAGGATTAAAGTGACATTTAAATTAATTTTTGTTTAAAGATTCGAATTAATTTTATTTTTACCGTGTTTTTATTCGAAGGTAACGAATACACCGCGACCACTTTATTGGAACGCGGGCCCATTACGACCGAATAAAGCCATAATAATTAGATTCGTTAATTAAGAAGTGAATGTGATTTTGAACATAGAAACCGAGACAAGTGACAAGCAAAACAAGCTCAACAAATAAATATAATGCATGGCATAAATTAAAAGCAAATGCTAGTCAAATGTATAAAATGCATCAAAAGACTAACGTACAAACAAAAAGTAGGTAAAAAACATGACAAAATAACAAAGTTCCACATGAAGAAATGAATATGAATAAAATGCATGATCAACATAAAATAAACATATGTACGATAAAATGAAGTGCATAAATTAAAAACATGATATGAATGATATATACAAAAATACTATAAAGATGTATGGTATAAAATAGTGAATGTGTACACTACATGGCAAACTAAAATAAATGAATAAATAGAATGCACACGTAAATAAAGCATGCATAGCCTAGTAAATGTAAATAAAAACAAATGTAAAGCAAATACATAAGAAATTAAATATGCATATGAATAATAAAATAAAATGCACAAGTGAAATATACATGAAAATAAAACAAACATGTACCAAATAAAAGGCAATAAATAAAAATGTACAATTAAATAAAAAAGTACATGAATCTATGTACAAAATGTACAAAAACAAATATATGAAAAAAATAAATGAATGCACAAATTAAAAACATGGCATAAATAAATTAAACATGATGAAAATAAAATTTATAACATAAGCAATACAAAATGGAACAAAATTAAACATGTACAATAAAATAAAATAATAAAACATGCATGGATGATAAACATATGTACAAAATACATGTAAATACCTAAAATGCATAAATAAAACGCATGTAAAAATAAATAAATGGATAAATGCAATGAAATAGATAAATATAAGCATAAATTAAAAATAAAAGCATAATAAATAAATAAAACAAAACAATAACAAAAAGAAAAAAGAACCTAAATAAAAAGGGATAAAAAGTCTCTGTAAATGACCAAATTATAAAACAAAATAAATAAACAGGGACTTGGAAAACGAAATAACCAAGGGGGGAGGTTTAATCTTAAAACTCCAGACACGAAGTGATCTTGTAATAATAAAACCATTTTATTTTTATGATTATGGCCAGAAATGGACCAAATTGTAAGGTTTTAAAAAGCAAGAGGGACCTATCACGTACATATAGGGACACACAGGGTTTTAATGAGTGTAAATGACCCATTTTTTAAAAAGTCTCTCACTATAAAACACAATTTTAAAAAAAGAAATCCTCCTTTAGCCATTTTTTAGAACCAAAAAAGAAGGAACGAACTTGAATCCTCTGAAATCTTCAACCCAACTGAAGAACATGTTCTTCTACTTTTCTAGAAATCGACGACCAGAACCACCGCGAAAACCAGAATTCGGCCACCACCCACGGTGGCCGGCGACTCCAAAAATCCCTCATTTTCCTTTATTTTCAAGACCAAAAATCGTAGACCACTCCTCTTTACAAATTTGAAATCGGAAATAGCAAAACAACTCTCCCTTTTGATTTATGAAAACCCCAAAATTTTTATTCTTTTCGAAACCAAAAACAAAAAATGACTTCCCTTTTGTTCGATTAAAAAACCCCAAATCAACGAAAATTAGTTTATTTTTGAAAGCCATGAGGAAGATATCTTATATCCGGATAGAAAAAGAAAAGGGGGATTCTCTTCTCCTAAGCTCGGCTCACCAGGGGACACGAAGGCCGTGAGTTTATTGCCAGCGAAAAAGAAGGACGGAGAAACAAAACGACGTTCACCCCTCTAGGTAAAAGACTAAAACCCTTGATTTTGTATTTATTGTATGCGAAAACAATGAGATTGCTACCTTGTAAAAGTTCTGATTTTTCTATTGATTGAATCCGTATGGGGGAACCTCTTACATTCTATTCTATGGCCTTTATAGCCAAATGTTACATTAAATACCCAAGGGAAAATAATATTGTTATTTGGTTGATGTTGGCCATTCTCTATGCTCTCTGATAATCGTTGTCTTTTTGCTCTGAAATCTCTGAAATTTTTAATGTATTTCGTCTCTGAAATTTGCTATGTATTGGCCGAATCATACTATAATTTTCTCTGCCATTTGCGTTCGTTTTGGCTTTGAGGATTTCTGAATCTGTTTGTGAATTTGTTCTGCCATCTCGTACAGCTTCTGATGTTTTTCCTTGTCTTTTTGCATGAGTTGCCTGCCGGAGCAAGAGGGGACCATCGGAGAAAGACGATCGGATTGGTCATCGTCTGACGAGGGGAGTCAAATAAGCGTCTGGGCAACTAAAGAGGCTAACGCGTGTAACACATGCGCACGTCAAGGGAGATCGATGGTCACGCGTGGCGCTTGCTGAACCTGCTGGAAGCTTTCTACATTTGATCTCAACCGTTGGATCCAATCTGGATCTAACGGTTGAGGATGGGCTGCTCCTGGAGAACAAAAAAGGGGATTAGGGTTTTTGTAATCAGTTGGGCTACCGGTTGGGCCTATTAACCAGGTTTAGGCATAATGGGTTATATAAAAAGCATTTAGACCGAAAATAGAATAAAAATTGGTCTTAAATATTTGAATTTATTATTGGGTTTTATTTATTTAATGGATTTATATAATTTATCTTATATAATAACAACAACAACAACAATAATAATAAGTATGAGACCCAAATTAAAAAGTAAATGAATTATAATCTTTAATGTTATAGTATTTTTGAGTCTTTTAGTTTAAAATATGTAATATTTATCATTATAGTAAAAATAATTATAATAAATAAAAACAAAGTAATCAAAAATTATATATAAGTAGAGACTAATAAAAAAGTAATATATACAAAAATGGATAAACAAAACAATATTTTTTGGATTTTCAAGGGAAATTGTAACATATATACTTTATATATTTACAAAGTCAAAAGGAAAAGAGGGTAAATACTTATATGTATATATTATTTTCTTCTAATAAAATACCATAATTAAAAGGTTCGTATAAAGAAAATAAATTTAAAGAAAAAATATTTTAATAATTTATTTACATTCATTAAGCCCACAATGAAAACACCCATGTATCTAAGCTTTTTGATTTTAAAGTTATGATGCCCATTATTCGGACGAAAATAAAAAGCGGGTTTTCACCCCGGATAAAATTAGTGATTACAGTTGCCCCTCTTTGCGTATCGTTGTGAAACAATAATGAAGCAAAGACAGTAAGCACTAATTTTATCCGACTTCCCTGTTCAGAGAGTCTTATTCGATATCCCTTTCTTCAGAAGTCAGATAACCCTTTTTTCTCTTCGATCCTTAGATTAGCCTCCCACAGTTCGTGTTTCGACCACCTGCACACATTTAAAAGAGAAATTTCAGAGGCGAATTTTGATTCCCTATTTTGGATATTTTGAGTAAATTAGAAGATTTTGAGCTATGGGTCCCCCCTCTTTGAAACTTTAAGCTCTGAGCAATTTGAAATGTTGGTCCTTCCTATATAGAACCAGTCGCTAAAAATCTTTGAGCCTTTCCTATATAAATCTCTTCGCAAAAGTATTTGATTTGAGTCTCTCCTATATGAAACCCTAAATCTGAAATTCTAACAATGTTGATCCCTTCTCCATAGAATCCACATCTTCGAGATGCTCTGATTTCTGATCATTGCAGCATCTGACGATCCCTCTCTTAGAGTATATACCGTGGTGGGCGACCCCTCTCTTCGAGTGTATGTCGCAAAGCATGACCCCCTTCTTCAGACGTATGTCATAGTGAACGGTCCCTCTCTTCGAGCGTATACCGTGGTAGGTGACCCCTCTCTTCTAGCGTATATCGCAAAGCATGACCCCCTTCTTCAGGCGTATGTCATAGTGAACGGTCCCTCTCTTCGAGTGTATACCGTGGTTGGTGACCCCTCTCTTCGAGCGTATGTCACAAAGCATGACCCCCTTCTTCAGGCATATGTCATAGTGAACGGTCCCTCTCTTCGAGTGTATACTGTGGTAGGTGACCCCTCTCTTTGAGCGTATGTCGCAAAGCATGACCCCCTTCTTCAGGCGTATTTCGTAGTGAACGGTCTTTCTCTTCGAGTGTATACCGTGATAGGCGACCCCTCTCTTCGAGCGTATATCGCAAAGCATGACCCCCTTCTTTAGGCGTATGTCATAGTAAACGGTTCCTCTCTTCGAGTGTATATCGTCTCGGTATTAAAGAAATCCTTTGTTGGTGTCTACATATTCTCAATTAGTCAACCTCGACTGTCTCTTGACTTTTTTCCTTCTTCTTCTTCTTCTTTGTTTTCTTTCTCTTTCTCTTCTCCAATATCTGAATATCTATTTTTGATAATCTTTTCTCATATATTTTTTCTTTCTTTCTCTCTTTCTCTCTCTCTCTCGCTTTCGTCTTCTTTTTTTCTATCTTTCTTTTTTTTTTACTTTTGTCTTCTTTTTCTTTTCTTTTTGTTTTTCTTTTCTCTTTCTCTTTCTCTTTTTCTTTTTTCTTCTATTTCTTCTTCTTTTTCCTTTCCTTTTCTTTTCTTTCTTTTTTCCTTTTTCTCTAATATCCTGAATATCTTTATAAAAGTATGGATTTCTGGTATTTTTTTTCTTTTTCTTTTTCCTTCTTTTTCCCTCTTTCTTTTCTCCCATTTCTCTATTCTTTCTTTTTCGTCTTTTCCTTTTTTTTAATATCCTTAAGGAAGGACCACACTGAGAAGTTCGAATGTAAGACGGTATCTTGCTTAAACAATCCTTGAATATAGTGTCTCATCTGGATGTCTTGATATTTGATCGCCTTGAAACAAAAAGCTCGTTGCCCCCAAATAACTAGAGGTTGGAAAGCTTCTCAAAAACCACGATCGTGACGTTTGACCTTGGCTGAAATTTCGAAAACTACTCCTTCTAGTTCTCAATACTTTCTCCTTATATATTCAAGCTTTTCCTACTTGCCCCATACTAGTATTTTCTCGAGAATTCGATGTGCTTCAGAATACATCTAACTACGGAAATATCTTCTCTTTTTCTTTTCTTTTTTTTTATTTTTTTCCTCTTTTTTTCTCTTTCTTTTCTTCTTCCTTTTTTCTCTCGTTATTTTTCATTTCATTCATTATTTTATTTCAGGGAAATCAACTCATCATAGTCTTTTGACTTCAGTTTTGCTAGGTAATCCTCCTTATGGTCTAGTATATATTTACAACCCCTCAAGGAAGAGGCATCCAAACCTTTCATGGAGCAATCCAAACAAAGCCTTAAATCCAACTACTCAACCACCAGGATTCCAGCGAAAAATGCAACATCTGCCACAATAGCAAGTTTAGCAACCTCTGTCGTAGTAGCAGATGCATCAGCAACAGACTGTAAGTTCTCTGGAAATTTCTCTGAAAGCATTCATGATGAAAACTGAATCATACATGGTAGAGAACAGTATCTTCATAAAAAGAACAGATGCATTCATCAATAGAACTGAGATGAGGTTACAAAATCAAGAAGCTGCTATTAAGGCACTGGAAATCCAAGTTGGGCAGTTTGCCCAAAACATCAATACTAGACCATAAGGAGGATTACCTAGCAAAACTGAAGTTGCTAAGGTAGTGGCCATGAACAGTGCAAAGCAATCACTACCAGAAATGGTCTACAGCTGAAAGAAAAGGTAGAAAGCTTAGCAGCCAAAGTCCCATCAATAGAACCAGAAAAAGAGGACTTGGATACTGAACAAACTGAAAACACTGCCCCAGCAGAGAGCTTGGTAGTATCTGAACAAGCTACCAAGACAGCGACAGACACGGTGGTTCCAGGTATTCAATTCCGAACTAAAGAAACTCTGGAGGAGATGAGACCACCACCACCTTTCCCAAAAAGGTTAAAAAAGAAAAAACAGGACCATCAATTTAAGAAATTTCTTGATATGCTAAAACAAGTCCACATTAACATTCCCTTTGTAGAGGCAATTGAACAAATGCCTAATTATGCTAAATTCTTAAAAGACATTGTGTCTAAGAGAAAAAGTCTAGGTGAGTTTGAAACAGTGACTGCTACAGAAGGATGCATGGCAATGCTACACAATCGCATGCCACCAAAATTGAAGGATCATGGATGCTTTAGAATACCTTGTGCCCAAATCTATTTTTTCAAAAGCTTAGAATTGAAAGGACAAAACCCACTACTGTGATGCTCCAACTTGCGGATCGATCATACGTACAACCCAAAGGAAAAATCAAGGACATACTGGTAATAGTAGATAAATTTATTTTTCTTGCTCAATTTCTTATCTTTGATTGTGAAGCAAATGAGAATGCAGCGATCATCCTTGGGAGACCTTTCCTTGCCACTGGGCGAACACTAATTGATATGGAAAAAGGAGAGTTGACAATGTGAATTAATGATAAACAAGTCAAACTCAATGTTTTCCAAATTCTGAAAAGATATGATGATCCAGAAGAATGTCAAATTCTGGACAATACAGATGTAGTTATCACAATACCCTGTCTCAGCAACAACTGCCTCGTCAGCAATCTTAAAGATACACCACACGTCTGCCTCGGCAGTATAATTGATGACTACTACAGCAGTATCTTGGACAGTATAGAAACACTAGAAAATGAAGAAGCTAACTGGATAACACATCTTCTAGGTAAGTATTTCGAACCTTTAGATTACCTAGGTAAGAATGAAAAATCTATAAAGGAACCTTTAGTCACTGAAAATTTGAAATATACTTATTTGGGAGTCAACCACACAATGCCCGTAATTATTTCTTCTAAGTTGCAGCCAGAACAAGAACAAAGCTTGATCAAGATGCTGCGGCAGCACAAGAAGATAATTGGGTGGTCAATTGATGATCTGAAAGGAATAAGCCCAATAATGTGTATACATAAAATCCTTTTAGAAGAAGACCATAAACCCACTATTGAGTCCCAAAGGAGACTTAACCATGCCATGAAGGAGGTACTACGTAAAGAAATAATCAAGTGGCTTGATGCTGAAATTATCTACCCTATTTCTGACAGTGCATGGGTGAGCCCAGTATAATGTGTACCCAAGAAAGATGGTATGGATGTCATAACCAACAAGAACAACGAGTTGATCTCAACCAGGACTTGACCGGTTGGAGGGTTTGTATGGATTATCGCAAGTTGAATAAGGCAACAAAGAAGGATCACTTCCATTTACCCTTTATTGATGAAATGCTTGATAGACTTGCTGGTAAACCTTACTACTGCTTTCTTGATGGTTATTCAGGATATAATCAGATTGTCATTGATCCAGAAGACCAAGCAAAAACCATGTTCACCTCCCCATATGGAACATATGCATTTAGAATAATATCGTTCGGCCTCTATAATGCTCCAACAACTTTTTAGAGATGCGTGATGGTAATTTTTTCTGACATGATAGAGGAATTTCTGGAAATATTCATGGATGATTTTTCAGTCTTTGGAGACAACTTTGATCACTTCCTCGATAATTTAGAAAAACTGTTGCAAAGATGTGAGGAATCCAATTTAGTCATCAATTGGGAAAAATACCACTTTATGGTGAATGAAGGCATAGTATTGGGACACAAAATATCATCAGAAGAAATTGAAGTTGATAAAGCCAAGATTGATATAATAAAGAACTTGCCTCCACCAATTTCTATAAAAGGAGTTTGAAGCTTCTTGGACCATGCATGTTTTTATAGAAGGTTTATTTCCAACTTTTCTAAAATTTATAAACCTCTTTGTAAACTGCTTGACAAGACAAAATATTCATTTGATCAACTATGGGCATGTCGTACTGAACAGAAGTACCGAAGTACTAAACAGAAGTACCGAAGTACTAACAAATGAACTTAGACCCTAGGCATGTCGTACTACCTATGACCAACTATTGACCAAGGCTCAATTAGAGTTTCATATTCATTTGATCTTTTCAATTTGTTTTAATCAAGTTCCTTATCATAAATGATGTTCATAACATACCATTAACAAAAGAATTTATGCCATACTATCATACCAAAGCATATATCATGCTATTATACCAAAAGCATTAGTCATGCTATCATATCCATGTATATTTCGTACTATCATATCAAAAGCATATGTATATATCATGTTATTATTAAGACATACATATCATATTACCAAACGAATGACCAAACCATTATAACCATGTCTTTTGCGTGACTCGCGTACATGGCATCCGTAGCCGCGTGCCATTACTTACCTCAGCATTTTCGAGCTATGCAAATATACTAAGCTAGTCTAACATCTAGCATACTATCATGACATCAAACAAATCATTAATATTTAATCCTCCTCCCCATGTACCAAATATATTATTAGTCCAATTTACAATACAAATCGAACAACAAAAAGGATGGTTAGGACCTAATCCTAACCCTAAGGTTTGCCACACTCACAAAGTCTCCAAGAAACTCAAGGATTGTAGATCGTGATTCCTTTGCCTCTTTTTCTTGCTTGCTCGATCCTTTCCTCTTTTTCGATGTTCTATTCTCTCGAATTCTCTAGCAAACCATAATCTTATGAAAATTTATTAGGCTATATCCAAATTACTTAATTCGAACAATCATATGCTTAACAAATGTAAATATTATTATTTTTTACTAGGGACAGTTTTACTACCCTTTCGTAAAACGATCGTATCTCCTAGCTCTCATATCCGATTTTTGCCCATTTTACCTATTTGGAAAGATAAGAAATCCTCTACAAGAAAAAATTAATCTCATAATTTAATTTCTATCCAAACAGCATCAGAATTTACTCGTAATAGACACGTTCAGATTCGGGACTACTCGAACGACCCTTACGGCAACGCTTATAACTTCCTCTACAAAATTCCAATCGAGGTTACGTAAATTTTACCTTAAACTAGATATATGGAAGTATTATACTTTAAAATTTTAGCTCCTAAATCCAACAAATTCGACCTAGGGAATTTTTCAAAGATAGCTACGTAGAATGACATTTCTAGGCAATTTTACTAGTTTTCATTTCATGGCTTTAATCCATAACCCAAACTTGATCTCATGATTTTCCAGCATTCTTAACATGAAATTAACATCAACTAATTCTCAATTTCAACACCCTATCAATCAAATATCACAATTAACATATTCACAAAATCTCAATTTCTAAGCTTCCTAATCTATTGTTCATGCTTCAAAGGTTAAACCCAAGAAAATAAAATCCTTAAATTAGGTTCCTATCACCTAATTAACTTGTAATCATCATGGAATAATCAAGACTCAAAACTTCAAAACCCCAAAATATTTGATTAAAAAGAGATGAACTTACCAAAGCCTTAAAACTTGAATTTCTAGACCAAATGCCTACTCATGCATGAATTTGAAGTTTTCTTTCTCAAGCCTCCAAGGAAGTCTCTTTCTCCCTATTTTTTTCTTTCTATCGTGAAAATGGGAAGGAATAAGGGGAATTTGGGGCTGATTTTGTTTGATTCATTAATGGGGGAAATGACCGTTTTACCCTTTATGCCATACTAGACTTAATTTATTACTAGGGGTAGTTCAGGGAATTTGAATTTTATCATGCAATCAACAAGTTTTCTATTTAATTCAATTATTCCTATTACTCCTAATCCAATTGTCACATGATTCGATTTAATTTACAATTTATTAGAACCATTCTATCAACCCGTTTTTTAGGGTGTTACAATTATTGTTTTTTCGGTTAATCTTAATTTTTTATTTTTCCGTATTAACTTTTTTTTAATTTTTTTGTATTTTACTTTGTAATTTTTTGTATTTTCGATCATATATATTATTACAGTTTGTGTTTTATATATATATTCTCTATTAGGTGTAAACCAAGGGCGGATTTAAAATTTTAAATTTTGTAATTCATTTATAGATAATAAATAAAATTATATATAAAATAATAATAAATTTAAAAAATCATCAAAAATTAATTAAGATTTTCATGCTCAGAAATTTTTTCATAATTTTTTATATAAATTAATATTAATTTAATAAAATTTATAAATAATAAAATTCAAATATATAATTATATAAAATTTTATCAACTACTACGTCATTCTTTTCGTTAAATTTAATATAGGTTATCGCATTAAAATTTTTTAATAAAATAATTGTTTAATTATTTAAAAAGGTATAATAATCAAATCGGGCCAAACTTAAATATAATGGTCATTTATATAGTTTACCATGGCTTTTAACTGCTTTTATATTAATTTACTTTTAATTTACATTTCAGTTTTCTTTATAATCTTTTTATATATAGTTTTCTATTTGAATTTTATTTTTTAGTATTTGCAATTAATTCGTAAGGTTAAAATATGCTTCAATTCCTTATTCTCTTCATGCACTGACAATATAGTCTTCTTACTTCCATTTTTTAAATTTTAATCACTCTATTTTTATTTTAAAAATTTCAAAACTCTTAGGTTATTTTTTGATGTAACGTTTTAAAATAAAAACTGAATGTTGTTACAAAAAACTAAGTTTAACATAAGTTTAATAATATTAACAATTGGACTCAAATTTTGAAGTTCAAAAAGTAAATGGATTAAATTTCAAAAACATTAAAAGTATAAGAATTTGAATAATGTTTATACTTATTAATTTTGCCCACCCGGTTTATTTTATTTTTGCTTTGCTATTCTATTATCAAATCACACACCCCGACTCCTTTCACGCATTTCATCCGTCGCCCATGGCTCTTTAGTTCTTGCGTGAAGAACGCACCTTTTTTGACCGTCCAACTCTCATCTAGACGGACCACTGATATGGCCACGGTGGCATACGACAGCCTCTTCTCTTTCTAGTTCTAAACATGTCCTCACCGGTTGCCTTGCTACATTATGTAAAGGAACAGAAATAAAAGAGAAAAAAATCAGAGATAATTAACCATTTTTAGAAATACACCTGAATACAAACAAAAGAGAAATGCAAAGAGACGTACTCCAAAAAGGCAACCAATGGTGTTTTTTCATTCAATTTTCATTTTGTTTAAAGCAGTGTATTATTTGGGTTTACACAAAAAATTTTATAAACTTTATTCTGGAGCTTTGAAAATAGAAAACATTTTGAGGTAGTTTTCTATATGGTTTCCTGTGCATACCATAAGCATTAGAGTCTAGGATTTTGATTTTTACCATAAGCATTAGAGTTTCAATTTTAAAATATAGAAATGGCTTCTGTTTTTTCAGGTTTAAGCAAAAAAAAGGATTTTTTATGACCTGAAGTTCAGATTTGAGTTTAGAGTAGAAAAAAGTTTTAGGGTTAGGATTTTAGTTAATCGGTGTTGTCGAGCGATGAACCGCGACGATTGAGACGACGTAATTCCGTCGGTTTCTAGGAATGTTGGTTGTTTCTAGGTTCAAACCCAGATTCTTGGTGAACTGAGGTTTGATAAACTTCGGTGTTTATTGGAGAGCAAAGTAAGGGTTTTTAAAAATTGAAAAAAATCCATTTCAGTATTAAGAAAAGGGTTTTATACATACTTTAAATTGAACAAATAAGATATTTAACTTTTTAAGGACCTCCGTGTTTTTTATTTTATCCCCACTGTCCCTGAGAGTTTTGTTTGGTTATCAATGTAATCCTTTCTTTCAATTTAATTCGTTTTCAATTGACTGAATAACTCTTTTGCACCCTTAATATTCAATTTTATTTTACTTTAGTATCGATTTTAGTGTTTTTCTCTTGTTTACACCCCTATCACGTGTTTTGATTGATGTGTATCACATTTTCTAAGAAAATTTTAAATTTAATTTAATTTAGTTTTTAATTCTTAATCTTATACATTTACTGCTTTATTTTATGTGTTGTTACTGATTTTTTATCCCAAATCAAATTCGATGGAAAATATGGAAAAAAATTACCACAAAATCAGCTTCAAATCAAAATCAAATAAAAGAAAAAAATGTGCCGAATTGGATATGAAAAAATCAAGAAAAAAAATCATTTACAGATTATTTAAAATCTGCGAAAGATGAAAAAGGAAAAAAGATTATTTAAATTTGGGCAAATTCTATCAAACTTGAACATGAATCAAATCAAGATTATTTTGGGCGATTTTTTACCAAAAAATCAGTGATTTTGTGTATTAATTTTGATTGTTTTACATGTATTTGTGGGTTAAAAGCCACTATATAAATCCCCTTCCCCATCACTTGTAAAAGACACTCACAACTCCTTTCCACCACAACCACAGTCACCAAACACACACTTACAACTCCTTTCCACCACAACCACACCTAACTCTCAATTCCTTTCCACTACTCTTGTAACACTCCACAAGCATTTTAAAATTTTAGAGAGCTCTAAAGTTTGTATTGAAAATTTCAAGTTGAATACAATAAGAAAAACTTATTTTTCTGGTATTTTGCTCTTGCTCTTGCTCTTTATTTATTTATTTTAAATTTATTTAAATTAATTCTATTTTCAAGTTATAAAAATCTTTTTTGATTATTTTAAATTATAAAAATCTTTTTTTATTATTTTATCTTCCACATGAAGACATGATGAATTTTTTAAAATATGTTGTTTTGATATTTATTTGAAAATAAAAGTTGAATAATGATATTTTTGGGCTTTATGCTCATTGCAAATAAAGTGAGCTATTTTAATTTTATTTAATCTATATTTTGAGAGTATATTCTGTTTAACATTTTATCAAATTTTTTAATTTAAAATATTTAATTATTTTTAGTATTAGTTTTGGTAAAACTTTTAGGGTGAGTTTCTTTAGTATTACAACCTTAGTTAATTTAGAGCTTTTAAAGTTTAGTAAAAATTCTCTTCACGTTTAATAAAATACACTTAATAATATTTTTTAGGTTAATAATCATGAATTTAGAATAATAAAAACTTTTAACATACCTAAATCTCTTTGCTTACTTGATTAAAAGTGAAATCTAATTAATGTGGTGTCTTACCAAAGGGAGGTAACGGGTTAGCGCTAGAAATGTTAGAGGTGATTAAAGTTTACTATCCTGGTGGTAGGACCGTAAAAATAGAATTATATTCATAAATGTACATTAATTTAATTTTTATACGAACTTGCAAATTTCGACATTAAAATGTTTGTAATCAGTTAGGTACTAATTTTTTGACGTTGTGGGGTGCTAACCCTTCCCCCACATGTAATCGATTCTTGAACCCGTTTTTGAGTTTTTTACAGACAAAATTATTGTTTTAATAAAATAAAATGATTTTATTAAAATGACCTATTTTTAGGTGATCCAATCACACCTTTAAAATTATTGGTGGCGACTCTATTGTTTTAGTTTTTTTTAAAAAAATCATCTAACCGCTTGAAAAAGAAGTTGCGACAATATGATAATTGATATAAATAGGAGCGATCACTTTCTTTTGTGTGTTTACTAATGTAATTACTAATATTGCATGAAATAGATTTGTTTGGTTTAATTTTCTCATTGTTTTAATATCTTACATTGAATTACTGAATCTGATATTTATGTTAATATAGATGAGTGGCAGCGGCTTTCAGTTTTGCACAATCAGATTGGAACCTAAGGACATCTCTCTCCCTCAATGAATTTTTTTATTGACTTTAGTAATAAGTAAAAATATTATAATATATATTTCGGGTTAACAAAACAAATTATTTTAAATATAATTTATTTTGCATGTTAGTGTTTATTATTATTTTTTATATATATCAAAAAATTAATAAAAATATTTGTTTTAAATTTAGCAACAAACTATCTGAATTATTAGTTTTTAGGATGATGTAAAAGTTCGAGAGTTACAAAGAATTATGAAAGATTATGAAGGTTTTGAGAGTGTTGAAATAGACAAGAAGGGAAGCAAACTTATATGCTTTGCTCGATTCGCAACTATGTATCATACAAATATTGCCATGGGCAAATTTTTAGGTATTATATTAAAAAATTATTTAGTATCTAACATATATGATTTGAACTATTGTTTAATTTGAAATGTTGTTTAATTTGAAATGATATTAGGATATGAGATTTAACGAGGAATCAATCTCCGTATTGCAAACAAGCACAGGCATAAACAATCCATTTGGAGGTGGGTTGTTTATAATATTTGTTAATTATATTATACTATTGAGTCAATATTTTTTTAATCTGAAAATATTAACTTTTACTTGTAATATAAGTAAATGAGAATAGAGAAGAAGTAATTTATGTTCGCGATTGAGATGTAAGTTTAATTATTCTTATTATTTTTTATATTAAGATAACAAGTGTAATGTTAGAAAATATGTATATTTTAAGTTAAACAACATTATAGTCTTGTTTTGTATTCTTAATAAAAAAATAGCTCTATATACACTATGATAACAATATTTGGAATAAAATTTTTTACGGTATTCGTTTTATCTTTTTTGAGAAGCTTTATATTTTGGAAATTTTTATTCTAATGGGGGACGCATTTTAGAGTCGAGATTCCTCGCCTTTAATAGTATTGAAAAAGTTAAAAACTTGTATTTCTATTTGGTTGGCCAAAAAAAATATAATATTAGAAAGCATAAACACTCTGTAATTTGCTACAGTCACCCTATAAGTTATCATAATAATGAATGTTTGATTCTTATAAAAAAAAGTTAAGACGGTATTATCATTTTTTTTAAAAAAAGATTAACGAATATAATTTCATTTATGATCATAATCTTTTTTCAACTGCAATAATAGCTAATTGGTTCAATTACATTAGAGATAAATTCAAAGAAATATTTCGAGTTGTGGTTCACATTTGGCGTAATTTGATCCCCGATTATAATTGCACTAATATTTATATAAATTCGTCCAATAAATGCCTATGAATAGATGAAGATGGGGAAGTTAAGATTTTACTAAAATTAGACAAGTGAATTTGGATAAAATAATTAAGAGAAATGTTATTTTTAAGAGTGATTTAAACAAGTGAATTATTGGTTAATTATTTAATTTAAAAACATTTTAAAAATTATATATTATATTTTTAATATAATAAAATATAATAATTATAATAATTTTTTAATATTTATATATTTTTATATATAATGTATTTATTATTAATTTTTAATTAAATTATTAATTTTTATTGGTTTGATAAATATGATATTAAGAATAAATTCACTGTTATTTTATAAAATTTATATATAAATATTTTTAAAAGACTTATATATAAAATAAACATATAAATTATTTTTAAAATATTTTATTTTAAATCTCGTTAATTAAAATTATTTATTAAATAATATTATATATAATTTAGTTCTTATATTGTTTATTTAACATTAAAATATTAATTCATTTTTTTAATAATTATACGTGATTAAACTTTTAAATCAACTAATCGTGTGATCTTAAGTAATAATAAAGATAAACGTATAAATAAACGAAAACAAATAAAAAAAATAAGTGAAAAATAACACTAAAAGAATGCTTAAAAACAAAAAAAAAAAGAATAGTAAAAAAAAATTTAGAGTAATATATTTATTCCTTAAAATTTAGATACATAAAATAAGGAGGAGGAGACCTTCATTTATAGTTAAGTTCTTCTTATTCTGAAGGTCGATAAAGACTTTTGTCGACGGTTATAATTGAAGCCTACCAACCACAAATGGTACAATTTTGAGAATATTTTCTTTTATCTATCGTAACAAATCTTATATTTACATGTCAAGTTTACATAATTCAAAATGGATGGATAAGCTTTCTGAACCTTTTATGGATGGGGTCAACTTTATTGGTTTTTTCAAGCCCAAAATATTGTTTAGAACCCATTGGATAAGGATTTGTGAATCATATGATGCTAATGACTAGGACCTTACCTCTCGACCCGTGACAATGACATCAAACATTTACTAAACCATTTTGATTAGCAATTGCGGAACCTATTAAATTGTGAATTATTTTAATTTAAATTAATATTTAATTATTATAAATTTATCCTATGACTTAAATATTAATCTAATTCTCATAAAATCATTTTTTTCATCATAGAACATCAAAAAAATTCTAAGTAATTTTTTAGCATTATATCTAAGTTTCAAATTAAAGTGTTTCAAAGTCCCGAATAGGCAATAGCAATACTTAATCATATAATATAATGTATCTTGATTTTAATATAACAAAAGCTTTAGTATTCAAAATATTTAAATAAATTTTTAAACATTATGTAACTCACAAATACTAAGTTTACAAGAGCAAAGTGATCAAATGACGTGTTTTAATTGTGAAAATTCTCTAAATCATTTGGTATGTTTTCAAAATATATTTAGAAGTTTAAAAGTAATAAAGAAGTCATTTATGTAAATGCGTACTAGTACGAATTTGCATTTTAAATTCTAATAAATTTTTTCGATATTGATACAGTATCTTTGAATAACTGATACATCATGTTTTAAAACTTTTTAGTGAACCATTTTAATATTATTATGAACATCCATAACGATTAAAGAAATTTATGCACCATAAAACTAAAGGTACAAGGTTTTGGGAGATGGTGCCAAGTAATGCACTAAACAAGAGTTTTTTTTTGGATAAGGGTGTATGCCATTGATGAATTTAAAAAAGTCATAACGTACGTGGATGGATTCAATTTGGATTTTTCAGGATAGATAATTGGAGGAGTTGATTTTGATAGAATTGTAGATTATGATTATAGTAAGAGAAATGTTGGGGCTAAGAGAGTTGAAAAGGGAATTGTCAATAGCTATTGAGATCGAAATTTAACCTGTATAAAACTTGACCTTTTCTGATTTCTTTTAATATTTAATTTTCTCTGTGTATATTAATTTTATTTTTTTAGGTGAAAAGAGAACTATTCACATATCTCATTAAAAAATCTCTTTAATATAAAATCTAAAGTTTATGCTTGTAAAAATAATAAAAGTCATTACAATCAAAGAGCTACGAAATTAAATTACCACATTCTCAAATAGAACCCCCATAGCTATTGGGAGGCATCGAACAAGAAATTACATTAAAACTATTAAAAGTCGATACTTTGGCAAAGTCATCTGCAATCTTATTTTATTTTATTTTTTATAGTCTAAATGTTAAAATGTAGTATTTGTTCACAGATATTTTTAATCCTTTGACAATATGTATACACCATATAAACAAAACGAATCAAACTTTTATCTCATAAGATAAACATAATTTTTGTAAAAATTTAATATAGAAAAAATAACGGAAGAAGATTTCTTTAGTCATTCACTGATGACGAATATATATACAACTTAGAAAAGATAGAATAGTAAGAAAACAACAGAAACATAATAATATTTCCTTCCAAAAGATGCTGAAAGCTATGGCAAGTTGTTAGAAAATTTGTTAATAATATGTTAACAATATTTCCTTCCAAAAGATGCTGACAGCTATGGCAAATTGTTAGGAGATTTATTAATAATTGTTGAGCTATAATTTGTTGAGCTATGGATGGATGAGCTGTAATCATCTCCGATATCATGTAAAAATTTAATATAGAAAAAATAACGCAAGAAGATTTCTTTAGTTATTCAGTGATGATAAACATATATACAACTTAGAAAAGATAGAACTGTAAGAAAACAACATAAACATAACAACATTTCCTTCCAAAAGATACCGATAGCTATAACAAGTAGTTAGAAAATTTGTTAATAATATATTAACAATATTTTCTTCCAAAAGATGTTACAACTATGAAAAATGTTTAGGAAATTTGTTAATAATTGCGGAGTTATAATTTGCTGAGCTGTGGATGGATGAGCCTTAATAATCTTTAACATTGTTTTTTTACAAGAACACTTTTTGAGTTCAAATATTATCTATTTTGAGCACCTTTAATTTATTAGATCACATAATTAATTTAACATATTAAAAATTAGTTTGACTACTTTAATTTAATTTAATGTTAATATGTTACTATTTTTTTGAATCATTAATATGTTACTATTTAAGCATGAATCTTTGTTTACATGTATATATTTCTTGATTTATGCACTACTTTATATTAATAAATTCATTAATCATAATGATATTTTAATTTGGTTATTTGATAAAATTGACATTTATGTGAAACACTTTAAAATAAATTTCCTTTAGATAGAGCTTCGAATTTAGGAACTCTAAATAATAAACTAGGACCTTTAATTAGAGTAATTACTTACAAATAAAAGTCACTAAAATTAACTAGATTCTTAATAAAAATAGACTTTAGGTTTAATTAGAATATACCATGTGCAAACCAAAATTATGCTAAAAAATATGAGTGATCAAATAAACAATATCTTTTACGAGAGTTATGAATAGAGCTGTCCCTGGGCCTGGATAGCAGGAGCGACGGCCCAGGATCATAAGGTCTATTGATTAATTAAATTTAAATAATAATTATTAGTAAATTTAATTAAATTTAAATTTTTTAATGTTAAATTATATTAAAAACTGGTAGCAGTTAAAATATAATAATATTTTTTAAGAAACTTAAAATTAAAGTGGGACTTTTAATTATAAAGTCGATATCTAATTAGTCTAGGTACTGGTCTATTATAGGATCATAATTAAGATCATAATAATATTTTTATTTTAATTTGAAAGTAAAAAAATTATATAAATAATATTTTCATTATTATTGTTCTTTAAATCTCAATTTCTGATCATATCATCTATTTCTTATGTTATTTTCTAATATAATATTTTTAATTTTTTATTTATAATTTTTTATTCGATATTTTAAGAAGGCAATAATTCATTTATTCAAAAAGATTATGGTTTATAAGATTTATTATTGATATGTTATAACTAAGTTTGAGACAAAGCTTCAACGACAAAAACTTAAGTGTTATCACTTATTTTTTTCTTTATAATTTTTATTATATAATGTTTACGTAAAAAATGCTCGTAAAAATTGTTTTACCGTAAGTTGTTCATTTTTTAATAAATTTTTTAAATATTTTTCATTTGGTAGTTATTGAGTATAATAAAAAATAATTTAAAAAATACTTATTTATTATACTTTTTAAATTTAATTTTTTAATATTTATTATTATGGTCTTATTTGTAAATTTGATCCTCGGTCAACAAAAATTCAAAAATGACTCGAATCAGAGGTGTTGATTTTTTCACACATAACCATACTCCTAAATTCCAAGATTTCGGGATTTGTAATCTATCTTAAGTTTCCAGTTTATCTATTAAAAAAAATATCGGTGACGATTTGATTAGCTCCCTTCGAATTATCGAAAAGATTATACCTTAATTTTATCTGTAATCACCGTTTTTGGTCTGGGAGTCGCCACCAATCATTTTGTGGTGCGATTGGAACAGCAAAAAATTGAGTCTGCGAACCAGAGTTGAGTCAGGGAGTCTATTACGCGTAGGGAAAGATGAGCACCCCTATAATGCCCGAAATCGGCACCTATCGGTTACAAAATATTTTATATGAGCGAAAATTATAATTTTTTTTTAAATTTAACTATGTGATCCCATTAAAATTTACTTTAATAATAACAATAATAACATTGATATAGAATATAATAAATTTAAATATAATAAGAATATTATGATGGAAATAAACATGATAGCAAAAAATTAATAATATCACTGATTAAATATTATAACAACAAAGTAATATTATATTGATAGAAAAAATGTAATGATTATATATATATTGATACAAAATATTAATGATATAATAATAATAATAGCAAACCAAAACAAAGGACCAGCAACATGAAGTTAACATGAAAATATGACCAGAACGTAAAGAAAATGCAAGTTAAAAGATAAAATAGCATCGAACAGTGACTAAATCAAATGGAAAATAAAACTGTAAAGCCAAAATGGAAAGGATACTAAGCGAGAGGACCCCGGGTGTAATTTCCCCTCTTTATTGGGTTAAGCTCGGGTTCAGGTCGGTTCTTGGATCGGATATGCGGGTCTCCATGCTCGAAATGATGTCGTTTTGAGGGGTGAAGAGCCAAACCAAAATGACGTCGTTTTGAATGATTCTTAAATACCCTTTTTTATAACAAAAAAAATCATTTTCTTCATGCTTCCAACCAAAAATATCAGAGAAAATAAGAGTGTTCTGGCTTATTGTGTTTTCCGACGCCAAATCATCATCCACCGTCGCCAGCCACCGAGTCGACTGCCGTCGCCGGTGGCAGAAATCAAAAAGCTCACACTTTTCCGAAGCGTCACGATGTGCTGAAGCCGGCTACGATGTTGGATTTTCGAGAAAAGGTCGGGATCGGGGTAAATCTGAAAAAATAGATAAGTTGCGAAAATTTTATTTTACCTTTTTCTTTGTTTTTAGTTTTCTTCTGATCCCCACTCTTCTTTTTTGGTTTTTGCTTAGTTTAGTGGTGATGGTTTTGTTGTTTTTATGTTCGAATCTTCTCTGTCTTTTTCATTCAAAAATTCCACCATTACATTCTGATTTTTCCGGGTTTAAATATCCATAACATTACATTAAAATATCCATTATATTGCTAGTCTCATCCTCTTTTTTGCAGGTCTTGGGCGGTGGAGTCAGATCTGAGGCGGTGGCCGTCCGTGAGGACCTATCAGGTGAGCGCGTGGCAGCTACGCGACATTCGATTCGTCGCGTGTGGCAGCCACGCGCCGACACTGCGCAGACTAGAGGATGGCGGCTGCAGACTATAGATTTAGGGTTTGTTCATATTAGGGTTAAGTTGATTTTGGATCTGGGCTGATGTTTATTGTTGGGTTGTAGGTCTTTGTAAAATGGGTTATAACAGCTGCCCCTCTTTGCTCTTTGTTGTGTAACGACAATAGGGCAAAGATAAAGGATAACCCATTTCATCTGGTATGATTTTTAGGGGTCATCTTTGAAATGGTGAGGGTTCTTTTTGGTAAGGTTGAGGTTTTTTGGTTGAGGCTCTTTTTTGGGTAAGGTTATGGTTTTTTTGGTAAAGTTAGAGTTCTAATAGTAAGGTTGAGGTTCTTCTTGGCCACCGCTTCTTTCTACTAGAGCTTTGACTTGATCTATTCCACGGCTCTTGTTTGCAAAATCTTCAAAATAAGGAGATCCTTTGAGGAGAACAAAAGTTGCGGCTGAACCGTTGGAGGAGACCAAATAAGCTTGGCTAGCTACGATACTCATGATGTTGTCATCTTTGGAGAAAACTTGATCTTGCTGCAACATTGACAGATAGGCAAGGGTCGCCAAGTTGGATTCAGCTACATCCGATGAAGAAGTATGATCTGACATTTTTTTTGTGTGTGTAATATCTGTAAATACAAAATTTGGTCTAGTTGTACCATCAACGGTAAAACGAGACCAATCAAACTGTGATATACTTATGCCATCAATGGCAAAAATAAGAACTTGTTGGATCTGGTCGAAGAAGCAAGGCTTGAAGTAATAGGTTGGATCTTATCCACACCATTAACAGAGGGGTAAGATAAAATTTTAGCAATTTAGATTTTACTTCACCATCAACGAAGAAGCAGGATTGAACTTTAGTGATTCAGATCTGGCCACACCATCAACAGGGACAAGATCAAATTTTAGCATTTTGGACCCTATTACTCCATCAATGGAGAAACATGACCGAGTAGGATCTATCTACTCCATCAACGGAGAAGTATGATGAAATGGGATCTGGCCACACCATCAACGAGGACGAGATCAATTCTATGATTTGGATCCTACTGCACCATCAACGGAGAAGCAGGACTGAGTTGAATCTATCCACTCTATCAACGGATGGGTAATATTAAGTATGGATCATACTATGTCATCAAAGGAGAAGCATGATTGAATGGGATCTGGCCATACCATCAACGGGAACGAGATCAAGTCTGCAATTTGGATCCTACTACGTCATCAACGGAGAAGCGGGACTGAGTTGGGATCTATCCACTCCATCAATGGAGGGGTAAGATCAAGTCTGGATCATACTGCTTCATTAACGGAGAAGCATGATTGAATGGGATCTGGCCACACCATCAACGAGGACGAGATCAAGTTTGTAATTCAAATCCTATTACGCCATCAATGAAGAAACAGGACTGGATTGGGATCTATCTACTCCATGAACGGAGGGGTAAGATCAAGTCTGGATCATACTGCTCCATCAACGAAGAAGCATGAGATCTGGCCACACCATCAACGGGGACGAGATCAAGTTTGTAATTCGAATCCTATTACACTATCAACGGAGAAATAAGATCGGATTGAGATCTATCCACTCCATCATCGGAAGGGTAAGATCAAGTCTGGATCATACTACTCCATCAACGGAGAAGTATGAGATCTGGCCACACCATCAACGGGGACGAGATCAAGTCTGTAATTCGAATCCTATTACGCCATCAACGGAGAAACAAGACCGAGTTGGGATCTATCCACACCATCAACGGAGGGGTAAGATCAAGTCTGGATCATACTGCTCCATCAACGGAGAAGCATGGGATCTGGCTATACCATCAATAGGGACGAGATCAAGTCTGTAATTCGAATCCTATTACACCATCAACAGAGAAACAAGATCGGGTTGGGATCTATCCACTTCATCAACGGAGGGGTAAGATCAAGTCTGGATCATACTGCTCCATCAACGGAGAAGCAGGATTGAGTTGAATCCATCTACTCCATCAACGGAGGGGTAAGATCAGGTCTAGAAGATCTAAATATCTGATTCAATTGATGTCATGCATCTTCTTTGCATTTTTCCCAAATGTACAGGGATCAACAGATTTTATATGCCTTTACCGGTAGTCGTTTGCTCCGATCTAGCTATACCATTACTCTAGGTACAATCATTTGGTTCCAAGGATTTAATTCCTTGACCATTCATAAAAATGGATTTCAATGGACGTTTGAATGGTCCTTATCAATGCATTTTTCCCAAATGCATAGGGATTAAAGGATTTGTTTTGCCTTACCAGTAGCCGTTTGCTCCGGGCTAGCTGCCATTACCCTGGGTACAATCAGTTTGCACCAATCACAAGATTGGATTCTTCCAAAGGAATGAATTTCCTTCGACCATTAGGGTTAAGTTGATTTTGGATCTGGGCTGATGTTTATTGTTGGGTTGTAGGTCTTTGTAAAATGGGTTATTACAGTTGCCCCTCTTTGTTCTTTGTTGTGTAACGACAATAGGGCAAAGATAAAGGATAACCCATTTCATCTGGTATGATTTTCAGGGGTCATCTTTGAAATGGTGAGGGTTCTTTTTGGTAAGGTTGAGGTTTTTTGGTTGAGGCTCTTTTTTGGGTAAGGTTAAGGTTCTTTCGGTAAGGTTATGATTCTTTTGGTAAAGTTAGAGTTCTAATAGTAAGGTTGAGGTTCTTCTTGGCCACCGCTTCTTTCTACTAGAGCTTTGACTTAATCTATTCCACGGCTCTTGTTTGTAAAATCTTCAAAATAAGGAGATCCTTTGAGGAGAACAAAAGTTGCGGCTAAACCGTTGGAGGAGACCAAATAAGCTTGGCTTGCTACAATACTCATGATGTTTTCATCTTTAGAGAAAACTTGATCTTGCTGCAACATTGACAGATAGGCAAGGGCCGCCAAGCTAGATTCAGCTAAATCCGATGAAGAAGTATGATCTGACATTTTTTTGTGTGTGTAATATCTGTAAATACAAAATTTGGTCTAGTTGTACCATCAACGGTAAAACGAGACCAATCAAACTGTGATATACTTATGCCATCAATGGCAAAAATAAGAACTTGTTGGATCTGGTCGAAGAGGCAAGGCTTGAAGTAATAGGTTGGATCTTATCCACACCATTAATGGAGGAGTAAGATAAAATTTTAGCAACTTAGATCTTACTTCACCATCAACGGAGAAGCAGGATTGAACTTTAGTGATTCAGATCTGGCCACACCATCAACGGGTACAAGATCAAATTTTAGCATTTTGGACCCTATTACTCCATCAATAGAGAAACAGGACCGAGTAGGATCTATCTACTCCATCAACGGAGGGGTAAGATCAAGTCTAGATCATACTACGCCATCAACGGAGAAGTATGATGAAATGGGATCTGGTCACACCATCAACGGGGATGAGATTAATTCTGTGATTTGGATCCTACTGCACCATCAACGGAGAAGTAGGACTGAGTTGGATCTATCCACTCTATCAACGGATGGGTAATATTAAGTATGGATCATACTGCGTCATCAACGGAGAAGCATGATTGAATGAGATCTGGCCACACCATCAATTGGAACGAGATCAAGTCTGTAATTTGGATCCTACTACGTCATCAATGGAGAAGCAAGACTGAGTTGGGATCTATCCACTCCATCAATGGAGGGGTAAGATCAAGTCTGGATCATACTGCTTCATCAACGGAGAAGCATGATTGAATGGGAATTGGCCACACCATCAACGGGGACGAGATCAAGTTTGTAATTCGAATCCTATTACGCCATCAATGAAGAAACAGGACTGGATTGGGATCTATCCACTCCATCAACGGAGGGGTAAGATCAAGTCTGGATCATACTGCTCCATCAACGGAGAAGCATAGGATCTGGACACACCATCAACGGGGACGAGATCAAGTCTATAATTCGAATCCTAATACGCCATCAACGGAGAAACAAGATCGGATTGAGATTTATCCACTCCATCATCGGAAGGGTAAGATCAAGTCTAGATCATACTGCTCCATCAACGGAGAAGCATGAGATCTGGCCACACCATCAACGGGGACGAGATCAAGTCTGTAATTCGAATCCTATTACGCCATCAATGGAGAAACAAGACCGAGTTGGGATCTATCCACACCATCAACGGAGGGGTAAGATCAAGTCTGGATCACACTGCTCCATCAATGGAGAAGCATGGGATCTGGCTACACCATCAACGAGGATGAGATCAAGTCTTTAATTTGAATCTTATTACACCATCAACGGAGAAACAGGATCGGGTTAGGATCTATCCACTCCATCAACGGAGGGGTAAGATCAAGTCTGGATCATACTGCTCCATCAACGGAGAAGCAGGATTGAGTTGAATCCATCTACTCCATCAACGGAGGGGTAAGATCAGGTCTAGAAGATCTAAATATCTGATTCAATTGATTTCATGTATCTTCTTTGCATTTTTCTCAAATGTACAGGGATCAACAGATTTTATATGCCTTTATCGATAGTCGTTTGCTCCGAGCTAGCTGTACCATTACTCTGGGTACAATCATTTGGTTCCAAGGATTTAATTCCTTGACCATTCATAAAAATAGATTTCAATGGACGTTTGAATGGTCCTTATCAATGCATTTTTCCCAAATGCACAGGGATTAACGGATTTGTTTTGCCTTACCGGTAGCCGTTTGCTCCGGGCTAGCTGTCATTACCCTGGGTACAATCAGTTTGCACCAATCACAAGATTGGATTCTTCCAAAGGAATGAATTTCCTTCGACCATTCGCGAAAATGGATTTTTGAAGGACATTTGAATTGTCCAATGTTTTGTTTCTGCATTTCTTTTCAGTTTTTCATTTTATTTTTCATTGCATTTTTTCATATTTTACTTTTCATTTTTCATTTTCTCATTTTTTTTTCATTTTTCTATTTTTCACTCATCATTCATTCTTTATTTATTTATTTTCTTTTTTTTTCCTTTGTTTTTCTCTCAAAATAGTTTTAATTCACATGTACCGTCTGTATGAATATGAAGATCTAATCCTCAACATAGCTGTCAGAAAAGCAAGGTTTTAGCAAAATTGACCAACTACTATTGACGTAGGCGATATTGGAAAAAAGTTGTTTTTGGTATTCCATGATGGGTAGTCGTGACCTAAAAGCAAAATAAAATATTAGTTAGTTACTGTTCAAAATTTTTGAGTCATTACTTGAAAAATCTATGTTATTTTAGCCTTTTCGGGGCCAAAGGTTGGTCGTCGTGTTGTTGTCCCCTGATTAAGGTCTTCCGGTCTCTTCTCTGGACCTGTTTATATGTACAAGCAAAATTATGTGTATCATGAATGTTTTGTGCATGTCAAGTCTAAATGCATGATGCAAAATGTCTGAATGCGTGCATGATATGATTTTTTCGAAGGGTGTCCCTAATTTATGCTCGATACATGTTTAATCTAAGTGCATGGTTTGTAAATGCAAAATACTTGAATGCATGAATGTCATGATTTTTCTTTTTAAAGGATGCCCCTAACTCTACTAATGGGTTCTAGATCTTTCATATGCAATGACGCTCGAACTTCTTGGATTTGACCATCTTTATTGGGATCTCTTTCCTGGATGGATGCATGATATGAACCTAATCTAAAGGCATGATGTTTTTAATGTATGTATGAACCTAGATGCAAAATAATTTCAATGCATGCATGCATGTGACATGTTTTTTTTTTGTCTCAAAAGGGATGCCCCAAACTATGTTGGTCTGAGAAATTCTCGGTCTAGTGATGCCTAAAACTTCCTTTGGATTTGATCATTTTTAAGTCCATATTTCAGGAGGTATGCTTCAATGTCTTCATCTGAGACTGCTTCTGATAGATCTGGTTTTAGACTTGAATGTATGTCTTTCCTTGTAGGGCTCTTACTATCCTCATGGATATGTTATGTTGCCCCTCGGTCAGGTTCGCATGTTGGTGCAGTCTCTTTGGGACATAAAAGTCTGGCTCGGCAGCAAAATCTTACCTTTTGAAATTCGTCGAAAAATGCCCCTGATCGTGGAATCTTATTAAGCATGATGTAGACGTAAATGTCAATGCCCCTAAACGAAGGTTTTACATGTGTCCACTGTGGAATTAGACCGATCAATCTTTGCTTCTTCTGATATTGTTGGTACAGGACATCCCTGGGATCGACTTCAAAATCTAAAATGTATGCATATAAATGCAAGATGCATGTCCTAAATGTGAAGATACTGATTCAAAAAATGGTTTTTGTGTCCATTTTTAACTCACGGGATTTGTTCACAACTTTGAATGTTGTATTAATATCTAGGATGCTAGATTTTCTCCCGATATATTTAATTTCAGAACCATTCTTGAATCAAAACTTCATGCTCGTAAAATGCAAGAACCTAAAACATGTTCATGGTGTATTACAATAAAGGCAAAATGCATGATTATGATATGTCATGATATAATCAAAAGGAAAGAAAAAGGTTAATTCGAATTAAAAATAATCGAATAAATTAAAATAAATAAGAAAACTATACATAAATAGCAGATAAAGGCACTCAAGCCTAAAAGGGTTACCGCTAAACGGGCAGAGTTTCAGCCTGATGGCTCTAAGGGGTAGGCTTCTAGGTCTCACTATGTGAGGTTCGTTTCTAGAAGGTACCCAAACAATACTTAATACCCTTCTAAGGATAATAAGCATGATTCAGGAGGATACATTTCTCTAAGTCTTTGCGGAGACATAAATCTCACAAAGATAAAGGGAAAAATATCTCAGAAGCAATTCCCCATCCTACACGAAGACAAAACCTCACGAAGGAGTGGTTTCATGCTCCCACTTAAATGGACGGAGCCAGGGTTGAGAGCTCATGAAATGGGGGAGACCTGAAAAAAACATTTAAACATGTTAGTAAATATTTTAAAATAAATAAAATAAAGGATCAAAAAATTAAAATAAACCAAATTTAAATTTCGATCATTAAATAAGATGTAACCGATTTTGAGGCTCGACTCTCAAAAATGTCCCCAGCAGAGTCGCCAGCTGTAATCACCGTTTTTGGTCCGAGGAGTCGCCACCAATCATTTTGCGGTGCGATTGGAACACCAAAAAATTGAGTCTGTGAACCAGAGTTGAGTTCGGGAGTCTATTACGCGTAGGGAAGGATGAGCACCCCTACAACGCCCGAAATCGGCACCTATCGGTTATAAAATATTTTATATGAGCGAAAATTATAAATTCAATTTTTTTTTAAATTTAACTATGTGATCCCATTAAAATTTACTTTAATAATAACAATAATAACATTGATATAGAATATAATAAATTTAAATATAATAAGAATATTATGATGGAAATAAACATGATAGCAAAAAATTAATAATATCATTGATTAAATATTATAACAACAAAGTAATATTATTTTGATAGAAAAAATGTAATGATTATATATATATATTGATACAAAATATTAATGATTTAATAATAATAATAGCAAACCAAAACAAAAGGACCAACGACATAAAGTTAACATGAAAATATGATCAGAACGTAAAGAAAATGCAAGTTAGAAGACAAAATAGCATCGAACAGTGACTAAATCAAATGGAAAATAAAACTGTAAAGCCAAAATGGAAAGGATACTAAAGCGAGAGGACCCCGGGTGTAATTTCCCCTCTTCATTGGGTTAAGCTCGGGTTCGGGTCGATTCCTGGGTCGGATATGCGGATCTCTATGCTCGAAACGACGCCGTTTTGAGGGGTGAAGAGCCAAACCAAAACGACGTCGTTTTGAATGATTCTTAAATGCCCTTTTTTATAACAAAAAAAATCATTTTCTTCATGCTTCCAACCAAAAATATCAGAGAAAATAAGAGTGTTCTGGCTTCTTGTGTTTTTCGGCGCCAAATCATCATCCACTGTCGTCGGCCACTGAGTCGTCCGCCGTCGCCGGTGGCGGAAATCAAAAAGCTCACACTTTTCCGAAGCGTCACGATGTGCTGAAGCCGACTACGGTGTTGGATTTTCAAGAAAAGGCCGGGATCTGGGTAGATCTGAAAAAATAGATAAGTTGCGAAAATTTTATTTTACCTTTTTCTTTGTTTTCAGTTTTCTTCCGATCCCCACTCTTCTTTTTCGGTTTTCGATCAGTTTAGTGGTGATGGTTTTGTTGTTTTTATGTTCGAATCTTCTCTGCTTTTTCATTAAAAAATTCCACCATTACATTCTGATTTTTCCAGGTTTAAATACCCATAACATTACATTAAAATATCCATTATATTGCTAGTCTCATCCTCTTTTTTGCAGGTCTTAGGCGGTGGAGTCAGATCTGAGGCTGTGGCCGTCCGTGAGGGCCTATCAAGTGAGCGTGTGGCAGCCACGCGACATTCGATTAGTCGCGCGTGACGGCCACGCGTCGGCACTGTGCAGACTAGAGGAAAGCGGCTGCAGACTATGGATTTAGGGTTTGTTCATATTAGGGTTAAGTTAATTTTGGATCTGGACTGATGTTTATTGTTGGATTGTGGGTCTTTGTAAAATGGGTTATTACATTATCTATTATTCTTTATTTTCTCAATCTATCAAAGGCGTAATATTAAATGATATTTGTTGCTTATAATGTTGTGGTGTTATAGTTGTGGATGTTTTATATGTTATTTGATGCATTACAATTATCACATATGTAATCTTTTAAAAAATTATAATATTTTGAAAATATTACATTTATATATTTAATAATCACATTTTTAACATTCTAATATTAATACGAAAAATTCGACACATATGTATGATCTTTAATAAGTTTGTCTTATTTTAATGGCAAAATTCTTATACTGCATGTACTTTAAAAAAAATCGTCATCGGTTATTTAAGATTAAATATGATCAAATACCTATAAAATAATTTTTTTAAAGGAGTTAAAAAATCTTTATAAAAATAATACTTTAAGTATGGATAATTATCGGGTAAGGAATAATGGAAAATCATGGGATCCAAAGTGATGGTACAAGAAATAACTAGATCTTTACTCATGGGACAAGGACAGAAAAACTTTTATATTGAAGCTTAAACGGGGATGTGGAAGAAAATTTTTATCGAACTATAACCAAATAAATCACTAATCCCTAAAAATATCCATAAAAACCTAATAATTTTCAAAGTTTGATGGTCATAAGAGTAATTTATCTATTTTCAACAAAAATCTAATCTCCCATAATTTGAGTATGGTCAATTGGGATAAGTTTAAAAATTCTCTGTAAATTTCATAAAAAAATAGAAAGTCATCTGTACATTGTTATAAACATGATTTAGTCTAGTTTTGTTTAAAATATACAATAATCGATTTTGATATGTATATTAAAAGGTCATACAAATTTGATTGCATGTTTCTTAAAATTAATTTGAGCAGTGACTTTGAAAAATTACTAAAAATTTTACAAAATAAATAAAAAAAGTCTTATATTTTTAAATTCTATAATCATAGGAAAGTTTAGATTCTTTTAAAACAAACAATTCTTGAATTTGAGTTATATATTAGGAATTATTACGTGAAGCAGACGTATAGAATGTGCTCTGTCGTATTGCACTTGCAAACATTCAATTCAACACCTTGTTAGCACGCACTTGCATGCCTATGAAAATGTTCCATAGCTCCGCCTGCAGGGGTGAAACAATGCCAAAAAACTTATGATAACTCCTCCAACAGTGCCTGACTCCGATTGAGGTGAGACCACAGTGTCCGTATTGAGCGTAAACCACCCCGTAGGCTCTAGCTTCCACCGCATCGGTTCCATGTGATGGGATGGGCGAAGCGAACTATCACAACTATTACCAGAAAAATGAGCAGCCCCAGCCCAAGCAAGACTTATGCAATACACATTTGGCAATGCCACGATATCACTCGAGAACAAAGCAAGAAGATGATTAGTGTCCCACTGTCCATCATGCGTAATGAAATCCTTGAAGTCAAAGTGAACCGTAGAAGAAGTTTGAGTGCGAAACCAAGGCCATAACGGCCCTAAACGTACAACCCTAGGCTATGATCGAACCACACATCAACCCTATGATCGAGTCCGAAGTATTCGAAAGAGAACTCCACAAAGGTGAGCAATTAGATCTTGCAATCGACATAGGGCAAATCAATAACATGCGATACTTTTGACGTAAAGCTTGAACCTGCATATCATTAGGACGATAAGCCAAGGCATAAGCCAAATTGTGTATAAAAGCCTACAACAGACCACTATTTTTTGAAAATTTCTGCATGTAACCCATCGAGACTGGAGCTTTAAGGGGGTCATATCCATCAAAGCAGCATTAATTTTATCAATAGAAGGGAAACAACCCGAAATGCGGTAAGTAGAAGCAAGGTTGTCGCAGTCCACATACAGGTAGAAATAATTGGCTGCTTCATCACACCATGAACCATCCGAAAGTTTAAGGCAGCTAACACGGTTACAAATTTTGCGTTGCTTAGCCATCCTATGGAAGTAAGTAGGGTTACAATCACCATTAGAGATCCACTCAGATCAAGACTTTTGGTGCCTAATTAATTCTTCCTGCTCAAGGAGCTACTCAAGTTATATATCAAAATCAACATGGGATTTCCAGCCAGAAAAATACCAAAATTGACGAGAAGTACTCGAATGAATGTCGTGCCTGTATTAAAGAGAATAGGGCAATGGTCGGATCGAACCCGGAGAAGGTGAGTGACCGATGCCTCAGGAAACGACTCATTCAATTTATCATTACACAATCCACGGTTAAGGCTGGAATAAGTTCAACCCCTAT